>CM062809.1:57128869-59528869 GCA_031772625.1 Pinus tabuliformis
ATAGATCCCTGTTTGAGGTTTGATGTGGGATCTTGTTTTGTACTTGATGTGGGATGAACTTATTGTCATGTTTGAGTTGAGATCCCTTTGTCGTCATGTTGACGGGATACTCATGTGGTCGCCATGTATGTTTGAATTGAGATCCCTTTGAAGCCATGTTGGCGGGATGCTCGTTGTTAACATACGTGAAATTATGTCATGCTGATAGGAGTCCTTTTCTGAATGAGAGTTCCTGCAGCGGGACATCTCTTGGAGCCACTCCTGCGTGAGGGCATATTCCTTGTATGATAGAGAAAACACATGCATGTACATCATCACTTATGTCAGAACTTAATGCAGCGGCCTACACCATCTTGACACCGAGGCCAAGAGACATAGTCCCTCCTAGACAAACTCTGTTATCAACGTCTTGTCTTTTATGTTGCTGATTCTTGTCATGTTCCTTCTTCTTTACAACATGCATATATGTTCCTTTATACTATTTTAAATGCAATTCTATTCACATCACAGAAGTAAAATATCTTGGTTAAATCTGGGAGTTGAGTCAACTCGGATCAATACTACATCACACACAAATTTTCATGGAATTTGGTTAGGTCTAGGTAGTCATTTTTTAAATTTTTTGGATTTCCCGCAGGTCAAAAATTGCAAATAAAATTGTATTTAAATTGTAATAAGTGTATTCTAGAGAATTTGTATGGGGTGTGAGTAATAAATATTACACCTATAACCCTCAAATTTCTACTATGATACACTTTGAGGGGTTAACAATGTGTTTTGGACCCCAAAACCCACTTATCCTAAGTTTAGTGGAAATTGTGACATTTAATTAGGCTAGAATTAAATAAAATAGAGAGAAATAAATTATTCCATGTGACACAATGACATGGAAATGACATCGAAATTATCTTAAGTCAAAGATTTGAGTCAACGGACATATGGAAGATGACTAAGCACATTGCATGATAAATATACCATTATTTCATAAAATCGAATTTCCTAGAGATAAAGGAGTAGTTACACGTGGAAAATCGAATTTATTAGAGGAACTCATGTACTGAAGGAATATTCTATGGAATATTTAGACTGAGGATTTCGTGGGGCCTTCTCTCACTATTAGCTCGAGTTGCTTCTACACTTAGCACTTCACATGGAGGATTATGAGTTTCACTTGAGGAAATCACGCAGTTCCTAGGGATCTGCGCAGAGCATCTTTGGGATCATCATCTGAAGTGGTGGCACTTGGTTCGAGTTTGATTTGGTTTGACTGGAGTTATCTCATTGCTTTGGTTCACTCATGGATATGTTTACTATGCCATATATGGAATTTGATTTCCCTTGAGGTGCACATATAGAATTCGATTTTGCTCTGGTGTTTGTATCTTCTCCACATCGAACTTGACTTATCTTTCCTTGGGATTTGCTCCAAGTTCAGTTCTCACATGCATTCTTCCTTGGGATTTTCTCCCAACTCTCTATATAATGAAGCTATGTGCTATCATATTGTATTGTGTAATACGAGCTATTGTGTTTGAGGAGACTCTGCGGGATTGTATTCACTACTTACAATATAATACAACAGTCCTTGGGGTAAAGTGTGATGATGTTCTTCACCTTGCATATGTGGTAAATTCTTGACTTGTTGTTATGCTTCTATTTATTTCCTCATGTCATTGTTTCTTTCATGCTCGTTTCAAGTTATGTTAGTATGAAACTATCTCATATTAGCATAAGAATTAATTATTTGTTTTAGGAAAAGAAATCTTCTATTGAATAATAGATGTATCTCTAGGAATGCTTTCCACTGCACCTATTTAATTTCATATCGATTTAATGATTTGTGGCAAAGTTTTGTAGATGAATCATTATCTGATAAAGATTTTCAAGCGTGAGGGGAAATTCGCGGAGGAATCAACCCATTCTTGAAAAATATTCAAGGAGAACCCGCATGTGTTGAACTCCAAAGTCTCATCTATATCATTTGTGTCTTGTAGAGATCCTTTCAAGTTTCTTAAAGCTTTTATTTCTTGCATCACAATATCAAACTGGGAAAAAAATTATTTTTTTATGTATTGTACTTCATTTATCAATATCTGGCTATTTCAAAGAGCTAAGTCATGGCTAGACAAAGAGGAGAGTTTGTTCATACTCTTTGGCCTAGCCTCTTGTAGATTATTTTTGTAACATATTTTGTAGTTTTCCTAAGCTAATATTTGGTGTGTTGTTGTAGTAGTTTCTAACATGTTCTCTTGCAACTACTTGTGGGATTCATCATCAGAAAACTACTTACAAGTTTGCATGAAGAACCTTGGGACTCAGATTCAGTCATTGCTTCCACCTTTAGGCTTAATTCATCTTGGATAAGGATGTGTTCTTCTTGAGGGAGGCCAAGTTCATTTTGGCCATCTCTTTCTCTCTCTTGGTCGTGGCCATAGAGGAAGCTTATATTCTCTTCTTCAAAAAAGAAATATGTATTTTGTTGAGCCTTTGTGGGCCTCAAATTGCAGAAATTTTCAGCGAGAAAAGGTCTATGGTTTGATGTCAATTTGCTAATATTTTCCTTGGATTTTAGAGAAGACTTCATTGTCTTTTACTTCTTGTAACAACTAGTAAAATTTCTGATTTTGGGAGCATGGATTTTACCCATTGGTCTCCCTATCTCTCCACCTTTTGGATAGGCTTGGTAGTTTGAATATGTTGGCTTATTTCATTCTGCATGCACATCATCTAATTGGGAAATTAACGCAACATGATTCACACTCATTTTGCATGCTCTTTAATTTAATTTACTACACGTTTTAAATCCATAACACATTCAATTTTTTTGCATGCAAACGCTTTTTACTTGATCTTATTTGGCTTAAACATAATTCCAAGTTTACTTATGCTTCACCATTAAACACATTTTACATGCATCAAGTATTTGGACAAGTTTTCTCCATAAAGTAACATTTTATTTAATGTTAAGCAAGTACATTTCAAGTTGAAGTTAATTTTCATTGTTTGGTTAATTTATTAACATGCCCCAAGCATCACTAAAACTTACCTCCAACTTAAGTTGGTTGAATAGACTTTTAGGGACCCTCTACCTCTACTAACTCTTCATTGTGAGATCCAAATGTTTGGGAGAGGATGAGGTCTGAGGACTAGAGTTTAATTGTAACTTTGCCTTAGCACTAATTAATAAAATAAAACAAGAACAACATTCCATCACATTTGTTGTATTTGCAAAGTTCTTAAATTTCTTGTTATCTTGATGGATTAAAGTCTCGCATGCAAATCTTATTTCAAGAGGCACTTTGGCTGCAAGCATTGTAATCTCTTTTAGTTTTGCAACAAGTTTAATTTTATTGTACTTGGAAATTGACTTATCTTTTGGTTTAATTGCATATTGTCATGAATGGTTGATTTCACTTTCAAGTACTATTACTTTGGGTTGTAAACGTAATTGCATGTTGTCATCTTGGTCGAATAGTTGAGTTCTTTTTGTCATCCCATTCTCAAAAGTAGATTTCTAATTGTATCCTTCTGACCAAGATAGTTTCCATGCTTTGATTTGTAGACTTATTCATCTTAAAAGCATTTTTAATATCTTGTGCTATCAATTTTTTGTTTCACTTTTCAAGATTACTTTGGATTTCAATTTGAAAGCATTTCACTTCATTTTAAGCAAATACAATTTCATTTCTTAAAGACAAATACTTTGAAGGCATTGGTTGTTTATGTATTTCATGTTTATCTTATGCATTAATGGTTATTACTCATATGAGGTTTTGCTTATAAATATTAAAGAAATAATCTATTTAACTCTAACAATTCTCCTAGAAAATCACATCTTTTAACTTAACTTTTTATTAGGGACGACCCCCCTTAGCTAACCTAGGAGATAGTTCAAACGGAGACAGTAGGGATTAGTTTTATAGCCCCTTTTCTGAGTTCCCTGCCACCAACCAAACCTTGTGGGGTTGAAGGATTTTCTCACTAACTTGTAGGTAGGTGTAGGCAGCAGGTAATAACATTTTTGGTGTTGTTGTTGGGGACAAGATTTCTTGTACCTGGGAAATCGACTAACCTTTTGGTTTTAGCATATTTGAACTTTAGATTTAAATTCTTGCTCAAGTGGAAAATCCACTCAATCCAAATTTTGCAAGAGTCTCTACTAGGAGAAATTCAAGTGGTCTAGTTAGCCCCTCTCTTCATCCTGAAAGAGTTTTTAGAGAGACGTTGAATAGACATTCTCATAATATAGCTCTTGCTAGTCTTGGGCAAGAGGCTATTTCTGATATTCATTTGTTTTTTCAAGAAGAAGTAGAGCCTAACATCATGAATGATCTTTTTTATGCTTGTGACTTCACTAACATAAATGCCTATCCTCACAATATCCCTCACAAGGCTATTGTAAAGTTGTCTTCTTGATAAGGTAACAATGCCATTAGTGCTACATCACATGTGAAAAAATTTAATGTTTGTATCTTTACTACTAATTATGAGGATGTGAAGATGAGTCTTTTTGTCTTATATTTAGAAGAGCATGCTCTTGATTGGCTCATTGAACAACCTGCTAACTCATATAACTCTTTACAAGCCATTCTAATCACATTTTTAGATAAGTTTGGAGAGAATAAGGAAAATAGGCATTTGATCAATGCCATTAGCAACATGAAGAAAAATGAGAATGAAACCATGGAGGAGTTTAACAAGACATTCAATGAATTAGTAAAAAACATTCCTGCTACTGTTAAACCTCCTAATGAATTTCTTTTAGGCTAATATCTAGATGCTTTTGGTGTTGACATTGCTTATGAGTTGAGGAGGAAGGAGCCTACGAATCTAAGTGTAGCTCAATCTAAAGCCTTGAAGATAGAAAGGGTCAGAAATAAATTAGGAAAATTTGAAATTATTGGTTTCAATACAGGGCCATCAAAATATAATGATTCCAAAGGCAAGGCCAAGGAAGAGACTACACATGATACTATTAAATAATTAACTCAACTCATCAAGAGCATGGAAGTGAATCACATTAAACAAATGAAAGCCATACAAAATAGGTTGGTGGCCATGGAAATATCACAAGTGAAAAGATTCGAACCTAGGCCAAATGATAGATGGAAAAATAATAAAGGCCCCCAACAGGATTATAGGCCTCCAAATACATTGGAATCCACCAACATGGTAGATCAGATTCCCCCTTTTTGTAGGCCATGTAAGGAGTTCCATGAAGAGGCCACATGCCCATATGTAAAGAGAATTATAGAAGGTAGCATGTTGGGAGATGAACATGTAGGAACAAGTGGTCAAATCAATATGTTCTCCATGGAAGATCAAATATACACCATTGAAAGAAATCAAGAGACTGGCCATAGGCCTAATAATCTTGGGGTTGACACTATGATTGCAAATTTTGACAAAGTCACTAAACTTTTTCGGGTAAAACCTACATTTGGACAGATTCTTGCTATGGAAAAACAAAAAGGGATGACTTATTAGAGAAGGGATATCCAAGACCGAAATAATCACAGGAATTTTTCTCCTCCTACTTTAGAATTAAATTTTGACTTTGGCAATTGGGTGAGTAATGTAGAGGTTTCTATTCGAGTGACAAAAATTTTAAAGATACGCTCTCAAAGTGCCTAGTTACTAAGTGTCATTGAAGTTACTCAAAGGAAAGAAAACCCTAATGATGAACTAGAGGATGAGGAAATTGTATTGAAAAGTATGAACTGTTATGTGGGGAAGAAGATCATCTGCCATTTTATGTTTCTTTGATAGTGAATGATCGTCTTTTACACAACTTTGTGGTTGATTCAAGAGCTTCATCAAATTTCATGACTAAGAAAGTCATGTAGCTACTGAAATTAAGGGTATCTAGGCCCTATCACAACATATGTTCAATGGATTCTAAAAGAATTGAAGTGTGTGGGATAATTAAATATTTACAAGTCTTCCTAGCTACATACCCACACAAAATAATGACTATGGATATTGTTGTGATAGATGTTCCTGATTCATGGGGAATGCTCCTATCAAGAAAATGGGCATCAAATTTAGGTGGTAAATTTCAAATGGACTTATCATATGCCACCATTCCCATGCCTGATAATACCTTTGTTAGACTTGATCAGGACTTATAGAAAATATATCATGTTGAGGATCCAATGAAACCCAACAATGAGATTATCTATAGATCATGCCAGGCAGGAAGTGATGCATTATTGACAATTTTTTTGCCCCTCCTAACAAAATAGATTCAAAACGAAGATATTAGGCATAGCTCAAAAATCTTGGGTACTTAAACTCTTCCATCAGATAATTTTCAAGAAAAAGCAGTAGGATTGGCAATAAATGCATCATCATCACCATCGCAACTAACCAAGAAGAAAATAAAAACACGAAAAAAGAGAAAACATATAAAAAAATGAACCACCAATTTTGAGCAAGATCAACCCTCAATGCCTCAATAGTCGAAAAAGAAAAAGGAAGAGGTTTGATGTATCTGATGGCCACAAACAGGTTAACCTTGGGTCAATTCATAGTCCCTAGATAGTCAGAATTGGACAAGGCACATCAAAGAAAGAACCTATGGACTTGTTTGTGAGTAGGCAGGTTCTCAAGATGGATTTCATCGAAGAAATTTGATGCCATGGGGAATATTTTGTATCATATTTCTAACCTTATCCCTTGTCATTTTTGTTTAATTAGTTTTATTTCATGAATAAATTTTCATTTATGCTCTTAGAATAAATTTCCATTTCTTCATTTATGTACTTTATTTCATTTGATGATATTTTGAATGGATACTGCTGATATATGTCTTTTGTTGGTGGATGCAAATTCTGGGTTCTTGCACACTATCACTTTGTATCTAGCATGAATCCCCATATGGAGAAAAAATTTGACCACTGGAGTGGCACTTGATGATTATATGAAAGACTCCATGCCCAAGGATGATCCACAGGACACTTGTACTATCAGATATCATCAATCAACATAGTTTTTTAACTCTACTTCTATCTTCTCATCATCTTTTTGTACCCAGATTCCACACCCTATGGGAAATTGTAATAAGTGATATTAGTAATGACGATTTTTGAGTCTATAACAGGCCTAGGATGTTGGGACTCAATTAGAAAATGCGTACACCTTGGAGTGTTTTTTTTATATGGTTAATTATCCCTTCTTTTTCAGAGGCAGATACTTTTCTGGGTTTTTTCACTCACTTTTTACCCCAAAGCTAGGGTGAAGGTTTGAAGGTTGATCGCCTAACACATATTAGTGTCTATATTCGATGTATACTACCATACTAGATCACACAAAAAATTTCGTGGAATTTGGTTAGGTCTAGATAGTAATTTTTCAATTTTTTTAGATTTCTCTTAGGTCAAAAATTGCAAATAAAATTATATTTAAATTGTAATAAGTGTAGTCTAGATAATTTGTATGGGGTATGAGTAATAAAAATTACACCTCTCACCCTCAAATTTCTACTATGACACACTTTTATGGGTTAATAATGTGTTTTGGACCCTCAAAACCCACTTATCCTAAGTTTAGTGGAAATTGTGGCATTTAATTCGGTTAGAATTAAATAAAATAGAGAGAAATAAATTATTCAATGTGACAGAATGACATGGAAATGACTTGGAAATTATCTTAAGTCAAAGAATTGAGTAAGTGGACATGTGGAAGATGACTGAGCACATTGCATCATAAATATACCATTATTTCATAAAATCAAATTTCCCAGAGATAAAGCACCAATTGCACATGTGGAAAATCGAATTTATTAGAGGAACTCATGTACTGAAGGAATATTCTATGGAAAATTTAGACTGAGGATTTCGTGGAGCCTTCTCTCACTTTTAGCTCATGTTTCTTCTACACTTATCAATTCACATGGAGGATTACGAGTTTCACTTGAGGAAATCACGCAATTCGTAGGGATCTACGTAGAGCATCTTTAGGATCATCATCTGAAGTGGAGGCACTTGGTTCGAGTTTGATTTGGTTTGACTGGATTTATCTCATTGCTTTAGTTCACTCATGGATATGTTTACTATGCCATATATGGAATTCGTTTTCCCTTGAGGTGCACATATGGAATTCGATTTTGCTCTGGTTTCTCTATCTTCTCCACATCGAACTTGACTTATCTTTCCTTGGGATTTTCTCCAAGTTCAGTTCTCACATGCATTATTCCTTGGGATTTTCTCCCAACTCTCTATATAATGAGGCTATGTGCTCTCATATTGTATCATGTAATACGAGCTATTTTGCTTGAGGAGACTCTACGAGATTGTATTCACTACTTTCAATATAATACAACAGTCTTTCAGGTAAAACGTGATGATGTTATTCTCCTTGCATATGTCGTAAATTCTTGACTTGTTGTTATGCTTCTATTTATTTCCTCATGCCATTGTTTCTTTCATGCTTGTTTCAAGTTATGTTAGTATGCAGCTATCTCATATTAGCATAATAATTAATTATTTGTTTTAGGAAAATAAATCTTCTAGTGAATAATAGATTTATCTCTAGGAATTCTTTCCACTACACTTATTTAGTTTCATGTCGATTTAATGATGTGTGGTGAATTTTTGTAGATGAATCATTATTTGGTCAATATTTTCAAGTGTGAGGGGAAATTCTCAGAGGAATCAACCCATTCTTGAAAAATATTCAAGGAGAACCTGCATGTGCTAAACTCCAAAGTCTCATCTATATGTTATTTGTGCCTTGTAGGGATTCTTTCAAGTTTCTTAAATCTTTTATTTCTTGCATCAAAATATCAAACTTGGAAACAATTTATTTTTTTACGTATTATACTTCATTTACGAATATCTGACTATTTCAAAGAGCTAAGTCATGGCTAGTCAAAATGAGAGTTTGCTCATACTCTTTTGCCTAGCCTCTTGTAGATTATTTTTGTAACATATTTTTTAGTTTTCCTAAGCTAATATTTTTTGTGCTGTTGTAGTCATTTCTAACCTATTCTCTTACAGCGACTTGCAATATTCATCATTAGAAAACTACTTACAAGTTTTCATGCAGTTACTTTGGGCTCAGATTTAGTGATTTCTTCCACCTTTAGGCCGAATTCATCTTGGATAAGGTTGTGTTCTTCTTGAGGGAGGTGGAGTTCATTTTGGCCATTTCTTTCTCTCTCTTGGTCGTGGCCATAGAGGAGGCTTATCTTCTCTTCTTCAAAAAAAAATATGCATTTTGTTGAGCCTTTGTGGGCCTCAAATTGCAGAAATTTTCAGCGAGGAAAGGTCTATGGTTTGATGCCAATTTGTTAAGACTTTCCTTGGATTTTAGAGAAGACTTCATTGTCTTTTCCTTCTTGTAACAACTAATAAAATTTCTGATTTTGGGAGTGTGGGTTCTACCCATTGGTATCTCTATCTCTCCACCTTTTGGAGAGGCTTGGTAGTTTGACTTTTTTGGTTTATTTCATTTTTCATGCATATCATCTAATTGGGAAATTATCACAACATGCATCACACTCATTTTGCATGCACTTTAATTTAATTTACTACATGTTTTAAATCCATAACAAGTTCATATTTTTTGCATGCAAACATTTTTTACTTGATCTTATTTGGTTTGAACATAGTTCCAAGTTTACTTATGCTTCACCATTAAAAACATTTTACATCAATCAAGTATTTTGACAAATTTTCTCCATAAAATAACATTTTATTTCATGTCAAGCAAGTACATTTCAAGTTGAAGTTAATTTTCACTGTTTGGTTAATTTATTTACATGCCCCAAGCATCACTAAAACTTACCTCCAGCTTAAGTTGGTTGAATAGACTTTTAGGGACCCTCTACCTCTACTGACTCCTCATTATGAGATCCAAATATTTGGTCGAAGATGAAGTCTAAGGACTAGATTTCAATTGTAACTTTGCCTTAGCACTAATTAATAAAATAAACCAAGAACAACATTCCATCACATTTGTTTTGTTTGCAAATTTATTAAATTTCTTGTTATCTTGATGGTTTAAAGTCTCACATGCAAATCTTATTTCAAGAGGCACTTTGGATGCAAGTATTGTAATCTCTTTTAATTTTGCAACAAGTTTAATTTTCTTGTACTTGGAAATTAGCTTATCTTTTGGTTTAATTTCATATTGTCATGAATGGTTGATTTGACTTTCAAGTACTATTATTTTGGGTTGCAAAATTAATTGCATGTTGTCATCTTGGTCTAACATTTGAGTTCTTTTTGTCATCTCATTCTGACAAGTAGATTTCTAATTGTATCCTTTTGAGCAAGATAGTTTGCATGCTTTTATTTGTAGACTTATTCATCTTAAAAGAATTTATAATATCTTTTGTTAACAATCTATTGTTTCACTTTTCAAGATTACTTTGGCTTTCCATTTGAAATAATTTCACTTCATTTTAAGCAAATACAATTTCATTTCTTAAAGAGCAATACTTTGAAGGCACTAGTTGTTTATGTATTTCATGTGTATATTATGTATTGATGGTTATTGCTCATATCAGTTTTTGCTTATAAATCTTAAAGAAATAATATATTTAACTCTAACAATTCTCCTAGAAACTCGCATCTCTTAACTTAACTTTTCATTAGGGACCACCCCCTTATCTAACCTAGGAGATAGCTCAAACAAAGAGAGTCGGGATTAGTTTGACAGCCCCTTCTCTAAGTTCTCTGCCACCAACCAAACGTTGTAGGGTTGAAGGATTTTCTCACTAACTTGTAGGTAGGTGTAGGCGGCAAGTGATAACAGGTATCAAAGCAATCTGCTCTTTCTCTATTTTTTTGTGCATGTCCCAATGAGGTCGGGGTATAAGGAGTTGGGACCTGAACTTTTTGAATCCTTACAAGACTGGGCTCACTAACATAGACGGATTCCCAAGGAAGAAGAAAGTAAAGATGAGGGAGTAGGAGATCCTTTCAAATTATTTCTCGAATAGGCCATCGAGCGACAAAGGAATGAGATGATGGATATTTTTTCCCAGATCCTTCGACGGGTATTAGCCGATGAAGCATCTTCATCTAGCAGTCACATTGAAGGCGCGAACCCCTTTAAGCTACAAATTAACTGTGATATTCCTGTATTTGAACGCCAAATAGACACATATGCTCTAGATAGATGGTTAAATATATTAGAAGGATATTTTTCGGTCCATAATTTTTCTGACAGGGAAAAAATTACTTTTGCACTCCTCAAAGTCGCCCCCCATGTCAAGGACTAGTGATAAACTTACTGTGAGCATAGGGACGAGTGTTAATTTTTCTAAGGGCTATATTGTTCTTTGCTTTAGATAATTTCATTTCATCAAATCTTCAGCGAACAGAGAGTACAATATTCAAGTTCCTCAATCACAAAACTGTCCAGCAAAACCAACCAAACAATATCCAAAAATATGAGCCCAACAACAATAATGATCATAGATAACTTTCCTAGCTTGTGGACATCTGTAGTCAATTGTGGTCAACTTTCACCTGAATCTACGGTCACCTATCAGAAGAAACCCTAAGTCCTAGATGCACACAACAAATTGTCATGTGTGTGACTAAAGTGTACCTATCACATGCATAGGCTCGCATGTGAGTGTCTCCATCCTTTCTCTATAGCATCCTTACAGTTGTAGACAAAAACCATAATCGACATGTGTGAGCTTCAGACCCTGCAATCTTGGACCTATATGAACCAATCTTCGCGAACCAAATTCAAACCTATGTGAGCCAAACCAAAGAAGAGAGAAGAAGAGACTGCTTGATGATGATCTCCAAATGTGGGTCACTTGATTTGGATTTATAGCCATCCAAGGGTGTCCAATTTCCTTTTATGGTCAACTTGTCCTTTTATGCACATGTGGGTTTCCATATTATAAATATATTTTTCCTTAACCAAATTAAATTCTTCGAAGTGTTAGGAGGGTTTTTCCTTGATGAGGAAGATTGTCCAAAGGGGGAATTTGTCCCTAAGCCACCAAATTAACACTCCCTCTCAACTAGGGAGAAATTATCTACTGCAACATATGTCCCATCGCAAATATCTCGTCATCATTGCTCATCTCAACTCATCTTTGATTATCTTTTTTCATCTTTGACTATCTTTGTTCATCTTTACTTATCTCTATTCATATTTGCTCATATGTGCTCATCTTTCTCATTTCTTCTTATCTCTGCTCATATGTTGAACACTCTCTAATCTGAAAGAAGAATAATTTAACATCGGAGGGGAGCCGAAGCTATCTCCCTATATCCATCAGGGAGCCATTGCTACCACCCAGAATCTCTGCCTGTGGGGATCCCAATGCTACAACGTGAGAAGCTCGTCCTCAGGGAGCCAATTCTACCACTCAGAATCAAATGACAATGAGGAAGGTCTTATGGGACACTCTCACCTCATGTCTGCAAAAATGGGGAAGGTCCTATGGGACACTCTCACCCCAATTCATCTCATGTAACACCCTCCTCCCACATTTATCCAAGTTAAACGTTCGGTTGGGGTAAACATGTGACGAGAGGTTAATATGATGTGATTTAACTCCCCATGTATAGTTAAGGAAGTGGAACTGACAAAACCAAACCAATCTGACCTTCCACACATTCTACAAAACCTTCAACCAACCAACCCTTCCAGGTGACCAACCCCTGAGACAACTTGACATTTCACTGACCTGGACCCCCAGCTGATCCCATGACAAGCCATGCATCCGACTGAGGCCTTCCTGTCACTCCCATAGCAAGGCATGCCAACAATTGTGGACTTTTTCAACTAGTTCTGAGCCAATGACCCCGGATTTTGTGCCACTTTTTCAGGGCCAGGTCTTAGGCCACTAGCTAGAACTTCATGAAACGTTGAAAAATGATAAATAACATTGAAACAAAGGTACTAATGGAAAGAATTGATCAATGAATTGACTGGACCCCTACTAGCCATGATAGACATTTCGTCAAACATGTCACAAATATGCAATCTACATGTCATAACAACATATTTTAACATAGGGGTCTCATACTTATCTGAGATTCTTAAAGTAGCATTGTTGCCCTATCACAATAGCTTCATTATCATTTATTAGGTTATATATTAATTGTAAATTTACTTTCTAATCAAAACATGATGAGAACCATACATCAATTTTATCATAAAACATACTCATAACCAACATATAACCAGGATATAACAACCATAAGAATAAAATATGAACCAGTATATTTACACATGAAATACCAAGGAGAAAGAGCTCTTATTAATGAATGCAAAAGCCAACCAGGTTTGAGACTTCCACGAACCACCTGACCATAGGTTGGTTGAACCAAATCTTTCTTTCAGTCAATCACCCTCGTGCCATATTCTAAGAATGAATGTGATGCTCATAAAAAAACCAACCAGGGTTTCCCAAGGCCAAACCACCTCAACCCTCATTAATATAACCAATCTTTACCGCAATCCCCACCAGATCACTAAGCCCTAAATAAGCATGG
Source organism: Pinus tabuliformis (assembly GCA_031772625.1). Taxonomy (NCBI): domain Eukaryota; kingdom Viridiplantae; phylum Streptophyta; class Pinopsida; order Pinales; family Pinaceae; genus Pinus; species Pinus tabuliformis. The sequence goes on from CM062809.1 coordinate 57,142,345, forward strand.
ATTCCTTTGTATCTCTCCACCTAAAATATGAGAAATTTGTTCGTCTCAACCTCTCGACTTTACCATGTATCCCTCCATTATTGTTCAAGGGGTTCCTAGGCCTACGAGGTATCCACCCTCTGGGATTTACCGTGTATCCCTCTATTACCAGTCATGGGATTCCTAGGCCCAATCAAGGGTATTCACTACTGAGATTTATCGTGTGTCCCATCATTCACCAGTCAAGGGATTCTTATGCTCAATTGAAGTGTTCACATACAGGATTTACCATTTATCCCATCTCGAGATTCCTAGGCCTTGTGAATAATCCTGAGACCACCCCACTCAACTTCGAGTCCATCCAGCAATCTAGCTCAACCAAAACAATATAACTCCATCACACCATGGCTATACGGAAATGGCAAGGCAAGGTTGAAGAACATTGTCACACCTGGAAAAACCCATGCCAATGACAACAAGAGAACCAACAACACACATGCATGTACCATGCATGCCAAATCTATCAAGTAAATCACACATGCAAATCAATATGTGCAAGTAAACCTACTATATTTTCTTAATCCTTCTCTTCCTTCCTTGGTCTTTGCTTCTCTTTGCCTTCGTTATCCTTCCTTCGCTTTCCTTACTCCAATGCTAGAATGCTCCAAGAATGCTCTAACTATCCAAGAGTATGAGATAGAGAGAGATATAATAGAGAGAGAGCTCCAAAAATGAACTGACAAAAAGGTACCAACTGATCCTCATAATCCTTTTTATTAATGAGGCCTTTATTTTCTTCAATTTTCCATTATTTTCCTTCATTTTCCTCCTCACATGCAACCTATGACCTTTCACCTTCCTTTTCTCCTAATTTCCTTTATTTTCATAAATAAAATGTCAATTAATGCTTCATTCCAAAACCTTTTCCATTTCCTTTTCCAATTTCCTTTAGCCATAATGAACCAAAATGAACACCAACTAGGATGTTTTTCCCAACACTCATCTTGGAATACGTGTCCCATGACCTTGGCTATTATTTTTCCTTTATTAACTTTATTACATGGAATTTTGACTAGGGTTGTTACATCACATATAGGGGAGCATCTGGCTAATACTCTATATCGAGCAATAGGCGAGATACCGCTTACTAAGAAAGTATCACAACCATCCCATTGTGAAATCAATGAGCGAGATAACAATTGCTATATGCGGTAAAGATCACAACCATCCTATTGCCTACAAATCTTCCCATCAATGACCCTTAAGAGTAATGTGGTAGAACACCTACATCATAATCTGATCTTGTGTGAGATACTTGGCTTACCAAAGGTAAGGATCAAACACCGCCAAGCCTCCTCAACCTGTTGGAAAAACGAGGAGGGACAATCCCAACAAGCCCATCTTCTGGGTATGATGCCAACTAAGTATACTCTATTAGACCAAGATAGGGGGAGATACCTGACTTTTTGAAACAGACAAGGATCACACACACCCTCTAAGTGACATACAGGGAAGATATCTGACCTACTACAAGAATAGGGATCACACACCTTATTGTCCAGAGTTCCCTGAACCCTAAGAGATCTTCGGCTCAATTCCTCACCCTGGGAGCTCATAGAGGGGGGAAGAGCTAGCTCAATGTATTTGATCAGCCCGGACCCTTACTCAAGATGGTCACATCCATCAATCCATGTTGCTCGCTATAGATCAAAAACGTATGACTGTGCTCATATCCGGTACCAAATCAAACAATTCATTGAAGAGTTCAATCATACTGCTTTATGTCGTTCCTTTGAGCAACAATTCTTTGTTTTCCTATTCATATGGAATATCAAATTAAATATTATGTTATAGAAAATACATGTAATAAAAGGATATATCTTTCATCCTCCCTCTCACTAAGGCAGCAACCACAATCCTAAGCTTGTCTCATATAACAACATTGTCGAAATCTACGAATATATCTCTATCCCAACTATGTACGAGATTGTATCCTAGTCATGTTGTCACAATATATCACTATCATATCCAGATCCTGCTCAAAAAACTCTCCAAAGAGCTTCCTTAATCAAATTGTCTCGCAAATAACCATGCTAGCAACAATGTACTCAACCTCAATCATACTTAAATCTACATACTTCTATTTCTTGGTCATCCAAGATGTCATGGTAGATCCGAAGCTAAATCAGCACCTAGATGTGCTCTTCTTATCAATAACATTTCTAGCCCAGTCAGCATCAGTGCATCCATGCAATCTTACATCACATGCAGTATATCTTAGAACAAGATTAATCGTCTCATGCAGATTATTTCAAAATGTTGTTGGTAGCAACCCAATTTGTATGAAGCAGCTCAGACATGAATTGACTCAAGGTTTTCACTACAAAGCATATATCTATATGGGTGTTCACAAGGAACATCAATGTCTCAATCAACTATCGATACTCAAATCTAGCAACATCTCTGCATAATTTCTTGAAATTCAGTTCCTTCAAGGCGTCTAAGGGTTTGCATTCCCACTTTCCAAATCTCTCCAATAACTTCATGACATATTTTCCTTTTCCAAACTTCTAATCCCAGAAAGTAGTGCATCATGCCAAGATCCTTCATCTTGAACTTGGAGGCCAACTCCCTCTTACTTTGATCATCAAAGGCTCATTACCTGTCAAGAATAGATCATCAACATATAAAACCAAAATCAAAGGCATACCTTGGACCACTTTGAAGTAGAGGTTCGAATTGACACGACTTCCAAGCATCACCAAGTGACTGTGAATGAGGACATACCAAGCTCGGGGAGTTTGCTTCAAACCATACAAAACTTTCTGTAAACATGACACTAAACAAACCAATATACCCAAATTCAAACGACTCGATACTATGCACTCAAATCAACCAAGTATGCTTATCAAGCCTTAAATGTCAAACCAAAACTAATATCAAAGCCATGAAATTTTCTACCAATATTATTGTTAAACTTTTCAATCCAAGTCCCCAAGTACCAGTTTACAACTTTGTCTATTATCTTAACAACAATTATCATTTACCAAGCAATATCAAGCTAAATGCCATCAAACCATCCACATGATCATAATATGAATAATTTATGTCACTAAATGTAAATGCATATACCAAGCACAAGTCATATAAATTTCTGCCATCCATTCATTATGAGGTTTCTGCAATAGCCAGAATAAAATTACCGCATACTAAGGAGAAATAATTTATTGTCATACTAGCTCCAATGATCAAATCAAGACAACTTACAAACTAATATGCATACTATAGACCCTTGCAAACACATGATGAGTTAATACATTCACATCCTCTGTAACATAAAGATCTATGCATAAGATAATAATCATGTTAATTATGAAATTCTCGTCAAGATTCTAATAGCAATGATTCTCTAGATCTTACTATTCATTTTCTATCCATAGAACTTTCTAGCATGCGATCTTGGTTTCATGCATAAGGTTTTAAATTTTTGTATGTTGCAAGCTTAGTCGCACTCATATGCCCTCTTTTGTGAGGCTAGGAGGCTTGTAGCCACACCCTTAAGACTTTAGGTTGGGGCTTTGACTAGGAGAAACCCTCTCGACTTAGATCAAAACTTGTTAAAACTAACAGCATCAGATGATCATCTATTCATGTCCAGAAACCTTGCTTTAACAATCAAGAGTCTTCTATTCATTTACTACAAATAATAATAGGTGTTGGGGTCTCATGGAGTTTCAGCCTCTAAACGGAAAGCCTCTTCAATCATATTCAATCAATGCATTAACCTTTCTTATCATAATATTGTCATGTATCAACAAAATTGTTAGATCATAAACTATATCAAGTTCTCATACATATATCATAACAAAATGACATTAGTTGCTTCATTATCACAAATGAGAATATCATCAAATCTTCAACAAAGGTCAATGTTATATAAGTGTATCTTCATACTTCAATGATTGTACCATTTCTTTATCATATTACTCAACCATAGTGTTAGGGCATCAATTTTTGTCACATTGTCAAAACTACTAAGCTTATCAAAGCTTAACTTAGATCAATAAGAAGATACGAAGTATCAATCTTATTGTCACACTTTTATTATCAAAGTTACCATCCTTATCACAAGCATTAACAATAGTATAAAGTTACCATATATCAAAATCAATGTTTCTAGCCATCTTCATAAAATCAAGCAATCCACCATGTCTGATAAAATGTAAGATACTTTCCAAATATCAAGAGAAAAAATATATCACATGTAATAGAAATCAAACTTACTTTCATATGCATGTATGCGTCATTTATGAAGGTGATATTCTCAACATACCTTAGGGCTTAACTTGCCATCGAATCTTAAAGCTAAATCATAACACTGAAACTTGTAGTATTCATATACCTTCACAACTTGTAACACTTATTTGTTATTGGAAGTTGTAGTACTTGCATATGGTAATTTATGATTTCTACTTTGAAAACTTTTAAAAACTTTCCTCATGTACTTCTTTCCTTTTCCAGCATCGGCTCTTCATTTCCTGCACTAGCTCTCTTTTCCTGCAAATTAGATGATCCTCAAGAAGGATCTTCTTATTACATCTCATCTGGAGGTTAGAAGTATTCAAATACTCAAATATGCAGGAAGGCTAAGCAATTATCAAAGCAATAAAACAAAAAATAGTGTTATGAAGACATAAATCTAAAAGGTACTTATCTTTAACGAGAGGTGATCATCTCCCTATTGAACCAACCTTCAATAGTTTAGTATTGTCCATTATCTATGTAACAATGTTGCCTTCAATATTTCCATTGACTTCATCAACAACTAGGCCTATTTGAGACTGTCCCAACTCGGGTTACACTAAATTTGTCACAAGTGCTAGAACAACTTCTCACTGATCATGATAGGGTTTCAACTCTGCAAAACTCAAGTTTTTATCACATCCCAAGGTTTATTCCAAAGCCTAACTTCATTATATCCATCAAACCCTAATAACCAGATTGTATAAGTTTTCTTTCAAACCCTAGGATTATTTTAGGTCTCCTCCATTTTCTCTTGCTTCCATCAAAAGTTTCTTCACAAGGTTGATCTCAATGAATTTTCTTCAGCACAAGTCTGATACCATGTTAATTTTTCTTAGGGTTATATTTTTCTTTGCTTTAGATAATTGCATTTCATGATTTACATATTGAATTCACCCCAAAAAATTATAACATCATTACATCATATGAAATTATGTAGAAAGAACAATATCATCAACAATGCAACAAAACGTAAAGGAACAATAGAATAAAAGCATTCATACATAGAGACAATAGGATTGGTCAGAGACTAGGGAAAAACCCCACAAGGGGGAAAACCCTTTCAAATTATTCTTGTTATTAGATTGTCATAAAATTTTCAACAAAGGGAGAGTACAATATTCCAATTCTTCAATAAAAAAACTATCCAGCAAAACCAACCAAACACTATCAAAAAATATGAGCCCAACAACAATACTGATCATAGATAAGTTTGCCACATTACAGACATTTGTGGTATCCTATGGTCGACTATCACCTGAATCTGTGATCACCTATCAGAAGAAACTCTAAGTCTTGGCCTCACACAAAAAATGATCATGCATGCGATTGAAGCATCCCAACCAAATGCATAGGCTCGCATGCGAGCGACTGCAACCAAAATTTCTTTGTAGCATCTCTATTGTTGCATACAAAAACCATAATCTGAATGTGTGAACTTCAGATTGTGCAATATTAGACTTGTATGAACCAATCTCCACGAACAAACTTCAGACCTATGTAAGCTAAACCAAATAAGAGAGAATAAGAGAGTGCTTGATGATGATCTCCAAATGAGGGTCACTTGACTTGTATTTATAGCCATCCAAGGGTGTCTAATTTCCTTTAAGGGCCAACTTGTCTTTTTATGCACATGTGGGTTTTCATATTAAAAATATATTTTATCTTAACCAAATTAAATTATTCTAAGAACTAGGAGGGGTTTTTCTTGATAATGAAGATTGTCCAAAGGAGGGAATTTGTCCCCGAGCTGCCAAATTAACAACGAGGAGGAACTCTCACTACTTTAAGCCACACCCTCTTGGAATTATTTCCAAGATGTTGTCAAGCAACAATATCACCCTGTCGGGAGCTATAAAGATAAGTAAATAAAATGGACCACACTATGACAAAAAACAATCCAAGACATGCTAAAGTTCACGAATAGTTTTCATACCCTATGCACGCAGTTGGGTATCAAGGATTCTGAGTGGCATATGGTACTCAAGTACCATGGTTGTCTGCACAAATACATACAGGAAGAAATGAAGTTCCTGGACATCTACTCACTTGGTGCAACGCATTGATATGTTGTCAAGGTTGAGTAGAAATTTAAATAGAAGAAGCGATACTTTGGATCTGTAAATCTGAAGGAGGGAAAAGAAACCTCCAAATCGCAGAACAAAGGACAAATCCAAGGTGGAGTGACCCAAGACAACCCATCAAAGCCACAAGAAAAAAATAGCACCACTAAGACAAATAATGACATAGGAAAGTGGTGTGAGTTCCACAAGATCCCCACCCACAACAAAAATAAGTGTCACGGCAAGCAATCACTAGTGGCCGAGCTGAAAGCTTCAGAGTCAGATGCATGTTCTGACTCTGAGCCAAAACCTAACAAGGGGAAACAAATTATTGATCGAGAACCCAATTCCATTGTTGCCACCACCAAGGTCTAGAAGATTGAGCCCGAAGATCCAGAGGAGGGAGAGTGCCTCTTCAACTCACAGATGTGGGTGAAGTGTTCTTCGCTATACTTCATTGTCGATAGTGGGAACCAAATGAACCTCATATCAATAGAGGTTGTTAATCGGTTGGGGCTATCGACCACACCATGCCCATAACCATATACCATCGGGTGGCTCCACCAAGGGCAAGATCTTTGCGTCAGCTAGCAGTGCCACCTTCCTTACAACATTAAGACCTTCATGGATGAAGTACTATGTCATGTTTCTCCCCTTGAAGTTTTTAATGTTTTAATAGGCCAACCATAATTGTGGAGGTGTCATGTTGTGTATGAGTTCATACCTTGTACTGTTATTATTACTTTGGGAAGAAAATTATACAAGATACCGAAGGTAGCCTTTCCTAATGGCATTTCTTTGATCTCTGCTAAGCAATGCAGTAAGATCATATCCCTGCCCCAGACTGGCCCAACAATAGTCCCTCTAGGTGTTGCTGGGGTAGGAAGGTAGCCTTTCCTACTGGCATTTCTTTGATCTCTGCTAGGCAATGCAGCACCTAGAGGGACTATTGTTGGGCCAGTCTGGGCCCACGCAAGCCTGATGTTAAACCAGGTAGAGCTAGCGTAGAGGAGAAGCTGCCCTCACACAGAAATTCAAAATTTTACCCGGGATCTACCGAAACAATCGGGGAAGGTTGATACAGAAGCTCCAAGAGGAAGAAAAGACAGTGTAGAGTTGATGCAGACGCATAGCCAGCATAGAGATAGTCGAGGTTAACCAATTATGTTGCCTGATCAGCCAGAAACTGTCGAGTGAAGTGAGGTAATCTCACTCAGTTTTCTGCCATTATATTTTTCTCTGTAACTAGATTTCCGGGAGGGCATCCAACATTGCATTCATAACTACTGCTCAATAAAATAAAACCCTCATATTTGCTACAACATTTTTCCTGCATTGGGTTTTTCTGGGGACTATTTTGTCCAAAAATAACGGTGTCCTATGTATCTTGTTATTTGCCCAGTTTCTTGTTTCATGTAATCAAATTAAATTGGTGTAGGATGCAAAAGTAATTTACTTCAGTATTTTTCAGAAAATAACTTGATAATGTCTATTAAAATCAAGTAGGAGAAGTAGATTTAGTTTTGCTGCAGTAGGGGTTCCTTGAGTGCAGTAATTTTCACATGGTATCAGAGCATTGATTTTGAAATAGGAAGAGCAGATCCAACGCTGAGAAGAGAGGCCAATAGTTGCATTTGGCAACAATTTGAATCCCCTTTAAGGGGTTGTACAGTCCTTGCCAGGAAAGAAAAGATTCTGAGGAAATCTCTCTCTGATAGAGTCGACAAAGAGGTACGATTTCCAAATCATGAGATTGCAGAGGTAGAGGGAGTGACACAGAGCCTCGGTGCAGTGCTTGAAGGATGCAGTTTCTACCAAGGCAGAAATTCATCGAAAAGAGCGAAGTCACATACAAGTGAAATTCTCTCCTCAGAGAACTTTTCTCACCAAAAGTTTGAATATTTCACTTGCCGGGCAGCACACCAGTGCTACGTAGTGACTAGAGGAGTCAATTCGACAGTTTGGGTGAGATGGCATCACATGGGCTCACAGATCAGGATAGATTGGAAGGAGTTTCTAACTATGTCATACGGAAGACCAGAATTTTAGTTGTTCTGGAGGAGTACGATCTTGAAGTTTATGTCAAGAGTGTTGTGGTTGTTCCCGCAAACAATGATCAGAAGAAGAAGTACAAGGCCGAGTAGGGAAAGGAAAAGAGGTTCATACTCGATCGAGTTCGAGATCATGTGGTCTCACACTTGCAGGGAAAAGAAACAGCCCGAGAAATGTGGGAAGATTTGTCTTCACTGTATGAAGGTTCTTCCGAGCAACGGTGTAGGTTTTAACCACGTACAGAAATTACCTGCATACAAATTCTAAAACACAGAAAATAAACAATGTGAGAGCATAACACATAAAACACATATACACAGATATTTTCCCCTAGATCCCAAAACCGAGACTACTAGCTTGATTTTTCATTATGTTTCTTTCAATGTTACAATACATATTTATACATGCCGAAGCATCCAATACCATGGACCGAAAACCATCGCATCCAAAACCATGTGCAAAAATCATGCACAAAACCATAGGTGGGTCCGCCCAACCTAACATAGGGTCCAAAATCCCTCAAACCCCCTGTGACTCCCCTCGCTACGCAATCAGCGCAACGAAGGGGGGGCTCCGCCCCCCTTCTAACCCCCCGGTTAACTACGTGGGCTAGTCGTGGAAAGAATATAACACAACCCAACATTCTCCCACTTGTTGTTTTCTTTCCACAGGGGAACACAAGAGAGCTTAGTCATTTATCCAGCCCTACAACGCCCATTGTTTCTCTACACCAAGAGAAATTCTCAAAGCTCACAGATTTTTCCAATGCATCTGTGGTATTCTTCATAGTGTCCACCTTTACTAGCAACACATTTTTGTCTTCTATCATATCCCTCACAAAGTGATACCGAACATCAATGTGCTTTGTCTTTGAATGATATGCAGGGTTCTTTGCCAAGAAAATTGCACTTTGGCTGTCACAGTCTATCCTTATAGCTCCCTATACTAACTCCATATTTGAACACAATCTCTACAACCAAACTGCTTCCTTGCTTGCATGAGTGGCTGCCATGTATTCTGCCTTTGTAGTTGATAGTGCAACTACAGATTGTTTCTTACTCATCCAACTGACTGCACCTCCAAATAGGTTAAACACATACCCACTTGTAGATCTTCTCTGATCCAGATCTCTAGCCCAGTCTGCATCAACAAAGCCCTGAATATCCAACACTCTCTCCAATCCTGGTCTTCCTTGGTAGCACAAACCATAATCACTAGTGCCATGCAAATACCTGAAAACCTGCTTCACTGTTGTCCGTTGCTCCTTTCCTGGTTTTGAAATAAACCTGCTCAATACTCCCACTGCATGTGCAATGTCTGGTCTAGTACAGACCATCGCATACATTAGGCTACTGACTGCACTTGCATATGGAACATGGGACATGTCCTCTTCCTCTTCTTGTGTCTTGGGACACTGTTCAGCAGATAACTTTACACCTATAGGAATAGGAACCTTCATCGTTTTACTATCATGCATATTAAACCTCTGCAATATTGTCTCAACATACTTCCTCTTGTTTAACCAAAGCTTCCTCTTTGTCCGATCTCTTTTAATTTCCATGCCCAAAATATAGTTTGCAACACCAAGATCTTTCATGTCAAATTTGGAGGACAAATGGGTGTTCAAATCCTGGATAATTTCTTTGTCATTTCCAACCAGCAACATATCATCCACATACAAGACCAGATAAATAACATGGTCACCAATTAATTTAAAATACACATAGTGATCTACTTTGCTTCTGGTGAAGCCAAGTCCCCATATAAATGTATCAAATTTTTGATACCACATCCTTGGTGATTGTTTTAACCCATACAAAGACTTATTTAACTTGCATACCAGTTCTTTCTTACCATTCACCGCAAAGCCTTCAGGTTGCTTCATGTAGATCTCTTCTTCCAGATCCTCGTGAACAAATGTTGTCTTCACATCCATCTGTTCTACCTCAAAATCAAAAGCAACAACAACAGATAAAAGTAATCTAATAGAAGTTACCTTGGCAACAGGAGAAAAAATATCACCAAAATCAATTCTCGGCACCTGGGAATAACCTTTTGCTACCAACCGAGCTTTGTATTTCTCCACCTTTCCTTCCACATTTGTCTTCTTCTTGAACACCCATTTGCTGCCAGTGGGTTTCCTTCCAGCCGGCAACTCCACTAGATCCAAAGCCTCATTTTTGTGCAAAGATGCCATTTCATCAACCATGGCCTCTTTCCAAAGTTTTCCATCCTCTGAATCTACTGCTTCCTTCACAGTTTTGGGATCATCATTAGTAATAGATAAAGAAAAATTTGAACAGAAAGCGGATGGACTATACCTTTCTGGTTGCCTTCTTTCTTGAACTAATCTTCTCACACCAAGAGTTTGTGGCTCTTCATATTCTGATTCCTCCTATGTTGTAGAGTCTGACTCTTCCTCCTTTAGCTCAAACTCTATCTTCTCAGGTTCCTTTTCTTGGACTTCATGTTTAATAACATCTTTCACCTCTCTAAACACCACATCTCAACTTTACACAACCTTCCTTGTTACTGGGTTCCAAAGTTTATAACCCTTTAAACCATCCTTATACCCAATAAAGATGCACTTTTCAGATTTACTATCCAACTTGGTTCGTTTCTCCTTTGGAACATGTACATATGCATCACATCCAAATACTCTTAGATGTGAAAGAGAGGGTTTCTTACCAGTCCATACCTCTTGTGGAGTCTTATCCTCCAATGCTGATGAAGGTGATATATTGACCAGGTAACATGTTGTCTCCACCGCCTCTGCCTAGAATTCATGTCCTAACCTGGCACCATTGAGCATGATTCTGGCCCTTTCCATCACGTCTTGTTCATTCTTTCTGCAACTCCCTTTTGCTGAGGTGTATATGGAGTATTCTTCTGCCATTCTATACCACACTTCTTATAGAATTCTTCAAATTCCTTACTACAAAACTCTCCACCGTTATCTATCCTCGACACCTTTATCTTCTTCTCTGTCTGGTTTTCCACCAGAGCCTTAAATTCTTTAAACCTGTCAAAGACTTCAGATTTCTTCTTAAGGAAATATATCCATGTATTCCTTGAGAAGTCATCTATAAATGATACATAGTACACAGACTTACCCAGTGATGGAACCTTCACAGGTCCAAACACATCACTGTGCACAAGCTCTAATATTTGTTTCGCCCTCTTACCACTAGAGGGGAAACTCACCCGATTCTGCTTCCCATATACACAATTTTCACAGAAATCAAAATCCAGAGAGCTATTACTCATACCTTCTACCATACCTTTACCATGAAGTATTTGAAGGCCCTTCTCTCCAATATGTCCAAGCCTTTGATGCCACAGCATGGTCTTCTCTCCAGAGACCACTAGATTTTCTGCTCCACTTTCAGGAACCACGGAATTGTTGCACCTATCAACAACAGTGCTACCTTGCAGCTTTTAAAGAGTTCTAATTCGAGCTCCCCACATCAATACCAGGGCCCCCTGAATCATCTTGCAGGTATCCTCCTCGAAAACTGTTTTTACACCTGCATCATCCAGCTTGCTTACAGAAATCAGATTTCTGTCCAATGCAGGAATATGTAGAACACTCGGAAGGGTTCTAACCCTTCCACCTTGCAACTTCAACTTTACTTTTCCGCGACCAACGATTCTAGCCTTCCTATCATCCCCTAAGAAGACATCAACACCATCATATTTTTCATACTCACATAACCACTCTTTATGGGGAGTGAAGTGAAAGGATGCTCCTGAGTCAATCAACCATGCCTCATGATCTACATGTGTACTTGAAGAAGCCAAGTACACATCCCCACCTTCATCTGAGGTGGTTTTTGCCTCCGCAGAAGGAGCATCATCAAATCCCTTTCCTTTATCAGGAGATTTAGATTTACAGTCCCTTTTGTAGTTCCCTTCCTTTCCATATTTCTAGCACACCACCTTTACAGATTTTCCTGGAGATTTAGATCTCCCACTCGATGACTTATTTTTGTTTCTGTTCTGGGATCGTCCTCGTACAGACAAGGCATCACCATTCTGGCTCTCCATATTTTTCCGTCTCATCTCCTATGTTAGCAAGGATGAGACTATTTCATCAAATTGCAAGGCAGTTGCATTGCTACCTATTGCAATAACTAGACTATCCCACGAATCTAGTATAGAACACAACAAACTGATGCACTTATCTTCATCTGAAATTTTAATATCAACAGATGCTAACTGACTTACCATAGTATTAAATGCGTTTAGATGCTCTGTCACCGAGTCTCCATCTTTCATCCTCAAGTTATACAGCTTTTTCCGCAGGAACAGTTTATTCACCAGAGACTTAGATTGGTACAAAGTCCCTAACTTGTCCCACAAAGCCTTCGCCGTAGCTTCCCCTGATACATTCAGCAATACTAAATTTGAGGCACCCAATCGTATTGTGCTCTTTGCCTTCCAATCCAACTTCTTCCATTCTTCATCGGACACTCCCGTTGGTTTAGTACCCAGATCTACCACGATCCACTGATCTTTATCCACCAATAGATCCTCCATCTTGAGTTTCCACAACTCAAAACTCTGACCATTAAATTTCTCGATCTCTATCTTTCCACTGCTCGTCATCTTCTTTCACCACCAGAATCAATCTCGCAGATCTCCCACTGAACAGGGTCTACCATAGGCCCGAGCGAAACCCCTCAGCAACAAAGGCGTCCCCTTGAAGCCAAAACAACTCTGATACCAAATGTAGGTTTTAACCCCATACGGAAATTACCTGCATACGAATTCTAAAACACAGAAAATAAACAATGCGAGAGCATAACACATAAAACACATATACACAGAGATTTCCTTGGATCCCAAAACCAGGACTACCAACTTGATTTTTCATTATGTTTCTTTCAATGTTACAATACATATTTATACATGCCGAAGCATCCAATACCATGGACTGAAAACCATCGCGTCCAAAACCATGGACCGAAAACCATCGCATCCAAAACCATGTGCGAAAATCATGCACAAAACCATAGGTGGGTCCGCCCAACCTAACATAAGGTCCAAAACCAAAATTTTATGGGGCGCTGCCCCGGACCCCATAGACTGGGGTTACCTGCACCCCTCAAACCCCCTGTGACTCCCCTCGCTATGCAATCAGCGCAACGAAGGGGGGGGGCTCCACCCCTCTTCTAACCCCTCGGTTAACTACGTGGGCTAGTTGTGGAAAGAAAAAAAATTGTAGTGGACATTGATGCAGAAGGGAGAAGGGGTTAACTCCTATCTTCAACATCTTCAAGACACCAGAGACCAACTTGCTACAGTGGGGTCTACTCCTCAGTCTACCGCGATGGTAAGGACGACCCTGAATGGAGTCTCAGATGAATGGCAAGTCTTCGTCCAAAGTATATTGGGCAGGGAAAGACTACCTTCATGGGAGGAGATGTGGGCAGCTCTTCAACAGGAATAATTAAGGAGGGATCTGGTTAAGGTCAACCTCAATGGCAACAATGGGAGTGGCACGAATACCAAGGAGGAGGAGGAGAACACAGCTCTAGCATCAAAGGGACAGCAAAAGCAGAAGAGGAAGAAGGACATTTCGAAGGTGAAATGTTTCATATGTGGCGAGATGGGCCACTTTGCATCCTAGTGTCCTTTGAAGCAAAAGGATAAGGATGAGAAACATGATCCCCTTGGCTGCTCCAGCAAAAATTGACGAAGATGATTTTGTCATGAGTGCCGACGCATTTCCAGGAGGGAAATGGGGTGATATAGAACTGTAGTCATGATGACTACATGTGAGAAAGATCCTTGAGGAACCCACCTCTTGGATCAATTCCCTTCTACGGGAGCCCAAGATTTAGTAGTAGCGAGATGGAATTAGTGTCATATGATGTAGTGGGTTGGTTGGACAGATAGATGTTGTAGTTGAGACCATAGACTGATTAGCACATAGCAAGCTTGGCAGCAATGCAGATGGCACAATGCAAAAGTCATCAGCAGCGCAGAAGATTCAGAGGGTCAAAGACTAGCAGTAGTTAGATTCCAACATTCACATGGTATTATGTTGAACAAATTTAGTTCAAAAATTTTGGATGCTTTTCCGTTGCTGAGCAGAAGCAATTGGAAAATGATGCAGTGTAGAGCTAGTAGTGGCAATGTTAGCAACAGATGCAAAGGGAGTTGTAATACAGATGCAACAGTGGAAGTGGCAGTGTCATGGGTAGCAGTATAGTAGCAGTAGAAACACAGTGTTGGTGGCAGCAACAGTGCGGAAAGGATATGCTTCAGAGACAGAGCAGAATGCAGTTAAACATTGTTGTTAGAGCACATTCCTCGCTAAGAGGGAGTGTTAGTTTTTGGTAGCATCGGATGTGATCTAGCCATGAAAATTGGTGGATAGGCTAAGGCACATGAGATCTAAAGAACCTAGAAATTGTTTGGTGAAATTCCACCCGGATTGTATTTTATTAAAATAATTAATATTTTTAATGGGGTTCCTAAGTCTAAACTTAGGAAAATTAAAGTACTAATTGGTATTAATCAAAACATGAGTGAGAATGTTCTAGAAAGCGGATCAATTCAAGTTTCTAATCTTAGTCGTTGATTAGAGACTTAATCTCGGTCGTTGAAGTCTCAACGAGCAAATTATAAGGAGGTTTGGGGTTCATTTAGATACACACAAAGAGAACGAATTGATCTAGAGTTCAAAATTTTTGGGGCTAGGAAGTTGAGAAATTCGAACTAAGTGATCATTCTGTAGCAGAGGGCCATGGGTAGTTTGGGAATACTGAGCAGAGAGGCAGAGAGCCACTAGTGGAGGTAGTGCAACATCTAAAGGGACTGACGCTAGGCTAGTCTGGGCCCACACAGGCCTAACGTTGAACCAGGGAGATCCAGCACAAAGGAGAAGTTTCCCTCATGCATAAATTCAGAATTTTTTCAGGGAGCTACCGAAACAGTCGGGGAAGGTTGACACAGAAGCTCCAGGAGGAAGAAGAGATAGCGCAGAGCTGATGTAGATCCTATGAGACTGACGCAGGGCCAACGCAGAGATAGCTGGGGTTAGCTAGTTTTGTTGTCAAATCAGCCAGAAACTGTCGGGTGAAGTGAGGTAATCTCACGCAGTTTTCTGCCATTATATTTTTCTCTGTAACCGGATTGTTGGGAGGGCATCCAACATTGTATTCAGAACTACTCCTTAATAAAATAAAACCCTCAGAGCTACTGCATCGGTTTTCCCGCATTGGGTTTTTCCGAGGACTATTTTGTCCAAAAATAATGGTGTCCTATGTATCCTGTTCTTTGCTCAGATTCTTGTTTCATGTAATCAAATTAAATTGGTGTAGGCTACAGAAGTAATTTACTTTAGTATTTTTCAGAAAGTAACTTGATAATGTATATTAAAATCAAGTAGGAGAAGTAAATTCAGTTTTGCTACAGTAGGGGTTCCTTGAGTGCAGGAATTTTCACATAGATGACATCCTCATCTTTAGCAAGAGTTTGGATAGAGCACTTTCAACACATTCGATAATTGCTTCAAACCTTGCGATAACACAAACCATGTGCCAACTTAGAGAAATGCTCCTTTAGCATGAACCAGGTCCAATATCTAGGCTACATAATTGATGAGCAAGGCATGCATGTGGATCTAGCTAAGATCCAAGTCATTCAATATTGGTCAACCCCGTTAACTCTAACAAGGCTTCACAACTTTTTGGGCCTTGCCAATTTCTTTTAAGATTCGTGTTAGGGTTCTCTCATATCACTTGGGCTTTAAGAAACAAGGGTGGAGAAAAATAAAATAAAAAATTGGTCTAAGTCACAACCGACGGCATTCATTGAGATAAAACATCGCCTTAGCTCTGCGCTAGTACTAACATTGCTAGACTTGCAACAACCATTTGAAATTTAGAAAGAAGCCTCTAACTATGCTATTGGTGCAGTTCTCACCCACCAAGGGCATCTGGTGGCCTATCACAGTAAGACACTCTTTGATACTATTCGGAAATACCAATGATAAGGAGATGTATCCCATTGTGCAGGCTTGCTAATAGTGGAAACATTGCATTCTGGGGAAGGAGACGATCATCCACATAGATCATTGACCTCTTTAGTTTATGCAGACACAAGGGAAGTTGCAGAATGATCTCCATCATAAATGGTCCACATATATGCAACAATTCCATTTGAACATTAAATATAATAAGGGAAACACTTATAACATTGCAAGTTACCTCATTCGACCCCCGGTTGTGGCAATGACAATTTTTCTCAACTCTTTTGGGCACAATACTTCTAGATGACCACAACTATACAAAAATGATCCATAATTCACCACCACATGCTAGATGTTGATGGATGGCAAGAAAGTACTATACTTCCACCTCCAAGGCGCACTTTTATGCTACTTGGGAAACCTTTGTTCTCCTTCAAGTTAGCATGCCAAGATGATTTGGGAGGCGCACTATAGTCGGGTCGCGGGACACTTTGGTTTGGACAAAATAGTTGCAGTACTGCAGAAGTATTTTTATTGGAAAAAACTCAGACATGATGTTGGAAAATATATCAGGTTTTTCACTTCTTGTACCATTTCAAAACCAACCATTAAGAAGAAAGTCCTATACACTCCTTTGCCTACTCCTAGCTAGCCTTAGGAATCCATATCCATGGACTATATGTATGGCCTTCCTTCTACCAAGTGTAGTAATGACTGTGTATTTCTGGTCATTGATATATTTTCTAATATAGCTATATTGTTTGCCTGCAAGAAGAATATCACATCACAAGACATTGCCAAACCCTTCTTCGAACGTACATTTTTAGATCCCACCGACCATTATATCATATTTGGATAGCAGGTTCCTTAGCAAATTTTGGTCAAGCCTCTAATCGTTGTTGGACACCAATCTCACCATGTCGATCGCATTCCATCACCAGACTGATGGACAAACAGAGGTGTCAACAACATTATAATGCACATAATATGCATGTACAACTCCAAGAATCCATGAACATGGGATGAGAGTTTTCCTTATGTGCAATATATTTATAACAGATATCTCCATAGCTCGACTAGCTATAGCCCTTTTCAAACAGCCTGAGATTTCAACCATTGTGCATCATTGATGTTGCAATGCATCTTGCAACTACACAAGCAAAATTTGCACACGTTCAGTCTGAAGTTGATAAATCCACCAGGGTTATTGAACACATTTAGCACATCCTTGGACAAGTTCATGATATCTTAGATAAATTGAAATTCATGTACAAACAACATCATGATTAGCATCGGATGCCACATAAATTTGAAATGGGTGACAAGGTGTGGTTGCCTTTGTAGAAGGAATGCCTTTTTGGAGCCCATTAGAAGCTTCAACCACTTAAATATAAGCCTTACACCATCACCAAGGTTGTGGGTGACAATGCTTTTGAGCTAAATATCCCCCCATTCCTTGGAATGCACCCAATATTCATTGTGGACTGCCTTCGACCGTACTTTCCCCCATTGTTGGACACATTAGACATTGCTAAAAATGTAAGTCTTTGATGGCATTTTTAGTTGAAAGTTGTTGTCCTCGGATATACATTTCTAATGGGCTACCGTGTGTGAAAAACATAGATCGTATGGCAAAGTTATGACCCCAGGAAGTTGGCGTTCCAACTAACCCCGTCGGGACCCATACCTTTTGGCACTTCATCTCCTAAGGTTAGGTTTTTGGATGTTTATGGTTTCTCAATGTTTCTTCATGATAAAAATGCCTTCTAGCCTCATTGTAACATAGTTCATAAGGCATGTAGTTGTCACATCTCTTCTCATAGATAAGCTACCATCACCGAGCTAGTTTGTTTCCTTTCTGTGTGTAAAAAAATTTCAGTAGTTGGTATTTATTAATTGAAGTTATGTTTCAATGTATCTTTGTGTTTTTGTATTTAAATTGGTATTTCATTTCGTTCCTTCATAAATCTAGATCAATGAATGAAGCAATTCTTGTTATCGGATTTGAGGCAAGTGAGTAAGGGAAGACTTTGGTACATGAATAAATATCATGTGTGTGTGTGTTTTATTGCATGATGAGAACCCGATTAAGAAGTGTTTAAACGTGGGTAGCTTGATGTTGGTAGTGCATTAACATCCCAAAAGTAGAGAAGTTGAAGACGCAGGAAAGGTAGGATGTTCTTGCATTAGTAATAAAATAAATCATGATTGCAGACAACTTAACAAAAATAGAATGGGGGGCTAAAAATCCACAAGAGGGAAAGGTGAGAGGGTAAAACCATGACATGGTTCCTAAGCCTATTAAATGACAAAACATTCTTAAATTCAATTTATGAATGAAACCCATAGCTATGAAAGGATACTATGTCCTAAGTCTAAAGTAATGGTGAGTGAGTTCCTCATACACCACTTAGAAAAGTTAGCACGTGCACATATAAGTCATTTTTCCCATTATGTTGAAGCAAGGACCGTAACATTTGACCTCCTTAGCCTGTGAGTACCTTGTTTTTTTGCCTGGTTCATTTTCTGGTTCTAGGTTTGACATATTCAGATTAGTTGAGTTGTGATCTTAGATAACCATTAAACCCTTTAACTTCATAAAACCATTAAACCTTGTGACCTAGTCACTATTGAGAAATCCCGTGATGGAATTCAATGGCTAATTTTCCTTGCTCATCTTGAGTGTGACTAGAACTTGGAGGGGGGACTTCTTGGGCTAGCAAGCCTAGTGAATTGAATGATCAATTCTCCTTGTTTATCTCAAGTGATTCTGGATCTTGGAGGGGAATTAGATTGGCCAATAAGCCCAATAACTTGTGTAACCAATTCATGTACCATTGTCTAGAGATCCTTGTACCTATCTATTTTGGTTGCGTTCTAGTATCTTGTCGGTTTCCTTGTTGAATTTATAGTTATTTTTTGGAATATGTGGATACCATTCAACAACCCTTTCCTAGAAGTAACTGCTATTTTTTCTTGTCAGGGTGATGGCCCCTTGGGGAATATGCCAATATTAGTTGAGCTGTGAGCTTAGACAACAATCAGACTCTATGACTTAAGTCAACCATTAACCCTGTGACTTGGTAAATTATTGTGAATTCCATGGTAGTATTATATGACCAATTCCCTTTTCTCATCTTAAGTGAGACTAGATTTTGGAGGATAAATTGGTTGGCTAAATTCCCCTTACTCATCTTGGGTGAGGCTAGAGCTTGGAGGGAGAATTGGTCGGGCTGCCCAATAAATTCTATGACCAAATTCTCCTTGCTCCCCTCTGGAAAGGTTGGAGATTAAAGGGATAATCATTTAACCTAATACAATATAGTGAGGCCTCACACTTGAATGGTATTGGATTTTGTATCCATAATTGGCTTGAAGAGGACCTTTCCGTTGTGGAGTTATGGCTCCAGCTAGGGGTGACCCACTCAGCGTGGTTTATGGTTGGGAGGAACCGTGATGAATTGGTGATTCATTATAGGAGATAAGCGTACAAATTATGTGTATAATTTCATGTTCCCTTGTATTAATATCTCTTGTGAGAATTTGTGTTTAATGTTGTGTGTATTTTCTAAGAATATGTGTTGTTATGTATGCATGTAAGGCTTATGAGTATATTAATTACTGCATAATTGGGTAATTTGCATCGGAGCGAAATTAGCTCTAAATATACAAAGGATACCTTACTCCTACTACCTATGAGTAAAGGGTTCTATTGAGGAAGAGTACCCAAAGGATTGAGTAAAGGCCCAAATGTTAAAGTGAAGACATAGTGGAAGGAGTCTTCATGGAACATTTGACCTTAAAGGTTAAAGAGTTCTAACTGATGAAGCCTATCATAATGTGTTCAAATACCTAATTATACATGGAAAACCCCTTTTAAATGTACATGAATGATAAGAATCCCTATAGGAATAGTTTGTGATTGAGCAGTTGAGTTATGCCTTGTTGGGATGAGAAGACTTCGGGTTTTCTTTGAATGGAAAACTTAAATGGGCCGCAATAAATGCCTGATTTTGTTTAGCTACAAAACCTTACCCATAACTATTGGAAATCCTACAAGAACCCTTAAGTTGTCATAATTTGTAACTTAGGTGTACATTTATATGATTTAATGTCCAACTGATAAGATTTTTATGAGGATCCTTAAGAAAACAACCATAATGATGGAATTTCCTATTGAAATTGTAATGGGCTTCAAGCCCAATGTTGTTAGATTAAGAATGAGTGAGGTATCACTTGGTGAGGTAGAATGAATAAGTAGCATGTGGCCTCATTTGTCTCTAGGAAGCACTTTGCTTAATGGCTTGAATTCATGAGTCTTGGATACCTTTTTAGGTTAAGTAGGATTCAAACATTTTGATGAATCTGGGTAAGTATACACCCATTAGAGTCAAAATTTACCATTAAGGAACAAGCATGAAAATCCTTGTCAAAGTCTGTATTTTTTTTTTAATTTAGGGATGGGAGTTTTAGCCCCATCCCTTGGTCGCATGGGCTGGGATGGTGTTGTGTTCGTGTGCATAGCCAGAAAGGGAAAAAAGGGTGAAATTATGATGAAGCTCGGATGTTTGTATTATCTGGCTATCTAGATAAATAGAGATCTAATATTATGTTTGTATTATCTGGCTATCATTCTTCAACCCTGATGATGGATCCCACTTGGGATTTGAAACGTTGGTATAAAAATGTTCATAATGTGGATTCTCCGATCTCTGATTCAAAAAAGATCTAATGTTATTCGTTAAGACATTGACAAAAACTTAGAAAAGACACATTTCTATTGGCTAATGAGAACTTTCCCATTGTCTGCAAAATATGGACGGACATGGAAGATTCAAAATTTTATAGTTACTTGTTCCAATGGAGTTTTCCATTTCCATACATAATCTGGATCCAAAAGATTGGAAGTTCAAAACTTTTTGAAAATATCATTTTTAGAAAATCTGGAATCCATATGCGAGTGAGGTAAGGGACAATGCAATTGATGTAGTTAATGATGTTTGTTCGGTGGTGTGGCATGCCTATGTGGAAATATGGACATTATTAGATGATATGACATGCTAACATGGCATACTAATGTGGCATTCAAGGAGTGATCACGATAATGTGGCAGTTGATGTGACATCCCTCGTGGATGATGACATGGAGGCTAGAGATTTGAAATATAGAATATTGGATAAATCCTTTTTTGAATTCTTCCAGATACCAAATGGGAAAGATATCTAGAGATCTAGGTATATGAAACTCTGGATATGGACCCACCATGAATGGAAATAGTGACATGGTCTGACAGAGGCTACATGGCGATAATGTGATCTTACACAAAGGCTACATGGAAATGACATGGATCTAACATAGAGGTTGTGTGGTGGGGAGATGTAGAATTTGAGACTCCAAAGGTTTGATAGTTATTTAAAAAGGGGATTTTGAAATTTATCTAGGTGAACATATTTCAAGTATATGGGAGACCAGATATCAAGATTTGCCCTTTTATTCTGGATAGTGGATGTTTCAAATATTTGTATATTTGTAATTCCAAATATTTTAATAAAGTGGAGCATGTTAATTTTTTTGAAACTTTGTGCAATACTTAGATGAATTACTAAAAACACAACAATTAAATATTGAAACCAAATTTACTTTCACCAAGATACATAGTTTCTTAACTTTCAACATGCAATGGAAAATAATTGAGATAAAAACACATGGACACAAAATTGGCATGCTTGTTTTACCCAGGAAACTCAAAAGGGAAAACCTACTTTCTTTTTGTGACATTTTATTGATTGTTCTTGAGTAATTGGATCTATTACAATTCATGTTTCTACTACAGCCAACAATCTGTCTCTGAGAACAAAATTATTCTCATGTTGAATAGCCTTGACTTGCCCTGAGAATCCCTGAACCCTTCTCCACAATCCTTGCGCACTAGAATCCCATATTTCCTTGTGCACTAGGATCCTATTTCCTTGCACATATGAGTTCCTATTTCCTTGCACACTTATGGCCCTATTTCTCAGTGCATGAGAGCACCTAAATCTATGTGCACTTTCTCCTCAAGAATACGCACTCCACACATAAAGAATTGATCTCTCAAGAATGATCAATATTGTGCCTTCGTCCTTCTCTTTATAGTTATAATTTGTACATGTAAGGAGGCCCAGTCGATTTATAAGTTTGAGTTATGATTGCGAGTTAACTGAGAGAAAAACTTGTTCTCTCTCCAATAAATATTGGAGTATTAACTCGTTCTAATTGAACTTGTCACTGCCACCTTGTCCTATAGTGTAACTAAAGAAGACTCCACTTAATTGAAGCTCCAACACTACACTTGAAAACTTGATGACCATTCCAGTAAATTGGAAATCAACTCATCATAGCTAAAGTCTATCTCATGAATTCCCACTCATGTGAGAGAAATACTAATTTTTGGTCTTCATTGACTAAGGCACAAGCCAAAAGACCTTCCATCACTACATTTTCAACAGAGTACACAAATAATTGGATTCGATTGTGACTTCATGTTGATATTCCTATCATGTGGAGGTGGCATAAGTACAATGGTGACATGTGGGAAGGTCTGCCATGTATCTGATGACATGGCATAGTGTGGTGGTGACATGTGGGCACAAGGCTACCATGTGTCAGTTGTATGGAATCCGATGGGGCATAAGCTGGCGAATCCTTTCACGACCATGACTTTATACCTAGACCTCAAAATGAAGTAAAATTTATATCATTGGAAATATCTTGATGGGTAAAAGAGGATGGTGACCTCAGAAACAAGATTGGAGATAGTCTAAAGAAGAAATAGAATTGGATAGCCAACCTCCATAAAGTGACCATAGGGGTTAGGTATGTTACAGTTAGCTTTCTCTTACATCATGTATTGCATGGTTTGTAAGAGTTTGGCTCTTTAGAACTAGTCTCTTTTTGATCTAGATTGGATCATTATATTGTTTGTCACCCATCTACATGCTTTTAGGATGGAAAAAAGGGAGGAATCAACACACATGAGCATTTTTATCGGGGATATACAATTTGGAAAATTAGGGTCTGAAACCTTATGGGAGTATATTGAGGCATCAAACAATGTTTTTCGGGGATAAAACTTGGCAGCTTTAGCACCACACCATTTTTTGATATTCTACACCCAAATACCTTTCCAATGGATCAAAAATCACCTCAATCAAAGTCTGTATGCAAAATCTATGCCACTTAGAATTTGGCCTTCCTATTTTCACCACCATAATTTGAGAGGATGCCACGTTAGCCTCCATTGTACATGGAAATGGGGCTAGCCATGTGATTATGATGAAGAAAGCTTTAGAAGAGTCCATATTGTAACTATGGTTAAGAGTTGAGGTAGTCAAACCTAACCACTAGTAGGCTATTCGTTTGTAGGAGGAAAAGGGGTTTCATTCTTTCGAGTGTATTTGTTCCATAGATGAGAAAAAATAGTCGAGAGGGATAGGATGGATATAAAACACACATAGAGGATTTGTGCATTGTAGTAGCCCATGAACCACAAGCCATAATTCTTTGTACTCGAAACCATTTTCTATTTAGAGAAAGAGAGTAAAGCATCCCCACCTTCCAGTTGGGTTTTCTCCTGAAGGGTTTCCCAAGTGATATAATGTGTCAATCGTGGTTTGTGAGTTTTTATTTGGTTTTTCTATATTTTCTGCATAATTTTAATTTTCATTCACACACAATTAATGTTGGAAACGATGTAAATTCTTAGAGGGGGTGTGAATCAGTATTGAGGCTAACTTTTACTTTTATGCCATTTTTTTTTTTCAAATTCAAACTTGGAAATCATTCATGTGGACATCAACAAAATATCATATACCAGCAATATAAATCAACACATGAACACATATACCATGAGAAACATACATATAAGACACAAAGGTTTAATGTGGAAACCCTTCCACGAGAAAAACCATCAAATCTTGTTTGTATTATGATGTAAATATGAGCTCCTTCTCTATTACATCAATTTTTGTGAGCAACCACACATAGGAAGCACCAACTCCCTTAGATTGTTTGTTAGTATCTACTAGAAGGAAGCACAAACTCCCTTCTTCTATAGACACTTGACCAACTTACCAGAAGCACCAACTAAAGCACCTACTTCTCTGATTTGTTGCAAGCACCAACTTGCAACTTCATGGAATTTTAGCAAGCACCAACTTGTTGGAGACACTAACCCCCAAGCTCTCTTCAGATATCCACTAAGATGGAAGCTTCAACTCCCTATTTTGTAGGCTCCAACTCACACTCAGTAAGAAAATCATTGGTCACTGTAAATGGCAACCACTCTTCCTGTTATCAGCTTTGCATTCATTCACTCAATCCCTTGTTCTTCTCAACAAGATACACTCAGCCTTTTGTCCTTTTTGTTTTCAACAACAACCCTCACTTTGCTTATCCCGCTCAACTCTCTATCTTCTGCTCACTCTGCTCACATTACAACAGCATGCATTACATTTTTCTGCTCTTGGTATTCTACACCAATGATACACTCAACAACACATATTTCTCTTTTCTCTCAACCCTTCTACCATCAACACTCATCACTCGACCTTTCTCTTCTGCATAGCCACTCTCAGCGTCTCACGACAACATACTCTCTCTCGGCCTTAGCTATTCACGGGCCCTTTTATTGATCCAGGTGGATATTGGTGGCCACCTACCTATCCCACTTGGACCCCCACCATTGTCTCTTTCATTTTTTTAGTTTCCTTATTTGTAGCACAATTTACTATTTTTGGCATTTTTCTGGATCCTGAACTTCCAAAGTCGTTTTGAGGCCCTAAGCGACATTTTTTTGGCAAACTTTCTTTGGTGATTGCTATGGAAATCACATCAACAATTGTATTCCTCAGAGATATATTTCCAACAATGTATCATACGTGTCAAACGGAGATAATATGACCAAGTTACAACCCCGAGAAGTTGGTTGCCCAACTAACCCCAACAGGGCCCATAACCTCTTGGTGTTACATCTCCTCGGGTTAGGGTTTTGGTTGTTTAGAGTTTTCTCTTATTGTTCAATAATAAAAAGGCCCTTGAGACTCATTGTAACACAGTTTAGAGGCATGTAGCCACCACATCTCTTCTCAGAGATAAGCTACCATCACCCAAGCTAGTCTTATTTCCATTCTATTTGTAAGCATACTTTAATATTTGATATTAATGAAATGAAGTGTTATTTCTGCTACATCTTTGTATTTATGATTATATCTATAATTTTTTGCATTCCTGTTTAAATTTAGATCATTTATCCTTTACCGGTTGTGCACACACAAAGGCTCTCTTCGCCTCGCTCGACTACGCACCCACTCACAACAATGTTGCATCCCCCCAAACTTGCATTCCTGAAATCTGTGGTTTTGTTCCTCTGTTGCACAATAAACGATGTTGAATTTGTCGTGCATATTTCAACATGGCTTCCCATTATGTTGTCACTTTTTTTCTCAGTCACGACAAATGAATTAATGCGGAGAATGGGCTTCTGAGTGTTTTCCTATGCTAAGGATTATATCTTAGTCTTACCTGACCACTCAAGGAGTACAACCCATAAATTTTTTCTGCACAGCTAACATGGTTCTCCATTCCTACTCTTTAAGACCTACTATACAGACACTGTGAAAAATGAATTACTAATAGAGCTAAAAATGTACTCCCACGTGGCCTTTTTGAGCTTGGTCTAATCTCCAGATCTCCTAGGTCCATTTTCTCATTTATATCTTCATTCCATGAGGATAAATCAAGTTTGACGGAGCCAAACTTCACTAATAGACCCTACAAATCATGGTCCTGCACTGTCTTGATCCACTTTCTATTCAACTGCCTACGACTGCAACTCTACTAAATTCAAATAATTCCAAGCCCTCAATCCTCTAGCCCTTCACATGCAGAGGGTAGGTGTTGAGACCGTAGGCTAAACCACTAAGGCACATTTATATGAAATCCCCATATTGCATCTAGCATGAAAACCCTTGGTCATATAACACGTAAAATCCATCGCATAACAATGACTTGGGTGTGCCTTCCAATGTTGGTTGGGAGGTTGTGAGTTGGCCTACTCTGCCTGTTATGCGCCTGTATTTTTCTCTGACTACCCGATTAGACCTAGAGACCTGACTTGGGTCCTCTTCCACTATTTTGGCCTATTTTAATCATTCAACATCGAAAACCAAATACATGGAAAAATTTTACCAAACCAACCCCCTCGCATGCACCTTAAGAACTTTTCCACATCAGTAGCTTACGTCATGCCTATATCATGTTGAAATTATCAGAGCCACATGGCATCTTCTACATGGCGACACGTGTCACTTGGATTTGGCCCACTTGGCCTCTTGAAATTGCCAAATAACATGTCACATGCCCCTTTTCTCTACTACCATGTCACCCTTATCTGATGTCGTTTGCCACCTATGCTCCATGTATCACCCTTTCTAGTAGTCAGCCTGCACCGGGTCCCACTAATACGAACTTAAACAGGAACGAAACAAATTACATATATAACCATAAATACAGAAATCCAACAGGAATAACACTTCATTTCATTAATATCATAATACTAAAATATGCTTACAAACAAAATGGAACTAAATGAGTTCGGGCGATGGTAGCTTATCTCTGAGAAGAGATGTGGCGGCTACATGCCTTTGAAATATGTTACAATGAGGCTTCAAGGCCTATTTATTATTGAGAAACAATGGAAAACCCTAAAAATCCATAAACCTAACCCTAGGAGATGAAGCGCCAAAATTGTGGGCCCAGTTTGGGTAAATTGGTACATCAATCTCTCAGGCTCATAACTTTGGCATCTGATCTCCGTTTGGCTATCATAATACCTCATTTTGAAGATCTCAAAGACTAGGCCGAAAAAAGGCTAGATTTCTTGTTTGGGGATTTTGTAGTCTCTCTATTTTCCCTAAAAACGACGTTTAGGGCCTCAAAACGGCTCCAGAATTTCAGGACTCGAAAAACTGCCAAAAATAGTAAATTGTGCTACAATTAAGGAAACTAAAAAACCTGAAAGAGACAGTGTTGGGAGCCCAAGTGGAATAGGAGGGTGGCCACCAATATCCACCCAGATCACCCACATAGCTCAAGGGTTGGGGTCGGTTCTATGAGCTCTTGTTGTAACCTCCTGACTTGGCTAACTACTGATTGGTCCAAGGGCCCGAATAGGTAGCTACTCCCACACATGTCATGGATTAGGGAGGATTTAACCTTTGAACTTCTATCGCACAGTCTAACCTCTGCCTAGGCCCTGAATCGACTAAGTCCTGACCTTTTGATTTACATACTTTGACCGACAATATCTCTCAATCCAAGAGGCCATTTTTGAAATTCAATATACCATTGGAAATCTCTTTCTAGGCACTATCCAAATATGTTATTTCCAAGAGAATCTGAGTTGATCTCCTGAGGTTGAAATTAAATAGAATCTATATGTCCCCCTTTGACTCTAGCCAAGGCACCAACTTCAACTGAACAAGCAACATACCACAACAATTCCAAACATACTATGCATCTGCCATCCTAACCTAGTTGTCATCAATACTAGCCCAATTGACATCCATGCCACAATTACCATGCCAAGAATCCCCATCTTATCTATGAACTGAGGTTGACATAAATTCACTCTAGTTTCCATGAGAACCATCATGCCATTTCATAGAGTTGACATTAATGCTAACACACATGCTGCCACCAGCCATCTTAACAATGCCAACTATGCAACAATATCCCCCTTTGGCATTAATGGAAATACCTCATCATTTCTTCCACATTGATGGTCACTCCTCATTCCTTTCTATAAATGGATATCATTGAGTTATTTCTCCCCTGCATTAGCCACCAATGGTTTTCTCTCCCCTACTTGGGCCATCACAACTTACTCTCCCCCTTTGACATCAATGGCAAAGGGCTACTGTTACACAGTATTTTTTCACACCTCCTGTACTTCCATGTGACATACCCTGAAGTCTCTGAAACATGACCATTATGCAGTGTACTCATTCATATATGAAGCTCAGATCCTTCCTAAGACATTGATTGGAAAATGCCTTGATCTTTCCCTGAAAGAAATAGCTCTAAAACCCTAATTTGAGAATCATCGCCCTTATGAGACTAAAAACAGCAATGATCGCCTGTTGCACTACACTTGACCGCGATGGCATCGCTCTGTTCACTTGTATACCCATGATGATCCCAAAAAGGCAATTTTCCCAAAGAGGATGAGAAGCTTTGTGATCTAGAAGATTTCAAAATGGCGAACTCGAGGTTGTTTGGCATAGATGAGGTCAAATTCTCCCAAATTGGCCTCGTGGTCTTATCCTTATGAGCTACCTCCTTGAGATAAGGGCCTACTCCTATCTTTGGAGAGATCCTAACTCCCTTTCCTAGCCTATATATTCATCCTCTCCCATTCCCAAATGGTTGGTCTATGTCTATTTGCACCCTTATGCTAAGATTGTGCCTATATGCTACTCATTTGGCTTAGATAAGGAGTGCTTGGAGAGCTTAGCTTGGACTTGGATATTCATTCAAGGAGAGCCTATCAACATCAAGGCTTGGTTGTATGCTTCCCTTTATTTTCTATTAATATACAACTGTTGGTTCATTTTCCCTAAATGTGTATGCTCATGTATCATTTAGCTTAACATTCCTTGATCAGTTAAGTAGGTTGCTTTTGAATATGCTATTTGTATTTGCATGCCTTGTTGTGTCTTGATCTCTTGTGCAGGTGCATAAATGCTGAGAGCAGCAGGAACAAGCCCGTGACACAAGTGATTCAAGGTCTTTAGCAAATGAAATCAAGATAGCATCAGAACGAGGTAGGCCATCTTCTTCGTCTCTCTTTTCAATTGAAACTTAGGAAAGTGTCTAGTAGATTGTCACTTTGGTTGCTAGACCCACTCATTGGGATAGAGGGATCATCTCTGTCCACAAAGAGGATTTAGCTAGACAACAGCTACAAACTACTTATTTTCCTTCTTTCAAATATTGAGCGAGGGTCTGGATGCTAATGTGTTCTCTTCTTTGCAGACTTTCATTCATAGCATGATATCTCCTTCATGATTCACTTGAAGTTTTCCATCCACACTCAGCTACAAACATCATCAACAAAGACATCTTACAAACAAAACATTAGTAAAACAAGTCCTTGCGCCTTCTTGTAGCTACTCCACTTCTAGAGAACTGGGTATATATGATATGCTCCCCTTGAACATATATTGCCTTTTATTTGAATGAAAATCCAGTTCTGGACACCTTATGGTTGATGGCTAAAATCTCTCTCTGCCAATGTATCTTTTGTACCAATTAAGAAGAAATTGATACCAATGAAAATTGTAAATGGTATTATTGTTGCTGCAAACACCAACTAGTAGTGATGCATTTAGGCTTGTTATTCACTGCTGCTGCTACTAAGTGATTGTGCTCATTTCACTTGAGAATCCTAACAATAAACTCTTCT
Organism: Pinus tabuliformis; assembly: GCA_031772625.1. Lineage (NCBI taxonomy): Eukaryota > Viridiplantae > Streptophyta > Pinopsida > Pinales > Pinaceae > Pinus > Pinus tabuliformis. The sequence goes on from CM062809.1 coordinate 57,172,226, forward strand.
CCCCCTTAGATCATGCTACTCCAAAATAGTGACTATTTCTTAAATAACACTAATTTCACCAAAAAGTTGATACAAATTGAATAACGTATTTGGAAAACTCTTCTAACTTCTTCTAAAAATAAGTGCCCATTTACACAAAGGTTTACTCCACATGAACCAAATACGTCTAATTGACATAGCGATACCAACTAAAAATTAAGGAACATTTCACATCACATACCAAATATGTTCATTGGTACATGATTGCTAGGCATAATCAAACTCATAATCTTAAATGAAATAAGGTTAATTCACTTAATATGCAAACCTTTCATTTCCTAAGAAATCGTCTCTTCCTAAGGCTAATGATTGTTGCATGCTACTGCTACTAAAGAATCTCCCCTTGAGCCAATTCTCTCTCTCCTTTTTCTGATATCTTTACATCAACATCCTTGCTTCTGCATGGGCACTGATCTTGTGGACCTACCTTGACTCTGGGCCTCTCGTCATTCCACACTTCTCAAATGTTCGGATGCACCTCTCTGATTATTCTTTTTGGCTTCCTGCATCTAAATTGTATGGCCTCACTTGAGGCCTTTCTCTTGTTTTAAAGAAGAGAAGCATAGTATCTACTCCCCTTGAGTAGAATGTCCTCCTTTTTCTTCCACATCTTCACTAGTCGAGTCCTAATAGGAGTATTACTTTCAAACTTCTCATTTACCCTCGTTTGGAATTTATCTTGGCTATGCAGAGCTAGAGGGTGCTTTTCCTTCACCCCTTGTTTCTTCACCAAAATCCACTTGCTTCCATTTTGCTTGATTTCCAAGGGTGGATTAACAGGGTTATTGTTGCTTTTGCTTGCCATAAGCTTGTGTTCATTGTAGCTGATACTCATAGATGGGTCCATCACAGGGGTAAGAGGATAATTCTTCTTGTTTTTATTTTTATTTCTTTCTCCTCTTTTCAACATGTTGTCTCCACACAAATCACTGAATACAAACTCATAATCCTTTGCACTCATATTTCTTCTCATCTTCAATGATCAAGCTACCTTTTTTGCATGCATATTTTGATAGAAATTCCTTGTCTTTTCATATATGCAGCTCACCACCTTATGCCCAAAATTATTGCAAGAAAAACAATAACCACTAAAAGGCTCTTGATAACTGAAAATACCTTTTGTATGAGAGGTTTTCCCTTGAACTAGAGGATACCTTCGTTGGTTCTCGCTCTCTATGGCCATTTAAAATGTTGTTCTGAGCTATTCTTTGTTAATGCTTCTTTTGTTGTTGATTTTTTTCCTTTGTTTTTGTTTTACACTCTTATATTTCTCTCCTCGTTTTTATTTCTTAACATTCTACTGTTGGTTATTCGTATCCTGTTGTTGTCCAACAACTTATTTTCCTTTAACAATGTTGTTTGGACCTTAAAATACGTTTAATTGGGTAGTTTACCCTTCAACCTTTGCCCTCTTGGATCCTGAATCTACTTTGAAACCCAAACTAGCCTTGATGAGAGGGGATCTATACTTAACTAGCATCTCATCTAAGGACTTTCTTCTCTCCTCGAGATTTTGATGTTGATACATCCCTTTATTTTCCATTTCTAAGTCATTTCTCAATGAGACTACTTCAGCTTGTAGTCTCTCATAATAAGCTTCTCTTTCATTCAACTAATTGGTTAACATCTCATTCAAACTACTAACCTATCCTTGTTTAGCATTTAGATTAACAATTGTTCTTCTCAACTTTTCATTCTCAAGTTTATATTCATGCAACTACTCCTTTTACTTGAGATTTGCTCTAATAGGTCCTTGATCTCCTTTAGAGTAGAGATCAACTTCTTTTTAAAGTAGATCCTTTCATTTAGATCTTTTTCTTCGTTATCAGCGGTGCTAGTTGAGCCACCACAAAGATCTAAATTCCTCTATGTATCCATGGAATCTTCCATAGTTCTGAGGAGTATCCCTTCTTCATAACTACCAGGGGTACTCCTTTTTTCTCCTATGGATGAGCAAACTTGGTATCTCTCTTCTAACAGTGGATCCATCATTTTCTATTGCTACAAATGGAGGTTTATCTTCACAACTAATAGATGCATGGTTATCTCTATATTTAAATGAGCCACATGAACATATAGATAATGATTGACCCATTCCTTTGAATTTATTACAAATCAATAGCTTACCTTCTGAGTAGCATGGCCTCTCATCCAAGTCTTCTTCTTCACCTTTGGAGTGAAGATCAAAAACTTGTGCATTTGGAGGAAGATCTTAAATCTTTTGAGCATATTTCCTCTGGGATGATTTATTTTTCTTCTTCATTCTCTTCTTCTCATTAGTGGTTTCTTTTACAGATTCGAGTTCACTACTTGAGAAACAAGGTTCATCAACCTCCTTTGTTGCTACATAGCTTTCTCCTCTAAATAGACATTGAAATTTGTCTAGGTTTCCTTTGTTGTCTTAAAATGCCATACTTATCAACATCTGGCTTTGATAGCCTTTTCACAATAATATCCTTGACTTTTGCATTCAACTCATTGTTCTTTTAATATTCTACAGATAACCAGAGATAGTATTTGATGACCATTAAATAGGATACCATTCTAATCTTCCAGAGTTTGTAGTCTATTCCATTAAAAAATGGAGCTCCCTTTGGTGTAAACCAAGCTTTATTAGCCATGTTTCATTTTGATCTACCTTCAAGCGGTTAAGCTCTTCTTGAAGGAACCTAACTCTGATACTAATTGTTGGAAACAATGTCAATACTGATGGTGGGGGGGGTAAATCAGTATTTAGGGTTACTTTTACTTTTATGCCAATTTTTAATTTCACATTCAAGCTTGGAAATTATTCATGTGATCATCAACAACATATCATATACCAACAATACAAATCAACACATGAACACATACACCATGAGCAACATACACATAAGACACAAAGATTTAATGTGGAAACCCGTTCGAGAGAAAAATCGCTAAATTTTGTTTGGATTATGATGTAAATATGATCTCCTATTCTATTAAATCAATTTTTGTGAGCACCCACGCACAGGAAGCACCAAATCCCTTATATTTTTTGCTAGTATCTACTAGTGGGAAGCACCAATTCCCTTCTTCTGTAGACACCTAACCAACTTACCATAAGCACCTACTTCCTGGATTTATTGCAAGCACCAACTTGCCGCTTCATGGATTTGTAGCAAGCACCAAATTTCTAGAGGCACCAACCCCCAATCTATCTTCATATATCCACTAATATGGAATCTTCAACTCCCATTTTTGTAGCCTCCAACCCACACTCAATATAAAATCACTACTTATTGTAAATGGAAGGCACTCTGCCTGTTATCAGCTTTTCATTCATTCACTTAACCCCCTATTCTACTCAATAGGATACACTTAGCCTTTTTTCCTTTATGTTTTCAACAACAACCCTCACTTTTCTTAGCCCACTCAACTCTTTGTCTTATGTTCACTCTGCTCGCACTACAACAACACACGTTACATTTCGATGCTCTCGGTCCTATACATCAGACATACACTCAACAACACATATTGTTCTCTACTCTTGACCCTTTTACCATCAACAATCAGCTCGACCTTTCTCTTATGCAGAGGAACTCTTAGCCTCTCACAACAACATACTCACTCTCAGCCTTAGTTATTCATAGGCCCTCTTAGCCTTTCCCAACTGTGCACACACACAGGCTTTCTCAACCTCTCTCAGCTGCGTGCCCACTCATAGTAATGTTGCATCACCCCAACCTTGCATTCATGCAATATGTGGTTTTGTTCCTCTATTGCACACTAAACGATGTTGGATTTTTCGTGCATACTTCAACACAGCTTCCCATTCTTCTGTGACTTTTGTTCTCATTCACAACAACTAAATTAATGAAAAGAATGGGCTTCTGAGTGCTTTCTTATGCTGAGAATTATATCTCAGTCCTACCTACACACTCAAGGAGTACCACCCATAAATTATTTATGCACAACTAATATGGTTCTCCATTCCTTCTCTTTAAGACCTGATAATTGTACTCCTGCATGGCCTTTCTGAGCTTGGTATGATCTCCATTACTCCTAGGTCCATTTTCTCATTTATCTCTTCGTGTTGTGAGGAGCACTCAGGTTTGACTGAGCCAAACTTCATTAATGTACCCAAAAAATTGTGGTCCTACACTTTCTTGATCCACTGTTCTATTCAACTGCCTACGACTGCAACTTTGCTGAATTCAAATAATTCCAAGCCCTCAATCCTCCATCCCTTCACATCAAGCAGGTGCAGAGACCGTAGGCTAAACCACTAATGTCATGTTTATATGAAATCCCCATATTGCATCTATCATGAAATCCCTTGGTCATCTAACACATAAAAGCCACTGCATAACCATGACCTAGGTACACCTTCCAATGTTGGTTAAGAGTTCATGAGTCAACCTGCTCTACCTACTATTTGCCTGTATTATCCTTCAACTTCCTGACTAGACCTAGCAGTCTGACTTGGGTCCATTTCCATTGTTTTGGCCTGTTTTATTCATTCAATGCCAAAAACCAAATACATAGAAAAACTTTACCAAACCAACCCCCTAGCACACACCTCGAGAACTTTGCCACATCATTAGCTTACATCACGCTTATATTAGGTTGACATCATCAGAGCCACATGGTGACATGTGCCACCTGGATTTGTCCCACTTGGCCTCTTGAAAGTGCCAAAACACATGTCAAATGTCCTTTCATTTTGTTCCCATGTCACTCTGAATTGACGCCATCTTCCACCTATGCTCCACATATCCCCCTTGCTAGTTGTCTTCCTGCACCAAGTCCCACATAGGTAAGAGGTCGGGGTTGGTTCTATGATCTCTTGATGTAACCTCCTGACTTGGTCAACTACCAATTGGTCCAAGGGCTCGACTAGGTAGTTGGTCCCACACAGGTCGAGGGTCGGGGAGGATTTCCCCATTGAACGTTTACTACACAGTTCGACTTCTAATTAGGCCTTGAATTGCCTAAGTCCCAACCTTTTGATTTACATACTGACCAACAATATCTCTCAATCCCGCAAGAAGCCATTTTCAAACTTCAATATATTGTTGGAAAAATCTTTCTAAGCACTATCCAACTATTCCATTTCCAAGAGCATCTGAGCTGATCTCCTGAGGAAAAAATGAAATCAAAGCTATATCTACCCCTTTGACTCTAGACAAGGCACCAAATTCAACTGAGCAAGCAACATACCATGAGTAATTCCAAACATACTATGCATCTGCCACCCTAACCCAATTGTCATCAATACTAGCCCAATTGACATCCATGCCACAATCACCATTTCCAAAAATCTCCATCTTATCTATGTACTGAGGTTGACATAACTTCACTCTAGTTTCCATTAGAACCAACATGCCATGCATAAATTTGACATAAATTCCAACACAGTTGCTGCCACCATCCATCTTAACAATGCTAACTGTGCAACAATTAATAATAATCTACATATCCAGAAATATAAAGAAAATAAAACCACAATTTTCATATTTTTAAATATAGTTGTATTAGATTTGTTGTGATGAACTGTCTAGTGGAATATCCACAATAGTTTACAGATCATATTGGTATGGCTGCAGGTTTCTTTGGGTATATTGTGGATATTTGCAGGGGATATAGATCGACTAGGCCAAAATCATAAAACCCTAGTCATGGCTGACGAATCTATGAATCACCTTCGTGATCTTGTAGAGGAGAGGTTTCTGTAGATGGAAGCACAAATTGCGGATATAAGCCATAATATGAATCTCCTAATGTCGACCCTGAGAAATAAGCTTGGGATATTTGAAGAATATGGGGGTTCTAATGCAGAAGACGCATTAGAGGGGAGGTGAGGAGATTAAGAAGAAACATAGTACCAACAAAAGAAAGGACTAAAAATAGATCAACCTAGTTTGAGTGTTGTGAATAATTCACAGTCCCTATTAAAAATGGAAGTGAAGGTTAATATAAAGTTGTACCAAGGTGAGATCAATGCTCTAAACCTAAATCAATGGTTGTAGCAATTAGAAGTGTATTTTAGTGTCCATATTCAGGAAGAACAAAATATTTCATTTGCATGGCTGAAATTAGAGGGCCATGCCCTGACATGGTGGGAAAGCCACACGAAGACCTTGAGGTTGGATGGAGATCCTCTAGTGACTATGTGGTAGGATCTCAAACCTCCATAAAGTCACAACTTTACCCTAATGAGTATGTAGAGAACCAGTGGATCTGATGCTACTACTTTAGGAAAAAGTTAGGGCAGAGCATAGAGGAGTACACCACAAAGTTCATAAATATGACCATAATGACGAGTATCTTCCAAAAGAACCTAGATGTACTCCTCAAGTATTTGAGGGTCTACACAACCATCTATGGAAGCAAGTGACGTCATTCAAGCCTAGATCAGTGGACAAGGCTTGTGTATAGGCTCAATAGTTGGAGAACATAGGCCTAAAGAAAGGGAAATCAAGTGGATCGAATCAAAAGGAGAAACATGACACTTCTAAGGAGGGGAAGAAGAAGTGGAAAAGAAGAAAAGATAAAAATATGATAGCTACAACACACCAATGAAAATATCCCAACAACCACTACATCATTGATGATCATACAAAGAAGTGCTATAATTTGCATCCAAATCTTAACTCGAAGATAAAAAAGAAACACAATAAGTAGAAGAATCGCATGGCCACCGATTCGAGCAATTAGGTTGAAAGAAACTCAGATGTGGATGAGAAAAAATTTTATACGTCAGTGCATAAGGAGGTGAATCTCAGTAGCCTTCAGTAACAAGAAGAGAAGAAATTACCAAACTCTTCCACATAAAGTTACCGATCAAGAAGACAAAAATTAATGCTTTGTTTGACTCAAGATCACAGGCAAATATCATTGTAGCAGAGTTGGTCAAAAAATTTGGATTGCAATTTCGTGATCATCTAAGCCCATATCCATTAGGATGGGTAAATAACGATGTAGAGTTGTAGGTAACAAAATAGTGCAAGATTAGATTTACCATTAGTGTTGATTTTATTGATGAAGTAAAACTAAATGTAGTTCCCCTTGATGTATGTGGAGTCATGTTTGGAATTCCCTACATGTACATGCGAAATGTAATATTCATGCGCAGAGCCAACCAGTGTTGGCTCGTCAAGTATGGAAAATCATTTACCATCAATCCACACAAAGGCAAGTCAAAAGTTTCGTTGGTAAGTGCCAACCAAGCCAAGAAATTGATTAGTTCCAATAAGAAGTATGTTTTACTATTTTTAAGAGAAAATCAATCTGTACATAGAAGAGTCTACAAGAGGCAAGGTATCCCTAGAGGGGTGTACTAAGAAACAAAAAGAACAACTGGAAGAGTCGCTATAGGCATATAGGGATGTGTTTAGAGAGCCTAAGGGGTTTCCACTTAAGAGGGAAGTGGAGCATGAGATCCAACTATGATCGGACTCCCCATTACCAAACATTGGGTTTCACAAGCAGACTGTTATAGAAGCAAGTGAGGTGAAGAAAAAATTGCAACAACTAACAGAACAGGGTGTCATTCGACCAAGTACATCACCATGTGGGTCACCTATCATCATTGTGTCAAATAAGGATGGGACTTGGTGGATGTGTATTGATTACAGGGTGTTAAACAAAATCACGCTCAAGAATAGGCATCCCCTGCGCAGGATAGATGATATGTTATATCGATGCAACAAGTGAAATACTTCACCAAGCTAGAATTAAAGTCTGGATATCACTAGGTTCGATTCCATGCAAGGTTTATATGAGTGGTTAGTATTTCCATTTGGCATATGAAATCAACTACATTTATGAGGTTAATGTATGTTATATTGTGTCATTTTATAGATTCATTTGTTATTGTCTATTTGGATGATAAATTGGTATACAATGCTACCTGGGAGGAGCACATTACACATTTGACATAGGTGTTGGAGACATTAAAGAAACACTATTTTCTAGGAAATATCAAGAAGTGTGAGTTTGCACAATAGTCTTTGGTTTGTATGGGGTATGTGATAGGTGGCGGAGAGCTAAAGATAGATCCTGCCAAGATGGAGGCCATCATGAAATGGTTAGTGCCTACTAATGTTTGTGAGGTTAATATTTTCATTGGGGCAACACAATACCTAAGTAAATCCATAGCCTTTCTTTCAGTGGTAGCAACACCACTCCATGCCATAACAACAAGTGGCAAAATTTTCTTGTAGGGAAAGGGTTAAATGAAGGCATTTGAAGAGTTAAAGAAGAAGATCATTCAAGTAGTAGTTCTGGCATTGCCAAACTTGTAGTAGTCCTTTGAAGTGGAGACAGATGCGAGTGGGTATGCTATGGGAGCAGTATTGATGCAGAGGGGAAGGCTTGTATGCTACTATTCTAAAGTTTTTCATGGGGTGATTCTTAACTACCATACCTAAGATAAGGAGGTTTATGCCTTGGTGCAAGATATGAAGAAGTGGAAGTGTTATCTAACAGTAAAGGAGACAATAATCCACACATATCACCAACCACTATAGTATTTGTAGGCCCAGAGTAAGCTACAACAAACCAGACATTACAAGTGGATGGGGTTTCTACAACAGTTTCATTTAGTGATCAAGTACAATAAGGGTAGCACAAACAAGTTGGTTGACATGCTTTCAAGGCCACCCACATCAAATATCACAACTTCAGGAACTCTAATGCACATGGAGTCATTCACCTAGGATGCATACAGAGAGGCATATTCAAAAGATGAAGACTTCAAGGAGGTGTTTCAACAGTTGCAGAGGCAGATTCATGTGCACAATGTTAACAACACCATTGACTACTGATGCAGGAGCATCCAGCGCAGAAATTTCATTGTATTTTAGTAGACATAGGGGGTCTTGTGTTTTCAAGGAAGTTGGTTTCCTGAGTATTAAATTAATGTAATTATTAAGGTTTTTAAGTAATTTTATGAGAGATATGAAGAATAGGAATTAATTAGATATTGTGAGGAATATTGTAAATGTTCCCAAATGTTGGAGAACATGAGAGATTTAAGCTAGTTAAGATTCCAGAAGGATTGAGAGACTTGATAATCAATTGTAAATCTTAGATTAGGAATTGGTTTCATGGTTTGTGGAACTAGAGAGGATCCTTAGGGATTGGTTGAGTCAAAAGTGGACTTAGAGCTTATTCAGGATTTAGTTCAAAATATTAAGGATCTAAACCGAAATGGGTTACAGAACCTTTTGTATAAATGTAAGCCTAAAAGGCATAGAGAGAGTTAGTTAGTGAGTTAGAGTGAGAATCATAATTCAGAGATTAGATAGGGTTTGACTATAAGCCTAGGGGCAAGAAAGGAAAAAGGCCACTGATTAGAAAATCAGGCCAGAGAGAGAGATTCATTATGTAAATAATTGTTTATAAAGACAAAGAATTTGATTCCTGAGTTGTGTGGTGTGTATTGATTAATGGAATTATAAATTGTGTGTGAATTAGAGTAATTCTGCATAGTATATGTATGCAGGTGGAATTAAAGTAGAATGCAGAGGTGGGGAATGAAGGATAGTGGTCTGATCGTTTGAATCAGATTGAAGGATCAAAGTTGGAGTTCAAATGTGATAGCGCTTAAAAGTACGTAGAAGTAAGTTCAGGAGGAAGTTGCGCTGAAGAACAACCAAAGACCAAAACCCTGGAGAAAACCTAAACCATAGAAGAACAAAGAGAGGACAATGCACAGAGGAGGAGTACAGCAATCAGAAGTGATTGAATAATCTCAAAAAGGATAGATGCATAAAGAATCATATAGGTGAGTCAGATGAATAGACCAGAACACTGAGGAATTGCATAAAGACGAAGAAAGGAAAGGAGGAAGAAATGAAGTAACCGTGCACAGGAACTGTTGGATCAGTCAGATCAATGGACAGGATTGATAGAATAGGATCGGCAGAGATCTTATCGCGCAAAATAAAGTCAAGAAGTGAAGGGATCAGATTAAGCCACGTGACAGCAGAATAATGGAGCGGTCTACGAAAGCGGTAAGTAGTATCTCGCACGGTCTCAAAATGGTAAACGGTATTTTACAAATTCACACGATTAACCTGAGGGGTTGACACGTAGCACATCGGTGGGGAAGCAAAACCGCTTATCTCGTGCGCTCTCAACCTGTTATGTATCATGCTAGTAATCACGCGAGATTACACGATCATCGTTGGATTGAGGTAAATGAAATATACGATGGAGATCGGCCGGGCTAGTTGGCGTGTGACACGTCGCGATAGTCGTCGGATCAAACGGAACAGATCGACGATGGTAATTTGGAGCACTCAAAAGTCAAGTGTTGAAATAAATACGTCAGTTGTGCCACACGCGATTGATAGTGATTGGTCAGGTTTGTTGTGGATCGGACAGTAAGAAAATCCACGGGTATAATCTGATTAACGTGTGATTAAATAGCTTCCTCTTAGGCATTTAATTAAGAGCATTAAACCTTGGTTTAAGAAGGTTTTACTAAGCAGGAATATTAAAATTCCTGTGACATAGTGTGACATGAAATTTTATTTGCATAATGTGGGTAAATGAAGTTTACGCTGCGTCAATTTTTGGAATTGGAGTTGAATAAGGAAACTCTGCGTGTAAGAATTATTTGAGAAAATTTAGAACAGAGTTATGTTTTGAAGGTGTGTATACAGGTGAATGGTGATGAAAGGAAGCAAGAGGAGATCAGATTTTAAATCTGACAAACAGTAGGCACACAGAGATAAAGTGTAGCAGAATTTGCAGATGCAAAGAAATAGAGAACAATCCATTCGAAGTGCAGATGAATGGGAGAACAAGATCATGCAGAGATCTAGAAGGTGAGATGATATGTTTTGTTTAATTTGGTTTGAAGATTGTGGTTACAGAATTCAGGTTGTAAACAAAAGAAGGTATCTCAGCAAAAGAAAAGAAGCAGTAATGAAGAAAGCTGGTAAGAATTTCTGAGTGAAAGAAGAGGTGGCCAGAACCTAGTATTTCATTTGTGATTGAAATACAAGAGGACAGTTGTGTTCTTAAAAGGTGCAGATGAGTTGAAGCCTAGAAGGAGTAGAGAGAAGTGCTCAAAGAGGTTCAAGAGAATAGAGAACCAAGTGCTTGCCAAAAGACCAAGTACAGAGGAGAGCTTGGTGAGGTAAGTGACAACAGGGAGGACTTGTTGTTACAGAGGCTTTAGTACAACTCATAGTAAGTGAGTGAGGAACTCATGAAGATAGAGGAGAAAATGACTACTGATAGTCATAGTAAAGGTTCTAAGGAAGACCAGAGTAGAAGAAAGGTGGAGAAAGAGGATGCCAAGGCAAATGGCATACAGAGACAATTAAGTGAAGAAGAATATGAGAGGGAGAAGGCTGAGATTGCAGTTCATCTTGAGATATTGATGAAGATGTTGCAGATAAATAAAGAAGACCAGAGGCATGGTTGTGTCATGAGGAAGAAAGTAAAGTGGCAGAGGCTACAAGAGAAGAGAAATCAGCAGGTGAATATGCAGTTAGCAGAAGAGCTGATGAAGCTTGAAAAGGTAATGAATGATAAATTGAAATCTGAAAAACTTAGAGAAGCTGAGTTGAGAATGGAAGTTTCCATTTGTGAAGCAGAACAAGGTGAAGTTCTGGGTGAAGATGAAGACTAGAGATCTGTGAAAGATCTTATGAACCATTGTGCGAATTCAAGACAGCAAGAAGTTTACTTTGCTGAGGAAGGAATTATTGATGATTTTTTGAATTGTTGGACAAATTCGGATTGGCAGGAAGATGTAAAACCTTGTATTTTTTAATCTAATAATTTTGATGTGATTATAGGTTTTACAGAAGATGAGCAATCTTTTGAAGCTATCAAAAATGTGGAATAGTATCTTTCAGAAGATAAATACTCTGAAGTAAAGAAGGATGGAGAATGTCTCTTGAATGAGAAAAGCAGTGAATTATTACAGTAGAAAGAATTTAGTAATACATTGATGTTTGAAGTTGTTACAACACAAGAACAATTTCTTGTGAAAGAAGGAGATGAGATTCAGTCTGAAGAGTTGAGATATGAAGCAACAGTTGAGACTGTTGAACCTTGTAATTTTCAAACTGATAATTTGTGCATAAATGCAGGAATTATAAGTGATGATGAAGTACTTATGAAGTGTCAAATTGAAATAAAATTGCTGGAATATTTGTTGGAAAACTAAGAGTATGACAGTGTGATTGAGGAGGAAGGAGTTCACTACAGTGGACAAGATCAGAAAGACATCATTGAAGCAGATGGTGTGGAAGAGAGACTTGCTGACAGTTTCGAGAGTGCTTTAGAGAATTCTTTAGAGAGGTGGAATCATCATATTGATGTGCTGATAGAGGAGGAAAAATCATAGTAGCATACTGAGATGTTGCCAGAGAAAGAGAAGGTAATGAGGCCTTATATTTTTAATTCTGATAATTGTTTTATGATTACAGGATTTGATGAAAATGAGACAGACATGTTTCAAGTTGAAGAGTCAGTTTTAGAACTGAAGAAGACTGGAAGTTGCCAGGTCGGACATGCTGATGAGGAAAATGAAAAGCATGAAGATACCATGCTTGAAGAAATTAAATTGATTGTCCGAATCAGTCAAGGAAGTGAAGGACAATTACTGAGGGTTGTCAAGGAAGAGGAAGGAAAATATGCTGGAATTGATGAACAACATAGTGATGTATTTGAGAGGAATCAAGTACAAGGGGAATTGGAAGACAATTTATTTTTTGAAAGTAAATTTACAGATATTGAACAAAGGTTGTTTGGAAAGTCACAAGAGGTTAAGGATGAAAGGATGGTAGTAAGAATCCGACAACTTCAAAGAGAAGATAAAAAACAGCAGTCTAAAGATAAATTGGACATAGAGATTGTAAGAATAATAAGATTGATGAAGAAGGTGTCTCAGAAGAAAAAAGCAGTAAGAGGGCCAAGCAACAGCAAGAGAAAGAAAGCAGTAGACTGTGAAAGCATAGCTAGTGGGGCAAAGCAACATAAAGTGTGGAGACCTGGAGAACAGCAACAAACAATAGTAGAAACCAAAGACAAATTACAGAACAAAGTATGGGATCCAGGAGGACCAAGATTGGGAGCACATGATCTAGAGATCATGATTATTTTAACCTTGGGAGCCTGATGCAGGAACATCCAGCTCAACGATTTCATTGTATTTTAATAGACATAGGGGGTCTTCTGTTTTCAAGGAAGTTGGTTTCCTGAGTATTAAATTAATGTAATTATTAAGGTTTTAAGTAAGTGTATGAGAGATATGAAGAATAGGAATTAATTAGATATTGTGAGGAATATTGTAAATGTTCCCGAATGTTGGAGAACATGAGAGATTTAGGCTAGTTAAGATTCCATAAGGATTGAGAGATTTGAAAATCAATTGTAAATCTTAGATTAGGAATTGGTTTCATGGTTTGTGGAACTAGAGAGGATCCTTAGGGATTAGTTGAGTCAAAAGTGGACTTAGAGGATATTCAAGATTTAGTTCAAAATATTAAGGATCTGAACCGAAATGGGTTACAGAACCTTTTGTATAAATGTAAGCCTAAAAGGCATAGAGAGAGTTAGTTAGTGAGTTAGAGTGAGAATCAAAGTTCAGAGATTAGATAGGGTTTGACTGTAAGCCTACGGGCAAGAAAGGAAAAAGGCCACTGATTAGAAAATCAGGCTAGAGAGAGAGATTCATTATGTAAATAATTGTTTATAAAGATAGAGAATTCGATTCCTAAGTTGTGTGGTGTGTATTGATTAATGGAATTATAAATTGTGTGTGAATTAGAGTAATTCTACATAGTATATGTATGTAGGTGGAATTAAAGCAGAACGCAGAGGTGGGGAATGAAGGATAGTGGTCTAATTATTTGAATCAGATTGAAGGATCAAAGTTGGAGTTCAAATGTGATAGCACTTAAAAGTACGTAGAAGTAAGTTCAGGAGGAAGTTGCGCTGAAGAACAACCAAAGGCCAAAAACCTTGGAGAAAACCTAAACCACAGAAGAACAGAGAAAGGGAAATGCACAGAGGAGGAGTACAGCAATAAGAAGTGATTGAATAATCTCATAAGGATAGATGCATAAAGAATCGTATAGGCGAGTCAGATGAATAGACCAGAACATTGAGGAACTGCATAAAGACGAAGAAAGGAAAGGAGGAATAAATGAAGTAACCGTGCACAGGGACCGTTGGATTAGACAGATCAACAGATAGGGTTGATAGAATAGGATCGGCGGAGATCTTATCACGCAAAATAAAGTCAAGAAGTGAAGGGATCAGATTAAGCCATGTGACAGCAGAACAGTGGAGCGGTCTATGAAAGTGGTAAGTAGTATCTCGTGCGGTCTCAAAATGGTAAACAGTATTTTACAAATTCACGCGATTAACCTGAGGGGTTGACATGTAGCACATCAGTGGGGAAGCAAAACCTCTTATCTCGTGTGCTCTCAACCTGTTATGAATCGTGTTAGTAATCGTGTGAGATTACACAATCATCGTTGGATTGAGGTAAATGAAATATACGGTGGAGATTGGCCGGGCTAGTTGGCGTGTGATACATAGCGATAGTCGTTGGATCAGACGAGACAAATCGACGATGGTAATTTGGAGCGCCCAAAAGTCAAGTGTTGAAATAAATACATCAGTTGTGCGACATGCGGTTGATAGTGATTGGTCAGGTTTGTTGTGGATCGGACGGTAAGAAAATCCACGGGTATAATTTGATTAACGTGTGATTAAATAGCTTCCGCTTAAGCATTTAATTAAGAGTATTAAACCTTGGTTTAAGAAGGTTTTACTAAGCAGGAATATTAAAATTCCTGGGACATAGTGTGACATGCAATTTTATTTGCATAATGTGGGTAAATGCAGTTTAGGCTGCGTCAACTACCATCTCCAAGATGGGTTATTTTACAAGTTGGATAAGCTATGTGTTCCTAAAGCTGAGTTATTGCAGTTGATTAAAGAGGCTCACACCTCCAAGGTTGCAGGGCACTTTCATGTAGGGAATAAAATGACCAACTTGCATAGGTATGTGTATTGGCCCAAGATGCAAGAACAAGTAGTTAGGTTCATAAGAAGATGCATGCTTTGTTGTATCTGCAAGCCTAGTAACAAGAAACAATTTCTATATCATCCCTTACATGTACTCACTCATCCTTGGGAAATAATTTCCATGGACTTTGTGGGAGGTTTACCAACAACTAGGAAGGGACATGACTACATTTATGTGGTAGTTGACAGGTTTAGCAAGATGTGAGTTCTAATGCTCTATAAAAAGACCATCAGTGGGCAAGAAACAACAAACTTGTTTTTTGGACAAGTCTAGGTGCACTTTGGGATACCTATTAATTTTGCAGCTCAGTGAAAAATTCCAACCATGGGACTATATTCCCCTTCTGAAGAGAACCAATATTGACTATTGAAGCACTCAATTTGGACAAGGGAAAGTGTGCTTTTGAAGAAAATCCCACATGTGCACATTTGGACAGGTCAACCCTAACAAGAAATTGGTCACCCTTGGAAACCTGTAAATACAAGTGACCTCAAGCTCATTTGGACATCACTAAGAATCATCTTCTTCTCTTCTTCATTGATTTGTTAGAATAGGTGTGAGTTGGGTCGAGGAAAGTGATTCATACAGGTCCAAAAATACAGGGTTCGAAGCTCGCACGTGTTCTAGGGTTTTGGGTCACAACCACAAGCTCCTCAAAATCAATTTTTGGTTGTAACCATAGGCTTCTAGGCACAATGTACGGTTGGAAGATATCAGTTTCACACATCCTTCTTCCTTCGTGTAGTTGAGCTCTAGGGTTGGAGTTTGACATTTAACCTTAGTTGACCGAAGGCAGGACAAGTTGACTTTGATTTGGGTTGATGCTAGGATTATATTTCTGAATGTTATTGGGTTAATTTTGCTGGATGATTTTGTATTGGGCTCATTGTACTCTCTACTAAACATTTTATGACAATCTAATAGAAGAATATTTTCAAAGGGTTTTCCCCATAGTGGGTTTTTCCCTGATCTTTGACCAAATCTGGTGTCTCTTGTTGATTGTCTCCTTTGTCATTTCATTTATTGTTCTATCTTCAATTACTATTGATGATTGGAAATATTAATTTTTATTGAAAATATTTATAATTGAATAATTGAATTGGGCTAAAAGTAATTGAAACAACATAGAGCAGTGCGGAATTTAACATGGTATCAAAGCTAAGGTGAAGGACAAGCCCAAAAGGAGACAAACATTGAAGTAATCATATTTGGAAAGTTGAAGGAGCTTATATAATCAAATCAAGATGTCTTCCTCTTTCTTCAAGGAGCATGAGAAGTTGGGCAACTCATCTAACTTTGTTGCATGGAAAATCAGGTTGGAGATCATAGCAAATAACAATGAATGTTTTGGAATTCATTCAAGGAAAAGTACCTGAGCCTCCGGAGAATGAATTTTGTTGCTGCCAAGAACAAGCACAAGAAAAATGAGTTAAAAGAAAAAAAAATTATAGATGATGGTTTACAAGATAATTTACTTGCATATGTTGGAAATTTGAGGAATTTTAAGGACATGTATGATAAGATAACCGATATGTATGAAGTCAACAATTTGAATGAAATCCTCTCCTTGAAAGATAAACTCAAAGATATGAAGATGAACAAAGGAGACTCTGTGCAATCCAACATTATGAGGATATCACATATTATAGATAAATTGCAAATATTTGGAGAAATTGTGCCTGACAGGGAATTGGTCATTGTTACTCTTAGAGGTCTCCCTCTTATTTGGGAAACCTTTATTACTACTATAAGCAATAACAACAATTTTCCTTCATTTGATGAGATTTTTGGAAATATCACTCAAGAAGAATCAAGGATGATATCAAGAGAAAGGATACAAAAGCATGAAGAAGAAGAGTCCACTGAATTCAATGCTCACGACAAGAATAAGAAGAAAGGAAAAGGAGGTCCATCAAATTCAAGAAAGCCTCCTCCTCGAAATTCAAATAGAAGGTTTGGAAGATTCAAGGAACCGTTGCACATTGAATGCTTAAATTTTCATAAGGGAGGCCATTATGCTCGAGATTCCCTTGAGAAGAAAAATGTTCCACGCTACAACATTAGAAGCAACAACAACATGTTTGATGAACTGATCTAGGGGATCAAAAATCTGGTCAAAAATGAAAGTGTTCAAAATCTCCCAAAACTGGCGCCAAATCATAGATCTCATCATTTGATTCCAGTGATTCTTGAATCACCTCAATTTGACACCGTATGAGGGATTTATCGCGTTCTGAATTTTTCGACAAACAACTAAAAAGTCAACTTGCAGGGTTGACTGAGTAGTGTTGGAAATACTGAGGGAGGGGGGGTGAATCAGTGTTTCTTTTTTGTTGTTCTTGTTGTTACCAAAAGCACATACATATATATATGGAACACAGAAATAGATAGCTGGAATTAATGCTTTTATTAACACAAAATAGTGCAATGAAATAAATACAATATATATATATATATATATATATAGATAACTGGTTGCAATTGGTTGCCAAGCTCCAACTTGGACTTCAGTGAGGCTCCAACCTCCAGAGAACCAACTCTATCTTGCAATAGTTCTGCACTCAAGAGCATCAACTCCCAAGGATTTCAATCCTGTTTAGTTTTGAGGCTCCAACCTCTTGGGCTCCAACCCAAACTTGATATAGACTGTTCTGTTGTAGTTCTCTACTCCCAATACTACTAAGCTTCTGCTTTTCTCCTGTTCTCTTGCTTCTCTGACCTCTTCTGCCTCTTGCCTATTCTTCGGCTTCCTCTCTCACTGATTATGTGTGCATCAACACCCATCTCCCTTGCTTTTCTGTTTTTAAGTATTTCAGATGCCTCTGACTCTTCGTTTCTGCTTTCCACCGCCTCTTTGGCTTCCTCCTCGGTCGCTATCGTTTCCTCTGACTCTCTTGATCTTTCGGCTTCTCTCCTTGGTCGTTGTGGCTTCCTCTTTGGTCTCTGTGGTTTCCTCTATCTCTTCGTGCTTCACCAGCACTCCTGAGACACGTTGATTCAAATGGTAAGGACCGAGTCATACACAAAGGACACATATTCCAAAAACTGTAACAGCGCTCTTGTTTTCTCATGATAGCACGCATACACAGAGACTATTTCGTTTAACGGACCTGCCACGTCCTGATCGCAATCACCATCGGCGTTAGTTCAACCTCTTGAACTATCGGGAGCATTCTGTAGTGTATTTCTGCCTCCAAATGCCACGCAAGCCAAACATTCAATTACATAGGAAATATGAGCAAAAACAGGCAAAAATGGCTAAAGGGCGGACTTCAAGAAATTTATGCCCGCATCTATACTGTATCGGGTCCACAGTATAATTGCAATTAGCGCTTGTAGTCGGACATCCCTCTATGTAGCATTGCGATGGGCGGATGCGATACATTATTAATCCATAGCACAATGTTGCGGCGGGTCTGCGTGTATATGTATCGCAATCGAGGGTTGCCCTTGGCGGAGGTCTGATGCAACATCGCTAATCACTATCGGCAATCGCAATGGACTGCTTGACACATTGTAACTCCCGCTCCCGAAGTGCCAATGCGATATAATATTATGTACCGGACCTGATACGACTCAACGCTCCCGTTCATAAACTTTCAAGTCCGCTTTCCGCCTCCAATAGTGTATTTGCCTATATATATGCTTTGGCCTCTGTTTGCACCTCCGATAGTGTTAAATGCATATATGTATGGTTTTTTCCGCCGATGGGTAAATACATATATATACAAGTCTTTCTGCCTTCGATAGTGTGAATGCACGTATATATATGTTTTTGTCGCTGATACATGAGTTTGTGGCATATATATGATATGTGCTCCTGATAGTGTATTCCTTTGGCATTGCACGCACCAATAGCTCCTGATAGTGTAATATTCCCTATCTGCTCCCAAAACCTCTGCCTGTTTCCTCCATTTCTCCGATGGCTCTGTTTGCATCCTCCATGGCTCTGTTTGCTCCGTTTGCTCCTCTTCTTTGGCATATATGTATGGTCTATAAGTATGGCTCTGATAGCTCTATTTTTGGCATATATTACAGGCAGCGCTCCTGTAGGTGCTTCTTGGGCATGTATTACAAGCAGCGCTCCTCCGATATGGCTCCTCTTGCAGCTCCTCTTGGTTCTTCTTATATGGCCATATTGGCATCAATGACAAGCTATGTCAACAATCTCCCCCTTTGTTATTGATGGCAATATTCTTCTGCTCTCCCCCTTTGACATCAATGGCAAAGGAATGCATACGGACTCCCCCTGTCAAACTGTTCCCCCTGTAGAACTGCTCCCCCTGTCCTGCAGCGTCTTTATGAATGATCTTGAGTGATGTTAAAGAGATAAACCCCATCTTTTGACAAAGATGTTCAAATGCTTCTCGAGGAAGAGGTTTTGTGAAAATATCAGCTATCTTCTCCTTAGTATTGATATATTCCAGGACGATGTTTTGTTCAGCTACTTGCTCACGGAGGAAATGATACTTGATTGGTATGTGTTTGGTCCTTGAGTGCATCACTGGATTTTTGCTGAGACTGATAGCACTTGTGTTGTCACAATAGATGGTAATCGGTTGATCTATACCTATGTTGACATCTTTTAGAGCTTCCTTCATCCATAGTATTTGAGTACAACAATCTGTTGCAGCTATATACTCGGCTTCAGCTGTGGATAATGATATGGATGATTGTTTTTTGCTGAGCCAGGATACTAAACAGTCTCCTAGGAAGAACGCATTTCCACTAGTACTTTTCCGATCATCTACACTTCTAACCCAATCAGCATCGGTGTATGCAATTACAGTCAATGTTGAGCTCTTAGGGTACCAAAGACCGAAATCAGGACTTCCTCTCAGATATCTGAGAATTCTTTTTACAGCTAATAGATGGGATTATTTGGGAGCAGATTGAAATCTTCCCACCATTCCTACTGCCTGCATTATGTCTGGTCTTGTAGTTGTTAAGTATAGAAGGGCTCCAATTATTGACCTGTAATGGGTTGCATCTACTGGAGGGGAGTCATCATCTTTGCTCAATTTGCAGTTTGTGGTCAAAGGTGTGTTCATGGGTGCATAGTCCTCCATTCCATATCTTTTGAGCATGTCTTTTAGATATTTGGCTTGAGATATACACAATCCTGCTCTGGTTTGAGATACTTGAAGTCCAAGGAAGTGAGATAGCTCTCCTATCATTGACATCTCAAACTCTTTTGACATGTTTTGAGAAAATTCATGGCTTATTTCATCATTATTGCTAGCAAAAATCAGATCATCGACATAAACAAGAGTAACTAGTGGGTTGAAACAAGCTCCTAGAGCTTGGTATGCAAGATTGGATCACTATCTATAACAAGGCTTCAAAAAGGGAGTGGCTGGAAGATGATAGCTTCCATACGAGCTATTGGTGCAAATGTCTCTTCAAAGTCAATTCCTTCAATTTGTGAATAGCCTTTGCAGACAAGCCTTGCCTTGTTTCTGATAACATGTCCTTCTTCATTCATTTTATTTTTGAACACCCATTTGGTTCCTATTATGTTTTTGTCCTTTGGATGAGGTACCAACTCCCATGTCTCATTCTTCTCAATTTGGGACATTTCTTCTTCCATGGCTTTTACCCAATGAGGATCCTTACTTGCTTCTGCAAATGTTTCTGGTTCTATCATAGATAGAAGAGCAATAACGTTTCTCTTTGGTGTAATTGTCATCCTTCTTCGAGTTTGCATCCCTTCATCTCTATTGCTAATAATCTGCTCTTTCGGATGATATTTCTGCATAAACTTCATCTTTGAAGGGGTATGAGGTGGTTCTTTCTCCTCTTCTTCTTCTTCCTCATCTATTTCTTCTTCTTTAGGTTCTTCTTCTTCAATGAGAATATCATCTTCATGTTCTTCAATTTCTTTTTCTAGAAGGTCTTCATCAATCTTTACATCAATGCTTTCCACTATTTTCTTTAGTCGAAAATTGTAGCACTTGTAGGCTTTGCTCCGTGTAGAGTATCCAAGGAATATCCCTTCATCAACCCGAGAATCAAACTTTCTTGGTGAGCCATCATTGATTTTTATGAAGCACTTGCTTCCAAAGATCTTGAAGTACTTTACTAAAGCAGGTCTTCCTTTCCATAATTCATAAGGAGTTTTTTCACAATTTGGTCTTAATTGCGTCCGATTCAAGGTATAGACAGTTGTCCCGACTGCTTCTCTCCAGAATTTTGGCTGCAAGTCTGCTGCTAATAACATTGTTCTTGCCATTTCTTGAACTGTCCTATTTCTTCTTTCAACTACCCCATTTTGCTGGGGTGTTTTGGCAGCAGAGAATTCCCTTTTAATTCCATGAATATTACAAAACTCATTAAACTCTTTTGATGTGAATTCTCCCCCTCTGTCTGTTCTAAGGCACTTAATTTTTGAGTATTTTTCATTTTCTACAAGAGCTTTTAGATTCTTAAAACACTCAAAAGTTTTAGATTTATATTTTATAAAATATATCCACATCATTCTAGTATAGTCATCAACAAATAACACAAAGTACCTTTCTCCTTGGAGTGCCTGATTTCTAGTTGGTCCACACAAATCAGCATGGATGATCTCCAAGGGCTTTGATGTAGAGAGCTCCTTTGTCTTGTGGCTGGTTCTGGTTTGCTTTCCATGTTGACATGGACCACATACTCCTTGATTTGGTTTGAATAGCCTTGGGATGTCTCGTACAGCTCTAATCTTGCTGATATTGATCAGATTTTCAAAGCTTGTATGTCCAAGTCGCTTGTGCCACAGCCAACTCTCATCTGTTTGACTTAGGTAGCATTTATTTTCTTGAATCTTGTTCAGAATGTAAATGTTGTCTGGTGTTCTAACCCCTTTTGCCACAAGTTCCCCTGAGGAAGAGTTCCTTATTTCACAGTCTTTGGTGTTGAAGACAACCTTATGTCCTTGATCACAGATTTGGCTGACACTCAGGAGGTTGTGTTTGAGCCCGTCTACTAGCAGAGCATCTTGAGCTTTTCCTTTTCCATTGATAAGAGTAACAATTCCTTTTCCCGCAATTCTGCCAGATCCATTTCCAAAGGACACATTTCCTTCCTTTTTGCTCAATGAGACAAACTTCCTTTTGTCCCCTGTCATGTGTCTGGAGCACCCACTATCCACAAACCAATGATTTTCATTATTTTGAGCATATAGAGCCAGGCCGCATTTATCCATGTTGGGTTTCTCACTACTCGCTTTTCTTCCTTTGAGTGGGCAGTTTTGTTCAAAGTGTCCATTATTGTAGCATAATGAGCAAATCAGATCAAATTTGGTCAAGGGATCAAACAAATTGAAGGTTTTGATTTGTCCCTGCCTTTTGGGGGCATATGAATTGATTATTCGGTCCTTTAGCTTTGGTGTTTCACTTCTGCGAGCCATGCAATGTCTGGCTTGATGACCGAAGTTTTTACAGTGAAAACAGTGTCCAAGAAAGATAGTTTTGTACTTGTTGTAGCAGCCATGGTTTGAGTCGATTTCCTTCCTTGGAATTACTCCCGCCTCATTCTTTGGATTTGAGATGGGCCTTTGGTGGAATACTGGTTTGTATTTGTTGTAGTATCCCTAATTCAACTCCACATTCTTCTTTGGAGTAATTCTCTCTTCATTCTTTGGATCTGGGATGCGTTTTTGATGACATACTTTTTCTTCTTTTGGATTGCTGGAAAGTGCATCGGCATAGCTTTTCGCACTATTCTTAGTGCTTGATGATTCTCCTTTAAAGCCTATTCCAGACTTGTCATGTTGAGGTTTTTGACTTTTTAGGATAGTCTCAAGTATTTGAGAGCTTTTCCAACTCTTTTTGACTTGCTCCAATTCCTTCCTCAGAGATACTATTTCGGCTTCACGTTCTTCGCAAGTCTCTTCTTTTTCTTTTAGCTTTGTTTCCAAGAGATCTTCTCTTCTTCTTGTTTCCTCGTTTTCTACCTTGAGAGAAATGATTTTATTCCACAATTTCTCATTTTCTTCAATGGCACTTATTAACAGTTCATCTACACTTCCTTCTAGCCCTGAGTCATCTTCATCTGTGAATGCCATGAATAATGTTTCTTGGCTTTCATCATGGTCACTTTCCTCATCTGATTTCCTTTTGATGACTACAAATTCATCCTCATCAGACTCATCTTTCTTAGAGAAGAAGTTCTTCTTATTGAACCCTTTCTTTTTGTGTGCCATTCTTTTAGAATTTCCTTCATCATCACTATCATGTTTATGAGGACATTTTGCAGCATAATGACCTATTTTTCCACATTTGAAACAGATAAGAGGGTACTTACCTTTTAGCTTAGATCCTCTCTTCAGCTTTCGTACAAATTGAGCCAATTTGGATTCCACATCGGAGTCATCACTACAGTCATTCCTTTCTTTCCCCTTCTTTGATTTTGAAGCCTTGAATGCTGCATCTTTGGAGCTTGGGCCACCTTTCCTCATCTCATAGGCAGTGAGGATTCCATGGAGTTCATCCATCTTGAGAGTATCTAGATCCTTTTCTTCTTCTATGGCGCTTATTTTGGAGTCAAATCTGTCTGGAAGAGATCTTAATACCTTTTGAACAATGGTACTTTCTTCAATTTTTCGTCCAATCCTTTAAGGGATTTGACCACTTCAGCTACTCGGAGGAGATATGCTGCAATATCTTCTTCATCTTCCATCTTCAGACTTTCAAATTGCCTTCTGTGAGTTTGAAGCTTTGCCTTCTTGACTTTAGAGTCTCCATCGTATAATCCAACTTGCTTATCCCACATTTCTTTGGCAAAGTTACAATTCATGACTTTTGTGAACTCGGAATCAGTGATTCCACTAGTGATGGAGTTCAAGGATTTTGCATTTGCAATATAGGCTTTCCTCTTGTCTTGATCTATTGGAAGAGTGGGAGGAATTTGGTACTCATTTTGAACAAAATGCCAGATTTCAGGTCCAAGGGACATTAAGTAGTAGATCATTCTCTTTTTCCAGAAACCAAAATTAGTGCCATCGAATAGAGGAGGTCTTCCTGATGCTTCGTGATTTCTCATCATGGCTATGAATCCTTCTTCAAGCTGTTAGGCTAATATGAAGAAGCCCGCTCTGATACCAATTCTTGGAAATACTGAGGGGGGGGTGAATCATTGTTTCTTTTTTGTTGTTCTTGTTGTTACCAAAAGCACATACACATATATATATATATATGGAACACATAAATAGATAGATGGAATTAATGCTTTTATTAACACAAAACAGTGCAATGAAATAAATACAATATATATATAATTGGTTGCAATTAGTTGCCAAGCTCCAACTTGGACTTCAATGAGGCTCCAACCTCCAGAGCACCAAATCTATCTTGCAATAGTTCTGCACTCAGGAGCACCAACTCCCAAGGATTTCAATCCTGTTCAGTTCTGAGGCTCCAACCTCTTGGGCTCCAACCCAAACCTGATATAAACTGTTCTACTGCAGTTCTCTGCTCCCAATCCTACTGAGCTTCTGCTTTTCTCCTGTTCTCTTGCTTCTCTGGCCTCTCCTGCCTCTTGCTTGTTCTTCGGCTTCCTCTCTCACTGATTATGCATGCATCAACACCCATCTCACCTTGCTTTTCTATTTTTAAGTATTTCAGATGCCTCTAACTCTTCGTTTCCGCTTTCCACCACCTCTTTGGCTTCCTCCTCGGTCGTTGTCGTTTCCTCTGACTCTCTTGATCTTTCGACTTCTCTCCTTGGTCACTGTGGCTTCCTCTTTGGTCTCTGTGGTTTCCTCTGTCTCTTCATGCTTCACCAGCACTCCTGAGACACGTTGATTCAAATGGCGAGGACCGAGTCATACGCAGAGGACACATATTCCAAAAACTGTAACAGCGCTCCTATTTTCTCATGATAGCAGGCATACACAGGGATTGTTTCGTTTAACAGACCTGCCACATCCTGATCGCAATCGCCATCGGCATTAGTTCAGCCTCCTGAACTATCGGGAGCATTCCGTAGTGTATTTCTGCCTCCAAACGCCACGCAAGCCAAACATTCAATTACACAGGAAATATGAGTAAAAACAGGCAAAAATGGCTAAGGGGCGGACTTCAAGAAATTTTATACCCGCATCTATACTGCATCAAGTCCGTAGTATAATCGCAATCGGCGCTTGTATTCGGACAGCCCTCTGTGTAGCATTGCGATGGGCAGATGCGATACATTATTAACCCATAGCACAACGTTGCGACGAGTCCGCGTGTATATGTATCGCAATAGAGGGTTTCCCTTGGCAGAGGTCGGATGCGACATCGCTAATCGCTATCGGCGATCGCAATGGACCGCTTGACACATTGTAACTCCCGCTCCCGAAGTGCCGATGCGATATAATATTATGTGCCAGACCCGATACGACTCAATGCTCCCGTGCATAAAGTTTCAAGTCCACTTTCCGCCTCTGATAGTGTATTTGCCTATATATATGCTTTGGCCTCCGTTTGCACCTCCGATAGTGTTAAATGCATATATGTATGGTTTTTCCCACTGATGGGTAAATACATATATATACAAGTCTTTCTGCCTTCGATAGTGTGAATGCATGTATATATATGTTTTTGTCGTCGATACATGAGTTTGTGGCATATATATGATATGTGCTCCTGATAGTGTATTCCTTTGGCATTGCATGCACCGATAGCTCCCGATGGTGTAATATGCCCTATCTGCTTCCTCCATTTCTCCGATGGCTCTGTTTGCATCCTCCATGGCTCTGTTTTCTCTATTTGCTCCTCTTCTTTGGCATATATGTATGGTCTATAAGTATGGCTCCGATAGCTTTGTTTTTGGCATATATTACAGGCAGCGCTCCCATAGGTGCTTCTTGGGCATGTATTATAAGCAGCGCTCCTCCGATATGGCTCCTCTTGCAGCTCCTCTTGGTTCTTCTTATATGGCCATATTGGCATCAATGACAAGCTATGCGAACAAGTAGTGTACGGATTCCATGTGGCAGTATGTATGATGATGTCATCTACTGATCGGGTAGTAAATGAGCCAATCAGAATTTGACATGTGGACCAGTCATCTGGTGACATTTGGCGCATCATTATTGGTTGAAGGCTTTGAGGGATGGGCCAATCACGGAGTTACGCGTGGCCCAATCCCAAGGCGCCACATGGCACTCAGGATGAGGCCAAAATTTTGTTCAACGACCGACCGACTCCGCAGGATTCGACCATGTGATTTCCAACATACCAAAGAACCACTCTACCATGTAGACCACATGTAGTTCATCAGATAAGGATTTTTGAAGATGATATTTGGAAAACTGCTTTCAAGACAAAACAAGGTTTTATTGAATGGTTAGTTATGTCATTTGGGCTTTGCAATACACCTACTACATTCATTAGATTTATGAATGATGTATTGCGACCATTTCTTAATGATTTTGTCATAGTCTACTCAGATGATATTCTAATTTTCAGTAAGACTCGTGAAGAGAATATCAAGCATGTGAAGCAAGTTCTAGATATCTTGAAAAATGAAAAGTTGTATTTGAATATGTATAAATGTGAATTTGGGAAAACCTCCTTGGTTTATTTGGCTCGTATTATAGGAGGGGGTGAATTGAAGATTGATCCCTCGAAACTTACTGTTATTATAAATTGGCCTAAACCCAACAATGTAACAGAAGTTAGGAGCTTTTTGGGAGCAACCCAATATTGGAAAATATTTATCGCTAACTTCTCATTCATTGTAGCACCATTAACATGATTTGAAAAGTGTGAAATAGGTCTTTCAGTGGGGAGGAAAGCAGCAGAAAGCCTTCGACATTTTGAAAGATAAAATCAGTACAACACCAGTTCTAACACTTCCATATCTTAAGCAACCATTTGAAATTCAAACCATTGCAAGAGAATATGCTATGGGAGCATTTTTTATGCAACATGGTAAGCCAATATGTTATCATTATAAAACATTTTCCAATGCGATAATTAATTATCCAACTTATGATAAAGCGTTGTATGCTTTGGTACAAAGTATGAATAAATGGAAACACTATTTGATGGGTAAATAAATGATTATTCATACTTACCATCAACCTTTGCAATATTTACAATCACAAGCCAAGCTACAACAAGATAGACATTTTAGATGGATGGGATTCCTACAAAAATTTCATTTGGTAATCGGGTATAAGAAAGATATATGAAACAAAGTTGAAAATATGTTATCAAGGCCTATTGTTAATGCATCTGTTATTCTTAAGCATAACTCAATCATGAATGAAAGTTATATTGAACAATATGCTCAAGATGAAGATTTTAAAGATGTTTATGCAACTTTGAGTCAAGGAAATCATGTTGAAGAGTTGGGTTAGCATGTTCATAACAAGTTTTTGTATCATCTTGACAATTTGTGTGTTCCACATGGTGAAAGAGTCAATGTCATAAGGTAAACCCACACTTATCTTATTGCTGGTCACTTTGGTGTAGGCAAAACAGTTGCTCAATTATAGAGGTATTGTTATTGGACTCACTTGAATGAAATTGTATCAATATATGTAAAAGGATGTTCTATATGTGCTACTATCAAGCCAAGCAATGGGAAATTAGGTTTGTATTCTCCACTTCCTATCCCTTTTTATCCTTGGGAAAGTATTTCTATCGATTTTGTTGGGGGACTACCAATGTCTAGGAAAGGTCATGATTATTTATATGTTGTAGTGGATTAATTCAGCAAAATGTGTGTGTTGATGCCATGTAAGAAACATGTTACAGTTGAATAGACCGCAAAGATGTTCTTCCAAAATGTTTGGGTTCATTTTGGGTTACCTACTTCGATTATTTCTGATCAATATTCTCGATTTATCGAGAAGTTTTGGTCCAATTATGGGAGCATATGGACAGAAAGTTGAAGAAGAGCACACCATTTCATCCACAAACCGACAGCCAGACAGAAGTAGTAAACATTATAGTAGTGCATCTCCTTCGAGGATATTGTGTTAATCATCCTAAACTTTGGGATGAGAATTTACATTACATCCAACATGCATACAATCATGCCAAGCATTCATCTACACAAGTATCTCCATTTGAAGCTTGTTTGGGTTATTTTCCAAAGTCTCCTTTGGATTTCATCTTTGGTAAAGATATTGTAGTAAATGGACATAGTGATGTGGACAAAGCCAAGCATTTCATTGAAAAAATTCAACTAGTGCATCAAAGGGTACACAAACAGATAGTCAAAAGCCAAGCCAAGTACAAAGCAAGACATGATAAGCATCGGGTTGATCATGATTTCCAAGTGGGAGATCAAGTTTGGTTGTACATCGGCAAGGAAAGACTACGAGGTGAAGGTAAAAATCTAAAGCCAATCAAATATGGTCCTTTAAAAATCTTGGAGAAGATTGGTAACAATGCTTTCTGATTAGATTTACCACCTTACATGCAAATTTGTGAATGTGGAAAACTTGAGATTGTATGAGCCTCCTATGATTGTTGATCAAGAAGAGAATGTTCATACTCCATCTACAGAAGATGTTGCCCATGAATTTTTAAATGAGTTGCGCAGCAAGACTCAATTCTTGACAAGATAATAAGGACCTCACGCAGAGGCAATGTGGAGTATCTTCGAGTGGGGCTCAAAGGTACCAATCCAAGCAAAGCAAGGTGGATAGAGATCGGGAAAGTGAGGGAGTTGTACCCTCACTTACTTGCTGAGTAAAAACAGACTTTTGGTGGTCCAAAAGCTTCTAGTGGGGAGGAATGATCTAGGGGATCAAAAATATGCTAAAAAATGAAAGTGCTAAAAATCCTCTTGAAACCGGTGTCAAATCATAGATCTCATCGTTCAGATTCCAGTGACATTTGAGTCGCCTCAATCCGACATATTATGAGGAATTTATCGCGTTCTGGAGTTTTTGGCAAACAACTAAAAAGTCAACTTGCAGGTTTGACTAGGCAGTGTACAGATGCACGTGGAAATCTGTATGATGACATCATGTTGATGCCATTTGCTGACTGGGAAGTACAGGAGCCAATCAGAATTTGACACATGGACCAGTTGTACAAGGGACACTTGGTGCATTATTATTAGTTGAAGGCTTTGAGGGATAGGCCAATCACGGAGTGACACGTGGCCTAATCCCAGGGCGCCATGTGGCAGTCCAGATGAGGCCAAAATTTTGTTAAGTGACCAACCAACTCCGCAGGATTTGACCACGCGACCTCCAACATAGCAACGAACCACTCTACTATTAGACCACGTGTAGTTCTCGTTAAACGTGGGTCGCATATTTATATTTAATGACATATGGTTTTGTCGTTGGGGAAGAGGGTCAGGCCGGAGGGTGTGCCCGACTGGCCCAGCACCAAGTTATATGCCAAGTATCATGATCGATGGCGTAGTTTTGGGAAGGGCAGGGCGTGTGGCACCCTGCCCATGCCCTAGCCCACGATTTCATTTTTTGTAGTGACCACGAATGAAGATTACAATGGGGGCAAAGGAGAAGGGTGGGGAGTTTAGCGCCAACCCACAATCATATCAACCGCCATAAGACTAGGAGCAAGGCCAGGGAGGCGTGTGGTCTATGGCCCATGCCCCTCAGTCACATATATCGCCACATGACTAGGAAGGAAGCAGTGAAATCGCCGGAGGGGCTTTGGCCATAAAAAAATATATTTATTAACTAAACAAAAAAACACCAAACACTTCGGAGATTGTGGATAAAACCCAAGACCTCCGAGTTTCAAACGGTCTTCCTTACCAATACGCCATAGAATTAGTTTGTAGCCAATTTTGGTAGGGGAATCAGTTTTGTAGAGAATTTTTCAGGCATATTGAAGAAGGAGGCCTATTTTGGCCATTTTTCAGCCTTTTTAAACCCAAGAAGAGCCTACACATGGGTTCTTGGGAATTCTGGATGCAATGGCAGTGTTATTTTTGCAAGTTGAGAATTGTATGTTGATTTATTTGAACATTTGAGCATATTCTAAAAAGTGACACCATTGGAAGTTGGACCCGGAGACATGGCCCAGGAGGGGTGAACTTTGTCATCAATTTGTTGTGTTTTGATGTTGCTTATTGTCCATTTTAACTATTAAAAAATATGAAAAATTTACTTTAGTTTGTGTGTTTTTTGCAATCATGATCCATTTCCTAAAATACATAAACTAGCTTGTAAAATTGTTCATGAAGCCTTCATTTTTAATTTCATATCAGTTTGGTATCAGAGCATGTTTTTTGTGAAGGTTTGACAAAATTTGCAATTTGTTTTTTGAATGGTTACAAGGTCTAAATTGAGAAAAGGAGAAGGAGTACTTAAAGAACCAAACCCTAAAATTGGGTCAAGGAGGCCATAAACTCCACAAGTCACAGCACATGAAGAAGGACAAGAACTGATGCTTGAGGATGAGAGAGCTTTTAGTAAGGTTTTCTATGATATGTCTGAGATGGTGAAAATGTTGTACAGTGAGAGGACAACAAGGTTGCAAGGAGAAAGTTCTAATCCACCAAAAGGTAATGGTGGTAATGGGAGCAAGCCTCCTCCTTCACCTCCATCCTCTATTATACATGAAAATGGCCTCCTCATCTGTTCATAGGAAAAATACAGTTTGACTGAAGACATGACCAAGTTCACAGGCCTATTTTCCAAGGTAACACTCCCCAGGAACTAGCAGGAAGAGTAAGAACGCTCCCTATGCATGAACCATGGGTGTTAGTCCCTAGGGTAACTCATTGTTTTGCCTAAGGGATAGTGTTACCGAAGTTTTGTGAGATTCTGGAGGTCAAATGAGCGGGTTGACTAACTAGTATTCCACTTTTTACTCAAATGTCAGCCCGAAAAGCAGGAAACATCTACCTTCAACCTGTCTAAGGATATTTTCATTTATAATGGAGTCTAATGGAAGGGGAAATAGAAATAAAGCAAGGAAAAAAATTAGCTTTTGCCAAAGGGAACTCAGGAGAGAATTGGCAAGGATAAGCCTCTCATCATCTATATATTGGAGGCTTGGACATTGTGAAATAGGTCGAAAGGTTGAAGGATTGTCAATTAATTGCCGAAGCTTTGTATGAGATATAGTTGCTTTATCACCAAGAGGTTAAGAAGAGAGAGAGAGAGAGAAAGGAGCTGGAGGATTAAGGGAAGCTTGATTCACCAAATAGTTGTAATCATTCTTTCCTATCTAATTATATAGACCTATTGTTGTGTTTTCTACTCGATGGTGCCAATATCGTGATTGTTTACATGTTGATTTAGTACCATTGTTTTATGAGTAACTTAGATGTATTTCGTTTTCATATCTTTATGTATTGATGCTTTGATTGTCAGAGTTTATATGTTGTAGCATTACTCTTCGTCTTGCTTATGTCCAGGTGTTAATCTAAGAGCTAGCAAAGGGATCTTCTGCTCTGCTACAGTGGGTTTTCCAGCAAAACTGCATCAAGATCTGAGGTAATCTCTTCTTTCCTACTTTGAATACCATGCATTGATATAGATATGTATATGCTTCTTTGTTTCAGCTGCAGTTAATCTGAACGGTCTACCCTGGATCCTGGGAATATCCTTGAGGGTATTCCAACCACAACCACCCGTGCATTAATCCCTATAGTAGAATTGGTGACTCCATTGGGGACTACACTTAGTTCCCAATTTTCTCCTTCCAAGTTCCCGGATCTCTCTTTCTTTCCAGGCCCTCTTGTTCTTCTTGGTTCCCTTTCTGACCACTTAAGACTATTCATAACCTTTTGTGTTGTTCTCAGCCTTTGATCTGACCCTAAAAGACTCTTTTTATAGCCTTTGCCCCCCTAACACACCCTAGTAGTGTAAACTAGTGAGTTAAAACAATCTAATGGCTTGTAGACAGAGCATTAGTCCTGCCATTAATACTCTGTAGCCTCTCCTGAAGTGCGTTAGCCAGCCAATATCTTGATCAGCAGCCTGTTCTGTGAATTCCTGGGTTGGGGAAGTTGCCTATAGTTTGTTTAAGGATCTGCAGTTGTGCACTATGTTTGGTTGCCTGTTTCCTGAGAATTTTTTCTTTTTAGGAAAATAACTTAAGTGCTTATGTTTTTCAAGAAAAGAAAATAAAAATTTGTTTAAAGTTTTTTTTTCTGTTTTAGTTGGTTAGATTTTGCATCTATATATTGGGTTAGTTGTTAGAGAGTGTTGCATGTCTGCAAGTTGTGCTTGTGTTTACTACATTGGATGCATGGTGCTGATTGATGTATAAATGATTCTCTCCTTGTAGAAATAATTCATTCATCGAATTGAAATTGAAAAGCATTTTCTGCATGGTTTGTGTCAGAGTCTCACAAAACTCCATACGTCAACACCCCTTCTGAAGACATTAATAAAGTACCTCTAAAAATATATCTCGTAATAAAAGCAATTAGCAACTCTTTTTTGAGTATAAACACATATTAGTCTAGGCTAGGATCTTGGGCTAGGAATTTGTGAGTTAACTGCCCAAGATTATAAAACTGAGACTAGTGTCGTTAAAGAGGGAAAAATCTTGCTGCACTCATACTATCCAGGACCGCTCCAGTCAAAGCGGAGTTAAATGCGAGACAACATTGAAATGTGAGAGAAGGTAGCCCGCCTTCGATTGCATCTCCATTGGGTATTATGTGTATCGGGGATCCCTTCGGGGATATCGGAGTTGATTTGGGGACTCAGGTATCCTGCCCACACAGTTTACTATCTACGACCATGTGCCCCCCGGTAGTGTCTGTGATTTGATGTAACCATAGTGGCTAGACGTTTTTAGGGACGAACATAAGGTGACTGGGGAGGGCTGCCCTCGTACCTAAACAGACGAACCTACTCTGTCTTCGGTTTTTGGAAGGGTGCTCTTCTTCATGAGAGTACTTGGCCCGTTAGTATGAGGTTTGGCCGAAGCTCAAGAGTAATCATAACTATACATTTGGCTAGCTCTCTCTTTTAGCCATTGTGATACTGGGTTCATCTCCACCAAATGGTGGTTATCAAACAGAGTCATATCCCTTGACTGCTTATTGATTGACCTTTAGAGTATTTTTTATTTTTTAGGTGTTGGTTTGTTATCATTGAGACTATAATCAATATCACTATAAAAAAAAATTGATAAAATATATCGGTCACCATGGCTACATACGGCCCTCGTCATCAATTTCGGCGACAACAAGGTCTTCCTCCGCTGAGTCTCAGTGATCCGGAATTCCCCTATTCAAGTAATCAATCTCCAGTATCTAACACCAAATCAAACAATACATCCCAAGACACTATACTGCCGGAGGACTTTTCCATTGAAGGATTTGTACCTCCTTATAGTCCTCCTCTCACTGATCCCTTGGGAGCAATATTGATTCAAGTAGCACCTGTACCTACCATCTCTTCAATTGTACCTACATCCACCATTCCTTCGGTGACTAATGGGTCATAGGCTTTTGTGTACAACTTTGTTCCGCCCTCACTTCCCTAGTCGATAGTCAGTAATACACAATTGATTGGTTACCCCGCTATCCAAACTATGCCAACTCCGAGCAATTTAGTTACACCTACTATGAGTGGAACCCAGTACATACCATTTTATGCACCTTTTTTGTCTACTCCTAGAACTGCGGTTGTTGCCCCAAATAGCATTGTTAGCACGGGTCCCTTCAGCAATCCCTTTGGTTGGAATCCTCTGTTTAGTTCAAACCCCTAGGGTCAAATGCCAGGGGGGAATTTTTCCAACGTGCACATATGGCAGGGGTAATTACTATTTCCCCTCCACCTATAGGACAAGTTGGACTGTCATTAATTGACATAAATCCTCCAAGTGTACACTACCCCAGTGTCAGTCATGTGCCTATGGCCAACTACATGGTTGGTGGGATCCCTCAACCCAATCCCGCTCAATCCATTTGGTCACCCCCTTCTCAACCTCAATTGATTCAAAGGGGAAATTTTTATCCTAGGGGCAATCAAGTTTATATCCCCCAGCCTAACATCCCATATAAACAGCCATCCTATATGATTGTTCCACCACCGTAAGGAAACTATTATCCAACAAACCCTATGTATCATGTTGGGAACAATATGATGGGTGGACCCCATGGTCCATCAAGTCATTTGTCATCACCCTGGCCAGACTCGGGGGTACCAAATACTTTGTCATTTTTGTCAACACTTGACATCCCTGATATGTACAAACTAACCAATGACCCCAACTACCATAACTTACATTGGCCCCCAATCTCGCAAAAAATACCTGCCGACATCTCGAAGTTTGAAGGAAAAAAAGGGTATGATTTGGGTATACATGTCACCACCTATCATCTATGGTGTGTATCAAACTCCATGGTGGATGACAGTATCTGGCTTCGGCTCTTCCCCCACACCCTTACTGGCAATGCCACCAAGTGGTACATTGAGTTACCATGTGCGTCAGTTAATACCTTTGGTGCCTTGGCAATGGAATTTTTAAAGCACTTTCAGTTGCCCATCCGCTACGAAACCGAGACAGAACTTCTTACTACCTTGCGCTAAGACACCTCCACCCACATCTCCAATCACATTCATGAATGGAGATGTAGGCAGAGGCTAGTCAAAGCCCCCATTCCGAATTATCTATTAGCAGATTGGTTCTGTAAATCTCTTCTTCCCCAAATCGCCAAGGACGTTGCCTTAGGTGGTGCGGTCACTGAAGACCAATCCATTCGTCGTGCCCAACACTTAGATTTGATTTATTCGCAATCTGGCACATTATACGACGTAATCCCCAATGCCCCTAGAACTTCCAATGCTCCCACTACTCAGCAACCCAGCGTGCATGCTAATATTATCATCGACGCTACCTCTAGGTTTGTTGTAAAACAACTTAGTGGGCACATTACCCAGTTGTCTGTTGATATCACTACTTCTAGCCAATCAACTATTCTTCCTACCGCTGCGGTAAACTCTATGTAGTCTATGCAAAAACCCAACAGCAAGAACAAGAAGAATAAGAAAAAGACCTCTCCTTTTGAAGAGCATCCAACCAAGAAATCCAACCCCAAGCAGAAAATTGTTGCACCACCTGACAGTGGAAAGGACAAAGTTGTCAAGTTCCCTTGAAAAATTTGTGTGGAAGACCATATGACACATCGATGTCTGCGTCTCCAAGAATGCATGGATCTTCTTGCTCAAAAGGACACTAGCCGAACCCCCGCGGTCCTACACAACCCTTTCCCTACTCAACAGCAACAACATCTTATTGCGAACCTGCCTCAACCCTCGCAAGGGGGAAACGACAGTTCAAATCATCCTTCCTCTAGTGAAGGATCGTCGACCGTTTACACCTTTGAAACGGTTGATCTTCAAACGCGAGCCAAAACTTATGGAGCTCCAGTCACTAACGCTCAGGATGTTGCCTTGAGTTCAAACCCACTGCCACCCAATGATCTTCATATCGAAAGGCATGTTGTTGATCTTGTAATTCACCCCCCAAAAGGAGCACTTTGTCACACAACACATAATACATTTGCACGTGCTGCCCAAAACTACAGTATTGTAGAAGACTTGGCGCAAGCACCATTAGCTATGTCTGCACTCGAAGTATTGAAAACTTGTCCAGCACAACGGAAATCTTTTCTTTCGGCTATTGGTGCAGTTGACCCTCAGGATTCCATGCTAGAAATATTCGACATGGAGAAATGTAAACCCCGCCTTTCCCACCAACTTGCATTTTAGGTGCAAATTTTTTCGAAAGGTCGAGGTGTACATAGAACTGTCATTAACGAAGGCGCTTCGACCTACGTCATGTCTACTTCATGTTGGCTCACCTTGGTTTCTCCAACCCTCTCTCTGCCATCGAATTCCCTTAAAGAATTTGATGGCCATACATTCATCCCAAAAGGTTATCTTTCCAACTACCCCATCACTCTGAGTGGGAAAACTGTAACGGTGGACATTGAAGTCGTAGATCGAAAACTCGATTATAATCTTCTTTTGGTCCGCAGTTGGACTTATGCCATGACTGCCATCGTGTCTTCGGTTTTCCACATCATCCTATTTCCATTAGATGGAAGAATAGTCACAGTGGACCAGTTTTCCTTTTGCACCCCAGATTACTCCTTGTTGCCTAGCGGAACCGTACCTTTAGTGGGTGGCATACCTGACTCTTATGTCAGTATTGGTACCAGTCTTTTGAAGGGTTCTTCCCTGATGGGTTTCTTTCCTCTCCCATCGCCCAAGGTTCCATAGATGGTTTCTATGGTCTCCACTATTCCTCATGACCCAACCGATCCCTAGATCCTACCAGCCCCTTCAGACATTGACTCTTATGGAGAACAAATGCCACTGCCAAGGCGAAAAAATCCTTAGTCTTCGCAAAATTATTGTCGAACCTTCCCATAGTCGATCCAAATGAGAAAACCCATGATCCTCTTTCGAATGAATTTGTCTATCTGATGGACTCAACTAACCCTTGGTACGAAGACATTCTTGTCTACCTCCAAGCGCAACGATTCTGTGCTGATCTCTCGTCAGGCGACCATTGTTGCATCTGCCACCAATCTCGGCACTATTTAGTGTTGAACGATAATTTATATCGTCGTGGCGCTGATACAGTTCTTCGACATTGCCTCACTCATGAAGAGGCGGAACACGTTTCAAATGACTTCGATGTTGGGGTATGTGGCGATCTTTCTGGCATGGCTACCGCCCAGAAAATTATACACACAGGATACTACTAGCCGACCTTGTTTAAAGATTGTATTAAGGCAGTCCAGCAGTGTCATCCTTGCCAAATATTTACCAAGAAAATGTGCGCACCCCTGGCCCCCCTACACCCGGTTATCTCTATCGGCCCCTTTGCCAAATGGGGCATCGACTTCGTCACATGCAACCCCACTTCCTCTGATGGACACAACTACATTATTGTCATTGTGGACTACTTTACGAAATGGGCAGAAGCCATTCCCACTTTCCGGGCCGATGGAGAAACTGCGACGTTATTCCTGTTTAATCAGGTGATCTATCATTTTGGTGTGCCCCGCATGATTGTTACAGACCATGGTTCTCACTTTCAGAACCACATGATGTCTGACTTAACATCGTTGCTAGGTTTGAGGCAAGAACATTCTTCCTCCTACTACCCCCAGGCTAATGGCCAAGTGGAAGCCGTCAATGGTGTCCTAAAAACCATGATCTGTCAGTTAGTAGGAAATCACAAAACCCACTGGCACCACATGTTATATCCTGTGTTGTGGGCATATCGAACCTCAGTCAAAACTGCTACAGGCTTTACACCATTCCAACTTGCTTATGGCCTGGAAGCAATGTTACCTATCGAGTGCCAGATTCCTTCACTAAAACTAGTTGTTGAACTCTTGCCCAGCACCACCATTGAAGAAGAGCGCTTGTTATCCCTCAATCAACTGGATGAGACTCGTCGAGATGCTGCACTGGCTCTCGAAGCCCACAAGCGTCAAGTCAAAGCCCAATATGACAAAAATGTCAAGCCTCGTTCTTACCAAGAAGGTGATCTTGTTCTACTTTATGATAAAAAACATGACCTCTTAGGGGTAGGTACACTTCAACCATTGTGGATCGTTCCATATGTCATTACCAAGTTCCTCTCAAAAGGTGCATATGAACTTCAGGACTGTGACAGAATCCCACTCGCAAAGCCCCGCAATGGACTTTATTTGAAAAAGTATCGTGCCTAGTATTGCATTGGGCATTTTCTTTGTAATTTTATGTATTTATAAGTTCTGCTTCTTTTGTTGTGACTATATTTTTTGGCTTTTTATGAGTATTTGTCTCATTCATGTCTCTTGTTGCGCAAATGTCTTCATTACCCTTACCATACGTAGGATACGCAGATGGTGCAAGTCGTCACACACGACACATTGCATCATCTGCTTAGGTCATTTACACACCTGAGATAGAACTACTTGGTTCTGGGGGAGTTTTTATTGGCACTGCCACCAACAATATTGTTGATTATATGTCTGTAATTTCACTTCTTACTGAAGCATCATCTCGGGACATCTCCAATCTGGTGGTCAAGTTAGACTCTCAACTAGTCGTTATGCAATTAACAAATCATTATCACATTTGCAATCTAATCTTGTTACGTCATTATTTAAGGGTACGACTCTTGGAATGCCAATTCGAGTTTATTACATATGAACATATTCCTCGGGAATTTAATACAATATCTGACTTGTTAGAAAATTATGTATTAGATTGGCATCTGCCTCACTCATTATAGATACATACATGAAAGTAAATTTTTACATAGTTCAAAATTTACAACAAAATTAAAAACAAACATTTACATCATGAATCACCAATATATATATATATATATATATCGAGTCCAGTCTTTTTTACATCAAAAATTCCCAAAACTTGGGTGTTTGTAAGTACAAAATCACTTTACTAAGCCTCACTATGACACCCGCTGGCTATACCATACTACTGCTAAGCCTGCTGCTCATGATAACTCAGAACAAATCTAGCCAACCTCCTAAGAGGAACCAGAAATCGCTCTAGCACACCCACAGTGTGTCGCTACATATGAGCTGGTATCTCCCTCATGGGAAGAGGCGACACACCCATGCTCAAACCCTCGAGGTTCCTAGCAACCTCATGGAGACTCTGTGTGTCATCTCCCTCTTCGGCGGTTGTCGCACCTGCTCCAGCCCCAGGTAGTTGATCACCCCGCCTAGCATGGTAGGGCATGCCTACAGAATGTATTGGTGCCACATCTGTGTCAAGAAAACACTTCATGTCAGTACTTGTTCACCCATAATAAAAAAAAATTACATAAATTTCAAAAGTTAAAAAATACTTTTTGTACTCTGATTAAACCTCTTACCTTGTGGCCCCCACTGAGTGCCAAGTGGAAAAATCAATTTTGGATCTCCTGTGTAATCCATACCTGCATAGGCATAATTGTCTATCATGATGATCTGGCCACTAAGCCACTCGAAGAAGTCATCCTCGAAAAAGTGTCTAGTCATCCCCCCTCTATTACGAGGTGCTAGGTAAGCCTAACGCTCATGTCTTGGCTCCCTGGGACAGACTATGTCCAGACTCATGCGAGGCCTTAGCACGGGCACTCTCTCAAGGAAAAATGACACTATCAAAGTACCATACCCAAACTCTCTTTGGGCCTGAGTCTTGCACGCTGTCAATTCTTCTTTCACCTGGAGAAGGACTCCCTCGCACCAATTGAATACCTATGGTTGTAAGCAGTCTATTGCTAGTAGCAACTGAGCCTTTGAAGCAACATGCTGGCTCTTGGACCCTGCCAAGCGTACGATCATCCATATAATTTCCCTCATCGACATGGTTTTGATCTGCTGAATAGGAACCCAGTTTCTCACTAGCACATTGCCTGGTCTATAATGTATCCTAACCAAATCCGAAGTGGTCCTGGGATCAACTCTCCCTCCTGTTATGCTTACTCGAGTGCCTCTGCACGATAAACAAGTGAGGAATTAAATTTCGTCTCTTTTGATAGAGAGCTCATGATCCCCAATCCTGAGCACACCCTAATGTTCATCCCACTGCTCAATAATCCAGCTGAGAAGGTCCTCCTGACCCTTCATTAGGTTAAGTCTGGCATATTTTAGCAAACTGCATCTTCACAAAGCTGCTAAAATTGCCGGATCATTTAGCATTTGAAGTTCCTCGCTGTCATGGGCTCTTTCCTGCCACACACTCATGGTGTTGGCTCCTAACCTGCATAAAAACACCCATAAATCAATCTTTCAGCCATGTAAATTCATTAAAAAACAAGCTGGGGGTTTCAAAATTGTGCCTAGCATGCTTGAAGATACCCCCTAAAGTCCACAGGGCGTGCTAACGCACCCCAGTGGAACAGGAAGAGCGTTTAACGCTCCCCCCAGGCCTGGGAGACAGCATTAGTTGTGCTAGCCATTTAGGGCCTGCTGAAAAACTAATTTTTAACCCCAAACTGAACTGAGAAAAGGTAATGAAATGAAAGATAAGGGTTAGGCCATCTACCAGGATTAGGCGGCACGTCAAATGGTTGCCCGGATTGCTCGCAATCGCTTATGGAATATCTGCTCCTTTTTACTCCAGAACACTCTGACAAAACTCAAAACAGTGAAAATGAGGTCCTTTTTTCCTTCTTATAGTCACTCTGGAAGTATGACTCACCTTATAGTCATTAAAATTGAAGTTTTTCATTCCTAGATTGTTAATCACATACCATTTTGACATGTTGTTAAATTTTGTTGATGCCCTGATGAAATTTTAGTGTTGAAATGCAGAATTGACCACGTTTGACTCCATATGAGCATGATCTTTTTTGGGAACTTTTCTCGTAAAACTCCTATGAAAACGATATAAGCACTTTCTTTTTGGGACCTTTTCTCGCTCTTAAACTGAAAAATCCCCGAGTTATCTCCTTCAGACTCGTAAAACATTTACAAAGAAGACATGAGAAGTCCTTTTATATTTTTCCTCGCTCATTAAGCTGAAAAATACATATCGAGTTTTATTCATTTGGCTCGTTAAAATTTGATGGAGATATATCGAGTTTTCTTCATTTGACTCGTTAAAATTTGATGAAGACATATCAATTTTTCTTCATATGACTCATTAAAATTTGATGAATATCTATTGAGTTTGTCTTTGCGTGACTCGTTAAAATTTCACGAACAATATCGAGTTTACTCTGTCCCCTCGTACTCGTAACAAAATGAGGCAAACATCTATTGGGCATAGGTTTATCACTTTAACCGAACTCAATAGACTAACTTATGGAAAAGGAATTGTGTCGGGTATACTATTAAACCTTTGTCGCACCCAGTTATCAACTATGACAAAGGGACCACCCTAGAGTTGCTCTTTACGATCTTTTCAGACACTCTAAATATGAAAATACCATCGAGGTTACTTGTTTGGACTCGTTAAACTTAATCAGATGGGGAAATTTTGGACAACACAATGGCTCTATGTCTATATTCGGAAAGATTTTTTGGCAACAGTCGTTCCCTTGAACATGGAACTCCCTCAGCAAAACCTCATTTTTGTCAGCCTCTTAGATGAACCTTACCATCCTATGAGTTTAGCCTATATACTTCGATGTTCCTGCATCCTTGTATCCTAACACTCTTTGGTGTTCATGAGTCTAAAGCTACCTGGTAAACCTTTGTGTTGTGCCTTCTATTGTTCAAGGGATTCCTTTATCCTTTGCTTCCTGTATCAACCATTGCTCATATACTTCCATCATGCCCTCCATCTGTTTGACCCATTTCTCAAAATTTATCTTCAAAAACAATCATTCTTGTCTCATTTCGTGTCGACTGATGTAGGACACATTATTTCCTACCTTTCGATAGGTCTCTTCCTATCGACTTCAACACTCTATCTAGGAAGCAGATCCAGAAACATATCATTACCTTGGAACTTGCAATATTAGTGGTAGGTTACCTTGTGTTTAATTGGGGGTTTTCATCATTGGCTCCCAATTGAATGATTCTACGAGTGTTCGATGACAACATCATTATTCACACTCGTTAGATTGTACTACGCATCTTGGAGACCATCATCATTATCGGTGGCCATCCTCACATCTGTTAACAATTTTCATTATTGACTGGTAATCAGACGATTTCTCACATGTTCGACATCAACTCCTTTATTCACATGTGTAGAAATATGTTGTTGAGATAAAGCGATGACCAAGACCTTGGGTAGAGGCTTACATCACTCAACCTTGTTTCCTCTCCCAAGCTGTGTATATTGTTTTCGGAGACAACTCATCAGGATGATCATATTATGACACAGTTCCACATTGTGCTTATCGGTGGACATAATCGTCATACCTCTTTTCTGAGAAATCACTCTGACAGAGCTACTAAGCATGGGAATTCCCAACTCAGGACATGATTTTAGATTTTTAACATATGTGGTTTGTATCAGGTTTCCTGTAGTCCTGAAGCTCTGATCCTCTCTCTATTTTTTCCAACAATTTATAAAGTATTTCGGCCATCATCTTCGTCTTTGACCTCACACTTTAGGGGGCATCTATTATACAATAAAATGACCTCCTCATCATCTCAGAGGAGAAAGACAATTTGACTGAAGACATGACCAAGTTCACAAGCTTATTTTCCAAGATAATGCTCCATTGGAACTAGCAGGAAGAGTTAGAACGCTCCCTATGCATGAGCCAGGGGCGTTAGTCCCTAGGGTAACTCACTGTGTTTCCTAAGGGACAATGTTACCCAAGTTTTGTGAGATTCTGGAGGTCAAATGAGCGGCTTGACTGACTAGTATTCCACTTTTTACTCAAATGTCAGCCCGAAAAGTAGGAAACATCCACCTTTGACCTGTCTAAGGATATTGTCATTTCTAACGGAGTCTAATGGAAGGGGAAAGAGAAATAAATCAAGGAAACATCCTAGCTTTTTCCAAAGGGAACTCATGAGAGAATTGGCAAGGTTAAGCTTCTCATCATCTATATATTGGAGGCTTGGGCATTGTGAAAGAGGTTGAAATGTCGAAGGATTGTCAACTAATTATCGAAGCTTTGTATGAGATATAGTTGCTTTATCACCAAGAGGTTAAGAAGAGAGAGAGAGAAAGGAGCTGGAGAATTAAGGGAAGCTTGATTCACCAGATGGTTGTAATCATTCTTTCCTATCTAATAATATAGACATGTTGTTGTGTTGTCTACTCGATGGTGCCAATGTCATGATTGTTTACATGTTGATTTAGTTCCATTGTTTTTTGAGTAGCTTAGATGCATGTCGTTTTCATATCTTTATGTATTGATGCTTTGATTGTCAGAGTTTATATGTTGTAG
Organism: Pinus tabuliformis; assembly: GCA_031772625.1. NCBI lineage: Eukaryota > Viridiplantae > Streptophyta > Pinopsida > Pinales > Pinaceae > Pinus > Pinus tabuliformis. The sequence continues at coordinate 57,215,039 of CM062809.1, forward strand.
TATTACTCTCCATCTTGTTTATGTGCAGGTGTTGATCTAGGAGCTAGCAAAGGGGTCTTTCGCTCTGCTACATTGGGTTCTCCAGCAAAACTGCATCAAGATCTGAGGTAATCTCTTCTTTCCTACTTTGAATATCATGCATTGATATAGATATGTATATGCTTCTTTGTGCCAGTTGCAGTTAATCTGAATGGTCTGCCTTGGATCCCGAGAAGATCCTTGAGGGTATTCCAACCACAACCACCTGTGCATTAATCCCTATATCATTCTCCCCTCCTTCTTCACCTCCTTCATCTCATAGACCTACTCCTCCTCCATCTCGGAAAGGAAATTCTAAGTCTCCTTCGATTAAGCTTGATGTCAAGTTTGAATTGCCTATGTACAATGGGGAAGTAAATGTTGAAAAGTTGGATAATTGGGTTCGTCAAATTGAAGTCTATTGCAGGATTCAAAATATTGATGATGATATCACAAAGATGATTGCTTTTCTTCGCTTGGAAGAGGCAACTCTCATCTGGTGGGAGGCTAGAACTCAAGAATATTTGAAGAAAAGTGGTAAAATTATCTCTTCTTAGAATGATTTTATAGCTACATTAAGAAGGAAATTTTATCCATTAGCTTACATGCAAAAAGAAATTATGGATTGGCAAAATTTTAGACAAGTTAAAGGTCAAAGTGTCCAAAGTTACACACAAGAATTTAGAAGAAGAGATTTAATATTCGGTGTTGATTTAACCTCACAAGATACTTTCCTTAATTATATAAGTGGATTACATAATTATTTGAGACATACTATAATTATGTTTAATCGCACCAATATAGATGAAGTATTTGTTCAAGCAACTCATTTAGAATCAAGAGTCAAGAATGTTCCTCAAGAGTCTAGCAAAAATCCTTTTAAATCTGGAGACAAAGGAAAAGTGAAGTTTAAAGGCAAAGGAAAAAAGAATGCTACTATCAAGAAAGAGGGAGAGAAACTTACCTGTAAAAATTGTTCAAAAGATGGTCATGATGAAGACCATTGTTGGAAATTACATCCAAAATTGAGACCAAAGAAGTTCAAAAATAAGGGGAAAAAATACTACTAGTCCAACTCAACAAGATCTAGGATTTGATTCAGGTGATGAAACCAAAAACACAGTCATGTGAATGAAAGGTATAGCTTCTAATGCAAGTACTAGTTCTTCTAGTAAGCCCAATGAATCTCAAAATGATAAAGAAATAACTGACCTTTTCCATATCAGGGTCATTACAAAACATACAAAGGTTGTAACATTATTTGATAGTGGATATCAAGTCAATCTTATCTCCAAAGCAATTTTCAAGAAACTTAATTTAGAGGCTACACATCATACAAAACCTTACCCTTTGGGTTGGGTATGTGACGATGCCAAATTACAAGTGACAAGAAAATGTAAACTCAAGTTTGTCATCCCTGCTAATTTTATAGATGAGGTAGAGCTTGATGTTGTACCACTTGATATTTGCGAGATTGTTTTAGGGAATCCATTCTTATATGACCGAAAAAACATATTCTATCGTCATGAGAACAAATGTCATATTTTTAAAGATTATTATAGCACATCACAGAAGATGAACTTATATCTGGTTAGTGTTGGTCAGATGAAAGGGATTGTAAATGCTAGTAAGAATTTTGAATTGTTGATGATTAAAGCTAAAGATATTGTAGAATCTGAAACTTTCACAGCATGTGATTGTAAACTCAAGCATGATTTTGTTGAAGTTGTTAACACTTATGACAAGATGTTTCAAGAACTTGAAGGGTTACCTCCAAAAACAGGAATCCAACATGAGATTCAATTGCAGCAGGATGCACCACTTTCGAATATCGGCATGTATAGAATGTCAGTTTTGGAGAATGCATAAATTAATAATCAAATTCAAGAGTTGCTTGAAAAAGGGGTCATTAGGTATAGTACATCTCCTTGCGGTTCTCCGATTGTCTGGATTCGGAGAAAGATGGTACATGGCACATGTGTGTGGATTTCCGAGCTTTGAACAAGATCACGGTAAAGAATTACTATCATATTCCTCACATTGATGATTTTCTAGATCAGTTAAAGGAAGTTGTTTATTTTACTAAGTTAGGTTTGGGAAGCAATTATCATCAGATAAGGATTATTGAAGATGATATTTGAAAAACTTCTTTCAAGACAAAACAAGGTTTGTTTGAAGTGTTAGTTATGCCATTTGGGCTTTGCAATGCACCTGCCACATTCATGAGAGTTATGAATGATGTATTGCAACCATTCCTTGATTATTTTGTCGTAGTCTACTTAAATGATATTATGATTTTCAATAAGGCTCGTGAACAGCATATCAAGCATGTGAAGCAAGTTCTATATGTCTTGAAAAATGAAAATTTTTATTTGAAGATGTTTAATTGTGAATTTTGGAAAAACTCAGTTTATTTGGGTCATATTGTAGGAGAGGGTGAATTGAATATTGATCCCTCCAAAATTGACGTTATTTTAAATTGGCCTAAACCCAAAAATGTAATAGAACTTAGAAGTTATTTGGGATCAACCCAATATTGGAGAAAAAATATCGCTAACTTATCATTCATTGCAGCACCATTAACATGCTTTGACAAGTGTGAAACAGGGATTTTAGTGGGGAGGCAAGCAACAAAAAGCCTTCGACACTTTGAAAGAGAAAATCAGTACAACGCTAGTTCTAGCACTTCCAGATCTTAAGCAGCCATTTTAAATTCAAACCGATGCAAGTGAATATGCTGCGGGAGCAGATTTGATGCAGCATGGTAAGCCAATATGTTATCATTCTGGAACCTTTTCCAATGCACTAATTAACTATTCAACTTATGATAAAGAGTTGTATGCTTTGGTACAAACTGTGAAAAAATGGAAACATTATTTGATGGGTAAAGAAACAATTATTCATACTGACCATCAACCTTTGCAATATTTACAATCACAAACCAATCTACAACAAGCTAGACATTTCAGATGGATGGGATTCATACAATAATTTCATTTGGTAATCATGTATAAGAAAGGTATATACAATAAAGTTGCAGATATGTTATCAAGGCCTATTGTTAACGCATCTGTTATTATTAAGCATAACTCAATCATGAATGAAAGTTATATTGAACAATATGCTCAAGATGAAGATTTTAAATATGTTTATGCAACTTTGAGTCAAGGAAATCATGTTGAAGAGTTGGGTTATCATGTTCATAACAAGTTGTATCATCTTCGCAAGTTATGTGTTCCACATGATGAAAGAGTCAATGTCATAAGGGAAGCCCACACTTCTTTTATTGTTGGTTAATTTGGTGTAAGAAAAATAGTTGCTTAGTTACAGAGGTATTGTTATTGGCCTCGCGTGAATGAAATTGCATCAATATATGTAAACGGATGTTCTATGTGTGCTACTAGTAAGCCAAGCAATGGGACATTGGGTTTGTATTCTCCACTTCCTATCCCTTCTCGTCCTTAGGAAAGTATTTCTATCGATTTTGTTGGAGGACTACCAATGTCTAAGAAAGATCATGATTATTTATATGTTGTAGTGGATCGATTCAACAAAATGTGTGTGTTGATGCCATCTAAGAAACGGGTTACAATCGAACAAACCACAAATATGCTCTTCCAAAATATTTGGGTTCATTTTGGGTTACCTACTTCAATTATTTCTAATCAAGATTATCAATTTATCGGGAATTTTTAGTCAAGTTTATGGGAACTCATGGACAAAAAGTTGAAGAAGAGCACACAATTTCATCCACAAACTGACGACCAAACATAAGTAGTAAACATAATAGTAGTGCATCTCCTTCGAGGATATTGTGGTAAGCATCCTAAACTTTGGGATGAACATTTACATTACATCCAGCATGCCTATAATTGTGTCAAGCATTCATCTATACAATTTTCTCCATTTGAAGCTTGTTTGGGTTATTCACCAAAGTCTCCTTTGGATTTAATCTTTGGTAAAGATATTGCAGTAGATGGACATAGTGATGTGGACAAAGCCAAGCATTTCATTGAACAAATTCAGCTAGTGCATCAAAGGGTACAAGAACAGTTGGAGAAAAGCCAAGCCAAGTACAAAGCAAGACATGATAAGCATCGGGTTGATCATGATTTCCAAGTGGGAGATCAAGTTTGGTTGTACATTAGCAAGGAAAGACTACAAGGTGAAGGTAAAAATCTCAAGCCAATCAAATATGGTCCTTTAAAAATCTTGGAGAAGATTGGTAACAACGCTTTCTGATTAGATTTGCCACCTTACATCCAAATTTATTCTACTATGAACGTGGAAAACTTGAGATTATATGAGCCTCCTATGATTGTTAGTCGAGAAGACAATGTTCAAATTCCATCTATAGAAGATTTTTCTCTTGAATATTTATATGAGTTGCAGGAAGACTCAATTATTGACAAGAGAATAAGGACTTCATGCAGAGGAAATGTGGAGTATCTTTGAGTGGGGTTCAAAGGTACCAATCCAAGAAAAGCAAGGTGGATAGAGATCGGGAAAGTGAGGGAGTTGTACCCTCACTTGCTGAGTAAAAATAGACTTTTGGTGGTCCAAAAGCTTCCAGTGGGGAGGAATGATCCAGGGGATCAAAAATATGCTTAAAAATGGAAGTGTTCAAAATCTCCTTAAACTAGCCCCAAATCATAGATCTCGTTGTTATGGTTCCAACGACACTTGAATCGCCTCAATCTGACACTATATGAGGAAGTTATCACGCTTTGAAGTTTTTGGCAAACAACTAAAATGTCAACTTACAGGGTTGACTGGGTAGTGTACGAATGCCAAGTGGCAACCCATACGATGACGTCAAGATGACATCATATGTTGACTAGGAAATATGGGAGCCAATCAAAATTTGACACGTGGACCAGTCATATGGGGACACTTGGCACATCATTATTAGTTGAAGGCTTTGACAAATGAGCCAATCACAGAGTGACACGGGCCTAGTCCCAGGGTGCCATGTGGCACTCTGGATGAGGCCAAAAAAAATTTAAGCAACCGATTGACTCCGCAGGATTTGATCACGCAACCTCCAACATACCAATGGACCACTCTATCATTAGACCATGTGTAGTTCTTGTTAAACATGGGTGGAAGATTTATATTTAATGACATGTGGTTCCACCGTTGGGGGAGAGGGTCGAGCCAGCAGGCGCATTCAACCGACCCCATCACAGGTTATATGCCAAGTCTTGTGACAATGGCGAAGTGTTGGGAAGGGAGGGGCACGTGGCACCCTGCCCACGCCCCAGCCCACAGTTTTGTTTGTTGTTGTGACCGCGGACGGAGATTACGGCGGGAGCGAAGGAGAAGGGAACGAAGTTTAGCGTCGACCCATAGTCATATCAACCGCCACGAGACCGGGAGCGGGGCTAGGGAGGTGTGTGGCCTATGGCCCACGCCCCTCAGTCACGTATATCGCCACATGACCAAGCAGGGAGCAGCGAAATCGGCGGAGGGGCTTTGGCCATTACAAATATATATATATATATATATATATATATATAGATATATGTATATATATATATATATGTATATATATATATATATGTATATATATATATATATATATATATATATATATGTATATATATATATATATGTATATATATATATATATATATATATATATATATATATATATATGTATATATATATATATATGTATATATATATATATATGTATATATATATATATATATATATGTATATATGTATATATATATATATATATATATGTATATATATATATATATATATATATATATATATATATATATATATATTAATTAAACAAAACAACACCAAACATGCTAGAGATTGTGGATTGAACCTGAGACCTTCGGGTTTCAAACAGTCTTCCTTATCAATACACCAAAGAACTAGTTTGTTGCCAATTTTGGTAGAGAAATCAGTTTTGTAGAGCATTTTACAGACATATTGAAGGAGGCTTATCTTGGCCATTTTTCAGTGTTTTTGAGTCCAAGAAGAGCCTACACAGGAGTTTTTGGGCATTCTTGACACAATGGTAGTGTTATTTTTGCAAGTTGAGCATTGTATGTTTATGTATTTGAACATTTGAGCATATAATAAAAAGGGCCACCATTGGAAGCTGGACCCGAAGACGTAGCCTAGGAGGGTGAACTTCATCATCAATTTGTTGTGTTTTGATGTTGCTTATTGTCCATTTTAATTGTTAAAAAATCTAAAAATTTTACTTTAGTTTGTGTGCTTTTGCAATCACGATCCATTGCCTAAAAGACATAAACTAGCTTGTAAATTTGTTCATGAAACCTTCATTTTTAATTTCAAATCATGGTAGAAGAAGGAGATGACTGAAGGAATGATCATAATAGAAGAGATGGAAGAAGAAGAAGAGATGTTCCAAGTGATCATGAAGATGATCATCATCCTCAAAAGAAGTCAAGATGATCTAGTTGGTTGGTTGATAGTGGGGCCACTCATCATTTCTCTGGATATAAGGAAGTTCTCTCTAATTTGGTAGAGAGGGAGTCAAATTTGAAAATTATTCTTGGAGACAACTCCACTCATCTCGTTAAAGGTTTTGGGTCTGTCAAATTTCATTTGGATTCTAGGGAATCTATTTTTCTCCATGATGTGATGTATGTGCCGGGATTGAAGAAGAATTTGGTATCAATATCTTCTTTGGAAGACAAAGGGATGAGGGTTTCCTTCATCAAGGGAAAGGTTCTTACTTGGCCTATTGGATCACCTATGAGAGATGAATTTACATTGGGATCAAGATTTGAAGGACTCTATAGAGTCACTGGTAGACCTCTTCTAGCATTGGTCCATGATATTAATCATCTAAGTGAGCTATGGCACCGAAGATTGGCCCATCTACATTATGATGCTCTTCTGAAATTGAAGAAATTGGTCTCTGGTATTCCCAATGTTCAAGCCCAACATGATGGAGTATGTCTAGGTTGTGCCAGTGGAAAGAAGACAAGGGGACCATTCCCCTCTAGCGAGAACAAGACGAATGACATCCTCCATCTCATTCATTCTAACATATGTGGTTCGATGCCCATGCATTCTATTGGTGGCCATCTTTACTACATCACCTTCATTGATGATTTCTCAAGAAAGACGTGGATATATTATTTGAAGCACAAGGATGAAGCCTTCAAAATGTTCAAGGAGTTCAAAGCTTTGATCGAAAATCAAGATATTTAGGTATGATAATGGTGGAGAGTACATTTCAAATGAATTCATCGATTATTACAAGAAGGGAGGTATCAAGAAAGAGATGATTGTGCCCTATAATCCTGAAAAAAATGGAGTAGTTGAAAGAAAGAACATGTCTATTGTAGAAGTCACTTGTGTCATGCTCCACAATCAAAAGTTGCCAAAGTTCCTTTGGGTGAAGCAACGAATGTTGTCGTATATGTTCAAAATAGGGTACCTCATCAAGAATTGGACAACAAGACCCCCAAAGAAGTGTTCACAGGTGTCAAGCTCAATGTTAGCCATCTCTGTATCTTTGGTTGCCCCGTATATTTCCATGTGTCAAAGGATAAAAGAAACAAGCTAGAAGCCTCAGGAAGAAAAGGTACGTTTGTTGATATTGTGAAATTTTAAAGCATTTAGAATATATATTCCTAGCCAAAGGAAGGTTGAAATTAGTAGGGATGTAACGTTTGATGAAGATGTTTCCCTTGGGAAAGCAAGGGACCTTCCTCCGCCTCCTCCTCTTAAGAAGAAGAATGATGATATGGATATTTTAGATGGTCCTTATGTGCCTGAATCCGAGACATATATTGTTGATGATCCCATTTTGCCTATGGACCCCTTATATCCTCCTCCATGTGATCCTCCTACTGGGAAGAGGCCACTTTGGCTTCGTGACACATTACAGGATAACGAGAGATGTGTTCCCGCTCGAAGGTCATTTAAAGAAAGCAAGAAGCCTTGTCGGTACCAAGGGTATGGTGCAACTAGGAGCACTATCATTCAAGTCGAACCTCCCACCTTTGAAGAAGTCGTGAAAGAACAAGTTTGGAAGGATGCTATGGCCGAAGAATATGAATCAATTATGAAGAATGATGTATGGGATGTTGTGTCAATACCGAAAGGGAAATATGTGGTGACTTCAAAGTGGCTATTCAAGATCAAACATGGAGTTGATGGTACCATTGAGAAATATAAAGCAAGGTTCGTGGTCAGATAATTCTTCCAGAAAGAGGGAGAAGATTATGATGATATATTTTCCCCTATGGATCGACATACAACCATTCGTTCAATAGTTGCTCTTGCCGCAAGTTATGGACCCTTCATCAGATGGATGTGAAGATAGCATTCCTCCATGGCATGTTACAAGAAGAAGTGTACATTGAGCAGCCACAAGGATTTGAAGTAAAGGATCGAGAGACACATTTTTGCAGGTTGAAGGCGGAATTGTATGGCTTGATGCAAGCCCCCAAAGCATGGTACGCTTGCATAGACAAATATCTGGTGAAGTTGGGATTCACAAGAATTCTCAACCTCTACTTCAAAGTAGTCCAAGGTATGTCGTTGATTTTGGTTTTATATGTTAACGATCTATTCTTGACAGGTAGTTAGCCCCTGATGATCGAGTGTAAGAGGGAGCTAGCCTATGAATTCAAGATGAAGGACCTTGGACTCATGCACTACTTTCTAGGCCTTGAGGTGTGGTAAAGGCCTAGTGAGATCTTTTCCTCTCTCAAGGAAAATATGTCATGAAGTTGTTGGAGAAATTTGGAATGGCAGAATCCAAGTCCCTGCCCATTCCGTTGGAAATGAATTTCAAGAAGTTATGTGGAAAAATTGTTGGACCCGATTTGGTGAATCCATCTAAGTATAAATAATTGATTGGGGCTCTGATGTTCTTAGTGAACACTTGTCCAGAATTATGTTATGTAGTGAACACGTTGAGTCAATTCATGACCAAGCTTATCCATGCACATTGGATTGCTGCCAAACACATTTTGAGATATTTGCATGGGACAATCACCCTTGGTCTGAGATATTCTGCCAGATATGTTCGACTTCATGGATATACCGATGTTGACTGCAAGAAATTTTGTCGACGGAAAGAGTACGTCTGGATGTTGTTTTAGCCTTGGATCTACCATGATATCTTGGATGAGAAAGAAGCAAAAGAATGTAGCATTAAGTACCGTAAGTCAAAATACATTATCGCTAGCATGGCTAGCTGCAAAGCAGTCTATTCGAGGAAGCTCTTTAGAGAGCTATTTGAACAGGTCCTAGACACTACAGTGATATATTGCGACAATAAGAGTGGGATTCATCTGACAAAGAATCTCGTATTTCAAGACAAGTCCAAGCACATAGAAATTCGATATCATTACATTCGAGACATGGGGCAAATAGGAGTCGTTAGACTCCATCACATATCGACAATTGAGTAGATTGTAGATATTCTCACCAAGGCTTTTCCGAAAGGGAAGTTCTTGGCCTTCAAACAACAGCTTGGACTGACAAATACGACCCCTCCTGATAAGGGGCATCGCAAATCGAGGACACTCAGCCAACTCTTCTCCCTTGTTTGAGCTCCCAAGGTGTGGAATTAAGATGGAAGGCTCCTGGGGTTGAGGGAACTCTAGACAATAGGTGTGTGTGATCCCTACTCTTGCAGTAGGTCAGGTATCTCCCCTATTGTCACCCATAGGGTGTGTGTGATCCTTGTTTGTTTTGACAAGTCAGGTATCTCCCCCTATCTTGGTCTAGCAGAGTATACCCCAGTTGGCATCATACCCACAAGTCGGGCTTGTTGGGATTGTCCCTCCCTGTCTAGCCAACGGGTTGAGGAGGCTTGGGGGTGTGTGATCCTTACCTTTGGTAAGTTGGGTATCTCACCCAAGCTCGGATTATGATGCAAGTGTTCTACCACATGACTCTTGAGGGTCATTGCTGGGAAGATCAGCAAACAATAGGATGGATGTGATCCTTACCTCTTATATAGCAAGTTGTATCTCGCTCATTGATTACATCATGGGATGGTTGCAATCTTTGCTTGGTAAGTTGTATCTCGCCTATTGCTCGATGAGATGACATCAGATGAGTGTGTCCAATAAGACCTTTCTCATTGTCCAAGAGGGTGGTTGCTTTAGCTCCCCGATGATTCTTTTTCTTTAGATTTGAGAATGTTTCATCATATAAAGTTGATCAAAGATGGGGCATGACATGTCAACAAGTCACATATGATTATTATATGATGCAGTTGGAATTTATCCCTAGCTGAGAGGGAGTGTTAATTTCGCAGCTCAGTGACAAATTCCAACCATGGGACTAGATTCCTCTTATCGAGAGGACCAATTTTGACTATTTAAGCGCTCAATTTGGACAAGAGAAAGTGTACTTTTGAAGAAAAGCCCACATCTGCACATCTATACAAGTCGGCCCTAACAAGAAATTGGTCACCCTTGGAAGCCTATAAATACAAGTGACCTCAAGCTCATTTGGACATCACCAAATATCATCTTCTTCTCTTCTTCATTGATTGGTTCGCAAATGTATGAGGCTATATCAAGGAAATTGGTTCGTACATGTCTGAAAATACAGGGTCTGAAGCTCGCACGTGTTCTAGAGTTTTGGATCACAACCACAGGCTTGTCAAAAGCAATTTTAGGTTGTAACTGCGGATTGCAGGCACAAGGGTGCAGTTGGAATATCTTAGTTGCACGCATCCTTCTTCCTCCTTGCAGTTGAGCTCTAGGGTTGGAGTTTGACATTTTCCCGCAGTTGACCATAGTTTCCCGAAGGCAGAACAAGTTGACTTTGATTTGGGTTGATTCTAGGAACATATTTATGAATGTTGTTGGGTTAATTTTGCTGGATGATTTTGTATTGGGCTCATTGTACTCTCTGTTGAACATTTTATGACAATCTAATAGAATAATAATTTCAAAGGGTTTTTCCCATAGTGGGTTTTTCCCTGGCCTTTGACCAAATCTGGTGTCTCTTGTTGATGTGTTGATTGTCTCTTTTGTCATTGCATTTATTGTTCTATCTTCAATTACTGTTGATGATTGGAAATATTAATTGTTATTGAAAAGATTTCTAATTGAAGAATTGAATTGGGCTAAAAGTAATTGAAACAATAGAGAGTGAAATTTAACAATACCAAGGAGCATCGTTTTAAACAGAGACACAAGATTTCTCAATGCATTTTGGACTACATTATGGGAGAATATGGACACAGAGTTGAAGAGGTCTATAACATCCCATCCTCAGACATATGTGTAAACAAAAGTAATCAAAAGGACTTTGGTGCAACTTTTGAGGGGTTATAATCAGAAGCATCTGAAGACCTGGGATGAAAATTTGGTATACATGCAACAGTCTTATAATAGAGCAATCCACATTTCCACTGGTAGGTCCCCATTTGAAGCTTGTTTTGGATATTTTCCACGTTCATCTTTGGACACTGCATATGGGCAGCACAGAGGAGTAAGGGAGGATCTTATAGGAGATGCCTTGAGGGTTGAAAATTTTGTTGAGAAGATTAGGCATATCCATATATAGGTAAAACAGACACTGCAGAAGTCATAGGAAAATATAAGGCTAGGCATGATTAGCATAGAACAGAGAAGTCGTTCAAGAGGGAGACAAAGTATGGCTACAATTGAACAAGGAGAGGCTACAAGGTCCTAGTAAGAAAATCAAGGCTCTTCGGTATGGTCCCTTCAAGATACTGGAAAAGGTGGGTGATAGTTCCTATCAGCTCAGTTTACCAACATACATGTGCAATTACTCAGTTATGAATGTAGAGAATATGAAACTCTATGAGCCCTCCATGCTAGATCAAGAAGAGGAATAAGTCTTACCTTCTATGCAGGATTTGGCACCAAATGGTTAGGCAAAGTTGATAGAAGATACAATTTTGCAAGAGAGGTTTAGAATTACAAGTCAGGGGCAGCGCGAACTTTGGAAAATTGGATTAAAAGGATAGCTTCCAAGCAAATCTAAATGGTACTCCCGAGAGAAGGTGTCGGAAAAAATTTCTCACCTCATTCAGTAGAAGATTTTGGGGACCAAAAGCCTCCCAAAATGGGGATTTGTGATCCAAATTGGATCATTTTATTGATTTTCATCTATCTCGATGCTTTTAGAGTGGAAAAAGTGGAGGAATAAACTCACGAGACCATTTTTACCTCCAGGACCCCGTTTGGCAAATCAAAGTTTGAAACCTTCCGAGAGAATTTTGAGGAATCGAACATCGTGTTTTGGGGGTAAAAATTTGTCGCTTTAGCATCACACCTTTTTTTCATATTCTACACACAAATACCTTTCCAACAATGCAAGAATCACCCCAATCAGAGTTAGTATGCAAAAGTTATGCCACTCAGAAGTTGACCTTCCTTTTTTCACCACCATAATTCGAGAGGATGCCATGTCAGCCCCCCATTATTCATGGAAATGTGGCTAGCCACATGATTATGATGAAGACAACTCTAGAAGAGTTGATATTGTAACTCAAGTTCAGAGTTGAGGTAGTCAAACCTAACCACTAGTAAGCTATTGAGTTGTGTTATAACTGGGCTAGTAGGAGGAAAAGGGGTTTCATTCTTTCAAGTGCATTTGTTCCATAGATGAGCAAAAAAAGTCAAGAGGGATAGAATATAGAGCACACAGAGAGGATGTGTGAACTATAGTAGCCCACGGGTCACAAGCCATACTTCTTTGTACTCACAACCATTTTCTCTTCAAAGAAAGAGAGTACAGTGACCTCACCTTCCAACTAGATTTTCTCTTGAAAAGGTTTACTAGGTCATATCTTGTGTTAATCGTGGTTTTTGAGTTTTTATTTCGCTATTCTCAATTTTCTAGATAATTTGAATTTGCATGCATACACAATTAACAATAATTTACAGATCCATACATCTAAAGAAAAATAAAGCTCTAATAGTGTGGATTTCATATTTTTAAATATAGCTTTATCAGATTTGTTGTGACGAACTGTCCAATGAATATCCACGAAAATTTACGGATCACTTTGACTATCACCTTTTGATCCTTTTGGGGTAGGCCTCAGGTAATTTTTAAGGACTCAAATACCATGCCTATGTATAGTATTCTAGGTGACTATTCTGGTTTGAAAAATCATACATATAGAATGTAGGCGAATGTTAAATAAAAAAACATGTAATTTATCATTAAAACTAGTAAATTTCTAGCGAATATTATCAATTTAATCATATATATGTAAAAAATAGACAAATTTTTAACCAAATGGGTGAATGTTTGTTTTCAAAAAATTGTCCAAAACATAGCCAATTGATGAAATTTCGCCCCTAAAAAATTCCCTAGTAGGCATTTACATTACAAAGGGATTTTTCCCAAGCTTCCCATTGGGATAAATGGGAAAATGATCTTCATTGATGGTTATTTAATGGTGGCATTTCCAGTAGTGAAGCAAATATAACCTTCACTAGGGTTCAAGTCCCATTACATGACATGCTTGCACTTGTAGATGTATGCCAATGCAAGCAACAATGATTGGATCAAGTGTAAGCACAAGGTGACTTTGTTAGAATTATTTTCCCCACTTGCAGATTCTAATCTAAAGGAACATAACTAAATGATTCCAATTGGTTGCCCATACTGTTAAATCTTGACTCATTAGCCTCACTATGATAATAGAAATCTAGTTCAAAAACAATTGTGTTAAAGGCATTATGGTTCGTTAAAAGGATAGTTGCAAAAACTATTCCAAGATGCCATGAGATAGGCTTATCCCGTTATGATTATCGACACACATATGTACACATGCCACACGATGGATGGAGGAGAACATCAAGCAAGCAAGTTTAATCAACCCACAACTAATCAACCATTATGTTAATGATATTTGATTTTATTCACACACACACACATATGCATGCCACATAGAGGATTGAGGGGAATGTCAAGTAAGTAAGCATAACCATCCCACAACTAATCAACTATCATGTTAATTATCCTTGTTACCATTCGAATACACATACATAACTAGAGCACACTAAGGTGGTAGGGGATGACCAAGAAATAAAGCATAATCACCTCGTAACTAGGCTATGATTATGTTAGTAAGGGGGGAACATAGAGGAGGGAGAGAAAGCATGGGCAAGCACACATAATCACCTCGCAACCAATCAATAATTATGTTAGTAGAGGGCCCACTACCTCTTTGGATACCCCTATTGGCATAGGAGTTTATCATTCACATAGATAAACAGACACCCTCATTAGCATAATGAACATTTACTATTCACACACACAAAGTTCACACCACATAGAGGAGACCCCAGAACCAATCAATTGTTATCTTAATAAGGGGTCTCTATCTCTATGGATAAAGTTCATTGGCACACAAATTAATTGTTATTCTCACACACAAGGCACACATGGAAATAAGGGGAACGTTGAGTAAACAAGCATAATTGTCCCACAACCAATCAACTCTCATGTTAGTAAGAGTGGCACTAACTCTATGAATGTACCCATTAACATAAAGAACATGCTATATTGAAACATATATACTCCATAAGAGAAAAATATTTCATAATTCCAAAAACTATTCCAAAATGCAACCAAATATATTTACTTGATTATTATTATCCCTCTCATTATTATTGGTGATATTATTCATATACAAAATCATACATAAAAAAGGAGATTTAGGTCAAGCAAATAAATATAATCAACTAGTAATCAATTAACAACTATACTAATAAGATCACGGTATACGACTTTACCATAAAGAAAATGCAATTACAAAAAATGAACAAATCATTTCAGATGTACTCATCAAAATCGACTATTTTGTTGAGAATTTTGTTGATGTAAACCCTAATGCACCAACCACTACCAATGCTCCATCGATCCATGCTCAAGAAAAATCCATCTTGCATGCTCCCTGTTAAGGTTTTTGGGAGACGTAGGGAGGAACCTACTCCTACCCTGACACATGAGCAAGAGCATCGACTGACTGGGTTGTGCTATGCTACTTTTATTTCAGGGTAGGGTACATAGTTTGGCAGGGATCCATCAGGTAGACGACATTCACAGATTGTGCTCCTAACGAAAGAGGAAGATGGTCAACCAACTCTGTCATGCTCCCGAATGCAAGAGGAAGATAGTTGGTTGTGCTCCCATGTTGAACCATGAGAGGGTAGGCACAAATCTATGGGGAAGGATGCTCCCAACCTAGGTGGAATAGGGTTGAACTAGCACAATGTTGATATATGTACATTGTTCATTTAAGTAACATTTAAAAATTAACTGCACAATTAATTTTAATTCATGTTAGTGAAGCCTATAATAAAACTTCAAATTTTAAAAATTAATCTTTTATCTCCAAATTTATTAACCAATTAAACATTTAAAAAATAATCTTTTATCATACTAATACACTGTCCATTTACAAAGTTAAACATTAAAAATACTCAAGTCAAAAATTAACCATTAACGATCAAAAGACAAATGGATTACTATAATCCTATTTCGGCAATAACCAATAAAAGGAAATAAATAACTTTACAACCCTACCAACGTAAAACGTGATCAACCCTAATTTGCATCGTTTTGAATATCGAAAATCAAGTCCAACACGTATGCCAATCAAAGAGGACAGGCCGCGGTTTCAAATGGCAAGACGATAATTCGCGGGCTCACGCAAACATTTCGCCATTTTTGGCAAATTTATCAGGAAACTAAGTGTGTGATTTTAAACTCAAAAGAGGCTAGTCCTTTTTGAAGAAAAGAAATCGTGAATATTAGATGCAGAGAATGCATAATCTCCTGCAATGGAGGTTTTTCCAGGTTGTTAAATCTCTTGTTTAATCAAAATCTATAATTTGAAGAACTTTAACGGTGGATTTATTGAAATATCGTACAAATTAATGAAACTAGGGTTTTAATTTCGTAGTGGTGAGTACATGGCTTAAACAAACTTCAAAACACATTTGGGTGATTTATTTGCTAGATCATGAAACGAGGTCCACACTGAGCAATGAACGTCATGCACAACACAAGATCATTAATCTGCCTCTGGGTGATTTGCTTTGAAGAGGGCTGGCCCTATACTACCCTATTTAGGAGAGATAAATAAATCTGGTCGTGTTAAGGAGGATAGCTTAATTGATTCTCTTCTCTTCCTAGATTAAACTTTCATTGAATACTTGCTCAAGTTAATCTATTCATTGACTCTGAGAAAGGCCTATTATAAAACTACTCCCAGTAAGGAAGCCTTGAGATGGTCTAACCAGGGAGTAAGTGCCTACTGAGCTAACCAATTGGATAAAACAACCTGCCTGCATAATTTATTCAATTCAATGAAGTTATGGGACGCAGATCGAACACTTAAAAAAATTCTGGTGAGCATGGTGTACATTTGATGCAAGGAATCTCATCACTTTTAATATTGGAGAATCTGATGATGTTAGCATATGATCAGTATTTGGACATGGCCTGTCCACATCTGACTTTAAAAAATAATGATGTAGCACAAAAAGTGGAATATACAAAGAGAGACATAAGTGCTGTTTGTTCTTCCCCTTGATCATGATCTGCATGACCTTACCAGAAGTATATCAGCCAGTTCCTATTATAGAAACCGCAACAAATTCAACTACCTTGACAGAGGTGGAAGTAGATTTGAAAACAGAAATGAACTTTTTTTCACTGGAATGAAAAAGCTGGAGAGAATATTGTTACTCAGATGCCGTAGGCTATTACCTGGGATTACAATCTTGAAATTGTGATCCTATGGCAGCAATGCAGACTTCATTAAATAACAAAGTTGAAACTCTGCAAATGATGCTTATGCCTATATGCAACCAGAATAAAAGAGTTACTATACAAATGAAGCCAGGAAGCTTATGAAGGTCTATTTTGTCAATCACGAGACCTTGAAGTGCCAAGTTTTTAAAATGCTGGACAAGTGTGATGTTAGAAGCTATACACTGTAATTCCCCTCATGATTTCTATAACATCGCAGTTTCACATTGGACAAATGTGACCGATATTTTTGAGGAGCAAAAGTGCCTTAGGAGTTGCAATACTCATCTGAAGTCAACTTTTTAAGTACTCCCAATTTACAACTGCAGCAAGCATGCAATATCCAACATTCTCCACTAAAACACTTTAGCTATGTCTCAGACATCATAAGTCGGGGTATCTATTCTGCCAGATTCACCAAGGACTTGCAACAGCCTGCTTAGCAGGTGAGACAGCCCTAAAGAAGCTAACGTCTCTAAGGGATTTGAACCCTGGGGGAATACATCTCTACTGAATTCAAGGTATGAAATACATTGAACTAGTAGCCCTTGACAAAGTTTAATAATTTTTTACTTGCAAAGCATGAACAGTGTGATTGGATAATGACTCTTCTCTGATAAAATAATGTTCTTACAATTTTATTCCCCTCATTACATGCCTTTATTTCGTCTCTGAAAGAGCTTTAGAGTTGCTCATGTGATCTCTCTTTGTATTGAAATAAAGTTTTCAATTTCAGTTTCTTTTTTGAATCTTAACAGTTAACCTTTTCCTTTAAAATTTTGAAGCAACTTTCAACTGTAGGACCAATAGATGATGCATACCATTGTGATTAAAAAATGATTCAGCAACCCATAGGGATTATAGGAAAAAATTACAATAACTTGCTGATTTCTTTGAGTATGGAACCTATTGGAAAACTGAAAACCAAGAAAAAGGCACAGTTTATTAGAAGGTATGTAACATCAAGGAAAGTAAAGGTCTTTCCCACACCTTACAAGAGGGATCTTATAAAATCTCTGGTAGTAGTTGATAATTTCTAGTCTTTTGCCTTTTTTATACTCAGCATTTCTTTTGTCAAATATTTGTAACATACAACCTAGTTCCCTCTATACCTTTTGAGGATATGAAGTGTACAGACCTAACCTCCTTGATCACCTTAAGGAAGTGAGTTTATCAAAATTCCTCTTCAAACCATCTCAAACCTCTTTTCCGAGGGCACCATCGTCTTTTGTTCATTGAGAGCTTTCCAACGATATAAATTTCATCAAATTCCAAGCTTTGGACACAAAGTTATGGCCCTTTGGTGCCATGTGGGCAGTTGTACCATCCACGTGTCACTTCTAATTTGGGCCACGTCCACAAGCCATACACGTCAGCCCACCAACTTGCATCCGAATCTGAGCTTTTCATTAATCCCCTTAGATTGAAAGCTTTGGATCTTCGGTCTTCTAGATTTCCAACTTTTCCAAATCCATTTGGAATCCCAAACTTTTGGCTACATCTGGATTTGGGCCTAGCACTCTGTCAATAGGTCAACATCCGAATCGGGAAAATCTTAAAAGTCCCTTTTAAATAAAAAGAAAATTTCCGAATATCAGATTCATCTGCTATCCCACATCACGTCCATGGTGGTTGCCACCTGGGCCTCCACCTCAATACTATTGTGCCTCTGATCCATGTCAACACCTTGCCATGTCAGCATGGGTCAACACAAGTCAAACTGTCGCACTTTAGGATATCCGAAACATCCAACATTGAAAAAACTAAAAAGACCATCTATTCAAAGCTCTGGATTTTTGGACTTCTAGATTGCACATCATCTCCAGTGTCCACCATGCACACACCACATCAGTTTGTCACATCAACTTCTTGGCATCTTTGTGCCATGTTAGCACACGCCACATCATCCAATTATGTCCTTTGTGCCATGTCAACATTGACACATCAGTTGTCACATCAGCCTAACCAGTCTCATTGCCACACCAACAGTGACACACCAATAAGCCACGTCATATGCCACATTGATGGCCATGTCATCTCTTCTTAGCTCACAACACACCCTAGGTTCCTTCCATGTGGAATCCACGTAACCTCCACATGGCTATCTAGCTGGCATCTAGATTCGGGCATTATTTTTCATTTTAGTCTTGCTTTTTAATGAACTTCCAAACGCCGGATCTCCTCACTTTACAAAACTCCTCAATGCATCTGGATATCCAGATATCTGGATATTCAGAACATCTTGTCCCTTTTAGACTTCCAGACTGAGCAATAACTCTGGATGCCCGGATATTCGAGACATCCCATCCCTTCCAGACTTCTACTCTTTTCTAGCCCCTTTTTGGCTAAGCCCTCAGTCATGGACCCCACTGGCCCATACGTCATACAAAATCCAAGTCTCACAAACATGAGACTCTTTTCATTAAGTTAGCGTTCTTGCAGGTGATATTATTCTCAGCCTTCATCATGGGCTTATAGTCCAACCTGCATTTTTCACTCAGCCAAACAATGTTAGTTTCTCATGCATAAAATCCTTTCAACATAACATTACAACAGTCACTAGATTGATTTCAAAACCATCACATGGTCGATTCATTCAATCACTTCAGCTGCATACCATACAATATCATCTCAATCATTCCAAAAATTCATATGGAAATCAGATTTTTCATGCCAACGAATTATGTTAGTTCGAGGCTCAGAGTTTCGTATTCATATTCACTCTCTCTACTAAGACATCCATCTCAGAATGTATTAGCAATTCAATTTTTGCACTTATTTTCTATGGTGCGAGGAATTCACAATTTCACACCATTCAATTCAACAATCATCTTTTATTCAAAAATATTAACAAGCTTGATTTCCATGACACTTGGTCATATTAATGCTTGTCCCACACAAACATGCATGCAATTAGTGCATCAAGCATATGTATTAATAAATTTTCAGGAATTATGATCATACCAAATGTGAAAAACTCTTATGTTAAAAGCTTCATACTTTTGGCACACTTTACTGAGTATTTTATTATAAACATTCATTCACATATCCATGCATTCGCTCGTGCATTACCAAACACAAATTTTCCTTGACCTATGAGTACATTACTGACTTATCCAACTGCTGTCCATCATGACAGCAAACACATGCACAGATTTCTAACATTTTTACCAAATCTTATGTGCTGGCAGCTTCCTGCCTTAACCATACCCCTCTTGGGTATTCATGCGATACAACATATTAGAAAGGTACAAACTCAGTCTGGAGGAATTCTTACCCAATTCCTTCAATTTATCCATTGTTGTAGCATGACTGATTTTTCCTACATGCATGCTTGCTATCACCATTTATAGTCGGCTGATGATTTATCAAGGGGTCCACTTGGCTCCTTCTTTATTCTTCCTTGACAAGTATTCTCTTGTCATTTTCCTCAAGGTTCTTTTGATATCTGAAGGCACTTCCTTTGCCTCAATTCCCACATCTAATAAGTGGTCTTTAATAAAATTTCTGAGAACAATTTGCATCATTTCTTTATACACAACTTCATCACACGTTAGCTGTTAGTCAACCAATTTAACAGAACGCGTGCTACAACATTTCTAGTTTAGCAGCCAATTTGTTCTATTTACATGCACTCATTCATTCATTTTCAACATTTTTACTGGTGTTTTCTTGCATCAAAAATTAATTGAGAATTCTCAAGCTCAGGCTATTTCACGATACAGTTTATTAGCCTAGTCAAGTCCACCTTAATTGATTCTTAAATATTCAAATCTTCCCTCTTGATGCTACTCTGCATCCACTCAGCAAAGGCACTTCACAGTTCATCCAGAACTCAGCATATTAAGCATATGCAATAGTTTTTATTAAAATACCTTTTAGTTCTTAACAGGTTGACTAACCCAAAATATCTCTTAACAACCTAGGGGAACCCTCCCCTTGCATTCTTGTGCATACAAGTTGTCTCATCATACATTATGTAAATACCATTAACTCAGGTTCCTCTCACACACAAGACAGTACTAACATGTCCCTATTGTTCCCATTAATTAACATCAAGTTTCACAGCCCTACCATGGCAATCTCTTAAAATCCAGGCATCAATGCCAACCTTTTCATGGTTTCCCTGAAAAATCACATAGGCATACTTACAACTAGGCTTTCCCCTTATCTGTTTCATCATCCCTAATATGTGATGTTTCCCTCCATTTGTACTGCACCATTCTGCTAATAATTTCCTTCTTTATTGTTGCAAGTCTTGTTATGTGCTGAAACAACATACCATTGTTGGTTTATTAAGAAGAATTAATTTCAACACACCATGTTGCCTTGGTGATGTATGCATTGGCCTATAATGGCCTGAGATTGAAGTTTTGATGTAGCTACAGGTCATACTCGGATCTTGGTTAGTATTCCAACTAGTAAAATAAGCTCTAAAAGCCAAATTAATTTAAATTTAACAATTCATTCCAGCAATCATTTGTTTTCATGAACCATATTTAGTCACTTCAAGGCACAATGCCGTGCCAGCCCGGACAGATGTCCAGCATGCACATATCCATATGTATTTAACATGCATACAAGTGCATTCATTGCAATTTCCATCTTTATTTATTCCTTGTCGATTCCAAAATCAGCATCATTTGCAAGAGTTTATCCTCTTTAAAACAACCTTCTTCAAGGCATCCTTTCCAAGTATAACTCTCTTTTCTCAAAGAGCATTTTTCCTTTTACACAGTTGCTCCAATCAAAGCAACATAACACTCTATCCAAGGTCAAGTTCAAGTAGTACTACTACTGTCAAACATAACTAGCAAGCTCTATTCCTTTCTCCAAATTGATCTTTAATGTATCTCTTTGGCTCTCCAAGCCTAGTGTTTGAACCATAGCTCTAATATCACTCTATAACATACCACCCAATTCCCTCTATAGCTTTTGAGGGTACTGTTACCCACCATTTTGTGGGTGATATCCCTAGGCGATTTATTTTTTTTCTCCAAGATGGTCCTCAACCGGCAGCCAGCAGCCCCTTGCAGCCACCAACTAGCTCATTGTGTCATTTCTCTGCCACCTAAGCCAGCCATGTGGTCCCTCACCCATCTGCCATGATCGTATGTTTGAAGGTGGGCCTCCCGAACCTAAAGGTATGCCTTGTCATTTGGTAATTGAGTATTGTAGTTTGCTTATCATGGACACTTATGGGCATGGATTAATGGGGGGATTCAATGAAAAGAGTGGGCTAGGTTTGTGCTTTTGTCCCCTAGATCCCTTTTGGATGTTAACCTTTGATTCTAGTCCCGTGGAATCTCTTTTACTAACCATTTGGCTTTAGGGATGGTATTCACAAGAAACTATAATTTTGGTTGCGTGGTCCCACTCGCCCATCCACATATATTGCCCCATTTCCACTCATTATTACCAATTCATCATTTCTCCCACCTGGGTCCACATTCCTCCACTAGGTCCAGATCAATGTTGCACGAAGCGGGAGCGAAGCGGAAGCGCGAAGCGGAAGCGCGGAGCGCGGAAGCGTCATTTTCCAAAAATCTAGGAAGCGAAGCGTCCGCGGAAGCGTCTGCTATATATATATTTTTTTTTATATTTTTTTGCATTTATACTCAAAACAAACATCCCAAATACCAAATTAATTGTAGAAGACATGAAAACATGCATATTTTTGCATAAATCAAGATAGATATGGCATCCATGATTCCATTGTAGTTACTAGTATGTACAACAATCATCTATATTCTAGCTATTACAAACATACATCAAATTTTTAAGCGGATATACGAATCTCTGTGGCACATTTTGGTTAAAAAACCGAAGTTTGCACTTAACACTTCGCTTTGGTGCAACCATATACTACATATGGTATAACAAAGACCCGACAGTGACAAGGCCTTGTGGCATCAGATATGATATAGTCGTAACCATATGATAAACATAAGCTCAATTGAACCGACAGATGATATGTTTGAGTTCCGCATGGCATATATTTGATAACTTTGGCATATGCATTATAACCAAAGTCCGACGGTGCGCCATCCGTGATTGGATATGACAATTATAAAAAATGTAACCTTGGCATATGAGCGCATGAACTCCGATAGTTATGTAACTCCCCTCAGTGGTGTGGCAAACATTGACGGTGTAATATTACTCCGACCCGTGGCATATATCAAATATAACCAAAGTTTGACATAGCTCCCTGCGGAATATTCGTGATATACGATTTGACTTTGGAATATGGTGTTGCCGTAAAATTTCTCCACGCCGAGTTTGGTGGAGATTCCTGTGATATTTGGAGTGTTGCTAACCAACTCCGGAATGCCAAATATAATGAACCAGCGGACATATAAACCAAAGTTTAGACATACTCCGCCATATTGACTTCGCGCTGAGTTGCTGCTATCCATGAGTTTCAAGCATTGATAACATTGTCTAATGGTTTAGCGGGGCTGCTAGGTTGGCGGGGCTCCACCAATCCTTACCCCCATTAGCATTACAACAAAACTTTAAATAAGACTTGTGCGTCACCATAAATAAAATAAACTCATAGCGGATGGTAAGCGGATATTCCAGGAATCGTTTCAAAAAATAGGAATCGCGCTTCAGAAAAACCGGAATCGCGCTTCGCCTGGAGGTTCCGGAACGCTTCCGTACGGGACGCGATTCCGGCTTAGGATCCGGGGGGGGGCGATTCCTGCAACTATGGTCCAGATAGGGCTAGCCCTCCCCTTCCCCTTGCCCACACCTTGGGTTAGGCTTGGAATGATGCCCCAGAGGTTGATGCAGCTAAAAAGAAAAGTAAAAGCATAATTGGCCACATTCAACAAGAAAATGTACCACAAAATGCAAAAGATGGTCGGGACAAACACATTTAGCACGTGGGAAAAAGCCAATACATGAGCTCTACCCCATCATCATGGCCATCACCCTGGTTCCTACAGGTTCTATGAGCCTCCTTCATCATATAGGAACCCATGATTGTCCCAACCCCTGGTGGGCAATGAACTGCCCTACCTTAAAAGGGGGTATCCACTGCTACATCTCACACATCATGCTCTTACCCCTTGAGCCCCGAGTAGTTAATCAAAGAAAAATCATAAAAAGGCAAAAGGCATATAAAGAAGGGTGGAAAAATCAAGGCCGAGGGACCTCATGTACCACGTTTGCTCCTTTCTATACATTATATACCAATGTGTGGGCTTCCCTTTTATTAACTACCCTTGTACCCTTGCATGTGGCCTAGGGTTTCCCCTTCTCATCCCCTACTTCATTCACCTCTCTATCACATACCACCACCTTTTAAAGGATGTACCTTGAACATATTATCCCCTTTAGAAGTAGAAACCACCTAATAGGACACTTGGTTAACCCCATTTGGAGTTTGAGAGACATTGGCACATCCCAAAGCCCATTATGGAAGGGCGGGCCATTATGAAGTCCCCACCTGTGATCCATGGTTGGTAAGCTCATTTACTCGATTTCTATAATGACTTGTTGCACTGGAGGGCTAGGGGATGCATTGGATCTTATGCAGGATTGCAGATGGTCTCCATCTTGGGTTTGGTCTCCCTATATGGGGTCCTAACCATCCAGAGAGCTACATTGGACATGTAGGGTGTGCGTTGAGAGCCACGAGCCTCCACAGCTAGACAACACTCCATGGATCCCCGAGGATGTTCAGAGATTGCTCGAGATTCACCTATTGGACGAGGAGATGCACCTGGTTCACCTTTGCCCAGCCAGCCCCATAGATGTACCATGCACTTGGCAGCTAACCTAGGACTTGTAGGATGATGTGGCATCACCTACACCATCATCGGAGCCCTTACAGATGATCTACAGGCATCTTCGACTCATTTGGAGACCCATGAGGTTATTATTGTGCCCCCACACCCACTGGGAGCACCACAGGTTTATTGTTTGGAGAACAAGGGGCCAACCCCTTGTCCATCACTTTTGAGGGTCCTATTCTTCATTATGGCACCTATGGACCTCATTAGGCCTCTTGGAGGGCCCTATGACATGTATTATTTATCATTTGACCTCTTAAGAGGCTTATTATTTCATTTGTGAGCTAGTTTGGTGGGCTTGTCACCAAAAGTTAGGTTATTAGCACATTATTTTATTTTTGGGGCTTATGTAGGCTTAGGAGACTAATTCGAACTCCTCATTAGTGTATAAATACAAGTGAGATGAGTTCATTTGCTCATGATCATTTTGGATTGGATCTCTTCTCTCTCTTGAGAATTTCACACTTTTTCTTGGAGGATGAATTGGAGCTTTATGGATGAATTTTGATGTTTGGATTTGGTTTATCTTATCTTGGAGCTTCTCTATTGTCAAATTGTGGATGGTTGGATATGTTCTATTACATGTAAGTACATGATTTTAATGTTATTCTTGTTTTACTTTGTCATATACATTGGATTGGGAATTTCGCTATTTTTAGGGCTAATTGTTGCATGCATTTACTGCTTAAATTGTGGAATTTTGTCTCTATATAACATCTCTCAATGTATGGGCCATGTAATTTGAATGAAATTTCCTAGGGATAATTCTATCAATGAATTCATCTTGATAAGCCATCACCTTTTGCAAGTCAAAGTATAAAGCTGTAAGGTTGCTTCCCTTTGCCCTAGAAGGCAAGCGAGGTAGTCTTAAGGCCTCCTTGACTAAGAAACAAGGTCCTCATTCATATTTATCCTAGACTCCATTCTCCCAAGACTAAGGCACTGATCTACCAAGAGGTGGTCACTCAAAAATTAACTCTTTTTCACCTTCTTCTAGGTCTAGCCAAGTTGGGTCACCTAGGGCATCATTTTCTCGACAAAGTAGCCCTCCAAAAAGTTCGATCTCCTAGCCTCTCCTGCGTTGGTGTGTCCTCAAGGCCTCCTCCAATTTTGAAGCCATTCTGACGGTGGAGTTGTGAGATAACCCAAGCCCTAGCTCCGAGATCAAACTTTGCCCTGGTATCCCCAAGGTTAGTGCCTCATAGGATCAATTTGACACTTTTAAGTAAAAATTCTTACTTTGATCCTTTCCCCCTCCTTGTTTGGGTTAAGAACATCATTTGGTTGCTAAATTCTTGCCTCTTAAGCTAGGTTGGGTCCAATTGGTCCTGTGTGATCCCATCCCTTTGAAAAGACAATTCTTCAAGAACCATCTGGGATACCAATTTCAATAAGGATTTTAGGGATTGGGAAACTCTTTCACAATTTATATTCCCTAAACCTAACCCTCAAATCTCCACATCCTTCTCCTAGAAGACATTGTACCTTGCTTAGAAAGCAAGCAAGCTCCATTCTTGACTCTTTTCTAGAAAGGGATTGTTTAGGTCATTTATATCCATTTGTCGATTTATCCTTCATTTGTGACTCCATATATACCGGGTCTCCTCCCATCGGTGAAAGTTCGTAAATATTAAGGAGCCTTAGCTGAGGTGACAATGGGCGAAGTCTCCATTTGTTGCCCTTGGTCTAGCATTTGACACTTTAGGAATCCCCTTTAGGTCCCCTGCTAGTTTGAGCGGTAACAAGTACAAAGTGTATAGACCTAACCTCCTAGGTCACCTTAAGGAAGTGGGGTTATCAAAATTCCTCTTCCTTAATCTCATACCTCTTTTTTAAGGCCACCATCATCTTCTACTTTTTTTTCCTTGGAAAAAAATCATAATTTTATTGCACGAGGAACGGAATTACATTTTGCAAATGCTTAAATCATTCGGGAAAATCAATATCATGGTCTTGTAAGAAAATTTGTTTTCTTTTGGCCAAAAAATAATATACAACAACTGAGAAATTAAGTGTTATTAAAATCACATAAATTCTCTTTCTTTTCCTTCTTTCTTTGCACTTTTTGCCAACCGCTTGATGATGTATCTATAGGTATTTTTTTGTAAGCTTCATCAAAAGATTTCTATTTGTTAAAAAAGGATTACATCAAATACAAAAGATTTTTTGAGTCACCAAAAACAGCACCGTTATACAGAGACCTCATCCAGGTGTACCCTATATTCCCATGGGGACATAAGTCCAGTGAGCTATTTACTAACATGAATACATTTCACAGACCATGTATAACAATATAAAATTTAACAACGTTTTGACCCTCAACAAAAAACAAAATCAATTTAGTCATTTTTGAATCCAAAAACTAAGTTGAATTGAAACAAAAAACATAGAGATTGACTCAGAGACTGCCATAACCAGCGATCACCGTTGCCGCTAGCAACCATCATGCATCATCTGACAAGAAACAAGTGTTGCAGGAAAGGTATCCACTTCAGTTCGAAATAACAGGAGATAGGGGTGAGGAGTTTCCCTGAGGAGAGACGACTGGAGGAGATACGTTGAGTGGTATAGCATTGATAATGTCAGGAGTTTCAATGTTCTCCTTCGATTCAGTGGAGGAATCTGAGACAACATATTTCTCCACCCGTGAAATCCGAGTAACAATAACATCCAAACTATAGCGGATGTCCCCCAGGGTCCGCTTGATGTCTGCCTGCCCTACAAACAACTTGTAGTTTTCAACCTGTTTATCCCTGAGGACCATACGCATCAAGGTTTCCATCTGCTAATGCACAGTGATAGAATGTACAAAATCAAGCTTGCGCTTCCGAAACTTTCCCAGATCTGGAACCGACTTCAGAGAAGTGCCTCCAACTTCTGAATTTGAGAAGTAAGCCCCTTCCCCAAACTCCTTCGACTCAAGGAGGATTTCCTTCCTAACCTCGAGAAGGACTGTATCAAAGAAATTGGCCACCAATTCCCATCCAAAGAGCTGACGATAATGGGAAGAGGAACTAGTTGCACCACCTTGGTGACTCGACATTCTCTGTCGCCGTGCTGTAAAGACCAAGGATATTGGGTTTGGTTGACAAAAGGAGTAGACCTGGAACATTTCTGACTGAAAAGGGGAGAGAAAAAGACAAACTGTATGAGATAATTATATCCCGAGACTAGTACGATGAAAAGTGATTGATACTAAAAAATCGGAGCAGGACTAGGTATCAAACCACCCAAAAAGAAGCATTATGGATAGAGCGCATATGGGATGGCAGGTGCATAACATAACATCATTAATCCAAACCCCTTGTTGAAAACCGGATGGAAAGACCAGAAGGGGGGGAGGGCAGATGATTATAGAACCAAGGGTAGTTGGATGGGGACTTCAAATTTGAGCTGAAATAGAGGGAATTGGCAATTACCCGAGTGCAGAAACCAAGGTAATGCAACCACATAAAAACCTTGCAAAAGAGATGAAAACGAACCCAACTGAATGCTTTCAAAACCAAATAGAAAACGTGTCTAGGAATCACACCCCACATACCAAAACTAGGAAGTTGAAAGAAATCCCCACCGGGTCGAAACCCTGAAGTGACATAGTGGAAAGTATTGCCACCAGCTCAAAAGCGGGCACATTACCTGTATGGTGAAGGAATAGAACAAAAAACATACCCGTGCTTGATGGTCTAGCTCTGTTTCAACACAACCAATTTTTTGTGGATAAGTTACGAGCAATGAGAGTATCCCAAAACTGAAAAGGAACATAAAGGAAGCCCCCATCGGCGATGGAATATACCTGATGCAAAGGCCGGATGAAAACTGATAACAAGAAAACCTGTATGCCACCCCGCATATAACTGCAAGTCCACCACCCTGCTAAACCATCCATACAATTGCAGTAGGGGAACGACCACCCTAGACCATAATTTAAAAGATTCAATCCACCGCATGCGAGGTTGTAATACAGACAGGTGTAGTGTGCTCCACCTCATTTGAAGCCCACATCCCCTCCTTGGTATAGGCGACCATAAATGACGTCGCAATAAAAATTGTCAGACACCATCCCTTTGATAACTAATCCCTCCACCAGCAACCAGTACTTTCCTTCACTTAACCGAATGTCGTATGTTTCTCGTACTGCAATCCTGAGCGGGCATTTATCATGAGAGGACTAAGTTAGGTTAACCCTCACCTATTATGTTGGTTAGCACCACGCGAGACCTATGGGTTGACAGGTGTGAGGAGTGGCACACCCCTTAACAGGCGCCACCTCCTCCTTCATTCTCTTCCTCTGCATGGTAATCATGTGGTATTTATTCTTCGTAGACGCCTTAAATGGCACCCCAATTGGGGGATATCTATAGGTATTACTGCCAACTCTGTCACATTCTCCATAGGGGGCTATTCTTGATCATAATCAAATCTTTCTGACACGTGCTCTTTTTGTTCCCTCTATCCCATCATATTTAAGTGTCAGTGTGCCTTATGCACTAGGATCATGAGTGATCTTTATATCTTGTGGTTTTTGCATATGTTCTGATTATGAAACTATATTCTCGAGGTTCATATCATCTTTAGAGAGAGGGTCTTCCTTGATCTCCTCTTCTTCATCCTCCAAGAAAATGGGTTCATATAGCTACCAACTTTTCAATTTATGAACTTGCCCCTTCTTCTTTTTTGGATGTTTTTTTGCCTGTTGGCATAAATCTTGCAGATACCCTATTTGAAAACATGAACGACATCTAAAAGTCATGTTTTCATAATCTAAGGTCTGGATCCATCAGAAAGATCCATGATTCAACAAAATATGATCTAGTAGACCTTTACTCAGATCTATTTCCACACATAAATGAGCAAAGGTAAATAATCCTTGTTATAATCGTTCACTATCCATCTTTATGAACTTGCCCAAAGTATTCCCAATGTCCTCAATGACCTTTTGATGCCAAAAAGGAAGAGGGAGATGTGGCAACCTAACCCAAACTGGAATTTTTGTTACAACCATGTTAAAGGGATCAAATTCTGGAAACCATGGAGTGAGGAAGAGCCTCGCTCTTCCCCAAAACCAGGGCCCATCCGCCAAGCATTTGTCAATATTTGTGGGAATCAAATTGAATAATGAAAAATCCTTTGGAACATAAATAAATATCACAATTTTTTTTGTAAAGATTCGTTGATGCAATGCTTTTGACTTTGGCCAGAATCTGTTAAATTTGTAGATCACTACCCTATCTTGTAGGAATGTGAAAAGATGCTTTACCTTTGCATTGTTTATTTCCAAAGCCAACATTTTCTCCATCTTCTCTACAATGTATGGTCCTAGAAGAGCTTGAGGTTGGACCATTGAGATGGGCTCTTTACCATGCGTAGCATCCTTGTATGACGTTGAAATAGATGGCGCTTCGGAGCCCATTACTCCCCCTTGCAATCTCAAGACTAAAAACAAAAAGGAATTCCTAGAGATGTTGTATTCACTTAGCTGACAAGAGTCTAACGATTGTTTTCCCTCATAGATAAGACATTGAAAGGCTACAAGAATTCCAAGATGGTGTTCCAAGATTTGTTTTAAATCCTTCACCTTGGCATTCGCATGAACCTAGAATGGTATAGATTTTCCACTGAGGGTTTTAACAAAAATTTGAAACCCTTTCATGGATTTCGAGCTCTTCGTGTTGTTCATTTCTCCCATGGAAGGGGGATTTGGAGGGATCTTCTATAGATCTACTTCTTTCTGAGTGGATTTGCTAGTGCCATTATCAAGGTTGTGACTTGATGTTGTTGCAAGCTTTTGGTAAAATGTATTGTGTTTGTTAATGTGCCCGATGTTTCGGGTGAACACTTCACCCATTTTCAGGGACAAAAAGAAAACTAAGGATGTGAAGAGTGCTAGACCAATATAAATAGAGGAGAGAGATGGAAGATAACCGTTAGGGCAAGGGGAAAATGAAACCATTGACATTATTAAATGATAGCATAGTCTCCCAAAGCTCGGGCAAATGAACCATGATCCCTGACATATTGCTCCACATTGCAGACAATGGCTCCCTTAGGAATAGATCAGAGAGGCAACACGTTGCCCAAGGTGAGATTCGCCTTCTTAACACAATAGATAAACTGGCATGTATACATACCCTCGGTTGCATTGAAAAGCTCCTTCTAGAGCCTGTAGAGGAAGGGGTGCCTAAAAGTCACCCTCTAGAATAGGGCACCACGCCTTGGGTCATGGACAACCTCCCATTGCTATCGATTGAATTCTTTGATTTCCTTTTGGAGCTGCTCCACAATCTTTTCAACCGCAAAGCTCGCCATTCCTACAACAAACCGTCTTCACCACCATCTTCTACTTGTCAAGGGATTTCCAACGATATAAATTTCATCCAATTCTGAGCTCGGATACAAAGTTATGTCCCTTTGGTGCCACATGGGCTACATACCATCCACGTGTCATTGCCACTTTGGGCCACATCTGTAAGCTAGACACGTCATCCTCCTAGTTCACAACTAGATCTAGGATTTTCATTAATCCCATTTTATCAAAACCTCTAGATCTTCAATCTTCCAAAATTCCAACTTTTTCAAATGCATCTGGAATCCCCTACTTCCAGATACATTTGAATCAAAGCCTAACGCTTGGTCAACAGGTCAACATCCATATCCATGGAAATCTATAAAGTCTCTTTTAAATAAAAGTTGGATTTCTAGGTATCTAGATCATCCACTATTCCACGTCACCCCATGATGCCTGCCCCCTGGGCCTCCACCTTAGCATCGTTGCACCTTTGATCCACATCAGCACCCTGCCATGTCAACATGGATCAAAATCCCACACTTTCGGATATCTGAAATATCCAACATCTGGAAAAACTAAAACGACCATTTTTTGCTTCTAGATTCCATGTCATTTCCACGTAGGTACCACATCGTCTACCGTATCAACTTCTTCGCACCTTTGGGCCACATCAGCATGCAATGTTGACATGGCACAGCATCCAATTCTTTCCTCCATGCCATATCAACATTGACACATTAGTTGCATTGTCACCCTAACCTATCATATTGCCACACCAACAATGACATGTCAGCGACCATGTCATGTGCCATATTGATGGCCATGTTGTCACTTGGCTCACAACATGGCATGTATCCCTTCCACGTAACCTCCTGTCATGTCCCTTCTCAAACACATTTGTAACAAGGTGTTGCTACACAATTTTGCACAATTTTGGCTAAGGAAGAGAACCCATCATTTTTTACTTAGGGACTTAGGAGGCAATTCGACTTAATTTGGTTGCTAGTGGAATGTGGCGGCCACCCACCTGGGAATTCGAATTGGCCCATTCGAATAGCTTCGAGGGAAAGTTGAATAGGTGGATGGAGGGGCCCACATGAGGCACAGGAGGCCCAAGGAGTTATAAGGAGGGAGGAACTCTCATTTTGGGATTCATTCTTACATCTTGCAAACAAAACTACTTGATTGTTCGCTCTACTGTTTAGCCGAAGTCAATCGGCTGTTTAGCCACAAATCTCTCAAGCGGGAGATTCAACCTCGACTTCGGGGGGGCCATCTATGCCCGCCCTAGAGAGATAGTTCCACGAGTTTTTCAGGAGTTTCGGGATTGTGAGACAACACCATCATTTAACGCAGAGCAGGGAGTGCGTATTTATCGGCCGCTAGAGAATACACAAGAGGAGTTAGAGCCATTAGTGATCAGGTGTTTGCCGAGAGAGTTAGAGGGCTGAGAGAGCAGCAATAGACCAACATTCTTGCTGAGTTTTACAGCCAGCATTCCAGCAGTTCGAATTGTTGGGCTAGGGGACAATGCAAAGGCCACTTCCAGCAGTTTTCGTGGAGCTTGGGAGCAGGAGCTATAGGTCGGAAGCCCATCTGAGGAGTCAGGGATTTGATAGTAGGGGTCAGCCCAACACTTTGGGACCATTTCCGGGAGGATTGACAGGCAATTTCCAGCAGGCCGAGTTTTGCAATTGCTGCTGAAGTTGGGCTCCAAGGGGGTCGAATTTCAAAAGTCTAAACCAGCCAAAATCCTTCATGGGTTTTTTTGGTTTAGGCCAAGGAGTCCGGGGTTAAATGCACATAATTTTCTGGGCAGTAGAAGTGCACCTTCTAGCGATTCGAACTTCAGCAGAAAGGTAGTTTTTTGGGGGCAGCGCAATGCATATTGGTGTGAGCAACCTTCAACTCAGCAATTTTCCCACCTAGGTTTGGTCATGCTTGTCCATTGAGACAAGTCCAGGTGCACCATCTTGTTATCCATTGTATTTAGCCTTTAGAAAATTAATAAAATGGCTCAGCAGTTCCATATTTGCAGCTTTTTTGTGGATGCTTAATGTGTATTTCGTTTTTATAAATTGTTGCATAGATTACTTGGTTGTTATCACTTGTATTCCTATTTAGGATCATTACAGTGGTATCAGAGCCTAGTTCTTGGCTCAGCTGTGGGGATTGCCTCCTATGAGAGAAGGGGACCAACAAAACATCACCCACCAAAGGCAGAGGTACCGGGCAGAGAAAGAGAGCTGGAGATTACTCCAGACATGGAGGACAGAGGGAAAGCAGTGGTAGAGGAGGACATGGTGGAACCCAAGAGTAGGGAAGAGATGGTTTTTGATAGCCTCGTGAGGGCCCTGAATGACTTAGCCAAGGGTTAGAAGGACATGCTAGAAGAGATCAAGACGCAGAGTAGAGAGAGAACCACTCCTAGAGGTTTTTTGTTTGGGGAAACTTCTGCGGCCTCTCAGCCATTCAATTATCCCTCACCAACAGCACAACACCCATTAGCCAATGTGCCCACTCGTGCTAGACTGCCTTCTTTTGTGTCAGTGGCACAAATCAAACCTGCAAGGGGGGAATATCCCCCTTAGATGGGAGACTATTTTAGAGAGTGGCAGTCTATGGATGAAGACTTTAAGGAAGCCCTCTCCTTCAGAGATTACTGCAAGCTCAAGCAGAGTGAGAAGAACAAGGGTCATGGAGGATAGGGGACCCAGAACTACGAGTTGCAGAGGACCATAGGGAGGATGTATTTCCCTACTTTCGATGGCACTGCCAAGTTCACAGCTAGGGCTTGGGTTGAGAAGATGGACACCTGCTTCCAACTCAACCGAATGACAGAGTAGGAAGCCATCAAGATGGCCACGCTGCACATGGAGGGGGAAGCCCATGATTGGTGGTTTCATGGCTTGACCACCCTAGGGCATGCCCATGTGGCTTCTTATGAGGACTTCACCAGGAGGGTGGTGGAGCGCTTTGACCAGAGAGATCCAGAGGCCCATTTCAGAGAGTTGACCCAACTGCGCCAAACAGGCAACCCAAAGCAGTACATCTTTGAGTTTCTACGAGTATCAATGATGGTTCCGGATCTATCAGAGGCTAGGAGGGTGTACACCTTCATTGAGGGCTTGCTTGAGCCCCTGCGTGGACTAGTGAAGTCACGCAGACCCTCCACGCTGCAGGAAGCAGTCTTGTGCACTAGAGATTTACAGGGGGCCATCCCCAAGACTAGAGCACCTTTTCCTGCATGGACCCCTTTCCACAAAAGGGGCATGAGACTAGACCTCCACCTCAGAGGACCACATAAGGGAGAGGGCAGTTAGATGATGAGACACGGAAGGACCTCGAGAGGAAGAAGATGTGCTTCACATGCAGGGAACCCTAGGCACCAGGCCATCGGTGCACTGTCGGTAGAGCACACTACATTGATGTTTTTTCTGACAATGACTAGGAGGACAAGGTGGAGCAGGATTGTGGTGTGACAGAGGGTGAGAGTCCAGCTGATAGAGGGCCACCACTACCAACTCCACAGGGTGGGGCATCCCTTGCCCCAGCCGAGGGAGTCCTTGCTTCCTTATGTGGGATTCCCAAATTTTTGACACTGAAGATCAGAGGCACTATACAGGGGCAAAGGGTGTCAGTTCTAGTTGACAGTGGGGCTTGTTAACCTTGTTGGCATTTGGCCCAAAAATGGATCCAAAGCACTCCCAAAGTCTTCAAAATTTGCTTAAGGATCGTTCAAAGAGCAAAACAGTCACATGCCAAGAGCCCTTGGAAGGGCGGAAAAACACTATCGGGAGGCTAAAACACAGAATGGTCATGGAGCATCTCTGGCACGAGAGATCTCCCTGCCAGCGCAGCAATAGACCCAAATGCGGTTACTCTTCTGTCAAAAGAAGAAACCTCCGAGCCATGCTTGCCTAGTCAGGGCATCAAAGTTGTTGAAGAGACAGAGGGATAGATTAAGACCTCTCGAGCCTCAGAAGGCTTGAGAGCATTGTAAAGAGCTATAAATATCTGAAAGTAAAATGTAATAAGGGTTCAACTTCTAGAGACTGTTGATACTATGTTCCTTGCAGCTTCTCATCTTCATTCTAGTAATACAAGCTTCTTTTGTTGTTATATGTTCAATGTTCATTTTCTCTTCTGTTCTAAGCTTGCACTTGAACAGGTTGTTCAGGTTTCTTTTGTGTCTAATGCCAGATAACTGTCATCTTATCTCTGCGTTGATAAATTAGATTTGCAAGCTTCTTTTACTGCTTGTAGCTAGCCATTCATATGTGTTTTATATATGCATCTGCCGGTACAGTCAGTATTCTTCATTTACTGCCTGTAGCTAGCCATTCATATGTGTTTATATATATGCATCTGCCGGTATGGTCAGTATTCTCCATCTATCCATTGAATCTACAAACTATTGAGCATTAGTGGTCTAAAGCCTTGTCAAGTTGAGGGTGTTCATGCATGTCTGGAGTGAAAACATAGTTGAAACGATTATCTGGCTTGATCCAAACCATCATCCATTCCAATAGTTCAGAGAACGATATTGAAGATTATATGTTACAAAGCATCTCGAGCTGCAACCTAGGAGAGTTTCCTGGAGTGATAACATAATTGGCGCTGTTGCCGGGGAGAGGAAACTGAAGCTCAGCTTCCCTGGGAAACGACAGAGATCCAGCTTTGATGATAGACAAAGTCTAGGCACTTTTCTGGTTGTAATCATCTATCTGGCGACTCTACTGAAGGATGAACCTTTTGGCGACTCCACTTCATAGTTCTAGCTCAGTTTGTGAGGCATACTCGAAGAAATCCTCAGAAGCCACAAGTTGACCTAGTACCTGACCCTAAAAAAATCATCAAAGAAAGAAAGGTATTGCAGAAAGGAGCATCAGGTTCAGGTAAATCTAAACAATCTTCTATATCTCTTCAAGAAAATCCTACAATAGAACAAATACATGTTGAGAGTATAGCATCTAATACTAGCAGTGAAGAAAAACTCTCAGAGATTTATAAAGCTCCTTATTCTTTAGGTTCTCCTTTTGTTGTAAGCCCAAAGGAAACCTCACCTCCTATCCATCATACTCCTTTAGTCTTATCAGTCACTCCTCAGCCCTCTATCATTCAGACTGCCAGTACTCTTATAGCCACCACAACTATGGCAGGTCCACAAGCACCCACCAAAATGGAAAGAATCATAGCTGCTAGGTATGGACCTCTAGTATTGCCCACTCCTTTAAATGCCATGCCTACTGGAGAATATCAAAAATATAGGCCTAAGTTCACTGGGACTGAAGGTGTTACAGCTGAAGAACATCTTGAATCTAAGTTGTAGGAAACATTGGAGAAGGGTCCATTTCTGGCTGGAAACGAAACGGAAACGAGGAAACTCGTACCGTACAACTTGGAAACGCGTTTCCGGCCGTACTGGCCCATTTCTCGAGGAGGAAACGTGGCCAGTACGGCCAGAAACGCGTTTCCAGGTCGTACGACGGAGTTTCTTCTTTTAAATTGACTTTTTCTTTATTTTATTTTTTAATTTTTTCGCTTCTATTTTTTTATTGGGCGAGTAAAATATCTTCTGGATGCCTCTCAAGTTATAAAAAAGAGGATTTTTTTGAGTGGGGCAGCCTAATGTTCAAGCCTATGGCCCTAGTGTTGATATGCAGTTCATAGTAATGTTAAATTCTTAAAGTAAAAGCGACATTCTCCTTTATTTTTCATTTTCATCCTTTTACTTAAATTTTTAACATTACCATGAAATGACTGAGGATGTTTGAGAGTGGTTTCGCCCTCATTGGATTTCATATGGAGAAAGTAGAATTTTAGATCTCACTCAAAATCCAGCAGACTTATCTGTTTTTCAGGATTTCAGGATTGGGGGGATTGCAATGTTTCCATTGGATTTTGTCATGTACTAGGGTATGGAACTTGTATTTAATCAAGAGCACTAAGGTCGTTCGACTATGTAGGAGGAGACTCCCAATCAAGCACGAGACAAGAAATTAGAAATTTCTCATGGCTGATTTTGGATATTGCTATTTTCATTATGTGATCATTCATGAGTAAATGTGATGTAAATTTAGAGACTTATAGTTTATGCATTGACAATTTAATCATAATGTAATAAATTAGAATGTATCATATATGCTTTATGATTGCACATATTTCTTAAATGTCCTATAATATATATATATATATATATATTGCGTTTCCCTGTTTCCAAAATTTGGGGGGTCACATTTCGTACCCGTGCCCGTTTCAGAAACTCGTACCTGTTTCCCCGTTTCATGCAACTTAGTCTTGAATCATTCTATAGCTATGCTGATAACCTAGACATTAGTGGAGATGATGTCTGGATGAGAGTCTTTGTCCAAAGCCTAGATGGAGAGGCTAAAAAATGGTTTAGAGAACTAACCCCAAGATCGATAGCAGATATTGAGGCTTTAGATGATGCATTTCTAAAGCATTGGGGGGATAAGAAGGATCTCCTCTACTACCACACTGAGTTTGGGAACTTAAAGAGGGAAAATGGTGAGTTGCTGACTAATTTTAATAAAAGTTTAACCGTATGTACAACAAGATACCAGCTGAAGTAAAACCCACTACTACCTCTGCTAAACTCACCTATGCCAGTGCTTTTGATTCTGACTTCTGCCTACTGTTGAGGGAGAGGCGATGTGCTACTTTGACTGACATGCAAGATGCAGCCTTGGAAGTAGAATCAAACATCATGGTTGCAGAGAAGCTCAAGGGAAATGTTGATAGAAGAAGACAGAGGGGCGAATCTTCATCATCTTCAGATCCCAAGATCGATAAAATGACCAAGATGATAGAGTCATTAGCCTCTGAAATCTCCAAATTAAAGGTTGAGCAGCACCATGGGAAAGGAAGAGTTCCTAACACCTTTGCTCCTCCAAATCCAAATCCATATAGAAGAGCAAATGAGCAGTTGCAGATTTTGCAAAGAAGCAAAGATGCCAATGAAGACCAAAGGGTGAAGACCCCTTTTCAAAATGCAGTCATGGAAGAAGAGCAGTTTGAAGAAGATGATGAGATCCATTGTATGGAAGACAAAGGCAGTGCCCCTTTTTTGACCTTAGCTGCCTATGAAAAGTCATTATTCAATGACCAGATCAGCCAAGAGTGGGACGGTGAAGTTGTTCTACAAACTGAAGATCAGCAAAGATATAATTTGAGGTCGAAGATGAATAATGCCAAGGAAGCCCCTGTTCAAAGAGTTGTTGTCCCTGTAGAACAGCAAGCTAATAAGCAGAAGAAACCAACAGTTGATCCTATCATCCTCAAAGCTCCAACGATAGAGGTAAGAGGCCTTGACAAGTCCCCTTCTTCTTTCAATTTTCAATCAGAAATTCAGAAGCTAAGAATACCTATACCTCTGATTGAACTAGTGAAGAATGAGTCCTTCAAAAAATCTATCCTCGAGGCCCTTGAGCCTAAAGCCATCCAAGCCTCCACTGATTATGTAAATTTGCAAGATGACAAACCAACTGTTATTCTCAGCCCAATGATTGAAAATTGTGAGGACAGCTCCCCATCATTCTATGTCTCTCTGACTATTCATGACAAAATCCTTCACAACTGCCTTCTAGACACTGGAGCTAGCCATAATCTAATGCCCAAGGCTGTCATGGATAAATTGGGTCTTGACATTAGCAAGCCCTATCATGACCTGTTTTCTTTTGACTCTAGAAAGGTGAAATGTCTGGGATTAATCAAGGACCTAGCCATCACTTTGCCTCAGCTGCCCATGAAGAGCATGATGATGGATATTGTGGTAGCAGATGTACCCCCCAAGTTTGGCATGTTGCTTTCCAGAGGCTAGATCAAGAGATTAGGTGGAACATTGCAAAATGATCTGTCCTATGCTACTGTCCCAATTTTTGGAGGTGAAAATAGGAGATTGTACAGAGAGGCTCAGTTGGCTTATATTATCAGCGATGAAAGGAATCCCACTAATCATCCCATCTATGCTGTAGACACTGATTTTGGAGCTTGTTTTCTTCAGATTGAAGAATCTCAGTTGGCCTCCACGCAGCTTAAAAAACCAGTTTGCCAGATCATAGAGGAAGCAGGCCCACAAATTTGGGACATGTTCTTTGATGGGGCTTGCTCTAAGGAAGCTGCAAGAGCAGGTGCAATCCTTGTGTCCCCCACACAAGAATGCATTGATTCATCTTTCATATTAACTTTTCAGGTCAACAAAACCTTCCAAGCAAAACATCCAAGGCCGAAAGCATACAGAGATGAGGTGAAATATAGACCATCTCTACCTGACAAAGTCAAATGCTGCAAAGTTTTTGAAGAGGATGATCAAATTAATAGGCTTTTACAAGTCTTTGATGGCCCAGTCAATGGGCGGTTTTTGAAACTTTATTTCATTTAAGGCTTTAAAGCCTTGGTATTGTAAATATGTTTTTTCCAGTTTTTATTTTATGCAAAATAGACTCCATGCCCAATGGAACACTAGGAGGAAGATTTGATTTTGTTGTTACAGGAAAGGCATCAGTCTGAGATTCTTGAAACCTCACAGGGAGGATTTCATCCCCAGAAGGAGCCAGTGTTAATCTTGTTGGCATTTGGCCCAAAAATGGATCCAAAGCACTCCCAAAGTCTTCAAAATTTGCTTAAGGATCGTTCAAAGAGCAAAACAATCGCATGCCAAGAGCCCTTGGAAGGGCAGAAAAACACTGTCAGGAGGCTAAAACACAAAATGGTCATGGAGCATCTCTGGCACGAGAGATCTCCCTGCCAGCGCAGCAACAGACCCAAATGCGATTACTCTTTTGTCAGAAGAAGAAACCTCCAAGCCATGCTTGCCTAGTCAGGGCATCAAAGTTGTTGAAGAGACAGAGGGATAGATTAGAGGCATTGTAAAGAGCTATAAATATCTGAAAGTAAGATGTAATAAGGGTTCAACTTCTGGAGACTGTTGATACTATGTTCCTTGCAGCTTCTCATCTTCATTCCAGTAATACAAGCTTCTTTTGCTATTATATGTTCAATGTTCATTTTCTCTTCTATTCTAAGCTTGCACTTGAACAAGTTGTTCAGGTTTCTTTCGTGTCTAATGCCAGATAACTGTCATCTTATCTCTACGTTGATAAATTAGATTTGCAAGCTTCTTTTACTGCCTGTAGCTAGCCATTCATATGTGTTTTATATATGCATCTACCAGTACAGTCAGTATTCTTCATTTACTGCCTGTAGCTAGCCATTCATATGTGTTTATATATATGCATCTGCCAATATGGTCAGTATTCTCCATCTATCCATTAAATCTACAAATTATTAAGCATTAGTGGTCTAAAGCCTTGTCAAGCTGAGGGTGTTCATGCATGTCTGGAGTGAAAACATAGTTGAAATGGTTATCTGGCTTGATCCAAACCATCATCCATTCCAATAGTTCAGAGAACAATATTGAAGATTATATGTTACCAGGCATATCCGAGCTGCAACCTAGGAGAGTTTCCTAGAGTGATAACAGGGCTACTCACAATTTCATAGATGCCCAATTAGTGCAGAGGAGGGGCCTCACCACGGCTGAGTTCGAGGGCTTTTCAGTCCTAGTACCATACTACCAGGTGACCGTTCCATACAGTGCACTAGGTATGTGCCTTCCTTGACAGTAGTTATGGGGAACTACTCGATGACGGACCATTTCTTTGTGGTCTATGTGCCAGACACCGACGTGGTGATGGGTGTCCAGTGGTTGTATTCCCTTGGGCGAGTCATGACAGATTGGAGGAAGCCAGAGATAGAGTTCATTGGGCTGAATGGCAAACTGGTAGTTTTGAGAGGCATGCAGTCTTATCCCCCTCAAACAGTTTCAGCCCACAGGATGGAGGCAGACCTACGACATGGGGACATTGCATGGGCAGTTGAACTAAGGATCTCAGACGCTGGGGGACAGGCCCAGCCACCACCAACAGACATACAAGCTTTGTTGGACAAATATGCAGTGGTGTTTGGGGACATTCCACCAGGGCAGCCACCAGACAGGGGATTTGAGCACACTATTGAGTTGGAGTCGGGTGTGCAAGCAGTGATCACCAACCCTTATAGGCATCTAAAAGCCTATAAGGACAAGATAGAGAAGGCCATCCAGGAGCTGCTAGCATTGGGCCATATCAGGCCAAGTTCCAGTCATTTTGCTTCTTCAATGGTACTGGTGAAGAAGAAGGATGGAACCCTTCGGATGTGCATTGACTATTGGGCCCTCAACCGAAAGACACTGAAGAACCGATACCCCATTCCCCACATAGATGAGCTGATGGATGAGCTTAGAGGAGCCAAGTACTTCTCTAAGATCGATCTGCATTCAAGGTACCAGCAGATCAGGGTGAGGGATCAGGATATCCCTAAGGCATCTTTTCGATGCCACTATGGGCACTTCGAATTCCTGGTCATGCCATTTGGGCTGACCAACACTTCGGCCACCTTCCAGTCATGCATGAACCATGTCTTCCAGGGACAATTGAGGAGGTTTGTGTTAGTTTTCTTCAATGACATTCTGATTTATAGCCGAACATGGGAGGAGCACCTCCAACACTTGGAGGAGGTACTACGCATTCTGGAAGAGCAACAGTTTTATGCCAAGCTCTCCAAGTGCGAGTTTGGTTTGACAGAGATGCTCTACCTAGGGCATATCATTGGTGCTGATGGGGTGAAGGTCCATGAGGAGAAGATTCGGGCCATCTGGGATTGGCCAGTACCTCGAGATGTGACTGCGCTGAGGGGCTTCTTGGGCATTTTCACCTACTACAGGAAGTTTTTCAAGGGGTTCTCACAGTTGGCAGCACCCTTGACCGACTTGACCAAGAGAGGGGCCTTCGCATGGATTGATGGGGCACAGGTTGCCTTCGACCGCCTCAAGGAGGTGATGAGCAGTTGCCCGGTCTTGGCACTTCCAGATTTTTTCCAGCCATTCACTGTGGAGTGTGATGCATCCGAGGTAGGAGTTGGAGCGGTATTGTCACAAGAGGGG
This sequence comes from Pinus tabuliformis, assembly GCA_031772625.1. NCBI lineage: Eukaryota > Viridiplantae > Streptophyta > Pinopsida > Pinales > Pinaceae > Pinus > Pinus tabuliformis. Next base: position 57,256,926 of record CM062809.1, read on the forward strand.
CATCCCATTACTTTCGAGAGCAGGGAGCTCCTACCACATGAGCTGTCATATTCCATATATGACAAAGAGATGTTGGCCATCATGCATGCATTGGCCAAATTCCGTCAGTACTTGGTGGGCAACCGGTTTCGAGTGAAGACTGATCACAACAGTCTTCGGCACTTCATGGGGCAACAGGGCCTCAATGACGGGCAGCAAAGATGGGTTAGCAAGGTGTAGGCCTATGACTATGATATAGAGTATGTGCGGGGGAAGCACAATGTGGTGGCTGATGCTCTATCTCGAAGACCAACTGGGTTATTCCTCATGAGCATATGTCATGATTGGAAGGCTCGGCTATTGGTGGAGTACTCCAAGGACAAGAGGGCATGCGAGGTATTGGAGGGTACCCATACAAATGAGCGTTACTGAGTGATGGATGAGGTCATCTATTACAAGGGACGCATTTTCTTAGTACCCAACTCGCAGTTGAGGGAGAGAGTGCTCCAGGCAGCACATGATTCACCATTATTCGAACACAGGGGTTTCGGAAAACTTATATGGCAGTCAAGGAGAGATTCACGTGGAAGGGTCTCAAGGGGGACGTGCTACAACACGTACGGGAGTGTGAGGCATGCCGAATGATCCAAGTGGCTCCAGAAAGACACACAGGACAAGGAGGACTCAAGAAAGCTCAAAAATCAAAGTGTTTGGATTATGCTCGAACCAGGACCAGAGCGTAGATCTCATCTTCCTGATCGCGGCAGTGCGAACGGTTCGTCAATCTGAGTCTGGATGAAGTTATGGCAGAAAGAGTTTGCCTTGGTTCCTTTGAAAAAGGAGGCATTTCCTCTAAAAATGGGTTTTAAAACCTTATAAGGCAAATCACAATCGAAGGAGTCCAAAGGGCGGACTTAAGGCCAGGCCTTTAGAACCCCCGATCAGCGATCTCCGATTAATTGAAGTCGGAGGCAGGCAATCGGCGATATCGGGACTTTAGAACCAGCCACATGTGATTTGCCGATATCGGAGTCAGGGGCAAGCGATTAGCGATTGCGATTGGTATCGGCGTATGCCAAGGTATCGGCGAAGAACCCCAGGTCGTAGCGATAGCGATATGCGATGCAATCTCAGCCGTCGGATCAGAAGGCAGATCAACGGTCCAGATTTAATCGGTTATCGGCGATCGGCAAATCGATGATCGGCATATCGGCAAATCGACGATCGGCAAATCGACGGTCGGAAGATCAACGATCCCAGATACCAAGGGGCGATGCGATGCAATTTGGACTGTGCGATCAAGGAACAGATCAACGGTCCAGATCTAATCGGCATATCGGCGATCGATAGATCGGCGTATCGGCGATCGGCGATCGGCGTATCGGCGATCGGCAAATCGGCGTATCGGCGATCGGCAATCGGCAGATCGGCGTATCGGTGATCCCCCGATATCCAGGGCCAATGACCTCAGCGATATGCGATTGCGATATAGCGCGGACCCAATGGGTTTATGGACCCAATTTGATGAAATTTGAAATCCGGATTATCGGGTTTTTCAATGTTTTCTGTGTATTTTGTGGTTCCGCGTGTATTTGTCTGTGTTAATAGAAAAAAGGCATTTTTGTGGTTTTGTTGCGCTGACTGAACCTTTTGTTCAACAGCTTCTATTATAAACAAACAGATCCCGATTCTTAAGCGGCCTTGTCCTAAACGTGTTATAAAAACACGATGGAGACAGAGTGCCCTGGAACTTCGTGCCAGAGAGCCTATGCCAGAAAGCCCGAGAGCCTGTGCTGGGGAGTGCTAGAGAGCCTGAGTGCCAGAGACCTCAATGAGGAGGCTGCGCCTGATGGAGAGCCGCAGAACGCTTGAAACCAGAGTGTCGATATGCCGCAGAGAACCATAGCGCTTGATCGAGACAGCGCGAGAAGGTAGCCAAAGAACCAGAAGGTCAGGCAGAGCTGCAGTGGCATAGCCAGAGCGCTACAGAACTAGCTAGCCAGAGAGCTATGTTGCCGAGAAGACCAGAACAGTCTTCTTCTTGTATGATCGATGCGGTGAGGTCGAAGTAAGCTTCAACATGTTTGACAATTCTGTTTCAGATGCCCTAATTGTGAAAGCCATAAAGCGATCAATGCAAGGGGAGCCGAAGTCTAGATTGGTAATGACCCCTGCCTGCACATCGACAATGTGAACAATGTATTCACGGTGGATGGTTTTGCTAAGGATACGAATATCCAGCTTCAGATGGCCCCTTTGTTACGAGGTACATGATTATTGTTCATGTACTTCTTCTTTTACATTATGCTGCATGGATCCTTGATTGATATTGATGCAGGATCTTCCTTATTACATGTTGTCATGATTCCTTGCTTGATTGGATGGTGGAACCTTCTATATGATGTATTTGCTATCATAACTCTTCAAGTTATGTTTTGAGATCCCTTGTTGTATGTTGCTAGGATACTCTTATTGTTGTCATGCATGTTTTGTTTTTGAAATCCCTTGGATGCCATGTTGGCGGGATGTTCATCATGCATGTTTTTGTGTCATACTAATAGGAGTCTTTTGATTGAGAGTTCCAGTTGTGGAACATCTCTTAGAGCCACTCCTGCGTGAGGGCATTTTTCCTTGTATGATCGCGACATCATCTCTTGTGTACATCACCTTTATTGACAGCACTTAATGCAGCGGCCTACACCATCTTGACATCGGGGCCCGGAGATGTAGTCCCTCCTGGACGAACTCCGTTATCAACGCTTATGTTTTCATGTGTTGATGATTGTTATGTTCCTCTTCTTTTCCACATGCAGATGTATTCATTAATGTTCTTTTAAAATGCAATTTAACACATCACGAAAGTAAAAGGTCTTGGAAGGGTCCTTCGTCACACCCGGACCTGGATCAAGTGGTATCAGAGCGGTCTTTACGTGTATGTGAATTGCAGTGTGAACAATGGAACATGCAGCGACAGAGAATGAAAGAGTGATGTACGAGACCATGGTCAACATTTCCAAGAAAGTGGAAATCGTGTATGAAACTCTATAGAAAGAGACAGAGGAAAAGGAGCGATTACAACTTCAGTTGAAAGCCACAGAAGAGGCCATGGCAGAACTGAAGCAAAACAAACAAAATCTTCAAACAAAGAACGATGAATTGAAGATGCACCAAATGAAGAGAAAGAGGAAAAACAAAGTTTGCTACGACAGCTGCAAGCAAAGGACGAGGCCTTGGAAAAGCTGCAGCGAGACCCATGTGAGGTAAAAAGTAGTTCTCCATCTTCATGTATATTTCCTGATGATGATTTCGTTGTTTTTGAAAATCACACCACAGGAATTGGCTCCAAACTGTTGAAGAGAATGGGGTATGAAGGAAAAGGCTTGGGCGTTAATGGCCAAGGCATTGTCAATCCCATCAAAGTAGAGGAATTACCCCGTCAGGCAGGACTTGGGTATGTCAGGAAAGAAGTTGGGGAATGCGCTGAGACAGTTAGCGAACCACCAACAACGGATGATGAGAAACCCTCATCAAATCTTTCCAAATTGAAAGAGAAGGTAAAAGATGTTGATTTCCTTTCGATTTCATCTTCTCATAGTATGATGTCTGTTGGAGATTTGGATATCCAATTACAGGGACAAACATGAGGCTCCTTAGAAGGATGAGGCACGAAGAGAAAGAAGAACTTGGTGTTAATAACCAAGGCATAACTCCACCTTTGGAGGTTGTGCACGAATATCCATTTGCAGGCTCGAGGTACACTAAAGGAGAGTGCTCGAAGGTGTTAGATTCGCCTGAGACATCATCGGGGAAAGAGTATGATGGGAAAACATCCCCATCATCCCATGGTAGTTCCCATTGCAGGGAGAGAGCTGAGGCAAGCTCTCATTGCCATACTGACATCAGAAACAGCAAAGGAAGGTATAACCATTTTCGATCTTCGAATGTTCATTTTGATTATGATCATGTTGTTAATAATGAACGAAGATCAAGGCATTGAAAAACATGTACCTTTTGTGGTTTACCTAACCATACCTTTTCTAAGTGTTGGAAAAGAATGGCAGCACTCATGAGGCGTGAAAGACCCTCTCAACAACATGAAAAGAAATAGGTTAAGCAGATATGGAGGAAGAAAGCCTACTGCAGTCATTGCGATAGAAATGGCCATCAAAGAGCCACTTGTTGGAGGCTCCATCCAGAGCAGCGCCTTAAAGACAAAGCGTCAGTGCGTGAACCAGGAAGAGCAGTTGTTCGACAAGCAAAACCACCTCAAGGAGGTGACCCATTCACATTGATAAGTGAAAAATGGTTTTTTTGACATGTTTTCATTTCATGGTCATTCTTTTGTAAATCATTTGTTGCATTTTAAAGTGTAAAAGTGATGATGTGTTTCCATCACTTGGTCAGCAACAATGATGTCTGGTCATGTTTTGAGTCGTATGTTACACTCTGAAAGTGATGTTGTGTTTCCATCACTTGTCGAAACAATAGTGTCTGGCCTTATGTATGTAAATCATGTGTTGCAGTGATGATGTGTTTTCTATCACTTTTTGAAGCAACCATGATGGGTTGGCCTTGTTGTCATAGCTGAGGTATTACGTCCATCTTGTTGTAAACTTGACCACCGAGTATGAGTTATAAACTCGTGGCAAGTATGGGACGTTTTGGGTCATTACTTGTTCATGTCATTCAAGCATGTAATTTGCAAAACAATGTACTACAAGATGCAGAGGTAGCAAGTGTCAGTTCATCACTTAAGGCTCCGAAGAACAAAGGTGAAGGAGATGGATGCGAGACATTTTCAGGACACTTGTGATGCAGACAGGGTACAGAGAGAGTTGCAGATTATTTTTCATGCTTTTGGAGGACCAAAAGCTCCTCAATGGGGAGGATTGATCCAGGTGGCTCCAGAAAAACACACGGGACAAGAAGGGCTCAAGGAAGCTCAAAAATCAAAGTGTTTAGACTATGCGCGAACCAAGACCAGAGCGTAGATCTCGTCTTCCTGATCGCGGCGGTGCGAACGGTTCGTCAATCTGAGTCCGGATGATGAAGTTATGGCAGAAAGAGTTTGCCTTGGTTCCTTTGAAAAATGAGGCATTTCCTCTAAAAATGGGTTTTAAAACCTTACAAGGCAAATCGCAATTGGAGGAGTCCACAGGGCGGACTTAAGGCCAGGCCTTTAGAATCCCCGATCAGCGATCTCCGATTAATCGGAGTCGGAGGCAGGCAATCGGCGATATCGGGACTTTAGAACCAGCCACATGTGATTTGCCGATATCGGAGTCAGGGGCAAGCGATTAGCAATTGCGATCGGCATCGGCGATCGGCGTCGCCGTATGCCAAGGTATCGGCGAAGAACCCCGAGCCGTAGCGATAGCAATATGCAATGCAATCTCAGCCGTCGGATCGAAAGGCAGATCAACGGTCCAGATTTAATCGGCTTATCGGCGATCAGCGATCGGCGGATCGGCGAATCAGCGATCGGCAAATCGGCGATTGGAAAATCGGCGGTCGGAAGATCAGCGATCCCAGATACCAAGGGGTGATGCAATGCAATCTGGACCGTCCGATCAAGGAACAGATCAACGGTCCAAATCTAATCGGCATATCAGCAATCGGCGGATCGGCGTATCAGCGATTGGCGATCCCCCGATATACAGGGGCAATGACCTCAGCGATATCCGATTGCGATATAGCGCAGACCCAATGGGTTTATGGACCCGATTTGATGAAATTTGAAATCCGGATTATCGGGTTTTTCAATGTTTTCTGTGTATTTTGTGGTTCCGCGTGTATTTTTCTGCGTTAACAGAAAAAAGGCTTTTTGTGGTTTTGTTACGCCGTCCGAACCTTCTATTCAACGGCTTCTATTATAAACAAACAGATCCTGATTCTTAAGCAGCCTTGTCCTAAACGTGTTATAAAAACACGATGGAGACAAAGTGCCCGGGAGCTGCGTGCCAGAAAGCCCGAGAGCCTGTGCTGGGGAGTGCTAGAGAGCCTGAGTGCCAGAGACCTCAATGAGGAGGTTGCGCCCGATGGAGAGCCGCAGAGTGCTTGAAAACCAGAGCGTCGATACGTCGTAGAGAGCCATAGCGCTTGATCGAGGCAGCGCGAGAAGGTAGCCAAAGAACCAGAAGGTCAGGCAGAGCTACAGTGGCATAGCCAGAGTGCTACAGAACCAGCTAGCCAGAGAGCTACGTTGCCGAGAAGTCCAAAACAGTCTTCTTCTTGTATGATCGATGCGGTGAGGTCGAAGTAAGCTTCAACACATTTGAAAGTTCTGTTTCAGATGCCCTGATTGTGAAAGCCATAAAGCGATCGATGCAAGGGGAGCCGAAGTCCAGATTGGTAATGACCCCTGCTTGCGCATCGACAATGTGAACAATGTATTCACGGTGGATGGTTTTGCTAAGGATATGAATATCCAGCTTCAGATGGCCCCTTTGTTACGAGGTATATGATTATTGTTCATGTACTTCTTCTTTTACATTATGCTGCATGGATCCTTGATTGATATTGATGCAGGATCTTCCTTATTACATGTTGTCATGATCCCTTGCTTGATTGGATGGTGGAATCTTCTATATGATGTATTTGCTATCATAACTCTTCAGGTTATGTTTTGAGATCCCTTGTTGTATGTTGCTGGGATACTCTTGTTGTCGTCATGCATGTTTTGTTTTTGAAATCCCTTTTATGCCATGTTGGCGGGATGTTCATCATGCATGTTTTTGTGTCATACTGATAGGAGTCTTTTGATTGAGAGTTCCAGTTGTGGAACATCTCTTAGAGCCACTCCTGTGTGAGGGCATTTTTCCTTGTATGATCGCGACATCATCTCTTGTGTACATCACCTTTATTGACAGCACTTAATGCAGCGGCCTACACCATCTTGACACCGGGGCCCGGAGATGTAGTCCCTCCTGGACGAACTCCATTATCAATGCTTATGTTTTCATGTGTTGATGATTGTTATGTTCCTCTTCTTTTCCACATGCAGATGTATTCATTAATGTTCTTTTAAAATGCAATTTAACACATCATGAAAGTAAAAGGTCTTGGAAGGGTCCTTTGTCACACCCAGACCTGGATCACCAGGGGAACAAGGGGGAATTGAACCACCCTGCAGGATTGCTACAACCACTTCCCATCCCTGAGGGGAAATGGGAAAGCTTCTCTATGGATTTCATCACAGGGCTCCCCACAGTGCAGGGGAAGGACTGCATCTACGCAGTGGTCGACAGGTTGACCAAATTTGCCCACTTTTTCGCCATCCCCCCTAGATACACGGCTGCATACGTTGTAGAACTATTCTTTCGGGAGATTTTCATATTGCATGGGCTCCCCAAGAACATTGTGAGTGACAGTGACAGTAGGTTCATGGGAGGCTTCTGGCAGGAGCTTTTCAGATTGGTCGGGACCGAGCTCACTCCTAGCACCAACTACCATCCTAAGACAGATGGCCAGACCGAGAGGGTTAATCAGTGGTTGGAGGGGTAACCGAGGAACTACGTGACCGATCAGTAGAGGACTTGGATTCGGTGGTTGCATCTGGGCGAGTACTGCTACAACACCACGCACCACATGTCCATTGGTATGACTCCTTTCCGTGCTTTATAAGTTTATATGGATATGATGCATTATCAATTACTGAAATTGTTTTTGGAGACAGTCGGGCCCCAAAGGCCAAAGATTGGGTCCAAGAGAGCCAAGACATCCTCAAGGCTCTCAAGGATAACTTGGTGACAGCCCAAAATCAGCAGAAGGTATACGCAGATCGGCACAGGACGGAGAGGCATTTCGAGGAGGGGGACTTGGTGTACCTCCGGCTATAGCCTTACAGGCAGTCCACGCTGAAGCAAAAGGGGGCCGAGAAGCTACAACCACGCTTCTATGGGCCCTACTGGGTGGTTAGACGAGTTGGGGAGGTGGCCTATGAGTTAGAGTTGCCTCAGGGGAGCAGGATCCACAATGTTTTTCATGTCTCATGCCTTAAAAGGGTGTTGGGACAACAGGTGACAGCAGCAGTTGATCTACCCCCACTGGATGATGAGGGCCACTTGGTTTTGGAACCAGAGGCCATTTTGGAGAGCAAGGAAAGGAAACTGAGGAGCAGGACCATCAGGGAGTTCTTGGTGCATTGGAAGAACTTGTCGGATGAGGATGCCACCTGGGAGGGTGAGCACATATTGGAGCACCCAACTTTGAGGTTGCTTGAGGGCAAGCAACATTTGGGAGGGGAGGACTGTCATGTCCCTTCTCAAACACATTTGTAACAGGGTGTTGCTACACAATTTTGCACAATTTTGGCTAAGGAAGAGAACCCATCATTTTCAACTTAGGGACTTAGGAGGCAATTCGACTTAATTTGGTTGCTAGTGGAATGTGGGGGCCACCCACATGGGAATTCGAATTGGCCCATTCGAATAACTTGGAGGGAAAGTCGAATAGGTGGATGGAGGGGCCCACATGAGGCAAAAGAGGCCCAAGCAGTTATAAGGAGGGAGCAACTCTCATTTTGGGATTCATTCCTACTTGATTGTTTGCTCTATTGTTTAGCTGAGTCAACTGGTTGTTTAGCCACGAATCTCTCAAGCGGGAGATTCAACCTCTGCTTCGGGGGACCATCCATGCCCGCCTTAGAGAGAGAGTTCCACGAGTTTTTCAGGAGTTTCGGGATTGTGAGACAACACCATCATTCAGCGCAAAGCAGGGAGTGCATATTTCTAGGCAGCCAGAGAATACGTAGGAGGATTAGAGCCATCAGTGATCAGGTGTTTTCCGGGAGAGTTAGAGGGCTAAGAGAGCAACAATAGACTAGCATTCTTGCTGAGTTTTACAACCAGCAGAGCCAACATTCCAGTAGTTCGAATTGTTGGGCTAGGGGACAACACAGAGGCCACTTCTAGCAGTGTTCGTGGAGCTTGGGAGCAGGAGCTATAGGCTGGAAGCCCATCCGAGGAGTCAGGGATTTGATAGGAGGGGTCATCCCAGCACTTTGGGACCATTTTCGGGAGGATTGACATGCAATTTCCAGCAGGCCGAGTTTTGCAGTTGCCACTGAAGTTGGGCTCCAAGGGGGTCAAATTTCAGAAGTCTAAACCAGCCAAAATCCTTCGTGGGTTTTTTTGGGTTTAGGCCAAGGAGTCTGGGGTTAAAAGCACATAATTTTCTGGGCAGTAGAAGTGCACCTTCCAGCCATTCGAACTTCAGCAGAAAGGTAGTTTTCTGGGGCAGCACAGTGCAGATTGGTGCAGCAGTTGGGCAGCCTTCAGCTCAGCCATTTTCCCACCTAGGTTTGGTCATGCTTGTCCATTGAGACAAGCCCAGGTGCACCATCTTGTTATCCATTGTATTTAGCCTTCAGAAAATTAATAAAATGGCTCAGCAGTTCCATATTTGCAGCTTTTTTGTGGATGCTTAATGTGTATTTCGGTTTTATAAATTGCTGCACAGATTATTTGTTTGTTATCACTTGTATTCCTATTTAGGATCATTACACCTCCACATGGTCTATGCAGCTAGCACCTAGATCTAGGTATTATTTTTCGTTCCAGTCTTGCTTCTTAATGAACTTCCAAATCCTGAACCTTTGCACCTTGTAAAACATCTTAATGCCTTTGATATTTGAATATCGATATATCTATAACATCTTGTCCCTTTTGGACTTCCACACTTAAAAATACCTTTGGATGCCCAGATATCTAGGACATCCTATCTCTCATGAACTTTCACTCTTTTTTAGCCCCTTTTTAGCTAAGCCATCAATCGCAGCCCCCAATGGCTCATGTGACCAAGGGTTGGGACTAAAAGCTTCAATCCCCAAATTTCCAAATTATAGGCTTTCAATAGGCATTTTTAAGCCAGCTCCTAAGGACTAAGATTGATCCATGCAGGGTAGATACTTTGCCCAAAACCTTCGAAGGATGTTGAGATCCTGATCAACCTATGAAGGAAACCAAACTCCTTTAATCCATATTCTTTAACCATGCTTTTTCTCCTAGTCAAAAGAGGCCATTGTTCATAGTCTGCCCCTCTTGAGTGAAACTCCTCACTCTTCTCAACCAGATAAACATAGGCTTACAACCAACTACAAAAACAATTAAAAGCCAACATCATAGCCTATTTCCACAAGAAGTACAATCCTTCTAAGGTACAAACACAAGAGGACCTTCCTATCTTCTTATCCCAAACAAGGATACCTTTCAACTAGTCAACCAAACAGTTGTCCCAATAGGGATTTCTTAGCATTCACATCCATTCTAAAATCTTCCAATATCAAATCAAGCCTTTCAATATATTTCCAACCATTCAAGGGTTCTCAATGAACTCTTTAACACTTTACATCAAATGCTCTATGAAGACGCTTTCCTCTAAGTCTCCAGTTTTAAAATCAAGTCTTTTATTCTTACATCCAGGTCCACACCATCAATGGGACACTCTGCCCATAAACAACATATTCAAGGATTCTCTTGGCTATCTAGAGCAAACCAAGCTCCCAAGGTTGTGACTCACTAAGAGTCTTCCACAACCAACCAGCCAACCATCTTGGTTTTCCAAGAGGCTGAGGGTTTGACACCCCTGACTTTTCAAGCACAACATCTTACTTGCAAAAAATGCCTATCACAACCATAAATATTAAAGATAACTAGGACTAAGAATCTATCAGTCCCATGCTCAGTGAGCTATTCCATATATGGCCATAAATATAAAAGCACCTTCATAAGAGCACATTAAAGTTCTCCAGGCAAGCATATGAATATCACATAGTTATCAAAGTTAGATTACAAATTCATGCAATGATCATGTATCCCATAAACCAAGATGTCCATTCAGCAGGTAGATACAAATATATATGATTCATCAATCATCATTTAAAATTTATTGAACATGATTTACATTATAGATTAAATTTTAGAGTCCACAAGGGAACTTATCTAATCAAGGTCAATAGCTATTTGCAGCCGATGAAGGGTCAGCCACTTTCCACCAAACCATAGGCTGAAATGTCTATTCTATCCTTTGTAGATGGCCACCCCTAAGCGAGACCACGAAGCCACCACGGGCATTTTTCACTCAACCATTAAAGGTGGAGTCATGAAGGCCACTCTCCTTCATTTATTCAAACTCAACAATTCTCTTAAAATCCCACTAAGCCTATGACTCTGCCTAATTGTTATGGGGGGTTTCTCAGCTCTCCTACACAGCAAATACCTAAAGGTAGCTCTCTCTCTCAAACTACTAGTGGTGAAAGAATGAAGGCCACTGTCCTTCATACACATAAAGCCAACAAGTTCCCCTCAAACCCCAATGAGCTATATGCAAACAAGTCCCCTCAAACCCCAATGAGCTATATGCACATACTTAAACATAGGTGTTTTCTCAGTGGTCTTGCATAGCACAAAGGAGCCCCTTCACTGCTTCATCAATCCCTGGGTGGCCTCCTCTCTCAGTGCTTTAATGTTCTACCCTACAAGCACCCAAAACACAACTTTACACAATAGCTCAGGTTTTGGGACACTTGCATTCAGTTTTTCACAATCCAAAACCAAATCAAATGATCCCTTAGTGTGTTATCAGCACCTAGCAGCCACTCTGACATTTTGTTTTTCAAACAGATTGGGTCCTCAAACCTCTTTTCATGCAGTTTCTCCTTTTTGTCTGAAATCATGAGTCCTTCTTCCCACATGAGAGCCTACTCTACAATTATGGATACACACATAATCTCTCCATACCTCACTGAGCCTCATGGGGTTTCTAAGTTTCTTCTCTCTTCAAATTTTTTGTCCCATCTGCCAATTTGTGGTTAGATTAGAAGCTTCTAGTCAGAGCCCAGAAGTCTTTGGATGGGTACTCTGCCTCACTGTAGATAATATCGGCGATTTTCGCAAATATCGTGATATTTTCGAGGAGCCGAAATATCATCGAGGAAATATCGCGATATTTTCACTCCCAAAAATTATCGTGATATTTCTGAAATATGGCCGATATTTTGGAAAATATCGCGCGACGATTGAAAAATCGCCGGGCCGGCTGGGCCACGGCTAAAAAAGGCCAAATTCAGATTTTTTTTACTCATTTTTGTTTTTTGATTGTTGGAGAAGGAAGAGGAGAGCATTGTGCTTGTTGTCAAGGAGGAATTGAGGGTTGAATAGCCATTATCGCCACCAACAATGAATTTTTTGTTGATCAAAGATTGAAGAACAGTGAGACAATCTTCATTTCTTCCATTAACAAGTATATTCTTAAAAACCCCTATGTTAATGATTTTTTCATAGATTTAGGGTTATGCTTGCTTGCCTCTTTGCCTACCAACATTTTGCTTCTTTGTTTTTTTTCCATTTTCTATGATTTTCATGCCCATGAGCCAATGCAAGGATTTTCTCCATATTTGGACAGCAAGCTTCATTTTTTTCAACTTTCTTATGCACCCTCTTATTGCCATTTTTCATTCACATTGCAAATAATGTAGTAATTTTTTTTTTAAATGAGGTGGTTATTACTTATTATTTTTTGTGTTGGGGGGTTTAATGCCAATTTTTTGTTTCTTTGGTGCCCTAGGTTTGAATTAGTTCACTACAAATATGACAAAAGCCTTGGACCCATTTTGGGATTATGGGGAGCCTGAAGGTGGGACAAATCGGGCATATCTATCATGCAAACTGTGTGGGACCAAGATGCCAGGAGGGGTTACGCGATTGAAATACCATCTAGCTAGACTCTCTGCACATGATGTAATGCCTTGTGCGGTTTCTAGTGCGGAGGTTATACAAAAAGCTCTTGAAACAATTGCTGAAAAAGACATAAAAATCACTGCTAGGGAGAAGACACTGGTCTCAGATAGATAACTGCTAGTTTCATTTGTTTTGCTACATATAAGTTTATAACTCATGATGATGAGATACTTTTATATATGTGATGTTATTTTGTATTGGTTCTCCACATTTGAGTCCTTGATTGGACAATTATCAGGGATTAGCAGGATTTGGTATCGCTTTTGATGTATCATTTTTATTTTACATCCACTACATCATATATATCAGTGCTTTCTTCATATTTATGTGCCAATGTGTTTATTTCATGTTGTTATTGCTTTATATGTTTAAAAATCTGAAAAAAAATGAATATATTATGCATTTTTTATGTTTGTCGATATTTGTCGATATTTCGCCGATATTGCCGATAAGATGTTTTTTGGACCCTCGCCGATATTTTGCCGATACAGATATTATCAACACTGCTCTGCCTATCCCTTGAATGAGATAGTTGAGTATAGGCGCTACTACTTTCATAAATTATGGGAGTTGTAGCTCAGCTAGCAACTCCTTCCCGATTGATTGTTTTCCTGGGGAAATTGACAATCTTAGATATTTTAAATACTTAGCTCAGCCAATTAATTTATTGGCAAGGAAATTTCCATTGTTAGGTTTGTGACCATATCCCCCTTGCTGGCTTCTCTCTCTCATGGCTTATTATGGTTTGTATGAATGCTTCACCTCTTCATTAGTTATTAAAATACAATTACAATTGTTTCATGTCTTTCAACCCTTTTACATTTACATGCACATATAGGCATCGTTAATATAATTAATTACAATATCAATGAGGAATTAAAGACTGGGGTGTTACATTTAATTGGAATGAAAACCAATCGAAATGCCTGTAGGTGCAAGTTGAAAATTCGTCTGCTTACCAGAGGCTCCTAGTTTTGTCAATTCTTAAAAAAAATTCTTATACTAATCATAGAATCTAGCTACAACCACAATGCCTTTGGTCAGGACTATTAAACTTTCCAACTCCCACTCAAATAAATTTCATTATTTGAACTGAAGAAGAATATACGTGTGATCAAGGAAAAAGTCCATTATATTTCTGCCCATCAGAGGTTGTTCCATAAAAGAGAAAACAATATACCTTCCTAAGTACAAACATGAACACTGCTTGAGGCATACAATCATTATTGCTGATATATTGAGAAAATTGTATCCATTGCTGATAACTCTGTAAAGGAAACTTAAATCCAAAGAAACAATTCCTTCTCAAGTGCAACCTAAGCACTTTTCTTTCAAAGAAGCATTTTCAAAATAAAGATTTGGATATTGGGTAAACTGTTTGTATATATGCATTCAGCAATCTGAATTCAACTTAGTCATCTTCAACTTAGTGTCCCGGCTCAGTCTCTTTTATTTTTTCATAAAATGTCTTAAAGAACTTTAATCTAGAACCATGGGAAGTTGGGATGTGTTATTTTATGCAACAAATGATGCAGCTGAAATAAATGGGCTTATATTTTTTCATTTGAAATATAGATATCAGATGTTTTGGTTTGAAATAGGAAAAGAGCAAATGAAAAGACTGGCTCTACACTAGATGCTAGAGCTATATATCAAGTTATCAACCTACTAAAAATGTGCTGGGGAGTTGAAACTGGCTTCTGAAACAGAAATGACTGTCCTAACAAACAAATGGAAATGAACTTGACTTAACTGTTCCGGACTCTGTTGTATACTCTGACCAATTCTCGAATGCACCACTGAATATTTCAATTCCAATAATCTGGAAGCCAGTTAATAAGGTTTCAACGGGTCAAAAGAGTCATAGTTCTCTTTCAATATGCATCTGCTGGACTACATTTGTTGTTGCCTGATTGAAATGCCATATTTGGAACTTAAGGTTCAAGTTGAAAGAAACCCCAAAGGTTGTTAATGAGGTTTCAACAGGTCAAAAGAGTCGTAGTTCTCTTTCAATATGCATCTGCTAGACTACATTTGTTGTTGCCTGATTGAAAGGCCATATTTGGAACTTAAGGTTCAAGTTGAAAGAAACCCCAAAGGTTGTTAATAAGGTTTCAACGGGTCAAAAGAGTCATAGTTCTCTTTCAGTATGCATCTGCTAGACTACATTTGTTGTTGCCTGATTGAAATGCCATATTTGGAACTTAAGATTCAAGTTGAAAGAAACCCCAAAGGTTTTGTTTTTTGGAAAAAATTTAACTGGCGAAGAGCTCAAATGTATCTCCATGTTTCTTAGTAACGCAAGTTCTCACCTTAGTTTATAAGGCATCAGCGGGCATTCAAGAGAAACCCGCAGACACAGCTTCCAGTCAGCAAACAATATTTTTTTTATATTGAACAGAAATGTTCTCCCATGAGATCTCAGACTCTGTCATGCCAGATTAATATCACCCATTGAATGATTTTTAACCAGTGGTGATAAAAACCATAAAGTGCATGCATTCACCTATCAAAATAAAGGAGGCAGACAAAAAAAAATGCATTAACAAAATAGAGGAGACAGGCAAAAATAATGTGCATTATACAGATTGGTGTAATCTCTAAAACTATTTCATCTTGCAACCAATCAATCATTATATTAGCAGGAGGGTCACTACCTCTATAAACATCCCCACTGGTATAAAGATTATGGGATGTTGGAACTTATAGCACACCAATGTAGATTCATCTTTAACTCTGGATCTATTAAGCATTGAGAGATCAAAAAGAAATTAAGTTAAAAAATACCCTTGTACTTAAAATGCCAATACTCTTTTCTTAAATTTCCTTATTTATATTATTATATTTTGATTTAAATCTTATTATTATTAATATTTAAAACTGTTAAATATTACATTTCAATATGAGGTGATACATGTCTCTGGTTTCTTTAAAAATAAAAAAGAAGAAACAAAAAGACACATTCCAAGACTGTAAACATTGTTTAGAGATGAGAAACATACTTTTCCAAGACTATAAACTTTGTTTATTATCTTGTTTTGTGATGTCCCTACTTAGCAATTATGCGAAGTAATTCCTAGTTTTGTCAATTTTGCAATTTTCTGCAATTTTGCCATCATAAACTTAGGAAGAGTGGGCTAGGAGAACCCCACTTAGCAATTTTGCTTTGATGTGGTTCCAACATAGGAGTAAGGAAGGAAAAACGATTTTCTAGTGGGAAGTGGGGGCCACCCGAGAGGAATATGCACCCCTTGGAGAAAGGCGTACTTGGGGAAAAAGAGAGAGGGAAAAGGGGGTCGATGTACGGGGCCCACTTGGTGAAGGGGGAGCTCAAGGGTAAATAGGAGAAGAAGACTTCATTTGGGGGCTTTTGAACCTTTGATAAACAAACTCACCTGGCACGCTTGAGCTGTTGAGCCAAGTCTACAATTGTTGTTTAGCACACAAGATTTTCGAGGGGAATCTCAACTCCTTCGGTGGACTTCGAGTACCAACCTAGGGGAGCCATTGCTACATTGTGGAGTTGTTCCGGAGAGTTTTCTAAAGGGAAATTCGTGTTATTTCGGAGCACACTGGGTGTATGAAGGGACCACGCACTCTTGAGGGGCGCAAGCTACAAAGCAGAGCTATTTCCGGGAATTTAGGAGCATATTCCCTTGGGGTCTAGCAGCGATTTTGCAGGGGATTGATAGGAGGTCGGATTGAAATTTTTTAGGCCGAGTTTACTTCTCCTAGGCTTGCACAGAAGTGACTGGACTGGGCACTGCGCAGTCATTTGTGGAGGTCACTCGTTGTGGGGCTTGTTCCAGGATTTGGGGGCTAAGTTTGCTTGGGGACATAAGGAGAATATTTGGGGAGTTTGCTCAGCATTTTGGAGATCATAGGCAGCAGTATTTCCTGGTGGTTCGAATTACTGACTGTTGAGGAGCACGCTATAATTGGGGGTAATTTTGTAGGTTGGAACTACGCTCAACAATTTTTGGGTCTTTGTGGGTTTGTTGAGGAGAGCACAAGGCTAATTTCGCAGAATTTTCTGAGCACTCTAGAGTGGCCAAACAACAATCTCTTTCTAGCCAGCAGTTGTAGATTTCCAGGGTCAGCGTAGAGCTTGAAGAGGAATTGCTTCCTAGCATCCGGGCAACACAATTTCTCACCTGGGGTTTGTCTAGTTTGCTTTAGCAAGCCCAAGTGCACATATTCCATATAGATTTTGTACCTTCCTCTTATATAATAAAATGGCTCAGTTTGGCGCAGTTTTTGGCTGAATTTGTGGGTGTCTAATTGCATGTTAATTTTTATGTGTTGCATGTGGAATTTTGCTTTGTTTATCATTGTTATTTCCTAGTAGGAATATTACAGTGGTATCAGAGCTCCAGTCTTGGCTCAGTCGTGGGGACACTTCTATCACCACAAAGGAGAAGCAAAACATTACTTACCAGAGGCATAGATACAGGAGCCAGGACAGGGAGTTGAAGATTACACCTGATACTAAGACCCCAAAACAGGAGGTAGAGGAAATAGACATGGTGGAACCCAAGAGAAAAGAGGAGGCGACATTCGATAACCTCTTAAGGGCCCTAAATGACTTGGACAAGAGACAAAAATAAATGTTGGAACAGATTAAGCAGCAAAACCGGGACAAGGGTGTTAAAAATGTAGCAAGAAAGGCTCAATTTGACTTTAGCCTTAGTCAAATTGAGTAAATTGAATTTCCACATCAACAAGACAACTTGGAGGCAGTTAACTAGTGTGACATGGCTCTTGTCACTCAGTTAGCTTAGTAAATTCGAGTTAGGGGCTTGGAGTTCAGTTATGCATGTGTTGATTGCTAAATTTTAGCAATCTAGTTCAGTTATTTTTCAGTTGTATTCAATTAACTGACCTCTAACTATTGATAGAGTCAGTTGAAGGTCAGTTGTGCAGTGGGACAGTAGTCTAACTCAGAGATTTGTCAGTTAACTGATCAATCAACCCAAAATAGCTAATGCATGCATGGAATTCGAATTGCTCAGCTGAAGTGGAAGAGACAAGGCCAATGTAACATGAGTTGTATACTAGTTTGAGTGTACAGTTGTTGCATGCAGTCAAGAGATCAATCCTTGGGAATTGCGCAAGCAAATAGGAGGAAATTCCTATCTTTTAGGAGCTAATTTCCTCAAGGATTGTGCAAGGAAATAGGAGGCTAGATGAGCAGATAATTGGCTAAGTGTTGGCCAGAGTTTCTCATTTAGCAGAGAGAACAGTTATTCTTTTGCAGGTTGTGCTCAGAGCTAGAGCAAGCAATTGTAATAGTTTCTCTATTCAACTAATTAATGCAAAGAGGCTTGAGGGTTTTTTCCTAGTTGGGTTCCCCTAGAAATCACTGTGTACTTGTGGTTTTGCTTGTTGCATGTCTATGCATGTTGTTCTAAATTGTGATTTCCATTCCACAGATCAGTAGAGTAGAATTGTCTCTTTTTTTCAATTTGAAATCTTGAGCGGTTGCAATTTCTATCAAATTTTAATATGGTATCAAAGCCCTGAAATCACATTAGAACCAGTATTTCGAACTTGTCTCTCAAGAATTTTGAATTTGCAACTTCAGTGCAACAATTTTTCTTCAGGATCAAGAGAATGTCTTTTAATGGACTGAGATTAGAGTATGCCATGGAGGGTAGCTTGAATTTCATAGCTTGGAAGGATCGAATGGAAGTAGTGCTTGATGATAATGGTGTGTTAGAATATGTTAAAACTGACATTGCAAAACCCCAGCAGTCTGATGCACAACAATTAGCCCAATGGAAGAAGGATGTTGCAAAGGCCAAGAGAATTCTTCTGGAAGGTGTGAGAGACCATGTGGTCTCAAATCTCCATGGAAAAGAGACACCATTTGCTATGTGGAAGACACTGACTGAGCTATTCGAAAATAGCAGTGACCATAGAAAATTGGCCCTGAAAGACAAACTTCAAAACATTAGGATGCAGAAGAATGATACTATTCCACAATATCTCTTCATTATTCCACAAGTCCATGATGAGCTTGGAGGGGTTGGGGTGAATGTTGTAGAAGATGACCTAGTGAGCCTAGCTCTTCTAGGCCTTCCAAAATCCTGACACAACTACCAGGACTCTATGAATGGAAGGGAAAAATTACCGAATTGGGAAAGGTTGTGGTCTGATTTGGTTCAAGAAGAGTTCAAAAGGAATACCAGAGATGGAACATCATCCAGAGCAGAGGATGAAGAAAAAATTTCCTTGGTTGGAAAGGGTAAGAAGGGCAAAGGAAAGACGACCCAAAGCAAATCTGAATCCAGCCAAAATAATAGCAAGAAGAAAGACTTGGGCAAGATAAAATGCTTTCACTGCCACGAATATGGGCTTTATGCAACTAAATGTTTGCACAAGAAGTATACCAAGAAGCCTTCAAAAGGAGCAAGAGCTGAAGCATTGACTTCACAATTCAAATTAGACTTCACCCTGATATCATCCACGACCAACACTGTTATGGGGGGTGTATGGTACCTTGATTCTGGTGCCTCGTTCCATATGACAGGGTGGAAGGAGTTTTTCAGAAGCCTGGAGGAGAAGGATCTCTAGATGCATATCGAAATGGGGGATGACAGGAGGTACAATGCTACAAGAATTGGTACTGTCACCTTTGAGAGGGAGAAAGCCTCTCCTCTTCACCTTAAAGATGTTATGTTTGTACCTGGGCTAAAGAAGAACCTGATCTTTGTAGCAGTATTGGAAGATAGAGGCTATGATGTTATTCTCAGTAAAGGGAAAGCCTTTCTGAGATACATAGCTACCGGACAAGTGAAGCAAATTGGATTTCGAGTGAAGAACCTATACAAACTTGAGGTGGGAGATTGCACTGCATTGAGCAATAAGGCAGAAAAAGTGCAGAGTCGAGATGTTGGAGAACTCTAACACAGGAGATTGGGTCATCTACACCATGGTGCCTTAAAAATCATGCAGCAAATTACCACCAGTCTCCCTAAAGGCTCCCTTGACCAGCAAGATGTCTGCAAGGGCTACACATGGGGAAATATGTCAAATCCACTTTCCATGGCCGAGATAGCAAAGCAGATGCAATCTTGGAGTGAGTCCACTCTGATGTTTGTGGACCCTTTTCTACAACCTCCACAGCAAAACATAAGTACTATGTTATTTTTATTAATGATTTCTCTAGAAAATGTTGGATCTTCTTCATGCGAAAGAAGGATGAAGTTTTCTCAAAATTTGTTGAATTCAAGGCATTGGTTGAGAAGGAGACTGGGAAGAAGGTGAAGGCTCTTAGGAGTGACAATGGAGGTGAATTTGTTTTGCATGCCTTCAAGGATTTTTGTGCCAAAGAAGGTATTCGAAGAGAACTGATAACACCCCATAACCCACAACAGAATGGGGTAGCTGAGAGGAAGAACAGGAGCATAGTGGGAGCAGCAAGAACCATGTTGCATGATTAGGGGTTGCCATTACATCTATGGGCAGAAGCATGCAACACCACAGTCTACTTGCAGAACCAGAGTCCTCATAGAATACTTGGTATGATCACACCAAAGGAAGCTTTCTCTAGGAGAAAGCCTAATGTGTCTCATTTCATAATTTTTGGAGCTTCAGTTTATTGTCATGTCTCCAAGGATTCAAGGAAGAAACTTGAGCCTACAGCAAAGTTGGGAGTTTTTGTAGGATACAGAGTTGGGAGTTTTTGTAGGATACACCAAAAATCCACACAATTACTGGGTGTATTTACCTTCACTGAGGATGACAGTTGTGAGGAGAGATGTCAAGTTCGATGAGGAAAAGGCTATGAGATGCTCTCTGGAATGAGAGTTGAGTATCCCACCAAAGCAGGAGCTTCTAGCTCCAAAGGAGGAGCCTCAAGAGGAGCCTCAGGATGAGCTTCAGGAAATTGTGGAGCAACCACATGCACCGGAGCAGACAGGGGACAGAGTGGAGGTACCCACTAAACCAAAATCCTCCAGAGAGGGGAGAAAGAGAACCAGAGAAGTTGATAGATTATTGCAAGATGCTAGGGAGAATGTGGGAGCCCCTACATCACAGCGCAGGCAGAGGAGGTCACCTGATAGGTACACTGGTTACATGGCTCTCATGATAGAGCTCATTGAGACAAAGCCTTCTTCATTTGAGGAAGCAATTTCTCAACCTGTTTGGGTTGATGCCATGGTGGAAGAATATGAATCCATCATGAAGAACAATGTATGGGAGGTGGTGTCGAGACCAGAAGGGAAATCAGTGGTTGGTTCCATATGGATCTACAAAGTGAAGCATGCAGTTGATGGGAGCATCGAGAAGTATAAGGCCAGATTTGTGGCCAAAGGATTCTCTCAGGTAGAGGGAGTGGACTATGAGGAAACATTTGCACCAGTTGCAAGATATTCCTCAATCAGATCCATTCTAGCATTGGTTGCGCAGATGGGGTGGAAAATCCACCAAATGGATGTGAAGACCGCCTTTCTCAATGGTGTTGTTGAGGAGGAAATTTACATAGAGCATCTAAAAGGATTTGAGACATATGATCGGGAGTCACATGTGCATAGACTCAGGAGAGCATTGTATGGTCTTAAACAGGCGCCTCGAGCATGGTACACTCAAATCGACAATTATCTCAGTGGATTGGGCTTCACCAAAAGTGAAGCAAATGCAAACCTCTATCACATTGTGGTAGATGGTAAGTTGCTTATTCTTGTTTTATATGTTGATGATTTAATATTGACAAGTGATGAGCGGTTGATCGGCTCTTGCAAGGTGGATCTTGCAAGGAATTTGAGATGAAAGACATGGGCTTAATGCATTACTTCCTCGGGCTAGAAGTATGGCAAGGTGATGGTGAATTTTTTGTGTCTCAGGGGAAGTATGCCTCTGAAATACTTCAGAGATTTCACATGGAGAATTGTAAACCTATGGACACACCTCTAGCTACAAACTGGAGAAAGGAGAATGCCACTTCAGGTGAAGAGATTGATGCCACCATTTACAGTCAACTTGTGAGGTCTTTGATGTATCTTGTGAACGCAAGATCCGACATGTTCTATGCAGTAAACCAACTTAGTCAAGCTATGATAATGCCTGCCACGTTGTATTGGAAGGCAACAAAGCATGTGTTACGATACCCGAGAGGCACTACTAAGTATGGATTATGGTACAGGAGGATAGAGGGAGTGAAGCTTCAATGCTTCACCGATGTAGGTTGGGCAAGGAGTCCATCAGACAGGAAAAGTACTTCACGTGCTATTTTTAGTGTTGGGTCCACGACTATTTCCTGGTACAACAAGAAACTGAGATTTGTGGCACTCAGTGCAGCAGAGGCTGAATACATGGCTTCAAGTCAAGCAGCATGTGAGACCATATGGATGAGGAAAATACTTGTGGGTCTTTCAATCAGGAGATGGTTCCAACAGTGATATATTGTGATAATCAGAGTTGCATTAAGCTCTCTGAGAATCCAGTATTTCATGACAGGTCCAATCACATTGATATATGGTATCATCATTTGTGGGATTGTGTGCAAAGCAGAATTATGTTGTTACAGTACATACCAACTGAGGAGCAAGATGCTGACATCTTGACAAAGGCATTGTCAAGAGGTTAATTTGAATTCCAAAGGTGCAAGATAGGGGTGCTGAAAAATCTATTTCTTGCTAAGAGGGAGTGTTAAAAATTGTAGCAAGAAAGGCTCAATTTGACTTTAGCCTTAATCAAATTGAGTAAATCAAATTTCCACATCAACGGGACAACTTGGATGCAGTGAACTAGTGTGACATGACTCTTGTCACTCAGTTAGCTCAGTAAATTCAAGTTAGGGGCTTGGAGTTCAGTTATGCATGTGTTGATTGCTAAATTTTAGCAATCTAGTTTAGTTATTTTTCAATTGTATTCAGTTAACTGACCTCTAACTATTGATAGAGTTAGTTGAAGGTCAGTTGTGCAATGGGACAACAGTCTAACTCAAAGATCTGTCAATTAACTAATCAATCAACCCAAAATAGCTAATGCATGTATGGAATTCAAGTTGCTCAACTGAAGTGGAAGAGACAAGACTAGTGTAACATGAGGTGTATACTAGTTTGAGTGTACAATTGTTGCATGCAGTCAGGAGATAAATCCTTGGGAATTACGCAAGCAAATAGGAGGAAATTCCTATCTTTTAGGAGCTAATTTCCTCAAGGGTTGCGCAAGGAAATAGAAGGCTAGATGAGCAGATAATCGGCTAAGTAATGGCCAAAGTTTCTCATTCAGCAGAGAGAATAGTTATTCTTTTGCAGGTTGTGCTCAGAGTGGGAGCAAGCAATTGTAATAGTTTATCTATTCAATTGATTAATGCAAAGAGGCTTGAGGGGTTTTTCCTAGTTGGCTTCCCCTAGAAATCGTTGTGTACTTGTGGTTTTGCTTGTTGCATGTCTATGCAAGTTGTTCTCCATTGTGATTTCCATTCCACAGATCAGTAGAGTAGAATTGTGTCTCTTGTTTTTCAGTTTGAAATCTTGAGCAATTGCAATTTCTATTAAATTTCTTAGAAGGGTATCCACTGATATCTCTCGTTTGGGGAGACTTCAGGGGCTTCCCACCAGTATGACCATCATTCCCCCTTGACTCACCCACACGCTTTCAGTGGGCCAACCAGGACTACATTGCCCACGTTTTTGCCCTCAGGACAAGGTGAGCAGGCTGGACAGGATGAGATGTCTATGGGGAATTATTTTCAGGAGTGGCAATCCATGGGGGAGGACTTTTGAGTTGCATTATCCTTCCGAGACTTCTACCAGCTCAAGCAGAATGACAAGGGCAAGGGCGCAGGGGGCTTAGGCACGCAGAATTCAAAGTTTGCAACATATATTGGATGGATGTACCTTTCCAAATTCGATGGGTCATCCAAATGCACGACTAGGGCATGGGTGGAGAAGCTAGACACGTACTTTCAGCTTATCTGGATGATTGAGGTGGAAGCTATCAAAATGGCTACCTTGCACTTGGAGGGGGCAGCACATGATTGGTGGTTCCATAGGTTGAACACACTAGGGCATGCCAGCGTGACCTCTTACAAGGACTTCACACAGAGGATTGTGGAGCGTTTTGACAGGAGGGATCCGGAGGCACATTTCAAAGAGCTGACACAACTCAAGTAGATAGGGAGCCCCAAGCACTACATATCGAAGTTTTTGAGGGTATCAGTGATGGTGTCAAACTTGTCAGATGCCAGGAGGGTTTATACTTTTGTGGAGGGATTAATTGAACCTTTGCATGGGCTAGTGAGGTCCCACAGGCCCACTACCTTACAAGACACAATATCTTGCACCAGGGATTTGCAGGACGCAATTCCCAAGGCTAGGGCACCAGTTCCACCACAAGCTCCTTTCCCACAAAGGGGTTGTGACACTAGGCCTCCACCATAGCGAGATATTCAGGGGCGTGGGTAGCTAGATGATGAGACTCAGAGAGACCTCCATAGGAGGAAGTTGTGCTTCACTTGCCAAGAGTCGTGGGCACCGGGGCACAAGTGTACCAAGGGCAAGGCACACTATATAGAGGTGTTTTCTGATAGTGAGCCGAAGGATGATGCAGAGCAGGAGATAGGTGTTGGTGATGATGAGCCACAAGTGACAGGAGGAGGAGGAGGAGGCCCACCACCCCCACCAGGAGGAGCTCCTTTCTTGCTTGTAGCGGGAGTCGAGGAGTGCCAAAGTACCTTACTCTGAGGATCAAGGGCACAGTGTAGGGACAACGTGTATCGATGCTAGTAGACAGTGGGGCAACCCACAATTTCGTAGATGCCCAAATGGTGGAGAGGAGAGGCATACACACAGAGTCCTTTGAGGGCTTCTCAGTGTTGGTGTCGGGAGACCGTACCATGCAGTGTACTAGATATATTCCCGAGATGACAGTGGTGATGGGGAACTATTCGATGATGGATCATTTCTTTGTGGTTGACGTTCTAAACACCAATGTGGTGCTTGGTGTTCAGTGGCTATACTCTCTGGGGCCTATTACCACTGATTGGAAAAAGTTGAAGATGGAGTTCACAGGGCTTGATGGGAAGCCAATTTTGTTGAGGGGCATGCACTCATACCCCCCAAAGACAGTGTCAGCGCACAAGATGGAGGCAGATTTGAGACATGGGGATATAGAGTGGGCTATGGAGCTCAGGATATCAGATGTAGGGGACAGGCCCAAGCCACCACACCCAGACATTCAGGCCATTCTAGATAGGTACCCAACAGTGTTTGGGGACATTCCACCAGGGCGACCACCTGATAGGGGATTTGAGCACACCATTGAGTTAGAGGAGGGTGTACATGCAGTGTGCACCACACCATACTGGCATCCCAAGGCTTATTGAGATGAGATCAAGAGAGCGATACAAGAGTTGCTCGCTTTGGGACACATCTAGCCTAGCTCTAGTCCCTTCGCCTCATCAGTGATACTAGTGAAGAAGAAGGACAAGACCCTCCGTATGTGCATAGACTACAGGGCCCTGAATAAGAAGACCCTAAAGAACCAATACCCGATACCACGTATAGATGAGTTGATGGACAAACTTAGAGGGGCCAAGTACTTCTCTAAAATAGATTTGCAATCAAGGTATCATCAGATTCGGGTGAGGGAGCTAGTTATCCCGAAGACGACCTTCAAGTGTCATTACAGCCACTTTGAGTTTATGGTGATGCCCTTTGGGCTAACCAATTCACCTGCCACTTTCCAGTCCTGTATGAACCATGTGTTCCGCAGACAGTTACACAAACATGTTTTGGTCTTCTTCGACAATATTTTGATCTATAGCAGGACTTGGGAGGAGCACCTTCAACACTTGGAGGAGGTGTTGTGCATCCTAGAGGAGTAGCAACTATATGCCAAGATATCAAAATGCGAGTTTGGACTTATAGAGATGTTGTATCTTAACCACATTATAGGAGAGGATAGGGTGCGAGTTCACCAAGAGAAGATCAAGGCCATCCTCGATTGGCCTACACCTAGGAATGTGACAGAGTTGTGGGGATTCCTGGGTATTTGCACCTACTATCGGAAGTTTGTGTAGGGGTTCTCACAGTTGGCCACTCCCTTGACTAATTTGACGAAGAAGGGATCACCTGGGTGGACCGAGGAGGCGCAAGAGGCTTTTGAGCGCCTCAAGCAAGTGATGAGCAGCTGCCCAGTGTTGGCACTACTAGATTTCACGCAGCCCTTTGTATTAGAGTGTAATGCCTCCGGGGAAGGCATAGGGGCGGTTTTGATGCAGGGGGGACATCCGATTGCTTTCGAGAGTCGGAAGTTGCTTCCCCATGAGCGACTGTATTCCATTTATGACAAAGAGATGTTGGCCATCATGCATGCGTTGGCCAAGTTTCGATAGTACCTCGTGGGCAACAAGTTCAGGGTGAAGACAAACCACAATAGCCTCAAATTCTTCCTAGAGCAGAAGCACTTGCAGGAGAGGCAACAAAAATGGGTGAGCAAGATCTAAGCATACGACTTTGACATAAAGTATGTCAAGGACTGGTAGAGTGTGGTGGCAGATGCATTGTTTAGGAGGTCGGCCACCATTTCGCTCATGAGCATTGCCCCAGATTAGAGAGCACAACTACTAGTTGAGTATTCCAAAGATCACCATGCATGTGAGATCCTTGATGGCAAGATACAGGATGACCGGTACAGGGTGATGAGCGAGGTGATCTACTATAAGAACTGGATCTATTTGGTGCCAGACTCCCAACCAAGGGAGAAGATTATGCAATCTGCCCACAACTCTCCATTAGGAGAACATTAGGGGTTCAATAAGACATATCGAGCCATTAGAGAGCGTTTTTCATGGAAAGGCCTTAAGGATGATGTTTTGAGGCATGTTCGGGAGTATGACACATGCCAAAGGAATAAGGGTGAGCAAACACACCCTGTCAGACTATTGCAGCCCCTCCCTATTCCTGAGAGGAAGTGGGAGAGTATTTCGATGGATTTCATCACAGGGTTGCCCGCGGTGCAGGGCAAGGATTGCATTTATGTGGTGGTCGACAGATTGACCAAGTTTGCCCACTTCTTTGCCATCTCCGCTCGGTACTCAGCCTCGCAGGTAGCAAAGTTATTTTTCAGAGAGGTGTTCCGGCTACATGGTCTTCCAAAGACCATTGTTAGTGACCAGGATAGCAAATTTATGGGCGGAATCTAGCAGGAATTGTTTCGGCTTGTGGGCATTAAGCTCACTCCTAGCACTAGTTATCACCTGCACACCGACGGGCAGATGGAGATTGTGAACAAGTGGCTGGAGGGATACTTGCATAACTCTGTGACAGGTCAGCAGCGTGCATGGATACAGTGGTTGCATTTGAGCGAGTACTACTACAACACTACCTACCACATTTCAATAGGTATGTCTCCATTTTGAGCTTTGTATGGTTACTATGCATTGACTTTTGTTGACATGATTTTTGGAGACAGCAGGGCCCCTAGGGACAAGGATTGGATATAGGAGTGTCAGGATATCCTCAGATCTCTTAATGATAACCTGCAGACTGCACAAAACTAGCAGAAACTGTATGCAGATAGGGGCAGAATAGAGAGGTAGTTTGAGGTTGGAGATTTGGTCTATTTGAGACTCCAACCATACAGGCAGTCCACGCACAAGAAAAAGGGGGCGGAGAAGCTTAAGCCACGTTTTTATGGGCCTTACTGGTTCACCAAGCGGGTTGGAAAGGTAGCATATGAGTTGGAGTTGCCTCTAAGGAGCAAGGTCCATAACATATTTCATGTATCTTGCCTGAAAAAGGCATTGGGACAGCAGGTGACAACAACTTTAGAGTTGCCTCCTATGGATGATGAGGGGCACTTGGTCTTGGAGCCTGAGGCTATTTTGGATACCAGGGAGAGGAGACTGTGGAGCAGAGTTATCAAGGTGTTTTTGATCAGGTGGAAAAACCTGCTTGATGAGGATGCCACTTGGGAGGGTAAACAGGTACTCCAACACCCATCATTGCAGTTGCTTGGGGACAAGCAGCATTTAGGCATGGAGGACTATGATGTCCTTACTTAGCAATTCTGTTAAGTAATTACTAGGTTTGTCAATTTTGCAATTTTTCCATCATAAACTTAGGAAGAGTGGGCTAGGAGGACCCCACTTAGCAATTTTGATTTGATGTGGCTCTCAATAATTTTGATTTGATGTGGCTCCAACATAGGAGAGAGGAAGGAAAATTGATTTTCTAGTAGGAAGTGGGGGCTACCCAAGAGGAATATGCACCCCTTGGAGAAAGGCGTATTTGTGGAAAGAGAGAGAGGGGGGTCGATGTATGGGGCCCACTTGGTGAAGGGGGAGCTCAAGGATAAATAGGAGAAGAAGACTTCATTTGGGGGCTTTTGAACCTTTGAAAAACAAACTCACCTAGTACGCTTGAGCTGTTGAGCCAAGTCTACAAGTGTTGTTCAACACATGAGATTTCCGAGGGGAAATCTCAACTCCTTCGGTGGACTTCGAGTGCCACCCTAGGGGAGCCATTGCTACATTGTGGAGTTGTTCCAGAGAGCTTTCTATAGGAAATTCGTGCTATTCTGGAGCAGACTGGGTTGTAGGAAGGGACCACGCACTCTTGAGGGAAGCAAGCTACAGAGTAGAGCTATTTCTGGGAATTTAGGAGCATATTCCCTTGAGGTCTAGCAGCAATTTTGCAGGCGATTGATAGGAGGTCGGAGGGGCTTTCTTCAGGCCGAGTTTACTTCTCCTGGGCTTGAGCAGAAGTGACTAGATTGGAGCCTGCACAGTCATTTGTGGAGGTCACTCGTTGTGGGGCTTGTTCCGAGATTTGGGGGTTGAGTTTGCTTGGGGACACAAGGAGAATATTTGGGGAGTTTGCTCAGCATTTTGGAGGTATTGGGCAACATTATTTCTTGGTCATTCGAATTACCCAACTGGTTGAGGAGCGCGCTATAATTGGGGGTAATTTCGAAGGTTGGAACTAGGCCCAACCCTTTCTGGGTCTTTGTGGGTTTGTTGAGGAGAGCCCAAGGCTAATTTTGCAGAATTTTCTGAGCACTCTAGAGGGGCCAAACAACAGTCTCTTTCCAGCCAGTAGTTGCAGATTTCCAGGGCCAACACAGAGCTTGAAGAGGAATTGCTTCCTAGCATCCGGGCAACACAATTTCTCACTTGGGGTTTGTCTAGCTTGCTTTAGCAAGCCTAGGTGCACATATTCCATACAAATTTTGTACCTTCCTCTTATATAATAAAATGGCTCAGTTTGGCGCTGTTTTTGGCTGAATTTGTGGGCGTCTAATTACATGTTAATTTTTTGTGTTGCATGTGGAATTTTGCTTTGTTTATCAATGTTATTTCCTAGTAGGAATATTACATGTTTATATGACTATAATCATTGTTTAGAGATGAGATAGATACTTTTCGAAGACTATAAACATTATCTATTATTTTTATATGCCCGACTTCTTTAAGAAGATCTTTATATGCCTGACTTCTTTAAGAAGCAACAAGAAGAGATGAGCTAGACACTATTTGAAAACTATAAATATTGTTTATTATTCATTAGTTTTCTCTCTCATTCACATACACAACATTACACAACATGCTTTACAATGACAATGGAAAAAACACAAAGCAAACAAATATTTATCCTACAATTAATTAACATTAAAATCATTGGATCATTAAAAAAAGGCGTTAATAATAACCAAATAGTCTACCCAAGTAGTGGCAGGGCACAAGTAAAGTCATAGAGACAGAATATCTTATGAAGACACTTAGTAACTTTACTTCTCATTGTATGTCATTACATTATGGTAAATGCTAACCAATGAGACAATAATTTGTTTACTTCTTTTCCATCTTATCTATTGAATTTTACATTATTTCTTTCATTAAATTTCACATTATTTCTTTCCGATAAATTAATGCATTGACTCACTTCCCCCTGATTAATGTTTACCATTACATTCAAAATAATCTGCTTTGGCTGCCTGTTATTTGTGGAGCTCCTCGGCCACAACAAGACCAACCACAAGCGTATAATTGACATTTTCAGAACATAACATTACATTCAAAACAATATAATTGACATTTTCATAACATAACAGTACATTCAAAACAATATAATTGACAATCTCATATAGGACTTTTCGTTTATTTCATTCCATTCAAAACAATATAATTGACATTTTCACATGGGACTTTTCGTTTATTAGTACAATCCAATCAAACAATAATTGCCACTTGTAGAGAGGAGTTCAATTATTACTTCATTACAATGAAGAAATAATTACCACTTTTATACAGAAGGGAATTTGAAAAACGCTTCCTAGGATGCTTATATATATCCAGAAAAGCCATAGAAATATGTGCTAAGAAATCTCACACTTAACAATGAACAATGACGCCTCTGTTTTTCACCATCCTTGAACAGGCCATCGACAAGATCGGTCGGGCAACCAGGAGCTCCTCTTCTTAACTTTGACTTTCAATTTGGGTTCCTTCGTTTCACGAGATTCAGGTTCAGTGGGCTTCTTCTTATGTTTGTCTGCAAATTCACCAGCAGCAATATTACTGTTAAACTTTCCTACATTGAGTCTTCCCTTAAGTACTGATATGGACTTCAATTTGCTTCGGCTCCAAGAACTGAATGATGCCGACCTCTGGACTCTTCCTGGAAAATCCTCGTAACATTGAGATTCAGTCTCAATCACATAGCCTTCGTCCAATCTCATAGATTTTCTGAGATTGTCATATTTGGTGAATCGCATACTCTCGGAAGATATACTCTCTGCCAGGATCGAACTTTCAACATTTCTGGTCGTTAACGAGGAGGACCTGCGAAAACTCAAACTCCGTGCTATTTCTTTCAAATGCATTTTGGCGCAGATTGGTTTGTCTCACCAACACCGCCGCCTACATATAGAATTGAAAAACCACGAGTAGAGAACAACTAAGAGACACGTTTACCTTTAATTTATTCATTTACTCTGTGTCAAGCAAGGTAGCAAACTCTTATTTCAAATCAAATCAAAATATAATATGTACAGAGGACGTATTATGCGTATACAACTATTTATAACTGGTTTTGCGGTGTGTATGTATTTTATTTATTTATTTATTAGGATTAGGTTGAGAAGCCAGGTGTTAATGGAATGGAAGAAAAATGATCAGTCTATATTGGGATGTTATTATTAGGTATTAATGGGATAGAAGAAAAATGATGAATATATAGTGGAATGTTATTATCAAGATTGTGTGAGGTAAGTTGTGTGAAATTTGATATTAAGTTTAGAAGTTTTTTGAATACTCAAGGCTAGACGTTTTTTGAATACTCAAGGTTACATATTGTAATGTCTTGTCCAATCTTGTTTAACATTTTGACTCAGTCAAATTACATAAATCTATAATAATAATAATAATGTAAAATAGTTAATTTAACATCAGCAGTCTTTGCACTCTAGATTCTCAATACAATATTTTTATTTTAAAATGAAATGAAATAAATATAACAAAATAAAAAGAAATCCATTTTAGTATGACATAATTCATTATAGAAAATGAATCAATTTTTTTCAATTTAAAGATATTTGCATCTCAAAAAATTTGATCCCTCTCATATATTTAGTAATATTACTCTTAAAAACTAATCTACTATATATTTTACCACTTTTAACCACTTTTAAGAACTAATCTACAATATAGATTTTATTTTTATTAATGTAAAGGAGAACTAATCTACCATATATATTTTATTTTTATTAATGTAAAGGAGGATGTATTTTGGTCTATTTTTATCAAAGACTCCCAATTAATATATTTATGTACAAGGATGAGAACAACAACTTGACGTGTAGATAACGCTGTAGCTGAGTGCCTTGTCATGCAAGTAAATGTTTTATTTTGAGTTGATGTGATTCTTTCCTCTTCATCATTAAAGTCGAACGCATCGAATGAAAGAGAAATATATAAATCTCAAATGTTTTTATTATAACTATAAACCTATTCTGCTCCCTCCCTACCTCTCATTTTGAACAAGGTCAAATTCGTTATAATATAGATAGTCGTCATCTTATTAGCGTTGAACTAAGAAAAGTATGATACTTTTTATAACATATATCGTCATTATCTTATCTAGCGTCAATGTTAAAAAAAATATAATGCTAATTTCATTTTACTTACTTTAATGTTAAAGGAGACCAACATTTCATATTATTAAATTAAATGTTAAAAATAATGATTTCATATTATTTAATTTAGTGTAAAAGATGATAAGGTGTAGATAGGTTTAATAATATAAATGTAAAAAAATAATGATTTCATATTATTTAATTTAGTGTAAAAAATGATAAGGTGTAGATAAGTTTTCAATGAAGAGTCAAACTAGACTATTACAATATTTTAAATATTAGATTATTATAATATTTTAAATTATATTTATATAATTTGTTTTAAATATTTTAAATTATATTTATAAGTGTGTTTTAAATGATAACACACTCAAAAATATCTAGATTATAATTTTTATTTTTAAGAAATTGGTATAACTAAAATAAATAAATAATATATATATTATTGGTGTTAAAGTGAAAATATGTTATTAAAAAATAGTTTAATAATAATATATATTATTGATTAAAGTAAAACCATGTTAATAATAATTAAAAATATATATAAGTGATAGAAAGGAGTATGTATTTATAAGAAAATAAAATAAAAAAATCAATAAAATTGCTCCATGTGAAAAACAAGAATTTGACCATGGCTTTGAGATGATATAAAAGCTTACAAACTATTCCAAAAAGGATGCAACCAATAATGGCTTTCATTAAATTTGTTAAGTGTATAGATTGCTATTGGGTTCGGTCAATCAAAGAGAGTAATAATAATCAATTTTCACAACATCAATTTGATTATAGTGATGTTTATATAATTTTAAAATGGAAAGTTATTATGTAGTTGAGTATAGTGATGTACATATAATTTTAAAATGGAAATTTATTATGTAGTATTGTAGTTCTTATTAAAATTTTACATAATATTTTTCGAAATTTTAAAATAAATAAAGAGTTTAGGAATTTCAAGTTTAATTTTCACAAATAGGTTAATTTTTTAAGTTTTTTTTTTTTAAATATTGATCTCATTTTTTCATAAAATCAAATAAAGAGATATAAATTATTTTTCCTAAGAAATAGCCAAAATTTTATAGGAACTATATATAAGAGTCCAAATAATAATCCAAATAATAAGTTTCACTAATAAAAATGAGAGTTGGAGCAGCGAGGGCTTTTGAGAGTTGGAGCAGCGAGGGCTTTTGAGAGTTGGAGCAGCAAGGGCTTTGAGCATTGGAGCAGTGAGCAGAGCAGCGAGGGCTTTGAGCTTTGGAGCAATGAGCAGCGAGGGCTTTGTCTGCAAGGAGCGGTGAGCAGCGAGGGATTTGTCTGCGAGGAGCGGTGAGCAGCGAGCAGCGTGGGTTGGTCTGCGAGGAGCGGTGAGCAGCGAGCAATGTGGGACTTTCTGTGAGGAGCGGCGAGCAGCAAGGGCTTCACCAGAGGCGGGCAGCAAGCAGCGTGGGTTTCTGGTCCTTGTCTTGCAGGCACAGTTCTTCCTTGACAGCGGCGAGGGTGCGGTATCTCTTGAGGCAAGCAGCGCAAGGCGAGCAGCGAGGGTTTCTCTGGTGACTCTGCGCAGTTCTTCTCCTCAGTCCTCATCTTGCAGGCACAGGTACAGTTCATCCTTGGCAGAGGCTCGGGCGCGGGCTCCCTAGAGGCCAGCGACGTGAGGCGAGCAGTGAGGCTTTCACCAGAGGCGAGCGGCGAGGTTTTCACAGACGAGTTTTTCTCCTCCGTCCTCGACTTGCAAGCTTAGTTATTCCTTGGCAGCGGCGTGGGTGGGGGCTCTCTAGAGGCGAGCGGCAGAGGCGAGCAGAGAGGTTTTCTCCGATGACTCCGCGGGTTGATTTTCTCCTCCAATCAGGCTCAATTCATCTTCTGATCTTTTATTTTTCTCTGAGCGGGGGTGAGGTGGCTGCCCTTGCCGCCTCTGCCCCCTGCTCCGCCTATGCTCCGGTAGGTTTTCTCCTGCTCGGCGGCAGCTTGGTTTTGTTTTGGCCGCGGCATATCCTTTGAAGCGTTGAGGGAGCAGGGCGCTCTGCATTGTTTCGTGCCGCAACTATGGATGTTCCCGTTGGTCTTTTTTCTACAGGCAGATGTGGAGGATTGAGGCAATTTTTCCACCTGTGTTTTTCGTCTGATTCGGGTGGAGAGTTTGAGGGGGTGGGGAAGGAGTGGCTACTTTTGCTGCTCTCTTCCTCATTTCGTGCCTCTCCTTTTGTATTGGGCGGACAGATCTAGCGCTTTTTGTTCTCATTTTCTTTCCACAGAAGCTTGTATGCTTGGTGCTTTGTTCTTCTGCACCTTATAGATGGGTTGTCTCTTCAGGACTGTTTTTTCGGGGGCGCAATATATTGGGCACTGTTAAGCAGTTTTTCTGGGGTTTATACCTTTATTTGCTGCCCTGTCAGAGGGCATATCTGGATACTTCATTTGGAGTATTTTTTTCTGTGGCTCGGTCCACGTTTCTGCATATGCTTCAGTCATATGCAATATGTAATTCTTCTTTTATGAATATATACAACTTTTTTCTTCTTGAAAAAAATATAAAATCAATAGAAATTTGAATATTTTTATAAAAATTATACAAGTTGTGTTACATTTTTCATACTAGGGACTAATTAGATCCATTAAGGTTTCTACACTTTAAGATAAAATTTCATCCTTAAAATTGTCCTTAAAGAGCTATATTTTAAAACTATAGTCTTCCAAAATATTTTTTTCATGAACTTTTCAGTACAACAAACACAAGGAAACTCCAACAAAAATGTGAAAGAGCATAACCATGAGTGGAAAATCCCCATTATCTTATAAAAAGAATATCATCCAAAAGAGACATAGTATATGACAAAGAGCATATTGAAGTTGAAAGTGATATGAAAAATATGCTACTAAGGCAACAATATCGAACATCAAAAAAAAAAATTAAGCAAGAAAACCAAGAGCTTGACCATATGCTAAAGACAATTAAAGATCTCACCAAGTGCTCCAAACACCAGATGTTAGAAGATGGTATTTCCATCACATAATGCATGCTTGCCAACACTTTCCAAAGGGAAGCAAAAACTAAACATAGTTGTAAA
The DNA here is from genome assembly GCA_031772625.1 of Pinus tabuliformis. NCBI lineage: Eukaryota > Viridiplantae > Streptophyta > Pinopsida > Pinales > Pinaceae > Pinus > Pinus tabuliformis. The sequence goes on from CM062809.1 coordinate 57,291,796, forward strand.
AGTTGTTGAGTACAACCACAACTATTCAATTGGACATTGAAGAAATACCACCTATAGAGGTATTCTATATTCCAATGCAGGGCCATTCTTAAAAGAGCAGGAAGAAGATGATGATCATTGAGACATAGGTTTTCACAACAACTATTGCTTCACCAATAGCCCCATTGGAGGTAGTTTGGCAAGGTACATCAACAACACCTGACAAAGAATTCAAAGAATTAGTCCAATATGCAGGGGCTTATGATTTTGCTAGAATGGATAAGGAAACTAAATTCGAACAATTTATTAGGAAAAAATATGAAAAAATACATCAATTGGAACAAAGATCTTCACAAGCAGAAACCCAAATGCAAGCCCAAATTTCCTTGTCAAAGGACAATATGTGTCTGAAATAAAGCTAAACGATGACATGGTAAATGAATTATAAGGGATGTTAAAGCAAGTCGGGGAAAATACTTTATATCTTGCTAAGTGTGATCCTAAAGCTCGTGATTTAAATCAACAACTTAAGCATGAGCAACAATGCTTCTATAGTTAGTTAAGCACAATACAAGCTCAAAAAAAATTAGTATATTCCTTTCAAGATGATTTGCTTGATATGGAAAATCATATGGTGAAACCAAATGAAAACTCAATGAGATTTTGACATGGAAAGGTGATCCAAAAAGGTTCTTTCCAAACTTTCCCAATATCAATGAAATGCATAAGTCTAAAATTCTTCATGTTTGGAAGAATAATATACGCTTGTTCAAAAAATTGGTGAAAGATGCTAAAAGAATTTATAATTTTGTTGTTCAATCAATCATTCAACCACTTAAAAATTCTAGAATGCTACCAAATGTTTTAGAATAAACTCTTTCAAAGGCAGAAGCATTAAAATCAAAATGGAAAAATTACATGGCAAAGTTTCATGAAAGGGTTGAACAATTGTCAAAAAGTAAATTTCGAGTTAACCTGGTAATTACTCATCAAACCTCATGGTTGCCTTGAAGTAACTAAGGTCGTCATTGAACATGCAACTCAGTTATTACCATATTTGCAAGCTCAAGCATATATATGACAAGTGATCATTAGACCTCACTCACCTCTCGAGCTTGCCCATCTTCTAGAAGTCTACCAGGAATGACAAGCACCCATTGGCTATTCATCAAAAATTGTCCTTCCAAGTTTAATATTTCATTTCAATTTTAAAACTTGTAACAAAATGTCTATTTTATTCAAGTTTGTTTTTTCTTTAGTTGAGAGAATTTTGGAGATGTAACTATTCTCTATTTTTGTTTGAAAACTATTTAAATCCTTCTTGGGCCCGAGATTGAGGGTTTTGAAATTTTGAAAGAAAGGGCCCTACTGCACTTATGTACGAGTATTTTTTCTAATAGAAGCTAAACCACTTTTGATTCCATGTCGCAGAGAAGCAAAGCGGAATAGATACTATTATTGATGTTGTCTTGTTTTTTTTATTGGAATCATCTGAGTTTACTCATGTTTATAAGTGAAGGATTTAATAATTCATTTTTGTATTATTGTATTTGCCATTTGTAAACATGATTATTCGAGATTATATGTGATTTTGTTAGTATAACAATTCAACTAACTATTTAATTGAGTTATTTATCATTTGTGGTTTTTTTTAATTAGACGATTTAACAAAGAGATATACATCTAATTATTGAGTTATATTTCATTTCACATATGCAGTTGCACCCGGGTTATATATTAAACAATGTATTTTATTTATTTTACTTCCATGTCTTAACTTATAATCATTAAATTGGTTACTATATTTCTCTTTTAGTTTATATATCCTTAAGCCTCCATCTGCTAGAGCAGCTTCCATACGGGTAACTAGACCCAATTTAAAACCATTAGGGACCAACATTCCAAATGGAAAAGAGTCTAATTTGAGGTTCTAACTAGGTGGTTTCCCAAATTTCGTTGAGGTCATTTCAAGCCATCAACATAACAACCTAAAAAAACAGATTTATATTTAATATTTATCATTGATATAACATTGATAAACTAGTTTCAAATAAGTCTTTAAAGTCAAAACAATAAACACACTTAATATATACAAATTTATAATATAAACTCTTTGTCATGAGGTATTACACTTTAGTTGCATTCGTCTTCTCATAGGGCCCTATGACTATGGACCTATTGTATAATAAGGATCACTGTGATATATAATCATGTTCATGATTAAATACTTCCATCATTATCCATTGATATAAATGTACTTTTATTGAACAACTATTTATGATCCTTTTTTATTTTTATATAGAGACTTATTTATTCAAAGTTAAAAGCCTAATTTTCTTGGGGCTACAATCTTGAATGTGTGAGTGTGTACCATGTAGCTAATATTCAAAAGTTGAGCATAGCCATCATTCCTTGAAGTATAGTTCCCTTCCATGACCTTAGTATTTCACTTGAGTAATAATACACTTGAGATTTGGTACCTCTTTAGTGCATTATTAAAGACAAAGTATGCCAAAAAGTTGGGTATTCTAACTTTAAAATGCCTTAGAAAATGTTTTGCAATAGTTTGAAGGAAATATGGGAAAGTATTGGTGTATCAAATGGCATTATTTTTCATGTGATATAGGCTATATCACACAAAAGGAACTTCATATCATACATCTTAAACCAGAGAGATTTGGCATGTATTTTAAGATCTTTGTGTAGAACAAAAGATTAGGGTGGTGTGAATTATTGCACCACGATTATTTTGTTGTGTGGTACAACACAACATCAGTTAAGTTTTGTGTCTATATTACAAGGAATGACTTGAATGGGGGTCATAGTGGAATAACAATTTGAGTGGTGCAATGTATCACACAATAATTTTTTGTGGGTGCATGGAATTAGTAGTTTTTTTTTTACTGGAGTATTGAAGATGAGTTCCATGTATATTGTTTAGGGTGCATAATGAACACCTTACTTTTCTCCTTTTTTTCTCACCACTCAATTATTTTGTTCTAATACCTTGACTAGTCAAATTCTTAGTTGACCATCCAATTGGACTCCTAGTTGGAACATTAGTTTAACACTTAGTTAATATCCTACCAGGGAAAATTTTAGGGGCTAATATTCACAAGTGGGCTAATTTTCTATGTGTTTTCCAAAAAAAAGATTCGCTAATTTCCATTTTTCCTAAATATGTTTCACCCAAATTTTATATCATAAACTTATTTTACCTTAAAAATCACCAAATTTTTATAGATACTATATAAAATCATTAGAAATCTGAATATTTTTACAAACATATCACTAACCATTTTATAGTTTTCATGTTATGGACTAGTAAGATTCGCCAAGGTTTCTAAACTTTAAGGTAAATTTCCATCCTTAAATTTTTCCCTGTATCAGAGTTGATTCCATATTTGATGACCTATTAGACAACTCAAATGACATTCTAGTTCACCCTCCTAATTGATTGATTGTATTTCTTTACCATTCTAGATGATTTTATTTTCCACTAAGAACGATACCAAAAATTGGGACAAGAGAATGTATCTTCATAAACAAGGTCACTTTGAAATTATAAGAAATGCCTGTGCCAAAATGATTCCCAAGTCTAGCTATGTTGGTTTACTATAGGTTCTCTAATCTGCATGCACTAGACTATTCAAAACAAGAACATAAGATCCTAGCTTTGAAACATTCAATGTGAACTTTCATATTGGAAAACAAAGAAAAATTGACCCAATAACCAATTTGATAGTTGTGCTACTATTTAATCATTAAGGTAAGCAAAATAAGTCACTCAGTTAAAGGAATGATAATAGGATGAGGAAATCAATTAGACAAAATTAGAAGTCGACTTAGCAAGGTAATGAAATGGCTAACAATCAATCATGTAACCTATGGAGAGAAAGAAGTATTCTCTTTGGTTGTGTGAGGATCATATGGTTGTCATATGTTGAAAATGCAACAAGAAAATACTAATTTAATTTTGTCCTTGAATTAAATTAGGAATTAAATTGTAATTACACATCTCATGACAACTTGTAATAGTTAACTAAGTTAATTTGACTTATTTGGCTGAGTTAATTCGAGATGAGGGTCTAACTAAAGTCATGTAGAGTGTCTCCTACTTTATAGGAGCCCTGTTTGAGTTTATTTTGAGTTGTAATTATTTAATTCAGTCTAACTAAGTTAAATTCCGTTAAACTAGCTCCAACTAATGGAGGAATTAGTGGGAGATCCAGTAGTGGAGTGTAACTTGTAGTAGGGGGGTATAACCAACAGAGATCAACCAGTAAAATAAATATCCACTCATAATTAACTCATGCATATCATATCATAACAAACTCATGCATGTCAGATTAGAGAAAGACCCAGCTGAGATTGGAGTTCAGGGAAAGTGTATCATCATTTGTATAATCATATGAATTGTACAGGTGGTGCATGCAATCAGAGGAAGGTCTATGAGGATTGCGCCATTCATAATTTTGGAATTTCCTAATTAAATATGGGATAATTCCCAAGGAAATATGAGCTTGGCATGCAATAGAATTGGCTAAGTATTGGCTTGAGATTGTCTGGGAAGTAGTGAGATAGATAAAGATAGTGAAGAGGTTGCTCGGGCTTGAGAAAGGCATTGTAGTCTTCTCATATTTTTTTATTAATGCAATATACAGATAATAAGGTTTTTTAGCCGTGACTTTCCCCAGAAAATTATTGTGTTATGTGTGATTGAATTATTTCTCTTTTATGCTTCGTGATTTCATCAATCATTTATTATTTCCGCTGATGAGTAGAGTATATTCAAGTCAATTGTTTTAGCATATTACAACCTGAAATTTGAATCTACAAGGAATTTCTACATGGTATTAGAGCTGAAATCACTATAGAAGAGGAGAATATGATTTTGTCTTTTGCTGGAGAAATCGAATTTGCAGTATCATACTTTAGAGCCAACAGGATGTCCTTCAATGGATTGAGACTCGAATATGCCCTTGAAGGTAGTTCAAACTATATTTCTTTGAAGGACAGGATGGAGGCAGTGTTGGAAGACAATGGTCTTAAGGAATTCATAGAAAAAGATATTTGTAAGCTAGTGGATGCCCAGGATCTGGCAGAGTGGAGAAAGTGTGTGGAAAAGGTGAGAAGGATTATCTTAGAAGGAGTTTGAGATCATATTTTCTCGAACCTCCACGGTAAGGAAACTCCATTTGTAATGTGGAAGGCCTTGACAGATCGGTTTCAAAACAACAATGACCAAAGGAAGCTAACACTGAAGGAAAATCTCAAAAAAATCAAGATGGAGAAGGGTGACACAATACCGAAGTACTTGACCAAGTTCACCCAATGTGGAGATGAGATTGGAAGTGTCGGTGTTATAGGTGTTGAAGACGATCTGGTGAGCCTAGTGCTTTTTGATCCGAACTTAAATAGGAACATAACATATTATAGATATAATCATAAACACAGAGATGCATAAGAAAAACACTTCATTTCATTTATAGAAAAATATTGAACTATGCTTACAAACAAAATGGAAATAAGATAGCTCGAGTGATGGTAGGTTATCTATGAGAAGAGATGTGGTGACTACATGCCTCTGAACTGTGTTACAATGAGGCTCAAGGGCCTATTTATTATTGAAAAACATGAGAAAATCCTAAACAACCAAAACCCTAACCCCAAGAGTGTAACACCAAGAGTTTGTGGGCCCCATTAGGTTTATTTGGGCAATCAACTTCCCAAGGTCATAACTTGGTTGTATTATATTCGTTTGGCGTGTACGATAATTTTTGAAAAGGTCTCATCGAATACTACACGTTTTGCTGCAAGACCTTGCCTATGGCTATGGTCTACCGCAGACCCCAAAAAATGCCATTTAGGGGGTCAAACTGCTCCAAAAGTTCAGGACCCGAAAAAACTGCTAAAAATAGTAAATGTTGAAATGAACAAGGAAACAAATGAAACTGACTAGGGGGTCTAGGTTGAATAGGCTAGTAGCCACCAATATCCACCTAGATCATTCCTCCCCCCCTTAGGAAGAAATGGTCCCCATTGCCTGCAAAGCCTCCATGAGGTGAGGAAATTTATGTTGAACCTGGTCCCTAGTGAACCACTTTCCCTAGTGAAGGAGTTGGCCTGCTTTGACAACTCGATATAACTATATCCTCTGTTGGTGAGTGCTGTTAAACTGTGTGTCCATGATCTAATCAGTTGTGTCATGTTCCATGCAGTCCGGGTTGAGCTCTGTTGGTGTGAGTTGTTCTGCAATGTCAAATGTGTCTAACAATGGTGGAAAGTATGGCTGAAGGCGATCTACATTGAACATTGGGTGATTACCAAGGAACACTGGGATGCTGAGCTCAAAGGCATTGTCACTGACGGCCTTCGTGATGGTGTATGGACCATATCAGAGTGGGTGAAGCTTGCAGTGGGGTCCAACAAGGCTCTCCTTCTGCGAATGTGGCCAAACTATGTCGCCCACCTGGAACTTGTGAGACACTCCATGTTGATCAAGGCGCTGCTTGTACTTAGCTTTGAATTTGTCCAATAGACCATGGACCTATTGGAAGATGTGTTGAATGAACTCAATGAAGTTTTTAGCCCTTTTAGCTTCGAACTGAATGTGGGTCGAATCTACTGGAGTGGTTGCAAATGGTATGGCCACATCAATGGGGCATAATGGTTGAAATCCCAACCCTACCTGAAAGGGGTTGTGGCCTATTGAGATGTGGAGAGTTATGTTGTAGCTGTGTTGGACATAGGGGAGAATTTCATCCCACGTGCATGGATGCTTCGAGTCGTACATGTGGAAAATGTGTACGATCATCATGTTGACAATCTCTGTTTGGCCATCAGTTTGGGGATGGAAAGTCATGGGGTTAGTAAGTTTTATATCCAGCATTGATCAGATACTTGACCAAAATGCACTCAATAATTTGTTGTCCCGATCTGAGACAATGTATTGTGGTATCCCAAAGTGTACCCACACTTTCTAAAATAAGAGCTTAGCAGTGGCCTTTGTTGTGATACTCTTCTTGCACGTCGCCATGATGGCCATCTTAGAGAATCTGTCGATGACCACGAAAACACAATCGTTATCGTGCTTAGTAGAAGGAAGGCCTGACATGTAATCCATGGAGACATATTCCCAAGGCTAGCTAGGAGTAGGTAGAGGAGTATACAGGCCTTGCTTCTTGATGGTCGGTTTGGCAATGGCAAAGGAAGTGCAGGATCTAATGTACTTCCCAACATCATGGCGAAGTTTTGGCCAATAAAAATACTTTTGCAATACCTCCATTATTTTCTCTACTCTGAAATGCCCAAAGACCCGACTATAGTGCGCCTCCAAAATCATCTTGGCACGATCACTTGAAGGAACACAGATGTGTCCCATGTGGCATAACAGTGCATCTTGAAGGTGAAAATTTTGAACTTGCTTCCCTTCCAAGAGTGTCTGGTATATGTTGCCGAATTCTGGATCGCTCTTGTAAAGATGCGGCCACCCCGATGTCTCATGCCCATAGGAGTCAAGCACAGTGATCAGCGCCATGACCAGTGGTCAGCTAAGGCAATCAACGACGTTATTGGTGTTGCCCTTCTTATACTTAATGTTCAAATGAACTGTTGCAGATAGGTGGACCTTTCTGATGGCGATCGTTCTATAACTTCCCTTGTGTTTGTATGAACTGCAGAGGTCGGCAGTCTATGTGGATGACCATTTCCTTCCCCATAATGTAATGATTCAATTGATGGTAGGCTTGCATAGTGGAATACATTTCTTTTTCATAAGTGGGGTACTTTCAGACTGTGCCTAAAAGTGTCTCACTGTGGTAAGCCACTGGATGCCCATATTGAGTAAGAACAACACCAATAGCATAGTTAGAGGCATATGTCTCAATCTCAAATGGTTGTCGTAGGTCTGGTAAGGTGAGCACTGGTGCAGAACATAAGCGATTCTTCAACTCGAAGAACACTTTTGCTAGGTTTCCAACCAAAAAAACTTTGTTTTCACTCTGCCCTTGGTGACTTGACTTAAAGGCCAAGTTGTTAAAATTGGAAACTAGGGCCAAACTCCATGTGGGTCACCTTATTTATGGCAACTGATATTTTTCCCAGGTTCCTCTTGTCAAGAGGTGTAGGATTGATCTAAATATCATCCGATTCCAACAAGTGTTTATGGAGATATGAATTTATTTGTATTTACTTGACAAATTGTCAAGGTCAGCCAACAGCTAAATGTGTGGCACACATGCCCAGCAAATCATATAAGTACAAGTGAGGTTGATTCATTATCAACTCATCTCATCTCAACTCATCTTCTCTCTCCTCATCTTATTGGGCAAGCAAAGGAGCAGCTTCTCTCACATGTGCAAGAAGAAGGACAAATTAGGGCAACGTTGACTGAATTAGGGCAGCGTTGACTTTTTGGGCAGCATTGACATTTCTAGGGTTGCGTTGACCAAATGCTGGGTTGTTTTATGGAGCGTTGACCAAGGGAAGACCTGCGCTGACTTTTTAGGGGTTGCGTTGACCTGAAAGTTGACCAGTGTTGATTGCTTAGGGTTGACCGCAGATTGTTGAACTTTGACTGCTTTTTTTACTGAGTATTTTGGATTGTTTTGGGCTGCTGAAGATAGTTGTTGAAGACTGAGTTCTTTAAGTTGACTAGAAGTCAATCCGGGGCTATTTTGACCAAGTTTGACTTTGCTGATTTAGGGTTTGCTATTGCTGTTATAAAATTACAAAATTATGAATTGTACTATTTCTCTCTGCTGAACTATTTAAGATTAAAGAAGAATTGATTAAAGGGTTTCCCCGCATTGGGGTTTTTCCTTGGCTAGCTGCCACATCTTGTGTCTCTTGTCTTGGTTTGTTTTCTGTCGATCGTTTGATGTTCTATTTGCACTGCACTTTATGTTTATGTGATTGCTAAATAGTGGCTAATAAAAAGATTTGAAGTAAACTGCTCTAAGCATAGAACATACCATAATTTAACATGGTATCAGAGCTGAGGTGAAGACAAATCCCAAGCAAAAGCAAGAGCTAGAGCAATCATCGAAGGCTGTTGAAGAAATCTTAAAGAAGTCATGGGGTCCTCAACACACTTCCCCACTAAAGACAAACTTCGTGAGAAGTCTAACTATCACGGATGGAAGATGTCTCTCGATCTGACATTAGAAAAGCAGGGAGTGTTGGACCATGTGAGAGGCAGAATTGTTGAGCCTCTATCAAATGCATCTGTTGTTGCAAAGAACAAGTGGACCAGGGGAGAATTCAAAGCAAAGAAGATCATCTGGGACTCTATCGACAAGCGCCTGGTGGCCTATGTTTCCGAGCTGACCACCTCCAAGGAAATATATGATAGACTGGTGAGTTTATTTAAAGTTAATGATGCAAATCAAGTTATTTTCCTTAGAAATAAGCTGAAGGAAATTAAGAAGGGCAAAGATGAGAGTATGCAAACATATTTCTTAAGGATCATTGAGATCAAGAATGATCTCCTATCTATTGGGGAAGTAGTTCCTGATAGGGAAATGACTATCACAACTCTCAGAGGGCTGCCACCTGAATGGTATATATTCAGGACTACTCTTCTCAACAATAATGTAATTCCTGGATTTGAGGAATTGATGGCAAGATGCATTCAAGAAGAAACAAGGATGGAAGAGCAAGAAATGCCCACACTTAAAGGAAATCCCTTTGCCTTTTCTTCTCATGCTAAAAGAAGAAACCATTCCGAGGCTAAATCCAAAGGAAAGGCTGGACCGAAAGGTGGAAGAAAAGGATGATGTTACAATTGCAACAAAATGGGCCACTATGCGAGGGAGTGCCCTGATAAAAGGGACTCACACCATGATGATGATCAAAATCACTCTCAAGGCAATCAAAGGAATGGCAAGTCCAATGGCAGAGGTAAAAGGAATGCTGGAAATCAAGGAAGAGGTCAACCCTTCAAGAAGGCAAGAAACTCCAGGTATGAATCTAACGTTGTTAACAATAAGCAAGATGAATATTATCTACCAGTGGCCCTCTCTACTACTGCTCCCCCTGGACTCGCTGGGAAATTGGCTTATTGATAGTGGTGCCTCGAGGCACTTCACTAGTTACAAAGAAGCTCTCTCTAATCTGATAGAGAAGGAGACCAACTGGGAAATTGTTCTTGGGGACAACTCAAAATATCCCACGAAAGGTGTAGGGAATGTCACTCTTCAATTGAATCAGGGAAATACAATTCATTTACAAGAAGTCCTATATATACCTGATCTCAAAAAGAACCTGGTGTCCATTTTGGCAATGGATGACAAAGGCTACAAGGTGGCCTTCATCGATGGCAAGGTAAGTGTATGGAAAAAGAACTTTAAAGATGCTTTCACTCTTGGATTTCGAGTTGATTCAATATGTCAGGTCGGAGGAAGTCCGCTAGGTGTCATGTCTTGAGACACATCTCTTCAGTACGAACTATGGCATCAGAGGTTTGTTCACCTTCATTATAAAGCTATACCCGACGTGAGAAAACTAGTGACCAGGATGCCCGAGTTCAAATTAGAGCAAGAAGGTGTGTGTTCGGGATGTGCCGAAGGAAAGCTCAAAAGGGGACCATTCCCATCAAGCCAAAACAAGACCTTTGATATATTGCGGTTGGTTCACTCAAACATATCAGGTATGATGCCTGTGAACTCCTTGGGAGGATATTTATATTACCTCACTTTTACATATGATTATTCTCTTAAGACTTGGATATACTTCTTGAAAAAGAAGGATGAAGTGTTCTCTTGGTTTCGTCGCTTCAAAGCCTTGATCGAGAATCAAACCGAAAAGAAGATCAAGATCTTAAGGACTGATAATGGGACTGAGTATGAATCCAATGAGTTCCATGACTTTTGCAAAGAGGCTGGGATTAAGAAGGAGACTACAACACCATATAATCTTGAGCAAAATGGTGTGGCAGAAAGGAAGAATCGTATGATTGTGGAAGTTGTCTGTGCTATGCTCCATGATCAAAGACTTCCAGGCACGAAGCTGCGAATACTGCCATATATGTGCAAAACCGATGCCCTCATCAAGCATTGGGTTCCAAGACTCCCGAAGAGATGTTCACTGGTAAGAAACCTAATGTATCTCATTTTAGAATTTTTGGAAGTCCTGTATATTTTCATGTGCCGAAAGAGAAAAGGAATAAATTGGGTGCATCTGGAAAGAAAGGAATCTTCGTGGGCTATAGTGAAAATACTAAGGGCTATAGAATCTATGTGGCTGGTCAAAGGGAAGTCGAGATTAGCCATGATGTCACCTTTGACGAAGATATGGCTCTTAGCAAAGTTGACAATCTTCCTACTCTAAGGGAATCTAAAGAAGTTGACACCAGGAAACTGGAGGAAAAGGAAGATGAGACGATGCCCGATGTGGAAGAACCTATGGATCCTTTTTATCTCCCTCCACAAGAGCCTTCCTCTTCTAGGAAGAGGTATTCATGGCTTAGGGGTACACTTGATGATGCCGAAGGACACATTGTACCCAGAGGGACTTTCCGAGAAAGTAAGAAGCCGGTCAGGTATCATGGATACTTGACCATCATGAGTACGATCATCCAAAATGAGCCCTCATCATTTGCAGAAGTTGTCAAGCATCAAGTATGGAAGGATGCTATGACTGAGGAATATGAGTCCATCATGAAAAACGATGTCTGGGACATGGTCCCCAAACCACAGGACAATGTCGCTGTCACTTCGAAATGGCTTTGCAAGATAAAGCATGGAGCTGATGGAAGTGCTGAAAAGTATCAGGTTCATTTTGTCGCTCATGGCTTCTCTCAGAAGGAAGGTATAGAATATGATGAGATATTTGCACCTGTTTCCCGATACACCACCATCCGCTTGATCATAGCCCTTACTACTTCACAAGGATGGAACCTACATCAGATGGATGTCAAGACTGCATTCTTGCATGGTTCAATCAAAGAGAAAGTCTATGTGGAACAAACCGAAGGATTTGAGATTTATGAATGAGAATCTCACGTGTGCAGGTTGAAGAAATCCCTCTATGGGCTGAAGCAAGCACCCCGAGCGTGGTATGAGAGGATCGATAGCTACTTGATGAAGTTGGGATTCACCAGGAGTGAAGTCGACCCTAACCTTTACTTTAAGGTTGAAGATGACAAACCTCTCATACTAGTGTTGTACATTGATGACCTCTTTCTGACAGGTGCAGACCCTCTCATTCTCAAATGTAAGAGGGAGTTGGCTTCCGAGTTCGAGATGAAGGACCTAGGAATGATGCACTATTCCCTGGGACTGGAAGTCTGGCAGAAACCAGGGGAGATTTTCCTATCTCAAGGAAAATATGTGGTGAAGATATTGGAGAGATTCGGTATGGTGGACTGCAAGCCCGTGACTACCCCGATGGAGCTTGAATTCAAGAAGTTAAGCGGTAGTGCTACTGGACCTGTTTTACAAAATGCTACCTGTTATCACTCAGGTTGTCCTTCTGGTCGGCTCAAAAGGATACGGCCGAGGTAACCACAGACCAATCTTTGGACTGCAGGTTCTAGCCCACCTGCAATCAAAGAGGGCTCTCTCTTTCTGATTTAGCTTTGTTGATAAGGTTTTTAGGCTAGTTATTGAGTTCAAGGGGTTTTGTTTTGATTTTGGTGGGAAGGATGATTCTTTCAAGTAAAGAGGCAGAGATAGCATGAAAGTTTTAGAACCATTGGGCGTGGAGTCAAGGAGTAGGACTGCTGGTGCGTTTTCTTGGTCACAAGAGGGAATTATGGAGCAAGACAGCTGCATATGAAACAATCTTTCAAGGTAAAAGAGATGGATTAAAGGCTAAGGAATGAGGGGCAATTAAGAATCTCTCATTCAGGTTAGCAGAAGGAAGATAAATGAACCCTATCTAGGAGCAGCTAAGAATTCCTAGATAACAGTCATTCATATGTGAAATAGATCAAACATGAGCCATCACAGAATTCATATTTATGCTTAAATCAAGAGGAAAACATTAAGAAGCCACAAAAACTGAGCATAGAGTGCAGCTAAGCAAATTCTAAACCAATCCTTTGTTCAGTGACTTGAGCATATGTGAAATTGAAATAACAGAGGTAAGGAACACTTATTGATTCATACTGCAGCACAAGAATTCCACATTCAATTCTTCAAACCATTAGACACAGAGCAGACAGTCATTCCTCCAAAGCTTTTCAGCAATCTTTGATTAAGTAAAACATCTCAGATCTCCAGTGCGAGTCTCTAATGAAGATTATCAACCAACCAACCCTTTTTACAATGCAGAGGGTGGTATAAATAGGGAAAATTATCCAAAATTAATCTATTACAACCGACCTAAACAGGTCTAAAATAAAAATGATTACTTTAACCTAATCTTATCCAGAAATAAATGCATGAAAATATCTTTGAGCTGCGCTGAGGGCAGCTATATCAAACTGAGTTAATGTCTGTCCTGGGTGGCTCGGTGCAGTCTTTCTGTAATAACTGTGATTTGTCTTTTATCTCCACCTCTAACTTGGTTCTGCTGCTGTTCGGTGCCATTAATGTGCACTAATCCCGACCAGATAAGCTTTTAAATGGCCTTAACTGCTTTGCTGACTTTGATGGAGGTTTTTAATTTTCACCTGCTTTGATGTTGCTGAACTGATACTCTTTGCTGCTTCATCTTTCCTCTGATACACTTTGGCGCTGAACCTGGCCTCTTTAATGTCTTCTGAGTGCTTTAGACTGTCCTATCGACCTTTTATGGCTGCTGCTCGGCCCTCTGTTGCTTTAAAAATTGTGTTTGCCCCTTACCTCGCGAAGAAATTGTGTTCATTTTGCGCCTTTTGGGCCTGCTGGAGGCCGAGCGGTGAGGGGCTTTCCATTTCGGCCTATTTCCCGTAGCCATGCGCGATTAGCGCTAGGCGCTAATCACGCATGAAAAACTGCCTCAAATTCTGATTCTGGGCTTCCTAGGCTGCGATTTGCGCCTTTCGCACTTTTTGACGGTGACGTCAGCATGACGTCAGCGGTGGGTCCCAGTACGGTGGTGACGTGGCAGGGTGACGTTAGCTGGGTGACGTCAGCAGTACGACCGGGTGACGTGGCAGTACAGCGGAGGAGGTGACGTGGTAGTACGGTGGCAGCTACGTGGCAAGGACACGGTGGCAGGAGGCCGACGCGGGATGGTGATGTGGCAGGGTGACGTCACGCTGACGCAGGAGGGGGGAGAGCGGTATCCGGTTTCGGGCGCACCGCCTTTCCGCGTAGGTGGTTTCAGCTATGGGGGCTCCGCCACAGCTGGGAGGGCGACGCGTGGCGGGAGTACGGTGGGAAAACCGCCCATCTCCCGGACGCTAACCCTCGGCAGCTTCGGAGATGAGAAGACCCGCCCACCATAGATCTATGGCGCGGTCGATCGGACGGCTGGCGGAACAGACAAGGCGGCGGAGGGTTAGGGACGGGGTCCGCGTGAATATTCGAATTTGTATAATGCCGTGGGGGGGGTTAGACTTTGGTTTAGTGGGTTTTTCATGGTTTGAGCGTCGGGGTCATAATTTAATCAAATATTTTTTAAACTAAGCCCGAACCTGTGAGCGCGAGGGATTAAAATGGATGAAACGTTATGGGTAAAGGGGTGAGAAAAAGGTTATTTAACTTAACCAGATGTCAAGTTAATCCCAGGGTTAGGATGCGGAAGGCTAATGCTGAGTCCCAGATGAATTCGACATTTCCCAAACTGATATTTATAGGGCTAAAATGTTAGGGGATGGGAATATGTACATAGGGAGATTTATTAACATATTTTTAGTAGGGGAAGGGGGAACAGATAGGGAGCTACATAGTAAGAATTAGTAGTTAATATGAAAGTGTGAAGAAAGCGCTAAGTATGTGAATCTTAGGCTATTAGGGGGGATAGAACTTGTAGAAGAGATATCAGCACTCCTAAGTAAAGCAGATCTCTACTTAGGCAAATGTTTTATGAAACATGATGAAACTAAGAGGCTCAAGCAGATCTTGACCTCTTTAGGGAAATTAGTGAGTGATTTGGGGAATTAGAAGAAGGGGGAGTTAGACATGCCTCGCTTGACCTGCTCCAAATGAAAACTGCCTTGTACTTGTGATCTGAAGTTACAATATCACTTTAAAACACAAAATTGATCCAATTCAACATTCTGCAACCTCAAAACTACCTACCCAACCTACTTACCTAACATTTTTTCTTCTTTTGGTTTGGGTGCACTTAGACTTGCAGACCCTGCTTTACAATTTTTCTTTTGACTGCCCTCCTATCTAAATCTGCACTTATTTCTGCCAAGGGCCCAGATTAAGCAGTTGGGCTCCTTTGATTCTCTACCTATCTACAAATCTGCCAAGATTAAGCTGTTTGGACAGATATTCATTCTCTATTTCTAAAGCAAGAAATTGAAACCTAGGGAAGCCAAGATTAAGCTGTTTGGACTTCCCTTAACAGAACATTCTTCAAAAAATGGTTAAGTCATCAAAATTGGAATACAACAATGGCATTTAGACTGGCACACTTTCATGGCCTCTTCTTTGACCTCTTTCTGGAAATATGGAGCATTGCAGCATGCAAAGTATGACATATTTGGCATGTAAAAATGTCAATCATGAAAGATGAACACCTATTGCAACAGGAGGCTAACACTACCGAGTATCATCAACTCATAGGAGCATTGATGTTCTTAGTGAACTCTCGTCCCGATATATGTTTTGCAGTCAACATGTTGAGTCAACATATGTGAGCCTCACCACACACATTGGATTGGTGCCACGAATCTGTTGAGATATCTTCGTGGC
The DNA here is from genome assembly GCA_031772625.1 of Pinus tabuliformis. NCBI lineage: Eukaryota > Viridiplantae > Streptophyta > Pinopsida > Pinales > Pinaceae > Pinus > Pinus tabuliformis. Next base: position 57,307,572 of record CM062809.1, read on the forward strand.
ACAATTACTCATGGGTTGAGATACACTGCTTGAAATGTGAGACTACATGGATATATCGATGCTGATTGGGCAAGTAATGTGGTGGACCGAAAGAGCACTTCCAAGTGTTATTTCTCTTTGGGATCTGCCTCGATATCCTAGATGAGTAGGAAGCAGAAGTCGGTGGCTTTGAGCACCGCCGAGGCAAAGTACATTGCCGCTAGTATGGCCTCTTTTGAGGGGGTCTAGTTGTGGAAGCTCTTCGGTGAGATGTTTGGATTTACATTGGATACTACCGTGATCCTATGTGACAACTAGAGCGGGATTCGTTTATCAGAGAATCCCATATTTCATGATCGCTCCAAGCATATTGATATCAGGTACCACTATATCCGGGATATGGTGCAGCGGGGAGCAATAAGGCTCCAACATATCGGTACAGATGAGCAGGCCGCCGACATATTGATGAATCCCCTGGGAAAGATCAAATTCTTGACTTTCCGAGAATGACTTAGTGTCGTTGAGAGACCCTCTTATCAGGGTCGTGTATGATGCATACATTGAGCTCTGAGAGCTCTAGGGGGCGCAGGGTACTTCTTGGAGTGACATGTGACCACAGGGCGACTCACCTTGCCCTAGTATGTACAGGCTAAAAGGTTCAACCTTCCCCTATGACACCCCGTGGCGACTGTGGGACAGGATGATTAGTTATTCTATGGGCCAGGATGATTAGTTCTCCCGTGGTGACTGTTGGACAGGATGATTTGTTCTCCTGTGGACAGGATAATTAGTTCTCCTGTCGAGGCATCCTACCCATGCAGTCTGGGACTCATGGGAAGTACCTCTCATCTGATCAATGAGTAGGGAAATGGGGTTAGGGACCATTACTAGTACTATCCATGGATGCATCATTGTATCTACCATACTCCCTATGCTAGGATGACCTCCATTGATCTAAGATCAATGATACTGATCTGGGATCAGTGAGAGTGGTATGACACACTCTGAGACTGACTTCAGGTCAGTGGAGGATGGTATGATACATCCTCGATCATTTCTTCTTCTTCATCATAGTTTAGTAGAGCAGAGTAGAGCCAAGCAATGCAAGACAGTGCATTTGATGGTAAGGATAGTACCGACCGTCAGACGAATTAACAGATGGAGTTCTCCCTAGTTGAGAGGGAGTGTTAAAATTGGAAACTAGGGCCAAACTCCATGTGGGTCACCTTATTTATGGCAGCTGATATTTTTCCTAGATTCCTCTTGTCGAGAGGTGTAGGATTGATCTAAAGATCATCCGATTCCGACAAGTATTTATGGAGATATGAATTTATTTGTATTTACTTGACAAATTGTCAAGGTCAGCCAGTAGCTAAATGTGTGGCACACATGCCCAGCAAATCATATAAGTACAAGTGAGGTTGATTCATTATCAACTCATCTCATCTCAACTCATCTTCTCTCTCCTCATCTTATTGGGCAAGCAAAGGAGCAACTTCTCTCACACGTGCAAGAAGAAGGACAAATTAGGGCAGTGTTTAGGGTAGCGTTGACCAAGGAAGACATGCACTGACTTTTTAGGGGTTGTGTTGACCAGCGTTGACCTGAAATTTGACCAGCATTGACTAGTCAGGGCTGACCGCAAATTGTTGAACTTTGACTGTTGTTTTGATTGAGTATTGTGGACTTTTTTGGGCTACTGAAGATAGCTGTTGAAGACCGAGTTCTTCATGTTGACTAGAAGTCAATCTGAGGTTGTTTTGACCAAGTTTGACTTTTCTGATTTAGGTTTCGCTGCTACTGTTATAAAATTACAGAATTATGAATTGTATTATTTCTCTTTGTTGAACTATTGAATATTAAAGAAGAATTGATCAAATGGTTTGCCCACACTGGGATTTGTCCCTGGCTCGCCGCCACATCTTGTGTCTCTTATCTTGCCTTATTTTATGTCGATCATTTAATGTTCTATCTGCACTTTACTTTATGTTTATGTGATTGTTAAACAATGGCTAATAAAAAGATTTGAATTAAACTACTCTAAGCATAGAACATACCATAATTTAACATGGTATATGAGTTGAGGTGAAGACAAAGCCCAAGCAAGAGCAAGAGCTAGAGCAATCACAGAAAATTGTTGAAGCAATCTTGGAGCCCTATTTCGCTGTGCAGAGGAGCCCTTCTTGGAAGCCCTGACCACAACCTTCTTCTTTCCCTAGGGGTGAACCATAAGGAAAATAAATTTCCTGGTCTGGGAAATGATCTTACTGTATTGCTTTGCAGTGATAAAAAATATGGCGGTATGTGGGGCTACTTCCGTATCCTGTACAACTTATTAGCCAAAGTAATAATCACAGAGCGAGGTTTAGACTCATCTACAACATGGCACTTCTACAAGTATGGTTTTCCTAAAAATCATCACAAACTTCAAGAGGAGGAACATCACACAAAACCTTATCCATGAAGTGCTTGATGTTGTACGGAAGGAGACACTGCTGGCTAACGCGAAGATCTTGTCCTTGGTGAAGCCACCCAATGGTGTACGACTGTGGATGTGTTGTAGTCTTTAGGCCCAACTGCTTCACAACCTCTGGTGAAATGAGGTTCTTTTGGCTCCCGCTATTGACAATGAACTGCAGTGGAGAACCCTTCACCTACATCTGTGAGTGGAAGAGGAATTCTCCCTCCTCTGGATCTTCATGCTCAATCTTCTAGATCTTGGTGGTGGCCATGGTGGCACTGGGCTCTGCATCAATAATACTCTTCCCTTTTTCAGTTCCCTTATTGGGTTCTGATTCATAGTCAGAACCTACGTCTAATTCGGAAGCCTTCAGCTTGGCCACCTGTGACTGCTTGGCCCGACACTCACTTGTATTGTGAGTGGAGCTCTTATGGAACTCACACCATTTTCTCATGTCCTTCTTCGTCTTCGTGGTGTTGTTCTTTGCTTGCGACTTCGATGGGCTATCCTGGGTAACCTTGCCTTGGCTTGGTCCTTTATTATGTGGTTTGGCGGCGCCTTTTCCTTGCTTTGGATTTGCAGATCCAAAGTCATGCTTCTTATGTTTAAACTTCTTCTCAATATTGACAACGTACTGATATGCCATGCCAAGCGAGGAAATGTCTAGGACCTCCATCTCATCCTCGATGTACTTGTGTAGACATCTGCGGTACTTGAGCACCAATTGTTGCTCAGTATCCTTGATACTCAACTTCGTGCGAAGGGTATGGAAAATATTTGTGAACTCTGGCACATCTTGGTCCCTTCCCTGTCGTAGCATGGTCCACTTTATGTGTTTGTCTTCATCGCTCCCGACAAGGTAATATTGTTCCTTGATGATGTCTCGGAAAGAATTCCAAGTGGGTGTGGCTGAAAATAGTGAGGGTTCACTCTCATCCTTTTGTTTATAGTAGGTTTCCCACCAGTCCTTGATGTGTGGGGCGGCTTTGAGAACTAAAAAAGTAATCTTTTCTGATTGGAAAAGTCGTGAACTGAAAAATATCCTTCCAACAGATTTAACCATTTATCTATGGCGTCTGCACCTATAAAGCCTCGAATATGGGAATATTGAAGTTAACTTGTACTTTAAAAGGAGTGACGCTTCCAGAGTGGCTGTTGGATGAAGATTCATCACATGTGGGTAGCCGTCAAAGGATATGGGCAAAGTTATCCATCATTGCGTCCCTTTTTCGCTCGAGGGCTTCCTCGAGCAAAATTTTGAAAGGATCTCCTGCCCCCTCGTCTTTCTTTTCTTCCTCCATGGGAGATCATTGAAAAATATTGAACTATGCTTACAAATATAATGGAAATAAGATAGCTCGGGTGATGGTAGCTTATCTCTGAGAAGAGATGTGGAAGCTACATGCCTTTGCACTGTGTTAAAATGAGGCTCAAGGGCCTATTTTTTAATTGGAAAACATGAGAAAACCCTAAACAACCAAAACCCTAACCCCAGGAGATGTAACACCAAGATTTTGTGGGCCCCATTGGGGTTAGTTGGGTAGCAAATTCTGAGGGTCGTAACTTGGTCATATTATCTCCATTTGGCACGTACAATACCTTGTTTGAAAGGTCTAGACGAGTACTATAGGTTTCACTGCATGCCACTACCTATGTTTATGAGCCTGCCGCGGACCCCAAAAAAACGCCATTTAGGGGGTCAAAACTGCTCCGGAAGTTTAGGACCCGAAAAAATGCTAAAAATAGTGAATGTTGAAATGAACAAGGAAACAAATGAAACTGATTGGGGGGTCTAGGTGGAATTGGCAGGTGGCCACCAATATCCACCTAGATCACTTTTAGGCCTTCCCAAGGGCTAGCACAACTACCAAGACTCAGTTAATGGGAGGGACAATCTAGTAGGGTGGGAGCGATTGTGGTCTGACTTGCTACAAGAAGAGATTCGGCAGAATGCCAAAGATGGATCCTCATCCAATAATGATGAGGAGGAGAATTGTGCCTTAGCTAGAAAGGCGAAGAAATGGAAGGGGAAGTTATCCCATTCCAAATCAGATTCCAATCAAAGTGGTAAGAAGGACATGCTGAAGATTAAATGTTTTCATTGTCACGAGATGGTACACTATGCCACAAAGTGTTCGCACAAAAAGGTCGGTAAGAAGCCCTCAGGAGGAGCGTTAGGTGAATATCTTACTTCACAATTCAAGTTGGATTTCATCCTCATCGCTTTCATGGTGACATCAATGATGGGTAGTCTGTGGTACCTGGATAATGGAGCCTCATTCCATATGACCAGTAACAAAGAGTTCTTCCGTGACTTGGAGGATCATGGCTATGATGTGATATTTAGCAAGGGAAAGGATTTCCTTCGTCACATAGCCTTATGACAGTTGAAGCAAATCAGGGTTCGAGTGAAGAACCTCTACAAATTGGATGTAGAAGACTACAGTGCTTTGAGCACAAAAGTAGAGAAGGTGTAGAGTTGAGACATCGGTGAGTTGTGGCATAGAAGATTGGGTCACTTGCACACATAGCTTTGAAGGTCATGTAGTACATTTCTATAGGACTTCCCAAGGCTACACTAGATCAGAGAGACACATGCAAAGGGTGTACATTGGGGAAGTACACCAAAGCTTCCTTTCATGACAAAGCCAGTCGAGCGCAAATGATCCTTCATAGAGTTCACTCACATGTGTGTGGACCATTCTCGACAACATCCACGACCAAGCACATGTATTATTTAATATTTGTTGATGATTTTTCTCATAAGCGCTGGATTTTCTTCATGCAGAAGAAAGATCAGACGTTTGCTAAATTTTGTGAATTTAAAGCACTTGTCGAGAAATATACTGGCAGGAAAGTTAAAGCTCTCAGAAGCGATAACGATGGACAATATGTGTCAAATGAATTCAATAAATTATGTGCATCAGAAGGCATTCGACAGGATTTAGTAGCACCTCATAACCCACAACAGAATGGGGTGGTTGAAAGGAAGAAAAAAGGTATCGTGGGAGTTGCACGGGCAATGTTACATGATCAAGGCCTACCGTTGCAATTGTTGTGTTGAACCATGCAACACAAATATTTATTTGCAGAACATAAGCCCTCGTCAAATTCTCAGGATGAATACACCAAAAGAAGATTTTTTAGGTAAGAAACTAGATGTTGCACACTTCAAGATCTTTGGTTCATCAGTCTAGTATCATGTTACCAAGGATGCACGGAAAAATCTAGAGCCAACAACTGATTTGGGTATATTTTTGCGGTACACTGATACACCTCACAACTATCTGGTGTACCTTCCATCAAATAGGATGAGAGTGGTTTGTAGAGATGTGAAGTTCAATGAAGAGAAGTCCATGAGATGTTCCCTTGAGAGGGAGCTTCAGTTATTTGCAGATGAGGAGCTTTTAGCTCCAAAGGAACAACCTCAGGATGATGTGGAGCAGCCACATATAGAGGAGAAGAGAGTGGAAGCACCCACTCATGTAGAGACTTCCAGAGATGGATGGAAACGCACGAGAAAGGCCAACAAATTGATGCATGATGCTAGAGAGAATGTGGGATCACCCACATCAAAGCAAAGGCAGAGGTCACCAGATTGGGACACTGACTACATGGCTCTGATGAGCGAGAGTGTAGAGGTTGAGCCATCCTCATTTGAGGAAGCAGTGCAACAACCAGTACAGGTTGATTCCATGGTTGAGGAGTATGACTCCATTATTAGAAACAATGTTTGGGAAGTGGTCCTAAGACCAGCAGACAAGTCAATGGTGAGTTCTATATGGCTTTACAAGGTAAACCAAGTAGCAAATGGGAGTGTGGAGAAACATAAGGCTAGATTTGTGGCCAAAGGGTTCTCTCAGGTGAAGGGAATTGATTATGATGAGACCTTTACTTCAGTAGCAAGGTACTCTTCAATCAGATCTATTCTAGCAATGTCAGTGCAGAAGGGATGGAAGATACATCAGATGGACGTGAAGACAACATTCCTTAATGGTATGATTGAGGAAGAGGTGTATATTGAGCAGCCAGAAGGATTTAAGACCTTCAACAGAGAGTCACATGTGTGCAGACTCAAGTGAGCGTTGTATCAACTAAAACAAGCACCCCATGCTTGGTACACCAAAATTGACAGCTAATTCACCGAGTTGAGCTTCACCAAAAGTGAAGCAGATGCGAACCTTTACCATATTGTGCTTGAAGGTAAATTGTTGATTATAGTATTATATGTCAATGATTTGATTCTAAGAGGTGATGAGAAGCTGATAAAATGTTGCAAAGAGGATATTTCAAGAGAATTCGAGATGAAGGACCTCGGGCTCATGCATTACTTTCTTGGTATGGAAGTATGGTAAGGAGATGAGGAACTATTTTTCTGTCAAGGAAAGTATGCCAACGAGATATTGAAGAAGTTCCACATGGAGATAAATAAACCCATGGAGACTCCTCTAGTAGTAAATTAGAGGAAGAAAGATGCTACTTCAGGTTAAGTATTGGAGGCTACTATTTATAAACAACTTGTGTGTTCACTTATGTATTTGGTGAACACAAGACAAGACATGTGCTTTGTAGTTAACCAACTTAGTCAAGCCATGGTTAAGCCAAACAAAATTTATTGGAAGGAAACTAAACATGTGTTGAGATACCTCAGAGGAACCACTTAGTTTGGTGTGTGGTATAGACAGATAGAGGGAGTGAAGCTTCAAGGCTTCATAGATGCAAATTGGGCAGGGAGTCCATCTGACATGAAGATCACATCAGGGGGGATCTTTAGTATTGGGTCAGCTATAATTTATTGGTACAATAGGAAGCAGAGATTAGTTGCACTTAGTTCAACAGAAGTAGAGTACATGGCTTCTAGTCAAGCATCTGTGATTCTATCTGGATGAGGAAGATCCTTGTTGGGTTATTTGGTCAGCAGATGGATTCTATAGTGATTTACTGTGACAATCATAGTTGTATCAAACTATCTGAGAATCCATCTTTTCATGATCATTCCAATCATATTGACATATGGTATCACCATCTATGAGATTGTGTGCAGAGGAGAATCATGTTGCTGGAGTACATTCCTACAGAGGAGCAAGATGCAGATATTTTGACAAAGGCATTGTCAAGATGCAAATTCAAGTTTCACAGAGGCAGGAGCAGGGTAGCAGATAATCCCTTTCTTGTTAAGAGGGAGTGTTGAAAATTCAACCAAAAAATACTAATTTAATTTTGTTCTTGTATTAAACTAGGAATTAAATTGTAATTCCACATCTCATGACAACTTGTAATAGTTAACTAAGATAATTTGACTTAGTTGGCTCAGTTAATTCGAGTTGAGGGTCTAACTAGAGTCATGTAGAGTGTCTCCCAATTTATAGGATCCCTAGTTGAGTTTATTTCGAGTTGTAATTATTTAATTCAGTCTAACAGAAACTAGCTCCAACTTGTTATCACTTACTACAAAATTGTTCGAATGGTGCTAAATGATGTCAAAAGAATGCAAAAGAGAAGACAAGCTTGCAATCATTTTCCAAGTAGCAAAAGGACTCAAAGCCTGCATTGGATCCTCTCCATTGGAAAGTGCTCGGGACAATATTTCCAATGATATGTGGAAGTCCAAAAATGGACTCCTGGATCAAAAGATATGGTCTGCTAAAGTTTCAAGGATTCAAGCCTTAGGAAGGAAAGAATATCGAGATCACATGTCAGAGGTCTAGAGATATCGACAATCACATACCGGAGGTCCAAAGATATCAACGATCACATATTGGAGGTTAGGATGTCAGAGGTCCAACATATTGGAGCAATGACACATCGGAAGGTTAGCGAATCGGAGGATCGAAAATTCTTATGGTGACAACATTTAAAAAGTTGTGATATGCATAATGTGCCGATAGTGCTAAAAACTGTTGGGGAATGCCAATAAAGAATAACAAAGGATTTCATCGCAAAACCAAATGTGGATGGGCCCTTTTCTCTCTCCTCTAGAGGGACACATGGAAACACATGATTGGTTTTGATAAAGCTACAGTGGCATCTGATGTCACCATGATGTGGCGGTACAACAAGACACATGGCATGCATTTTTGGAATTTTGAGGGGCCTAAGGGGGAAAATATGGGTGATACGTGTCACCACTCACGAGGTGCCATGTGGAGTGATGACATCATATCGGAGATTACATATCAGAGGTTGAGGATGTCGACACTTTATAACAATTTGCAATTGGAAACTTCCGATAAGGGGGCTCCAATATTGGGTTGGCACGCGGTCGTTAAGACTTCAAGAACCAAGGGTGCTAAGCACTTAATAAATAAAAATGGCCCCTGACAGGAGCAAAATTCCCTAGCACCTTAAGTCTAAGCAGCAAGCCACGACCCTCAGTCCTATGATGACAAATGCAGAAAGGGGCCAAACAAAAGGAGCCTGGTGGCATCAAAACTTTATGATTTCAGAAGGCTTTTGCAAATGAAGTTTCGATGAGTTGCAGCTCCGACATATTGGGCTCTGATAGTGTAATGCATAAGTGTTAAAATATGGATGATTCAACAACTATGTTACAGAACACCACTAAGGCCATCATAGGTGATCACTCCCAGCTCCAGAAAGTGGTGAATTCAAGAAGTTAAGGTGAAAATGACAAGTGAACCGGTAGAGTAGTTGAAGAAGAACATCATGGCAAAGATGTGGCCTAATCGAAGGCAATCACATGCATGACGTGGAGATATTTTCTCGGCCATCATTCGGTTGTTCTGTTTTGATATTTTAGTGATTTTGTGTATTTTAAAGAAAGGAATCAGATCCGTTGCAATGATTTGGGCAACTGAGCCTTTGCACGTCGAGACAGCTGGAGCTCGGCTAAGATATTTTTCTCGGTCATCATTTAGTTGTTTTGTTTTGTTATTTTGTGTATTTTAAAGAAAGGAATCAAATATGTTGCAATGATTTGGGTGGTTGAGCCTTTGTACGCCGAGACAGCCAATCGATTAGATAGATGGAGCTCAGCTAAGATATTTTATAATTGTAGTACACGCTCTCCCTCTCCTTCTAAAAATAGGGAAGAAACACTTTAAAAAGGTTCAAAATTTTTGGAAAGGGCCTTTTCTTGTTTTCATGAAGGCAATGTTATGAATATTGATGTAATGCACATTTCTCATAAAATTAATGCACGATTTTTGGTGATTCCAACTTATTGGATTGCAGTATGTTCACCTCCTCTTGTGTTCTCATATATGTTAAATATTCTTCTCATATTTCATGTCATGTAGCTACTAGACATATTTATCATTAGATGCAGATTCATTTAGATCAAGTCATTAATGGGAAATGCCTGTATTGATGTGGAAATAAAGTCTTTAAAAAGAGCTCCATGTATCTTAGCATTCCATAAGAATTTCCTTACTTCCATTTCTCTCTAAATCCAGATACACATCATTCTTAACATTTAACCTCTGTATGATGGAATTCTCCTCTACTGTCTTCTGCAATTATATATGTCTTAACAACTGATTCGTTGCAAACTCTCAATCTGATTTGGCCATCACTGGTCGAGGATATTTTCCTGTGTATTCCTACGCCTGTGTTAGTTCATACATTGAATCTTTATGAATGGTTCTGAATCAATCTTATTTGATTCATATGTAAAAACCGTGGTGCTACAAGTCCTTAAGACAAATTTGACAGCACTAATTAAGATGTCCTAGGCACTGGTCTCCTATCAACCCATAAGTTGTCCCTAGAAGTGACAACACAAGTGATGGAGGAATTAGTGGGAGATCTGGTAGTGGGGTGTAACCTGTAGTAGTGGGGTGTAACCAACAATGATCAACCAGTAAAATTAAGATTCACTCACAATTAACTCATGCATGTCAGATTAGAGAAAGACCTAGTTGAGATTAGAGTTCAGGGACAGTGTACTATCTGTTGTATAATCATACGAATTGTACAGGTGGTGTGTGCAATCAGATGAAGGCCTATGATGATTACGCAATTCATAATTGTGGAATTTCCCAATTAAATATGGGTTATTTCCAAAGGAAACTATGCAAGAAAATAAAATCTTGGCAGACAACATAATTGGTTAAGTATTGCCTTCAACTTGTCTGGGAAACAATGACATAGATAGAGATAGTGTAGAGGTTGCTCGGGCTTTCATAAAAGCATTGTAATCTTCTCATATTTTCTGATTAATGCAATATACAGATATCAGGGGTTTTTAGTCATGGCTTTCCCTAGAAAATTATTGTGTTATGTGTGATTGAATACTTTCTCTTTTATGCTTCGTGATTTCATCGATCGTTTATTGTTTCCACTGATTAGTAAAGTAGATTAAAGTCAATTGTATTAGCATATTACAATCTGCAGTTTGAATCTAGAAGGAATTTCTACATCATATAGCTTGTGAGGGGGGGAGAAATCCCTAAGAACATGAAAATGACCCAAGGGAAATAATGAATTACCTAACTAAGGGAAAACAAGCAAAGCATAATGTGAATTTTCAAGGCAAGGGAAAATGGCCTATGCGTAAGGAGAATTCAACTAAGATAAGTAATTAAATCGATGAGAGTGTAGGTGTTTCAACAATTGCAGTTGTGTAAAGGGAAGACACCCAACATACATTAGATGGTTCTGCACAACCTATATGGAAGGGAAACATTGCCAAAAAGCATGGTAACATTGAGTATGGTTTATGGGAAAGGGAGATATTCCATCTAGGAATACCAATTTGAATTGAGTGGGAAGGGTGATTTATAAGAGAGAAAAATGATCCAACAACCATGAAAACCCAATTTAGTGACTATGTAATTTTTTTGCAGCAGAAAATTTTAATAGGCACAAGGAGTAGGCTTCCCCATCCTTGTGGATTCTCGACTCTTTTTCAGTCATTAATTCCTAGTATATATGGATTATGGGTTGTTGGATATACTATTGGTGTTATATTGGCAATCATTAGGTTTTTTTTTTTTTTTTCTAAGTTAAGTTAATCTATTAATATATAACAAAAAAAGTACAATGAGGCGCAGGCCTCAACAGTGCTTAACATAGTGTATTAGAGAATATCTTGACTGCCCCAACATTGGGGAAACCAGTCCGCAGAGGCAAAAATACCCAGATGGGATATCAGTCTTTAAGACCAGAAAAAACAAAAACCAGAGAAGTTTCACCAGGACAAAAATAAATCCAGACAAATTCCAGTAGAGCAAACATATCAAAAAAGACCAGTCAGTACAGGAGATCTCAGCTGGCGACACCTGGCAGCCACGCATTATCATTTGAACTCGTCTGGGATGGGATCCTCTACAACCGGACACGCATACTTCGTCCAGTCATCCTCCTCCTCCGACGATGCTCCACCGTGTGGCCCACCCGCAGGTTGGACGCCACCATAGCTACCAGCCGCCGCATGCAGAGTTAACCCTTCAATACCTCTTCCACCCCAAGGAGCGCGTGGCGCCAGAACTACCACCCTCAGCATGCTGACCGCCACCCATGGTCTGGCCATGTAGAGCAACATTTTCCTCATCCAGCAGATTCTTTCCAATGTCACGACCATTTCTGCATCTGTGAGCCTCCTCTTGCCGCATTTCAGAACTTTCCGCCTGGGTAGCTTGCAGCTCATTATCTTCAGTGAAAAGGATGGTGATTGTAGCAGTAATCACTGGTTTGTTCAGGTTGCTGCGAAATCTGAATTGGGTCGAGTGGGGAGCAAGGTGAGGGGGCAAAGGGAAATTGGCAGTGTGAACCGCGAAATCTCTGCGACCTTCACCTGGAGACAGAGCACAACCCCGACCACTGCGAGTATTGGGATACCTTTCCAAAACATAGCTATGGGGGTGAGAAAGTTCAGGGGAAGGAGAGGAGGCAGCGGGCTTAGGATTCAACGTCCTCTGAGGGCGGGCACTACCTCACCGAGTCCCTCCTCTTCGGCTCCTCATGCGATGACGAACCGTGATGGAATGCCTGGACAATTGTTCAGTGGAAGTGATGGCAGAGGAATTGAGTAGGGGAACAAGGACCGGTTAGGCGGTGATTAACTGGCAGAACCTGGAATGGGAATGGTGATGCCCATTACCGAAATCAACATAGCTTGCTAACCAGTAGCGACGCCCAGTAACTGTGCGGGAGCTGGGTTCAGTAGCTTGGGGCGGGCAGTTGCAGTGGAGCAGGGGAGAAGGAGACACAATGAGACGAGGGGAGTCCATGTCTGGGCAAATGATAGCCATTTCTCGACCCAAGCATTCATTAAATGCTGCTTGCAGTCTGTCATGAATTCGGCTCAGGCTGGTGTGGGGTGAAGCACCATCAGCCAAGTGGCCCGTCCTCTCGCCGCCGTCCATCCTGTTCTTCATAAATCACATTGAATGTCACCCGCATCCGAGTTGGCAATCGTTAGGTTTGATATTGGGACTTTCCCAAATTACTCTAATGATTTTGGTATCTAACAAGAGATGGTTTGGGTTTAAATAACATAATTCACAAAAGATATAGGACATGGTCCATTGGAGGTATGATGGCTAATAAAAATAAATACCAATAATGATGTTGTATCTTATTAGACATCTAATTGGACATGGAACAAAATATCCATTAAAACAAACATTAAAAAAAAACCATCATTTAAGAAATGGAAAGGACTCTAGGAAATACTTAGGATAGAGGATCACCTGTGAGAGACATGTGTTGAGAAGCAAAACTAGAATGAAAAGGAATACATGAAGAAAATGTTGGTACTTAAGTCCAAATATGTATATAATTGAGAAGTTAAGGTATAAAACTCAATAATTTATATAGGGAAAATAAGACATTTTTCATTAGATTCTCAAATTACCTAAATATGTAAATGGATATAAAACCTTTGGACTTTGTGACTGATATAAAAAGCTGACAAAATAATTAAAATTCATCAATTAATAGATTAAACAACAATCGAAAAATTATTAGCGTATAAGTTATTATGTAATGGGAGCTATGTGCATAAGACATTATGCTAAAGCTTTGAGGAGAGGCTAACTTGAAGTAACTCTAGAAAACAAAGTCTCAAATGAGGTAGTAATAGGGTCCATATTGTAAAAAATAATAAATACATTTGAAAAGAGTAATTATATATATGTGAACCTGACTAATTAGATAAGTTATGAAAAGAGGACTTCTAGATAAATTGTAATGGTTTGATAGTAGGATAAGAGTAAAAATGACGAAAATATTTCGATAAGGCATGGTCAAAATATTGTGTGGCTATACACAACATATTTTGTACACAAGTTATTTTGTGTGTAAGTTCATTGATGACCTAATACTAGGTTAATAAAGAGATATTAGTTTAGTAAAGAGATGACAATTGGATTTCAGTGAAAAAGTCTATTTCGTTTATAAGTTAGACAATGCAAATATATATATATATATATATATATATATATATATTCCAAGTAAAATATTTTACTACAAGCCATTGCTAATATAGGGAAATGAATCAATCTTGTTAATAATCATTTAAATTAACCTTCATAAACATATATAAAACATGTTTATTTTATGTATATATAATAACTGATGAAGAATTAATGACTATACCCATAAACATTTTAGGTTAAATATATATATTTACGAGTTATAATAATAATTAATTCAAAAATAGTAAAAACCCATAATCAATACAATATAACCATAAAATATTAATATTTTTTTGTGTATGAACGTATATATAGTTATGAAAATATTAATATATATTTAGTAATGGATTAATAATTATTCATTAAATTTATGGGTACACAAATAGTTTACATTAAATTTATATTTACAAGATAGAATGGGTATTAATCCAAAAATAGTTAAAAAACCTATAATCAATAAAATATTAATAATTATCTCATTTAACAATTATTCGTTCAATTTATGAGTACACCCAAAACCTTAAATCTATATTTGCAAATTATAATAAGCATTAATTCAAAAATAGTTAAAAACCCATTACCAATCAAATAAAACAGTAGAATATTAATTTTTTATGTGTACACACATTTTATATTTAATAATAGATTAACCGTTATTCATTGAATTTATTGGTACGCACAAATATTTTACGTTAAACTTATATTTATAAGATATTATTTGTGTGTACCAATAAATTTAATAAATAATTGTTAATTCAAAAATAGTTAAAAAATGATAATCAATAAAATATTAATAATTTTGTGATAATTATATAAGTATGGTTAAATATGTTTTAAAATATTATTAATTTTGTAGATGTATATGAAAATGAAGTTGTTTTTAATGTGATTTTTTGGTCCCACAGAAAAATTTGAGGAGAAATCTTGATTTGTCTTATTTAAATTGGTTTTTTGACTGTATATATGGATTCAACACCCTGAAAAACCCCTTATATGGATTAACATCCTGAAAAACCTCTTGAAAAACCTCTAGGGCACTTTGATTGTGCAGGAGTTACCCATCAAGTTTCTAATTTCAATAAATTCCCGCCGAATTTTAGAAAAATTAGACTAGAAAAATCCACAGGAAAAGCTTCCAAAAAGTCTCACTAAAGACAATTCTTATGAGGATATTGTCAAATATATTTTCCATATTTTAATATTGGTTAAATAAAACAAATCAATCAATAACTAATTAATAATTACTCAATTATTCTATTTTTCCCATTTAAAATTATAATGACAAGTTAAGATTAATATTAGTGGTGAAGTTATGAAAAATAAAAATATAATAAAAATATAAAAGGTGTAGTGTAACTTATAGACAAAATGACCATTTCTACTATAATTTTTCAAGTTAATTTTAACCAAAATATGACAGAGATTTTTAAAAACTTGCATTTAAGTTGTTTAATTTGTAGAATTCAAGTGCCCCAGGTTTTTTTTTTGGTTTCAAAATGTTGAATCCAATTATACATTAAAAAACGTATTTTAAGCAAAAAAAATCACATTATTGTTTGAAATTGTATTGTGAAATTCCGATGAAAAAGACTATTTCATTTATAAATTAGACTACGTCAATGTAAAATATTAACATAATATAAATGTAAAAATTAATTTTATAAAGTTCTTTCATATAAAATATACTTACATGAAAAAAATATAAAATATTAAAAATTAGATGGGAGAGAGGAATGTTATCTTTATTTATGAGTACACTTCTGCATTAAATCTATATTTACAAGTTATAATGAGCATCAATTCTAAAATAGTTAAAAGTCATAATCAAAACAGTAAAATATTAATATTTTTGTGTATGAATATATAAATATTGTCATAAGAATATTAATATATATTTAATAATGAATTAACAATTATTTCTTGAATTTATGGGTACACTCACAAATAGTTTACATTAAATCTATACTTACTAGATATGATGAATAGTTTGAAAACGCATAATTAATAAAATATAACAGTAAAATATTAAGAATTTTTTGTTTATTTATATAAATATTGTTAAATATATTTTTAATATTTGTGTGGATGTATATGTAAATGTACTCAAATATATTTTAATATTCACTAAATAAACAAAATCAATTCATAACTTGTTTTATTTTTTCCCACTTAGAATCACAAATTAAGTTTAACTTTAACAATGAAGAAGTACCGAAGATATTAATATAATAAAATATAGAAGATATTAATATAACAGAAATGTAAAATATTATTTTTATGAAGTGTTGTTATTTAAAATTTTCTCATATGAAATAAATATAAAATATTAAAAAATAGTTGAGAGGGGCTACATTTGTGGAATTAATCACAAATTAAGTTTAACTTTAACGATGAAGAAATACCAAAGATATTAATATAATAAAATATAGAAGACATTAACATAACAGCAATGTAAAATATTATTTTTGTGAAGTGTTGTTATTTAAAATATACTCATATGAAATAAATATAAAATATTAAAAAATAGTTGAGAGGGGCTACATTTGTGGAATGCTATCTCTTTATATAGAATAGATGGCTTCATAGAGTGTCATCATTGTATAAGAATTTGTGATTTATGCCGAAGCTCTTCTTATAACTATGATGGATCACAGAAGCCTCAATTCAACAATTGATTCCCTGCACGGTAAAGCCATTGCTTCTAAGGTTCATCATTTTGAATGGGCACGCTTGCAGGTCTCGAAGTTGAAGTCAGATCTAGCTTTTCTGAAAAGATGCAGAGATTCCTCAGTTATCCCGGTCTTCGCTCAGATCAGCCATCGCCTCCACACTCCTTCTAACCATGGGGTGTTCGTAAAAGCCAGTCTAGCTCTTTTGAGATCTGAAATTAATAGGGTCAGGAGAGACCTCTGTCGAATTTCTCGAGATCTTCTAGATTTGCACTTGGAACTTTCGAACTTGATCTCCCCCTCCCTATGGGCCAGAATAGATGCATGCTCTGCATTAAAATCATTGCGTTTGGAGGAGATCAGGGGACAAAAGCAAGCTGCGAAGTTTCAGATTTTAGCTCAGAAATCTGCGGGAGGTGAATCTATGAATGATGTTTCCCTGAGCCGCGTTTCTGCTTCTCAGAAATCGGCCCTCCATTCTTGGGTTTCTTCCATTCCTTCTATCAGATCTTTCTCCTCACCCCTAGCTAGTCCACAGATCTCTGGGGAGCGCTCCGCTGCACCTGCGCCTCCTCCCAGGTAGCCTGCTCCATGCAATGCGTTTTGCTCTACCTCTGTTTGTAGTTGTAGGCCTGCCCCTTCATCAACCTGTGCAGCGGATCTTTCGATTAGTTCTCGCGTGGTTCATCCTCCGGTTTATGTTGATCAACCTGTAAACCAGCGATCTGAGGTTCTTCCTTTGAATGATCAGGGTTCGTTGGTTGCCAGCAAGAAGGTCTGCGCTTTAGTTCGTGGGTTTTCGGCTCCTTCAGGATCTCTGATTCAGCATGGACGCGCTGATGATGTTGCTGACCGGACAGGAAACACGGTCTCTCCTTCTCGTGATCATGATTCGCTGCAGATCCTCTCGCGCAGTTCTCCGGTTCAGCTTGTGCGCAGAGGTTCGAATGCCCAGAATAATGGCGTTGCTAACCTGAACGAAGGTCCTGTTCTACTCCAGAACTCCGCGATCTGTTTGTCATCGGTTAACTCTCATTCGAATAATGGCATTGCTGGCCAGAACGAAGGTCCTATCTCGCGTGGTCTACCTCAGAAATCCGCTAACGGTATGCTCTCTGTTAACTCTTCGTTGTCTTGTGTGGACGGTTTCAACTCGTTACATGTTGAGAGCAGCGGTTATTTTAATAATAATAATATTATTAACAACCAGAATAATTTATATAATTTTAATAAGATGAGTAATAATAATAATATTATTATTAATAATAATAATTTATATAATAATATTATTAATAATAATAACTATTATAATAATAATAACATTATTAATAAGAATAATTTTTATAATTGTAATATTATGCGTAGAGGTAATAATAATAATTTGGATAATATTTGTTCTAATAATAATAATGGAAATTATAATAATAATAACAATTTATGTGACATTAATAACAATATTTTATACCATAATGATAAGGAATCTCTTAGCAATAACATTAGCAATGATACTGGTAACCTAAACAATGAGATTTTGAATGTGGACCCTATTATTCTTCCGCCTTCTTCCCGGAATAATAGAGTTGTTAACCTTTCTAGCTTTTCTTTTTCCCCTTCTGTTTTTAGTCTTTTAAGCAAAGGTTTAAACTTTGCCCTTGCCCCTAGAAAGATCCCCTTGGAAGACATTATTTGCGACGTGGAATTCGGGATTAGAGATCTTCCGGATAATATTAAGGACACTATTAGACAGGATTGTGCTGTCGTCCTTAGAAAGGCTAAGCCCCCTCGGAAGAACCTCAGCAATGAGGAATTCTCTGCCCTTAAATCCTTAAATCAGAATAATGATATTGTCATTCTGAAGGCTGACAAAGGAGGGGCTGCGGTCATCCTTAACAAGGATGATTACCGTAAGAAGATGTTGGATCATCTTTACAATAGTGGCAGTTATAAAAAACTGTCCAAGAACCCCTTGAAGAAGATTTCTAGGAAAGTGGCTCTCGCCATCAAGTCTAGTAGCTCGGTGAGTTCCCTGTGCCACAAACTCATTGAGAGCAGTCCCATTACTCCTAGGATCTATGGGTTACCTAAGATTCACAAAGAAGGAGCCCCTTTGAGGCCGATCGTCAACACCATTGGTGGTCCGACCTACCTTCTAGCTAAGTTCCTTGCCCTTAAACTTAAGCCCCTGGTTGGCCGCACTGAGTCCTTCGTGAAGGACTCTGCATCCTTCATTAAGGAGCTTAAGGATATTAGTCTTAACCCTGAGGACATTCTCGTCAGCTTTGATGTGGTCTCCCTTTATACTTGCATCCCTATAAAGGAGGCCTTGGAAGTGATCTATCGCCTAACAGATCCCGATACTGCGCATCTGGTTGAGATCTGTCTCACTTCCACTTTCTTCTGTTTCGAAGGTGAGTTCTTCGAACAGACCTGTGGTGTTGCTATGGGTTCCCCCCTTTCCCCTATTGTTGCGAATCTTTTTATGGAAGATTTCGAAGCCAAAGCTTTAGCCTCGGCTCGTCTCCTTCCCAAGCTATGGAAAAGGTATGTGGATGACACTAATGTCATCTGGTCCCATGGCCAGGAGGAGCTGGATCGCTTCTTCAATCACCTCAATTGTCAGTCCTCTGCCATTAAGTTCACCATGGAAAAAGAGGTCAATGGTTGCCTCCCTTTCCTGGATATTCTTATATCCAAGAATAAGGATGGCTCTCTTTCCCACTCTGTGTTCCGGAAGAAAACGCATACTGAGCAGTACCTTCATGCCGATTCTCATCATTTCCCTGCTCAGAAGATGGGTGTTCTCAACACCCTCGCTACTCGTGCGCTTAGGATTTCTGATAAGGAGAGCCTTGATAAGGAGAGATCCCATCTCCTTAATGTCTTTGTGGAGAATGGCTATAGTAGGCGCCTAGGTCAGAAGGCCTTCCTTAAAGCCTCTAGAAATGCGTTAATTAAAAAGGAACTGAAGGAACGCCGACTGGGTGTCCATCTTCCCTATGTCCAAGGAACCACGGACAAGATTGCTCGGATCCTTAAAAGGTATGGTATTCCCTCGACCTTTAGGCCCCTCAACACCATTCGTAATTCCCTTCGATCGGTGAAAGATCCTGTTGACCCGAAGGACATGAAGGGTGTCTACTTGATCCCTTGCTCTTGTGGGACCCCATATATCGGAGAAACAGGGCGCTCCATCCATCAGAGGATTAGCGAGCATGCAGCTGACCTAAGACATGGAAGAACCAAGTCTTCAGCATTAGCAGAGCACGTGGAAAAGACCAAACATCAGGTTTGCATAGAGGAGGCCAAGGTTGTTGCCAAGGTTGCTCAGTTCCATCATCGTAAATTCAGGGAAGCTATTGAGATTGAAAGAAGGCCTAACAATCTCAATAGAGATGACGACTGGAAGATTAGTAGCTGTTGGATCCCTGCCCTTTCGTCCTAGTCTTTCTTTTATCCTTTCCAGCTTTCCTTATTCCCCCTGGAGCCTTCCTTCCTCCTAGGGTTTATCCTTCCTGCTCTGGGTTTTTTAATGGTCTTTATTCTGGTCCTTTTTTTTATCATTTATCATTTATTTATTTAATTTAATTTAATTTATTATTATTAGTATTTAAAATAATAATAATAATAATTTTTTTGTGTAAATAAGCTTTGATATTAACAAAAGTAGCATATAGTACAAAAATTTTGCTGAAGCAGTTGACTGGCCGCTATGAAGCAGGCCTTACCAGCTAACAACAATTTGAAAGCATTAGAAACAGAGAAACAGAGTGCTGCCGAAAGGTACACCTCGCAGGGCGACTTAGGCCAAAAACTGGCGAGCACATAACTGAGAGAATAAAAACAGAACATACATAACAAAGTCCGACAGAGGGACAGGGAAGACTGATCAGAATTTGTTTGGGGAGTCAGGCACTGTGTGCATCTCTTTGCAGTTGAGTGCATTCTCCTGGTTAACCTTTGACGGACCACCCCGATGCGGCTCTGGAGGCTTGCTGTCTTGCTCAATGGTTTTCCTGAGCAGCTTGATCAGGACAGAGAGCTTTCTACTTATGGTATCAACCTCCTCATGCAGAGCGGTGAGTTTAAATTCACTGCTTTGAACCACAGCCATGTGCTCCTTAGTCATTGTGGCAGCAAACTGCTGGAGAGTTCGCAATTGCTCAGCCTGCTCCGCTTGGACATCCATGGCCTTAGCCAGGATGGTCTTCATGCGCCACGCTTCTGCTTGAGTGCGGACGAACTGAGTCGCCCGAGTGCTGGTCGTCCCCGGATCTTGCAGCCAGTCAACTTCCTGGCTTAACTGATGGTCAGAAAGCTTACTCTCTTCCTCCTGTGCAGAGGCCTCCAGGTCAATAATTTTCCGTTTGTTCCGTTCAGACGTTCTCCGCTCGAACATTTCTCTAGCTAGCCGCAGGTCGTTGTTTGCAGACTGGTTTCGGCATCCTTCTCCCGCCATGGGAGCCCTCTCTTGATTGTTGCTTGCCTTGCTTGCCTGAGTGAAAATACAAATCGATGATCTCTGATTGTTGAGCACCGAAACATTGATGCTCCAAAGGAGAGCAAGGAAGGATATATAGATAATAGCGGGAAGATTTTGGGCGGTGGAGCGGATCGCGACATGCAAATTGCATGTCCGATCAACATAAATGCTGCGATTCGGAGTTGTGGAGGGGAATTGCGATGATTGAGAATGTTTTCGATCACCTCCTCCTGCACGGTTCTGAAAATGCCAAGTGTCCCTCTGTCCTGCGGATCTGCGGCGGCTTATGTCACTCCGGTTCATGTTACTGTACAATTGACTGTGGCCTGCGGTGCGCATTATTCCCCTCAACCCGGTTGTCCTTCTGTGCTTGCTGTGTATTGATGGCTCTCGTCCCGTCGACCTATCCATACTCTTGAGGGAGTGAATTAGGCGGTCTGTCATTCTGCCTTGTCAGCTGCCACCAAATCTATTCGTGCGAGGTGAGAGCACCGTTCCTTTAATTGATTACTCTCGACCTAATGCCAACAACTATCCACCATTCCGTTTGGGTTCTCGATCCCATGGTTTGCCAAGTGGTCAGCAACCGAATTAGCCTGCCTTCTTACCGACTGGAAGATGAGGCCTTTCATTTTCCCGAGCAATTTCCCTATGCTCTCTGTGACCATAGCTAGGCGCCAGTGCTTGGTAGCCTTGCTGGCCGGCGTTCCCCCATAGATTTTCCTTGCCACCAGAATGGCAACCTCAGAGTCACCCTCGATTACTGCGTTTTCTGCCTGGTTTCTTTGAAGAATTGTTAAACCTTTTTCCATTGCTGCGAATTCCATTTCATTGTTAGTGCCCTCGCCCAACGCTTGACTGTAGATATGGATTATTTCACCTCTCTGGTTTCGAATGAGGCCTCCTATGCCAGCTGGTCCCGGGTTACCTCGCGAGGCGCCATCAAAATTCAGTTTCAGGAAGCCCTCAGGAGGCCGAGTCCAATCCTTTGGAGTGCTGTTGATGTTCTGCTGTTTAGCTTGGGGCTTTTGGCTTTGGTCGTAGCTAATATTGAAGGCCTTCAGGATTCTCTGGTCATCCGCAGAGATTTGGTTGGATGGGTCTACTTTACTTTTTACCAGAATCAATTGGCGAATATTCTCCATTAAGGTAATTCTCAGGTGCTCTATATTCCTGTGCTCGTTTTGGAAAATTCTTCTGTTCCTTTCTTTCCATATTGTCCATGTGATAAAACCTGGCAGAACTTTCCATATGCTGTTGATTTGAGGGTTCTCAGAGTAATTACTTGTCCAATTGGTGATGGTGTTTTGGATGGAGTCCATATCTCTTCTGTTTTGCTGCATGATAATTTCAATCCCTTGCCAAATGTGATTAGCCCATTCGCATGTATTGAATAAATGATTCATAGTTTCTTCTGCTTGATTACACATAGGGCAAAATGAGGGGCCTTCAAAGCCTTTTTTTCGCAGGTTCTCCCAGGTGAGCGTCTTACGCCTCATAAGGAGCCATAGAAAAGTTTGAATTTTTGGCCAGAATAAGGGATCCCAAACCTTGGTGAACCAAGGGGCTGTCTCCCCCTGCTCTGTGAGTTCCAACTGCTCTCTGGCTTCTTTAAGAGTGAAGTTGCCATTGCCCTTCATACCCCACCTCAGCTTGTCCGCCTCCGAGGTTATCCTAATTTTTCATTTGTGAAGACTTGGAGCAGGTCTTGAATGTTATTATTTTCCTCATTAGGGTTTTCGGTATCTGGAAGGGTCCATTCTCTCCAATCTTGGTCAATGCCATTGGGGGTCCAGTAATGATGAACGGTGAATTTTCCCCTGTTATGACAGTTTGTTTTGTAATCTTCAAGGTCTGGGTTTTCAAGCTTTGGATGCTGTTGCCAGGCATCTTCCCAGAAGAGGGCTGATTCCCCATTTCGGATCTCCCAGAAGCTGTGGTCCTGTATAAGGTTTCGGTTTCTTTTTGCTAGGTTCCAGATTGGAGAGCCTTCCGGTAATTCTTGAAGTCTTATGAGGTCCTGGTTTCTGCAGTTGGGAGTATATTTCGCCTTCCAGTGTCTGGCCCAGGGAAGGTTGGTCTCTTTCAGCCAGCGCCACCATAGTTTGGCTCCCCCAGTTTTGTTGCTAATATCGGGGTCTATTAGGTTTAACCCTCCAGCAAGTTTCGATTTACAGATCTTTTCCCAGGCCACGAGAGCCCATTTCCTCTTCTCTGCGCTGCCACTCCATAAAAAGGATCTTTGGATGGATCGAATTTTCTGCAGGATGGCCTTGGGCGCCGGGAGGATAGAAAGCATGTACTGAGGGATGGCCTGCAGGATGGCTTTAGTTAAAACAAGGCGCCCCGCAAAGTTGAGTGCCCTGTGGGTCCAATGGTTGCATCTTTTTTCCATGTTTGCTATGAGCCTTTCCCAATGAACCTTTTGCCAAGGCTTGGTGGTGAGCGGGGCTCCCAGATATTTCGAGGGCAAAGAACCATTTCGAAAGCCTAGGATGCTGGTGAGATGGCTCTGAATAGAAACATGAGTGTTAAAGAAAAAAATAGTCGATTTGGAATGGTTTATGTCCATACCTGATGCCATGCTGAAAAGAGATAAGATAGACTTGTAAGCCTTGGCCTCTTTGACAGTTGGAGATCCATGCAGCATAGTATCATCGGCAAACTGCTGGTGAGTAGTTGCAGGGGTGGAGGGGAGAGGGCGCAATCCATTGATTTTCCCTTCCGCTTTGGCTCTGTGAATATATCTGCTAAGCCCTTCCATGAGGATCACAAAAAGGAAGGGGGACAGTGGGTCTCCTTGCCTTATGCCTCGGGAAGGAGAGAAGGTGGCCGAGGGGGATCCATTAACCAAAATAGAGAAATTTGTTGACTTGATAAGAGCTAGAATCCATTTGGTCCACCGATTGTCAAAACCAAAAGCCCTTAATGTGGCCTCCAGGTAATTCCAATTCACTTTGTCGAAAGCTTTTGAAAGGTCGAGCTGAATCATCATACCGGGGATTTTTCTGGACTGCAAAGTATGTATCATCTCCTGCGCCAAGAGGATATTGTCCAGAATTTGTCTGCCTTCCACGAATCCTGACTGCTCCTCCGAGATGATGTCCGGGAGGATAGGTTTTAGTCTGTTAGCGATGACCTTAGAGATGATTTTATAAATCACGTTGCACAGAGCTATGGGGCAGAACTTTTCTGGAGTTAGGGCTTCCTCTTCTTTGGGGATTAGGGCTAGGAAAGTAGAATTTAGGCCTTTAAGAATTGAGCCAGATCGTCTTGAATCTTCAACTACTTCCCAGACCTCTGTTTTGACTGTTTGCCAACAAGCTTTGTAGAAGTTTATAGTAAAACCATCTGGGCCCGGAGCTTTATCATTTGGCATGTCTTTAACAGCCTCCTCCACCTCCTCCATTGAGATTTTTCTTAACAGAGAGGCATTTTGTGCTGGAGTAATGATTTGGGGTATGGCCTGAATTATTTCCTCTCTCGCTTCCGATCGATCTTCTTGAGATTCCTGGGCAATTTGCTTAAAATGACTAGTAAGCAAAGTTGAAATCTCATTATGATTTTGAATAACTTCTCCAGATGCATTGGTCAGCTTCAGGATTTTGTTAGCCCCCCTGTAATCCATCGTTGATCTATGGAAGAACTTTGTATTTTGCTCTCCCTCCTTCAACCATTGGATGCGAGACTTTTGTTTCCAAAGGATTTCTTCCTGTTGGCAGCGGAGCTGCCATTTCTGCATTAGAATCTTTTCCTGTTCATTTGAGTCCTCCCTGTTAATCCCTGAAGCCCAGTCCTTATGGATTTGACTTAGTTGGTCTTCTATCTTGTGCTTTTCCTGGAAAATATTACCAAACTCGGTTGCATTCCATTCCTTGATTTTGTGTTTGATGTGTTTTAGTTTGGATTGGAGTTTAAACATTTTGGTCCCCCTTATATTTCTGGGTTCTTCCCACCATTTTTTCACCAGATCAGGAAAATTTGGGTGAGTTAGCCAGAATTTCTCAAATCTGAATGGCCTATTTTTGGGGGTCTCAAGAAAAGCAGCTTCCAGGGCGATGGGCCAGTGGTCTGATCCCCCACAGGGGAGGATATCAGAGTCAACTGTTGTTCCTTCCAGTAAGATGTTTTCTGAGATCAAAAAACGGTCAAGGCGAGAGGCTATCCGGTGTTCTCCTCCTCTTCGGTTGTTCCAAGTGTAGAGCCCATTTTTTGGGGGGATGTCGACCAGTTGGGCGGATTCCATGAAGTCAACAAAGAGTTCTGAATCTCTATTTAGTCGCCTAAGGCCTCCTTTTTTTTCCAGGAGGGTGGTAATCATGTTGAAATCCCCTCCCATTATGATCTTGGAATGTTGGTATCTTAGCTTTAACTTCATTAAAGAGTTCAGAAAAGAAATTTTATCTTCTAAACGCTGAGGCCCATAGACATTGATACAGAGGTAGGTTTCAGAATTACCTGTTAGTTGAAATTATGTGGCAATGTATGATCTGGTAGCTTCCATAGAGGTGATTTCAATGACTCTGGAGTCCCAGAGGGTTGCAATGCCTCCTTCCCATCCGTGACTGGCTATGTCTATGTATTTGATAGTTTTTCCTAGCTTTTTGGTGATGTTCTCCAGCTGATCAGAAGCACATTTTGTTTCCTGAATGAGCATGATGTCTGGCTTTTCCTGTTGTAACTTCCTCTTAAGTAATCTTTGTTTGACGTGGCTGTTGAGCCCTCTTGTATTCCAGGAGATGATTTTCATTAATAAAGATGAGGTTATTGGTAGGACAGGAAGGCGTGTAAATCCTTCATTTTGCCTGAATTGATCATAAAGATACCCAAATCATGAAGAACCTCTCCATTCGTCCTTCGACCTCTTTTCTTGTTTTGCTTCCGTCCTAATGAATGGAGAAAAAGACTTTTGGATTGGTTACCTGTGCCTTTCATGATTCCTAATCTTTTCTTTTGCTTGTCTAGCGCCGCTTGTTGTCTTGCTATGAAGAGGTCGCTGATCTTCTTTATTTCTTCCTCCGGGATATTTTCCAGCCCTTGTGTTCTCCAGTGCTTTTCCATATCTGACAGGTTTACCCCTTCTTTTTCTAGAACTTCATTGAGTTCCAGGTCTTCCCCATCGCTTGTTAGCATGTCTGTGTCTTCATCTCGTTCATCTGCTACTTCATGCATTTGTATTGCTGTGTTTTCAGTGGTTTCCTCTGCATCCGTTGATCTGTGGTCGGTCTTATTTTTTTGAGGATCTTCTGGTAGCCTTATCTCTTTGTTGTTACCTTCCGAGTCTGCTTCTGAGTCCAGAATGCTGAAGGGGTTAAGAGTTATGCTGGGATCTGTCACTGCTTTGTTTACTCTTTTCCTGTAGGCCCTTTGTCGTGATTTTGGTTTTTTGAAAACCTCCTGGTTCTTGGCTGGCTGCTCAGGCTTGGCTTCTTCCACTGGTTTGATTAATGGGCATTCCCTTACAAGGTGACCGTGTTCATGGCATTTCCTACAACGGAAAGGGATCTGTTCGTAGTCGATGGCTTGAAAGTAATCTTCATCTCTGAACTCTAGCCACAGTCCTTCATGTAGGGCACCTGAGACATCCATTTCAACGCAGATCCTGGCACAGGAAGTGTACTTCCTTTGCATCGTTGCCTCAGAGGCTTTAATGAAGGTGCCAAGTCGGTCTCTGATCCGGATTTAAACAGGAACGCAACAAATTACAGAGATAACCATATACACAAAGATGCAGCGGAAATAATACTTCATTTCATTAATGGAAAATACTTAAATATGCTTACAAACAGAAATGGAAATAAACTAGCTAGGGCGATGGTAGCTTATCTCTGAGAAGAGATGTGATGGCTACATGCCTCTGAACTGTGTTACAATGAGGCTCGAAGGCCTATTTATTGTTGAGAAACAATGGAAAAACCCTTAACATTCCAAAACCTAACCCTAGGAGATGAAACACCAAACTGTGGGCCCCGTTTGGGAGTAAGTTGGTACATCAACTTCCCGGGGTCGTAACTTTGGCATATGATCTCCGTTTGACGCGTACAATAGCTCATTAGAAAGATCTATCCGAGCACTATCATTGTTGGAACGGGCAACACCAGTCCATGCATTCCATGGACTCGTGTTTCCCCCGGATTCCCCAAAAAACATCGTTTAGGGCCTCAAAACGACTCCGAAAGTTCAGGACCCGAAAAACTGCTAAAAATAGTAAGTTGTGCTACAATTAAGGAAACTGAAAATGATGAGAAAGACAATGGTGGGGGTCCAGGTGGACTTGGCAGGTGGCCACCAATATCCACCTGGATCATTCCTCCCCCCTTAGGAAGCAATGGTCCCCATTGCGTTGAGCTCCTCCATGAGATGAGGAAACTTCTGCTGAACTTGTTCCTGGTGAGCCACTTGCCCTGCTGAAGGAGTTGGCCCGCTTTGACAACTCGATACAGTTGGATATTCTGTTGGCGAGTGTTCTTGATCTGTGTGTCCATGATCCGATCAGTTGCAGCTTGTTCCATGCAATCTGGATTTAATTCTGTGGGTTTGAGCTGTTCTGCAATGTCGGATGTGTCTAGCAATGGTGGAAAGTATGGCCGAAGGCGGTCCACATTGAATACTGGGTGCAGGCCAAGGAATGGGGGAATGCTGAGCTCAAATGCATTGTCTCCCATAGCCTTAGTAATGGTGTAAGGACCATATCGGAGTGGTCTCAATTTCCGATAGGCTCCAGTAAGGCGTTCCTTTTGCAAATGCAACCAGACTTTGTCGCCCACCTGAAACTTGTGTGGCACCCGATGTTGATCATGTCGCTGCTTGTACTTGGCATTTGATTTCTCAAGAATGTCATGGACCTGCTGGCGAATATGTTGGATGCGCTCAATGAAGCTGGTGGCCTTATCTGTTTCGGACTGGACATGAGCTGAATTCATGTGAGTAGCTGCAAGTGGCATGGCCACATCAATGGGGCATAGTGGCTGGAATCCCAAACCCACCTGAAAAGGGCTATGGCCAGTGGAGCTGTGAAGAGCTCGGTTGTAGCTGTGCTGAACGTAGGGGAGGCTCTCGTCCCATGTGCGTGGATGCTTTGAGTTATACATGCGCAGAATGTGCACAATCATCCTATTGACAACCTCTGTCTGGCCATCAGTTTGAGGATGGAAGGCTGTGGACTTCGTGAGTTTGGTGTCCAGCATTGACCAGAGACTGGACCAAAAGGTGCTGAGAAACCGACTGTCCCGATCTGAGATGATAGACTGTGGGATCCCAAAGTGCACCCACACTCGTTCAAAGAAGAGTTTAGCAGTGGCTTCTGCTGTGATATTCTTCTTGCAGGCCATCATAATGGCCATCTTTGAGAACCTGTCGACGACCACAAAAACACAGTCATTTCCATGCTTAGTGGAAGGAAGGCCTGACATGTAATCCATGGAGATGGATTCCCAAGGTCGACTAGGGGTAGGCAACGGGGTATAGAGGCCTTGCTTCTTAATGGTCGGTTTGGCAATGGCACAGGCAGTACATGATCGGATGTACTTCCCAACATCCTGTCGAAGATTCGGCCAATAGAAATAGTTTTGCAGTACTGCCACTGTTTTCTCGACCCCGAAATGCCCAGCAGCCCGACTGTAGTGTGCTTCCCAAATCATCTTGGCACGCTCGCTTGAAGGAACACAAAGGTGACCGAGGTGGCATAATAGGGCATCCTGGAGGTGAAAATCTGCAACCTGCCGACCCTCCAAGAGTGTCTGGTATGTGTGGCCGAATTCTGGGTCGCTTTTGTAGAGAAGTGGCCAATCAGAAGTCTCGTGCCCGCAAGAGTTGAGCACGGTGGTTAGCGCCATGATCGGTGGTCGACTGAGGCAATCTGCAACATTATTGGTGCTGCCCTTTTTATACTTGATATTCAAGTGAAACTGTTGCAGGTATGTAGACCACTTCTGATGGCGATCATTCTGCAATTTCCCTTGGGTCTGTATGAACTGCAGAGGTCGGTGGTCTGTGTGGATGACCGTTTCCTTCCCCAAAATGTAATGCTTCCATTGTCGGCAGGCCTGTACAATGGAATACATCTCTTTATCATAAGTGGGGTACTTTCGGACTGTGTCTGAAAGTGTTTCACTGTGATATGCCACTGGATGTCCATGTTGAGTAAGGACTGCCCCAATAGCATAGTCAGAGGCATCTGTCTCGACCTCAAATGGTTGTTGTAAATCTGGTAACGCGAGCACTGGTGCCGTGCAGAGGCGATCCTTCAACTCCCTGAATGCCTTCTGTTGAGATTCAGACCAAAAGAATTTTGCTTTCGCCCCGCCCTTGGTGACTTGACTCAAGGGCCAAGAAATATGAGAAAATCCCAACACAAACCTGCGGTAGAAGTTGGCAAGACCTAGAAAGCTGCGGAGCTCTGTTAGAGTGGTTGGAGAGGGCCAATCCCGAATGACTTGGACCTTGGCTGGATCGACATGCACCCCCTGTTCATCAATGATGTATCCCAGATACTGAACCTCGGTCATGCCAAAAGTGCATTTCTCCAAATTGGCACATAGCTTGTGTTGCCGCAGTGTTTGGAGAACCTGTCGGATGTGGTGGAGGTGCTCTTCCCAACTCTGGCTGAAGATCAGAATGTCATCCAAGTATACTACTACAAAGGAGTTGGTGAATGGCCGCAAGATGTCATCCATTAGCCTCATAAAGGTTGCAGGAGCATTCGTCAATCCGAAAGGCATGACCAACCATTCGAAGAGGCCCTCCTTGGATTTGAAGGCAGTCTTCCACACATCTGAGGGTTCAATTGGTACCTGGTGATATCCTGACTTCAGATCGATCTTGCTGAAATATTTCGCCCCCTTTAGTTGGTCTAGGAGGTCATCAATCCGCGGGATCGGGTACCTATTACGGACAGTGATCTTGTTCAGCGCCCGATAGTCAATACAGAGTCTCCACGTCCCATCCTTCTTCTGTACCAACACTATCGGGCTCCCACAGGGCGAAGAACTCGGACGGATGTGACCTTTCTGCAGGAGCTCCTGAATCTGCCTCTTGATTTCATTGTTCTCCAGAACGGAGCGCCGATAAATTGGTCCATTGGGTAGCGGCGCACCTGGGGTCAGATCGATGGAGTGCTTGACTTGACAGTGCAGAGGAACCCCTGCCGGGGAGGTGAAGATGTCTTCGTACTCCTCCACAATCTTGTCCATTTGTAGCTGCCGTGCAGAGGGACCCCGTTTGGAGGCCGCGGCCACTGTCTTCTTCTTCCCTTGAGGGCGTATCATCAGGAAAACAAATTTCCTGGTTTTGGAAATGATCTTACTGCATTGTTTTGCAGTAATCAAAGAGATGGCGGCAGGTGGTGCTACCTCTGGTATCCTGAACAACTTATTTCCCAATGTAATAATAACAGCACGGGGCCTTGATTCATACACAGCATGTCGCTTCCACAAGTATGGTTGTCCTAGTAATACATCACAAACTTCAAGGGGAGCAATGTCACACAATACCTCATCCGTGAAGGGCTTGATGTTGTATGGAAGGCGACACTGCTGGCTCACGCGAAGATCTCGCCCTTGGTGAAGCCACCCAATGGTGTATGGTTGTGGATGTGCTGTGGTCGGTAAGCCCAACCGCTTCACGACCTCTGCCGAAATGAGGTTCTTTTGACTCCCGCTATCAACAATGAACTGTATCGGGGAGCCCTTTACCCACATCTGGGAGTGGAAGAGACGCTCCTCCTCCTCTGGATCTTCGGGTTCATTTTTCTGGATCTTTGCGGTAGCAACAGTGGCGCTGGGATCCGCATCAATGATCTGCTTCCCTTTTTCATACCCCTTATCGGGTTCTGACTCAGAGTCGGAACATGCATCTGATTCTGAAACCTTTAGCTCAGCCACCAGTGACTGCTTGGCCCGACACTCACTTGTGTTGTGAGTGGAGCTCTTATGGAACTCGCACCATTTTCCAGTGTCCTTTCTCGGCTTCGCGGCGTTGCTCTTTGCTTGCAGCTTCGGCTGGTTGTCTTGGGCTGTCCCGCCTTGGCTTTGTCCTTTGTTCTGTGGTTTAGGGGCACCTTTCCCCTGCTTTGGATTCGCAGATCCAAAGTCTCGCTTCTTTTGTTTAAACTTCTGCTCGACCTTGACGGCATACCGGTATGCTGCGCCGAGCGAGGGGATGTTTAGGAACTGTATTTCTTCCTGGATGTACTTGTGCAGGCAGCCACGGTATTTGAGTATCAAATGTTGCTCCGAATCCTTGATACCCAACTTTGTGCGAAGGGTATGGAAAAGATTGGTGAACTCCGGCACGTCTTGGTCCCTTCCCTGCCGCAGCGTGGTCCACTTTATGTATTCATCCTCATAGCTTCCGACAGGGTAGTACTGCTCCTTGATGGCATCCCGGAACGAATCCCAGGTGGGTGCGGCTGAAAATAGTGAGCCAGTACTTTCATCCTTCTGCTCGCAGTAGGTTTCCCACCAGTCCTTGACGTGGGGGGCTGCTTTGAGAAGAGAAAAAACAATCTTTTCCCGACTCGAAAATTCATGAACAGAAAAATAACCCTCTAGCAGATTTAACCATTTATCTACGGCATCGGCGTCTATCTGACCCTCGAATATGGGGATTTCAAAATTAACTTGTACCTTAAAGGGTGTGGCGTTTCCAGAGGAGCTGCTGGAAGCCGATGCGCCGCTTCTGGGTAGCCGCTGAAGGATCTGCGCAAAGCTGTCCATCATCGCGTTCCGTTGTCGCTCGAGCGCTTCTTCGAGCAAGATTTTGATGGGATCTCCTGCCCCCTCGTCTTTCTTCTCGTCCGCCATGGGAGGCCGTCGGGATTTGCGAGGCTGGTCTTGCAAAGGTTCAACCAGTTCAAGCCCTAACTCCTTATATCCCGACCTTGTTGGGGACATGCAAAGAAAAACAGAGAAAAAGCAGACCGCTCTGATACCACTGATCCGGATTTAAACAGGAACGCAACAAATTACAGAGATAACCATATACACAAAGATGCAGCGGAAATAATACTTCATTTCATTAATGGAAAATACTGAAATATGCTTACAAACAGAAATGGAAATAAACTAGCTAGGGCGATGGTAGCTTATCTCTGAGAAGAGATGTGATGGCTACATGCCTCTGAACTGTGTTACAATGAGGCTCGAAGGCCTATTTATTGTTGAGAAACAATGGAAAAACCCTTAACATTCCAAAACCTAACCCTAGGAGATGAAACGCCAAACTGTGGGCCCCGTTTGGGGTAAGTTGGTACATCAACTTCCCGGGGTCGTAACTTTGGCATATGATCTCCGTTTGACGCGTACAATAGCTCATTAGAAAGATCTATCCGAGCACTATCATTGTTGGAACGGGCAACACCAGTCCATTCCATGGACTCGTGTTGCCCCCGGATTCCCCAAAAAACGTCGTTTAGGGCCTCAAAACGGCTCCGGAAGTTCAGGACCCGAAAAACTGCTAAAAATAGTAAGTTGTGCTACAATTAAGGAAACTGAAAATGCTGAGAAAGACAATGGTGGGGGTCCAGGTGGCCACCAATATCCACCTGGATCATTCCTCCCCCCTTAGGAAGCAATGGTCCCCATTGCGTTGAGCTCCTCCATGAGATGAGGAAACTTCTGCTGAACTTGTTCCCTGGTGAGCCACTTGCCCTGCTGAAGGAGTTGGCCCGCTTTGACAACTCGATACAGTTGGATATTCTGTTGGCGAGTGTTCTTGATCTGTGTGTCCATGATCCGATCAGTTGCAGCTTGTTCCATGCAATCTGGATTTAATTCTGTGGGTTTGAGCTGTTCTGCAATGTCGGATGTGTCTAGCAATGGTGGAAAGTATGGCCGAAGGCGGTCCACATTGAACACTGGGTGCAGGCCAAGGAATGGGGGAATGCTGAGCTCAAATGCATTGTCTCCCATAGCCTTAGTAATGGTGTAAGGACCATATCGGAGTGGTCTCAATTTCCGATAGGCTCCAGTAAGGCGTTCCTTTTGCAAATGCAACCAGACTTTGTCGCCCACCTGAAACTTGTGTGGCACCCGATGTTGATCATGTCGCTGCTTGTACTTGGCATTTGATTTCTCAAGAATGTCATGGACCTGCTGGCGAATATGTTGGATGCGCTCAATGAAGCTGGTGGCCTTATCTGTTTCGGACTGGACATGAGCTGAATTCATGTGAGTAGCTGCAAGTGGCATGGCCACATCAATGGGGCATAGTGGCTGGAATCCCAAACCCACCTGAAAAGGGCTATGGCCAGTGGAGCTGTGAAGAGCTCGGTTGTAGCTGTGCTGAACATAGGGGAGGCTCTCGTCCCATGTGCGTGGATGCTTTGAGTTATACATGCGCAGAATGTGCACAATCATCCTATTGACAACCTCTGTCTGGCCATCAGTTTGAGGATGGAAGGCTGTGGACTTCGTGAGTTTGGTGTCCAGCATTGACCAGAGACTGGACCAAAAGGTGCTGAGAAACCGACTGTCCCGATCTGAGATGATAGACTGTGGGATCCCAAAGTGCACCCACACTCGTTCAAAGAAGAGTTTAGCAGTGGCTTCTGCTGTGATATTCTTCTTGCAGGCCATCATAATGGCCATCTTTGAGAACCTGTCGACGACCACAAAAACACAGTCATTTCCATGCTTAGTGGAAGGAAGGCCTGACATGTAATCCATGGAGATGGATTCCCAAGGTCGACTAGGGGTAGGCAACGGGGTATAGAGGCCTTGCTTCTTAATGGTCGGTTTGGCAATGGCACAGGCAGTACATGATCGGATGTACTTCCCAACATCCTGTCGAAGATTCGGCCAATAGAAATAGTTTTGCAGTACTGCCACTGTTTTCTCGACCCCGAAATGCCCAGCAGCCCGACTGTAGTGTGCTTCCCAAATCATCTTGGCACGCTCGCTTGAAGGAACACAAAGGTGACCGAGGTGGCATAATAGGGCATCCTGGAGGTGAAAATCTGCAACCTGCCGACCCTCCAAGAGTGTCTGGTATGTGTGGCCGAATTCTGGGTCGCTTTTGTAGAGAAGTGGCCAATCAGAAGTCTCGTGCCCGCAAGAGTTGAGCACGGTGGTTAGCGCCATGATCGGTGGTCGACTGAGGCAATCTGCAACATTATTGGTGCTGCCCTTTTTATACTTGATATTCAAGTGAAACTGTTGCAGGTATGTAGACCACTTCTGATGGCGATCATTCTGCAATTTCCCTTGGGTCTGTATGAACTGCAGAGGTCGGTGGTCTGTGTGGATGACCGTTTCCTTCCCCAAAATGTAATGCTTCCATTGTCGGCAGGCCTGTACAATGGAATACATCTCTTTATCATAAGTGGGGTACTTCCGGACTGTGTCTGAAAGTGTTTCACTGTGATATGCCACTGGATGTCCATGTTGAGTAAGGACTGCCCCAATAGCATAGTCAGAGGCATCTGTCTCGACCTCAAATGGTTGTTGTAAATCTGGTAACGCGAGCACTGGTGCCGTGCAGAGGCGATCCTTCAACTCCCTGAATGCCTTCTGTTGAGATTCAGACCAAAAGAATTTTGCTTTCGCCCCGCCCTTGGTGACTTGACTCAAGGGCCAAGAAATATGAGAAAATCCCAACACAAACCTGCGGTAGAAGTTGGCAAGACCTAGAAAGCTGCGGAGCTCTGTTAGAGTGGTTGGAGAGGGCCAATCCCGAATGACTTGGACCTTGGCTGGATCGACATGCACCCCCTGTTCATCAATGATGTATCCCAGATACTGAACCTCGGTCATGCCAAAAGTGCATTTCTCCAAATTGGCACATAGCTTGTGTTGCCGCAGTGTTTGGAGAACCTGTCGGATGTGGTGGAGGTGCTCTTCCCAACTCTGGCTGAAGATCAGAATGTCATCCAAGTATACTACTACAAAGGAGTTGGTGAATGGCCGCAAGATGTCATCCATTAGCCTCATAAAGGTTGCAGGAGCATTCGTCAATCCGAAAGGCATGACCAACCATTCGAAGAGGCCCTCCTTGGATTTGAAGGCAGTCTTCCACACATCTGAGGGTTCAATTGGTACCTGGTGATATCCTGACTTCAGATCGATCTTGCTGAAATATTTCGCCCCCTTTAGTTGGTCTAGGAGGTCATCAATCCGCGGGATCGGGTACCTATTACGGACAGTGATCTTGTTCAGCGCCCGATAGTCAATACAGAGTCTCCACGTCCCATCCTTCTTCTGTACCAACACTATCGGGCTCCCACAGGGCGAAGAACTCGGACGGATGTGACCTTTCTGCAGGAGCTCCTGAATCTGCCTCTTGATTTCATTGTTCTCCAGAACGGAGCGCCGATAAATTGGTCCATTGGGTAGCGGCGCACCTGGGGTCAGATCGATGGAGTGCTTGACTTGACAGTGCAGAGGAACCCCTGCCGGGGAGGTGAAGATGTCTTCGTACTCCTCCACAATCTTGTCCATCTGTAGCTGCCGTGCAGAGGGACCCCGTTTGGAGGCCGCGGCCACTGTCTTCTTCTTCCCTTGAGGGCGTATCATCAGGAAAACAAATTTCCTGGTTTTGGAAATGATCTTACTGCATTGTTTTGCAGTAATCAAAGAGATGGCGGCAGGTGGTGCTACCTCTGGTATCCTGAACAACTTATTTCCCAATGTAATAATAACAGCACGGGGCCTTGATTCATACACAGCATGTCGCTTCCACAAGTATGGTTGTCCTAGTAATACATCACAAACTTCAAGGGGAGCAATGTCACACAATACCTCATCCGTGAAGGGCTTGATGTTGTATGGAAGGCGACACTGCTGGCTCACGCGAAGATCTCGCCCTTGGTGAAGCCACCCAATGGTGTATGGTTGTGGATGTGCTGTGGTCGGTAAGCCCAACCGCTTCACGACCTCTGCCGAAATGAGGTTCTTTTGACTCCCGCTATCAACAATGAACTGTATCGGGGAGCCCTTTACCCACATCTGGGAGTGGAAGAGACGCTCCTCCTCCTCTGGATCTTCGGGTTCATTTTTCTGGATCTTTGCGGTAGCAACAGTGGCGCTGGGATCCGCATCAATGATCTGCTTCCCTTTTTCATACCCCTTATCGGGTTCTGACTCAGAGTCGGAACATGCATCTGATTCTGAAACCTTTAGCTCAGCCACCAGTGACTGCTTGGCCCGACACTCACTTGTGTTGTGAGTGGAGCTCTTATGGAACTCGCACCATTTTCCAGTGTCCTTTCTCGGCTTCGCGGCGTTGCTCTTTGCTTGCAGCTTCGGCTGGTTGTCTTGGGCTGTCCCGCCTTGGCTTTGTCCTTTGTTCTGTGGTTTAGGGGCACCTTTCCCCTGCTTTGGATTCGCAGATCCAAAGTCTCGCTTCTTTTGTTTAAACTTCTGCTCGACCTTGACGGCATACCGGTATGCTGCGCCGAGCGAGGGGATGTTTAGGAACTGTATTTCTTCCTGGATGTACTTGTGCAGGCAGCCACGGTATTTGAGTATCAAATGTTGCTCCGAATCCTTGATACCCAACTTTGTGCGAAGGGTATGGAAAAGATTGGTGAACTCCGGCACGTCTTGGTCCCTTCCCTGCCGCAGCGTGGTCCACTTTATGTATTCATCCTCATAGCTTCCGACAGGGTAGTACTGCTCCTTGATGGCATCCCGGAACGAATCCCAGGTGGGTGCGGCTGAAAATAGTGAGCCAGTACTTTCATCCTTCTGCTCGCAGTAGGTTTCCCACCAGTCCTTGACGTGGGGGGCTGCTTTGAGAAGAGCAAAAACAATCTTTTCCCGACTCGAAAATTCATGAACAGAAAAATAACCCTCTAGCAGATTTAACCATTTATCTACGGCATCGGCGTCTATCTGACCCTCGAATATGGGGATTTCAAAATTAACTTGTACCTTAAAGGGTGTGGCGTTTCCAGAGGAGCTGCTGGAAGCCGATGCGCCGCTTCTGGGTAGCCGCTGAAGGATCTGCGCAAAGCTGTCCATCATCGCGTTTCGTTGTCGCTCGAGCGCTTCTTCGAGCAAGATTTTGATGGGATCTCCTGCCCCCTCGTCTTTCTTCTCGTCTGCCATGGGAGGCCGTCGGGATTTGCGAGGCTGGTCTTGCAAAGGTTCAACCAGTTCAAGCCCTAACTCCTTATATCCCGACCTTGTTGGGGACATGCAAAGAAAAACAGAGAAAAAGCAGATCGCTCTGATACCACTGATCCGGATTTAAACAGGAATGCAACAAATTACAGAGATAACCATATACACAAAGATGCAGCGGAAATAATACTTCATTTCATTAATGGAAAATACTGAAATATGCTTACAAACAGAAATGGAAATAAACTAGCTAGGGCGATGGTAGCTTATCTCTGAGAAGAGATGTGATGGCTACATGCCTTTGAACTGTGTTACAATGAGGCTCGAAGGCCTATTTATTGTTGACAAACAATGGAAAAACCCTTAACATTCCAAAACCTAACCCTAGGAGATGAAACGCCAAACTGTGGGCCCCGTTTGGGAGTAAGTTGGTACATCAACTTCCCGGGGTCGTAACTTTGGCATATGATCTCCGTTTGACGCGTACAATAGCTCATTAGAAAGATCTATCCGAGCACTATCATTGTTGGAACGGGCAACACCAGTCCATTCCATGGACTCGTGTTGCCCCCGGATTCCCCAAAAAACATCGTTTAGGGCCTCAAAACGGCTCCGGAAGTTCAGGACTCGAAAAACTGCTAAAAATAGTAAGTTGTGCTACAATTAAGGAAACTGAAAATGCTGAGAAAGACAATGGTGGGGGTCCAGGTGGACTTGGCAGGTGGCCACCAATATCCACCTGGATCAGTCTCCTATGCGCTTTAGAGTTGCTAGGCCCCAGTAATCGATAGGTAAAGAGAAGAGGCGAATCCACACAGGGACTTGGGTGAAGGTTTCCTTTTCAGGTACGAAGTTTGCTTTCCAAGGCCTCATGTAGAGGCCTGCTGATGAAAGGAAGTAAGGCCCTCCATCGAAGATCCTATCTTTGTCTTCTAGGTTAGAAAAGACAACAGTAAAAAAACCTTTAGCTCCGAGATGAAGTTTGACATCACCTTTTGGTCGCCAGTGCTGTTTGATCCATTGGCAAAGAGCTCTTTCTGTTGGCCACAGACCCATAAACTTACATATGATTGCATGCTCCATCATGTGGTCTCTGTAGGCCTGAATATCTGGATCTGAGAAAACCACACGGAGGGCTTCCTTCTTTTTGGGTTTGCAGACTCCTTGCAGGGTATTTTTAGGGCTGAGGTTGGAAGCTTCCGTTTTATCCTCGTTTTCTATGGGGCGTTTTCCCTCCCTGTGTTCCTTTTCTTCATCTGACGGAGCTATTATTGGGTCTGAGCTGTTTTGGCCTGCGTTCGGTTTGTTCCCGTGCTTCTCCTGCCTGTTACTGACTTTTCCTGGCATCTCTGATCCGTGATTTGGATCTTTCTGCCCCTGGGTTGCTCTTCCGCTGCTTGTCCCCGGGCTGTCTTTTCGGGCTTCATACCCAAAGATATTGAAACCTTCGTGAGTTGTGTGTTTCTGCATGACTATTTCCCTGTAAGATGGGGTCCCAGTGGACCCCCCGTCTGTCATTTGTCGGGCCAGTACACGGCCTCTGAGAAGGAGATCAACTAATCGGTCTCTGTGCGCTGCCAGAACTGTTGGTGAACCTGTTCAGAACAGTGCTAAACCCTAGGAGCAGGGTTTTCCTTGCGGTGCCTTCTTTTCAATGAACCTTCGCTAGAAGATCTCGTATTGATTACTTATAGGTTTTGAATAAAAGATTTCATCCTTCAATTTCACATAATAATAATAATAATAATAATAATAAATAAATAAATAAATAAATTTAATTTACTTATTTATTTATTTTTATTTTTATTTTACTTTATTTTATATTTTTTATAAATTTTATTTTTATTTATTTATTTTATTTGTATTTTTATTATTTATTTTATTTTTATTTCATTTAATTGATTTTATTTTATTTATTAATTAATTAATTAATTTATTGATTTATTTTTTATTTTTATTTTTTAATTTTTTTTAACTAACTTTAACCTTCTCCAGCTACGTTCTTCATTAAATTTATTTATTTTATTAATTAATTATTTTTATTTAACTTATTACTAATCTCTCGTTCTAATATTTACCTTATATTTATTAGAAGTAAGGTCTTCCTTATAACTAAATCCCATTTAAATTAAAATAACTTTTAATTTTTAATCATCAAAAGATTCTTTTTCAATTATTAATACCATTAAAATTAATTTATATATATATATATATATATATATATATATATATATATATATATATATATATATATATTTAAGGTATGGTTACCTAATATAACTAATTTCCTTAAAATATCAAATTGACTTTTTGACCCTGGTCCTTAAGTCAAAAATTAGCCGTTGGTCTAGGATAGCCTCCAAGCCGTTGGAGGCTCTGCTCAGACTATATAACATGCAATTGCTGGATCTGTTTCTTCAACTTGTTCTGACGATGAGCCACACTGGTTGGTTCGAAACTCGTCGACAAAGGTCTTTCTATATGTGATTTACGCCGAAGCTCTTCTTATAAGAATTTGTGAGTTACAAACTTATCTAATTGAGGTTTTTTTTTTAAATAGTTGCGTAGCATATTAGCAAGATTAGTGCATATTGCCCAAGGAGAAGAGGAGTTATGACTTCTAATGGCAAGCAATTGCATTTTTGAAACAATGAAGCACTTTTTCTTCTTATTAGTTTTTGTGGTTTTCAATGGTATTTTTGTGTTGTGAAGTGTGAATTCAGTACGTATCCATTTAGACAACATTATGGATTCCAGTGTCATGAATAATGTTCAACAATATGGTGCAAAATGGGATGGCATCATTGACAATAGTAAGGTGAAAGAAACTTAAATCAATGAAAACAAAATTTTAAAAAGTATAGAGATGTAAGTTTAAGAATTAAATTTGTTGTTTGTTCTATGTAGACATTTTTGGCAGTCTGGGATGGAGTGTTCTTCTACTCAACCATCTACTCTATACATACCAAAAGGAAAATTTATGATTACTCCAGTTTCATTTAAGGGGCCATGTAAGAATGCTAATATTATGTGAGCTTTCTAATATTATGGTGCAGGTAAAAAGTCTAATATTAATTTCTTTGTAATATCAAAATTTATATATTTATATATTTCTTTCTTTTTAGCATTAAAATTTATTAAAGATGTGTTTTGGCATATAATTGGGAACCTCATTGCACCAGCCAATATAAGTTACTTATAGAACCCACAAATTCCAAATCAATACTGGTTGCAGTTCACGAAGGTAGATGGTCTAACTGTGAATGGTGGGGGATCCTTGGATGGACAAGGAGCCTCCTGGTGGAACATGTGTAAAAACAATCAAGTACGTATAAAATTATGAGTTGTACCGTGAGTCATGCGTTAGTGATTTGGATACACATCCTCATACTTAATACTGATTGAATACATTGTCTTTTGTGGAGTGCAAATATGGGCCTATGGTAATTTCTCTACCCATTTTTTCACATATTAATTTGACTATTGAACAACCAGGAATTTATATCATAAGTAATTTATGATGAGTGTGATTTTGACATTGAGGAATGATAATAGACAATCTTTATAATTCTTGGCACTACTAATATTTTGACATTGCGGAATGATAATGGACAGTCTTTACAATTCTTGGGCACTACTAATATCGTGATGAGAGATATTACTTCCATTAATAGCAAGGGGTTCCATATTAGCATCGATGCAAATGCTCTCGCAGAGGGATTAACTATCCGGGCCCCCGGATGACAGCTCCAACAGCTCCAAACACCGATGGAATTCACATAGATTCTTCCCATGTCCATCTTCGAAATCTCAACATCTCCGCAGGTATATATTTCCCATAGAAACATTTTAAAATTGTTGGAGGAAGGGAAGCTATTGTTTGGAAGATAAAATATGTAACTCTGGATGTGCAGGAGATGATTGTATCGGTATTTTGGAAGGAACTTCCGATCTCTAGATTGCATAGGTTACTTGTGGACCGGGTCATGGAATCAGGTGAAATAATTTGATAAAATTTCAATTCAACAAAGAATATGACCATTCAATACACTACATTGCACTGACAATGTGTTTTTATTATTATTACAAAGTGCCGGAAGCCTTAGCAGATATACTAATCTTAATGGAGTCAACAACGTGTAAATGAAGCTTCTTTCACGGGCATGACAATGGAGTTAGAATCAAAACATTGCAAGGAGGGAAGGACACCACCAAGGGAAGAACATTTGAGAACATACATATGAACAATGTAAAGAATCCAATCGTCATCGACCAATACTATTGCCCACATTGTACTGCCCATGTGATTATCATTTTAATCCTAATCTAAACAACTCCCCTTTAGTTTATTACCATATTTTTTTAGTAAGTTTTTTCTTTCCTTACATTTTGTGTGGCACTTGAAAATTGAAGCATGATATAACCATTGAGGTTTTGTAGCTAACTTTGTTGTCAAGATTGGATTTCGAGTTTTGTATCTTACTTTGTTGTGAAATATTGGTTGTCAATTTCTATAATGTAATAATAATTATAATAATGTATTTTGTTATTAATGGTAATTGCACATGTGCAGGAATCCAATATGAATGTGCAGATTAGTGATGTGATGTACAAAAATATAACGGGGACTTCAGCAACAAAGGAGGTCATTAATTTAGTATGCAGTAAAAACTTTCCATGTGAAGGTATCAAAATGGAAAATGTGAATTTGAATTATGGAAATAATGGAGCTCAATCTGTGTGTAAAAATGTGAAGGGACTTGGAGCTAATTCTGTGAAGCCCTCTCCTGTTTGTTGAAAGGTGAATGATTAGTGTAAATGCCAACTTTATAATGTTGGTTTTTGTATTAGCTATTTTGTAATTTGAATTGAATATGAATTTTTTGAGTTAAGAAAATAAGAAAGCTGGTCTTTTTGGTATAAAAATGTCAAATTCTTTAAACTTAACCTTCCTTGGATGGTGAATGCTTTTCATATACCAACTTGAAAATGTTGGAAGTTTCGTTGGCTACCTATGTTAGTTTTTGCATGAAGTATCTTGTACTCTGCTTGTACTCTGAATTCAATGTGAATTTGAATTATGCAGATAACAAAGCTTAAATTTTGTATCAAATTGTTAAAATGATTAAATTTAATTATTTCAGAGGTTACCCATATACCAACTTGAACAAGTTGGAAATTGCATTGACTATCTTGTAAACTGAAATCTTATCCTTAGCTTGTTATGATTTAAGTTGCTCTTCCTTTCGGTGCTTTTTCTTTAGTAAAGTTGGAAATTGCATTGACTATCTTGTAAACTGAAATCTTATCCTTAACTTGTTATGATTTAAGCTTCTCTTCCTTTCGATGCATTTTCATTAGTTTTAAGCTAATTCTTTTCAATGTCTATAAAGCAATTATGTTTATATTTCTAAGTTTAATGCTTAAATAAAATTAATTCAACTCAATTTATATAAATTTAAACACCATGAGTCTCCTCATCCACTTTTGAATTTCCAGAGACATGTGATCCAGGGGTTCTGGATGAATTGTCATGATTGCTAATGTCCCCTAGTAAAGGATTTACTTCCTAGGAAACAGCTAGTTTATCCAACAGTGGCCTGAGCTGTGGTAATACATGTACATGTACCAGGGTATGATCCGGTCCATTATGCTGACAAATTGCAGGCAGTGCCTTTACAGTGTGGTGGACCAGTTTTATATTTAAATTGGCTTGGATTAGTAACTTTACATGGACATTATTTTGTTCAGTAACGACTTCTGAACTTGGCATGACTCTAACAAGTCCATCAAGAGCTGTGAGGGCATCAATTAAGGCCAGGGTTCAGATTTATCCATATTGGCAAAATCGATGCCAAACAATATGATGCTCCTCCGTAAGAGTGGCAACATTTTCTGGGTAAAAATTGCGTATGGGAGTACTTGCTATTGCTACAGGCCCACAAACATTGCACTGTGCACTGTATCCTGTTTATCAACCAAGACGAGAATGTCTGTTTTGCCGCTCGCACCAACCAGAGATGAGGATGGCTGTTTATCAACCAACCACCGCATATTGTAAGGTAAGGGCAACATTGATGCCTAGAATTCCACAAAACAACGGAAGAAGAAACCTGGGTATTGTTATCAATGGCAGAATTCAAGGGTTTAGATGAATTAATGATTAATAAGAAACCTGGGTATTGTTATCAATGGCAGAATTCAAGAGTTAGATGAACAGACAACATAATTAACACCATTGGCATTGGCATTTCCATTTCCTGTATTATAAAATCAACTGGTGTTTCCAGCAATCACCACAGCTCGGCTATTCCTCTTCCTCTGTTCAATACCCTGTAGGAACACAAAAAAGGCAGTTGGAAAACCCACTAATATATGAGGTTATTTTGGATTCAAGTGTCGCAGGCCTCCTAGTGTCGCATCTCGCAGTGCCAGCGATTCCCTCCGCAACTGTCATATTACCCATTATTGTCAAAATACAACTGGACCCGCAGTGCCAGCGATTCCCTCCGCAACTGTCATATTACCCATTATTGTCAAAATACAACTGGACCCGCAGTGCCAGCGATTCCCTCCGCAACTGTCATATTACCCATTATTGTCAAAATACAACTGGACCTTGTGATTTTCTAGGGTTGAAACTTGATTCCACCATATGTATTTTCACATGAATTGTAGAAATCTTTAGCACTATAAATAAGAGTGGACTCGTTGAAAACATGTTTAAGCCCTATCATACTATTGCCTGGACTGGAGCCACGCTTTTTCTGCTTGCCAGTTCTTCCACTGCTGTCCGTCATATTTCTTGAGACTGCACTATTCAGTGATTTATTAAAATCAGGTTTCAACTGTAAATCAATGCCAAGTGTTTGTAAACCACTTGCACATTTCTATTCATCTTCACCATAGCAAACCCAACTTGCAATAACTAAATATGATCCACCACTTTTAGCAAAAGAAACCCATGGCATGATAGTTATATTAGCTTTCTCCTTTGTTATATACTGACACTAAGGCTTAAAACTTTCTTCAGAGCACCAATGACAGCCTACATACCCCACTGCCAAAGCCCAAAAACATCCTTTATGTTATGGACATCCTTTATATGTTATGGTATATACCATAAGGGAAACGATCATCATGTTCACTCTGCTTTGTTCAGTCCAGTGGCTGAGGAGTTCAACTAGTTTTTTATTTTTCTTTTTCACGCTCCCATCACGATCACCCATAAGGTTTTCTTAATTTCATGAACCTTAATTTTCTGATGATTTTCCACTCCTGATATACTGAAGTGATTGGGAAGAGCTTGAAGAGCCCAAATAACAGTGTCAACATTTTCAATCTTGGATAATGCACTTAAAGCAGCTATTATAACAG
Organism: Pinus tabuliformis; assembly: GCA_031772625.1. NCBI lineage: Eukaryota > Viridiplantae > Streptophyta > Pinopsida > Pinales > Pinaceae > Pinus > Pinus tabuliformis. Next base: position 57,351,980 of record CM062809.1, read on the forward strand.
TGTTCTGCAATAAAGGAAGACCTGTGCGGTGCTTTTCTGATGACGAATCCCTCCTCTTCTCTCGAAAATTTGATGTAGATAGACTATCTCGTACCATAATTAAGATGCTTATATCCACTATTCATCCAGAAATTTCCAATTGTGATGTTCCTCTCACCAAAAAGGTCATGTATGCTAGGGAAGAATACAAACATTATCATGCGTTGTCACTCATATAATTGTTTAGTAATGGCCATCTTTGTTATGTTTGTAAACCTAGACAAAGCTTGTGCCTCGCAATCATAATGCTTAGCATACACAACATGTCATAATGCTTTTTTAAATGAATATCAATCATGTTGGTTTAATTCACTAACTCACCTTATTCAATCAACAATACATCGCAGATGTATTTGTTATCATGTTAGTATAAGGTGCTGGAACAAAATCAAGGTTGCTTTTTGGTCATATAATCGTGGAATTGTCACTGAAAATACTCAAAACCGAGTTGGCCTTACTTGTAAATCAAAAGAGCTACTGAAAATCACTCATCCGATTCATCAAAACAGGCTCTTGTGACCTCAAAATTTGATCCAATACAATTTATTTATTTATTTTTCGTGTAGTTCATAGACCCAAATGGGTGATTGCTCATTCATGGAATATTTGTACCAAAAAGGTGCTTTAACGATGGGGAATCGAACAATTAAGCTAATCTTAGGGACTAAATTAATGTTAACACTACCTAAGGAAGAATGCCTTTTGATTGCTTGGTGATCCTCCTCATCATAAGTATCTTTGTCTAGAATCAATTTTATCATTTGTATTTCATAGTTTTAGGAGACAAATGATTTGTTGCATCACCAATATTCAAAGAATCACTATTGATCAACTAGATAAGGTTAGGATGATTTATCTATTTCCTTAAGTTCCAATTCTCCAAATTGTGCCATAAGGAATCCATAAACAACTTGGTTAGAATCACTGCTTCCTTCATCCTCCAAGTTCCTACTGATCTCATACACGAAATATAAAGGATTGAAAGATGCTTCTTACCTAGCACATATTTTGATATTACCAAAATAAAGACCTACCATTTTAGCTCCAAATCCCTGCTTGGTAGTCCTTTGTGTGTTGTGGTTTTGTCTATAATATTTCGTGTCTAAGATGCTTTTAATTGCAGAATTATGGATCTCCTTTCTCTCTTCTAGAGCCATTGATTGGGCACATATAGTGGATATAAAATTTTAGGGATCGAAATTTATCATAAAATTTAGAAACCTTGGCAAATCTTACTAGTCCCTAATATGCAAACTGTGAAATGTTTGGATATATTTTTGTAAAAATATTGAAATTTCTAATGCTTTTATATAGTCCCCATAAAATTTTGTCGATTTTTAAGATAAAACATTTTTATACTATAAAGCTTGGACAAATAATTTTTAGAAAAAGTGGAAACTCACGAATATTTTTTTTGAAAAAGCATTGGAAATTAGCCCGCGTACGAATATTAGTCCCTAAAATTTTCCTTTTTATGATGAGACTGCTCACCATCACAAATGAATTGTGTTTCACTCCATCCACTTTCATTTGGTGAAACAATTTATTTGTTTATGACAGATAACGAATAAATCATTGATGCATTCTTTGCAATAAAAAAATATGTTGTGGAATATAAAATCAGGAATTGAGAAATATATGTACACACATAAAAAATAGACACCAATATTTTTGGATTAAACATCCCTAAACAAAAACAAAAAAAAACTTGAAGGGAAAACCAATGCAACAGACGAGGATTTATTTTATTATGCAAAAAATATGGAGAATTACAACTGTTGGCCTTCCTGTCTCATCTCCAACATTTTTTTCAACTGGAAAATATACTGAGAAAATGTTTCCCCTCACAACAACTCTCTTGACCCTCCTGAATTTGGCCTCCCTTCCCTGATGCTGGAAACTGAAAACCTCCTGAGAATTTCTTTGGAAATTCTGCATGCTGCAAACCCCTGCTACTCTCCTTGCCTAGCTCGATTCTTCCCTCACTGAATATTGGGCATTGGGTAATTCACACTGCCTTTCTCCCTTGCTTCATAATTTTTTCACACTGATGTTATCTCTAAGCCCTTCAATATGCTCTTATAATCTCTCGTTGGAGTCTCGATGGCCATGATTTATTCTCCTTCGACAACTAAGATCAATTAGACTTCAACAATAGAAGTCTTTAGAGAAATTTCAAACATCCTAATTAATTAACTTTAATTTACCACATTTCCTAAGTTAGAATTATGAAATAATTTAATTTTGGCAAGTTAATTTGATTAAGGTGTTTCCTAAGCTTATCTCACAAAACCTTTTCCAGGTTTTGGAGATCTAGTGTTCCTTAGCCTCTTAGCATCACTTGAGACTAGAAGACTTGTCTGATGCTACTCCACATCAATAAACACACACTCCCTCTTAACGAGGAAGGTGTTCTCCACTACACCCATATGTTCTCTGAAATAGATGAACTTAGCTCTCCCTAGAGCTTTCATGAGTATATTTGCGACTTGCTACTCTGTGGGAACATGTTGTAGTTGGAGTACTCCATGCTGCACACAATATCTGATGAAGTGGTATCGTATGTCTATATATTTTTACCTATCATGAAACACTAGATTCTCAGAGAGCCTGATGCAACTCTGATTACCACAATAGATAATGGTCACCTCCATCTTATGACTGAACAAGCTAACTAACAACTTCCAAAGCTAGATAGCTTCGCATATGGCCATGCTAGCTGCCATGTACTCTGTTTTGCAGAGCTAAGTGCCACATCCTTCTGCTCCCTATTGCACCAAGACACAAACCCTGATCCAATGCTAAAGCAACACCCTGGTGCTCTTCTGATCCACTGAACCGCCTTCCTAATCTGCATCCATAAAACCACATAACCTGACACCATCACCTTGAGTATACCTCAACCCATACTCGATTATGCCACACAAGTACCTCGGAATATGTCTCGTTATTATTTAGTGCACTCTCTCAGGTCCCATCATAAATTGACTGAGATCATTGACCGCGAAGTAGATGGCTGGTCTCATGTTGACCAGATACATGAGTGAACCAATGAGTTGTCTATACAAGGTCATGTCCATGTCCTTGTCCTTTGATGCATCTATATTCCTCAAGTTTGTAATAATAGGAGTAGACATAGGCCTACAATCTTGCTTCCTGAACCTATTAAGAATCTCTATAGTGTATCTCCCTTAACCAAGGAAGATCTCCCTATTCCTCTGCCGTACCTCCAGGCCTAGGAAGTAAAGAATCAGTCCCAAATCCTTCATGTCAAACTCTGTTGTCAAGTTCATCTTGCAACCCTCTATGATCCCTAATGACCTAGTCAAAAATAGGTCATCCTTACACAACACTAGGATGAATGGTTCACCCTCTACCATAAGATAATAAAGGTTGGGATTTGCATCACTCTTGACAAATCCCACCTATTGCAAGTAGCTCTCAATCTAACCATACCATGCCCTGGGATCTTGTTTGAACCTGTTTAGTGCTCTCTTCAGTCTGCACACACGTGTGCCTCTCTTGTGTGTCTCGAAGCCCTCTGGTTGTTCAATGCATACCTCCTCCTCTATCACCCCGTTCAAGAATGTTGTCTTGACTTCCATTTGGTGAATCTCCCATCCCATATGTGATTCTTGAGATATAACTGACCAGATGGAAGTATATATGGAAACTGGGCAGAAGGTCTCCTCATAATTTATGCCTTCTACGCATACCCCTTGACCATGAAACTAGCCTTGTACTTATCCACGCTACATCTGTGGGTTCTATTGGAACCCAGTGATAACCAGACTTCATATCAATCTTGCTGAAGTAATTGTCCCCCTTGAGATGGCAAATAAGCTCACCAATCCATGGGATTGGATACTTTCTCCTTACAATGATTTTATTTAGTGCTCAATAATCAATGTAGAGTCTCCAAGTCCCATCCTTCTTCTGTGCGAGTACAATTAGTCTCCCACAAGGTAAGTAACTTGGTCAGATGTGCTCTTTTTGTAGAAATTCATGGATCTATCTCTTGATTATTTGTTTCTAGAAGAGAGCAATGATATATCTACCAATTGAGTAGAGATACTCCAGGATTCAGATTTATTGAATGCTTGAATTGACAGTGCAAAGGTACTCCTATGGGTGAGGAGAAGATGTCCCTGTATTTTTCCATGACCTTATCCACCTGCTTCTGCTATGACGAGAAACCCTTCTCGGGTACCATAGATGTGGCCATGATCATCCCCTTTATTTGAGAGTGAATTAGAAAGAAAAAAAAATTCCCTCTCTAGGAGATGATATTACTGCATTGCTTAGTAGTGATAAAAGAAATGGAAATATGTACAACTACCTCCATTATTCTGTATAGCTTACTGCCAAAAGTAATAATAATAGTGCAAGGCATGGAATTATACATAGCTTGATTCTTACACAAGTATGGTTGACCTAATAATACATCACAAACTTCAATGGGGGCATCATTACATAGTACCTTGTCTGTCAAGGGCTTGATGTTGTAGGGCAGGTGAGACTGTTGGATGATGTAGAGATATCACCCTTGGTGGAGAAATTCGATGGTGTACGAATGTAGGTGTGGTGTTGTTGGTAGTCCCAACTACTTCATGACCTTAGCTAAGAATATATTATTTTGACTTCCGTTGGCAATGATGAATTGTAGTGGTGAACCCTTCACCCACATTTGTGAGTGGAAGAGATGTTCACTCTCCTCTGTTTCTTCGGGCTCAATTTTCTTGACCTTGGTAGTGGAAATGGTGGCACTAGGTTCTACATCAATGACCTATTTCCCCTTGTAAGGTTTTGGATCTCAGTCAAAACATGCATTTGATTCAAAAGCTTTTAGCTCGGCCACTAATGACTTCTTTGTGTGACACTCATTTATGTTATGAGTGGGGCTCTTATAGAACTCACACCATTTCACTATTTCCTTCTTCATATTCCCAATGTTTTTCTTTGATTGTAGCTTCGATGGGTTCTTCTTGGTCATTCCTTCTTGGCTTGTTCCTTTGTTCTACAACTTGGAGGTGCTTTTCCCTGCTTCAGATTTGTAGATCCAAAGTCTTGCTTCTTTTGTTTAAATTTCTGGTCAATCTTGAAAACATATCATTATGCTACACTAAGTGAGGATATGCCCAGGAACTCCATTTCTACCTAGATTTATATGTGCATACTATCATGGTACTTGAGTAATAGATGTCGCTTAGAGTCCTTGATACCCAACTTCATGCATAGGATATGAAAAATATTGGTAAACTCCAGCACGTCTTGGTCCCTTTACTCTCGTAGTGTGTTCTATTTTATGTACTTATCTTCATAGCTCCCGACAAGGTAATATTGTTCCTTAACGACATCTTGGAAAGAATTCCAAGTGGGTGTGGATGAAAATAGTGAGGATTCCTTCTCTTTCATTTGATCATAGTAGGTTTCCACCTATCCTTGATCAGGGGGGCGACTTTGAGGAGTGAAAAAGTAATATTTTCCCTGTTGGAAAAATTATGGATAGAGAAATATCCTTCCAGCGAATTTAACCATCTATATACAAAATATGCATCTATCTGGCATTCAAATATAGTAATGTCAAAGTTAACTTGTACCTTAAAGGAGGCGGTGTGTAAGGCCTTCGTGAGTGAAGTGCGACGGGCACCGGCAACTCGTGCACGAGAGTGGGCGCGCGGGCGGGCGCACGGGCGCGCGGGCGGGCGCACGGGCGCGCGGAGGAATGAGCGACGGGAACGCGACGATTATGTGACGTTAAGTGCGACAAAACAAAGAACACTTAACGCAACTAAGTGTTGGACGTGAGCACCTTTATATGCGATGTTAGAAACATGTGCAGCCGACTTGTAAATAATACATATGGGCATGTGTTATGAGTGGTTGTGGGGTCGGCCATGGGGCTGCACACCACATGTAAACCCACGTTGAATATGGTATAAGTATGTGGAGCTTGAGCTCATTTGTACACCATCGAATCTCATTCACTTATACGCATAAGAGGGGTAAAGATTTGCGCAAGAGGAAGAAGAGCTGCGCACATCTCATGTGCATGCTAGTTAAGGTGCAGATTTGGGTTTTCTTATGCCGGTTGGAGTGAAAGAAAGCGTGCCGAGGTTCGGGTTGTATGTGCAGGACTTGGTAGAGAGGTATAAGTGGCTCGGGTGAGCACTTCTCTTTGTGCAAGGGTGCACATGATTGTAAAAGGTTGTTCTATGCCTTGGTTGTAAAATATTCTAAGTATAGACTTGGAGTTTTGCCAAGTATACTTGATGATTGTATTATTGAAAAACTGATATAATATATTGTCGGGCAGACTCACATTACGGGGAGTTGCCCCTCCCCTTTATACTTGTTGCAATTGTTGTTCTCGGTTTAATTGCATGATGATAATGAATGAGTATGGGCTTCATTAAGTATAAAGGATAATTGCTTTTACTTAGTTGCGAAACACAAGCTAAGTATGTTAATGTGAAAGTAGGCGTAGTCCACGAATGTTAGTATTGGTGAAAAGAACGCGTTCGGTGGTGCCGCACCTTGCTACAAGCAGTTGGAAGACTACCGTAGGTGTAGGGGCGTGACAGTTGGTATCAGAGCTCGGTGAAGAGCTTATCAGAGCTTCGGTTCGGTGAAGCTGTTGGATGGTGGAGACTAGATCGCAAAGGAAGAAGAAGCTGTTAGAGATGGCAGCCGGGTCTCAAGTTGGGTCTAGCCATGAAGCCGGGACTTTATCACTTATGGAAAGAATACTGCAGAGGATGGAAGCCATGGAGTCTTCTTGGGAAACGAGGGAGGACTTGCTCACTAAGGAGCAAGAGGCCAGCTCGAAGCTAAGGGAAGAACTTGATGAGCTCCGAACGCAGCATGAGTACACTAATCTTATGTGTACACAACTCGAGATAAGGGTCAAGGAGGTTGAAGAAGCAAGGGATCAGGGTCTTACAAAGATCGTGAACTTGAAGGAATCTCTTGACAAGGTAAACAAATCTCTTGATGAAGCCAAGGATGAGATCGCGGTGTTGAAGAAGGCCGTGAGGCATAACTCAGGTGGAGGAGTGCCTCATGTGAAGGTCAAGGAACCAGAATCTTATGATGGCACAAGGAATGCAAAGACTCTTGGCAACTTTCTATGGGATATGGAGCAGTACTTGGAACGGTTGAGTCTACCTGATGGTGAGACACAAGTCAAGGTGGCTGCTCAGTTCTTGACAAAGGATGCTAAGATGTGGTGGCGAAGGAGGGTGGATCAGATTGTCAATGGCAGTGCTGATGACATCACTTCGTGGGATGACATGAAGAAGGCTTTGCAGACCCATTTCAGTCCTCAGGATGAAACATGGGAAGCAAGGACGAAGATTAAGTACATCAAGCAAACCGGAAGCCTACAAGCATACCAGCGAGAGTTTGCAAGTGCAGCTCTGGAACTTCCCAACATGGCGGAAAGAGACAAGGTGTTCAACTTCATTATTGGGTTGAAGCCTTGGGCACGCAATGAGGTGAAGAGGCAGAAGATTAGGACACTTGAGGAGGCTTTTGCTGCGGTTGATAGGTTGGTGGATCATTATGATGAGACTTCTGATGAGAAAAAGAAGTCCGACAAGCCGAAAGAAAAGAAGAAGGATGATGCTTCGAAATCGGATGATGGTTTGAAGACGAAGAAACCTTTGAAGTGTTGGATATGTGCAGGACCACACATGGTGAAGAATTGTCCCTCTAAACCGAAGGTGGCCGCTATTGCACAGTCTGATGGAAAGAATGAAGATGCTTCTATGGGGATGATGCAGATACTTGGTGCTTCTGCTACTACGGAAGTGGCCTCTAGAAGGGATCCTGAAAGGAACAAGTTGGAGTATGTTCGAATGAAGGTTGGAGGTGCTGATGTGCTCACTATGGTGGATAGTGGGGCTTCTCACAACTTCATGGGCGAAGATACTGCGAGAAGAATTGGGTTGAAGTTTGTACCGGCAAAGGCACAAATGAAGACAGTGAATTCTCCTCCTATTGAGATTCTTGGTATAGCTGAGAGGGTGGACACTACACTTGGTGAATGGACCGGGAAGGTGGACTTCACTATAGTGCGGATTGATGACTATGAAGCTGTATTGGGGATGGAATTCATGAAACAATTCGATGCTATGATTGTACCACATTTGAAGAAGCTCTACATTTATGATGGAAGGGAAGATGTGCCCATTGGTGTGCCAACCATTGGTGTGACTAGGCCTGATTGTAAATTGGGAGTGATGCAAATGGAGGATAAGGAGAAGGTGAACAAGCTGTTGTCTAGTGTTGAGGCAAAGCTTGTGGAGCAGTCATTGGTCATCAAGACACTTTCAAATAGAATCTTGGATTTGACAAGAAGGCTAGAGTTGGTGGAGGATGATGATGATGATGATGAGGTATATGTGAGGCCGGATGTCCAGAAGGAAGACCGGGTTGCTTATCTACAAAGGATGGAGATTGAGGATCCTGATAGGTGGATCGAGTTGATTAGTGAGGGAGAGCCTTCAGGCTCTACTCCCTCTACATCTTCTTAGATGAGTAAGAAGATGGGCTCATTGTTAGCTGCTCATGGTAGTGAGCCCTTAAGAATATGGAGCAGGTATAATGATGCATCAAGCATCATGACATGTTGCAGATGAGATGGATGGAGTTCCATGGACTTGAGCATGGACTATGAAGATAGATTCTTGATGAGTCAAGGATGTGGCAGATGTTTGAGGAACAGCTGATGATGACATGAGGATGTTCACTCTTATGGTTTGAGCGTATGGTTGGACCGATCACCCGACTAGTTCAGACATGAGGTCCGGAAGTGTACAAAGATGTGTTGGCATTATGCTGGAGTATCATGACGAGGTTCACATGATGACATATGGATCGAGATGACATATTATGGAGAGCATACCGCGAAGGTACATGCCTTGGTATGGTGAGCTTGGTGGCAGCTGGCCATTGAGACGGGACATAGTGGAGAAGAGTCTCTACATATGTTGCAAGGATGTTTGCCTTGCGAAGAGGAGTTCACATCATAGATGAGTGATGATCTTGGTGGATGGCTACCGGGATGGTATGTTGTTGAGGACGACAACGATTTCAGGTGGAGGAGGATGTAAGGCCTTCGTGAGTGAAGTGCGACGGGCACCGACGACTCGTGCACGAGAGCGGGCGCGCGGGCGGGCGCACGGGCGCGCGGAGGAATGAGCGACGGGAACGCGACGATTATGCGACGTTAAGTGCGACAAAACAAAGAACACTTAATGCGACTAAGTGTTGGACGTGAGCACCTTTATATGCGATGTTAGAAACATGTGCAACCGACTTGTAAATAATACATATGGGCATGTGTTATGAGTGGTTGTGGGGTCGGCCATGGGGCTGCACACCCCATGTAAACCCACGTTGAATATGGTATAAGTATGTGGAGCTTGAGCTCATTTGTACACCATCGAATCTCATTCACTTATACGCATAAGAGGGGTAAAGATCTGCGCAAGAGGAAGAAGAGCTGCGCACATCTCATGCGCATGCTAGTTAAGGTGCAGATTTGGGTTTTCTTATGCCGGTTGGAGTGAAAGCAAGCGTGCCGAGGTTCGGGTTGTATGTGCAGGACTTGGTAGAGAGGTATAAGTGGCTCGGGTACTTGGTAGAGAGGTATAAGTGGCTCAGGTGAGCACTTCTCTTTGTGCAAGGGTGCACATGATTGTAAAAGGTTGTCTATGCCTTGGTTGTAAAATATTCTAAGTATAGACTTGGAGTTTTGCCAAGTATACTTGATGATTGTATTATTGAAAAATTGATATAATATATTGTCGGGCAGACTCACATTACGGGGAGTTGCCCCTCCCCTTTATACTTGTTGCAATTGTTGTTCTCGGTTTAATTGCATGATGATAATGAATGAGTATGGGCTTCATTAAGTATAAAGGATAATTGCTTTTACTTAGTTGCGAAACACAAGCTAAGTATGTTAATGTGAAAGTAGGCGTAGTCCACGAATGTTAGTATTGGTGAAAAGAACGCGTTCGGTGGTGCCGCACCTTGCTACAAGCGGTTGGAAGACTATCGCAGGTGTAGGGGCGTGACACGGTGCCTCCAAAGTGATTATTGTATGAAGATGCTTCACCCGTTGATACCTACCAAAGGATCTAGGAAAAATTGTCCATCACCTCATTCCTTTGTTGCTCAAGGGCTTCTTCGAGCAAAATTTTGAAAGGATATCTCGCTCCCTCATCTTTATTTTATTCTACCACTAGATTTCATTAGGGTTGACGAGGTTAGTCTTGCAAGGGCTCAATTAGTTCAAGTCTCAACTCCTTATACTCCGACCTCATTGGGGACATGCATAGAAAAATAGAGAAAGGGTAGACCACTCTGATAGCACTAATCTAGATTTATGTAGGAACAAAATGAAGTATAGATTTAAACATAAACATATAGCTACAATGAAAATTGAACCTACATTAATTAATAACAAATCCTGAAAATTGTTTACACGTAAAATGGAAACAAAGTAACTCAGGTGATGTTAACTTATCTTTGAGAATATATGTGATGGCTACATGCCTTCTGAACAATGTTATAGTGAGGCCTAGGTGCCTTTTTATTATTGAGAAATAATGGAAAACCCTAAACATCCAAAAATATAACCCTAGGAGATGAAGCACCAAAAGTTTGTGTGCCTCATTGGCATTAGTTGGAATGCCAACTTCCTAAGGTCGTAATTTGGGTATATGATCTTTTTTTGGTGTGCATGATACCTTAGTACAAAGATATATCCAAGGAAAAAAAATCAACAAGCCCTTTCCTAATGGGCTATAGGTTTTGCTAGCTTTCCAAAAAAAATACCGTTTAGGGCCTCAAAATGGCTCCGAAGTTTAGGACCCAAAAAATTGCCAAAAATAGAAAGTTGTGATAGAATTAAAGAAACTGAAAGTTTGGGGTTTGAGTGGAATACGTAAGTGGCCACCAATATCCACCTGGATCAATTTAACTACTTAATACACACTTTTAGTATTTCTCTTTTTATTTCATTTACATATTGGATTCTCTAGAATATTAGAATGTGTTAGTGATTATTTCTTTTGAAATAACTTAGCATATATTATTGTCATAATTACTTATTATTCTAGATTTAATATATGCTTTTCATTCATCATCGTTAATTTATGATATTCAAAATATACTTATATGTGTTTCTCTCATTTATGAGATAGATTTATTTTTCTTATTTAATTTAAGTTAATTGCATGCAATAATATATATATACACCCTATTGTTTATAAGCTTTTGAAAAAGAGCTTAAAAATCATTTTGTGTGGCTGACTCGACGCATGTTTCAATCCCCATCCCCCCACCCCTCCTACCATCAAATTGTTCAAGAAAATTCCACACACACAAAATAGTTTGTATATTTTTTATAGTTAATTATAAATACTAGTTTATGTCATGTATTTTCCCTAATTTAATTTAATTTTTCATATTTATTAATTTTATTTTTAAAATATAATAGAAAATTGGGTCTGAGTTCCAAAGAGTATACATCTAAACAAAACAAATAGGGGCCTAATTGGGACCCTGATCGGGCCAATACTCAATCGTTGCAGCTAGGACTTCTTCCTCCTGTCAATAAACACATAACCCATAGATGTGTAGATTATGAATGCTCACTTTCCTCCATTTTTATATCTTTACCTTCTTCTTTACATCGCTGATTATATTAGAAATCCATTCCTCAAATTTTGGAGAAGAATCACCTCCAAAATTGTGACATCTCCACTTTTTGAGGTCAATGTTTCATACATGTTTGATATTTTCTACATATAATATTAATGTACAAATAGTAAGATTAATAAGATAAATGTGTAAATGAAATTGAGTAAATAAATAATTGTGTAATTTTTTTTTTTTTTTTTTTTTTTTTTTTTTTTTTTTTTTTTTTTTTTTTTTTTTAACTTATGCCACTTATCTCACGAAGATGTGTTTTGAAGAACATAGGCATGTATCACACTTCTTTATTGATGTGATAGCTTGAAGAAACATTCATTTACTTTTAATACTTTACCTAAACTCTCTCATCTTTGTCATCATCACATACATGTCAATTGACATTTTAAAAATCCTTCATATATTCTATGCAAACTCTCATGGCCTCTTGCATTGAATATCCCTGAGACATGCTGCATTCTGGTTTTTCCCTAGTACGAACATTTTTTTTCAAAACCTTAATATATCGTTTCATAAGATACATCCATCTCATTCTTATTGGGCCACAATGCTCTAATTAATATTCTAGATGAATCAAAAGATGCATAGAAATTTTAAAGATTGTTGATGGAAATTCCTGCTCCAATAGATAAATGACTTCAACAACCTCCTCCCTCAAACTATCAAAATTTGAAGGATCTAATACATGTAAAATCATTCTCTTTAATATTAGGCCCAAGCTTATAATTGTCAATCTTGGCCCCTGTGCCAAAATTAATATATTTACTGCAATAGGTAAAATATTCTCGATTGTGACATGATCGCCATGGGTCTTCATGAGGCCTCTTAATCTATTAATGTTAGTTTGTATTCTAATACTACTACTTAAACATCCCTTGGGAAAACTAGTCGGAGACATAAACTATAAGAATTGTGCATGTTGTTCCTTTTTCTAGATATAAGGAGCACTAAGTATTCTATATTTTTCATATCACATTTTTCAACCCAAAGATTTTGATGAATTTTTATTTGTCAGAAGTCTTCATGTGATGAAATAATATCGTATGCCCCAAAAAGAGTTTCTATAATAGCACATGCAATAGTTTTCTCGGTATGCCTAAAGTCAACAATATGCCTAATGGATATATCCTTAAAGTATGGCAAGTTATAGAATATGGACAACTATTTTATATTGCTTTCATTCCATGGATCAACTTTACTATTGAAAATCCCATCATTTTCAATAAATGACATTATTTTTTGTCCATTCTCAACAATTTAATCACCCATTATTAGCAATGGTGCTTCACTATTCTCTTATTAGCCATTGAAACATATGTTTTGTCAACTATATAGATGATCCATTTTAAGGTAAGCACAAAGTCCACAATAAATACACTTATGAAAACTTCTTGAGTGCCTCACAAAATCATTAAAGTTGCAAGCAAGACACCCATGGTATCCATGAATAGTGAGAACATTCAATGTGTCATAAGTAAGAAGATCATGAATTGAAAACAATAAGGAAGCTCTTAAAGTGAATTTGATTGAATGACCATCCCTTAAAGATTGAATTTCTTCAATTACTTTCCACAATTCCATTAGCTCATCATATAATGGCTCTAAATAAGCATTGATTGTATATGAAGTCACACTTTTCTTTCCTGGTATAATTAATGATAGCATTAAGAAAAATGGTTTAGTTGCTAACCATGGAGGCAAGTTATAATTTATTAAAAACATTGGCCAAGTTGACCATTTAGTACTTTGATCTAAGAATGGGTTCACCCCATCTAGATCCAAAACCAACCTTATATTATGAGGATCTTGAGAAAAATTAGGCCATCTGTTATCAAATTCCATCCACATCTTAGAATTAGGCACATGTCATTTTTTTTTGTTAGTGCTCTTATTTTGGGCATGCCATTGTATAATTTCATCAATGTCTCTGCACTTATACATTCGAAGTAATTGTGGGATTATGAGAAAGTGGTGAAGAACCTTTCTAGGAACCACAACTAATTTCAACCCTAGACTATAGATCGCTTCATGAAATTTCAAAAATTCACTCACAATTACAAGATTATTGTAAAATAATACACAACCATTCACACATGTGTGGATGGTTTCATACCCTAAGCCTAGATTAGTGATTTTATTTTTACATTGACTTCTTTTCATTGGAAATGTGGAGTCAAGTGGTAACAATAAACTTATTAATGCTAATAACTAATCTACACTCTCATTTGTCCAACCAAACACCACTTGCAAGTTAATATTATAAAGGATCGTTGTCAAATGACTTAACTTGAAATTGACATATACAAGATTTAAAGCATCCTCCATTGACTTGTCCTAATCATCATTTAGACCCTCATTCAATATTATATCCACTTCAAACCATACTTCTAACATTGTTTCCTCTTCATCTCTCACACTCTACAATTCTATCATATCTTCATAATAATTGTAATCCCAAGGTCTTATACCACTATGCCCATATCTTAACATATGTAAAAAATTACATTTCTTTTTTTCACCCTTCCACCAAGATAGACATTACATGGATATGGATATTTCTCCATGACCTTTTCATTAGCTACTCTCTCATCATATGTATTATATTAATCTGTAGTAATCCTTCAACGTTGATCCATATTTAATGTTTTGCATTGTAGTATTAATTTAGTTTCCTATTTCAAGAAAAAAATCAGAGCACCAAGAATCCAGTATTACTGTTCAAGCCCCCCAAAGAAAAAATTACCTATTTGGGCATACTGAATGTTGGGCCCCTATAATACTAGTGATTCCCCCATTACTATTGTATTTGTATCCCTTATTAATATAGTTGTGCCCCTATTTTCCCCATATTGTTATTATTTTGCCCCATAGAATCCCTCTATTGTTATTTTTGTTCCTTTATATTATTATTGTTAGGTTGGCTTGGTTATATTGTGACCCCTTAGACTCCTATATATAGAAAGGAGGTTTTTTCATTTGAATCATGCAATAATTGTTCATTTGTGTAATGTAAAGGAGGTTTCCCCCTCGAAGAGGTTGAATTCTAAGGCGTTGATCTATCTTTTCTATCTTTTTGTGAGTTGGTTTCATAACATTTGGTATCATAGCTTTGAATTCTAGGGTTTCTCTGCTCCAAACAGAGCTTTTCACACTATATTTGCGGAGCTATGATCTGAGGAAGTTGGCCTTTTTGCAGACTCCCGAATTACATTCCAAACAGGTGACCTGGGGAAAATGGTCATAACTTTTGTTTTGAGCACTAGATTGCAATTTCTTAAGAAGTTATAGAAAGAGGACAGGTTGTAGTTTCCTGTGTATATTTTTTAGACCCAAAGGTCAAAACAACGACACATGGCACTTCATACAATTTCACTCTTCTGAAAAGGTATATAATCAGGTCATCTTGGGAGATTGTGCATAAATTTTTCTTGGAGAATCTAAATTCAATCAGACTAGTGGCATTAGAAAGAGGATGCAGAGGGTTACTTCAAGTCGCAATTTCAGAACTGGATGATCTGAAATTACAGAGATACATCAGATTCAATATTGAGCTCCTACAAAGTGAAAAAAGGTGTGTAATTTTTTTAATTTTTAATTTTGCATAAGATTGGTTTGAAAAATTAGTTTGAAGGAATTCAAAGGGAATAGTGAAGAATTATTAGCATTAATTAATGCCCCGAAGAAATAAAATGGAAACACCTAGTAAGAAACTTGAAAGCTCTAGCATGACTCGTGAAGAAGAGGAAGAAATGCAACATGATATATCAAAATTACAAGACCAAGTACAACAAATTTCACTCTCACTAAAGGTAAATGAAGCCAAGATGAATGGCGTGGAAGCTAAGATGAATGGCATGGAAGCTAAGATGAATGGCATGGATACTAAGATGGAAGCTAAGATGAATGGCATGGATGATAAGATGGAAGAATTGAAGATAAATTTGAATAAGTTGATACAATAAATGGTCACTAATGGTGAAAGGGTAGTAAAGGAAACTCATGATGAGAACAAAAGAAATGTTAATAATGATTTCATAGACTCTAATGTTGGATTGAAGACCCACCATATTCCAAAAATCGATATGAGGAAGTTTGATGGCAAGGATCCTGCAACATGGATACTACAGATGGAGTAATTTTTCGATCTCCATAATGTGAAAAACACACAAAAGGTACGTATTGCAACTTTATATTTGGAACCAAATCAGTTTGTATGGTATCAATGGCTTTTCTCTCGTAAACAAATTGTCACTTGGGCAATTTTTACGGAAGAAATGACAACACATTATGAGGATACAAAAAGCAACACCTTTTCTAGCCAATTGATAAGTCTCAAACAAAAGGGTTCAATGATGGAGCACATTGAGGACTTCCAAAAATTGAACATAAGGGTAAAAGATATTACAGAGGAGCATAGGATTGATGTGTTGATAGGGAATTTAAAGGATAATATCCAACATGAGGTTCACCTTTGGGAACTTGATTCATTGGAGAAGGCATTCAGGTTAGCAATAAAAATGGAAAGAAAAATTATGGCAACCAGGAAGCCTACCACTCACAACAATAAAGATGGAAGTGTTGTTCCCCCTAGCCTTCCACAACCTATAAGGTTGACACCACAAAAATTGGAAGAAAAGAGAGCAAAAGGGCTTTGTTACAGTTGTGATAGCAAATACACTAAAGGTCATAAGTGTGCTGAGAAGAAATTATTCTACATAGATTGTGAAGAGGAGGAAGAAAAGGAACAAGAAATGTCAAAAGAAGAGGATATACTCCAGAAACAAACCCTAGATAAAGAAGAAATGAATCCAACCATATCTTGTAATGCATTGGCTGGAATTACCACTCCTCAAACTATCAAGATAGAAGGACATATCAAGAAGAAAAATGTAATAGTGTTGATTGATTCAGGAAGTACCCACAATTTTATTCATTGTAAGATAGCAAAAGAATTGAATTGCTTCCTATATCCAGCACCAGAGTGTCAAGTGATGGTTGCAAGTGGAGGAACCATAAATTTCTCTGGAAAGTACCATAATATCAAGCTATCCATGGGAGAATATGTATTGAATAGCCCAATTCTTTCCATTCCAATGGGAGGTGCTGATGTTGTATTAGGAGTCCAATGGCTACAATCCTTGGGTACAGTAGCTTTTAATTTTCAAGAACTTTTCATGAAATTTTGTGTGGAAGGAAAGGAAGTTGAATTAAGGGGTATTATAGGGAAACTGAGAAAGATAATCAGCTCTAACGGTATGACAAAGCTTCTAAAAAAGGAACAATGAGGTGTAATTGCACAATTATGTTTGCTAGATGTTTCCACATAGAAATCACCTATTCATCTAGATCTCCAAAATGTCTTGGACAATCATTCCAAGGTATTTGAGACTCCCAAAGGTCTCCCACCTATTCGTGATCAAGATCATGCTATTCATTTGATTCCAGGAAGTGTTCCTCCAAATATCAGGCCATACAGATATCCCTATGCCCAAAAGAGTGAAATTGAACGTATGGTTTCAAAAATGCTAGAGGCTGGTATAATTCAACCTAGTCAAAGTTTTTCTCTGCTCCAGTAGTATTGGTGCACAAGGAGGATGGATCATGGTGCATGTGTCTAGATTATAGGGAGCTCAACAAGCTCACTATTAAAGATAAATTTCCCATTCTTGTCATTGATGAATTATTGGATGAATTGAATGAATCAATTTACTTCACCAAGTTGGATCTTCGTTCAGGATATCATCAAATTAGAATGAAGACTGAAGACATGCTGAAAATAACATTTAGAACTCATGAGGGTCATTATGAATTTTGGTCATGCCTTTTGGCCTTATCAATGCACCTTCTACATTTCAAGGTTTGATGAATTCCATTTTCAAACCCTTCCTTAGAAAATTTGTGTTAGTATTTTTTGATGATATACTAATCTACAACAAATCTTGGAAGGATCATGTTGAACATGTTGACAGGGTGCTACAACTATTGGAGGAGGAAAAATTATATGAAAAAAGCTCCAAATGTTTCTTTGGAGTACAAGAGGTGGAATATCTAGGTCATATTGTATCTCATGAAGGTGTTAAGGTAGACCCTAGCAAAATTAAAGCCATTAAGGAATGGAAAATCCCCACATCCATAAAGCACCTGCGAGGATTTCTCGGTTGACAGGGTATTATTGCAAGTTTGTTAAGAATTATGGGAAAATAGCAACACCTCTAACAACATTATTGAAGAAAGATGCATTTTCATGGACTCCAGAAGCAACAAAGGCCTTCAAACATCTTAAAGAGGAAATGTGCCAAGCACTGGTCTTAGCTACACCAGAATTGAAAAAAACCATTATTGTGGAATGTGATGCTTTAGGAAATGGAATTGGTGTTGTTTTAATGCAAGATGAAAGACCCATTGCTTTTGAAAGTCATCCAATCAAGGGAAAGTATTTACACAAAGTTATTTATGAGAAGGAAATGTTGGCAATACTACATGCACTTAAGAAATGTCAACCCTACCTAATGGGAAGATACTTCAAGGTAAAAACGGATCATGATAGCCTTAAATAATTTTTAGAACAAAGATTATCCTCTGAAGAGCAACAAAAATGGGTCACAAAGATGTTGGGTTATGACTTTGAAATAATCTACAAAAAAGGGAAGCAAAATGTTGTGGCATATGCACCCTCAAGAAAGGATGAGGATGTGGAAGCATTGTTGTGCGCCATTTCTATTATCCAACCAGATTGGATAAACGAAGCAAGGGAGGAATGGAAGAATGACGAAGAAGTGTGGGCACTTATTCGAAAGTTACAACAAGATTCCAGTACATCTGATACATTTAGCTGGAAAAATGATTCGTTATGGTACAAAGATCGCTTATACCTCTGTAAGAATTCCCAACTCAAACAAAATATTCTTATGGAATTGCACACTTCTCCCTTAGGAGGGCACTTAGGATTTTTAAAAAGTTACCATAGGATTAAGAAGGAATATTTTTGGGATGGCCTTAAATCGGATATTCAAAAGTTTGTTGCGGAATGTTTAGTTTGCCAACAAAATAAAGTTGAAACAATTAAAACCCCAGGTCTATTACAACCTTTATCCATTCCAAGCCAACGTTGGGAGAAGGTTCCAATGGATTTTATCACAGGCTTACCCAAGTCTGAAGGAAAGAGTGTCATCATGGTGCTAGTTGACAAATTTACCAAGTATGCACACTTTTGTGCATTATCACATCCATTTAAAGCCATTTATGGAAACAATTCAAAAGCTACATGGAAACCCAAAGATTATAAGTGACAGAGATCCCATTTTCACTGGAAATTTTTGGACAGAATTATTTTCTTGTCTTGGTACTCAGTTAGCTCATAGCTCATCTTATCATCCTCAATCTGATGGGAAAACTGAGATAGTAAACAAATTTTTGGAAGGATATCTTCGTTGCTTTGTATCTGATAAACAGACACAATGGGTCAAATGGTTACCTCTGGCTGAATGGTGATATAACACTTCCTTCCATACTGCAGCAAAAATGACCCCATTTATGGCACTTTATGGATATCAGCCACCATCCATCACATCATATTTAAGAGAAAATTCTAAGGTTCAAGCAGTGGAACATCACATCGAGCATCAACAACAAGTTCTCCAACTCCTAAAGGATAACCTTGTGTTGGCACATAATAGAATGAAACAACAGGTAGATCAACATCGCAGCAAAAGAAGTTTTGATGTAGGTGACTGGGTATTCCTACGGCTACAACCATATAAAAAAATGTCCCTCAAGCAAGCTAAGAAGGATAATAAATTATAACCAAAGTATTATGGTCTGTACAAGGTGTTGCAAAAGATTGGTACTATGGCACACAAATTGGAGCTTCTTGCAGCTTCTCGAGTACACCCAGTGTTCCATGTTTCATGTTTAAAGAAGGTTATAGGCGACAAGCTCCTAGTTCAAACAATATTACCAAAACTTGATGAGGAGGACAAATTATATTGAAACTGGAAGCAGTCACAGAAACAAGAACTTGACAGCTATGAAATCGATCAATTTCAGAGTATCTCATCAAGTGGAAGAACTTATCCGTTGAAGATTCCACATGGGAGGATGAGAATTTTATACAGAAGCATCTAGAACTACTCAAGTGTTTAGGACAACACTTTTTTGAAGGAGAGGGGCATGTTGGGTCCCTGTAATACTAGTGATTCCCCATTACTATTGTAGTTTTATCCCTTATTAATATTGTTGTGCCCCTATTGTCCCCATATTGTTATTACTATGCCCCATAGAATCCTTCTATTGTTATTTTCGTGCCTTTATATTATTATTGTTAGGTCGGCTTGGTTATATTGTGACCCCTTAGACTCCTATATATAGAAAGGAGGTTTTGTCATTTGAATCATCCAAGAATTGTTCATTTGTGTAATGTAAAGGAGGTTTCCCCCTCGAAGAGGCTGAATTCTAAGGCGTTGATCTATCTTTTCTATCTTTTTGTGAGTTGGTTTCATAACACTGAACCAAATCCTTGTTAACAAGTGAAGAGCTCAAGAAAAATGGAAAACATGAATCCAAATAGCTAAGGAAAGTGGAGGAATGACTAAAAAAGGTTAAGAGAGAAAATGTCAGGTTAAGGCATCAACTTATACAAAGGAAACATATCTCAAAGGACATATAATAAAAGATTAGATACAAACTACAAACAATGGTGTTGCATTATAAAGATTATCTATAGAGAAGAGTTCATGGTGTTGCATTGTAGAGCTACCAAAATATAAGCCAAACTATAACTATCAAATTCCTAGAACAAATTGTTAGATTTTGGATGACAAAATATGGCCCTTGAAGTTTCAAGAATGTAGTAAGAAGTATGATAAATGATAACAAAAAATCTCCAAAATTGCTTCAATATACAAAAATTCATAACAAAAAAATCCCCAAAATTGTCTTTAATCTAAAAAACTAAACTTAATCAATGTACACATTCAAACATCCAAATATATTCCATTATTCCTTTTAAACCTATATTGAAGTTAACTAATCAAAAGACCATATATGGAGTAGCATGGACAACAGACTTGAAGCAATTCAACTATATGCTTATATGGTTTTTTCTACAATCCTTTTATTCTATGAATTATAACAATTCTAATTACATCAAAACAAAATGAGTTTTTTGGACAACATATTGTATGTTTGTTGTCTCTCTACATCACTTTTCAACACTATTATCACCTTTTATGTTTGTGCCAAGGATGCAATTTGGCACACTCAATTTCACTTAACACATGCTAATGTACAAAGACCTAATCAAGACTACTTGTTTTAATAGGAGTGCAAATTGTGTATACAATGTGTTGACACATAAAATTACAAGGAATTTTTCAAATTTTATCTCTCTTGTTTTCAAGATTGAATTTGATCGTAGAACAAGGTTTCAAGGCATGCTTTGAAAACAAATTACAATAAATTTCCATTTATAGTCTTGCTTGTGTTTATATGTTTTTATTAATGGAAAAAAAAGAGTTATGGTGTACATAAAAGAGTATTCACGACCATTAAAGAGATATGCTACCATACCCCCTACCAAGAAATCAAATTTCTACTAAATATGATTAGGCCTATGCCAGTTCTCATTTTGATTATGTTGGTTACACTTGTCGGTCTTCCATGTGGGAATTTATACAAAAATTTAACTTTAGTTATGTTCCCGTAACATGAAATGCAATTTTTTATGTGACCAAGGGTGTCACCATGGCACTCATGTTTTTCGTAAAATGATTGTAATTTTTCTACTCAATGAAAGCACACTGACAACTAAGGAAAAAGAGACTTAATCATTTTATCCAAAATCAAACTTATGTTAAAAATTGGTGAGGTAATCATGGAAGTCATGATTTTTATGCTCATGTCATCCCCTGTCCAAGATAGGTCAGCCCTATTTTGGGCATCATGAACCATATAAATAAGATGTCATTCGACCTCATTTTCCATTGAAGCCCGTGGAAGTCAAGGAATAAAAGTTCAAATCAATGGAAGGAGAAATAAAATTTTGGAACTAAACTTGTATAGATAAGAAGCACATATCACAAAAAATTTGTCATACAAGGCATGGAACACAAAGATAAATAGATCAAAAGCTAGGGAAGCATGTTCTAGAGTCCTACCGAGGAGGGAAATTTTGGCATGTTTCGTGGACTATAGCCATCGAGAGTGTTATGCGAAATCCATGAATTCGGATAGAAGTATCTTCCCTAGGCCTGGTGGACTGACCTAGAACAACAAAAAGATAAAGTGACTAATGTTTTCCTTAAATTAAATAGATAACAAGATGAAGTATACTTGGAATATGTCATATGCTTCGCTCCTTCCTTGGCTTGAATGCTCCAATCCTAGCTCTAATCGCTATTATTAGAACCTGCAAAATCAGATAACATAAGCCAACGATCCATGAAATCTATGTAGAATCATCAAATCACTTTATTCAATAGATCAACATGGTATTTAAATATATGAAACCATAACATCATATATAGGAAAGCAAATAACTCTTTGCATTAATAGAAATATAGTGAGTTACAACCAAAAATAAGTGTTGACCTTGTAGAAGAACTCCTCCAAGTTGACTTGTCATTTCCTTGTCACAAATTGCACCTCTAGTCACCCTAATGCATGGAAATATATCTCTCACATTAGCAGCATAGGGGTAGAATCACTCTCCAAAATACAACCCCTTGCCTAGAATGGCAGTTAATATATAGGTGAAGGAGGTAATTCATGAATTATTATCCTTTTACCAATTAGGTCTTGAGATCCACTCTTGATGGGAGGATGAGCTCAAGGGATGAGGGATGAAAACTCCAAGGTAGGATAGGATAGGATTTGAGACTTCTATCTAAGATAAATGGTTACAATAGATATTAGAAGCTTTTGGAAGAAGAGGCTTCAAGATTCTCTCTCTTTTTCCCGAATTTATAGAATCAATTCACTCCTAACTTTGAGCAACCTGTTGGTGATCAATGCGAGTGCAAAGTAGGGAAAGCTGGTTGTCAACGTTGTTTAGTAAGAGACCGGGGAGCGTTGGTCCTTAAAATTACTGAAACAAGGTGCTTTCAAGCAAAAACTCAGGGATTAGAATGAGTCATGCTTAGGGTTTTATGCAAGGATAATGAAAAGGAGGTCAAAGGATGTTGATTGATCCAGTTGAAATCTTGTTGACCATATGTGAAAAAATGGCCTATAACAGATTGCCCCCTAAAGCACAAAGTTAGAAATGATAGTTTGATGACTGAAGTGCTTTATCTTGTGACAAGTCAGGATCAACAAGAACTCGCAAGATCATCACCTGTTACAATACATTTACATCATGATATCTTTGGTGAAGGAGGCATACCCATACAAAGCACATAAGCTAACATTACATGTACAATGATCAAAAGCCATGTCCACAGATGAAGGATGTTGGACCCATGACTAGATAAATATCTATATGATCATAGGCATCATACATTGTGCTCTTGTATTACTCCTGGAATCATAGCCTAGATGGATGAAACTAGATCTGGGGTCTTCCATATCATTCACACGACCAATCAATGTACGAGTCTAACCATGTGAATCAATGAGCTAGAGTTGAACACGGTAGAAGCCATATAATTATCGGTCATTGACATAAGTCGTTAACAGATGTGAGTGAAACCATCGATGATGTTAATGGATCTCAAGGTACTCTAGTACAATCTGTTTGGTGTGAATAAATGAGTTGATGTTGAACACCATGCAAAATATTTCAGTTGAAGGCCAATGATGTAAACTTGTCGCCGAGAGAGAGGAAACTTACCATTGATGTATACAAGCACCAAGGTACCAAGGGGTGTTTCTAAGTCAACTTCCTAGATCATGAGCTGATGTTGGGCACAATTCAACTTAGCCTAGATTTTGGTAAAGACTTCGCATTTTGTGGGGTGCAACACGAAATGGACCGCACAGTGGAGAAGCGAAGTGCAATTTGAGGAAGTAAATATAGTGCGTAGTGTAAGTGCTTCGGGGTGGCTTGAAGACCCTCCTTGTTGTAAAATCACGTGATTTTGTAAAGTATCAATGGGTTTTGGGCCATAGTTGCTTGTTTTAGGGAGCCCATGGTATTGTAATGATGTAACCCTTTGATGTAATATTATAAAGGGTAAAATAATAAGAAGACAATCATCTATCTTGAGTTAGATCCAGAACAATGTTATGGGAAAATTGTTGTGATTTATAATTTGGTAGAAAAGGTGAGGCTCTACAACTGAGTGCACAAAGGCCTGAGTCTGCAGCAGAGTGTGCAGATAGCCTGCAACTTAGTGCGTGGGCCAAGAACTATTTTTTGTTCAAATATTCATTGTATTAGCAACAGTTCTTATGGATGTAGAACCACATTGGGGTGAGGCACAATAATTTGGTATCTTGATGTGTATATTTTCTTATTATATGTTGTATAGAAGCAGTTATTATAGTTGCATTTTACTTCACGACAATGATGGTTTATGGTTTTATATGGCATGTTTACATTATTAATCTAATGTGACAAAGTGATTTATAAATTCTAAGAGTAAGATAACATAATAATACCACATCTCCTAATCCTTCAAGGCTACAGAAACCTGGTTCTTCATCCTCCCATAGTCACTTCGGGTGACACTGCAATCTTCTTGTAGGTCATTGCCAAAAGGGCTAGTGATTGAGGGTTTTGTTGGTGTGCAGTATAGATCGAACTTGGGTCAGCTCAAACCAAGCCAAAAGTTGATGTCGACAGGAAGCGACCAATCGCAAGAGGGCCTTGATGTATCCCCCATCAATGACATGAAACGGGTATGATGTTTTGAGACAAAATGATCATAATGATATTGATACGAAACTTGATTAGGAAAGGCAGACATGGAATCAAGGCTTAAGAGTATTGTAGAAGATATTATCTGAATGACTTCTCTTAAACAAAGTGGAGACACTAAATGGAGTTGGCAACATTGACCCAAAACCAAAAGCGAAGAATTGAAAATGTATGATAAATAAAAATACAAGAAGATTTCCCAACCCAATAGCTATTGGGTGTTATGTTTTACCTCTTTTCTACACCTTCTTTCCCTAGTTTTGATCCTCTTATCCTCCAGGCCCATGAAACTTTACATGATTAATCACCCTTTTTCTTAATTTTACAACCTATTCCACTGTCATGTTATTTTTCCATATTTTTCCTAATAATATGATACTTTATTCCTTTTTGTGGCTAATTGGGGTGAGAATTGGAGGAGTGTTTTGGAAGTTCTTCTCCTTTTCAAGTGTTTCTCGTGGGAACAAGGCTATGGAGTAAATAGCCAGTGCTTTGATCAATTTTAGAGCAGGGTAGAGTAGTTTGATGTTACACCTTGTATGTTGTTACAGGTTGATGTTACACATTGAATGTTATTACACTACGCGCTGATATAGAGGACCACTATTACACCAAGGGTGTCGTCACCAGTGATTGTCGTTACATCCCGAACCACAATTCACTCGCAGGATGTTGTTGCACTGGAGCTGGCAAGTTGTGGGTACTATTCCACATAACAACTGTCGGGCATTAGGAATTGTTTATTTTAGAAGCAACAGACCCAAGTGGTTGCAATCCTAACCAATATATTTGAGAAGTCTTTGTATTTAAAAATAGGTTGTAACTACTTTTATTTTTTATTAGCAGAAGAATCATGAGATTCTCATGACTGATCTATTCTAATTTCGGGCATGTAATAATTATAAAAGAAACTCGATTTCATATGTACAAGTACGACATATAGAAAAGCACTATTACTCTGCTTCTGTAACTCTAAATTATTTTTAATATTAAATGGTGATGTTGTTACTACTCTTCATCTGATTCGTTAATTAATCTCGAGTTATTCCTATTCCCCTGATAGGGAGGAAGGGCCCTCCTCTTTACTAGGGACTGTAGTGGTAGAGGTAGTGTACATTCTTGTTTCGTTTATTGTCATACGGTTTTTATGCTATTGTTGTACAACTTGTGAATTATATCCGCTTCTGTTCTAGATTATATTGTGTTGTTACATTGATTTGATTAAATAGAATGATAGTGACCAACTAGTGTAATCATTAGTTACTATGTAGCAAGCCCTTACTCTGGTAGTTGCAAAGTGTGATTTCAATTCTGTTGAGTGTTTTTATTTCTACATGAATGATTTGATTTTTTTCTATTTGATTCAGTGACATATTTTACCATTTGTTGGGACATGGTCCCCTAAGGTCAATTTTGGGGCAAAAGCCCAAGTTTTGGGACAAAAAGCCCAAGTTTTGTTGTAACGAATGTAAAGTCTCCACAAGTTGTAGTAGTGGAGCGCGTAGATAGTAAAGTGTCATAAAGGGTTTTACCCTTCTTTTATGTAAGTTGTGTTGGCTATATAGACCTACCCATGGTCCGCGGACCATGGGATTGTATAAAAAGGAGAGTCTTAGAGAGTCTAAGGATAATAGTAGAGATCAATGAAGATGTAATGGGTCATTAGAAGTAAGAGTAAAGAAGGCTTAGAGTAGAAGAGAGGCTCTACAGCTGCGTGCATAGAGGCCTAGAGTAGAGTCCATAGCTGAGTGCACGGACCCCTACAATTGTGTGCGCAGGGAAGTCTTGAGTCTGTAAGAAGAACTGAAGCATTAATAAAGAGATTATTCTAGAAATTCTTGTGTTTTGTCTATTTATTTTTGTTATGAATGAATGCACTATTATGTTATCATGAATGATGGATTTAGGAATTAATACGGTATTGATGCGTGATTTTACATTATTTATATTGTCATATAAATGCAATTAATAATAATTGTTTACACAAAGCATATCATGTTGCATGTTAAAGTTATCAAACACTTAAGCGATCTAGATAAACACGAAATTAAGGGTAACTACAGAGGTACATAAGTGGAGGATTTCCTGTTTAGGGTCTGCAAAAGATAGTTGTAGACCTTCGTGAAGGTCTAGCGGTTGATAAAAGGAAGTTATATCGATAATATTTAAGGGCTTATCGATCTGCATGAAGGTAGGTTTAGGGCATAAAACGACATCACACTCATCTTTGGGTGCAGAAACTTAGTTCCAGCATCCCCCCATACTGATTCGGGTTAGACTTCATCCTACATGTAGCGGGTTGATACTGAAAGGGCCAGTAGTGTAGGGATTTGTTTGGAAAACTTAACTCTAAACTTGGGTTAGGACCCATGAAGCCAAAAAATGGTTCCGTTGTCAGGACTATGATCTACATAAAGAGATGTGTGATGTCGCATCACTGGAATCCAACAAAGAAAGAAATCGAGGAGTGGTTGGATAGAAAGATCCACAAATTCACAGCTCAAGAAAACAAAAATCCACGATTGACGAAAGAACATTGGTTGGACAGGTATTTGTACACAGAGATACATGAAATTTTCTTATGTTCCTTCCCAATCAAGCTATATGAGTGGATCGCTAAATTAGCAGACAACCAGGGAAGGTGGAGGCTTTATGGCCCGATAGTGTGGACCCCAGAACTAGTGCGGAGATAGGAAGCCTCTGAAGATAAGATCGCACACACTGTCGATCACTAGTTGGATCGTATCCTTGGAGGATTTGTGACAGAATTCGCAGTCGATACCTCAATTAGCTAGATCGAAGTAGAACGACACTTCTTCAAGGGACTGCGAGGTAAGTATTTAAGATCTTTGAATACTTGGATTAAAATTCTCTTGTGTGAAAAGCGGGTTATGCAATTACCTTGGTTCTTGGAGCTATGCGAAGTGGAAAGATATTTAGGGATAGAGGGAGAACATGCCCTGAATATAGCCCACTGATTAAGCCTCCTCTAAGTGATGATGAAGGAGCAGCACAGGCTTCACCGCAGAGCGTTGTACAGTTGATAAGGGTTCCCATGAATACCCCATCCACCCACACCACCTTCATCTTCACCTCCACCACATACACCTTCACCCATGCCACCACCACCTCCACCACCGTTCAATATGGCAAATGGAGTGAAGTTGCCCATTTTCAATGGCTTGGGAAATGAGGACCTGGACAAGTTTTGGTTCGTTGCGAAGGTCGTATGGACATCCCAGAACATTATAGATGATGAGATGAAGAAAGAAACATTGGCTACTGCTTTACATGATCACGCGCTAATGTGGTACATTAAGTACTATATTGATAACCTGACAGTTGTGTTGGCAGACATTCAAATTGTGTTGAATAAGGAATACAGTAGGCCCAAGTCTGAAGTGCAACCAATCGTTCAGGGAAATCATGATGAAGCCTGGCGAAACACCATGGGAGTTGGATCAAAGATTGAAATGCAAAATCTGCGAAACTAACATGAATCTTACGGATGGACAACACCGCGAATGGTTTGTGCCTTTGCTCTTGCCTCACCTAAGGGTTTCTTTATCGCAGCAAAAGATTGGGAGCCAGACAGAAGCCCTGGAGATTGCGATGAGATTGCATGAGACACCAATTCAAGATTCTTCGTTGGGAGTTTAGCAGATTCATGCAGAGTTGCAGAATCATTGCCTAAAATTCCAAAGTTTGAAGAAAGATAGAGCAGCTCAGCCAAAGGTGCGCGAAGAAGTTTGGTGTTTGAAATGTAAGAGTCAGGGACATGATAAAGATCATTGCCCCATCTTCATGAATTATGTTGCAGGAGGAGTGCTGATGCCTCTAAGGCTAGAA
The DNA here is from genome assembly GCA_031772625.1 of Pinus tabuliformis. Classification (NCBI taxonomy): domain Eukaryota; kingdom Viridiplantae; phylum Streptophyta; class Pinopsida; order Pinales; family Pinaceae; genus Pinus; species Pinus tabuliformis. The sequence continues at coordinate 57,380,451 of CM062809.1, forward strand.
GCTCAAGCCGGGCCAAGCACCAGGCCCGCACTGTGGTGCGTTATCTGTCAGGTAGTTGGAAACATGTGACAGACAATTGTCAGTTGCTATAGAAATTTGTACAGACACCACAACAACTCTTCTGCAACTTTTGCAAATCAGTGGGTCATGATAAGCGCAACTACTGTAGCTATGAGTTAATGATGGAGAGAATGCCCACGTATCAGATGCATACAGAAACTCGGCCTTCAGATCAAGGTGTTGAGGGAGCATGAGGAGGATATCAGGGGTGCAAAAGAGGCCAAAGCAGAGGAGGACGTGCAAGAGGTTGGGGACAAGTCATTTGCTACAATTGTGGAGTGCTAAGACACTACGCACGGGAGTCTATGAACCCGACATGTCAATATTGTACCCAGTTTGACCATGTGACAGAAGACTTCCCTGTACTAATAGCTAAGATGCAGGAAAAGGGTACACAACCCCAACAGCCTACCCAAAACTTATAGATGATGAGGGATGAACCCCGCGAAGAGGATCCTAATGTGAATATTGTGTTTTGTAGTGGAATGAAAATTGGTGAGGATAAGGGAAAGCAACCTGAAGAAATTGAGTGGGTCCACAAAGCTCCAGAAAATGAGGTTGGATTTGATTTGGAGCACGCAAAAGAAACCTTCATCAAGAAATGGACCCATCCATGCTCACTACCCTTTTGGAAACTTGCATGAAGTTGTTGCACAATAGCAAGGCTATCAAAGGATTACAAGAGTTGATAAATAAGTGTGCCAGAAAAGGAAATGCTCCTGAAGGACCTCACGTAGTCATAAAAATTGGTAAGCACAAGGCAAGAATACAGTGTGAGATGAGACTCACTGCAGAAATAGGGGAATATGAGATGGATCAAGTTATTCTGGATTTGAGGTTGATGAGCCTTGGTAGCACAACAAGAATGCTGCAACTCCCAAGGCTACCGACTTTAATTATCATCCCAAGGTTCGTACAAACTTAAGAGGTGTTGGCACTATATGTTCAACATACAATGTGTCCTTCCTTTGCTGTCATGATGTAATGGAATGCATGTACTGAAGTCAAATCCTAAACTAATTGCAGAAAATGAAATATTCGAAATGGAACCTTAACTTATTGCAAGAAAGAAAGTACAAGGAATGAGATGGAAATTCAATGCTAAATCACACCATTTCCTAATTAACTGCCAAGAAACTATGCGTTGCAATAATGCTAAATTATCATTTACAAAATGCTAATATCTAAGCATGGAAGTAAGAAGCATAAAACATTGCTAATGTGCAAGTAAAGTGACTGAAATAAATTTGCTTTTGTCTTTTTGTCTTTTCATGCAAAATCAAGTATGCAAACTAATTTCCTTTGGTGATGTGGCAGGTGAATTAAGGATGTTGGAGGTTGGATGGGAGGGTTAGGAGATGGTTGGATGGTGTGGGAGACCCTTGGGAGGCTTTTGGTGACTTCCTAGAGGTTTTCCATCAATTCGGCCTCAAAACAGGTCGTTTCAGGAAAACCTACAGGATGTACTAGAAACCTACAGGATGATCCTGTAGGAATTACAGGAAACCTACAGGATATAGCCGAGAGAAAAATGTGAGGTGTTGGAGGTGATGGGAGGCATAGGAAAGGTGGTATATGGGTGGAATGGAGTGAGAAAATGTCTAGGATCACTCAGAACTCAAAACCAAAGTTGGGAGATGGATGGATTTTCTCAAAAAGCTTGGAGAAGTTTCCTTGTGAAATGATGAAATTGGCGAGGGTTTAATGACCAAGAAAATCAAATCCAAAGTGGATGGGAAAAATATTGTTATTAACTAGGATGTGTTAGGTCCCCATTCCAAGTGGAATAACTCAAAAATACCTATGTTAACCCATTCTAAAAAGGATAAAAAAAATAAAAACATTACTAATCGAAATCTAGAAATTCGAGAACCAGTGAACTAGTAAATCTAAAAAATTCCTAACCAAATTAAGTGAAAATGAAATGGGGTAATTTTTGTTATGAAATAGAATTTTTTTGTGATCTAATGAAATTGGAATAGATTTGATTGAATCTGGTTAGCATGCTCTAAAAAAATAGCAGAAATTTATTGTTCTTTGCTAAAAAGGAGGTCCAACAATCTAGATTTGGGAATAAGAAGACTAATCCAAGAAACTCAATGATTATTATGAACTTCCAAATCTTTTACAAGGATTTAATAATTCTTGTGATCCTGCAAAAAAACTTACATCAACCATTTAATTCAATCCTACAACAAGAAATCATTAATTCTAAATGCATAAATAGAAAGAAATAAAAACAAGAGATGCATGTGAATAAGCAATGAAAAGAAGGAAAGAAAATGATACAAAAGGTATTTGAGGTTCTTGGGATGGCCAAGCCCAAGGAAAATTAGAGATCTATGGAGGATAACAAGATTTAGAAGCTGAGCATGACACCAATCTTCATTATTTTCATCAATAGAATTACATCCTTGCAAGAAAATACAATGGAGTTGCAAAAATACAAGCTCTCTCCATAATAACACTAATTAAAATATATTCTTGGAGGAAAATTCAACTTTTTACTTATAAAAAATGATTAGGAATCATTCCCCATGAATGGAGGAAGCTTTCCCCACCAAAATCCCTTGATTAGTGGATCTAGTCCCCAACACTAGGAATTTGGATTAAAAGGCAGGGAACACATTCCTAGATTGTCTCAATCATTCCCTAGAGGAAAATTCGACTTGGTACTTATAAAAAATGATCCAAAATCATTCCCTATGGATGAAGGAAGCTTTCCCCACCTAAATCCCTTGATTAGTTGATCTTCTTCCTTGATTGGTGGATCTTCTCCCTTGATCAGTGGAACACATCTCTAGATTTTCTCGATCATTGGAGTTCCACAATTTTTGCCATGATTCCATAATATCTTGTTGAATTATTTATTTATTATTGATCCTCCACTAGTAGGGAACAAGTCCCTAAATTATCTCTCCTCCAACTCTTCATAATCTGCCCAATATTCTCATAATATTCCACAAAAAATAAATAATATTAGGCACACATATTCAATTATTCATAAACCTTCCTAATGAATATATTAAAGTTAAAAATAAATTATATAATGAAAAAAGAGAGGTTTAATGTGATGAAGGATGGTCATAGGCCTTAATTTATTTTTTAAATTAGGGGCATGGGCCTTAATTTATGTCTAATTTAGAGGCCCATCAGGGGTCGGATGCAAATGTATTGCCTAACCAGACGTGGGAAAGAATAGGGAGACCTGCACTGTAGTGGTCTCTGATTCAATTGTGGATGGAAAATCAACAGAAGATTATCCCCATGGGAGGATTGTAGGGAGTGCCAGTAGATATTGAAGGCATGAGCACATTGGCTAATTTCGAAGTGATAGAGATTTTCAATGACAACAATCTGCATCCCGCACTCCTTCGGATCGACTGGGCTATTAACATGAATGGGGTGATCAATTTGAAAAAGAAGACAATTTCATTTGAGAGGAAATCGCTCCGCGTAATAGTACCTCTGGACCCTACAGAAGGACTGCATTATATTGAGTCGGTCTGCGATTATGAAAGTGATGATGATTTGGACCAAATCTACAAAATAACAGTGCGAGACCAAGATTGGGTGAATCTGACAGCAGATGGATGCATTACATGGGACTGAAAAAGTTCCAGTACGTCAAATTCAGATGAGGAGTTGGAACAATGGTAGAATACGTTGCATGAAGTATCTACGTTGCGCTGTAACATGATGACTAAATCGTTGCATTGTGTATCATCAGAGGTAAGGACTTTGCCTTATTATGATGATCTAACTGATGTAGATAATTTTTTGGATGCTTTTGAAAGGGAAGTGCCTAAGAAGCATCAATTCCAAGGACTGGATTTGGCGCTGCATGCTAAGCCCACAAGATGGTGGGGTACGCATAAAGACAGTTTCAAGGGATGGCGCAAATACCAAAGAATGATGAGATTGCAGTTTGGTCACCCAAAAGTACGATTAACAAAAAAATATGATGGGAGGAGTGATCCACGCGATCACCTAGAAAAATTGAATAACACTTATGGATCAGAGCCGCAATTGGAGTGGGTGCATTTGTTCTCTCACACTTTGGATGTGATACCAATGAATTGGTACTTGGAAATAGAGCTTTGCCACAACACAAATGGATGGAATATTTTGAGACAGGGATTCTTGATGAACTTTAGCTTTGAGGATGGATTCGAGTGCATCGATGAAGCGTTGTAGGAGTTCATGGCAGCGATCTTTAGAATCTCGCAGGGTCCCTTGGATTTGATTCAACCAGATTGTGCCACCCAGCTACGCCATGCGCTGGAGTGCTACAACGTGACTGCTGAAGAGGAAGACGAGGATCCTAGGAACATTAATATCCCAGAGGCAGAAGGTCACTGTGAAGTTGAGAGGCCACAAATAGAGAATCCAGATATCACTGCACTGCTGAAAACTAGATAGGTAAACATTGGCATAGAGACAAAGCTGAAGTTTGCGAAGATAGGGGACTATTGGGATGATGCTATGGTAGATAAGGTCACTGATTTACTCCGCGAATATCAAGATTTGTTTCCCACCAAGTTTTTGGACTTAAAAGGCATCATAGGAGATTTGGAGTGATGAAAATAATGCTGAAACTAGATGCAAAGCCTGTTAAACAGAGGCCATATCACCTTAATCCTAAGTACAAGGAAAAGGTCCTCATAGAGTTGGATAAGATGCTGGCAGCAGGTATTATTGAACCAGTGGAGGAGTCTGATTGGGTAAGTCCTATGGTAGTTTAGGAAAAGAAGCAAAAGGATAAAATAAGGATTTACGTAGATCTTAGGAAGTTGAATGATGCTTGCGTTCATGATCTGTTTCCAACTCCATTCACAGATGAGGTATTGGACAACATTGGAGGACAGAAAGCATATTATTTCAGTGATGGGTTTTGTGGGTATCATTAGATAAAGATAACACCAAAAGACAAGAGTAAGACTACCTTCGCAACTTAGTGGGAATGATTTCAATATTGGTAATGCCTTTTGGACTTAATAATGCACAAGCAATCTTCTCGTGCATAGTCATTGTGGCATTCAAAGAGTTCATTCACAAATTTTTGGAGGTATATTTTGATGATTGGACAGTGTTTGGGCTGGTAAAGCACCATGTAGCTAGTTTGCACTTTATACTGGATACACATCGGAGGCATTAAATCACGCTAACTTTGAAGAAGTTCTTATTTTGTGTCCCCTTCAGGATCTTGCTGGGTCATGTAGTGTGCAAACAAGGATTAATGGTGGACCCTGCTAAGATCACGATCATAATTAACTTGGAGGCACCAAGGAGTGTTAAACAGTTGCGTGCAACATTGGGTCATACTGGATACTATGGAAAGTTCATCAATAGCTATGCCCAGATTACTGCGCCGATGGAAAAGCTATTGAAGAAGGACGCTACATTCTGTTGGAATGAGGAATGTCAGTGGAGTCTAGATGTATTGAAGGAGAAAATGGTCACCATGCCAATCCTAGTCTTCCCGGATTGGAAGAAGGAATTTCATGTGCATGTGGATGCGTCATGTATTGCATTGGGAGTAGTGCTGACGCAGGCCGGTGAAGGAGAGTTGGATCACCCAATATCATTTGCGAGTAGGAAGCTGTCTAAGGCTGAAAAGAATTATTCAACGACAAAGCGTGAAGGGTTGGCTATGGTGTACGCACTCCAGAAGTTCCAACATTACTTTCTAGGTGGACACTTTAAGATGTATACATACCATTCTGCATTAAAGTACCTAGTCAACAAGCCTGTGTTGGGGAGGGGAATATGCAGATGGTTATTGTTATTTCAAGAGTATGATTTTGAAGTAATTGTGAAGCCAGGGTGATTGAATGCAAGGTCAGATCATCTATCGTGCATTGAAATAGGAGAGGAGCCTACCAATTTAGAGGAAGGGTTGCCTGACGCACAACTCTTTGCGGTGCGTGTAGCAGACAATCACTTTGCAGACATTATCCACTTCCTGACCACAGGAATGGCTCCAGAAGGATACACTAGTCAACAGAAGAAGGAATTGGTGGTGCATGTGGTAGACTTTTTTGTTATTGTGGGTTAGTTGTATAAGATGGGATCGGATGAGATACTACGATGCTATGTGCCCAATTTTGAACGAAGCAGTATCCTAGTTGAATCCCATGGAGGGACTGTGGGAGGCCATTATGCAGGGAAAGCAACAGCGCAAAAGATTTTACGCGCTGGGTTATGGTGGCCAACATTGCATAAGGATTCCAAAGCATATTATAGGACATGCGATGCATGTTAAGGAACCGGCAGGCCATTGTGGAGGGATGAGTTGCCTTTGAATCCGCAGGTATCATTGCAGCCATTTGAGAAGTGGGCAATTGATTTTGTAGGACCGATTCAACCTCCAGGAAAGAAGACGGGTGCACGGTATATCATCACCACGACCGAGTATTTGACCAGATGGGTAGAGGCACAACCCATGAAGGACTATATAGGGGCAACAACAATGAAATTTCTGTTTGAGTATGTGTTGACCAAGTTTGGTTGCCTGAAAATTTTAATAAGTGATTGCGACCTTAATGAAACGATCAGTGCGTTGACAGAAGAATTCCAAGTTTATCATCAGAAGAGTATGCCATATCACCCTCAGGCCAATGGGATGGTTGAAGTGTTTAATAAGATATTGGAGAATGCACTGACAAAGGTTTGCAATGCGCAGAGGAATGATTGGGACGTGCATGTACCAGCTGTGTTATGGGCCTATAGAACTACTTGTAAGAAGCTTACTGGTCAGACACCGTTTAGGTTGGTCTATGGCAGATATCATGCCTAGTCTATGCATAGCAACATTCATAGGGATGGCAGACCATGGAGCCTTAAAAGAGAGGCTTGTGCAGCTGACAAAGCTCGAGGAAGACAACTTTCTGACTGGATCCAATCAGCAGGTGTAGAAGGAACGCGAAAAATCTTGGCACGATCGACACATCAAACTGTGCATCTTTAAGGTAAATGATTTAGTTTTATTATATGACCGCAAGTTTGATAAATTTCTAGGAAAATTTTAGATGCATTGGCTAGGGCCGTATGTGATCAAGGAGATTAATGATGGTGGAGCAGTTTAGCTTGTGAAATTGAATGGAGATCCATTTCTAGGAGAGGTAAATGGCAGCCAATTGAAGCCATACACTGGGGATCTGACTCGATAACTACATGATGGTAGCACAGTCTTAGCACTCCAGGCAGCTGCAAGGAGGCACGGGACTATAAAGTACACTACCTGGGTGGTAGAGCTGCATGATCAGAGGTCTGCGCGAAACGAGAGGATGTCACAGTACTCGAAGAAGCATGAAGGGAGCTGCGCTATAGGAGGGGAGACTGTGCAATGCTTCTAGAAAGTGACTATTATCGTCACTGTTCATGATTTGACTCCTAGAAGACTATTAAGAGGAGCGGGCAGCCAACATTTAAGGCACTTAAGGATGAATTTAAGAGTAAAATCTTGGGGAATCTTCTGCCAATGTCGCATTTATGGACGGATTTTGGGGGGAACAGTCGAATTTGAATTCGAATTCTTCTATAAATTACAGGTGGTCGTCCAGTGAGGAAAACTTCGCATTCTGGGAATTTCTGACTTATGCTGCCTGTTGCACATGAACCGTGAGTTCTTTGAGGATTTTCTCACAAGCCCCATGTTCTCTTAGTATTCCGAGTCAGACGGGAAGCTTATCTGTGACATCATGCTAGGACCAGGTCCTGCAGAAACTGCAAGCATTGGAGAGACTGTTGATTCTGAGGGAGTTTCCCCTGAGGTTATGAGTATGGAGGTTCCAGCAACAGTGCCTACGACACTGAGGTCACCTAGGCCAAAGCCTATGCCAATGAGAGAGGTCCCTAAGCCGAAAAAGGATAATCAAAAGAAGTCGATGCCAGTGTGAGTCACCGAGGAAACATGCACCTAGACAAGTGCGTTGGAAAGAAAAGTTGAGCGCGAAGGAGAAGGGGAAGTTGGTAGACCTGGAAGTGGAGGAAGGCATGGAAGACACAGATCTTGAGGGAGTAGATCCTATTTTAAAGCTACCAGAGTATATCCCTCCGTGAAAGGGCAAGGTGAAGGTCTGGAAGGACCCAGATGCCGGACAATTCTCCATCAACACTCCCCTGTTGCCAGAGAATATTACCTTTGAAGGTCCACCCTTGGTGCGGGTCCCGCATTTGAAGCTTGAAGACTGGAATTTCATAGACCACGATCAGTTACCCCACCTTGCTACTGAAACCTTCATGCAGAGGTTTTTCTATAAAGAATATGGTGTCACCGCATTGGAGCTGGTGGAATGGATTCGCGGAGTCAACAAGTCAGGGCTACTGAACTTGTTATGGGTTCCACACTACCATCGGTCAAACATAAACCTAATTTTCTTCAAGCAGTTGTTGTGTCTAGTACACGACGGGTGCCTGTGGCTAAATGAGCCGATCCCCATAACCGACATGTTGATCCACAAGATCATGTTGTTACTGCACTCAGGACCAAATCCGTCCAAGGCATTTGGTGGAAAGACGAGCGAGCGCGATCTCGCTGAGAAGATGAAGGACAAGTTTAAACTTGTCAAAAAGTCACGCAGGTATTCAATTACCAGCATTACCGACCCTGCGGTCAAGATTTCCATGCAAATTCTGGCTGTCAAGGTGTTGAGAAAGTGTCGCACAGACGAGGTGCCAACACCGGTGGTTTCATTGGCAGCTCAGTGCGCGGAGGGTGTATAGTTCAACTGGGCACACTACTTATGTAGCGAGTTCCTCGCGAACTACAGAGAGGCACAGAACAATAGTAAGACCTTTCACTATTCGTGGTTGTTTCTCTCAATTGTGTTGGTCGCGTGGGATTTGCCAAAGGATAGCCAGTTTCCTCCTATGGAGAAGGATTTACTAGAAGAAGCAAAGTTCACATCTCTTTGGGCCACGAAAGATGTTGTGCAGGTAATGGAAAGAAAAGTATTTTGGGTGCTAATGGAGGCGAGTATTCACATATCCATCAACCAGAAGCCATGGTTGTCACCAACCGTGTTCGATCAGTTGTCGAGGTATGCGGAGTTCAAGGTGGAATTCCACCATATTTACATTCGGGGGCATAAGGACCCCGACTAGAAATGGTTTGACTTACCCTACCTGGCCACAGATGACACGATTGCAGAAGTCATCAAGCATTGGCCAATAGAATGGCATGTTGCATCTGATGAGGTTGCTAAGACTAGAAAGTCTGTGGAGAAAAAGAAAAAGGAAGCGGCCAGATAGAAGGTTCAGTTGTTGGATGAAAAGAAGAAGAAAGAGGCCAAGGAGAAGGCTTAGGTAGACATGGAGCACACTGCAAAAGAACAGGCAGAGAAGGAAGAGCGCGGCTCCGAAAGGAGTCAGAAGTATCCTTCACCCCAAATGGAGGAGGAAGAGCGATCAGAGCAGGGTGGTGGAGATCAACAGGAGAGCACTCCCTTCTGGGTGAAGTGGTATAGGGAGTAGGAAAAGGAAGGTTCGTGCAAAAATATGAAAGCCACCAAGTCATCGCTAGATCCAATTACCTTGACAGAGGGCGACTTGGATGATATTGGAGATAAGGTGCAGGGCACAATAGCAGAACTGATGCAGCAGTTTGAGCAGCAGTAGAAGAAGGCACTAAGCGCCATACAGACGGGTCTGTGTGAGCTATAAATCCAAACAACTAGGCTTCAGGCAGGTGCAAGACAGAGCAACGTTGCGTCAACCAGTTTGGCATCAGGGACCACTCAAGCAGCATAGCTAGTTTGCTCAATGGATCTCTGGCTAGTCACGCTAGCTGATGGAGATTTGAACACAGAGGTAGCTGTTGACAAGGCTATGGTCAGCACTTTGAAGAATGTGGACCTCAACTTGGTTATGCTCCCTAGTGAGTTCCTTCACACACTGCAAGTAGGTGTGATCATATAGCTTAAGGCTCAGGAGCAGTGCGCGCTGAGCATGATCAGTGAGTATAAGGTCAACAATGAACAAATGTTCATAGAGAAAACATCCGCGCTCGAAGCATGGAAGAAAGTTCAGGCACAGAACGAGAAAACTATAGCCGTGATGGCGAAGGCATGCAGAACAGTCCCTGAACTACATCATCCTGAAGGAAGCGTTGATGGATGCCAAGATCAGGAAGTTGGCTGCAGGCGTGCGCGAAGCAAAAATAAAAGTGGCCAAGGTACAGTTTGAACTGAACATGAAAATAACAGAGCTCGAATTTAAGTCATAGCCTTCAAATCCACTAGAGGTGAGAGAACAGTGTGAGGCATCTATAAAGGATGGAGTCGCAATAGTAGATGTCGCAGTGGTAGATTTCACTGCTCTCTTTGAGCAATCCATCGAGGTAGTCACGCTGCTCTAGGAAGATCCTAGCTTGCAGAGGTTGAACATGGAAGCCCGTGAATTGCAGTAGTTGTACGATGAAGCAAGAGCGATGACACGCACCGTCGCTATATCACTGTGACTGGCCAAGCTGCATGAGGCAAAGAAGTTGCTCGAACAGGTGGAGGTATCGCAAAGGAAAGAGGTGGTCCTCAAGGCCAGATTGGGGTCTTGGCTGGATGAGGCCTATGTTATCTCTGCCACCATTGAGGAGAAGTTGGCATGCCTACAGAGAACACAACATAAGATAAAGGAAGACAGTGTAGGACTAGCAACAGAGTAACTGGTGGAGCAGATCAAACAGGTAGCCACACAGAGCACGTCTGAGTTAGCAGTGGTACAAGTAGAGGTGCGAGGTCTCCACAGTAGGATCTCTACTCCAACAGAGTGACTTGGGGGTGAGTCACAATATTTGTGTTGGGGGTCTATTTGGATAGGGTCCCCTAGGGTGAATTTTCGGGCAAAAGCCCAAGTTTTGGGGAAACAATCCCACATTTTGTTGTAAATAATAGTAATGTGTCCTAAAGGGTTTTACCCTTCTGTTTATGTAAGTTGTGTCGACTGTATAGACCTACCCATGGTTCGTGCACAATGGGATTCTATTAAAAGGAGAGTATTAGAGAGTCTAAGGATAATAGTAGAGATCAATGAAGATGTAATGGGTCATTAGAAGTAAGAGCGAAGAAGTCTTAGAGTAGAAGAGAAGCTCTGTAGCTGTGTGCGCAGAGGCCTAGAGTAGAGTTTGTAACTGAGTGCGTGGACCCCTGCAGTTATGTGCACAGGGAAGTCTTGAGTCTATAAGAATAACTGAAGCATTAATAAAGAGATTATTCCAGAAATTCCTATGCTTTGTCTATTTATTTTTGTTATGAATGAATGGGATATTATGTTATGATGAATGATGGGTTTATGAGTTAATACTGTATTAATGCGCGATACTAAATTATTTATGTTGTCATATAAATGCAAGTAATAATAATTGTTTACGTGAAGCATATCTTGTTTCATGTTAAAGTTATCAAACACTTAAGCCAATCTGGGTAAACATGGAATTAAGGGTAATTACAGAGGTGCGTAAGTGGAGGATTTACCTATTTAGGGTCCACGAAAGATAGTCGTATACCTTCGCGAAGGTCTAGAGGTTGATAAAAGGAAGTTATATCGATAAGTATTAAGGGCTTATTGATCTGCGCGAAGGCAGGTTTAGGGCATAAAATGACATCACACTCATCTCTGGGTGCGGAAAATTAGTTCCAGCATCCCCCCATACTACTTCGGGTGAGACTTCAGCCCACACTCTGCAGGTTGATGCTGAAAGGGCCAGTAGTGTAGGGATTTGTTTGGAAAACTTAACTCTGAACTTGGGTTAGGACCCACTAAGCCAACACCATTCTTTCTATTTTTCATTCTTGGCTGTAGAGTATCAAAACAAACAGTGCGAACTCCATTGAAACAATGAGACCTACCCTGGGTTGACAATTAAATGTTGCAATCTCGATCAATTAGGATTGATTAAAACAACACTACATTTTGGCGTCGTTGTCGGGGATGGTAGTTGACGATACAGTTAGCAAAGTTGTTTGTTTGATGATAGAGTGTTCCTAGTCCATAATAGTTGGGTGGTAAGACAAGAGGTAAGAACTTGTGCATCGCTCTAACATACCTGGGCGGGCTCACCTTGTGATCACTAGGGCACTTAGGGCATGGTATTTTGGTGTTCTTTTTAGCGTGTCTTCAGCTCTTCAGTCACTGGGTAGTAAGACGAGAGGTAAGAACCTGCACATCGCTCTAACATACCTAGGCGGGCTCACCACTGTCGAAGGCTAAGACACTTAGAGTGTGAATCAATACACATATTGTCCATGTGTGCAACTGTAGGAACTATAGAAATACCAAAACTACCCCCACTCTAATAAGTCGCAAGAAAAACAGGTCATAAAAAGGAAAGGAAGAGTGTAGATTTAGGAAGGAAAACATTTATCCAGGAACTAATCTCTAAGGCAAAAAAATAACAATCAAGCTCTCAAAGGGATGCTGTAGAAATTTTGAATAATATGACACATATTCACAGAGATTATCCTGATTATACACTTATAAGTGGAACATGCATAATACATAACCTCCTCTACGTTGATCATCAATTTACAGAAGCAGAAACATTCACAGGCACACATAGAAGCATCAATCAAACTCATAAACACAGTATGTATCCCGGGGAAAGCATCTCGCTAAAAAACCCCACACTATCTGTATATTATATTGATTGAATCATGTAACATTACAAAGTACAATGCTTATCATAAGCAATCCAGTACCAGCTCCACCTGTTACACACAATACAACTCAGATATGATCTCCAAATCTATTCCACTGCTTGCCTGCCTCTCCAGCTCAATACCTTCTCAAGAACTGATGAGAATGGCTTCCCAAACTCGTATTTCACCTCAAAATAATCACTCAAACTTTTTTGGACGTGAGAAAAGGCTACAATACTGGGCAAATACGTGAGAAAACTCATTGGCATACTCAATCCCTTGATTGTGCAAGATCTGGTGCACAACTATAGTCACAACTGATAGTAATCTGATTCTCTAACACCTGTCCCTGCTGAACTGAACATGCACTGACATGCAACTGAGTTAACTGATGTATTCTATAGTTGCATTATGAGTTAATAACTTGTGAATTAATTAATAACTAATTCACCCAACTCATCTCTAGTCTATTGATCAGTTAGACTAAATACAACTAGTTTAACAAAGCTAAACTGAACACAACTCCATCAACTGTACCTCCAGTCCACTAAACTCAACTCACTTGAGTTCTAACTGAAGTCATGCATGCAACAACTCAATTGATTCATAAGAAAAGCGTATTTCCTTCTGACAGCTGCATGTGCTACCTCTGTAGCTCAAACTGAAGTGATCCAAGAGAACAAGATCAAGTTTATAGTCCAAATATTATTATGAGACAATAATATTTGACTTTTCTATTTTTGACAGCCAGTCTAAAAATAGACTTTGATCACTCACACTGTGATCACTCACACTTTCATCAAAAATAGAAATCCATCTATTTTTCCCAACTTGACCAATCATCCATAAACAACAACCTGCAATCCATAGACATGATCCATATGTCTAAAAATAGACATAGTCTAAAAATAGACTTGCGCCAAAAATAGCCTGCGGGCCCACTTAGTGAAGGCGACTCTTTTCACTAAGCTCCATCATCTTGTTGCACTCTCAACAAGCATTTCTTGTTGCACACTTTTCAACACTCCCTCTCAACAAGAAAGGCTTCCTCTCAAACCCGATCCTGTAACTCTGGAATGTTCTCCATGCAACACATCTGGCCGGTCCACTTGCTCTGTCATCAAAGTCTCTGACTGCTATTGCCTCTGTCGACTGAAACTCTGCATCTCTATGCTCTTCAGTATCTGACTGCTCTAGCCTCTGTCACTTTGATCTCTGACTGCATCCGTGCTGCTGCTGGTTCTATCTCCCAGCATTGCATCCACACTGCACCTCCCAACTGACCTCCCTGTTGGGATAGAAACACCCTTTGATGCTGAAGCTCTACCTGCTGCTGACAAGTGCTCCCTCTCTGACATCTGCGCTACTGCAACATCTCCATGCATCTCGCACCATTGCACACCTCTCTGTGCCACCTAGCACTGTGCAAAACACTTGTGCCTCTCGCATTGCTACAGCCTGCTAGCTATGCACTGTCCTGGGATTCCCTGCACTGTCGCTCTCTCTGCCACTCCATCCGCATCTGTCTCTACCCAATCAGTCAGTTCCTGCTACTACACATTGGGGCTCCCGTAGCAAGGTCTCATCCAAGAGGTTGGGTACCTCAAGGATCCTACCCCTCCTCCTTGGGACAATCAATCCACATCACCCCACCTCCTACCTGGAGGTATGGCTGCATGCGATCCCTCAGCCCACCTGGCTCAAAGTTTCCCGCTACTGGAGGTCTCTGGATGAGTAGATGTCTCTACTCGATCTCCTCTCAGCTTCCCTTGTTGTGGCTGCTCCACAACCTCCTGAAGTTGCTGCACCAATCGTGGCTCCTCCACAATCGTCTGAGACTTCTTCTGGATCTGCATGTTGAGAGGTAATATACACTCCCTCTCAACCACCAAGTCTCCATCAGTTGCCTTGCTGCTCAAGGCTTTGCATGCATCTTGAACCTCAAGAGCATACAGGTTCTTGACCCGTGAACCAATCTTCTTCACCTGTCTAGTGATGATGTGTCTAAGGAAAACCTTTCCCTTACTGAAGACTACATCATAGCCTCTGTCTTCCAGCATCGCGATCGACACCAAGTTTCTCTTCAGTCCTAGTACATACTTGACATCGGTCAAGGTAAGGCGAGCTCCATGCTCCCTCTGAAAAATAACCGTGCCTACACCTAAGACACTATACTTCTCATCATTACCCATCCCTATGAGTATCTGGAGATCTTTCTCCTCCAAAGTACTGAACAAACTTTTGTCACCGGTCATGTGGAAAGAAGCTCCACTGTCAAGAAACCAACCACTTCCCATCATGGATGAAACCATGCATGCGAAGAGTGTGAAATCCAACTCAAACTGTGAAGCAAGTGCCTCACCTTCAGATCCTTCCCTGGATCCCTTCTTGGACTTCTTCTTTGGGCAATTAGTAGCATAATGACCCAACTCATGACAAAGAAAGCATCTCACCTTCGCCTTGTCAACCTTCTTCCCGTCATTGGAAGAATTGGATTCGAAAAGAGAAACCTTCCCCTTCCCCTTCTTCGCCTTACTCGCTAAGGAATAGTTCTCCTCATCCTGCATGGATGAAGAACCGTCTCTGGTGCTCCGTCTAATCTCCTCCTGCATCAAATCCGACCATAGTCGTTCCCAATTTGGCAGTTTCTCCCTTCCATTCACCGAGCCTTGGTAGCTATGCCAACTCTTAGGAAGGTCAAGGAGTGCTAGACTCACCATCCTCATCCTGACAGTCACCCCCACACTTCCCAGCTCATCCCGACATTGGATGAACTTCGTGAGTTACTTGGGCATACTGTCTCCATTCTCACACTGAATGTTTTTGAGTTTTATCTCTTGCTTTGGAATTAAATTCGAATTCCACCAGCTCAAAAACTCAACCACTTCCGATCTAGAATTCGTGAGAACAAATTATTTCTTGTACATAGATTGACTGTCTGGGCATTCACCAGATATCTCACCTTCCAAAAGAAGGATGAATCCAGAGGCTACCTGGCCCGATTACAGACTCTGCCTGAAGAAATAGAATGTAAACACTTCCTGAATAGTAGATCTGATGATCAATCCTCGCTTGATATCCTGTAAAAATCTCTTCTACAAATCAAGCAGCTCTGATACCATGTAGAAATTTTGATTAATATGACACATATTCACAGACATTATCCTGATTATACACTTATAAGTGGAACATGCATAATACATAACCTCCTCTACGTTGATCATCAATTTACAGAAGCAGAAACATTCACAGGCACACATAGAAGCATCAATCAAACTCATAAACACAGTATGTATCCCGGGGAAAGCATCTCGCTAAAAAACCCCACACTATCTGTATATTATATTGATTGAATCATGTAACATTACAAAGTACAATGCTTATCACAAGCAATCCAGTACCAGCTCCACCTGTTACACACAATACAGCTCAGATCTGATCTCCAAATCTATTCCACTGCTTGCCTGCCTCTCCAGCTCAATACCTGCTCAAGAACTGATGAGAATGGCTTCCCAAACTCGTATTTCACCTCAAAATAATCACTCACACTTTGTTGGACGTGAGCAAAGGCTACAATACTGGGCAAATACATGAGCAAACTCATTGGCATACTCAATCCCTTGATTGTGCAAGATCTGGTGCACAACTATAGTCACAACTGATAGCAATCTAATTCTCTAACACTTGTCCCTGCTGAACTGAACATGCACTGACATGCAACTGAGTTAACTGATGTATTCTATAGTTGCATTATGAGTTAATAACTTGTGAATTAATTAATAACTAATTCACCCAACTCATCTCTAGTCTATTGATCAGTTAGACTAAATACAACTAGTTTAACAAAGCTAAACTGAACACAACTCCATCCACTGTACCTCCAGTCCACTAAACTCAACTCACTTGAGTTCTAACTGAAGTCATGCATGCAAAAACTCAATTGATTCATAAGAAAAGCGTATTTCCTTCTGACAGCTGCATGTGCCACCTTTGTAGCTCAAACTGAAGTGATCCAAGAGAACAAGATCAAGTTTATAGTCCAAATATTATTATGAGACAATAATATTTGACTTTTCTATTTTTGACAGCCAGTCTAAAAATAGACTTTGATCACTCACACTGTGATCACTCACACTTTCATCAAAAATAGAAATCCATCTATTTTTCCCAACTTGACCAATCATCCATAAACAACAACCTGCAATCCATAGGCATGATCCATATGTCTAAAAATAGACATTGTCTAAAAATAGACTTGCGCCAAAAATAGCCTGCGGGCCCACTTAGTGAAGGCGACTCTTTTCACTAAGCTCCATCATCTTGTTGCACTCTCAACAAGCATTTCTTGTTGCACACTTTTCGACAGATGCAAGGAAAATAGGGCCACAAAAAGTTGTCACTCCAATAGTAAGGGCAAAAACCTCTGGTTCCTCTATCTTGGGGCCATATCATTCTAAAGCTAGCACCCACACTTCAAAGATCAAAAATCCAATCTAGGAGCAGCAGGGGAAAGATAGTAGCTAGAACTTTAGGACTGAGGGACAAGGGGAAAATAAGGGGGAAAATCAAACACCTGAGATGGGAGAGCACCTATTGGTTTATCAATATCCAAATTCAGGGAGTGCAATGAAACAGCTAGCCCTGGGGATACCTGAGCCATCAATCACACCTGGAAGATAATCACAAGAACAATATGAAGAACGTCTGTTACAGCAAGGGTTAGAGGAATTAGTCATGGGGGACAATGATGACAATAACGTTAAAACATATGCTACTATTACCACCTTTGAGTTCCCAATAACGGATATTGGAGGTGAAGCTCCAATGAAAAATATTCCTCTATCATCCTTACCATCCTTCCAAGGGATGACTATGGAAGATCCAGACACCTTGTTTTTGAATTTGATGTCTTATGCAGAAGTTATGACTATATCTCATATGCTAAGAAACAGAAATTATTTCTTGCTACTTTAAAAGGGGCATCCTGAGATGGTTCATGGGATTGGGCTCTGCTTCTATTTGAACATGTAGCGATATGAAGGAGACATTATTATCAAAGTACCAATACTATTATAGGACCAGGGACTTAAGTGAGGAAGTATTCTGAAAGACGCAAAAGGAGGATGAGAGCCTGGAAGACTATGTAGAGCGGTTACACTATAATCTACAGAGGTCTAAACACAATGATTAAATCTTGAAAACCATATTTATCAGAGGAATGAGGGACAACTGCCTTGACACCCTGAACCTACTAGGGAAATGGGATATATCGCAGGAACTGTTCGCTAAATCATAAAGCTCTGTCTAAGATGCTCTAGAGGATTGTCCAAGGGGAGAAGTACAATTAGAGATGCCACTGCCTGAATACAAAAATCTGTAGGAGGAGGAGAAACCAGAGCAGAGATCAGGAATTTGTTAGAAAATTTTAAGACCGACATCCTCAATAATCTATCTACCCAAATAATGACAGCATAGATCAAGAAGACACAAGAAGAAGTTGATACACCTCTAGCTATGTTCTGTTCGAATTTCCGGAAGAATCATCCCTTGAGGGGATGTGAATTAAACAACATCAGCTTGTGCAATATTTGAGAGCTGGAATATTCAACAGGTCAACGTCCAGAGCTTCCTAGACTGAAGGCAGTACTTAGAGAGTCAAGCGAGGAGGTGCAGTCCTCTTATTTCATTGCACCAAGGAGACCATAGCAACCACGACCTCTAGGTATGTGTCAAGACTTTTCCTCTTTCAATTCATGGAACAATGCATATAATGCTCAACAATATCCATTTCAATATCTTTCTCCTTATTCATAAATAGTTTCCTTCACCCTAGAACCAGTGGTCTCCATCTCCCTCTATCCAATATCCTCAATCTCAACCATACCCTTGGAACCAGAACTAGAGAGGAAATGCCCAGAATACAACTTTACCTACATTACCAATGCAACAACAGGTACAATTACCTCCTTTCCAAACTCTTACTCCTACATCGCCTGTGCAACTCCAACTACCTATGCAACCTAACCCAAACCCAAACAATAAAGAAGCTTAGGGCATAAAGGCTTCACCCACCTTCTAGACCTACCTCATTAACCCCGTGGGGCTTAATGAAATTCAATTACAATCAGGTAAGGTAATTAAACCAAGTCACTCCCCTATCATTACAAAGGAGGAATGTGAACCTTCCAGAGGAGATATCGTAGGCTCTGGGGTGGCTACTGTACCTATAACAACCGATACAGAGGAAGTTGTCATGTCTGTAACAACCAACCCACGAAGGATTGTTACTGTTATAACAACCAACTCGAGAAAGGATGATACACTTGTAACAGCCAACTTCACTGCTATAACTCAGAACCCTCTATATCCTCAGAGATTGACTGAGCCTCAAATGACTTCATAGCCCGAATCTGATTTTCTTAGGGAGTTGAAAAATTTGCATGTATGAATTCCTCTACTGAAAGCGCTTAAAGAAGTACCTATTTATCCTAAATTAGTGTGAGACTTGTGCATCGAGAAACCTAGGAGGAAGCCTAAAGACCCTACTACCATACATGTGATGGGGAAATTATCTGAATTAATGTCTGCTCAGCCTCTTCTAACTAAGTATAATGATCCAGGAAATCCTACAGTTACTGTCTACATTAATGATAAACCCATAACTAACACATTGATCGATCTTGGGGCTGCCATTAATGTAATGACAAAGGACCTCTTTACCACCCTAGGGCTACAGGGGCTTAGACATACTCCTACTGTACTTGAATTAGTAGACAGATCTCGTGTTAAACCCGAGGGGGTGTTAGAGGATATAGTAATTACAATAGATTCTTGGAGATAGACGGCTGAATTGTTAAAATTGGCAACCAGGGCAAAACTTCATGTGGGTCATCTTATTCATGGCTAATAATATTTTTATTAGATTCCTCTCGTCGAGAGGTGTAGGATTGATATAAACATCATCCAATTCCGATAAGTATTCATGGAGATATGAATTTATTTTGATTATGGAATTATTATCAAGCCGACCTACAACTCATGTAGGCTCAGAATCCCAACAGTCGCATCTATTCACCCACCAACATTGTGTATAAATATAAGAGGACTTTTCCTCATTTGGACTCAATCATCTCATCACATCTCTCTCTCTCTACTGCACAGATATGAGTCTCTTCTCTACTGCGCTGAAATGGGTCTCTCTCTCTCACACATGTGAAGCCGGAAGCTGTTGAATTGACGCTGCAACTGCAGAAGTAAAGATTGACTTGCGTGGCCTAGAAGATCTCCTCTTTGGAACTGTGCTATAGGTTCATCTGAACCTCCTTTGAAAGCCGCAACTTTTGGTGGTGGAATGAAGTCAATCCGACGAACGGTTTGCAAGATATCGACTGCCCTAGTTTGAAGCCGGAAACTGCTGAAACTGAAGCTGCAACTGCAGAAGTAAAGATTGACTTGCGTGGCCTAGAAGATCTCCTCATCTGAACTGCGCTGTAGGTTCATCTGAACCTCCTCTGGAAGCCAAAACTTTTGGTGGTGGAATGAAGTCAATCCGACTGTCGGTTTGTGAGATATGGTCTGCCCTAGTTTGCTACTGATCTAGGGTTTGCTACTGCTGATATGAATCAGATTTATTGTACTATTTCTCTCTGCTGAATTATTGAAGATAAAAGAAGATTTGATCAAAGGGTTTCCCCACACATTGTGGGGTTTGTCCTTAGCTAGCCGCTACATCTTGTGTCTCTTGTCTTGGCTTGTTTTCTGTCGATCGTTTAAATGTTCTATCTACACTTTACTTTATGTACATGTGATTGCTAATCAGTGGAATATAATAAGAAAAAGAAGTAAACTGTTATAAGTATAGAACATACCATAACTTAACATGGTATCAGAGCTGAGGTGAAGACAAAGCCCGAGCAAGAGAAAGAGCAATCATCGAAGAGAATATTGGCAAGGCTATCCTAAAAGAACTATGGGGTCCTCAACACTCTTTCCTGCTGAAGATAAGCTCTGTGAGAAAGCTGACTATCACGGATGGAAGATGTCTATCGATCTAACCCTTGAGAATCAAGGAGTGTTGGATCATGTGAGAGGCAATATTGTTGAGCCTCCATCAAATGCATCCGCTGCTGCCTGGAGCAAATGAAAAAATGGAGAAGTCAAAACAATAGAAGATCATACGGGACTCTATCAACAAGCACTTGGTGGCCTACATCTCTGAACTGGACACCTCCAAGGAAATCTACGATAGACTGGTGAGTTTATTTAAAGTTAATGATGCAAATCAAGTTTTGTTTCTTAGAAATAAGCTGAGGGAAATCAAGAAGGGTAAAGATGAAAGTATGCAAGCATACTTCTTAAGAATCACCGAGATCAAGAACGATCTCCTATCTATTGGGGAAACTATTACTGACAGAGAAATGGCACTCACAACTCTTGGAGGATTGCCATTTGAATGGTATGTGTTCAGGACTACTCTTTTGAACTATAATGTAATTCCTGGTTTCGAGGAATTAATGGCTAGATGCATTCAAGAAGAAACAAGGGAAGAAGTGCAAGAAATGCCCATGCCTAAAGGTCCTCCTGCTGCCTTTTATTCTCATGCAAAGAAAATAAATAATTCCGGGACTAAATCAAAAGGAAAGGCTGGACCTAAGGCTAGAAGAAAATGACGATGTTACATTTGCGATAAAGCAAGTCACTATGTATGATATCATGAGCATCATGATGAATGAGATCATGGACATAAAGGGCAACATGAGATCATGGACATATAGGATAGCATGATGATGATGCACACTAGTTTGAGCAACATTATGATGGATAAAATCATGGACATGGGCAGCATGATGATAATCATGATTAGAGAAGCATGGTACAGTATGCAGTGGTGCAACTCGAAATCCCTCTGATGGCAATCAAAGGAATGACAAATTCAACAACAAAGGTAAGAGGAGAGTTGGGAATCAAGGAAGAGGACAAGCATTCAAGAAGGCTAGAAATTCCAAGATGTATTAAATGCACCTGACCTCAAAAAGAACCTAGTGTCCATCTCAGCAATGGAAGACAAAGGCTACAAGGTAACCTTCAGCGATGGCAAGGTATGTATATGGAAAAATAATGTAAAAGATGCCTTTACTCTTGGGTTTAGTGTTGATTCATTATATCAGGTCGATGGAAGTTCGCTAGGTGTCATGTCTTGTGACACAACTATTTAGTCCGAACTTTGGCATCGGAGGTTTGCCCACCTTCATTACAAAGCTCTACCCGATGTAAGACAGATGGTGACAGGGATGCCCGAATTCTGAGTAGAGAAAGAAGGTGTATGTCCAGGATGTGTCGAAGGAAAGCTCAAAAAGGGACCATTCCCCTCAAGCCAAAGCAAGACCTCCGATATATTACAATTGGTTCACTCGGGCATACCTGAGGTTGGCATTAAGAGGGAGACTACTGCACCACATACTCCTGAGCAGAATGGTGTGGTGAGAAGGAAGAACCGCACGATGATGGAAGCTGTCCGGGCCATGCTACATGATCAAAGACTTCCGAAGTTTCTATGGGCTGAAACTACAATCACCGTTGTATATGTACAAAATTGATGCCCTCATCAAGCATTGGGTTCCTAAACTCCTGAAGAAATGTTCACCATCGGTCAAAGGGAAGTCGTGATTAGTCATGATGTCACCTTTGACAAAGATATGGCCCTTAGCAAGGTGGACAATCTGCTGACTTTGAGTAGCTCTCAAGAAGCCGACACCAGGGAACCGAAAGAAAAGGATGATGAATCAATGCCTGATGTAGAAGAACCCATGGATCTGATAGATTCTCATCCACATGAGCCTTCCTCTTCTAGGAAGAGGCCTTTATGGCTTAGGGGGATACTTGATGATGCTAAAGGACATGCTGCACCCTGAGGAACCTTCCGTCAAAGTAAGAAACTTAATAGGTATCAAGGATACCTGACCATCATGAGCACGATCATACAAAATGAGCCTTCGTCATTCTCAGATGCCGTCAAGCATCAAGTATGGAAGGATGCTATGACTGTATAATATGAGTCTATTATGGAGAATGATGTCTAGGAAGTAGTTCCCAGACCCTGGACAAGACAACTGTTACTTCAAAATGGCTTTACAAGATAAAGCATGCAACAGATGGAAGCACGGAAAAGTATAAGGCTCGTTTTGTTGCTCGAGGTTTCTCCCAAAAGGAAGGTATAGACTATGATGAGATATTTGCACCTGTTGCCAGATATACGACCATCCGCTCGATCATAGCCCTTGCCGCTTCACAAGGATGGAACCTACATCAGATGGATGTCAAGACTTTGTTCTTGCATGGCTCGATCAAAGAAGAGGTCTACGTGGAGCAACCCGAAGGATTTGAGATTTATGCTCTCTATGGGCTGAAGCAAGCACCCCGAGCATGGTATGAGAGGATCGATAGCTACTTGATGAAGTTGGGATTCACTAGGAGTGAAGCCGATCCTAACCTTTACTTTAAGGTTGAAGATGACAAGCCTCTCATACTGGTGTTGTATGTGGATGACCTCTTTCTAACAGGTGCAGACCCTCTCATTCACAAATGTAAGAGGGAGATGGCTTCTGAATTTGAAATGAAGGACCAAGGACTTGAAGTGTGGTAGAAGTCAAGGGAAATTTTCCTATCTCAAGGAAAATATGTGGTAAAGATATTGGAAAGATTTGGTATGATGGACTGCAAGCCTGTGACTACCTCGAGGATCTTAACTTTTAGAAGTTATATGGTAGTGATGTCGGACCAGATTTGGGAAATGCCTCTGAGTTTCATAAACTCATTCGCATTGATGTTCTTGGTGAACCTCCGTCCGAACATATTTTTTGCAGTTAGCATTGTGAGCTCATATTTGGTTGAGCCTCACTGGATTGATGCCAGGAATCTTCTGAGATGTCTTCAGGACACAATCTCTCATGGATTAAGATACACTGCCGGAGATGTGAGACTACTTGGATATACTGATGTTGATTGGGCAGGCAGTGTGGTGGACTGTAAGAGCACTTCCGGGTGCTGTTTCACCTTGGGATCTGCTTCGATATCCTGGATGAGCAGGAAGCAGAAGTCAGTGGCTTTGAGCACCGCCGAAGCAGGATATATTGTTGCTAGCATAACCTCGTGTGAGGTAGTCTGGTTGCGAAAGCTCTTCAGTGAGCTGTTTGGATTTACATTGGATACCACTGTGATTCTCTATAACAACCAGAGGTGGGATATAATTATTGAGGAATCCCGTATTCGTCGATTGCTCCAGCAGTTAGACATCATCTTGGATATGGTAAGTTGATGAGCAAGGAGGCTCCATCACATTAAGATGATGTACAGGGTGATACACCTTGTCAAAGCCCCGAGGAAAGATCTAATCTGTGATTTTCCCAAACGACTTGGAGTCAGTAAGAAACCCTTGTACAAGGGTCCTGCATGTTGCATACATTGAGCTTTGGGAGCTCTGAGGGCCTGCGGTTATTACTGGAGCAACATACGACCACAGGGTGACTCACCCTCCCCTGGTGGTGCACACTGGAACAAGATGATTCTCTCTCTTGTGGGACAAGATGATTCGCTCTCTTGTGGAATAGGATGATTCGCTCTCCTGTGTAGCAGGATGATTAGTTCTCCTGTGAGGCCTAGATTGATGTGTTCTCCTGTGAGGCCTGGATTGATGTGTTCTCCATGGCGGCTTGGATTGATGTGTTCTCCATGGCAATTGTAGCAGGATTGATGTGTTCTCCTGTGAGGACAGGATTGATTAGTTCTCCTGTCGAGGCATCCTACCCATGCAGTCTGGGACTCATGGGAAGTACCTCTCATCTGATCAATGAGCAGGGAAATGAAGTTAGGGACCATAGTAGTACCGATGGACGCATCGTTGTAACTACCGTACTCCCTATGCTAGGATGACCTTCATTGATCTGGGATCAATGATACTGGTCTGGGACCAGTGGTAGGAGTTGTACCATACCAGAACGCTGACTTCGGGTCGGTTGAGACTGGTCTGGGATCAGTGGTACATACTCTGAGACTGACTTTGAGTCAGTGGAGGATGATATTGGTCTGGGACCATTGGAGTTGTACTCACTATGACACTGACTTTGGGTTGGTTGAGACTGGTATGGGACCAGTGGTACATACTTTGAGACTGACTTTGAGTCAGTATGATACATCCTCGATCATTTCTTCTTCTTCATAATTCGGAAAAAAGCAGAGTAGAATAGAACAATGCAAGAGCAGAGCAGAACAGAACAAAACAATATAGATCAGTGCAGGGCAGAACAAGACAAAGCAGAATAGGCAAAATAGAGTAGAGTAGAGCAAGGGTCAGGCTATACAAGGTAGTGCATTTGATGGATGAATAGTAACGACCGATAGACAGATTGCAGATGAAGTTCTCCACGGTTGAGAGGGAGTGTTAAAATTGGCAACCAGGGCAAAACTTCATGTGGGTCATATTATTCATGGCTAATAATATTTTTATTAGATTCCTCTCGTCGAGAGGTGTAGGATTGATATAAAGATCATCCAATTTCGATAAGTATTCATGGAGATATGAATTTATTTTGATTATGGAATTATTATCAAGCCGACCTACAACTCATGTAGGCTCAGAAGCCAAACAGTCGCATCTATTCACCCACCAACGTTGTGTATAAATATAAGAGGACTTTTCATCATTTGGACTCACTCATCTCATCACATATCTCTCTCTCTACTGCGCAGATATGAGTCTCTTCTCTATTGCGCTGAAATGGGTCTCTCTCTCTCACACATGTGAAGCCGGAAGCTGTTGAATTGAAGCTGCAACTGCAGAAGTAAAGATTGACTTGCGTGGCCTAGAAGATCTCCTCTTTGGAACTGCGCTGTAGGTTCATCTGAACCTCATTTGAAAGCCGCAACTTTTGGTGGTGGAATGAAGTCAATCCGACGAACGGTTTGCAAGATATTGACTGCCCTAGTTTGAGGCCGAAAACTGCTGAAACTGAAGCTGCAACTGCAGAAGTAAAGATTGACTTGCGTGGCCTAGAAGATCTCCTCATCTGAACTGCGCTGTAGGTTCATCTGAACCTCCTCTAGAAGCCAAAACTTTTGGTGGTGGAATGAAGTCAATCCGACTGTCGGTTTGTGAGATATGGTCTGCCCTAGTTTGCTATTGATCTGGGGTTTGCTACTGCTGATATGAATCAGATTTATTGTACTATTTCTCTCTGCTGAATTATTGAAGATAAAAGAAGATTTGATCAAAGGGTTTCCCCACACATTGTGGGGTTTGTCCCTGGCTAGCCGCCACATCTTGTGTCTCTTGTCTTGGCTTGTTTTCTGTCGATCGTTTAAATGTTCTATCTGCACTTTACTTTATGTACATGTGATTGCTAATCAGTGGAATATAATAAGAAAAAGAAGTAAACTGTTATAAGCATAGAACATACCATAACTTAACATGAATTTCTTATCTTACAACCCAAATCCAATTCAGGGGGAAATCCTTTGATCTTAGGGAGACCTTGGCTGACCACTGTAATTGCATTTATAGGCTTTAGATTTGGATCTATGGTGATCTTGGATGGCCAGGCAACAAAGAACCTTAATATTTAACCCCAAAACCAAATGTGGATTTATACAACCCTTGGTGGGATGAGTTTGAGCCCGAATAAGATCTTTCCCTACCACTCCTCACTCTGGGGAAAGCCTAGTATTTCAAGGATGAGACAAAATATGATATCATTAATGGTTTTATTAGTAACTTTCTTTCTGTCGCTTCCATTAAAAATTTGAATGAGGAAGAGGAGGTAGAAGATACTGATTTTGAACAAATGAGAACCACTCTGAATACTGACAACAGTCCAATTGAAATAGAAATAGGAAAGTTTCTAAACATTAACCCCAACTTGACTGCTGAGAAAAACCAACTATTGTTAAAGCTATTATAGAAATACATAAAGGCATTTGCATGGCACTATACAGATATGAAAGGGATCCACCCTAACTGGTGCACTCACCTTATTTATTTGAAGGATGGCTGCAAACCCATCAGACAACCATAGCGCCGCATGAACCCTACACTGAAGGAGGTGGTGAAGGAGAATTACAAAAACTCCTAAGTGCTAATTTTATTTATCTGATAGCTGACAGTCAATGGGTGTCTCTACTTGTTATCATTCCTAAGAATAATATAAAGTGGAGAGTCTGTGTGGATTATAGAGAACTCAATAAGGCCACTCAAAAGGACCATTTTCCTTTACCATTTATAGATCAGGTCCTTGATACCCTTTTCGGAAAAAAATTCTTTTCATTTTTAGACGGGTTTAGTGGCTACAACCAGATACAAATTTTCCCAGAAGATCAAGATAAAACAACCTTTACTTGCTCGTGGGGAACCTTCGCATACAGAGTACTCCCTCTTGGACTCTACAATGCACCAACAACCTTTCAGAGGGAAATACTGGGGACTTTTCCTAATTTGTTGAATGACTGTCTTGAAATCTTCATGGATGATTTTACACCTTATGGAGATTGTTTTGAAATAGCATTAGCTAATCTGGAAAAAGTGTTGGAACATTGTGTACAAAATAATGTTGCTTTGAGCACTAAAAAATGTCACATGATGATGACTAAAGGGATCATGCTAGGACACTACATTTCTATTGATGAGATCAAGGTAGACCCTGCAAAAATAGGGGTAATTCTGAAAATTCCAACCCCCAAGACGTATTACAGGAGGTTTATAGAAAAAATTTCAGAAATTGCATCGCCATTATTCTCTTTGCTCATGAAGGATGTCAACTTTTTGTGGACAGGAAAGTGTGAGCAGGCCTTTTTGAAGCTGAAATGTTGTGTATCAGTAGCTCCGGTCTTACGAGGACCTAATTGGGAACTGTCATTTCGAATGGCTACAAATGAATATGATATTATTGTAGGTGGTGTTTTGGGCCAACTGGAGGATAGGAAACCTTATTCTATTTACTACATAAGAAAAAAACTAACTCCAGCTAAGCTCAACTATATAGTGACCAAGAAGGAATTCTTAGCAGGCGTGCCCGCCATCAATAAATTCCAACATTATATCACTAGGTATCAAGTATTTGTACACACTAACCACTCTTCCATTCATTTTTTAATGAATAATCCAATTACCGATGGTATAATTACACGTTAGTTATTGTTGTTACAAGAATTTGATATCACAATTGTCAATAAACCTGGAAAAGGTAATGCAGTAGCTAATTTCCTTTCTAGGTTAATTATTGATGACAATTTCATTCCTATTGAGGATTCTTTCCCTAATGAATATCTCTTTTCTATTTCTACTTACTCACCTTGGTATGCAAATATAGCCAATTATCTTGCTACAGGGAAGTTTCCACAATATTTGTCCTCCAAGGAGAAAAGAAAGATTATACAACAAAGTGCTACCTATACCTGGATAGATGTGAATCTCTATCACAGTAGACTAGATTTCTAGATCAGACATTGTGTTAGAGAAGATGATATCTTTGACATCCTTGAAGCTTGTCATGAGGAAACTTGAGGAGGGAACTTAACAGAAAAGCAGACAGGGTACAAAGTCCTTTCGACAGGGTATTATTAGCCAACAATATTTCAAGATGCCAAGAAGTTTGTGAAGGGATGTGATAGTTGCCAAAGGATGGGCCAACCACTGCAATCAGATGAGATGTCTTTACATCCCCAAATCGTCTTAAAACCTTTTGAGAAATGGGCCCTAGATTTTGTGGGACCAATTAATCCTTCCTATGGACATAAATCTTACATTTTGGTCTGCACTGACTATGTCAGGAAATGGGTTGAGGCAAAGGCACTAACCAGAGACACGGAGCAAGTTGTTTCACACTTTCTGTTTGATGACATCTTTGTCCAATTTGGTATACCCAAGGAGATAATCACAAATGGAAGGCCCCAGTTTACATCCCATATGATCCAGAAGTTGGTTGAAAAATATAAAATCCATCACATAATCACAACACCTTATCATCCACAAGAAAATGGCCAAGTGGAAAGCACTAACAAATTCAATTAGGGGATCCTTACCAAGACTATTCCCAGTCACCGAAGGAATCGGGCCGACAAACTTCCAGAAGTATTGTGGGCATACAGGACTACATGGATGAATACCACGAGATTCTCACCGTATGAACTTGTGTATGGAAAAAATCCCTTATTCCCTATTGAGTTTGAAATCAAGACACTGAGAACAACATTGCAGGTAAATTTGGATTTGGCTACAACACAAAAGCAGAGATTGAACCAGCTCAATGAATTGGAGGAGAAATGGTTAGCTGTTATCCAACAAACAAATATTATCTAATAGCAGAGAGCTAAGTGGCATGAAAAATTCATCAAGAAGAAGAAGTTCCAGAAAGGAGATTGGGCTCTCTTATACGACTCAAGATTCAAAGACTTCAAGGGTAAGCTTTGCACCAGATGGCTAGGTCCCTATGAGGTAGATGCAGTTTTTGACAATGGGACTATAAATTTGGTAACCATTGACAGTGCGAGGACACCATTTCTTGCAAATGGGCACCGTCTTTGGTTATATCACAAACCTAATTCAAGGGATTCATTCGTCAACATTGTCACAAATTCGAATCTTCAGATTACAGGAATAGGGGAAAGCCCCCCTATGTTGCAAAAATTCTAATTTTTCCAATAAGTGTAACAACTGAAAATCAACTGTTGTTGGTGGCTGTTACACCTTCAAAATTACAAAAAAAAAACATAATAAAATAATATGGTTGTGAAAACCTTTTCCAGGCACAGATAGATAATTTTTGTAGCAGTTGAAAACCACTTTGTGGCAGTTGTTAAACACTCTGTAACAACATTTGTTATTTCAAAGCATACTTGACGATAATGTTTTTACATGACCTTATTTCTTTGTGTTTTTGTAAAAATTAATAATACATAATTGTCATCTTGGCTGTTACACCTATAACAGCTGACAACTTCTAGAAATAATTCGAATAAGATATTTATTGTAACAGAAAACAAGCATCATCGTGCTTCTCGTCACCTGAGTAAAGTTCACGCGTCTTGCCACCAACGACTTCTCCCCACATCACCCAGGTACATCATACAAGGGTAATATCATTATCTGTTTTTATTCAGTAATTATGGCAACTTAACACAATATCCCTTTTGACGGTCGAGGTCAGTTGCCATATTTAAGCCAGGGGGGAAGCGAATCATATTGTGACATGACCTTTGCATGACCTATGATTATTTAAAAAAACGCAATTAAATCATGGTGATTTGGTAATCATTGTCACTTAATGACCGATCATACCCAAAAAGGGAAGTGTAACTTCGACTAGACCTCCCATAACCTAGCATTAATAAGGAAACTTTATTGTGAAATATGAACCATGATTTCAAATCTTAATTTGCAATTCTCACCTGGGCCACCCTACCATTTACCCTTGTTGGAGCATTGCATCCCCATTTAGAGTGCTAAGAGAAGTGTAAAATAATATTTGCAGGCTGAAATAGCTAAGTAGTGTGCCAACTACTCTGGAACTTCTAAAGGAAGGGAAAAGGAAGGAAAAAAACACTGAATTTGTGTAGTGATGGGTGGAGCAGCAATTCGACATGAGCCAGGGTCAATGAGGCTTTGGATAATTTCCCCGAAGCATGATACGTTTTTAAGGACGTAGGCTGGTTTAAGTTCTTCCAGAGGCTAGAGGGATCAGACGGGGGAGATGCCATGGAATTTGTGAAGAATTTAGAGAGAAATCAAACAGAGTTTAGGGGGTTTAAGCTGGAGGTTACAAAGGAGATGATTGCCCAAGTGGATTCATTACTAGTGGAAGGAAAGAGGTGGTTTAACAGGAAAGTTAATGACCCCTCCTTGAAGGGGGATTTCCTCCAAGAGGAGGAGCAGCTGGTGAAGGAAGGGAGGGGGATTGATAGGTTGTCACTTCCCCAACCATGGGTTGATGTTTCTCTTTACCTCATCAAGTACATCAATTGCGAGGGAAGGGAAACAATTGTGTTCACTTACACTTTCCATTTCTAAACCACCTTCGACATCGACAGTTGATAAATCTTCCCTACTTATTGTTGGGAAACATGAAGCATATGGTCACGGCTGTGAAAATAGATGTGCATCTAGAAATGTTTGTCACCAACCATGGCCTCATCAAGCTCATTGTGCTAGACACCATAAGCTGCCAGGGCAGGAGTTGGGAGCAATTAATGAGGAAAAAGGCAAAAAATACCCGCAGGAGACAAAGTGGGATGTCTGAGGAAGCTCCAGCAGTGACAAAGGAGCAACCCCAGGCTTCGAAAGTAAGGGTTGGTAAGAGGCTAGTCAACAAACCAATTGGTGATAGGTGACCAAAGTAGAGAATAAGTGTTAGCGGGAACCTAGAGTCCCCATCCATGTCAAAGAAGAACAAAGAGGCAGTAGAGCAGAAGGACAAGGAGTAGGCTCAACCGGAGGAACCTTCCTCACCTGGTAAGATTGAAACTCAATCCTTGCTGTTAAAATTGAAAAATTAGAAAAATAGAATAGAGAGCTAAGGGAACAACTAGCAGAAGGGAAGGAAGAGGAAAGATCCCCAGGGTTAGACCCTTTGGCCGAGGCCGTAGGAAGGGCCAGGAAGGAAGATTTCCCGGGTGCTGTGTGCATGACCTGTGTTGAGAATCTAGTGACAGTGTGCTTTAGAGTCTGTGCAACAAACACCATCTTGAGGGAAACACAAACCGAAACCTGGGAGGCTGACACACAAAAACTTGTTGAGTACATTGATGTTACACAAGAACTAGCAACTAAGACAGCGCAATCCATAGAAATTAATTTGGTAGTGGTACACAGTAGCCCTTGGTTGACACTATTATTACACAAGAACTAGCAGTGGAGACAGAAGTCAGCCAAGGAAAGGAAGAAGAAGTTGATATCCATGAGACTGTGGTTGACACTATTGTTACACAAGAACTAGTAGTGGAAACAGAAGCCTACCTAGGGAAAAATGACATGCAAAAACATGTGGATGACAATGATGTCACACAAGAACCAACAGTGGGAATGGAAGCTGATCAGGGAGAGAAGGAAACTGTAACACAAAATCCATTGATAACGATGTTGTTACATGAGAACCAGCAGCTGAAATGGAGTAGTTTCACCCTCGGGAGGCTATTACACCCTCAATTGTTAGTGCATGTGGGAGAACACTGGGTCCTGACGAAGGATGGTGTTTTGAAAATATGTTGTTGTTACCAGAGCTACAAAAATGGAAGTAGCAGGTGCTCTCTACAAGAGGGGATGATCTCGCTCAAGGAACACAAAAGGATGATGGATTCCCTTAGGGAAAATTGGTTAAAGGAAGAATGGGAAGCACAGAGGCACAAGGAAGCCATGAAGAAAAAAATATGAACACCTGTATATGTTACAATGGTAGGTCTCGGACCTGGCGAATGACAAGACAAAGCTCCATGATCTTGCTCTGAACTTGCTAGCATGTAGGCGGTCATCTCCATCATATCCAATGTTCCTTTGGGAACGATATTATTTATTTCAGTTGAAAGCAGTTTTTGAGAATAGGTCTTATTTGGGTTCTTCTACCCAAAATTTTCTTGAGATTTTTCACACTTGCGATTTTGATGAACAAAGCTTGCTTTGCGAGCTATTTTTTCATAACATCATGTGTGAGTATGTCAGCACGAAAATGGTAGCAAGTGTCTTCTCCTATATGGGAGATTTGCAGTTGCAGGCCTTTCTTTCGTTTATGAGAAACCAGATTGAATGACATCTGGCCATGAAATCAACAGAAATTAATGAAGAAAGGACAACATTATGGGTCAGAGCAGAACCAAGGATGGTTTATGAACTCAGGTGTGAGTTTAAGCTGTTCTTGATCACTCCAGAGATCAAGGAGCAACAACCATCTATAGGAAAAGGATTGTGAGAATTTTCCTCAATTTGCATGCACAGATGAAAATTTGAGCACTAGTAGGGTGTCTTAAATGCGCTAAAGCCTATAGCACTGTGTTGTAAGAAGGGGATCCTTTTGAATATAGAAATTTTGTGGTTACTATTACACAGGTGCCTGAGTATACTCGAATTGTGCAAATGTTGGGGGCGTTCTGGATCGGGCTCAGATTTAAATTTCCTTTGATTTGGTTACCAGTAGAAGAGTATTAGTTGGACTACCACCTATGTGATTATGAAGAAGAATCCTAGCCACATCAGTTGATGGCCATTCAAGGGTACAGAGCTTCGGGTGAAGACACTATTGGTGCTTACAATTTTACAGAGTTGCATCGGGGGTATAGTAGGAGAAGCTGATATTTTGCATGGGGACATGTAGTTGCTTCAGTTGGGAGGAGATGTTGGGTGTGACTTTTTACCTATTTTCTACACCTTCTTTCCCGAGTTTTGATCCTCTTATCCTCCAGACCCATGAAACTTTACATGATTAATCACCCTTTTTTCTTACTTTTACAACCTATTCGACTGTCATGTTATTTTTCCATATTTTTCTGAATAATACGATACTTTATTCCTTTTCGTGCCTAATTAGGGTGAGCATTGAAGAAGTGTTTTGTAATTTCTTCTCCTTTTCAAGTGTTGCTCACGGGAACAAGGCAATGGAGTAAATAGGTAGCACTAATCAATTTCAGAGAAGGGTAGAGCAGTTCGTCGTTACACCCTGTATGTTGTTATAGGTTTGTGTTACACATTGAATGCTATTACAGGATGCTGTTACACTACACGTTGATACAGAGGACCGCTGTTACACCAAGGCTATCATCGCCAGTGATTTCTGTTACATTCTGAACTGTTATTCACTCGCAGGATTCTGTTGCACCAGAGCAGCTAAGTTGTGGGTACTATTCCACATAATAGTTGTTGGGCACTAGGAATTGTTTATTTTAGAAGCAACAGACCCAAGTGGTTGCAATCCTAACAATTATATTTGAGAAGTCTTTGTATTTAGAAATAGGTTGTAACTAGTTTTATTTTTTATCAGCATGAGAATCGTGAGATTCTCATGACTGATCTATTCTAATTTCGGGCATGTAATAATTATAAAATAAACTCAATTTCCTATGTGCAAGCACGACATATATAGAAAAGCATGGTTACTCTGCTTCTATAACTCTGAATTATTTTTAATATTAGATCACTACAGTGATGTTGTTACTACTCTTCATCTAATTCATTAATTAATATCATGTTATTCCTGTGCCCCTGCTAGGGAGGAAGGGTCATCCTCTTTAGCAAGAAGTGCAGTGGTAGAGGTAGTGTACATTATTGTTTCATTTATTGTCAAACCGTTTTCTATTGTTG
The DNA here is from genome assembly GCA_031772625.1 of Pinus tabuliformis. NCBI lineage: Eukaryota > Viridiplantae > Streptophyta > Pinopsida > Pinales > Pinaceae > Pinus > Pinus tabuliformis. Next base: position 57,414,474 of record CM062809.1, read on the forward strand.
TTGTACAAATTGTGAATTATTTGCTTTTGTTCCAGATTATATTGTGTTGTTACACCAGTTTAATTAAATAGAATGATAGTGACCAGCGCGTGTAGTTATTAGTTACCGTGTGGCACACTCTTACTCTGGTAGTTGCGAAGTGTGATTTCAATTCTGTGGAGCTTTTTTATTTCAACATGAATGATTTGATTTTTGCAATTTGATTCAACGACATCTTTTACTGTTCTTTCTACTTTTGATTCTTGGTTGTACTGTATCGGCTCAAATAGTGAACTCCATTGAAACAACAAGACCTACTCTGGATTGACAATTAAATGTTGCTGTCTCGGTCAATTAGGATTGATTAAAATAACACTACAACAGCCACAAAGATGAACTGGAAGAGTGTTGTGTTCAAGAGTGACTCACTACCATTAGCAAAATGGATTACCCTGTTTTCTAAATTTCCCCAACCATACTATTTAGTACCTCTTTATTTTTTAACAAGCTTGAGGAGAATAGCATATGCTTGATCTATAAGTACATCCTTCTGATGAATCACTCTTAGAATATTTAATGAACCCAAAGAAGGAGTGGTTCGGTCCCATCATCAACAATGAGTCCATCACTATATGATGTTTTAATGAGTCCGGCGAAGCTAAAACTCAACATAATTTTCATGTTTAGAGAGTTTGAAAAAGAGGCGAAAAATAAAACTCTAAATGTTCCTTTTCATAAATAGTCCCTTAGGTCCGAAAAGGCAGAAAATAATACCCAAGAGAACCTCTTAGCCATGTTTGACTAAGGTATTCCTTTTTTGTAGTTAGTCTATCTTAGTCTAGAAAAGGGTTAAACTTATACTGAGTAGACGTATTTTCATTTACTTTAACGAGTTCGAAAAGACAAGTGCTCGACAATATTTTCATATTTTGGGAGTCTAAAAAGAGTTGAAAGAGGACTCCAGGGGGTTCCTTTTTCGTAAGTTTACAGAGCCTGAAAAAGTGATAAAAGTGTACTCGGTAAAAATAATATGTTCAAAACATGAAAAAATCTGTCAAACAGTTGTCGACCTGCTGAAAACATCACAAAAAGGATTAAAAATACATGTTTCATGGTAAAAATGGGTTGTAACTAGGTAAAAACATTAAATGTGAATAAAATAATGGAAGAAACAACCATAAATATCCAAAATGACTATTCATATTTATCATTTCACATTTACCTTCAACAGTGAGAGTTTTGAGTAGTTTTTGCCCTCGATCTTCTACAGTTGATTGGGCTCAATCCAGCGGATCGTTTCAAGTGTTGTCACTTCCAAGTAGAAACTAAGACCTTCCTCTTTCAATTCATAGTTCCATTTTATTATTTCATGCAATTTTTAGGTATTTTTGAGGGCACTAGGGTTAAAACAAATTCTCCCTAGGACCAATGCAAGCCTAGGGAGTCGAAAATTGTGTTGCACCTAAGTTAGGATACACTACAGGGAGGGGTGCAATGCTCTTTCTCCTCTCCTGGGGGTGCATTGGGTGCAAATCCCAAATTTTGTTTGCAATTTTCCCTCCAAAATTTATGAGTTTTTTTGCATGGAAAATATCCTAATGAGTCTCCCTTTGATGTTTCAAGTCTTTATTAGCATAAAATGGATTTTATCTGGAGATAAGGAGAACATGAAGAACAAGATTTAAATGCAGCTAATGATGCTGCTAACATACAACCACTAAAATATTATGGATTTTAAAAATTCTTTTGCCTTCCTGGTATGAGGAAACAGATGGAGCTATTAGCATATATTATTCATGCATGGGATGTGCAAGCACAGGCATTCAGATTCGGGGAACATCTTCTCAATATTACAATATAGGACATATATTTTCTGATAGGTTTATCCAGGAGAGGTTCCCCCATCTCTCTCCTAGGTGGGAGAAGGGGTGGAGAAATAGTGAAAGATTATATCACCACTTACTGTAGACCTCGATCCTAGCCAATTAGTAATGGAAATATCATCATAAAAAATGTAACCCTTTTTCCCTTAAGAACAATCTTGTTCATCATTTCCAGATTGACGAGTAGCTCAAAACTTCATGTAGCTAGAAGATCATACATGTAGTATGGTGTGGAGTTCTTAAAGCCAACAGTCTTCAACTATAGAGAGGGAGTGTTGGTCAATATGAAAGAACAATTGTCTAAAGCAAGAGAGGGAAAGTTGAAAAAATTTGGATACAGCTCCATCTTGGTCTCTTTTTCCCTAGAATAGATTACACTAGAGCCCATTGATCCATGGCTACCACAAATGAGGAGGTGGATAGATCATATGTCCTGACATTCAGGTCCTTTGGCGATCAACTTCTCACCAACCTTCTTTGGATGGTTGCGCAGACAGTTCATTATGGTTAATGATTATCCGTTTGTAGGGATGGATTTTCGCGACGACCCTAATCTCCTACTTCTTGAGGGTGAGAAATGGGATGTTATAGATATTTCAACCATTTGAATTTTTGGAAGTTCTACAATTTTTTTGTATTTTTTATGTTTCCAAGACTTAAACTATTGATATGTTCATGTAAATATTGGGCCCATTTGAGCGATAAGTGATTCATATCTCCATTGTGTAGAAGAAAAACCACAAGCAGTAGTACAAACAACATAGGTTACTACAGTAGGATGGGATGCACTATGGGATCTAAATGTAGACCTAACAGAGGTGGAGCGCCACATGGAGGGGTTGATACATGGGATAAATGAGACCACGATTGACCAGGTTCCATTCTGACTTCAAAAACACACCATCTGAGTGCTTATTTGTATTGGTCGACTACTAGGAAAGATAGTTCATGCAATGGCTTGTTATCATGAGCACTTTTATTAGTCTACTTATATATTTTAATGCAATTTTGTATATGGGCCATGTGGCCATATGTGTCTCGGGCACAAATTTTGTAAAACCAAACTATATATATATATATATTCAGTGTTTTCATATTCCTATTGTACTTTCAATGATGTGATGTGTATTGAAATGTATTTACATTTGTTGCAAATGTCTATCTAAAACATGTTTAGCAAGCACATCTGTCAATGTGTTTAGATTCCTAGAAATGTGTTCATATTGTATGAACTCGAAATGTCTTTCTAGAAGGTGAACCCTTAAAAAAATACACAAGATGGTATGACTTATAATCGAATAAACGTTAACAAATTGCAGTACCACGAGTTGTGAGTCAAGTCTGATGAATAAACAATGGATACTATGTGAAATAACATGAGACAGTAGCTCAAGAACTGCGTTATACTCAGTGATGTTGTTGGTAGAGAAACCAATACAAATCCCTTATAGACTCACTAACTCATCATTTGGAGCAAAGATAGACCACAATGCAGAGGATAGGTTCTGAGTACTACGACTAGAACCATCGGCATAACTAAAATATGGTTCAAGGGATGCTGACATCTACAAACAAAACATAAAAGGAATCAACAGAAACCTTATGAAACTCTAAAGAGACACATTGCAAACACACTCAACACACCTATAGACAATATGTACATAGTGCTACTACGCATGAGATCAATCATAGTATTTCTTTAGGTACAGCCCATTCCTAAGTTGCGCTAGTGGAATTCCATCAAAATCATCTAACTCATAGGTTCCTTTTGCAAGGACAGACTTAACAATATATGGACCTTACCACATAGGTTGGAACTTTCTAGATCCTAACTTATCATATTATTGGTCATATAAAAGAACAAGTTATCCTTCTGAGAAGGCACGAGACTTGACATTATTTTCATATTGCACCTTGATACATCTTTTATGAGCTTCATTAGCTATAGAGGAATCACGTCATGTCTCATCTAATTTAGGTCAGATGCAAAAGACATTCCTCTTCTACAGAAGTGGCAGTAATAAGTTTAATAGCTAATTTCAGTGATGGAATCTCACATTCGATTGGAAGGATTGATTCTAGACCATAAACCAAATAAAAGGGTGTAAATCTGGTAGTAGTCCTCACTGAGGTTTAGTATGCCCACAAGGAAGCATAAAGGAGAAATTGTCAGCCAAATTTATGGATGCCTACCATACGTTGAAGCATAGTTTTGAGAACTTTATTGATAGACTCAACTTTTCCATTAGCCTGAGGATAGTAGGTAGTGGAACTCTCATGGGAAATTTCCATCTTAGCAGTTAATTCGGTCATCATATGATTCTCGAAATGCATTCCATGATCCGTAACTATGGCTTGCGAAACACCAAACTGTGTGATAACGTGATTAAAAAATAAATATGTAGCCATTTCGTCAGTGTTGTTAAATGTAGGCAACACCTCAACCCATTTAGTAAAATAATAAACTGCGACAATGATATAACCATGCCCCGATCGATTGGGGGTTACATGTCATTCATTAAGGACTTCCTCGACAACCTCACGAGTGAGGCACCTTCGTAAAATCATATCATTATCGCTTTGATAACGAGTGTCACCAATAATGATGTAATTCTTGTCTTGATATCAAATACATCGTTACTTAGAGCTAGAGGTATCAGACCAGAAATTATGCGTCTGGAGATAAATCAGAATGTCTCCATATCATGGATCAGATGATGAAATTAGAAGCAACAACCATCAGGAATAGAATCGTAATATGTTGATTCAAAATCAGGGGAAGGAAGGTTGCACATAAACTCAATAAAAACCAAGGATTTATTTGACTTGGATTTGATGAATTCCAGGTCAAACTCTTGTAGGATGACAATCCATTTAGATTATTCCCCCCCCCCCATCAATTTACGTGACAAACTGTATGTCATAGGTTTGTAATCTAAAACAACTGTAATTTTCTAGAGTAAGATGTAATGGCAGAACATTTGAACAGCTTGAACAAGTACCAAAGCCAAATTTTCTACGTGGGTATACCTAATCTCGGTATCATTGAGATTCATACTCAGAAAATAGGTGGAGTGTTCTATCCCTACATCATCTTCCTAGACCAATACCATTTCTATAGTAGAAATTGTAGTAACGATATACATAAAATAGTCGCGTTGATAATCAGGGAGATATAATAAAGATTCATGAACCAGTACATCTTTCAAAGCATCAAATGCTTTATGAGCTACATTATCCAAATGGAAGGGAACCCTGTTGGAAATAATACTAAGAGGGGGGGTGAATCAGTATTAGCAAGTCAATAATATTTCATTTCCATATGCTACTTCAGTTAATGAAACTTGCGTGTATACGCAACTACATATAAGGAAACTAGCGTATACCCTGTAAACTTATAATTTAGTTAATTCTTCATATGTTGATCTTTAATCTGTGCATCAGAACCATATAAACAATAACTAGGAGCAGTAAAAACAAAATAGACAGTCACACACATGAACACAAGATATAAGGTGGAAACCCAATGTGGGTGAAAACCACCTACTGCAATCATCTCTATCTTTCTTTTAATAAGAAACTTATTTTTACAATATTTTGTATTGGTGCAGTCTTATACCAGTACGCAGGCTTCTACCTGCAGATGGCTACAACCTTCTCTCATTCTCCAGCTTCTCCTGGAAGGGAGCTACAACCCCCTAGCTCTTGTACTAGCTAATGTAATAGTATGTAGGTGCTGACCTACAGAAAGCTACAACCTTCTCTTTTCTTCCAAGGACCACTTTTCATAAATTTTCAAACCAGATCCATCAATAACATCAATCAAACATCAAATATATCCGCATCAACCGATCTCCTTTGCACCAACCAAAACTGAATCAAACAATCACTTCTTTGAATGCTGTAACCATAATATAGTAACAAAACCCAAACCAGAACCCAAAACACTGTAACAATAATCAGAAGTAGCTAAAGCATATTTTATGAGGTGTAAGCTACTTCAATGTGACGAACCTTCATGCATACGCACTTGTATCAAGACAAACCTGTGTATACGCACTTTTGAAATGCCGAACCAGCGTGTATACGCGCCTTTGCTATAATGAACCTGCGTATAGATCTGTAAATGAAGATTTTAACCTTTACAATTATTCAGACATTAGTCATACCCAGATCATGATATTTATAGATTATGACATGCGCCAATTATTCAGATAAAAGATCAAAACCACACAAAGATACTTCTCTTCAAGCCTTAAGATCTTGACCCATCAATAGAACTTATCCTTCCTCAAGCGCTCAAGTTCATCCTTGATTCAGATCTAGCTGTGCACCATAACCTAGTCACCTGTATTCTAGATCTTGGTCTTCATTATATATTCAATTCATGAGTTCCTTTGCCTAATGATCTTCTCCTCCTTTTATAGTCTTAGGCCTTACTCAATACCATGGTCCAAAACCACTTAGAACCAATACCTTGGACCAAATACTTGGGGTCAACTCGTCGGTCAAGATACCTTGGACCAATACCATGGATCACAATACCATGGACCAAATATCACGGACCAAAACCAAGTTTTCCATCATGTACGTGCCTTTCCTTTTGTGAAAGTGCATGTGTACGCAGACGTGCCTTTTGGTCTGCGAACTCACGTGTACACGCGGCTTGGTTAATGGGAACCTGCGTATACCTCTCTTTCTTCATTCTGTGAGCCTGATCTGAGATCTGTCATCTGAGTGAGTTTCCATCAAGGACAACACCTGTGTCATAATGCCAACAATCTCCCCCTTTGGACTTGATGGCAACCCCAAGTCACTCCAAGTCACTCTCCCCCTTTGTCATCAAGGGCAAAAGGTTATGCTCCCCATGAGTACATGCTGAATTCTCTGATATGCTGAAGAGTGTTGTTCATGCTCCCCTTGACTGCAAGCAAGGTCTTCAAAAATATGTTGTACAAGAAGAACATGACTCTATACATCATAAATGACCTTCCTATCACCAAAGACTCATACATACATCCATATCCCAACCAAGTGGGGATATACCAAGATTGACTCATCCAACCAACCAAGTGGGGATATACCAAATGTTTATACATGACAAAACAAGAACATTACATCATCCATCCCATGCATAGTGGGGAAAAAAATAGGTCGTTTCATGACCTTGATAATAAAATATATACATGACATAGAGACAAAATATCTAAAACAAGACTATCATCAGTAGCATCTGCCAATCACCATCCAGACCAGCAACCATGATCTCCCTCTGCACCTGTTCCACCTGAATTGAAAAACAACTATGAATTTGTACCAAGATCTTCTAATATAATGCCAACAATGCTTTATTAGAAGTATGTGCTCCCCCTGAACTTGTGCTAGATGATCACTGTCATACCCATATTAGACTCTTTTCATCCTGAGTCTGGCCCACTATTTTTCTTTAAACCAACATATACGCGACTGTATCCACAGAAATCAGCGTATGTACATGGATACGCTTCATGAAACTCGTGTACAACCACTTTTCTTTGAAACAAATAAGTTTCAACAACAAGATGATGCATCAACTACTCCCAACTTCTGTCTGAGATATTCAAATGTTTCTCTGGGCAGTGGTTTGGTGAATATATCAGCAACCTGTTCTTTGGAGGGAACATACTCCAACTTGACCTTTTGTTCAAGCACTTGTTCATGGAGAAAATGATATTTGATAGGTATGTGCTTGGTCTTGGAATGCATGACTGGGTTCTTTGAAATGCTGATTGCACTTGTATTATCACATAGAATGGAGATGGGTGGAGCACATGTGATCTGAATGTCTTGCAATGTTTGCATCATCCAAAGGAGTTGTGTGCAGCAAGATGCAGCGGCCACATATTCTTCTTCAGTTGTAGATAATGCAATTGAACTTTGTTTCTTGCTTAACCAAGACACTAATCTGGAACCCATATAGAATGCACCACCACTAGTGCTTTTTCTATCATCCACGCTTCCTGCCCAATCTACATCTGTGTATGCATGAACTGTAAGATCTGTGTCCCTAGGATACCATAAACCAAAATTCTGAGTTCCATGAAGATATTTGAAGATCCTTTTGACTGCCTGAAGGTGTGATTCCTTTGGATTTTCTTGGAATCTTCCAACTATTCCCACTGCATGCATGATGTCTGGTCGGGTACGTGTTAGATAAAGCAAACTGCCAATCATGGATCTGTAGGTTGGTTGATGTATTGTTGTTGATTCATCATTTGAGTTAAGACTGCATCCTGTTACCATAGGGGTACATACTGGTTTAGATTCTTCCATGCCATATTTCTTCAAGATCTGCTTGAGGTACTTGGTTTGTGATAGAAAGATACCATCTTTATTTTGTTGAACTTGTAAACCAAGAAAATATGTGAGCTCACCAAGCAGGGACATTTCAAATTCTTTCTGCATTACCAAAGCAAAGTTTTGACTCATGGCTTCTTCATTACTACCAAAAATGATATCATCAACATACACAACAAGTATTAGCAATTTATCATTGTCAATCTTTGTATATAAATTGCTATCAGTTGATCCTTTTGAAAAACCTTGTTGATGGAGATATTTGTCGAGATGGTAATACTAGGCCCTTGAAGCTTGTTTTAGACCATAGAGAGCTTTTCGAGTTTGCATACAAGTTTTGGATCATTTCCAAGGATGAATCCATCTGGTTGCTCAATATATACTTCTTCTTCTATGTCTCCATTCAGAAAGGCAGATTTTACATCCATTTGGTATACTTTGAAGTTCTAAAAGCTAGAAAGAGCAAGGAACATTCTTATGGCCTCAAGTCTAGCAACAAGTGCGAAAGTTTCTTTAAAATCTATACCTTCTTGTTGAGCATATCCTTTACAAACAAGTCTAGCCTTGTTTCTAACAACTTATCCATTTTCATTCAGCTTATTACTGAATATCCATCTGGTTCCAATGATATTCTTATCATGAGGTCTAAGAACTAATTCCAAAGTATTATTCTTTTCAATTTGCTCAATCTCTTCATTCATGGCCTTGACCCAACATTCATCTTTGCATGCTTCATGTACATTTTGAGGTTCGATGGTGGAAAGCAATGCTAGATAACTTGAAGCTTCTGTAATAGTTCTTCTTGTCTGCACCCCTACCTCTTTCTATCCCAAAATTTGAGTCTCTAGATGAATTTTCTAAACATACCTGGATGGAGTCTTTTCTTCTACCGTTATCTGTTCTTCTGGTGCTTCATTGGTTTCTTCTTCTGAATTAGTCTGATTTGATGTGGAAGGATAATCCTCATCTTCTTCATAATCTTCGATTTTTCCCTGTTTTGGATTTTTGCATGCTTCATCAACCACAACATCAATACTTTCAACAATTTTCCCTAGTCTTTTATTATAATACTTATATCCTTTACTTTGGGAAGAGTAACCAAGGAGAATGCCTTCATCTGCTCTAGGTTCAAACTTGCCAAGCTTTTCTTCAGTCCTTTTGATGTAACATTTGCTTCCAAAAACTTTGAATTATTTCACAGTAGGTACCATACCAAAGTTCATGTGGAGTTTGAGTGTTGTTTACCTGAACATTTGTTTTGTTGAGAATATTGATGGCAACAAATGCAGCTTCACCCCAGAAGGTTGCAGGAGTTCTAGACTCATCTAGCATGGCACGAGCCATTTGTTGAACAGTTCTATTCATCCTTTCTACCACTCCATTTTGCTGAGGAGTCCTTGTGTTAGAGAATTCCCTTTTTATTCCATGTTATTCACAAAAGTTGAAGAATTCAACTGAGGTAAATTCCCCTCCTCGATCAGACCTGAGGCATTTGATTTTGTGATCTAATTCATTTTCAACCAATGCTTTGAAGGCTTTGAACTTTTCAAATGCTTCATCTTTATGCTTTAGATGTCCTATCCAACATATTCTGGAAAAGTCGTCAATGAACAATATAAAGTATTCTTCTCCACAAGGTGACTTTTTCCTTGATGGACTACATAAATCAGTATGAACAAGTTTAAGAGGCTTACTAGCCGATCCTTCCTTCTCAGGGAAATGAGCTCTGGTTTTCTTACCAAATTGACATGATTTGCATATTGTGTTTTCTGGAATGCTGATATCAGGAAGATCACGAACAGCCTGGTATCTGCATGCTTTTCTTATTTGAGAGAAGCTTAGATGCCCCAATCTTCTGTGCCATAGCCAGTGTTCATCATTTTTTCTTAGGTAGCACTGTTGTTGTCCTCCCTTGAGTATGTATAGGTTATTTGGAGTTCTTATTCCTTTGATCACTGTTTCTCCTATATCAAGCTCACGAACAACACATCCATTTGATCAAAATACCACTTCATTTCCTTGATCGCACATTTGACTAACACTCAATAGATTATGCTTTAGACCATCAACATACATAACATTCCCAGCTTTAACCTTTTCTTTTAAGAGAATAGAACCTTTACCTTTTATGACAGCAGGAGTGTCATTTCCAAATGAGACCTTCTTTTCCTTTTCTAAGGCATTATATGATTGAAGTTTTTCTTTATCACCTGTCATGTGTTTCGAGCATCCACTGTCGATGTACCACTGATTTTCTTGTCCTTCTGCATATAAAGATATACCACATCTTTCTAGTTGCGGTTCTTTCTTTCTCCAAGTTTTGGGACCCAATGAAGTTTGCTCCTTCTGAGATGTTTGCCAAAATTTACTCTTGCATTCAGAATCTTCATGACCAAAGTTGTTACAGATAGAGAATTCTATTTCATTTTCAAGAAGCGAAAATTTATTGTAGGTCCTTTTCATGATCCCTGTCACATTCTTTTGATTTCGTGCTTCTCTAGTCATGATGGTCTTGTAAGCAACACATTGAGCAGCTTTGTGTCCAAAGTTATGACATGAAAAACATTGGCCATTAAAGAAATTCCTGCGATTATCGAACCCACTGACCTAGTGATTGTAGTTTCCATTAACATTCATTCTTGAAGCAAACTGAGTATGATTTACCTGAGGTTGGTTGTAGCTTTTGTTCATCCTTGAAGTAGATTGTCCCCGATTTACTTGGTGATCTGCTTTATGCCTTTGCTAATGATTGTTAAATTGTTCACTGCTCTTTACTGCATCAAGATAGCTTTTAGCGGAGGTGGATGGTTTCTGTGCTTCTTCAGTATATCCTAGACCTGTCTTTATCAGAAGAGAATGCTGCACTTTGATAATTTCATTTAGGGTCTCTGATCCTTTAGCAAATATAATATTGAGAGCTTTTGTTTTCTCAATATCCTTTCTTAGACCCACAATTTCACATTCTAATTTTTCATTGTGTTTTTCCCTTTTAGCAAGTTGGAATGTCAGAGTATCTATAATCATATTCTTTTCTTCTAAATAAATTTTAAGTTTAGAGATTTCTTCATAAAGACCATCTTCATCTAATGCATCCCAGAAATATTCATCTTCAAAAGCCATCAGAAGTCTATAATCATTACTATTTTCATCTTCATCACTATTTGATAAACCATTGCTATCTTCATGCGTATAGTAGCTCTTTTTACTTACACTTTGTTTTCTATTACTTTATGCTAATTCCTTACCTTTATCAAGCTTATCCTTGTGAGGACATTTGGCAGCATAATGATCGACTCTTCCACAAGCAAAACATTTGAAAGGTAGTTTACCTCTGAATCTTCCAAAGCCCCTTTGAAGGTTCTTGACAAAGTTTGCTTCTTCCTCTCCTTCTGAAATATGTCTTGATTCATTGAGTTCTTCTTTTCCTGAAGCTTTGAATGCGGCTTCTCTCATATATAATGGGCCTCCTTTTCTCATTTCTAAAGCAGTTAAGATTTCATGCAGCCGTGTCATAGTAGGACTCTGACGATCCTGCTTTTCTTCTATAGCAGAAACTTTTGATTCAAACTTAGTAGACAAGGATCTTAAAACCTTTTCAACTAAAGTAACTTCTTTTATCTCTTCACCCAAGTTTTTCATGCGATTAACAATCTCATCTATACATAAGAAGTAATTAGCTATACTTTCATCATTGTGCATTTTGAGATTTTCATATTGAATTCTGAGAGATTGTAGTTTTGCACGTTTTACCTGATCATCTCCTTCATAGCTTAGAATGATCTTGTCCCATATTTCTTTGGTGGTTTTGAGCTGCATAACCTTGACAAATTTTGATTGTGACAGACTCCCCAATAAAGTATTGATGGCCTTGGCATTGGTTTCATATTGCTTCTTACTTACCGTATCTGTAGGTATTGCTGATGGAAATATATATCCTCCTTCCACGATTTCCCTAACATCTGTTCCAAGAGATTGAAGATATGCTGTGGTTCTTACCTTCCAATAAACGAAGTTGCTCCCATCAAATATTGGTGGTCTAATGGATGCCTCTCTTTCGTAGTTACTCATGATGATAGATCTTCCTTCAAGCGATAAAGCTTCTTCTGAAGGACTTGCTCTGATACCAATTGTTGGAAATAATACTGAGAGGGGGGGTGAATCAGTATTAGCAAGTCAATAATATTTCATTTCCATACGCTACTTCAGTTAATGAAACTTGCATGTATACGCAACTACATATAAGGAAACTAGCGTATACCCTGTAAACTTATAATTTAGTTAATTCTTCATATGTTGATCTTTAATCTGTGCATCAGAACCATATAAACAGTAACCAAGAGAAGTAAAAACAAAACAGACAGTCACACACATGAACACAAGATATAAGGTGGAAACCCAATGTGGGTGAAAACCACCTACTGCAATCGTCTCTATCTTTCTTTTAATAAGAAACTTCTTTTTATAATATTTTGTACTGGTACAGTCTTATACCAGTACATAGACTTCTACCTGCAGAAGGCTGCAACCTTCTCTCGTTCTCTAGCATCTCCTGGAAGGGAGCTACAACCCCCTAGCTCTTGTACTAACTGATGTACTAGTATGTAGGTGCTGACCTATAGAAGGCTACAACCTTCTCTTTTCTTCCAGGGACCACTTTTCATAAATTTTCAAACTGGATCCATCAATAACATCAATCAAACATCAAATATATCTACATCAACCAATCTCCTTTGCACCAACCAAAACTAAATCAAACAATCACTTCTCTAAATGCTGTAACCAGAATACAGTATTAGAACCCAAAACACTATAACAGCAATCAGAAGTAGCTAAAGCATATTTTATGAGGTGTAAACTACTTCAATGTGACGAACCTACGTGCATACGCACTTGTATCAAGACAAACCTGCGTATACACACTTTTGAAATGCCGAACCAACGTGTATACGCGCCTTTGCTATAATGAACCTACGTATGGATCTGTAAATGATGATTTTAACCTTTACAATTATTCAAACATTAGTTATACCTAGATCATGATATTTATAGATTATGACATGCGCCAATTATTCAAATAAAAGATCAAAACTACACAAAGATACTTCTCTTCAAGCCTTAAGATCTTGACCCATCAATAGAACTTATCCTTCCTCAAGCGCTCAGGTTCATCCTTGATTCAGATCCAGCTGTGCGCCATAACCTAGTCACTTGTATACTAGATCTTGCTCTTCATTAGATATTCAATTCATGAGTGCCTTTGCCTAATGATCTTCTCCTCCTTTTATAGTCTTAGGCCTTTCTCAATACCATGGTCCAAAACCACTAAGAACCAATACCTTGGACCAAATATCTGGGGCCAAATCGTCGGTCAAGATACCTTGGACCAATACCATGGATCACAATACCATGGACCATATACCACGGATCAAAACCAAGTTTTCCATCATGTATGCGCCTTTCCTTTTGTGAAAGTGCGTGTGTACGCACACGCGCCTTTTGGTCGACGAACCCAAGTGTACATGCGGCTTGGTCAACACGAACCTGCGTATACCTCTCTTTCTTCATTCCATGAGCCTGAACTAAGATCTATCATCTGAGTGAGTTGCCATCATGGACAACACCTGTGTCATAATTCCAACAAACCCCTTTCATGAGTAGGCGAGCAAATCCTTGGTTAACTCAATGTAATTCAGGATGAACCTTTGTAGGAAGTTAGTTTTCCCTTGAAGTCGATGAAGTTGAACGAGTGAAGAATGTGTAGGGAAGTCAATGATTGCCTATAATTTTAGAGGATCGATATGAATTCCATGTTTTGAAATAAAATAAAAAACCAAGAAGTCAACCAAAACTAACATAGAACACACATTTGTGTGGATTCAATCGAATATTATAGTGTCTACACCATAAGAAAATGGCCCTAAGATGCATCGGGTGATTAGACCAATACTTAAAATTAGCAGGGAGTGTTAGGGTCCTATAAATTATAAAATCTCAAGGTGATTGAGTATTTTGTATTTGTAATTTCATATTGTTCATAAATTTCAATATTCAAGTGATTTATAAAATTTATGAAAAAGAAAATGAAAAGAGGGTATGTTAAAAAAAAAATAAGAAAGAAGGAAATAAGAACCCCACAAAAGAAAAAATAGAAAATAATATGGAAAGTCTTGCAAGCCTAAGTGCCACTACTGATAAGTTAGTTCTTTTAGTTCATTATCAAATAAGGTTGTGTGCAATTTTTTTTGAATTCCACAATGACTAAAGTTCTGTTCAAGTCATACATTTTAATCATGACTGAACACATTTAAAGTTTTGTTGAATAGGTTAGTGAATAAAGGTTTACCAAACAGTTTAATCTTGGTAAATCAGTAGCTAGGTAGAAATAAAATTCATTCAACAGTTTAATCTGAATCAATGGCCAAATAAGTGATAGGATAAGGTAGATTTTTATAATAAAAAAAGTGTTCTGGGTCTGCTAGTTTAAATGCACCCTGCAAATCCAGAAGAGAAAATGTTAGCGTAGAAAAAGAATTAAAATGAGAAAGGGTAGGTAGAAGCACAATGATGATTTCAGGACAAGAATGAAAGTTTTATCCTAAGTTGAATTTTAAATATATTTTCTTACATAGAAGAAAGGCAAAGGGACTAAAATCTTCCTCTAAAGTCTAGTATATCAAATAATATTTGTTATATTATTCCACTATTCCTAAAGTTTCATTACCCGAAAATCAACCCCTCCACTCATATTTTTGTTCATTCACCTCCCTCACCACACATCCAATCATATCCCATTAAATACATTTCCCTACCCCACCATATGCCCATCACATCACGATAATATGCTGCGATTTCTCACATAATCTTAGCGCACCTTTTTACATCCGATGGACTACACTACGTTCCCCCTCCCCCCCCCCCACCATACAAATTTTACTGTCGGGGGTGGGTGGCGGGTCCGAAATGGGTGGTATTCAAACCCGGACCCACCACAACGTGGCACTATTCTATGATTTTTCACCCCTCTTGGCCAAAACTTTTAACCACCTCCCCCCTGAAAACGGTTTTCTCCGCCACACAAAACCACTGCCCTATCTATTACATTCCCACCACCTCATCTACCCATTTCTCTTGCCAATTGCATCCACTCCCTCCAAAATCAATCCGTTAAGTAATTTAATTACTTAACCGTTAATGCAATGGACCTGCGCCACCATCAACGGGAAAGCCAGAAGATTATAAATTTTTCCTTTCACTCATTCATAGGTTACTGATTTTATATACTTCCATTGCCATTGTTCTATTACAAGTGTGCCAATTCAAACTGCAACAATTTCACTTGGGCGAGCATCACATCTGCTAACTTTTGTTCAAGCCAGTGCCTCTATTTCCTGTTGTCTTGAACCCAAGCCCCTCTCTGTACCCTGCAAACCTACCTAATTAAGATTTCGTCAATGCTCTTTCCCTTATCCAATCATGCCTCCTAAAGACAAGGCACAGGAAGAAACCATAAGTCCTCTGATCCACCCCCCATCGATTTTCACCATATACCTCTAGCGAACAAGGACTACAAAATTCATGAAACCCTGTCTGAATTTGATATATTTGAAATGTACTGTTGGATTGAAGACAAGTTCATTGACAAGTCTAATGATATTAGACAGTGGGAATCCAATTTGCCCCATTATATCTTTCCCCGCACCCATAGTGCCCCTGAATTCGTCATAAAATGTCATGTTTGTTAACTACCTAGCCAAAGATTTTTTATTTCCCCAACAAGAGAAATTCTATTTACCATAATTGCCTAATCAGTAGATCAAATGATGCAAGATCCTATTGCAGAGAATGCCACTCCTTTCTCTCATGAAGCCCTCACTGAATTGTACCAAAAATTGGACTTTGCAAAAAGAGCCAAAATCCTTGAGTTTTTCTTGACTGAAGATGCCCGTTTACCCAAGAAAAATCCTCCCTATCCATCCTCCATTTTCCCTGAGAGTTCCAAGTAGATCATCACCGTCACTTCCTTCCTCCTTGGTTACTACTCAGATCAGTGGGTAGATGAGGCTATTATACGTTTCCTTTCTATTTTCTCTGCAAATTCCAAGCCTCCCATCTTGTTCAACTTCAGCCAATTTCTTGCAGATTTCATCCATGAACAGTTTGTCAAATTCCAAACTGAGGAAGTATTTAAATATTCTTCTGTGTTAGTATATATGTTTTTATATTTTCAAGGAGACAACATCAAGCTTGCCTTACAAAAGTTGGATGAAGAGGGAAATCAATAATCAGTCATCTTTTGGACTACGCTGGTAATGAAGGAGAAAAAAGACTATTCATACAAACAATTCATAGAAATGTTTGTACATCCAACACTCAGTCTCCTAAGCAACACTCTAGAGCCAAGAATCAGTGAAGAAATCAGGAAAACTTTGCAGTTATGTGACCAAGTGAAAATAGGAGATTGGTATCTTTACCAAAATTACACAGAGCTAAGGATATATGGGTGTGAACTTGCTCCTTACAAGCTTCCAAAATTCCTCCCAATTAGGATTTTTACCTTAGAATACATCAAGAAAATGCTCAATGTTGATGAGATTCATTTTGTATCTGCCAAGAATGAATATCAATTCAAAATCAAAACTCAAATAGGACCTTTCATTTGCAATATTAGGGAAACAGGGGAAGAAGCAGAAAAATTGTTGAAAGAGATGCAATTCAGCCTCAGTTTCACAAGGTCATATTATCCATTAGAGTTCATCTCCAAGTTAAGGGTAGAAAACAATTCTACTCCTTATTTTCATACATCCAGACCAGGAATTGAGAAATACAAGAACCATCTAGAATGGACTAAAAACACTCTCCAAGAGGTAGAGGAGCAGTTGGTGTCAACCTCAACATTACTGACTCTTGTGACATGGGATAAAACAGGAAACAGGAACAGAGAAGAAGAGTAACCGTCAGTGACTAAAATTCCGAGTGAAGACTTCAAAATCATGTACAAGAAGAGGACCAAGCTCAACTCCAAACTAATGCTAAGCAAGGATTTAGATCAAGAGGAAATTATCACCACTAAAGAAACACCTCTTTCCTCACTAGTAGGTGATCATACTACACTTTTTCCTACCACTTCGACAACTTCACAGGATTAGCAGCAAGCTATGAAAACTAGTACATCTACCACAGGGGAGAAAGAATAGAGCATATTTGATATATTCAAGGATATTAAAGTAAGAAATGAAGGTTTGAAGATCAATACATATAATCAGTTCTGGAAGCAGACTATTGTCATCCTTTGACTCTCAAAAAGGCAAAATGCAGATGGCCTTCCTCCAAGCACAAATACCACAACCCAAAGCGGCATCAGATTACAAGAAAACTTCATTTGAATTTGATGTAAAAGACATACATCCCATTGACCAAATGGAGATACACAAACCAACTAGTCAAATGATTTCATCTACCCTCACTAACACTACTATGATTTTGTCTCAATTGTAGGTCACTTTAGCTAATGTTCAATCACAATTGAAGATGGAGAAAGTCTCTTCACTGGCTAAAGACACAAGGATCAAAGCTTTGGAGGACTTGGTAATCAAAGTAGGGTATGATCCTTCAAATATCAATGTTGTAGAAGAGCTCGTAAGAAAGAAGAATACTGACATAGAAGCATTGAGAAAGCAGTTGAAATTACCAGCCACAGAAGATCCTTTGGCCAAAGACATTGAAGAAACAGAGTCACAGAAGGCAAACATGATGAAGCTCATCATGGAACAGAGTGTACAATTGAAACAAATGGAAACAGAGATGGAAAAAATCATCAAAGAAAAGGAGCAAGCTGCTAGAATGTCTATTGTCCCTTTGCAAGCAGTGCCTCTTACAGAAATTCCTACAAGTACATCATCTACAACAAACATAGGGATTACTGTAGATCGTTTGGCTAGTGAAGTGGAGAATATGTATCTCCAAACTCAAGAAATTAAAATATTGCAGGCTCAAGTAAATATTTTGCAAGACTAGAAGACAAAGACTGAAACTTTCCATGCATCAGAGCTACAGAGATCTCAAAACCAGATAGAAGCATGGAGGAAATCAACAACCGAGTCCTCTATTGGCCACACACTAGCCCAAGTTAAAGAAATTATATGGAACAATATTTCTGAAGTCATGGATGAAATCTGGCCATGTATCCAGATTATATTCGAACAGAAAGAGTTGATTGAGAGAGCCAATTAGGCCATTTCCACTATTAACATTGGGTTGGGAGATATGCCTACCACAACCAACAACATCATCAAGTTTTTAAATTCCAAAAACATATATGAATTGGATGATTTGGGAGTATATGACAGGATAGAAACAATCTTAGAAGTGAAGAAATTTCTGACAAAGAAGAATTTGATTGTGCATCTTATAGAAAAATGTCACAGTTTGGAGGTAGCAGTCAACAAAATTTTCACTAGAATACAAAATTAACTAAGAAGGTTCTGCCTCCTTTATTTGTAATCAATGAAACACTGATGACCAAGGAAGATTATATGAAGAAGCTTAAATACATTGCAAAGGATACTGCCAAGTCTTCCCACATTAAAGGTGCTATGACAGGGAGATCGTTTTTGGAAGCTATCAGCAACATGAGTTTCATCCAGCATGAGATAAAGCATATTTTTGTAGTAAAACCCACTTTTTCTCGGTATACCGAGGTAGATGAGATCTACCACAAGGCAACAAAAATCACCATCCCAGATGAGGAGCAGTGGAATAAATTGTGTTAATTTCAGGACTAAAGAAAATATCAGTTACACCCCGTGCGACACCGAAATCGTGGCAACTCAGCTACTATTCTTCGCAACAATAGTGCCTGACCTCTAGATCACTTCACCAAATTCACCTCTCTTGGTCATATTAGTCAATTCAGTTATTTTGTAATCAATAATAGATTGCCATGCCAATGTGGCATTGATTGTATTCTTTTTGGAAATTTTGTTTAAATACTTCATTCATTCGAAGTATTGAGGGTTGGTTCTTGATCATTGTAATTCTTCATATTGAGCATTGTACTTTTTCCATGTTGTCGGAGCATCTTTAATATAAATACTTTTCACAGGATTCTTGTGCTACAATTTACTGGTGATGTTTTTCTTATTGTAATTGTTGTTTTCACTGTATTCTCTCATGTTAATCATCTAAAATCTAATTATAAAACAGGAAATGTGAAAAATAAGATTTGTTAATGGAACACCTTATTTGGACTGTTTTTACAATCTGTATGTTCTTCTTTTGTAGTCTGATTGAAAAATTCTTAAATGTTTTTCAATCATTACTAAGCACACATTTTCTCGACTTCATAATTCACTTTAAAAGATACAGTAAATGTAACTAGCTTGCCTTGTGATCACTCTTTTAAACATTTAATGCAACATCCAGCTTTATTTGACTCCATAGCCCAATGGAAAGAAAGTAATTTGATCATATCAGCCAACCAAACCAATCAACCAAATTCAAACAAACAACCAACCATAATCATAACTAGCCTAAAATCAACTTAAAAACCAAGCTAAATCATAAAGAGAGATCCCTCTCTAAAGCTGGCAAGGCTAGATCCCAACTTCAAAAGTGGTTTGATGTTGTCCAATATATTTACTCCCTCAACCTCAAAAAGCCGAACGACAACATAGTGGCGACGATACGGGAGAAGAATACATTTTAATCTAAAAGATTATTATTCCCTAGTTTAAAATCAGTATTTCAGTAAGCAATTGTTGTATCATTATGAAATACATGATCTAAGGTTGTATATATCTGTTGTTTTATTGATTCTGATTTTGATTTTTTTGTGATGATTTTTCATAGCCCTGGCTCCCAAAATAATTTATACTAGATCTCACCCTGATCCCAACCCTACTAAAATTGTAGATGAACCTGAGAAACTGGTGAGAAAGAAAAGATTTACTGAGAGTCAATGTAGTAATAGTCCCAGAGAAATTTGAAACTTTACAAGACATAGAATTTGATTTTCCTTTCTGGCAAAGTTTGTTTCGATCAAAGTCTAAGGCTTTTGTAGATAAAATTGTCATAGATAAATCCATACTACAACCATATGTACCCCAAACCCAAGACCTTGAAACAGATCCTGATCTTGAATCTTTACAATAATTTGACAAATTACAAGGTCTAGTTTCAGTGTTGGACCAAGCTATTGAAGAAGCTTTCATTCAACAATCTATTGAATTATCTTCTTTGATTGTTACAACAACCTCTTTATCTAGTCAGTCTTCCCAATCTGTAATCTGCAGCCTCCCAGTCCTACTCATTCCATAGTTTCAACTTCCCTACCTCTAATTTCTCAAACTACTATCCCTACTATCCCTACTATCCCTGTGGTTAGGAAAACTGCACCTCCATTAGGTCCATCCTCAAGTCAATCTACTAGGATAGTTATGGCAAGAAGGTATGCACCCTTGGTGTTAGTAGGCTAGCTAAACGCTATTCCTGCAAATTATCCATCCAAAATTGTGACCTTTGATAATACTGGTGCTAACACTGCCCAAAAGCATGTGGATAGGATGAATGATGTTTTTGACCTCCAAGAAGTGGATGAAGCCGATGTTAAAATGAGATTGTTTGCCCAAATCTTAGGAGGTGATGACAAGAAATGGTTTAGGGGTTTACCTGCAGGAAGTATAGCCAAACTTAATGCTTTTGATCAAACTTTTTTAGCTAGATGGGAGATCAAGAAGAACCCACTTCAACTCCTAAATGAATATAAAAGTTTAAAAAGAAAACCCAATGAAACTGTGGAAGAATATTGTGAACGATTCAATATTGTTTACAATGCCATTCCACAAGACATCAAACCCTCCCCCGTCCTAGCTCTAATTGATTTTCTAAACGGTTTTGATGTAGACATGGAATGTCAACTCAGAGAGAGAGACCCAACAACTCTGGAATAAATGAAAGCAAATATAATTAAAGTTGAAGCTAACATCCTAGCCAAAAAATCCAAATAGAAGTCTGAACGTAGAGTAACCATAAAAGAAGAACCTTCTACTTTTGTTGTTGACCATAAGATTGATAACTTAGTCAGGGTGGTGAATCAAATGAAGCAAGGAGTGAACATTGATGACCAAACTCAACTAAGAGAAAACCAAAATGTCCCTCAAACTAGAAACCAAAACTTTAGAATGAATGCTCCCCAAATTAAGAAAAGAGAAAAAAGGGTCTGGACCAGCAGGTCCGGCCCCCTTTTGAGGAAAATTACACAGATGATGAGGGGAACATTGTGGAAGATTTGGATGATAATAAAATAAATTTGTTAGGGATAAGTGATGAGGAAAAAATTTTCCTCACTCAAGAGGAGCAAGAGCTTTTTCTTATAGCCCAGACTGAAATGGATTCTGAAGAGTCAGATGAATACAAACAAGGATTTGAAAATGCCATAATGGAAGTCCATAGGTAGTATAATCTTAGAAGTAAGAAAAATCAAGATACTGCCAATAAAAATAATGCTGAAAATCTTGTCAAAAAGGTCTCTAATTCTGATTCCAAGAAAACAACAGAAAATCTTCCTAAGAAAACCACTGAAAATCTTGGAAAGAAGCCAACATAAGCTGCTATGAAAAATACCATTGATACTCCTTCCAGAACTACTCAAACGGATCTCCCTTCTACCAGTCAACAAACAGAACTGGCCACAAAAGTAGTTGCTGATAAGTTTGATTTTCCAAATCTGCTTAAGAATCAAACACCATTTAGTATATAAAATGAACTTTCCAAGCTGAAAATTTCTATCCCCTTAACTGAATTAATGAACAAAAATACATACAGGACTCAAGTCATGAAAGCATTAAACATTGGGGAGAAAACTGATGATGTAAATTTGAATGATGATCAGAATGAGCTCTTATTTAGGCCAAAAGTTGAAGGCAAACCACAAGAAGGAGGAGTCCCTCGATTTTATGTCAGTTTGAATATTCGTGATAAAATTCTCCATAATGCTATGCTAGATTTAGGTGCATCCCATAATTTAATTCCCAAAATTTTCATGGAAAAACTAGGACTTGACATTACTAGACAATACAAAGATTTTTAATCCTTTGATTCTATCAAAGTTAGATGCCTAGGTCTTATCAAAGACCTATGTGTTACTTTAGCCCAAATCCTTGCTAAAAGTCTAGCGATGGATATAGTGGTTGCAGACATTCCCCCTAAGTATGGCATGTTGTTGTCACGCTCATGGGGAGAAAATTTAAAAGGAACCCTACAAATGGACGTGACTTACGCCACTATACAAGTGTTTCGTCAATAGAGAAGACTGTATAGGGAAAATTTAATGAAGTATATGGTCAGTAGTCAAGGGAAACCACATAACTATCCTCTTTACTGTGTTCATTCTTACTTTCACTCTTTCATTCTTTATAATGATGGGGACATTGATGCATAAGTTACTAAAGTAGAAAATGACATTGATGAAAAACATGAAAATCAAACACAAATTGTGCAACAAAACACTGAAACTGAACCTTTTAGGAACATGAGCTTTGTGGCTCTTGTATCAAAGTAGGTTTAGGGGAAAAGGTTTGGGTGTCCAATTCAGGGAACAATCATACAGAAGGGGATTCCTATAAACTCAACTTTCATTACACTAATAATATAGCAGAATATGGGGCACTTCTCTTGGGATTGCAATTACTGAAAAGGATAGGTGCTAAAAGAATTGTAGTTCAAGGGGATTCTGAATTAATTCTAAAATAGATTAAAGGAGAATATGTTGCAAAACATCCTAGATTGAGAGCCTATAAAAATGTTGTGATTGACTTTCTAGGAACTTTTGTAGAATATGATCTTGCTGTCATTCCCAGAAATCAGAATGCCCTAGCTAATGGTTTATCTTTTCTAGCTAGCACATGAAAAAGGACTCACCCCAACAGATAATATAGAGTGGAAGTTAAACATCGTCCAGCTATACATGATAATATGACATACTGGCAGGTATTTGGAAGTGATAGGCAGATTGAAAACTTTTTGCAATCCAAGGATGAGTATGAAGAAAGTAGCATATTTAGAGTGTGAAGTAGAAAATCAGATTGTTCAATATGTTAGTGTAGATAAACAATTTGATGATTCTGATGTAAATATTTCAATCAGTAAAGATGTACATAAATTAGAATTGCATGAAATAGATCCAAAAAAAAGAAGAATTTGAAGTACTTCAGCTTAAGGATAATTTTCTTCCTAGGGGTCTAGTTCCGCTAGAAGAACTTTTTGATTTTAATGTTGTAGCAAAAAATCCAAAAATGGAAACCACATGGGAAAACATAGAAGAATGCAATATAGGTAGTAAGCAAAATCCCAAAATGATAAAACTCTCCAAATCTCTTCCTATTGTCACAAAAAAACGATACATGGCCCTTTTCAAAGAGTTCATAGATGTCTTTGCTTAGAGCTATGAGGGCCTAAAAGCATATTACACTAGTATCATACAACATAAAATCCCAGTCAAGGATAAATCCTGTCCTAATTCCTTTGGTTGAGAAAGAAGTAAAAATGACATATGATGCTAAAATTATACTTCCTCTTAGATACTCTAAATGGGTGTCTAACATTGTGCCTACTAGAAAGAAAACTGGAGAAATCAGATTGTGTATTGATTTCAGAAATATTAATAAGGTATCCCTTAAAGACAACTACCCCTTACCTAAAATGGATCATATATTGCAAAAGGTAGTAGGGTCTAGTAGAATTTCCTTATTAGATGGTTTCTCAGGTTATAACCAAGTCTTAGTGCATCTTGATGATCAGGATAAAATTACCTTCACTACACCATGGGGAACTTTCATGTATGTGAAAATGCCCTTTGGGTTAATGAATGTTGGAGCCACTTTCCAAAGAGCAATGGATATTTCCTTTGCTGATGAAATTGGCCATTTTATTGTGATTTATCTAGATGAAATTATTTTCTATTCTAAAACTAACGAGGAACATTTAGCACATAGAGAAGAGTGTTTTAAAAATGTAGAATTTTTGGCATCTCACTAAATCCTAAGAAGACAATGTCTGGCCCTGAGGAAGGAAAGCTTCTTGGTCACATTATTTCTAAGGATCGGATTATGATTGATCCCAGTAGAATTGAAGCAATATTAAAAATCAGTCATCCAAGAAATATCAAAGAGCTTCAATCTTTTATTGGTAAAATCAATTTCCTAAGGAGATTTATTCCTAACCTAGCAGAACTTCTTAGAAACATAACAAACATGCTTAAAAAGGATTCTGAAATCAAGTGGAGTATTGAGGCTAAAGAATGCTTTGACTTAGTTAAACAAGCATTGACCAAAGCACCAGTGTTGATCATCCCAGATTTTACAAAAAAATTCATAATCTTCTCTTTCGCTTCTGAACAGACCATTGCAGCAGTTTTACTACAGAAAAACAATGAAGGTTTTGAACAACCTATTGCATTATTTAGTAAATCTTTAAGAGGTGCATCTTTAAAATACAACATTATGGAAAAGTAGGCATTTTCATTGGTTAAAGCAATAAAATATTTTAGAGTATATATTTTGCATTCCCATATTATTGCTTATGTACCTAATGCAATGGTTAAGGACATTTTGACACAGAATGGACCTGATGGAAAATGAGGCAAATGGATTGTTGTCATTCTTGAATATGACTTAGAAATCAAGCCCACCAAGTTAATAAAAGGTAGGGAACTAGAAAAATTGATGGCTGAGTCAAATTTCCATGCGTTAGACATTAACTTGATTGATTCATTAGATAATCAAGAGGAACAAGCAACTCCACAAATTGATGAGGCATTTCTAAACTCACCTTGGTATGCAAACTTGCTTTATGTCCTGTTTAATTTAAATGTTCCTCCTAGTTTGACAAAAACAAAGGCAATATTTCTCAAGTTAAAAGCAGCTAAATTTTGCATTATAGATAATGTTTTGTACTGGAAAGATGTTGGGGGTATTTTAATTAAATTCTTGTTAAAGGGTCATGCAGAAAAAGTTATTTAGGAATTCCATGAAGGAGATTGTGGTGGACATCTTTATTAGAAAACCACTGCCAATAAAATCCTTAGAGTTGGTTTCTACTGGCCTAATATTTTCCCTAACATTCACAAACAAGTCACCTCATGCCATAAATGCTATATTTTTGAGGGAAAGAGAAAATTGTTGCCCCTTCCATTAAAGCCTATCTCTGTTGAAAGCCCCTTCCAGCAATGGGGATTGGACTTCATTGGTGAAATTCATCCCTCTTCCTCTACCCAACATAAGTGGATTCTTATAGCCACTAACTACTTTACCAAATGGATAGATGCCACCCCTTCCAGAGTTTCCATTGATGTTGTCATTATTAAATTCCTTGAGAATAATATCCTCTCCAGATTTGGTTGTCCTAGAAAACTCATCACTGATAATGTTGCAGCCTTTAAATCTAAAAAGATGGTTGAATTTTTCCATAAATACCACATTACTTTGGGACATTCAACATCCTATTACCCTCAAGGTAATGGGGTAGTTGAATCCTAAAATACAAGGTTGATGAACATCATCAAAAAGTTGTTAGATGACAACAAAAAATCTTGGCATAACAAGTTGGTCAATGCACTTTGGGCTGACAAACTTACTATTAAAAAATCAATTGGCATGTCACCATACCAATTGGTCTATGGAATGGATGCAGTTTTTCCATCCTCCTTAGGAGTTTTAGTCATGAATATCATTCAAGAAGTACATGCTGAACCCAATGATGTACAGAGAAGGATCAATCAAATTATACAGTTGCAGCAAACCAGGGAGGAAGTATACAACAAGACCCAAGTTATTTAGGAAAATATTAAAAAGATCTTTGACATAAGAACAAAAGTTGATGATTTTAATATTGGGGACCAATTTTTGAGATGGGATTCCAAGAGAGAGGATAAAGGAAAACATGGAAAGTTTGACAATATTTGGAAAGGACCATATATTGTTCATGCTTTCAGGGGAAATAATGCATTTTTCCTTAAAGAGCTAGATGGAGCAGAGATACCTGGAGGTCCTGTCAATGGAAAGATGATGAAGCACTACTTTTATTAGCCTACAAACTTTCCTTACATCATTGTAAATATCATAGTCTTTATGGGTTTTATTGGGTAACTTATTAACAAAAGTTGAAGCCCGCAGTGAAGGCCCTAAGCCGGGATTGATGAGCTACCAATAGTATCTTAAAATAACAAAGAAATCAGATCAAGACATTTCAAACATGGAGTACTCAAGGCTATTGATCATATGTTCTTGAAAATTCACTTGGAGAAGTGACATCCCTATCTGGAGCCACCGCTAGGGTCCTATAAATTATATGATCTTAAGGTGATTGAGTATTTGTATTTGTAATTTCATATTGTACATAAATTTCAATATTCAAATGATTTCTAAAATACATGAAAAAGAAAATGAAAAGAGGGTATGTTAAAAAAATAAATAAGAAAAAAGGAAATAAGAACCCCACAAAAGAAAAAATAGAAAATAATACGGAAATTTTTGCAAGCCTAAGTGCCACTACTGATAAGTTAGTTCTTTTAGTTCATTATCAAATAAGGTTGTGTGCAAATTTTTCTTGAATGCCACAATGACTAAAGTTCTATTCAAGTCATATAGTTTAATCATGACGGAATACATTTAAATTTTTGTTGAATATGTTAGTGAATAAAGATTTACCAAACAGTTTAATCTTGGTAAATCAGTAGCTAGGTAGAAATAAAATTCATTCAATAATTTAATCTGAATCAATGGCCAAATAAGTGATAGGATAAGGTAGATTTTTATAAAAAAAAGTGTTATGGGTATGCTAGTTTAAATGCACCCTGCAAAGCAAGAAGAGAAAATGTTAGCTTAGAAAAAGAATTAAAATGAGAAAGGGTAGGTAGAAGCACAATGATGATTTTAGGACAAGCATGAAAGTTTTATCCTAACTTGAATTTTAAATATATTTTCATGCGTAAAAGAAAGGCAAAGGGGCTAAAGTCTTACTCTAAAGTCCGGTATATCAAATAATATTTGGTATATTATTCCATTATTCCTAAAGTTTCATTACCCAAAAATCACCCCTTCGCTCGTATTTTCGTTCATTTGCCTCCCTCACCAAACATCCAATCATATCCCATTAAATACATTTCCCTACCCCACCATACACACGTCACATCACGATAATATGCTACCACTTCTCACATCATCCAAGCCCACCTTTTTACATCCGATGGCCTACATTACATTTCGCGCCCCCCACCATCTCAACTTTACCATCGGGGGAGGGAGAGGGGGGTTTGAAATGGGCAGTATTAAAACCTGGACCCACCGTGACGTGGCGATATTCCATGATTTTGCACCCCCATCGGCCAAAACTGTTAACCACCTCCCCCCCCCTTCCAAAAATGGTTTTCTCTGTGACACAAAATCAATGCCCTATATGTTACACTCTCGCCAATCTCCTCCCACCACCTCATCTACCCGTTTCTCCCGCCAATCACATCCGCTCCCTCAAAAATCAATCCATTAAGTAATTTAATTACTTAACTGTTAATGCACCGGACCCGCGCTGCCATCAACGAGAAAGACAGAAGATTATAAAGTCCTTCCTTTCACCCATTCATAGGCTACTAATTCTATAGACTGCCATTGCCATTGTTTTATTACAGGTGTGTCAATTCAAACTGCAACAATTTCACTCGACCGAGCATCACACCTGCTAACTTTCGTTCAAGCCAACGCCTCTGTTTCATGTTCTCTTGAACCCAAGCCCCTCTCTATACCATGCAAACTTGCCTAATTAAGATTCCATCAATGCTCTTTCCCTTATCCAATCATGCCTATGAAAGACAAGGCACAGGAAGAACCTGTAAGTCCTTTGATTTACCCTCCCATTGATTTTCACCATATTCCTCTAGCGGGCAGGGACTACAAAATCCATGAAACCCTGTCTGAATTTGATCTATTTGAAATGTACTTCTAGCTTGAAGACAAGTTAATTGAAAAGTCTGATGATATTGGATTGTGGGAATCCAATTTACCCCATTATATCTTTCCTCGCACCCACAGTGCCCATGAATTCGTTAGAAAATGTCATGCTTGTTATCTACCTAGCCAAAGAGCTGTTATTGCCCCAACAGGAGAAATTATATTTACCATAACTACCAAATGAATAGATCAAATGATGCAAGCTCTTGTTGAAGAGAATGCCACTCCTTTCTCTCATGAAGCCCTCACTGAATTGTACCAGAAATTGGACTTTTCAAAAAGAGCCAAAACCCTTGAGCTTTTCTTGATTGAATATGCCCCCTTACCCAAGAAAAATCCTCCCTATCCATCCTCCATTTTCCCTAAGAGAGCCAAGCAGATCATCACTGTCACTTCCTACCTCCTTGGTTACTACTCAGATCAGTGGGTAGATGAGGTTATTATAGGTTTCCTTTCTATTTTCTTTACAGAATCCAAGTCTTCCATCTTGTGTCAACTTTAGCTAATTTCTTGCAGATTCCATCCATGAACAGTTTGTCAAATTCCAAACTGAGGAAGTATTTAAATATGCTTATGTGTTAGTATATATGTTTTTATATTTTCAGGGAGACAACCTTAATATTTCCTTACAGAATTTGGATGAAGAGGAAAATCAACAATTAGTCATCTTCTGTACTATGCTTGTAATGAAGGAGAAAAAAGAGTATTCATATAAACAATTCATAGAAATGTTTGTACATCCAACACTCAGTCTCCTAAGAAGCACTCTAGAGCCAAGAATCAATGAAGAAATCAAGAAAATTTTACAGTTATCAGACCAAGTTAAAATAGGAGATTGGTATCTTTACCAAAATTAGACAGAGCTAAGGATATATGGGTGTGAACTTGCTCCTTACAAGCTGCCAAAAAACCTCCCAATGAGGATTTTGGCCTTAGAATACATCAGGAAAATGCTCAATGTTGATGATATTCATTTTGTATCTGCCAAGAAGAAATCTCAATTCAAAATCAAAACTCAAATAGGACTTTTCATTTGCAATAGTAGGGCAGCAAGGGAAGAAACAGACAAATTGTTGAAAGAGATGAAATTCAGCCTCAGTTTCACATGGTCATATGATCCATTAGGGGTCTTCTCCAAGTTAAGGGTAGAGAAAAAATCTACTCATTTTCATACATCCAGATCAAAAATTGAGAAATACAAGAACCAGCTAGAATGGACTGAAAACACTCTCCAAGAGGTAGAGGAGAAGTTGGTGTCAACTTCAAGATTACAGACTCCTATCACACATGAGAAAATAAGAAAGAGGAGCAGAGAAGAAGAGTCACCATCAATGACTGAAATTCCCAGTGAAGACTTCAAAATCCTGTACAGGAAGAGGACCAAGCTCAACTCCAAACTAATGCTAAGAAAGGATTCAGATCAAGAGGAGATTATCACCACTAAAGAAACATCTCTTTCCTCACTAGTAGGTGATTAGACTACACTTTCTCCTACCACTTCAACAGCTTCACAGGATCAACAACAAGCTACGAAAACCAGTACATCTACCATTGGGGAGAAAGAATAGAGAATATTTTATATATTCAAGGAGATTAAAGTAAGGAATGAAGCTTTGAATATCAATACATATAATCAGTTCTGGAAGCATACTTCCAGCTCCCAAAGCAGACTACTGTCATCCTTTGGCTATGAGAAAGGAAAAATGCAGATGCCCTTCCTCCAAGCACAGATACCATAGCCCAAAGCAACATCAAATTAAAAGAAAACTTCATTTGAATTTGATGTAAAAGACATACATCGCATTGACCAAATGGAGATGCACAAACAAACTGTTCAAATGATTTCATCTACTCTCATTAACACTGCTATGAATTTGTCTAAATTGCAGGTCACTTTAGCTAATGTTCAGTCACAATTGAAGATGGAGAAAGTCTCTTCACTGGCTAAAGACACAAGGATCAAAGATTTGGAGGACTTGGTAATTAAAGTAGGGTATGATCCTTCAAATATCAATGCTGCAGAAGAGCTCATCAGAAAGAAGAATATTGACATAGCAGCATTGAGAAAGCGGTTAAAATTACCAGCCACAAAAGATAC
Organism: Pinus tabuliformis; assembly: GCA_031772625.1. Classification (NCBI taxonomy): domain Eukaryota; kingdom Viridiplantae; phylum Streptophyta; class Pinopsida; order Pinales; family Pinaceae; genus Pinus; species Pinus tabuliformis. The sequence goes on from CM062809.1 coordinate 57,444,767, forward strand.
TCTAGCCAAAGACATTAAAGAAACAGAGACACAGAAGGTAGACATGATGAAGCTCATCATGGAACAGATTGTGCAATTGAAACAAATGGAAACAGAGTTGGAAAAAATCACCAAAGAAAAGGATCAAGCTACTAGAATGTTTATTGTCCCTTTGCAAGCAGTGCATATTACAATAATTACTGGCACTACATCATCTACAACAAACACAGGGACTACTACAGATTAGTTGGCTAGTGCAGTGGAGAATATGTCTCTCCAAACTAAAGAAATTAAAATATTGTAGGCTCAAAATATTATGCAAGACCAAAAAACAAAGACTAAAACTTTCCATGCAACAGGCTACAGAGAGCTCAAAACCAGATAGAAGCATGGAGGAAATCAGCAACTGAGTCCTCTATTGGCCACACACTAGCCCAAGTTAAAGAAACTATATGGGACAACATTATTGAAGCCATGGATGAAATATGGCCATGTATCTAGATTATATTTGAACAGAAAGAGTTGATTGAGAGAGCCAATCAAGCCATTTCCACTATTAACACTGAGTTGGGAGATATGCCTACCAAAGCCAACAACATCATCAAGTTTTTAAATTCTAAAAACAGATATGAATTGGATGGTTTGGGAGTAGATAACAGGATAGAAACAATCTTAGAGGTGAAGAAATTTTTGACAAAGAAGAACTTGATTGTGCACCTTACAGAAAAATGTCACAGTTTGGAGGTAGCAATCAATAGATTTTTCACTAGAATAAAAGCATTAACTAAGAAGGGCTTTCCTTCTTTATTTGTAATCAATGAAAAACTGATGACCAAGGAAGATTATATGAAGAAGCTTAAAGACATTGCAAAGGATACTACCAAGTCTTCCCATATTAAAGGTGCTATGATAGGGGGAGATTTTTTCGAAGCTATTAGCAACATGAGTTTCATCCAACATGAGATAAAGCATAATTTTGTAGTAAAACCCACATTTCTCGGTATACTGTGGTAGATGAGATCTATCTCAAGGCAACAAAAATCACCATCCCAGATGAGGAGTGGCGGGATAAATTGTGTGAATTTCAGGACTAAAGAAAAGATCAGCTACACCCTACGTGACACCCAAATCGTGGCAACTCAACAACTGTTCTCCGCAACAATAGTGCCAAACCTCCAGATCACTTCACCAAATTCACCTCTTTTGGTCATATTAGTCAATTCAATTATTTTGTAATCAATAATAGATTTCCATGTCAATGCAGCATTGATTGTAATATTTTTGGAAATTTTGTTTAAATACTTCATTCATTCGAAGTATTGAGGGTCGGTTCTTAACCATTGTAATTCTTCATATTGAGTATTGTAATTTTTTCCATGTTGCCAGAGCATCTTTAATACAAAGACTTTTCACAGGATTCTTGTGCTGCACTTTATTGGTGATGTTTTTCTTATTGTAATTATTGTTTCACTGTATTCTCTGCATGTTAATCATTTGAAATCTAATTGTAAAACATGAAATGTGAAAAATAAGATTTGTTAATTGAGCACCTTATTTGGACTATTTTTACAATCTGTATGTTCTTCTACCGTAGTCTGATTGAAAAATTTTTAAATTCTTTTCGATCATTACCAAGCACGCCTTTTCTCCACTTCATAATTCACTTTAAAAGATCTAGTAAATGTAACTAGCTTGCCCTGTCATCACTCTTTTAAACATTTAATGCAACATCCATCTTTATTTGACTCCATAGCCCAATGGAAAGAAAGTAATTAGATCAGATCAACCAACCAAACCAATCAACCAAATTCAAACAAACAACCAACCATAATCATAACTAGCCTAAAATCAACTTAAAGACTAAGCTAAATCATAAATAGAGATCCCTCTCTAAAGCTGACAGGGCTAGATCCAAACTTCAAAAGTGGTTTGATGTTGTCCAATGTATTTACTCCCTCATCCTCAAAAATATAGAATGACAGTAGGGAGATCGTCCAAATAAGGTTGCACGATATGTTTAATATCATGAAAATAATAATCCATTTCCCCTTGAAATGTGGCCCTAACATTATTTAGACCAAATGGAAGTTTCTGATAGGAAAATGTATCCTAGGGACAAATAAATGCAGTTTTAGGTTGATCTATTGGGAGAATGTTGATTTTATTATATCCATAGAAATAATCCATGAATGAATATATTTCACAATTAGCACAGTCATCAATAATATGGTTGATAAACGGGGTCGGGTAATTGTCCTTTGGACAAGCGAGATTCACATCCTAATAATCGATGCATACACAAATTTTCCCCTTTTTCTTCATTACAAGGACAATATTTGACAGACAATTAGTGAGAGGAACAAGGTAGATGAAACCAGCACAAAGGAGTTTTTCAACTTCACTCTTTATCGTGGTAGCCTTCTTTGGAAGGACTGGATGGAGGCACTTTTAGACTGATTTAGCATCAAGATATGTTTTAATCTTGTGCAATACTATATTTGGGTCGATACATGGAATTTCATCATAGGTCTAGGAAAAGACCATGAAACTCCTGAAATAGGGCTTTATAGGTCTCAATCTCGGATGGAGAGAAATATGCACGAATGTGTATATTTTCGACAATACCCAGTTTAATAGAGATAGCAAGAGGTATCGTCTCTTTGATATTCAAGAGATTCTTCTCAAAATAAACTTTGTGGATAGAACAGAACTCATAAAAGGATCGATGACATTGGGTAGATATAGATCACTAATATGATCCTCAATGGAATCTGGTAAGGAGGAACGATGGTGATGATCATCCCATGACGCATCGTCTGGCATCATGATCCCCATGATGCTCTCATCAGTAGATAATACGCGAGAGAATGGATCAGAAGATGTGCCATAATCCAATTATTGATTGAACCAATTGATTGAAGATAAGGTATGGGTCGCGCAAGCCGAATAGATAGCTTCGTAATTAATTTCAATAGGAATAAGTGGCATTCAGTCGCCAAAACTATGGATGCTAGTTTTATCTAATATAAACCATAGATCGGTTTATAAAGTAGAAGATGGTATCATATTGATATAAGAAACCAAAGATGAGATGTTAGGAAGAAGAGGAGGAGGAAGCAAAAAGGTTCCCATGAGTGAGGAATCCTTCAACAGTCCAACCCCGACATGCTGATAAGAATGTAGAGTTTCCCCTACAGGCAGTACATTCTAGTAATGTTAGGTCCCTATACTACTAGTGTAACCCCTTATTGTTATTAGTGAAACCCCCTTATTATATTTTTGTGCCCATGTAGTCCCCATATTGTTATTATTGTGCCCTTACATTATTATTGTTATGTCAGCTCTGATTATATTATGACCCCTTAGACTCCTATATATAGAAAAGAGGTCTTGTCATTTGTATCATTCAAGAATTTTTCATTTGTGTAATGTAAAGGAGGTTACCCCTCGAAGAGGCTTATTTCTAAGGTGTTTATCTATATTTTTTCTCTTTTTGTGAGCTGGTTTCATAACATTTGGTATCAGAGCTTTCGATTCTAGGGTTTCGCTGCTCCAAACAGGTCATCGTGGTATTTTCTCTATAACTTTTGCTCTACGAAATTTCAGAAGCTAAAGAAAAACCCATTTGAGCCGAAATCATTCTACACCTCAAGTCAAAATTTCAGATCTTCACTCGCTACATTTTCAGAGATATGATCTTAGGTGGATCTCAGGAAGTTAGGGTTTTTGAAAACTTCAGAATTACGTCTCAAACAGGTCATCATGGAATTTTTTTTATAATTGTTCTTAAGCGAAGGTTCAGAATCTGAAATTAAAACCCATTTGAGCCGCAATATTGGTGAATCTTGGGCCCAAATTTTAGATCTTGTTTCGCTATATTTTCAGAGATATAGTCCAAGACATTTAGGATTTCTGCGGGCTCCCGAAATACTTCCTAAACATGTGACCTTGGGAAAATCATCATAACTTTCTCTCTGAGCATCAGATTCAAATTTCGTAAGAAGTTACAGAAAGAGGACGGATTGTAGTTTTCTTTGTATTGGTTTCAGGTCCTAAGGTTGAAATAGGGACACATGGAAATTCGTACAAGTACACTCTACTGAACCAGTCTATAATCAGGTCATTGTGGGAGAGTTGACATAAATCTTCCTTGTAGAATCCAATATTGATCAGAATTGTGGGGTTAGAAAGAGAACTCAGAGGGAGACTACATGAAGCAATTTTAGAACTTGGAGATCTGAAATTGTAGAGTTATATTCGTTTCAAGATCGAGCTCCTAAACTCAAGAAAAGGCGATATGAGGAGGTTTGATGGCAAGGATCCGGTAAATTGGATACTACAGATGGATCAATATTTTGATCTGCATGAGGTGCAACTGTTACAAAAGGTACATATTGCATCTTTATATTTAGAACCAAATCAATTTTTATGGTATAAAGGGCTTTGTTCTCGTAAACCACTTGTTACGTGGTCAATTTTCACAGAGGGATTGATAACACATTACAAGGATACAAAGAGAAACACCTTTTTTATCTAATTGATAAATCTCAAACAAAAGTGTTCAATGGTAGAGCAGATTGAGGACTTTCAAAAATTGAATATAAGGGAAAATGATATTCCAGAGAAGCATAAGATTGATGTATCCATAGGGACTTTAAAGGATAACATTCAACATGAGGTTCATCTCTGGGAACTTGATTCACTGGAGAAGGCATTCAGGTTGGCAAGAAAAGTGGAAAGAAAAATTATGGCAATAAGGAAGTCTACCCCTCACAACTATAAATATGGAAGTGTTGTTTCTCCTAGCCTTCCACAACCTTCAAGGTTGACACCACAACAATTGGAAGAAAAAAGAGCAAGAGGGCTTTGTTACAATTGTGATAACAAATACATTAAAGGTCATAAGTGTGCTTAGAAGAAATTATTTTACATAGATTGTGAAGAGGAGGAAGAAAAGGATCAAGAAACATCAAAAGAAGAGGATATACACCAGGAACCAAACCCAGAGAAGGAAGAAATGAATCTGACCATATCTTGTAAAGCATTGGAAAGAATTACCACTCCTCAAACTCTCAAGATAGAAGGACATATCAAGAAGAAAAAGGTTCAAGAAGTGAAATATCACATCGAGAAAGAAGAAATGTATCTGACCATATCTTGTAATGCATTGGCCAGAATTACCACTCCTCAAACTATCAAGATAGAAGGACATATCAAGAAGAAAAAAGTAATAGTGTTGATTGATTCGGGTAGTACCTATAATTTTATTCATTGTAAGATAGTTAAGGAATTGAATTGCTTCCTATATCCAGCACCAGAGTGTCAAGTGATGGTTGCAAGTGGAGGAACCATAAATTTCTCTGGAAAGTGCCATAATATCAAGCTATCCATGGGAGAATATGTATTGAATAGACCAATTCTTTTCATTCTAATGCGTGGTGTTGATGTTGTACTAGGTGTCCAATGGCTACAATCCTTGGGTACAATAGCTTTTAATTTTCAAGAACTCATGAAATTTTCTTCGGAAGGAAAGGAAGTTGAATTAAGGGGTATCACAAGGAAACCGGGAAAGATAATCAGCTCTAACGGACTGACAAAGCTTCTAAAGAAATAAAAACAACGCATAGTTTCACAATTATGTTCGCTAAAGGTTCCCACATCGAAATCATCTATTTCTCCAGATCTCCAAAAATTCTTGGACAATCATTCCAAGGTATTGGAGACTCCCAAAGGCCTCCCACCTATTTGTGATCATGATCATTCTATTCATTTGATTCCAAGAAGTGTTCCTCCAAACATCAGGCCTTACAGATATCCCTATGCCCAAAAGACTGAAATTGAACGTATGGTTTCATAAATGTTAGAGGCTGGTATAATTCAACCTAGACAAATTTCTTTCTCTGCTTCAGTAGTATTGATGCACAAGAAGGATGGGTCATGGCGAATGTGTCCAGATTATAGAGAGCTCAACAAACTCACTATTAAAGATAAATTTCCCATTCCTGTCATTAATGAAGTATTGGATGAATTGCATGGATTAATTTACTTCACCAAGTTGGATCTTTGTTTAAGATATCATCAAATAAGAATGAAGACTGAAGAGATTTTAAAAACAACATTATTGAAGAAAGATGCATTTTCATGGACTCCAGAAGCAACAAAGGCCTTTGAACATCTTAAAGAGGCAATGTGCCAAGCACCGATCTTAGCTACGCCAGACTTCACAAAAACCTTTATTGTGGAATATGATGCATCAGGAAATGGAATTGGTGATGTTCAAGAAGAAAGACCCATTACTTTCAAAAGTCATCCAATCAAAGGAAAGTATTTACACAAAGCTATTTATGAGAAGGAAATGTTGGCAAGACTACATGCACTTAAGAAATGGAAACCTTACATAATGAGAAGATCCCAGTTCAAACAATATTGCCAGAACTTGACAAGGAAGGAAAAATCATATTGGAACTTGGAGCAGTCACAGAAACAAGAACCCGATAGCTACGAAATCGATCAATTTCAGAGTATCTCATCAAGTGGAAGAACTTACCCACTGAAGATTCCACATGGGAGGACAAGAATTTTATACTGAAGCATCCATAACTACTCAAGTGTTGAGGACAACACTTTTTGAAGGAGAGGGGCATGTTAGGTCCCTCTACTACTAGTGTAACCCCTTATTGTTATTAGTGCAACCCCCTTATTATATTGTTGTGCCCATGCAGTCCCCATATTGTTATTATTGTGCCTCATAGAAGGCCACTATTGTTATTATTGTGCCATTCCATTATTATTGTTATTTCGAATCTAATTATATTATGACCCCTTAGACTCCTATATATAGAAAGGAGGTCTTGTCATTTGTATCATCCAAGAATTGTTCATTTGTGTAATGTAAAGGAGGTTGCCCCCTCAAAGAGGCTTATTTCTAAGGCGTTTCTCTATATTTTCTCTCTTTTTGTGAGTTGGTTTCATAACAAGTAACATGAGAATCATAGGCAAAAAAGGTGATTTGGTTGATTGCCACAATCCCACCCTTATGCTAAGGGAATGTGATCATACGAAAATAAGTCAAAACAATTGCGTCCATGGTGTAAACCCATGTGTGACCCAATAGAAGATTATAATCAAGAGGTATATCAATAGATTCCACTTCTATGGATACAATTTTTCCCCCTAATTGAACTTGTAAGGAATTCAAAATACCACAAGGCTTATATGTTCTCACATCAAAAGCCTTTAATGCGGTAGGTGACTGACTCAGTTGAGGTGAACCAATCCCTTTCCAACAAGACGTAGACATGATGCAAGTCGACGCTCCATCATCCACAATATAGTGATGAATGTTCCAACCATAGACGATGATCTGAATGATAAAATCCAATTGAGCTGGAAGACAAGGGACATAGTTTTCATGACTGAAAAAAACTAGGTTGGAATCTGAACAATCCACACATCTGATAGTTTAAGGCAAAGCCTTTTTCTGGGTGGGGTAGTTTTGCAACACCTTGAGGGTCGACGTAGATGATGGAGACTGAGCCAAGTCTTCAACTACGTTATAATTTTGAGCAGCCCTGGCACAAGGGTTGAAATCAAACTTATGAATACTTCCCTTCGGAGGCTTAATAGTTAACTCTGTAGGGATCGTAGGCGCATGTAGATCAGATGGAGGTGATACCAAACTGGCAGGTTAATTAGTAGCTTAACCGTTTGGAGGATCTGCATTACCATAGTCCTTGTTTCGAGTAGCCACCATAACATCATATTTATGCTTCATGGAGGAGAGAATTAAAACTATGTTAGAAGAATATGGGTTTACAGTAACCATATGGATCTCCTGATTGGGAAACAGGTTGATCAAGATAGCAGGAGAAGTGGAGGATTTAGAAATTGATTCACTTATGCATAGTGAGGGAAGTCACGAGTAAAGTGTTCCTCATTTCAAATAAAGCATAGGTAACAAGGATTTCATTTCTCATCAGAGGATTGATTTGTTTATTTATCCTGTAGTGAAGAATCTTTCTTCTTTTTTCCTTTTCCTTTCTTCTTGCTTCTTGGTTGCTATTGATATTTTCCTTTATCAAATGAAATGAAATTTACCTCAGAAGAATAAGTCGTGGGAGGATTGGATGAAGATTTTTGGGTAGAAGCAGTGAGAGAAACACTAGATGGTTTGCTCACTATCTGCAAATTGGCAGAACCAATGATGCCATCAACAACATGAGATTCTTTACCAGGAGTGGAAGGAACAATGCTGGAAGGTCTCGAAGCATTTGTTATATTTTCATAGAGCATCCTAGATTGGGTATAAATGAGTTCCAAATACTAAGTATGAGCAATTAATTTCTCTTCAATCATGACTTTGCATTTAGCTACATCCTCTATGACATATGTCAACAGGGATTTAATGAACCATTCCACTAGTAATTGATCTGGAACATAGGTCTTAACCAAATGGAAATGACGCTGCCACTCATGAATATTATATTAAATGTGAGTCGCTTTAGTTTGTTTGAACTTGGTTGGAAGTTTCATTCTAGTTTCATACCATATGGGTAGCTGGAAATTATTTGGAAGGTGGTATCCAAGGAATTGAAATCATGAAGCGAATCTCTAGGTAACTCAATGTACCATTTATTTGTGGTACCTATAAGAGTATGTTGGAAAAGACGTAATCGTATGGAATCATCGTTAAGGGAGTTTAAAGAAAACCACAAATGATACGTCATGACATGGGTTTATAGGTCTTCTCCAGGATTCCCATTTAATTTTTGGATATCGAATGGAAATTTGGTGGGAATTATCGGCCACCAAGGCGAATGAGTAATGGGATCCTTGGTAAACTGAGTCAAATCTGGAAATTCGAGAGTTTCCACAAAAGTTAATTGTGGATTAAAATCTGATGAAGGATAGCATGTATAAGAAGGAATAGCCTAAGAAATAGGTACTTGCATTCCTGGATAAGGAGGGTTCTGGTAACCAACATACACGTAACCTTGTTGACTAGCTCTAGGATAACCCTGGAAAGGCTGGAATGGTTGGGTTTGGATATGTTGGCCTTGAAAAGGTACTTGAGGAACACCTTGATAAGGTCTATATTGTTTCCCAGTGAGATTTTTCATCATCCTGACATAATGTGGGTTCAGTTGGGGTTGCCCAATACTATACACATTCTATCCTATCAGAATTTGATGAGTACCTTTCCCAAACAGTTGAAGCTATAAGGTAACTTGTAAAGGCTAGGTAAGTGGAACCCGAGGGGTACCAGATACTGACGAAATAGGTTGAGATGCAATGATAGCCTGTAAAGGTTGAATTACAAGTATTTTAACTTATTAAGGTACATATGGATGGGTAATAATTTGAGATGAAGATGACATAGGTTCAGGATTCACTAATCGGTCCCAAAATGAACAAGGTTGGATGGGAAAAGTAGGTTTCCAAACACTGACAATCATCCCAGGATAAGGATGATTATAATAAGGTTGATTACCAACTTGAGGTATGCGAACAACAAGTTTCCCCCCATTCTATAGGAGGAGGGGATAATGGAGGAAAATGCAACCCAGATGGAGGGCACCCAACATAAGGAGAGTTAGGTTGTTGAAGATAAAATTTCCTAGTAACATAAGGGATGGTCTGTTGTTGAATCGTAGGTGTAGGCAGAGGAGAAGGCGCAGGCTATGTAGCATTCATAAGAGAAGTACCAGATGAAATTCCTGAAATGGATGACATGGGAGAGGTCCAGGGACTGGAAGTTGCACCAGAGAAGGTACCAACTAAAGACTGATAACTAGGTGGGATGGACAGGCCACTATACATATGTTCCTTTGGTGATGTTGTAAACATAGATGAGGAAGAAACATTTGATGTCTCAAACATAGTGGCAGACACGGTTTCAGAGGTCAAATTGGATCTAGTCATGGTTAACAATCCCAATGAAGATTTCCGCAAGAAATCATGGGTGAGTCAAAAGAATCAGGCAAAGGAGTTTGTGTTGGAGTTTGAATATGAGGAAGAGGATCAGTATGATAAAATTGAAGTCCACTCCAATGAATAGGAGTAGAGGGACAAGGTTTCTCTTGCGCTATCTCTTCAATACTCACAAGTTTGTATGGAATAGGTTCACCATTGGGTCCAAGATATATAGTTGGAGGTTATATATAATACAAAGGAAGGGAAGAGGAAGGACCTGAAGTAATAGGTGAAGATGGTTAAGGTTCCTCAAGTTCAACAACCTCAAGAAGTAAAGTATCTGACTCAGGAAGGTCATGATCAATAACCTCAGGAAATAAGGTTTCAAGGGCTTTTGTTTTGATTGTGTCAGATTCACCAGCAAGAGTGGAGGTAATTTCAGGCTTAGTACTCAAAGGGAAAGATGACTCAGGTTTATCAGATTCAGGAGGAGGGCTAGAAGTAGTTCTCAAATTTCCTGATTCAGTAGTATTCATCTTCTTATGCTTTTGACGATGACCAGGAGTAACCTATGGTGGAAGAGGGGACCTATTTTTCATTCTACGTGAATGATGGAGTGGGGGATTTTTTTCTTCCATGTTGGATAATAAATTTTAGAAATTAGTACAAATAAATAAAACAGAGGGTAATCTAGGCATAAAGGATTACCAAGCAACCATGAATTGCAATATACACCTTGGTGAACCAAGGAATTAACATACGTGCAAGAAATATCCCCAAATGTTATCTTCAGTGTATCATGGTACACAAGGCGGCCAACTTGGTTACCTATGGCGAGGATAGAAACCTATGGGGGACTTCCAAAATATACTCAACGGTACGTGGAAGTGTAGTCTTTAGTAGTGTTGTCTAATGCGTAACCATTCGATGAGAGTGTTCCCATATAATTTACGTGTGTGGATCATCATCCAATATACCCAAAGGTACATGGAGAATGATCTTATATACTCATGTATGTGGAACAAGATTTCACCCTCGGGATACAACACTGGAAAACAAAGACAACTCCTATGTTTAACGACGTTAGAACATGTCTTTAGTCTAGACCTTGAAATGCTTGCGTTAATGTTACAAATTCTCCTTCGGTTGATTCAATAAATTTTACTATTTATCTTCAATTAAATTTAAATTTTGGGGCTCACCGTGAATTTCACCTGAATATCCTAAAATGAAAACTAGCGTGAGGGAATGGAATCTTTCTCATTCAATGAAAATATTCTAAGGGAAGAGACAAAGAGCATGCAACAAAAAATGTGCAAAATGCAATTCCCTTTTCAATGCAAATGTTCCAATTTCAATGCATACACAAAACCCTAAATGCCAATGCAAAGATTTTTCTTTTCAAGTCACTTAATCTTCGAAAATGAAGAAAACTAGGATGCAAAGTCTAATCACTGATTTAAACAAGCTTTTCAGAATGATGACTAAAACACCAATTCATCTAAGCACTCAATGATAAAAAAAAGTCCATTTTCAAACAACCTAATGATAAGAACAAAGGAAAATCTTTAAACAAATCCTTACCAAATGTATTAAAACAAAAGAAAACCGAAATGGAGGTTTTAGAGGGACCACAAGTCACTTAGAGGCTCAAGGAAGAGTAACTGGAACAAGGTTGATTGCAAAAAAACTTGTGCATGAATAGGGGCCAACACAGGTGCAAAGAAGGCACCAATGATATGCAACATAGGCACAAAGAAGGCTCAGCATGGGTGCAACACTTTGTCAGAAGACCATAGGTTGTGTTGGTTTAGGGATGCAAAGTTCCAACAAAAGGATTACAATTGAGACTCAATGAAAGGTCTTCCTAGGTTTGTTCTTGACTGAATAAGACAATAAAGGTCTAGAGAAGAGGTAAGATAAACACAATGGACAACGAAACCACCAAGGGAATAAACCCATCCCAAGTGGATTCGCCAATTTGTTATACATAATCTACGACCGCGGACAGAAGTATCTTCCCTAGGCTTGGTCGACTAACCTAGAAAACTAAAAATTCAAAGGGACTAATGTTTTCCTTAAATTAAACAGATAGCAAGATGAATCCTACCTAGAACCTATTGTATGATTCGCTCCTTCCTTGGCTTGAATGCTCCAATCATAGCTTCAATCACTACTATTAGAACCTATAGAGTCAGATAACACAAGCCAATGATACACATAATCTATGTAGCATCATCTAATCACTTTATTTAGTAGATCAACATGGTATTTAAATATATGAAACCATAACATCATATATAGGAAAACAAATAACTCTTTTCATTAATAGAAATGGAGTGAGTTACAACTAAAAATAGGTGTTGATCTTGTAGAAGAGCTCCTCCAAGTTGACTTGTCATTTCCTTGTCACAAATTGCACCTCTAATCACCCTAATGCATGGAAATATATCTCTTACATCAACAACATAAGGGTAGAACCACTCTCCAAAATCCAACCCCTTGCATATGAATGGCAGTAAATATATAGGTGAAGGAGGTAGTTCATGAATTCTTATCCTTTTACTAATTAGGGCTTGAGATCCACTCTCGATGGTAGGATGAGATTAAGGGATAAGGGATGAAAACTCAAAGGTAGGATAGGATAGGATTCAAGACTTTTATCTAAGGTAAATGGTTACAACATATCTTAGAAGCTTATGGAAGAAGAGGCTTCGGGATTCTCTCTGATTTTACTGAATTTCTAAAATCAACGCACCCCCAACACTGAGCAACCTGCTAGTGATAAACGCAGGTGTAGATTAGGGAAACTTGGTAGTCAACATTGTCTAGTAGGAAACCAGGTAGTGTTGGTCAAGGTGCTTTCAAGTATAAACTCGGGGATTAGAATGAGTGATGCTTAGGGATTTGTGCAAGGATAATGAGAATGACATTAAAGGATGTTGATTGATCCAGTTGAAGGCCTATTGACCAGATGTGACAAAATGGCCTGTAACATAGAGGTGTGCAACTTTTGCTGGATAATATTGCAAGTCTATGGGTGCATGTTGAGGTGATAACATTGAGTTTCAAGCCATAGGTTAAGTTATTCAACCAAATGGAAAAAGATTTTGAGTGGGTTGACATAAGGATTTCCATATTTTGGGTTATAATGAAGAGGATTCTAGTGGAATATCCTTGGTATAGACTAATGTACTTTATGGTTGACATGAGTGTTATAATCTTGTTGGAATTGTATTTTTGTGTGATGTAAACCAAGGGTTGGATTGCATGTGTCATATTTGAGTTGACAAAGCCAAAGTGCTAGTTGGACTATGCATGTTTTATATTTAGTTGGCAGCAATCGAAGGTTCAACTAAAAAGGTGGCTTAGTGTTGTGACTAACTATCTATATTCCAAGAGAAATGAGAAATTGATATTTTTATGGGTTTGCATTTGTTCAGAACATATATGATAGTAATGTTGTGAAAAACGTTGAAATGCTTCATGGTGTGATATTATATTATTGAAATAACATCTTAAATTTATTTTTGGAATGGGATTTAATCAATATTGAATTATCTTTGAGACAACTTTTGAATTCTTAAGTGATTTTGCAGTAGATTCATTGAAAACCTTGAAGATTATTTTTGGAGTAGATTCTTGTAGACCTTTTGATGTAGCTTATAAGAAAATTTTGGAGAACTATCTTGGAGCAACCTTGAACCACTCTTATGTAGACCTTGGACCAGGTGAATTGAAAAAATATTAAAATAGAATTTGGAGTGACTTTTTGAAGTAGTATTGAAGCTATCTTGAAGCAGTATAGAATATTGGAAGAGTTCGAGCCTAAGAGGATCATTATCGTCATTGAGACCATGGTAGAGCCTTGTGAGAGACTAGGTTGGAGCCTAGATTAATATTATAGGATCGGAGTCCTCATTCAAGGTTGGAGTCTTGAAGAAGTAGGAAATTTTATTGTACAAGTCGAAAAGGATTGCAACCCTCACTCTCTTCAATAATAAAATTATTTTTTTATTATTTTTTTGTTCTAGTATATTGTGCTTCTAATCAAAGGGAAATATTAACTGACTAATTAAAAATTGAAATAAATATTGATTCACCTGCTCCTTCCCCCCCCCCCAGTATTTCCAACAATTGGTATTAGAGATAGCTCCTTCAAGCACAACCTAATAGCTGGAAGGTAGATCCTAGGAACACAAATCGAAAATTCAATAAGGAAAGGCTCCAAACCTTTTGAAGACATATCCTCCTCAGTTATGAAATCAAAATTAAATCAAGTTGGAAAAGCTCCATTGTCTGATGGAACAAATTATGTGTCATGGAGCAAAAAAATAGAGTACTATTTGATAGCCCTAGGATATCGGATATGAAATTGGAATATTGAAATAGCCCTAGCATAGGATATTTGATAGCCCTAAGATAGTCTAAAATGGGCCTCCTAAGGAACATTATAAAATAATAGTGAAATAATAAAATAATATTAGATTACATCATCAAATTTTAGAGGGAAAAATAAAATTATTTTTTCAACTCGTATTTCCAACTTATCTCCCTATGATTTTACTCAAATTTCAAGCAAGAGAACTTTTTCAATGCATAATTTAATTCCTCATCCAAGGAGTACCCATGTTTAAAACTTTTGATGGACCCTGCTACACGGAAAATGAAAAATACATGAAAAAACATGATTACAATCACTTTTTCATGTATTTCTCATTTTTCATGTAGCAGGGTCCATTGAAAGTATGCAACATGGGTTCTCCTTGGATGAGAAATTAAATTCTACATCCAATGAGTACTCTTTCTCGAAATTCGAGTAAAATTGTAGGGAGATAAGTTGAAAATACGAGTTGAAAAAGTAGTTTTTTTTTTTGTTTTTTTAATATTTTTACTTTTTTACTCGAAAAATGGTGAATCATCCCCCATGGTTGACATCATCATCTAAAATCCTATTAGTTATTATAAATTTGATTTTGGTTGTACATTGTTGTTTTGAGGCCCATTTTAGACCTTAAAATTTGTCTAATGGGAATTAATTGTTATTGGAAACAAAACTACAGAAGAGTCAAAAGATACAATACAAAAGAAATGGAAGCAATATTGAGTAGTATATCAGATTTTGTAAAAATAAAGGTGGGTCAATAATTTTCATCTAAAGGAATTTGGGAAAAACTATAAAAACTTTATGGAGAATATGGCATTTTACAAGTTGAATCAAACTAGAGTATGTGGAACAAGAGCACAAGGATGATCATGAATCAAAGGAAATAGATGAAGGCACCAAAAACATGAAAGACAATGAAGATGACAAATACATTGAAGTAAACGCTTAAGTAAACCTTGAAGAAGAACTAAGGGCTACTTTGAAAGAAATAAGTAGATTGACAAAAGAAAATAAAGAGCTTGAAGATAAGATTCAAGACCTTGAGCATAAAAATGAAGAAATTGTTCTCCTAAGGCTCCAAGTTGAAGAAATATCTAAGGACTTTAGCAAGCTTGAAGCACAATTACATCAAAAATAAAGGAAATATGAAGAAGTCATCCCACTAAAATTTCGACTAGAAGAAGCTAAGAGAACAAAAGAAGTAATGAATATTTATTTGATGAAGAAAGAAGAAGATTGTGAAAAACTTGAAGAAGAGATTGTCTCATTCCACAATGAACTTGAAAAGCTATGCAAGAGTCTAAAGAGTTCTCAATCAGTGGATGACATTCTCAGACATCATAGATCACCATTTGACAAAAGAGGGCTTGGTTATATAGGTGAATCTTCTTGCAAAGAAGATGCAAACGTCAAATCCCCAAAGGTAAAAATTGAAGAATAATTTGAAAACAAATTCATTCAAAGGAAAAATCACAATGAAACTCAAGAAAATGTTTCAAGTGCTATCAAGGTTCCTAAGGAATCTTCTCTCATTACAAGAAATTATCAGAATCAACCAAAGCTTGAACCTCATCCAAGACGGGGAAACTTATGAAACCATCAAGGGTGGTATTCTAATCTAGGTATCAAACCATATTCTTTGGAAGTTGTTATTCATGCACTGATTTTGGTCATAAATCTAGAGATCATAGAGAATACTTTAGGAATGGTTATTGTTAAAATACTAGAAGTAAGTTTACAAGAAGGCAAGAAAAAATACATATTTGCTACAACAAAAATTATGAATCATTTGATCCATCATTCAGGTACAATATAGAATGTTATAAATATCACAATCTTGGACACACAACACGTGATTGCAGATGCATAATGATATGGTCTCCTAAGCAAGTCAAAGAAGAAAACCTTGCTACAAGAAACAAAAAAATTCTACCACAGTATGGAGAAGAAAACAAGATGAGTCTAAATTAAAAGAACATTACGTGGAATTAGATTGAGTGATTCAAGGATGATGCCTTCTAAATATATGCAGCATAAGAACCCTAAAACTATTTTTCAGGGGATGGGTGCTGCTTTCAAGCAAAATTTTGTCAGTGTGTTTTCCATATTTCATCTCTTCCATCTTTCACGCCTTCTCATGAAAAAAAATGTATTAAATTTATGTTGATGATGATTCACTTCTAGAACTGAATTACACTAGTAGAAAATGAGAAATTAGCGACTAGGTGACTAAAAGCATTAGTCACCACAACTTTTCCAAGTGAAATACTACTAAAAAAGAGCAATCTTAAGTGACTGAACTAAAAACGATTAACATAAATCACTAATCTAGTAACGAGTTAAAATATGTGACTAGCTAATAAGTAATACAACTAAAAATGACTAACATGAATGACTAATTTAGTCTAAGAACAAAACTACAACTACCTAACAAGTACTACAAAAATATGAATCGATTTTTTATGTTAGTCATATTAATTGTGTCAAGCAATCTAAAATTACAAGTGATGGGGGATTGAAAGGTTGTTAAAGATTGGTTGAAAGGTTATCCTTCCTTAAACACTTCTTCATCCTCACATGGTGTATGGGTGAGCCAAATTTGCATTATTTATCTCTAATAATTTGTAATTCTAAAAATATATGTTTTAAGAAAAAAATTATTTTATGTATTTTTAAAAAATTTATTCATTGAAAATAATTGGATCTAGTTCCAATTTGAAATTAATTTGAAGAGAAATTTTAATTTTTAAGGCTATAATATCAAATAAAAACTACTTTAATTTCATATTAACTGACCTAGATCCATCTTAACCACGGATCTATAAAGCACCAAGAGGGATCCAATCTCTCGAGGTGCAAACTTTTTTTTCTAGTGCAAAACTTGAGGAAAGGTTTGCACCTCGAGATATTGGATCCCTCTCGGCACTTGATAGTTATAGGGTTAATAATATAATACTATATAATATCTATATTTGTATTTTTGTCTCTTTGTTATTTGCTCTCTCTATCTCACCCCCCAAACATACACACACTCTTTCTCCCTCTCTTCCCCTTCTCTATCTATCTCTCTCTTCCCCATCTCTCCCTCTCTATCTATATCATTTTCTCTATTCCATCCCACTCTCCTCTCTCCCTCAATCTCTCTCCATGACTCCCTTGTCACCCCCTCTCTCTCTCCACCTTTATCCCTCTATGTTCTTCTTGTTCCCTCCCTCTCCTACCCCCTCTAATTCCATCTCTCTCTCCTCATCTCTATCTTCCTTCCTCTTTATCCCTTATTTCCCACCTCCCTCTATCACTCCCCCCCAAATCACTCTCTCTCTCTCTCTCTCTTTTATCCAACTCTATCACTATCGCCCCCCCTCCTGATCCTTCTCCATATCTATGTATCCATCTCTCTCCCTTCCCCTTCTCTCCCTATCTCTATCCTATCGTCTTCTTTCTCTTCCCTCCTCTCCTCTCTCCCTCACTCTCTCTCCATCTCTCCCTTCTCACTCCTCTCTCTCTCCACATATATCTCTCTATGTCCTTGTTCTTTCCTCCCTCTCTCTCCCACTCCAACTCCATATCTCTCTCTCTCTCTCTCCTCTCTCTTCCTTTCTCTCGCTCCTTCTCACCCACCTCACTCTCTCTCCCCCCCCCGTCACTCTCTCTTTTTCTCTTTCTCCACGCTCCAAATTTTTCACTATCTCCTTCCCTCTCTCGCCACCCCCCTCCCCCCAAATCTCTCTTAAATTTGATCACATTGTATTGTGTTTAAGAAATTAGCTAAATAAAAAAACTTAACTGGTTGTAAAATATTAAACCTATATTTTGGATCAATCATGTCAAAGAAAATAAAATAATGAAAAAATTTAAAAAATCATGCACTATATTTAATCTATTATAATTATCCAATTTTCTTACTCTCATCCCTTCGATCCTTAGCTAAGATGGATCTATTCTGGTTCTTTATATATATATATATATATATATATAGATATATATATATAAAGAATCAGCATAGATCCATCTTAGCTTAATTTTATTAAAACCTTAATTTAATTTCTATGGGAATATTTTTAGTAGTCGTGAGCATAGGGGGTTTAGATATATCTAGAATTATAACATTTTCGCTTCTAGATTCAATTAAAAAAATGTTGTAAAATTAAATTAAAATAAAATATTTTTACTATGAAATAAGTTATGGTTTTTTGCCATGTGGTATTGATAAGCCATGGTATTGTAACAAATCAAATTTACAAGTTAATATCCATGGTAAAGTGAGGGTGAATATCCATTGTTAACAATCTTGTCATATTGTTATAAAATATTTTTGATTGTGAAATTTATGTTTTTTGGGCATGTGGTATTGATAATCCATGGTATTGTAACAAAGACTATTTTTAACAAGTTAATAATATCTACCGTAATGTGGGGTGAATATTCACGGTTAAGAATCTTGTCATATTGTTATAAAATATTTTGTTTGTGAAATAACTTATGGTTATGGATAAGCCATGGTATTGTAACAAAGCCTACTTTTTACAAGTTAATAATATCTACCGTAACATGGGGTGAATATCCACGGTTAAAATCTTGTCATTTGTTATAAAATATTTTGGTTGTGAAATAGGTTATGGTCTTTGGACTTGTAGTATTGATAAGCCATGGTATTGGCCCATGGTATTGTAACAAAGCTGGGGTGAATATCCAGGGTTAAAATCTTGTCATTTGTTATAAAATATTTGGACTTGTAGTATTGATAAGCCATGGTATTGTAACAAAGCCTATTCACAAGTTAATAACAAAATCAAAATATAACAAATTGAATTTTATTATTTTTATTAATTAAACTTTTTATTATTAATTTAGGCCATATTTAAATGTTTACACTCATCCCAATATCATTTGTAACTTCTTCTTCTTCTTTTTAATTTAGCGTCTTACACAAAAAAAACAAATTCTTATTAAAAATAAATCGTTTAACCCAATTGCAATATATTTCGTTTATTTTTTCCATTATAAGTATTTCTTTTTTTTTCATTTCTAGTTTAGCGTTGGGTTCAAATAAAATATTTAAAGATTGGAACATCACACTGTAGCAGTGCATTTTTCTCTATCTTGTTGATATCTGCATGGAAATTCCAAAAGAAGGAAGACCATCAACCTGATCCTCTATGGATTCCAAAGAAGGAAGACATCAATGTAATCTATGGATTTCATGGGATTCCAACGATTAGATGGAGGAAGGGAAAGGGGATTTCATGGGATTCGAACAATTAGATGGAGTAAGGGAAAGGTCATTGGTCCTGGAGATTTTGGCCATTTGTACATGGGTATGAATTTGGGCTCTCAAGAGTTCTTCCATTTTACTAAAGATGATTTTTGTTCTTATGGGTAAACAATTTTGAGGGTTT
Organism: Pinus tabuliformis; assembly: GCA_031772625.1. Lineage (NCBI taxonomy): Eukaryota > Viridiplantae > Streptophyta > Pinopsida > Pinales > Pinaceae > Pinus > Pinus tabuliformis. The sequence goes on from CM062809.1 coordinate 57,464,444, forward strand.
ATATGATCAAATCATAAATTTCATCTAGAGTTTAGGGATTATGATAATGCAGATCTTAATTGTAGTCAACAATTCATTAAAAGACAATGCACAATTAAGCATTTTGCATGTCCTTATTGTACGAAGGGTTTAATGATTATGACAATGAAGATCTTGATTGCGGCCAGTAATTCATAAAAATACAATGGACAAGTAAGCATTTTCATTTCCCTATTGTACAGATCAGTTCACTCCTCCCTAACTTTTCTAGGGTCAGAATGCATGAAATTTTATTTTTTCTTTTCACCTTTTTTAGTGGTTGATTGTTTGTGTAATGGACTCTACCATGCCCAAATTCAAAGGGCTTGAGTGATGCAAGAAAATTTTCTGGTAGGATGCAAATACTAGGCCTTCCTCAAACTTTGTTACATGAGATTAAAATTTCTTGTAATCATGAACATTTATTTTTTCTTTCACCTTTTTTATTAGTGGTTTATTGTTTCTGTAATGGAATCTACCATGCCCAAATTCAAAGGGATGCAAGCAAATTTTCTGGTAGGATGCAAATACTAGACCTTCCTCAAACTTTGTTACATGAAATTAAAATTTCTTGTAATCATGAACATAAAATATTTTCTATTTCATCCTTAGATTCTGATCTTAATGCCTACAGTTTTAAACCATGTTACTATATTTTAAGTAGAATATACTTAGATTCATGAAACCTTACAACTCTCCAAATCTTAGGTTAATTTAGCTAAAAAGAAGGAACCTGAATGGCTTTTGCAATTTAGACTCAATGCTTACAGACAATGATTAAAAATGGAAGAACCCAAATGGTCTAATAACTTTTACCTACCAATAAATTTCCAAGACCTTTTCTATTATTCTGAACCTAAACATAAAGAGTAGGAGAAGAAGAGGAGCCTGGATGAGGTGGACCCTGACTTGCTTGATAATTTTTAAATGTTGGGCATGCTCTTGACTAGAAGAATAAATTGAGCAATGTTGTTGTAGATGTTGTTTTTGACAGCATTTTCATTGCTACCATGCATAGGTAGACTCTATATGCAGTTGAGGTTATATTTTGTTTGTTATAAGAGTTAATTCGGGAGTATCTTGATCTAGTTAGGAAGTAGCTTGGTAGGGTTGTTCCTCCTGTTGATAACTATTATTCTACATTGTATTTTTTTTAGTGATATCTCCTTCTATTAAATCCCCAAGCACACTTTGTCACCCATAGAAATATCCACTTACTTCAGGATGAATGAGATGGAGACGAGGCAGTTTCAGAGGACTCTTATTGTTGTAGATGAGAGGAGTTTTGTGACATATATTGAAGGATGCACTGCACCATTTTATGACACTAATCATCTCCATGCCACAGTATTGGATCTCTATTTCACCGAGGGAGAAACGGTAAAGTATTCCACTGTAAAGAATTGGTATGTTGGGAACGAGTAATGCAGACATCAGATTTATAATTTTATTATGAAAAGAGGTTTATGGGCTGTAGACAAATCAAGGATTTTCTGGACATGAGTAGAGATTGGTTCAACAATCACCTAGAAATACTCAAGCATTGTTTTCAAAGGTGATGATGCAATTGAAGAGTTCTATTCTATTGCGTTAAAAAATAACTATCAATAGGGGGGACAAAAATGTTCCATATCGGGAAGAATTGCAGGAGTAGGATTGTTTCTAAAATTATATCTATAGGCAAGTCAAGGAACTACTATATAGGATTAGTGCATGTGCAACCACATTCTCAAAATGCAAGGAATTTTTCACAGTGTGATTCGATGCTCATCCATGACTAGGTAACTACAAATACTTATCCTTACATTCAAGTACAATTTGAGTTGCATTCTAAAGTCTCTAATTTCATTTATTGATAGTACTTATTGTGTCCTTGTCTCTCTTAATTTCATTTTGGTTGGATTGGAATAGGTTAAAAAATCAAGCATATCATTGAGTAAAATAGACACCCACATGTCACTACATGTCATTGTGCATACTCTCTATTTTTTATACAATTAGAAGTGAGCAATATGATGTGTGCATAACTAAAAATCCTAGAAGGCATGATGAATCCAGTCTTAGCATGGAAATCGAAACCAAGAATCATAAAATATCAATAAATTTGTGACACATAGTAAAAAAAACAATAAAATATTATATGCCAACATTGTCTATTTAGTGCAAGATACTACTAATATTCACAATTATAAATAATAAAAATGAAAAAACATTCTACCCATTCTCATTAAAGAATGTGAAGTATTTGACAATATATTCAACCTTGTGATGTGAACAACTATACTCTTGGGCTTCCTATCTCAACCAACTTTGAGTGGGCCATAACAAAGTCATAGGTTTGAAACTAACCCCACATTGTTGACCACTAACAACTCTACAAAATCAGGATTTTTTCATTGGTTGGGATTTCATAACATGGATATTCCTTTCCTCTTCACTGTTAAGTAATTGAAATATCTCAAAACTTCCACGACTTTGTTAGTTCCATGAAGATGTACCAATATTATTGGCTATTCTGCTATTTCTGCAAAGGTGGAATGAACTTCAATGTTGATGCCTCATTAATTGATGACAATTTCTCCAAATTCAAGTAGTCATTGTTGCTAAACAAATATTTCCAAAACTTCCTTGAAAACCTTCTAATTGTTTATCGACAAGTCCATTTCTAAAATTTAGGAATCCCATGATGAAGATGTTGGTTACTCTCATGATGAAGATGATGACCAAGACCAGAGACAATGCCAATTGTCCATTCAATTTCAATCCAAACTGATTGAGTTGATGAGAAACCCAATCTGGCCTTTGGTATGAAGCCTACAATGTAAGCTTATTGAAAATGCTACTTATAACTAGATAAACAACCACTAAAAAATTGGTTTATTTATTGATATCGCACTATGAATTTAGATGCAAGCACCTAGACCCCTGCATATTTATCATCCCAACTCAATACATTCATGGCCTACGTTTTCGCATTAAGTGGACCCGCGTTGCCAATCATCTAGTTTAAGTAGTAATGGTCTTCTGTTGCTTCATGAAGCCATGCTGCTGCCCATAACAGTTCATCCTACATAAGGCATACCACAATATCCAAACCCAAGTTAGAGATCTATCTCTTCATGCATGTAATTTGTGCTAAGTTGCTAAATTGAGTTGAGAATAACTTACAACATATCCAATAATTGACCCATAATATTCTCTGAATTGTTTAATACTGCTAGCATACTTGAGCATTTGTATGGTTGAAAATAGACTCATTCATCATATCTTGCATTTCTGATTTATTTCACAGCCTTCGTAGGGCTAGACAATTTTCATTTTAGGGCTTTTATATGCCCTTTTAATTTCAGAATTTATATGTTAATTAAAATATATTGTAATTTTTCTTTCCGGCCCTAGTTTTCATTGGGATTCAAGTTGAAGGGATAATTTATTTGTTGTAATAATAAATTATGTTCTGAAATATATTATCTTAATTGCAATTTTCGCAACAACCATTTTTTTTTCTTCATTTGTAGTGCTTGTGGTTTACTCTTTGACTTATGCTAACTTCATAAACATCCAAAAATAGTCTTAGAAGGTCTATATGCTAAAATCTACAAAATCTCTCACAAACCATTTTATTTCTTACCTTGAATGTTAGGTTGAAGTTGTAGTAATAAGTAGTTAGTATAGAAGGCCCTAGAATTGATTTTGTCTTGCCTAATGATTCCTTGTGGCTACAAGGGAATCCTTCCTTGCGTTGGATTTATATTTCACTAAAAAGAGGAACTAATTACTTATGTGGCAGTGGTAATGTTCCCACATTACATTTTCTTAGCCCCTTGTGAAACGCTTTGCACTAAGGAAAAATATTTTGTCATAACAATCCCATAATAGATATTTATTCATGGTTTAACGAAACACTGAGTTCTTGCACAAACTGTTTGTAGCTGAGCATTTTTATTTTTTTGTAAGTTTACTATTTATAACATATTGGTGTACTGAGCACTGAGTCTCCTCTTGTAAGATCAATTGGCTTGTCATTCTAAAGCTAGAGGAGTGGATCTTGATGAGTTGCTTGATTTCTTATGATTTATCTTCCATACATTAAAATACTGAGTGGTCATTGCCTTGTGAATATACTTTCTTAATGCCTGACACCACTCCCTAGAGAAGGAAGGATAAGGATCTGACATACCTCCTTCCATATATTGTCCAGTAGGAAGAGCTGCAGAATATTTAGAAATGACAATACAAAAACCCATTCAATAGGTCAATTCCATCTACATTTGTTGTTATGGAGCTAACTAGCATAACAATCTTCTCTATTATTTGATGGTGACACCCTTTTGTATATAGGAATATTGATGCGCATCCTTTCCACAAGCTTTCAAGCCTCTTCTTGTCCTGACATATGAACTGTGATAATGATTTTCTGTCTTGCACATTAAACTTTGAATAAATCATAATTAGAGCTCATGGTATAGGGACAATGATGAGTGATGTTCCTTCCATTTGTAGCTAGTTTTATGGCTTGTAGGAAAGATGCTGCATTTGTTGAGTGATCTACCTTCTGGTTTAGTCCTCTTAGCACATGGTAGAAATCAATGAAATCAAACCTTTTTTTCCTATCGTTTGATCCTTGAGATTATTCTTGCATGATTAAGAACCACTAGACTAGATAAATTTGGCATGTATCTCATAATAAGAGAAGAATCTCCTATGATGATCATTTGATCAATTATTTGATACCTCCCAGACCCAACCTTCAACTGTTTCTATTCCCCCCACAGGATGAAGCACATTCCCCCCGCCACACCGACTAGTGGATTTCCCTTTGAGTCTGTTGAGAAAGAGTATTTTTTCTGAGATTTTTCATTTTTGGGATTCATCCTCAGCCATTCAAATTTTCCACCGACATTGATCTGGGTTTCTCGAGGATATATTTTGGATGTGCCATCCATCCTGGAAATAGATCTTTGATCCAACTCATTTCCTTCTTCTCTAGTATCTGGATATTCTTCCTCTTCATTCCATTAGCCTATATTGTTCACATCAACATCCCTATAATTTGGCTGCTACTTTTTTGAAATATTTTTTTCTTTATGGATGATAATTATGTTTCTATCCAACCACATTTACAAACATATGAATTTAGGCATGGCCGGCGAGGTGTGTTTTAGAATTTGGTTTGTTAACAAAATTTTGTTCGTATTTTTTGTGCCATGAAGTGAACATCTCTACTCACATTGAAGGCAAAGCCAACCAGGGAGAAATTTAATGTGTCCCTGCCAATGAAAGGTATTCTTATTATTATTTGTTTGTTTTCTTAACTGGTGACACTCAGGCCTCAACCATAACCCCATGCTTCCCACTTACACTATTGTGTGGGAGTCCACAATGGCCATTTGTGTAAGCTGGGGCATTCCTTAATTTTTTCCTCTTGTTACAGGTGAACAAGTAGTTAAATCTTATTGAATTGCCTCTAATGTCATGGAAAGGGTGGTGTACACTATACTTACAACAATATCTGCTCATTTATCTTGAGACAACCATTTGTGAAAGATATAATAATACTTTTTTCATAAGATTATGGATTGACTTCTTAAAGCTTTAAAAGCATGGGATGTAGCAATGTTTATATAGCTATTGGTCATAATATACTTTTTCTTGTTATTAATATGCTTGTCAATGCTATCCATGTTGGTTTTTTTGTAAATATGAAACTGCTACCATGCTATGATTTCCTCACCTAGAATCCAATGCATCTAACTAGATTTATGGGTGTTATTGTCACTTCCCATAAAGAATGCTGCCCACATATGGATAAATTCTAGAGCCTGCCATGTGGCACAAATGATAGTCTCCTTGTAATTATGTTGGAAGATGATAAAGTGAGTATTGTATTCTTAAAACACCATATTATGATGTAGTTGCTTTGCAATCTACTTGTTTTGAAATTCATTTGCTAATCTTTTACACAATTTTTTATGTATGCTTTTTGAAATTCCTACCATCATATAAATTTCATGAATAAGGATTGATTATTGTTGATAAATAGATGATTATGCAAGAACTACCTCCAAATTCAACTATGAAGGATTTGCTAGACAAAATAGCTTATGGTAGTTCACTTTTTACATTATATGGGTTGCCAATACAAAAGGAGTTGAGGCATTTGAGCCATAGACTTTGGGAATGTTTCTAGTAGGGATTCATATGGTTTTTACTGTTGTGATTCTTTCACATCATGGTTATTTTGGGCAAGAAAATGTTTTAGGAATGCTAGACAAAACACCGGTGGACATGTAAAATCCACAAAATGTATCCCTACATTTGAATCTTGGGAAAAAAACATATGATTGTTATCATTTAAATGATCCATATCTCTTGGAGCCCAAAAATCCATTTTATTTGGATAAGCTTTATCTATAACCTCAAAAGAAACCCTATTATAAGCTGAAGGACCATTATTTCCTCTTGAGTCTTGAAAAAGTATGATGGAATGAAGCTGGGTGAAGACCAGATCCAGATTTTCCATGTCAGAACCTAGATTCATTAAGATGACGACCTTTGTTTGAAGATATATACCATACAAACTAGGACCACCCATACTTATCGTTGTCATATCTCTTTCATCATCAATACTAACATATTGAGGACCTGTAACTCGTGGAGGCCCAAGGTAGTCATTGCAATGCAATTTATTAGATTACATGCCATGTCCAAAGTTTTTATATTTAATATTTGCATCCAATGTGGCCATTTCTTATTATGATATTTACCACATTCGAAAATGACATCATTCACATCATTTTGAAGAAGTCTACAAAGGTTAACATAATTTTTTTGATATTTACAACTTCTCTCACATTTGTTGGTTCCTGAAGCTCAAGCACTTTCATAACAAAAACAGGCAAAGTCAAGCAGCAAAAATTGTCCACTCTCTTTTCATATGTTGATATTAGAATGAAGTTTTATAAAGGAACTATTTGTTTGTTTGTTTTGGTTAGAAAAGGGTTTTCTCTTGGTTTTATATGACTTTAAATTTATCATATGTAGCATGTTGAGAAATGGGAAATAATAATGTGTGACATTCATCTTGGATAAATTGATGCCGAATGAAAGGATACAGAGTTTAACCAAGATACAGTTCACTTTGGTAAAGGCAAAGGAACATCTTAAAACGTTGCCTAAGAATACACCATATACAGAGTTTGAACATAAGCAATATATGCATTTTTCTTTTACAAATATGTTCTTTTTTCTACCCAAGATATCATAGCAAGAAAAATATTGATAGTGTAGAAATTTTTTGAGGACATCATTGAGTTTGATTTTCTGATGTCATGCTTGATTGATACCTTCTCATATGTCAGGAAGACTTTAAATATGAATTAATATGTTCCTGAAACAAATCAGATTCAAATTTTATGGATATAAAAGATAAAAAAATGTTAATACCTTCATTTGATTGTTACTTGACTCTGTCGTGGGAAGGTTACAGGAGATATGATTGGAAAAAGGATGGGGAGACAATGCAGAGCATGCCTTGGATATGATTCATTTCCCGTTAGAGATCCTTCAAGCACATGAGCCGTCGACTTTGGAAATGTTTCTAGTAGGGATTCCTATGGCTTTTAATGTTGTGATTCTTTCACCTCATGGTTATTTTGGGTAAGGAAATGTTTTAGGAATTCCATACAAGACATCGATGGACAGGTAAACACATTTTTTATAATTGCCATCTCCATTCCATGATATCCTCTCTTTATTGTTTGATTGTATTTTGAACGTTTCTTTTGATTTTTTTTGTGTTTTAACTATGAAATATAAAATACTTTGTATCATTTCCATTTAGACAAAAACCAAAGCTTGAAGAAATTAGTATTACATGATATTGATTGGAATCCTTATAGATATTTTGTGTTAAAAAAGTTTACTTTCATGTTGTTATTTGAGCACATGTTTATATACTTGACCAAGTTCATCCATTAGAAAATTAAATGTTGTTGTGAATAAAATGACAAGAATATCACACCTCAGATTATTTGTTTTCACAAGTTATCTACAGCTTGAGCTTTTTAGCATGTAACTTAGTTGGCATGATTGTGTTTAAGCTTTCCTTGAAGGTTGAATACTAAGTTACTAAGGTGTTATTTTATATGGTGACATTTGATTTTCTCTGTTTATACAGGTCATCTGGCCACATTATAGTTGCCACTATCGTCCAACTGAAGAAAACTTGTTCGAGTTTCTTGCTTGTATGGGGAAAAATGACATTGTTGATGTTGAGGTATATGTTGTATAAACTCTTTATAGTCTACTTTAATTTATATTCTAGTGTTCATTGTATTTTATGTCTTACACTCTACATTGTATATTCTTTTGTTTTCAAAAAAGGAACTCAATATTGATGGTAAGAAGCAGAAATTGAAGAAAGAGGCTGAGAGAAATAACACTGGAACTACAAATGAAAAAGAGAGAGATAAGAGAGCCGATCTAGTGATACCATTAGAGTCAATATCCCACATAAGATACACACATAGAGACTGATGATCAAGTCTTCAGAGTTGGTGAATTCACCTACAATGCCTTGGCAACACAATGATAATGTTTTGAAGTGATGAAACATCATTTCATGTGTAAATTGTAGTCCAACCAATATTAAGTTGGAAACTCATATTGTAATACTTTAACATTTCATATAATATAATTTATGTGGTTGAAATTATTTATAGTTGCACTTGATATTGTTTAGTATTGTAATTAACATATGTAACTTTGTGTTTTCATATTAGATGAACATGCACATTGTATGACATTTTTAAAGTTTAGTCACAAAATAATACTAATTAAGTTATGTTGATTAATAATGAACACATAAAATCAATCCAAAAATACTAAATTAGTAGTTTATATTGATTAATGATGAACAAAAATAAAATGAATATATGACTAAATTAGTCATTTATAATGATTATTAATGAAAGTAAATGAAATGAATATAAACTACTAAATTAGTTGTTTATATAATGAATATGAAACTACCAAAAAAAGATAAATGACTACTGCAAATGATAAATTTGTGATTACAAATGACAACTAAATTTTGCATATATACAACTATTAGTAGCTAATTTACAATATCTTATAACACGACCAAAATTTAGTCATATTTCTTTGGTCATTAATTGGTTTCAAATGATGACTAAAATTTGCATATATATGACTATTAGTAGCTAATTTACAGTATCTTATAACATGACTAACATTTTGGTTATATTTCTTTGGTCATTAATTGGTTTTCTCGGGTGATCATATAGTAATATATTTTTGTTGTATATTTGGTCATTAATTGTGGCAATGAATGACTAAATTTATGACTAAATATACTACTAGACGATAAAATTGAGACAACCAATTAATGACTACGCTAAAAATGACTAAAAGTTGGTCACGTTATAAGATATTGTAAATTAGCTACTACTGGTCACCAACTGAAAAATGGTCGTTTATATGCAAATTTTAGTCGTCTTTTTAGTAATTAATTATCCATTTTGTACTAATGTTATGAATACATGTAATTATAGTTTGCAACACCTGTTTATTCTCAATGATAGGGTTCTACTCTATGACATTTGGAATTTTGACTATTGGATCCATGTAGAGAAGATCCTTCTTATGCAACACAACTTAGGCGGATACAACTTCTTTCTTGAGCTTATTGCTAGCAAGAAGAGAGAAGTCATCCCATACACAAGATGGATAATTCTCTCGATATCCAAAAGTAGGTAGGTTAGACATCAAGTGCAACACCAAAAGCACACACCTCTACATGAAAGTCACAATTTCTACTGCAATTACTCAAATTTCAACACTAATGGGATCTATTGTCAATATTTGTGGCTATGATGGGTTGAAAACAACAAAAACAAACAATGGGGATTTTAGTAAGAGTATCATAGGAAACAAATCAAATTCACAGATGTTTGCAACATCAAAAAGGCTTGAATGTCTCCAAAGTTGCATTGTCATCTTAGTTGAAAATGAAATTTGTATTAAAGAGAAATTTAACAGTTTTCAAAGAATCTATCCCTTAGCTTGGGAGCTATGCACTAACATCCATTATAAGGGACATAATATTGTGAATTTTGAATAGGTTGTAGATAAATCCTTACATCAACATGAAATTGGTAATACATGTGAGCATCTTGTGGAGGAAATTGTGTTAGAATTATGGCTAATGTGTTTTCCTTGATGGAAACTTGCTTGATATAGATATATTTGATGTCAACATTGATGACTTTGGAACTAATGTAGATTGGTATATATGCTATAGATGATATGGACAGAGAAATGGTAGGTAAGCTACAGATTTATTATAAATGTGAAGTTTGAGAAAGTATACATTGTTTGTGTGAAGCAAGGTTGCGTAGATATGCAGATCTTGTGAGTAAAAGTCGCGGGATACCAAGAGTCATTACCATGGTATTGGCCCATAATAATTTAAGAGACAATGTTCATTTGATCCCGTTAACAAATACTAACGACATTACCAAGGGATTTACTTAAGGTATTGGGTAAGGCTAAAACTATATAAGGAGATGGAGATCAAAGTGTTAAGTACTGTGTTTAGGACTCGAAAAACTGCCAAAAATAGTAAATTGTGCTACAATCAAGGAATCTGAAAGAAAAAATGTTTGGGGTCCAAGTGGAATCAGTGGGTTCCCACCAATATCCATATGGATCACCTATGCTTGAAGCTAAACCAGCTAAGTAAGGGATAAGGGATAAGGGATGAAAACTCAAAGGTAGGATAGGATAGGATTCAAGACTTTTATCTAAGGTAAATGGTTACAACATATCTTAGAAGCTTATGGAAGAAGAGGCTTCGGGATTCTCTCTGATTTTACTGAATTTCTAAAATCAACGCACCCCCAACACTGAGCAACCTGCTAGTGATAAACGCAGGTGTAGATTAGGGAAACTTGGTAGTCAACATTGTCTAGTAGGAAACCAGGTAGTGTTGGTCAAGGTGCTTTCAAGTATAAACTCGGGGATTAGAATGAGTGATGCTTAGGGATTTGTGCAAGGATAATGAGAATGACATTAAAGGATGTTGATTGATCCAGTTGAAGGCCTATTGACCAGATGTGAAAAAATGGCCTGTAACATAGAGGTGTGCAACTTTTCCTGGATAATATTGCAAGTCTAAGGGTGCATGTTGAGGTGATAACATTGAGTTTCAAGCCATAGGTTAAGTTATTCAACCAAATGGAAAAAGATTTTGAGTGGGTTGACATAAGGATTTCCATATTTTGGGTTATAATGAAGAGGATTCTAGTGGAATATCCTTGGTATAGACTAATGTACTTTATGGTTGACATGAGTGTTATAATCTTGTTGGAATTGTATTTTTGTGTGATGTAAACCAAGGGTTGGATTGCATGTGTCATATTTGAGTTGACAAAGCCAAAGTGCTAGTTGGAATATGCATGTTTTATATTTAGTTGGCAGCAATCGAAGGTTCAACTAAAAAGGTGGCTTTGTGTTGTGACTAACTATCTATATTCCAAGAGAAATGAGAAATTGATATTTTTATGGGTTTGCATTTGTTCAGAACATATATGATAGTAATGTTGTGAAAAACGTTGAAATGCTTCATGGTGTGATATTATATTATTGAAATAACATCTTAAATTTATTTTTGGAATGGGATTTAATCAATATTGAATTATCTTTGAGACAACTTTTGAATTCTTAAGTGATTTTGCAGTAGATTCATTGAAAACCTTGAAGATTATTTTTGGAGTAGATTCTTGTAGACCTTTTGATGTAGCTTATAAGAAAATTTTGGAGAACTATCTTGGAGCAACCTTGAACCACTCTTATGTAGACCTTGGACCAGGTGAATTGAAAAAATATTAAAATAGAATTTGGAGTGACTTTTTGAAGTAGTATTGAAGCTATCTTGAAGCAGTATAGAATATTGGAAGAGTTCGAGCCTAAGAGGATCATTATCGTCATTGAGACCATGGTAGAGCCTTGTGAGAGACCAAATTGGAGCCTATATTAATATTTGAGGATTAGAGTTCTTATTAAGACTAGGTTGGAGCCTTGTGAGAGACTAGGTTGGAGCCTAGATTAATATTATAGGATCGGAGTCCTCATTCAAGGTTGGAGTCTTGAAGAAGTAGGAAATTTTATTGTACAAGTCAAAAAGGATTGCAACCCTCACTCTCTTCAATAATAAAATTATTTTTTTATTATTTTTTTGTTCTAGTATATTGTGCTTCTAATCAAAGGGAAATATTAACTGACTAATTAAAAATTGAAATAAATATTGATTCACCCGCTCCCTCCCCCCCCCCAGTATTTCCAACAATTGGTATTAGAGATAGCTCCTTCAAGCACAACCTAATAGCTGGAAGGTAGATCCTAGGAACACAAATGGAAAATTCAATAAGGAAAGGCTCCAAACCTTTTGAAGATATATCCTCCTCAGTCATGAAATCAAAATTAAATCAAGTTGGAAAAGCTCCATTGTTTGATGGAACAAATTATGTGTCATGGAGCAAAAAAATAGAGTACTATTTGATAGCCCTAGGATATCAGATATGAAATTGGAATATTGAAATAGCCCTAGCATAGGATATTTGATAGCCCTAAGATAGTCTAAAATGGGCCTCCTAAGGAACATTATAAAATAATAGTGAAATAATAAAATAATATTAGATTACATCATCAAATTTTAGAGGGAAAAATAAAATTATTTTTTCAACTCGTATTTCCAACTTATCTCCCTATGATTTTACTCAAATTTCAAGCAAGAGAACTTTTTCAATGCATAATTTAATTCCTCATCCAAGGAGTACCCATGTTTAAAACTTTTGATGGACCCTGTTAGTGTCAGTCTTTACAGCCTTCCTCCAGTGATCAAATGTGCTCTTACATAGTGATTTTGAAGTGTCAAGGTCAAATTTTGTCATTTCAGTGAGTCTTCAAGCAAAATTTGGTCACTAGGCATTAGGCCTAGGGTTTGCCCAAATGTCAGTCCATGTCATCATTCAGCTGAGCCTATCATCATTCAGAGGTTTGTCATCGTCATGTCAGTGTCTAATGGGTCATTTTACACCATGTTCATGCTTCAGTTGTGCCTAGGCAAGCTCATTTCCCTCTCCTAGGGTTTTGAAAGCCAATTTCTCTTGGGCGGCCAAATCATCGGCAAAACTTGTTTCCTATTGTTAATACACCTTCCCCTATCCTTCATGTACCTTATCAAACACTTCCCATCCCTTAGATCCGCCAAATTCCTCATTTTTGCACAAACCCTAGTTTCTAGCTACAACTTGGCAATTTTCTAGGTTTGGCCTGTGTTTTGCCCTTTTGGACCCCTTCCCCTCGCTCAATCTCTGAGATTCCACTTTCCCCTGCTTCCTAACATCCCTCCCCATTCCCAAAAATTTCCCCAAGAATTTAGAAGCCCTCTGTCCCCTTCATTCCGCTTCATTTCGACAAAATTCCTTGTTTCACACATCGGGACAAGTTTCACTCAAAAGCTGTTTCTGAGCAATCAAAGATGAATTTTTCAAAACTGAGAGAGTTTTTTGTCCACAACATGCCAAGGAAGAAAAAAATCCTTCATTTTTTACACAGGTGTCATGGTTTGAGAGAAATGTCAAGAATACCATTGCCTCAGGAGAATCAAAGGCACCTCTGAAGTGACCTTGGGAAAATCAAGTTTTCTTCTAGCTTGGTTGGCCAAATGATTTTCTTGATGGGTAAATTGATAACTAGACACGAAGAGCTTTCCAATGAGCTATCCTGCGCTCAATTTGGGGTTGAGGAAGGCATTCAAAAGTTGACTGCAACAGCACTCTTCCTTGAGGCAGCCTCATTGGACACTTTTTGACCAGTCTTGGGAGATTTGCTTTTTGACAGATCAAATCAACTCCAAATTGAAAAATTCCGGTTGGGTTGGAAAGTAGACTCAAATACCTTTCCAACGAGCCATCCTGCGCCTGATTCCGATGCTGGGAAGGCCCTCAAACAAGGCTGTGAACGTGCGCGACCAAACGGAGGTGCGCGACCAAAAACAGGCCAACGCACTGTGTTAAATTACACAGGCGCGACCAAACGTAGGTGCGCGACCAAAAACTCTGTCTGCCCAGAAACTCACCCAAACTCCCGAATTTCACCAAATTTTGCTCGTGGGTTTGAAGGTATGCCTCCATCACATCGTTTTGAAATGTGTCATGATTTCAAAGGTGGATTATGGTCATAAAATTCATGCAAGAAGTCAATGTAAGAATAGGTTAAATTGGCTTGAGGTTTTTGCAAGCATATGCTTTGGTAGTTTTGTTTGTTATTCAAGGTGTTTTATTCCTTATTCCTTTCCATTCATTTTCCCATGATTAATCACAGGTGTTAAAATGTCATTATCATTAATCTCATTTGCAAACAATACTCAAACCCTACCCCCAATATTATACAAATCCTACCCCTAAATTATTTGCAAACCCTAGTCCTTTCAAACCCTATAAACCCTACCTTTTCCACATGTATAATGATCAAACCCTAAGCACTAGTAACACAGCAAAATGCCTATGTAAATGTACAGCAAAAGAATGAAAAGAAACATTATAAAAAAAAAAACAAATAAAAAAAGTGATGACAAGGCATGCACTCAAAAAATTGTAAAAACAGTGAAATTTGCCATTTTGCATAGCCTCAGAAAAAACAAAGGAAAAGGGTCATCTCGTGTATATGTCAAAGACTTCAAAGCTCAATAAGGTCATGACAAAATTTCATTTGCATAGACATCAAAGAAATCAGACTTGCTGTGGTTAGGGTTTGCAGTAACATGGTATCTTTTTCCCTCCTCAAAACTCCGTTTTTTCCCCTACCTAATTCCCTATGTAAACCCTAATTCAATTGCTTGTCCCTTCAGTTAAACTCCCTAGGCAATTGAATATCCCTCCCTATGATCAAATCACACAGTGAAACCCTAATTACTCATGGCAAATGAAAAAATAAGGCTGCCTCTGTTTTAAATGAATTGCTGTTACAAAAATTGATTGGCAGCAGACTTTGTTGATGGGTTCCATTATCCCCCTAAACCTAATCCCTAATATCCTCTTTTCCCTAATTCCCATGATACAGTCCCTGTCCCATTTCCCTTGCAAAATTGTTACAAAAAACCCTTCTCTTCCCTTTGTAATCAAAATAACAAAATCCCTGTTTCCCAAAAGCATCAATGACCATTTCAAAAGCTATAAAAAAACAGAGTATGCTCTTAATAGACATTCAAAGACAAAATGAAATGAGCAGCCTGTTAAATGTTGATAGTTGATGCTGCCTTATCCCCCTATGCCCATGACATCCTTCCCTCCATCATGATGAAAATCTATATTGTCCTTTCCCTTGGTGATCATAACACATATTTCCCTAATACAGTATTTATTTGCAAATGATGAAAGATAGAATGACATGTTTAACATTGTGTGATTGTTTCCTTCAAAATTCCCTGTTGTTTATATATATTTTTTCCCTTTCCTTATGTAAATTCCCCCCTTAACATGTCCCTCATGATTTTTCCCCTTGAAAACAGCATACTTCACAGCATTTTGCAGGCAGGGCAGCAGTCATCTTGACTTATTTATTCCACCTTGCTCAATAACACCATGTCAACCACTGAGACTAATGAGCAAGGTGATGACCGATCTTCTTCTACAGAGGTTGAGACACAGCAGAGGCCTCGTAAGGGTGGCAAAGGTGGTCATCATAGTGGTTACATGTTTGCAAGGCGAGAATGAAAATTCTCCAAAGAGAGCTGTCAGAGGCCCGGAAGAAGAAGAAAATGACAAATCCACTCCGCATCTTGGCTGAGGCATTCCTCACTCATCATGGTACTGATCAGCCTTGATCTAGCATCAAAATCTGAAAATTTTGAGAATTTTGGAGCATTTTGCAAATTTTTGGTAAAATTACAGGTTTTGCCCACGGTTTGGTCTCACCCCGGGTGAAACCATTTTGAAGGGCTGCTCGGAATTTTGCAAACTTGGCATTTTTGGAAAGGGTATGCAAAAAGAAAAATTACCAGTACTTGGGGGCAGCCTAATTTTGAGTTTTGAGCCTCCAAAAGCTCAAAATACACCTAAAAATTGACTTTCTGCCCACTTTTTGAGTTGCAGAAAGTGACCTTGGGAAACAAGGCTGTGAACGTGCGCGACCCAAACGGAGGTGCGCGACCAAAAACAGGCCAACGCACTGTGTTAAATTACACAGGCGCGACCAAAAGTAGGTGCGCGACCAAAACTCTGTCTGCCCAGAAACTCACCCAAACTCCCGAATTTCACCAAATTTTGCTCGTGGGTTTGAAGGTATGCCTCCATCACATCGTTTTGAAATGTGTCATGATTTCAAAGGTGGATTATGGTCATAAAATTCATGCAAGAAGTCAATGTAAGAATAGGTTAAATTGGCTTGAGGTTTTGCAAGTATATGCTTTGGTAGTTTTGTTTGTTATTCAAGGTGTTTTATTCCTTATTCCTTTCCATTCATTTTCCCATGATTAATCACAGGTTAAAATGTCATTATCATTAATCTCATTTGCAAACAATACTCAAACCCTACCCCCAATATTATACAAATCCTACCCCTAAATTATTTGCAAACCCTAGTCCTTTCAAACCCTATAAACCCTACCTTTTTCCACATGTATAATGATCAAACCCTAAGCACTAGTAACACAGCAAAATGCCTATGTAAATGTACAGCAAAAGAATGAAAAGAAACATTATAAAAAAAAAAACAAATAAAAAAAGTGATGACAAGGCATGCACTCAAAAATTGTAAAAACAGTGAAATTTGCCATTTTGCATAGCCTCAGAAAAAACAAAGGAAAAGGGTCATCTCGTGTATATGTCAAAGACTTCAAAGCTCAATAAGGTCATGACAAAATTTCATTTGCATAGACATCAAAGAAATCAGACTTCGCTGTGGTTAGGTTTGCACTAACATGGTATCTTTTTCCCCTCCTCAAAACTCTGTTTTTTCCCCTACCTAATTCCCTATGTAAACCCTAATTCAATTGCTTGTCCCTTCAGTTAAACTCCCTAGGCAATTGAATATCCCTCCCTATGATCAAATCACACAGTGAAACCCTAATTACTCATGGCAAATGAAAAAATAAGGCTGCCTCTGTTTTAAATGAATTGCTGCTACAAAAATTGATTGGCAGCAGACTTTGTTGATGGGTTCCATTATCCCCCCTAAACCTAATCCCTAATATCCTCTATTTTCCCTAATTCCCTTGATACAGTCCCTTTCCCATTTCCTTTTCAAATTGTCATAAAACCCTTCTCTTCCCTTTGTAATCAAAATAACAAAATCCCTGTTTCCCAAAAGCATCAATGACCATTTCAAAAGCTATAAAAAACAGAGTATGCTCTTAATAGACATTCAAAGACAAAATGAAATGAGCAGCCTGTTAAATGTTGATAGTTGATGCTGCCTTATCCCCCTATGCCCATGACATCCTTCCCTCCATCATGATGAAAATCTAATTGTCCTTTCCCTTGGTGATCATAACACATATTTCCCTAATACAGTATTTATTTGCAAATGATGAAAGATAGAATGACATGTTAACATTGTGTGATTGTTTCCTTCAAAATTCCCTGTTGTTTATATATATTTTTTCCCTTTCCTTATGTAAATTCCCCCCCTTAACATGTCCCTCATGATTTTTTCCCCTTGAAAACAGCATACTTCACAGCATTTTGCAGGCAGGGCAGCAGTCATCTTGACTTATCTTTTATTTATCCTTGCTCAATAACACCATGTCAACCACTGAGACTAATGAGCAAGGTGATGACCGGTCTTCTTCTACAGAGGTTGAGACACAACAGAGGCCTCGTAAGGGTGGCAAAGGTGTCATCATAGTGGTTACATGTTTGCAAGGCGAGAATGAAAATTCTCAAAGAGAGCTGTCAGAGGGCCCGAAGAAGAAGAAAAGGACAAATCCACTCCGCATCTTGGCTGAGGCATTCCTCACTCATCATGGTACTGATCAGCCTTGATCTAGCATCAAAATCTGAAAATTTTGAGAATTTTGGAGCATTTTGCAATTTTTGGTAAAATTACAGGTTTTGCCCACGGTTTGGTCTCACCACGGGTGAGACCATTTTGAAGGGCTGCTCGGAATTTTGCAAACTTGGCATTTTGGAAAGGGTATGCAAAAAGAAAAATTACCAGTACTTGGGGGCAGCCTAATTTTGAGTTTTGAGCCTCCAAAAGCTCAAAATACACCTAAAAATTGACTTTCTGCCCACTTTTTGAGTTGCAGAAAGTGACCTTGGGTGAAATGGTTTTTGAGGGGTCAAATCTACACCCAATTCCAGAAATTCCACTTGGATGGAAAGTAGACAGGCCAAGCTTTCCAATGAGCCATCTTGCACTGATTTGGATCAGTGGAACCCACTCAAAAGTAGCTGCAAAGGGGCGCGACCAGAACTTCCAGGGGCGCGACCAGAACTTCCAGATTTGCCAGTTTTTGACTAGTTCGGCCAGAAAAGCACTATTTCACTTTGGTTGACTATTTGGGCATGTAAATGATGGATTATTGTGTAAATTTCATTGCATTAGATACTTTTACTCTTCTTTACCACTTCTAGAAGCTTCTTTGATGTAAATAGTGAATATTTAATGCATAGATAAGCTTCCTAAGTTTTAGAGGTAAGTTGTTGAGCTGGTCTATTATCTAGTGACTGATTTAGAATTAGTTACAACAGCTCCTAGGAAGCTGAGCTCGACCCCTAGAGGTGGGGAAGAGGTTTGACCTTCTATATTATGCCTTCTCTTTCTCATTTGATGGTTGGACTCTAGAGGGAGAAGTGCTATTGTATTATTGACTGTATTCTCTGCAATTTGAGGAAAAGGAAGGCCAGGATTTTGCAGACTTCATTGTGGATTCTTGTGGATTATTATGTTGATGGTGTGTCTCCTACTGTTATTGTAAGTGTGTTTTTGTTGTTCCATTTCTTAATCTCTTGCTGCTATTTAAACAAAAGAAGTGATAAAGTTTGAATTCATGCATGCCATGCTCAGCTTTCAATTTTGTTTAAAATTTATGTTTTCCACTGTCTAGAGAGGATTCGAATTCATTGTTCGCCCTCTTTAGTTTCTCTTCTTTCTTCCTTAATCATCTCTTTCAGCTAAAGGCATCAGCATAAACTCCTACCTTGCCCCAAAGACCCACCTGCAAAAACTGTGCCCAATCCCCGCACCCTGAATTGCACTTCCTCCAATTGCCACCAAAACCCCAAAATCATTAAATCAACCCCCTTATCAATTTACTAGCCTAATATCTTTGATCCTAATTGTCAGCTTATTGTATTATAAGATCTATCAAATCTGACCCGAGAGAGCCTTCTCATACCTCGTAGGGCTAGCTACGAGGTGAAATGGTTTGATGTAGCCTTGAGAGTTTGTCTATCTCAGCCTAGGTGAATTCCAAGCGCTAACATATTGGCGACCATACTGGGAGAACAAAATTGTTTGTTGATTGATGTGTTTGTTTCATAAGTCTTAGACGGAGCCTGAAGTTACGCCAGAAGCCTTCGAAAACGCCCTGTTTTACATCAGCGTTAGTAGATAAACGCTGCTTCAGTCAATCTCCGTGAGCTTGTGAATACGACCACTTCATTTGCATTTCACCCAGTACATATATCAAGTTCAGATCTGATTGTTGATAGTGGACAACGATCAGACACTTGAAAGGCTGAAATCATTCACTGGCGACTCCTTTCACTGAAGAATCCAGCAACCTGTGCTTCATGGTGACTTCACTGCAGAGAGATCAGTAGCTTTGAGATTTCTCAAGATGGATCAGATGCAAAAAGATATGCTCCCTGAGCCGAGATCACATTCCAGGTTTTCCGAATAAGATGCCCAAGGTAGATTGGTCAAGGAATCTGCCCACATTTAACGCTGATGGTAAGAAGGATGCTGCTTTACATTTGATTAGATTTCATATGCATGTCGCAAGTTAAAGATCAATTTTCCTGAGGACTGTTTGATGAAAATGTTTATGGCTACTTTGGAAGATGAAGCCCGATTCTGGTATGAAAGTTTGCCATCTGCTTCAATTTATTGTTTAAGGATTTTCATACCGTGTTCTTTGAAAAGTATAAAGAATCATATCCATCTTTGATTTTAGTTCAGAACTGTTGTAGCCATGTACATAATTTTATTGAAAGCCTTGAGAAGTATTATGAAGATGATAATTTTATGGATGTTGAGATCATGGAGGCTTTGTATGAGAATCCATTTCAGCAACATGAAGAGAACCTAGAGGATTCCCATAGAGATGATCATGAAAATTTGCAGCAGGACCAAGATCTTAGTATGGTGGAAAATGAAAAATTTCGCCTCTTGACAATCAACAGGAATTGCATGAAATGGATCAGCAGTATGAGGAAAATCTGTATACTCCTTCGCTTGAAATCAATGAAGACAATCACTGTTTGAGCAGAAGAAAACAAAAGGCATTATCTCCTTTGTCTGAAGAGGAGATAGATCAGCTCTTGAGAGGTCTTGCTCCAGCTCAAGTTAATGCAGATTTGCAGTGCACACATGGTCAAGAAGATGATGGTGGACCTTCTTCCTCTTCTGAAAAGGATGACAGTCTTGTAAGCAGCTTTATAGATCAGCAGGTTGAAATTTGTTATATGGCTGAAGATGGTGAAAGAGAAGAGCTCATTTCAGATCTGCCCACAGAAGAAGACAGCATGCAAAGCCTGCATGAGGAGGTAATTCAGTCAGTTCATGAAAAGCAAGATGACATCTTCATTCAAGTAAGTGAAATAGTTCCTTGGATGAATTTATGATAGATGATAGAAATGTCATTTTTGCACGTCAAGAATCAGCTGAAGTTTCTTTCCTTATGATTGAAGAATGTAATAAGGAACTTGATAATTTGGTTGTGATATCATATGAAGATGACCTACAGCACATTCACACCATAGAAGATCATAGCATTCAGGATTTCCATTCGGATTCTTCATATGTTTCATGTGCTGAAATGTTTTTTCAAGAAGAGATCTGCTCATCCATTTGTTCGGAGTTTTTTGAAGCCCATGAGCATACTTGTATCGAAGCACATGATGAAGGAAGATCAGAGTTTGAAGCAAAAGACACCTTGATCTTTCAGCAGGAGGTGGCAGCGGCAAATCTTCATGTTTTTCATGATCCTCTAGCAAGTTTGTTGCAGCCAGCAGTGATAGTTTTTGTTGCAGTGTTCAGTGATGAAGGAGATCATGGTCAGCTATGTTTTTGGACGCTCAGTTATAGGTTTGTATTGTTGACCAGAAGATCTAATCAGGAGAATCAATCAAGAAGGCATCTGCTTGATTGGTTGCATTGGCATTTTGATATAGTTTGATTGTATATTGTCTTGTAAGAAACACAGGTGGTTGTCATCATGATTTCAAATCTTGATGGACTGCTGCCCTTCAAAAAGCTTTGTAAAGTCTTGTTTTAAGTCAGTCATGAGTCATTTGTGTTTGGTCGGTTGAGTGAGTTTTTCAAGTTCTTTCAGTTTGCCATCGAGTCGGTTTGAGTCAAGTTCAGTTAAGTTTCAGTCAAGTTTTCATTCAATAAATGAGTCAAAGTCTTGTGTCGTTTGCCGAAATATTGACTCCATCGCCCAATGGTTGAAGGCACTGGTCTGCTCTCCCAGAGGTCTGAGGTTCTTGGCACCTCCAAGGAGCTACCATCCCCATTGGAGCCAATGTTAGTGTCAGTCTTTACAGCCTTCCTCCAGTGATCAAATGTGCTCTTACATAGTGATTTTGAAGTGTCAAGGTCAAATTTTGTCATTTCAGTGAGTCTTCAAGCAAAATTTGGTCACTAGGCATTAGGCCTAGGTTTGCCCAAATGTCAGTCCATGTCATCATTCAGCTGAGCCTATCATCATTCAGAGGTTTGTCATCGTCATGTCAGTGTCTAATGGGTCATTTTACACCATGTTCATGCTTCAGTTGTGCCTAGGCAAGCTCATTTCCCTCTCCTAGGGTTTTGAAAGCCAATTTCTCTTGGGCGGCCAAATCATCGGCAAAACTTGTTTCCTGATGTTAATACACCTTCCCCTATCCTTCATGTACCTTATCAAACACTTCCCATCCCTTAGATCCGCCAAATCCTCATTTTTGCACAAACCCTAGTTTCTAGCTACAACTTGGCAATTTCTAGGTTTGGCCTGTGTTTTGCCCTTTTGGACCCCTTCCCCTCGCTCAATCTCTGAGATTCCACTTTCCCCTGCTTCCTAACATCCCTCCCCATTCCCAAAAATTTCCCCAAGAATTTAGAAGCCCTCTGTCCCCTTCATTCCGCTTCATTTCGACAAAATTCCTTGTTTCACACATCGGGACAAGTTTCACTCAAAAGCTGTTTCTGAGCAATCAAAGATGAATTTTTCAAAACTGAGAGAGGTTTTTGTCCACAACATGCCAAGGAAGAAAAACCTCCTTCATTTTTTACACAGGTGTCATGGTTTGAGAGAAATGTCAAGAATACCGTTGCCTCAGGAGAATCAAAGGAACCTCTGAAGTGACCTTGGGAAAATCAAGTTTTCTCCTAGCTTGGTTGGCCAAATGACTTGCTTGATGGGTAAATTGATAACTAGACACGAAGAGCTTTCCAATGAGCTATCCTGCGCTCAATTTGGGGTTGAGGAAGGCATTCAAAAGTTGACTGCAACAGCACTCTTCCTTGAGGCAGCCTCATTGGACACTTTTTGACCAGTCTTGGGAGATTTGCTTTTTGACAGGTCAAATCAACTCCAAATTGAAAAATTCTGGTTGGGTTGGAAAGTAGACTCAAATACCTTTCCAACGAGCCATCCTGCGCCTGATTCCGATGCCGGGAAGGCCTCAAACAAGGCTGTGAACGTGCGCGACCAAACGGAGGTGCGCGACCAAAAACAGGCCAACGCACTGTGTTAAATTACACAGGCGCGACCAAACGTAGGTGCGCGACCAAAAACTCTGTCTGCCCAGAAACTCACCCAAACTCCCGAATTTCACCAAATTTTGCTCGTGGGTTTGAAGGTATGCCTCCATCACATCGTTTTGAAATGTGTCATGATTTCAAAGGTGGATTATGGTCATAAAATTCATGCAAGAAGTCAATGTAAGAATAGGTTAAATTGGCTTGAGGTTTTTGCAAGCATATGCTTTGGTAGTTTTGTTTGTTTATTCAAGGTGTTTTATTCCTTATTCCTTTCCATTCATTTTCCCATGATTAATCACAGGTGTTAAAATGTCATTATCATTAATCTCATTTGCAAACAATACTCAAACCCTACCCCCAATATTATACAAATCCTACCCCTAAATTATTTGCAAACCCTAGTCCTTCAAACCCTATAAACCCTACCTTTTCCACATGTATAATGATCAAACCCTAAGCACTAGTAACACAGCAAAATGCCTATGTAAATGTACAGCAAAAGAATGAAAAGAAACATTATAAAAAAAAAAACAAATAAAAAAGTGATGACAAGGCATGCACTAAAAAAATTGTAAAAACAGTGAAATTTGCCATTTTGCATAGCCTCAGAAAAAACAAAGAAAAGGGTCATCTCGTGTATATGTCAAAGACTTCAAAGCTCAATAAGGTCATGACAAAATTTCATTTGCATAGACATCAAAGAAATCAGACTTGCTGTGGTTAGGGTTTGCACTAACATGGTATCTTTTTCCCCTCCTCAAAACTCTGTTTTTTCCCCTACCTAATTCCCTATGTAAACCCTAATTCAATTGCTTGTCCCTTCAGTTAAACTCCCTAGGCAATTGAATATCCCTCCCTATGATCAAATCACACAGTGAAACCCTAATTACTCATGGCAAATGAAAAAATAAGGCTGCCTCTGTTTTAAATGAATTGCTGCTACAAAAATTGATTGGCAGCAGACTTTGTTGATGGGTTCCATTATCCCCCCTAAACCTAATCCCTAATATCCTCTATTTTCCCTAATTCCCTTGATACAGTCCCTTTCCCATTTCCTTTTCAAATTGTCATAAAAACCCTTCTCTTCCCTTTGTAATCAAAATAACAAAATCCCTGTTTCCCAAAGCATCAATGACCATTTCAAAAGCTATAAAAAAACAGAGTATGCTCTTAATAGACATTCAAAGACAAAATGAAATGAGCAGCCTGTTAAATGTTGATAGTTGATGCTGCCTTATCCCCCTATGCCCATGACATCCTTCCCTCCATCATGATGAAAATCTATATTGTCCTTTCCCTTGGTGATCATAACACATATTTCCCTAATACAGTATTTATTTGCAAATGATGAAAGATAGAATGACATGTTTAACATTGTGTGATTGTTTCCTTCAAAATTCCCTGTTGTTTATATATATTTTTTCCCTTTCCTTATGTAAATTCCCCCCCTTAACATGTCCCTCATGATTTTTCCCCTTGAAAACAGCATACTTCACAGCATTTTGCAGGCAGGGCAGCAGTCATCTTGACTTATTTATTCCACCTTGCTCAATAACACCATGTCAACCACTGAGACTAATGAGCAAGGTGATGACCGGTCTTCTTCTACAGAGGTTGAGACACAACAGAGGCCTCGTAAGGGTGGCAAAGGTGGTCATCATAGTGGTTACATGTTTGCAAGGCGAGAATGAAAATTCTCCAAAGAGAGCTGTCAGAGGCCCGGAAGAAGAAGAAAAGGACAAATCCACTCCGCATCTTGGCTGAGGCATTCCTCACTCATCATGGTACTGATCAGCCTTGATCTAGCATCAAAATCTGAAAATTTTGAGAATTTTGGAGCATTTTGCAAATTTTTGGTAAAATTACAGGTTTTGCCCACGGTTTGGTCTCACCACGGGTGAGACCATTTTGAAGGGCTGCTCGGAATTTTGCAAACTTGGCATTTTTGGAAAGGGTATGCAAAAAGAAAAATTACCAGTACTTGGGGGCAGCCTAATTTTGAGTTTTGAGCCTCCAAAAGCTCAAAATACACCTAAAAATTGACTTTCTGCCCACTTTTTGAGTTGCAGAAAGTGACCTTGGGTGAAATGGTTTTTGAGGGGTCAAATCTACACCAAATTCAGAAATTCCACTTGGGATGGAAAGTAGACAGGCCAAGCTTTCCAATGAGCCATCTTGCACCTGATTTGGATCAGTGGAACCCACTCAAAAGTAGCTGCAAAGGGGCGCGACCAGAACTTCCAGGGGCGCGACCAGAACTTCCAGATTTGCCAGTTTTTGACTAGTTCGGCCAGAAAAGCACTATTTTCACTTTGGTTGACTATTTGGGCATGTAAATGATGGATTATTGTGTAAATTTCATTGCATTAGATACTTTTACTCTTCTTTACCACTTCTAGAAGCTTCTTTGATGTAAATAGTGAATATTTAATGCATAGATAAGCTTCCTAAGTTTTAGAGGTAAGTTGTTGAGCTGGTCTATTATCTAGTGACTGATTTAGAATTAGTTACAACAGCTCCTAGGAAGCTGAGCTCGACCCCTAGAGGTGGGGAAAGAGGTTTGACCTTCTATATTATGCCTTCTCTTTCTCATTTTGATGGTTGGACTCTAGAGGGAGAAGTGCTATTGTATTATTGACTTGTATTCTCTGCAATTTGAGGAAAAGGAAGGCCAGGATTTTGCAGACTTCATTGTGGATTCTTGTGGATTATTATGTTGATGGTGTGTCTCCTACTGTTATTGTAAGTGTGTTTATGTGTTCCATTTCTTAATCTCTTGCTGCTATTTAAACAAAAGAAGTGATAAAGTTTGAATTCATGCATGCCATGCTCAGCTTTCAATTTTGTTTAAAATTTATGTTTTCCACTGTCTAGAGAGGATTCGAATTCATTGTTCGCCCTCTTTAGTTTCTCTTCTTTCTTCCTTAATCATCTCTTTCAGCTAAAGGCATCAGCATAAACTCCTACCTTGCCCCAAAGACCCACCTGCAAAAACTGTGCCCAATCCCCACCCTGAATTGCACTTCCTCCAATTGCCACAAAAACCCCAAAAATCATTAAATCAACCCCCCTTATCAATTTACTAGCCTAATATCTTTGATCCTAATTGGTCAGCTTATTGTATTATAAGATCTATCAAATCTGACCCGAGAGAGCCTTCTCATACCTCGTAGGGCTAGCTACGAGGTGAAATGGTTTGATGTAGCCTTGAGAGTTTGTCTATCTCAGCCTAGGTGAATTCCAAGCGCTAACATATTGGCGACCATACTGGGGAGAACAAAATTGTTTGTTGATTGATGTGTTTGTTTCATAAGTCTTAGACGGAGCCTGAAGTTACGCCAGAAGCCTTCGAAAACGCTCCTGTTTTACATCAGCGTTAGTAGATAAACGCTGCTTCAGTCAATCTCCGTGAGCTTGTGAATACGACCACTTCATTTGCATTTCACCCCAGTACATATATCAAGTTCAGATCTGATTGTTGATAGTGGACAACGATCAGACACTTGAAAGGCTGAAATCATTCACTGGCGACTCCTTTCACTGAAGAATCCAGCAACCTGTGCTTCATGGTGACTTCACTGCAGAGAGATCAGTAGCTTTGAGATTTCTCAAGATGGATCAGATTGCAAGAAGATATGCTCCCTTGAGCCGAGATCACATTCCAGGTTTTCCGAATAAGATGCCCAAGGTAGATTGGTCAAGGAATCTGCCCACATTTAACGCTGATGGTAAGAAGGATGCTGCTTTACATTTGATTAGATTTCATATGCATGTTCGCAAGTTAAAGATCAATTTTCCTGAGGACTGTTTGATGAAAATGTTTATGGCTACTTTGGAAGATGAAGCCCGATTCTGGTATGAAAGTTTGCCATCTGCTTCAATTTATTGTTTAAGGGATTTTCATACCGTGTTCTTTGAAAAGTATAAAGAATCATATCCATCTTTGATTTTAGTTCAGAACTGTTGTAGCCATGTACATAATTTTATTGAAAGCCTTGAGAAGTATTATGAAGATGATAATTTTATGGATGTTGAGATCATGGAGGCTTTGTATGAGAATCCATTTCAGCAACATGAAGAGAACCTAGAGGATTCCCATAGAGATGATCATGAAAATTTGCAGCAGGACCAAGATCTTAGTATGGTGGAAAATGAAAAAATTTCGCCTCTTGACAATCAACAGGAATTGCATGAAATGGATCAGCAGTATGAGGAAAATCTGTATACTCCTTCGCTTGAAATCAATGAAGACAATCACTGTTTGAGCAGAAGAAAACAAAAGGCATTATCTCCTTTGTCTGAAGAGGAGATAGATCAGCTCTTGAGAGGTCTTGCTCCAGCTCAAGTTAATGCAGATTTGCAGTGCACACATGGTCAAGAAGATGATGGTGGACCTTCTTCCTCTTCTGAAAAGGATGACAGTCTTGTAAGCAGCTTTATAGATCAGCAGGTTGAAATTTGTTATATGGCTGAAGATGGTGAAAGAGAAGAGCTCATTTCAGATCTGCCCACAGAAGAAGACAGCATGCAAAGCCTGCATGAGGAGGTAATTCAGTCAGTTCATGAAAAGCAAGATGACATCTTCATTCAAGTAAGTGAAATAGTTCCTTTGGATGAATTTATGGTAGATGATAGAAATGTCATTTTTGCACGTCAAGAATCAGCTGAAGTTTCTTTCCTTATGATTGAAGAATGTAATAAGGAACTTGATAATTTGGTTGTGATATCATATGAAGATGACCTACAGCACATTCACACCATAGAAGATCATAGCATTCAGGATTTCCATTCGGATTCTTCATATGTTTCATGTGCTGAAATGTTTTTTCAAGAAGAGATCTGCTCATCCATTTGTTCGGAGTTTTTTGAAGCCCATGAGCATACTTGTATCGAAGCACATGATGAAGGAAGATCAGAGTTTGAAGCAAAAGACACCTTGATCTTTCAGCAGGAGGTGGCAGCGGCAAATCTTCATGTTTTTCATGATCCTCTAGCAAGTTTGTTGCAGCCAGCAGTGATAGTTTTTGTTGCAGTGTTCAGTGATGAAGGAGATCATGGTCAGCTATGTTTTTGGACGCTCAGTTATAGGTTTGTATTGTTGACCAGAAGATCTAATCAGGAGAATCAATCAAGAAGGCATCTGCTTGATTGGTTGCATTGGCATTTTGATATAGTTTGATTGTATATTGTCTTGTAAGAAACACAGGTGGTTGTCATCATGATTTCAAATCTTGATGGACTGCTGCCCTTCAAAAAGCTTTGTAAAGTCTTGTTTTAAGTCAGTCATGAGTCATTTGTGTTTGGTCGGTTGAGTGAGTTTTTCAAGTTCTTTCAGTTTGCCATCGAGTCGGTTTGAGTCAAGTTCAGTTAAGTTTCAGTCAAGTTTTCATTCAATAAATGAGTCAAAGTCTTGTGTCGTTTGCCGAAATATTGACTCCATCGCCCAATGGTTGAAGGCACTGGTCTGCTCTCCCAGAGGTCTGAGGTTCTTGGCACCTCCAAGGAGCTACCATCCCCATTGGAGCCAATGTTAGTGTCAGTCTTTACAGCCTTCCTCCAGTGATCAAATGTGCTCTTACATAGTGATTTTGAAGTGTCAAGGTCAAATTTTGTCATTTCAGTGAGTCTTCAAGCAAAATTTGGTCACTAGGCATTAGGCCTAGGGTTTGCCCAAATGTCAGTCCATGTCATCATTCAGCTGAGCCTATCATCATTCAGAGGTTTGTCATCGTCATGTCAGTGTCTAATGGGTCATTTTACACCATGTTCATGCTTCAGTTGTGCCTAGGCAAGCTCATTTCCCTCTCCTAGGGTTTTGAAAGCCAATTTCTCTTGGGCGGCCAAATCATCGGCAAAACTTGTTTCCTGATGTTAATACACCTTCCCCTATCCTTCATGTACCTTATCAAACACTTCCCATCCCTTAGATCCGCCAAATTCCTCATTTTTGCACAAACCCTAGTTTCTAGCTACAACTTGGCAATTTTCTAGGTTTGGCCTGTGTTTTGCCCTTTTGGACCCCTTCCCCTCGCTCAATCTCTGAGATTCCACTTTCCCCTGCTTCCTAACATCCCTCCCCATTCCCAAAAATTTCCCCAAGAATTTAGAAGCCCTCTGTCCCCTTCATTCCGCTTCATTTCGACAAAATTCCTTGTTTCACACATCGGGACAAGTTTCACTCAAAAGCTGTTTCTGAGCAATCAAAGATGAATTTTTCAAAACTGAGAGAGGTTTTTGTCCACAACATACCAAGGAAGAAAAACCTCCTTCATTTTTTACACAGGTGTCATGGTTTGAGAGAAATGTCAAGAATACCGTTGCCTCAGGAGAATCAAAGGAACCTCTGAAGTGACCTTGGGAAAATCAAGTTTTCTCCTAGCTTGGTTGGCCAAATGACTTGCTTGATGGGTAAATTGATAACTAGACACGAAGAGCTTTCCAATGAGCTATCCTGCGCTCAATTTGGGGTTGAGGAAGGCATTCAAAAGTTGACTGCAACAGCACTCTTCCTTGAGGCAGCCTCATTGGACACTTTTTGACCAGTCTTGGGAGATTTGCTTTTTGACAGGTCAAATCAACTCCAAATTGAAAAATTCTGGTTGGGTTGGAAAGTAGACTCAAATACCTTTCCAACGAGCCATCCTGCGCCTAATTCCGATGCCGGGAAGGCCCTCAAACAAGGCTGTGAACGTGCGCGACCAAACGGAGGTGCGCGACCAAAAACAGGCCAACGCACTGTGTTAAATTACACAGGCGCGACCAAACGTAGGTGCGCGACCAAAAACTCTGTCTGCCCAGAAACTCACCCAAACTCCCGAATTTCACCAAATTTTGCTCGTGGGTTTGAAGGTATGCCTCCATCACATCGTTTTGAAATGTGTCATGATTTCAAAGGTGGATTATGGTCATAAAATTCATGCAAGAAGTCAATGTAAGAATAGGTTAAATTGGCTTGAGGTTTTTGCAAGCATATGCTTTGGTAGTTTTGTTTGTTATTCAAGGTGTTTTATTCCTTATTCCTTTCCATTCATTTTCCCATGATTAATCACAGGTGTTAAAATGTCATTATCATTAATCTCATTTGCAAACAATACTCAAACCCTACCCCCAATATTATACAAATCCTACCCCTAAATTATTTGCAAACCCTAGTCCTTTCAAACCCTATAAACCCTACCTTTTCCACATGTATAATGATCAAACCTAAGCACTAGTAACACAGCAAAATGCCTATGTAAATGTACAGCAAAAGAATGAAAAGAAACATTATAAAAAAAAAAACAAATAAAAAAAGTGATGACAAGGCATGCACTCAAAAAATTGTAAAAACAGTGAAATTTGCCATTTTGCATAGCCTCAGAAAAAACAAAGGAAAAGGGTCATCTCGTGTATATGTCAAAGACTTCAAAGCTCAATAAGGTCATGACAAAATTTCATTTGCATAGACATCAAAGAAATCAGACTTGCTGTGGTTAGGGTTTGCACTAACATGGTATCTTTTTCCCCTCCTCAAAACTATGTTTTTTCCCCTACCTAATTCCCTATGTAAACCCTAATTCAATTGCTTGTCCCTTCAGTTAAACTCCCTAGGCAATTGAATATCCCTCCCTATGATCAAATCACACAGTGAAACCCTAATTACTCATGGCAAATGAAAAAATAAGGTTGCCTCTGTTTTAAATGAATTGCTGCTACAAAAATTGATTGGCAGCAGACTTTGTTGATGGGTTCCATTATCCCCCCTAAACCTAATCCCTAATATCCTCTATTTTCCCTAATTCCCTTGATACAGTCCCTTTCCCATTTCCTTTTCAAATTGTCATAAAAACCCTTCTCTTCCCTTTGTAATCAAAATAACAAAATCCCTGTTTCCCAAAAGCATCAATGACCATTTCAAAAGCTATAAAAAAACAGAGTATGCTCTTAATAGACATTCAAAGACAAAATGAAATGAGCAGCCTGTTAAATGTTGATAGTTGATGCTGCCTTATCCCCCTATGCCCATGACATCCTTCCCTCCATCATGATGAAAATCTATATTGTCCTTTCCCTTGGTGATCATAACACATATTTCCCTAATACAGTATTTATTTGCAAATGATGAAAGATAGAATGACATGTTTAACATTGTGTGATT
The DNA here is from genome assembly GCA_031772625.1 of Pinus tabuliformis. Classification (NCBI taxonomy): domain Eukaryota; kingdom Viridiplantae; phylum Streptophyta; class Pinopsida; order Pinales; family Pinaceae; genus Pinus; species Pinus tabuliformis. The sequence continues at coordinate 57,495,597 of CM062809.1, forward strand.
GTTTCCTTCAAAATTCCCTGTTGTTTATATATATTTTTTCCCTTTCCTTATGTAAATTCCCCCCCTTAACATGTCCCTCATGATTTTTTCCCCTTGAAAACAGCATACTTCACAGCATTTTGCAGGCAGGGCAGCAGTCATCTTGACTTATTTATTCCACCTTGCTCAATAACACCATGTCAACCACTGAGACTAATGAGCAAGGTGATGACCGGTCTTCTTCTACAGAGGTTGAGACACAACAGAGGCCTCGTAAGGGTGGCAAAGGTGGTCATCATAGTGGTTACATGTTTGCAAGGCGAGAATGAAAATTCTCCAAAGAGAGCTGTCAGAGGCCCGGAAGAAGAAGAAAAGGACAAATCCACTCCGCATCTTGGCTGAGGCATTCCTCACTCATCATGGTACTGATCAGCCTTGATCTAGCATCAAAATCTGAAAATTTTGAGAATTTTGGAGCATTTTGCAAATTTTTGGTAAAATTACAGGTTTTGCCCACGGTTTGGTCTCACCCCGGGTGAGACCATTTTGAAGGGCTGCTCGGAATTTTGCAAACTTGGCATTTTTGGAAAGGGTATGCAAAAAGAAAAATTACCAGTACTTGGGGGTAGCCTAATTTTGAGTTTTGAGCCTCCAAAAGCTCAAAATACACCTAAAAATTGACTTTCTGCCCACTTTTTGAGTTGCAGAAAGCGACCTTGGGAGAAATGGTTTTTGAGGGGTCAAATCTACACCAAATTCAGAAATTCCACTTGGGATGGAAAGTAGACAGGCCAAGCTTTCCAATGAGCCATCTTGCACCTAATTTGGATCAGTGGAACCCACTCAAAAGTAGCTGCAAAGGGGCGCGACCAGAACTTCCAGGGGCGCGACCAGAACTTCCAGATTTGCCAGTTTTTGACTAGTTCGGCCAGAAAATCACTATTTTCACTTTGGTTGACTATTTGGGCATGTAAATGATGGATTATTGTGTAAATTTCATGGCATTAGATACTTTTACTCTTCTTTACCACTTCTAGAAGCTTCTTTGATGTAAATAGTGAATATTTAATGCATAGATAAGCTTCCTAAGTTTTAGAGGTAAGTTGTTGAGCTGGTCTATTATCTAGTGACTGATTTAGAATTAGTTACAACAGCTCCTAGGAAGCTGAGCTCGACCCCTAGAGGTGGGGAAAGAGGTTTGACCTTCTATATTATGCCTTCTCTTTCTCATTTTGATGGTTGGACTCTAGAGGGAGAAGTGCTATTGTATTATTGACTTGTATTCTCTGCAATTTGAGGAAAAGGAAGGCCAGGATTTTGCAGACTTCATTGTGGATTCTTGTGGATTATTATGTTGATGGTGTGTCTCCTACTGTTATTGTAAGTGTGTTTATGTGTTCCATTTCTTAATCTCTTGCTGCTATTTAAACAAAAGAAGTGATAAAGTTTGAATTCATGCATGCCATGCTCAGCTTTCAATTTTGTTTAAAATTTATGTTTTCCACTGTCTAGAGAGGATTCGAATTCATTGTTCGCCCTCTTTAGTTTCTCTTCTTTCTTCCTTAATCATCTCTTTCAGCTAAAGGCATCAGCATAAACTCCTACCTTGCCCCAAAGACCCACCTGCAAAAACTGTGCCCAATCCCCGCACCCTGAATTGCACTTCCTCCAATTGCCACCAAAAACCCCAAAAATCATTAAATCAACCCCCCTTATCAATTTACTAGCCTAATATCTTTGATCCTAATTGGTCAGCTTATTGTATTATAAGATCTATCAAATCTGACCCGAGAGAGCCTTCTCATACCTCGTAGGGCTAGCTACGAGGTGAAATGGTTTGATGTAGCCTTGAGAGTTTGTCTATCTCAGCCTAGGTGAATTCCAAGCGCTAACAGACCCTGCTACACGGAAAATGAAAAATACATGAAAAAACATGATTACAATCACTTTTTCATGTATTTCTCATTTTTCATGTAGCAGGGTCCATTGAAAGTATGCAACATGGGTTCTCCTTTGATGAGAAATTAAATTCTACATCCAATGAGTACTCTTTCTCGAAATTCGAGTAAAATTGTAGGGAGATAAGTTGAAAATACGAGTTGAAAAAGTAGTTTTTTTTTTTTGTTTTTTTTAATATTTTTACTTTTTTACTCGAAAAATGGTGAATCATCCCCCATGGTTGACATCATCATCTAAAATCCTATTAGTTATTATAAATTTGATTTTGGTTGTACATTGTTGTTTTGAGGCCCATTTTAGACCTTAAAATTTGTCTAATGGGAATTAATTGTTATTGGAAACAAAACTACAGAAGAGTCAAAAGATACAATACAAAAGAAATGGAAGCAATATTGAGTAGTATATCAGATTTTGTAAAAATAAAGGTGGGTCAATAATTTTCATCTAAAGGAATTTGGGAAAAACTATAAAAACTTTATGGAGAATATGGCTTTTTACAAGTTGAATCAAACTAGAGTATGTGGAACAAGAGCACAAGGATGATCATGAATCAAAGGAAATAGATGAAGGCACCAAAAACATGAAAGACAATGAAGATGAAAAATACATTGAAGTAAACGCTTAAGTAAACCTTGAAGCAGAACTAATGGCTACTCTAAAAGAAATAAGTAGATTGACAAAAGAAAATAAAGAGCTTGAAGAGAAGAATCAAGACCTTGATCATACAAAGGAAGAAGTTGTTCTCCTAAGGCTCCAAGTAGAAGAAATATCTAAGGACTTTAGCAAGCTTGAAGCACAATTACATCAAAAATAAAGGAAATATGAAGAAGTCATCCCACTAAAATTTCAACTAGAAGAAGCTAAGAGAACAAAAGAAGTAATGAATATTTATTTGATGAAGAAAGAAGAAGATTGTGAAAAACTTGAAGAAGAGATTGTCTCATTCCACAATGAACTTGAAAAGCTATGCAAGAGTCTAAAGAGTTCTCAATCAGTGGATGACATTCTTAGACATCATAGATCACCATTTGACAAAAGAGGGCTTGGTTATATAGGTGAATCTTCTTGCAAAGAAGATGCAAACGTCAAATCCCCAAAGGTAAAAATTGAAGAATAATTTGAAAACAAATTCATTCAAAGGAAAAATCACAATGAAACTCAAGAAAATGTTTCAAGTGCTATCAAGGTTCCTAAGGAATCTTCTCTCATTACAAGAAATTATCAGAATCAACCAAAGCTTGAACCTCATCCAAGACGGGGAAACTTATGAAACCATCAAGGGTGGTATTCTAATCTAGGTATCAAACCATATTCTTTGGAAGTTGTTATTCATGCACTGATTTTGGTCATAAATCTAGAGATCATAGAGAATACTTTAGGAATGGTTATTGTTAAAATACTAGAAGTAAGTTTACAAGAAGGCAAGAAAAAATACATATTTGCTACAACAAAAATTATGAATCATTTGATCCATCATTCAGGTACAATATAGAATGTTATAAATATCACAATCTTGGACACACAACACGTGATTGCAGATGCATAATGATATGGTCTCCTAAGCAAGTCAAAGAAGAAAACCTTGCTACAAGAAACAAAAAAATTCTACCACAGTATGGAGAAGAAAACAAGATGAGTCTAAATTAAAAGAACATTACGTGGAATTGGATTGAGTGATTCAAGGATGATGCCTTCTAAATATATGCAGCATAAGAACCCTAAAACTATTTTTCAGGGGATGGGTGCTGCTTTCAAGCACAATTTTGTCAGTGTGTTTTCCATATTTCATCTCTTCCATCTTTCACGCCTTCTCATGAAAAAAAATGTATTAAATTTATGTTGATGATGATTCACTTCTAGAACTGAATTACACTAGTAGAAAATGAGAAATTAGCGACTAGGTGACTAAAAGCATTAGTCACCACAACTTTTCCAAGTGAAATACTACTAAAAAAGAGCAATCTTAAGTGACTGAACTAAAAACGATTAACATAAATCACTAATTTAGTCACGAGTTAAAATATGTGACTAGCTAATAAGTAATACAACTAAAAATGACTAACATGAATGACTAATTTAGTCTAAGAACAAAACTACAACTACCTAACAAGTACTACAAAAATATGAATCGATTTTTTATGTTAGTCATATTAATTGTGTCAAGCAATCTAAAATTACAAGTGATGGGGGATTGAAAGGTTGTTAAAGATTGGTTGAAAGGTTATCCTTCCTTAAACACTTCTTCATCCTCACATGGTGTATGGGTGAGCCAAATTTGCATTATTTATCTCTAATAATTTGTAATTCTAAAAATATATGTTTTAAGAAAAAAATTATTTTATGTATTTTAAAAAAATTTATTCATTGAATATAATTGGATCTAGTTCCAATTTGAAATTAATTTGAAGAGAAATTTTAATTTTTAAGGCTATAATATCAAATAAAAACTACTTTAATTTCATATTAACTGACCTAGATCCATCTTAACCACGGATCTATCAAGCACCAAGAGGGATCCAATCTCTCGAGGTGCAAACTTTTTTTTCTAGTGCAAAACTTGAGGAAAGGTTTGCACCTCGAGATATTGGATCCCTCTCGGCACTTGATAGTTATAGGGTTAATAATATAATACTATATAATATCTATATTTGTATTTTTGTCTCTTTGTTATTTCCTCTCTCTATCTCACCCCCCAAACATACACACACTCTTTCTCCCTCTCTTCCCCTTCTCTATCTATCTCTCTCTTCCCCATCTCTCCCTCTCTATCTATATCATTTTCTCTATTCCATCCCACTCTCCTCTCTCCCTCACTCTCTCTCCATGACTCCCTTGTCACCCCCTCTCTCTCTCCACCTTTATCCCTCTATGTTTTTCTTGTTCCCTCCCTCTCCTTCCCCCTCCAATTCCATCTCTCTCTCCTCATCTCTATCTTCCTTCCTCTTTATCCCTTATCTCCCACCTCCCTCTATCTCTCCCCCCCAAATCACTCTCTCTCTCTCTCTCTCTTTTATCCAACTCTATCACTATCGCCCCCCCTCCTGATCCTTCTCCATATCTATGTCTCCATCTCTCTCCCTTCCCCTTCTCTCCCTATCTCTATCCTATCCTCTTCTTTCTCTTCCCTCCTCTCCTCTCTCCCTCACTCTCTCTCCATCTCTCCCTTCTCACTCCTCTCTCTCTCCACATATATCTCTCTATGTCCTTGTTCTTTCCTCCCTCTCTCTCCCACTCCAACTCCATATCTCTCTTTCTCTCTCTCCTCTCTCTTCCTTTCTCTCGCTCCCTCTCACCCACCTCACTCTCTCTCCCCCCCATCACTCTCTCTTTCTCTCTTTCTCCACCCTCCAAATTTTTCACTATCTCCTTCCCTCTCTCGCCACCCCCCTCCCCCCAAATCTCTCTTAAATTTGATCACATTGTATTGTGTTTAAGAAATTAGCTAAATAAAAAAACTTAACTGGTTGTAAAATATTAAACCTATATTTTGGATCAATCATGTCAAAGAAAATAAAATAATGAAAAAATTTAAAAAATCATGCACTATATTTAATCTATTATAATTATCCAATTTTCTTGCTCTCATCCCTTCGATCCTTAGCTAAGATGGATCTATTCTGGTTCTTTATATATATATATATATATATATAAAGAATCAGCATAGATCCATCTTAGCTTAATTTTATTAAAACCTTAATTTAATTTCTATGGGAATATTTTTAGTAGTCGTGAGCATAGGGGGTTTAGATATATCTCGAATTGTAACATTTTCCCTTCTAGATTCAATTAAAAAAATGTTGTAAAATTAAATTAAAATAAATATTTTTACTATGAAATAAGTTATGGTTTTTTGCCATGTGGTATTGATAAGCCATGGTATTGTAACAAATCAAATTTACAAGTTAATATCCATGGTAAAGTGAGGGTGAATATCCATTGTTAACAATCTTGTCATATTGTTATAAAATATTTTTGATTGTGAAATTTATGTTTTTTGGGCATGTGGTATTGATAATCCATGGTATTGTAACAAAGACTATTTTTTACAAGTTAATAATATCTACCGTAATGTGGGGTGAATATTCACGGTTAAGAATCTTGTCATATTGTTATAAAATATTTTGGTTGTGAAATAACTTATGGTTATGGATAAGCCATGGTATTGTAACAAAGCCTACTTTTTACAAGTTAATAATATCTACCGTAACATGGGGTGAATATCCACGGTTATAATCTTGTCATTTGTTATAAAATATTTTGGTTGTGAAATAGGTTATGGTCTTTGGACTTGTAGTATTGATAAGCCATGGTATTGGCCCATGGTATTGTAACAAAGCTGGGGTGAATATCCAGGGTTAAAATCTTGTCATTTGTTATAAAATATTTGGACTTGTAGTATTGATAAGCCATGGTATTGTAACAAAGCCTATTCACAAGTTAATAACAAAATCAAAATATAACAAATTGAATTTTATTATTTTTATTAATTAAACTTTTTATTATTAATTTAGGCCATATTTAAATGTTTACACTCATCCCAATCTCATTTGTAACTTCTTCTTCTTTTTAATTTAGCGTCTTACACAAAAAAAACAAATTCTTATTAAAAATAAATCGTTTAACCCAATTGCAATATATTTCGTTTATTTTTTCCATTATAAGTATTTCTTTTTTTTTCATTTCTAGTTTAGCGTTGGGTTCAAATAAAATATTTAAAGATTGGAACATCACACTGTAGCAGTGCATTTTTCTCTATCTTGTTGATATCTGCATGGAAATTCCAAAAGAAGGAAGACCATCAACCTGATCCTCTATGGATTCCAAAGAAGGAAGACATCAATGTAATCTATGGATTTCATGGGATTCCAACGATTAGATGGAGGAAGGGAAAGGGGATTTCATGGGATTCGAACAATTAGATGGAGTAAGGGAAAGGTCATTGGTCCTGGAGATTTTGGCCATTTGTACATGGGTATGAATTTGGGCTCTCAAGAGTTCTTCCATTTTACTAAAGATGATTTTTGTTCTTATGGGTAAACAATTTTGAGGGTTTATATGATCAAATCATAAATTTCATCTAGAGTTTAGGGATTATGATAATGCAGATCTTAATTGCAGTCAACAATTCATTAAAAGACAATGCACAATTAAGCATTTTGCATGTCCTTATTGTACGAAGGGTTTAATGATTATGACAATGAAGATCTTGATTGCGGCCAGTAATTCATAAAAATACAATGGACAAGTAAGCATTTTCATTTCCCTATTGTACAGATCAGTTCACTCCTCCCTAACTTTTCTAGGGTCAGAATGCATGAAATTTTATTTTTTCTTTTCACCTTTTTTAGTGGTTGATTGTTTGTGTAATGGACTCTACCATGCCCAAATTCAAAGGGCTTGAGTGATGCAAGAAAATTTTCTGGTAGGATGCAAATACTAGACCTTCCTCAAACTTTGTTACATGAAATTAAAATTTCTTGTAATCATGAACATTTATTTTTTCTTTCACCTTTTTTATTAGTGGTTTATTGTTTGTGTAATGGAATCTACCATGCCCAAATTCAAAGGGATGCAAGCAAATTGTCTGGTAGGATGCAAATACTAGACCTTCCTCAAACTTTGTTACATGAAATTAAAATTTCTTGTAATCATGAACATAAAATATTTTCTATTTCATCCTTAGATTCTGATCTTAATGCCTACAGTTTTAAACCATGTTACTATATTTTAAGTAGAATATACTTAGATTCATTAAACCTTACAACTCTCCAAATCTTAGGTTAATTTAGCTAAAAAGAAGGAACCTGAATGGCTTTTGCAATTTAGACTCAATGCTTACAGACAATGATTAAAAATGGAAGAACCCAAATGGTCTAATAACTTTTACCCACCAATAAATTTCCAAGACCTTTTCTATTATTCTGAACCTAAACAGAAAGAGTAGGAGAAGAAGAGGAGCCTGGATGAGGTGGACCCTGACTTGCTTGATAATTTTCAAATGTTGGGCATGCCCTTGACTAGAAGAATAAATTGAGCAATGTTGTTGTAGATGTTGTTTTTGACAGTGTTTTCATTGCTACCATGCATAGGTAGACTCTATATGCAGTTGAGGTTATATTTTGTTTGTTATAAGAGGTAATTCGGGAGTATCTTGATCTAGTTAGGAAGTAGCTTGGTAGGGTTGTTCCTCCTGTTGATAACTATTATTCTACATTGTATTTTTTTTAGTGATAGCTCCTTCTATTAAATCCCCAAGCACACTTTGTCACCCATAGAAATATCCACTTACTTCAGGATGAATGAGATGGAGACGAGGCAGTTTCAGAGGACTCTTATTGTTGTAGATGAGAGGAGTTTTGTGACATATATTGAAGGATGCACTGCACCATTTTATGACACTAATCATCTCCATGCCACAGTAGTGGATCTCTATTTCACCGAGGGAGAAACGATAAAGTATTCCACTGTAAAGAATTGGTATGTTGGGAACGAGTAATGCAGACATCAGATTTATAATTTTATTATGAAAAGAGGTTTATGGGCTGTAGACAAATCAAGGATTTTCTGGACATGAGTAGAGATTGGTTCAACAATCACCTAGAAATACTCAAGCATTGTTTTCAAAGGTGATGATGCAATTGAAGAGTTCTATTCTATTGCGTTAAAAAATAACTATCAATAGGGGGGACAAAAATGTTCCATATCGGGAAGAATTGCAGGAGTAGGATTGTTTCTAAAATTATATCTATAGGCAAGTCAACGAACTACTATATAGGATTAGTGCATGTGCAACCACATTCTCAAAATGCAAGGAATTTTTCACAGTGTGATTCGATGCTCATCCATGACTAGGTAACTACAAATACTTATCCTTACATTCAAGTACAATTTGAGTTGCATTCTAAAGTCTCTAATTTCATTTATTGATAGTACTTATTGTGTCCTTGTCTCTCTTAATTTCATTTTGGTTGGATTGGAATAGGTTAAAAAATCAAGCATATCATTGAGTAAAATAGACACCCACATGTCACTACATGTCATTGTGCATACTCTCTATTTTTTATACAATTAGAAGTGAGCAATATGATGTGTGCATAACTAAAAATCCTAGAAGGCATGATGAATCCAGTCTTAGAATGGAAATCGAAACCAAGAATCATAAAATATCAATAAATTTGTGACACATAGTAAAAAAAACAATAAAGGATTATATGCCAACATTATCTATTTAGTGCAAGATACTACTAATATTCACAGTTGTAAATAAGAAAAATGAAAAAACATTCTACCCATTCTCATTAAAGAATGTGAAGTATTTGACAATATATTCAATCTTGTGATGTGAACAAATATACTCTTGGGCTTCCTATCTCAACCAACTTTGAGTGGGCCATAACAAAGTCATAGGTTTGAAACTAACCCCACATTGTTGACCACTAACAGCTCTACAAAATCAGGTTTTTTTTCATTGGTTGGGATTTCATAACATGGATATTCCTTTCCTCTTCACTGTTAAGTAATTGAAATATCTCAAAACTTCCACGACTTTGTTAGTTCCATGAAAATGTACCAATATTATTGGCTATTCTGCTATTTGTGCATAGGTGGAATGAACTTCAATGTTGATGCCTCATTAATTGATGACAATTTCTCCAAATTCAAGTAGTCATTGTTGCTAAACAGATATTTCCAAAACTTCCTTGAAAGCCTTCTAATTGTTTATCGACAAGTCCATTTCTAAAATTTAGGAATCCCATGATGAAGATGTTGGTTACTCTCATGATGAAGATGATGACCAAGACCAGAGACAATGCCAATTGTCCATTCAATTTCAATCCAAACTGATTGAGTTGATGAGAAACCCAATCTGGCCTTTGGTATGAAGCCTACAATGTAAGCTTATTGAAAATGCTACTTATAACTAGATAAACAACCATTAAAAAATTGGTTTATTTATTGATATCGCACTATGAATTTAGATGCAAGCACCTAGACCCCTGCATATTTATCATCCCAACTCAATACATTCATGGCCTACGTTTTCCCATTAAGTGGACCCGCGTTGCCAATCATCTAGTTTAAGTAGTAATGGTCTTCTGTTGCTTCATGAAGCCATGCTGCTGCCCATAACAGTTCATCCTAGATAAGGCATACCACAATATCCAAACCCAAGTTAGAGATCTATCTCTTCATGCATGTAATTTGTGCTAAGTTGCTAAATTGAGTTGAGAATAACTTACAACATATCCAATAATTGACCCATAATATTCTCTGAATTGTTTAATACTGCTAGCATACTTGAGCATTTGTATGGTTGAAAATAGACTCATTCATCATATCTTGCATTTCTGATTTATTTCACAGCCTTCGTAGGGCTAGACAATTTTCATTTTAGGGCTTTTATATGCCCTTTTAATTTCAGAATTTATATGTTAATTAAAATATATTGTAATTTTTCATTCCGGCCCTAGTTTTCATTGGGATTCAAGTTGAAGGGATAATTTATTTGTTGTAATAATAAATTATGTTCTGAAATATATTATCTTAATTGCAATTTTCGCAACAACCATTTTTTTTTCTTCATTTGTAGTGCTTGTGGTTTACTCTTTGACTTGTGCTAACTTCATAAACATCCAAAAATAGTCTTAGAAGGTTTATATGCTAAAATCTACAAAATCTCTCACAAACCATTTTATTTCTTACCTTGAATGTTAGGTTGAAGTTGTAGTAATAAGTAGTTAGTATAGAAGGCCCTAGAATTGATTTTGTCTTGCCTAATGATTCCTTGAGGCTACAAGGGAATCCTTCCTTGCGTTGGATTTATATTTCACTAAAAAGAGGAACTAATTACTTATGTGGCAGTGGTAATGTTCCCACATTACATTTTCTTAGCCCCTTGTGAAACGCTTTGCACTAAGGCAAAATATTTTGTCATAACAATCCCATAGTAGATATTTCTTCATGGTTTAACGGAACACTGAGTTCTTGCACAAACTGTCTGTAGCTGAGCATTTTTATTTTTTTGTAAGTTTACTATTTATAACATCTTGGTGTACTGAGCACTGAGTCTCCTCTTGTAAGATCAATTGGCTTGTCATTCTAAAGCTAGAGGAGTGGATCTTGATGAGTTGCTTTATTTCTTATGATTTATCTTCCATCCATTAAAATACAGAGTGGTCATTGCCCTGTGAATATACTTTCTTAATGCCTGACACCAATCCCTAGAGAAGGAAGGATAAGGATCTGACATACTTCCTTCCATATATTGTCCAGTAGGAAGAGCTGCAGAATATTTAGAAATGACAATACAAAAACCCATTCAATAGGTCAATTCCATCTACATTTGTTGTTATGGAGCTAACTAGCATGTTAAAAACAATCTTCTCTATTATTTGATGGTGACACCCTTTTGTATATAGGAATATTGATGCACATCCTTTCCACAAGCTTGCAAGCCTCTTCTTGTCCTGACATATGAACTGTGATATTGATTTTCTATCTTGCACATTAAACTTTGAATAAATCATAATTAGAGCTCATGGTATAGGGACAATGAGGAGTGATGTTCCTTCCATTTGTAACTAGTTTTCTGGCTTGTAGGAAAGATGCTGCATTTGTTGAGTGATCTACCTTCTGGTTTAGTCCTCTTAGCACATGGTAGAAATCAATGAAATCAAACCTTTTTTCCTATCGTTTGATCCTTGAGATTATTCTTGCATGATTAAGAACCACTAGACTAGATAAATTTGGCATGTATATCATAATAAGAGAAGAATATCCTATGATGATCATTTGATCAATTATTTGATACCTCCCAGACCCAACCTTCAACTGTTTCTATTCCCCCCACAGGATGAAGCACATTCCCCCCGCCACACCGACCAGTGGATTTCCCTTTGAGTCTGTTGAGAAAGAGTATTTTTTCTGAGATTTGTCATTTTTGGGATTCATCCTCATCCATTCAAATTTTCCACCGACACTGATCTGGGTTTCTCGAGGATACATTTTGGATGTGCCATCCCTCCTGGAAATAGATCTTTGATCCAACTCTTTTCCTTCTTCTCTAGTATCTGGATATTCTTCCTCTTCATTCCATTAGCCTATATTGTTCACATCAACATCCCTATAATTTGGCTGCTACTTTTTTGAAATATTTTTTTCTTTATTGATGATAATTATGTTTCTATCCAACCACATTTGCAAACATATGAATTTAGGCATGGCCGGCGAGGTGTGTTTTAGAATTTGGTTTGTTAACAAAATTTTGTTCGTATTTTTTGTGCCATGAAGTGAACATCTCTACTCACATTGAAGGCAAAGCCAACCAGGGAGAAATTTAATGTGTCCATGCCAATGAAAGGTATTCTTATTATTATTTGTTTGTTTTCTTAACTGGTGACACTCAGGCCTCAACCATAACCCCATGCTTCCCACTTACTCTATTGTGTGGGAGTCCACAATGGCCATTTGTGTAAGCTAGGGCATTCCTTAAGTTTTTCCTCTTATTACGGGTGAACAAGTAGTTAAATCTTATTGAATTGCCTCTAATGTCATGGAAAGGGTGGTGTACACTATACTTACAACAATATCTGCTCATTTATCTTGAGACAACCATTTGTGAAAGATGTAATAATATTTTTTTCATAAGATGATGGATTGACTTCTTAAAGCTTTAGAAGCATGGGATGTAGCAATGTTTATATAGCCATTGGTCATAATACACTTTTTCTTGTTATTAATATGCTTGTCAATGCTAGCCATGTTGGTTGTTTTGTAAATATGAAACTGCTACCATGCTATGATTTCCTCACCTAGAATCCAATGCATCCAACTAGATTTATGGGTGTTATTGTCACTTCCCATAAAGATTGCTGCCCACATATGGATAAATTCTAGAGCCCACCATGTGGCACAAATGATAGTCTCCTTGTAATTATGTTGGAAGATGATAAAGTGAGTATTGTATTCTTAAAAACACCATATTATGATGTAGTTGCTTTGCAATCTACTTGTTTTGAAATTCATTTGCTAATCTTTTACACAATTTTTTATGTATGCTTTTTGAAATTCCTACCATCATATAAATTTCATGAATAAAGGATTGATTATTGTTGTTAAATAGATGATTATGCAAGAACTACCTCCAAATTCAACTATGAAGGATTTGCTAGACAAAATAGCTTATGGTAGTTCACTTTTTACATTATATGGTTTGCCAATACAAAAGGAGTTGAGGCATTTGAGCCATAGACTTTGGGAATGTTTCTAGTAGGGATTCCTATGGTTTTTAATGTTGTGATTCTTTCACCTCATGGTTATTTTGGGCAAGAAAATGTTTTAGGAATGCTAGACAAAACACCGGTGGACATGTAAAATCCACAAAATGTATCCCTACATTTGAATCTTGGGAAAAAACATATGATTGTTATCATTTAAATGATCCATATCTCTTGGAGCCCAAAAATCCATTTTATTTGGATAAGCTTTATCTATAACCTCAAAAGAAACCCTATTATAAGCTGAAGGACCATTATTTCCTCTTGAGTCTTGAAAAAGTATGATGGAATGAAGCTGGATGAAGACCAGATCCAGATTTTCCATGTCAGAACCTAGATTCATTAAGATGATGACCTTTGTTTGAAGATATATACCATACAAACTAGGACCACCCATACTTATCGTTGTCATATCTCTTTCATCATCAATACTAACATATTGAGGACCTGTAACTCGTGGAGGCCCAAGGTAGTCATTGCAATGCAATTTATTAGATTACATGCCATGTCCAAAGTTTTTATATTTAATATTTGCATCCAATGTGTCCATTTCTTATTATGATATTTACCACATTCGAAAATGACATCATTCGCATCATTTTGAAGAAGTCTACAAAGGTTAACATAATTTTTTTGATATTTACAACTTCCCTCACATTTGTTGGTTCCTGAAGCTCAATCACTTTCATAATAAAAACAGGCAAAGTCAAGCAGCAAAAATTGTCCACTCTCTTTTCATATGTTGATATTAGAATGAAGTTTTATAAAGGAACTATTTGTTTGTTTGTTTTGGTTAGAAAAGGGTTTTCTCTTGGTTTTATCTGACTTTAAATTTATCATATGTAGCATGTTGAGAAATGGGAAATAATAATGTGTGACATTCATCTTGGATAAATTGATGCCGAATGAAAGGATACAGAGTTTAACCAAGATACAGTTCACTTTGGTAAAGGCAAAGGAACATCTTAAAACGTTGTCTCAAAATACACCATATACAGAGTTTGAACATAAGCAATATATGCATTTTTCTTTTACAAATATGTTCTTTTTTCTACCCAAGATATCATAGCAAGAAAAATATTGATATTGTAGAAATTGTTTGAGGACCTCATTGAGTTTGATTTTCTGATGTCATGCTTGATTGATACCTTCTCATATGTCAGGAAGACTTTAAATATGAATTAATATGTTCCTGAAACAAATCAGATTCAAATTTTATGGATATAAAAGATAAAAAAATGTTAATGCCTTCATTTGATTGTTACTTGACTCTGTTGTGGGAAGGTTACAGGAAATATGATTGGAAAAAGGATGGGGAGACAATGCAGAGCATGCCTTGGATATGATTCATTTGCTGTTAGAGATCCTTCAGGCACCTGAGCCATCGACTTTGGAAATGTTTCTAGTAGGGATTCCTATGGTTTTTAATGTTGTGATTCTTTCACCTCATGGTTATTTTGGGTAAGAAAATGTTTTAGGAATGCCAGACAAGACATCGATGGACAGGTAAACACATTTTTTATAATTGCAATCTCCATTCCATGATATCCTCTCTTTATTGTTTGATTGTATTTTGAACGTTTCTTTTGATTTTTTTTGTCTTTTAACTATGAAATATAAAATACTTTGTATCATTTCCATTTAAACAACAACCAAAGCTTGAAGATGAAATTAGTATTACATGATATTGATTGGAATCCTTATAGATATTTTGTGTTAAAAAAGTTTACTTTCATGTTGTTATTTGAGCACATGTTTATATACTTGACCAAGTTCATCCATTAGAAAATGAAATGTTGTTGTGAATAAAATGACAAGAATTAAACATCACACCTCAGATTATTTGTTTTCACAAGTTATCTACAGCTTGAGCTTTTTAGCATGTAACTTAGTTGGCATGATTGTGCTTAAGCTTTCCTTGAAGGTTGAATACTAAGTTACTAAGGTGTTATTTTATATGGTGACATTTGATTTTCTTTGTTTATACAGGTCATCTAGCCACATTATAGTGGCCACTATCGTCCAACTGAAGAAAACTTGTTCGAGTTTCTTGCTTGTATGGGGAAAAATGGCATTGTTGATGTTGAGGTATATGTTGTATAAACTCTTTATAGTCTACTTTAATTTATATTCTAGTGTTCATTGTATTTTATGTCTTACACTCTGCATTGTATATTCTTTTGTTTTCAAAAAAGGAACTCAATATTGATGGTAAGAAGCAGAAATTGAAGAAAGAGGCTGAGAGAAATAACACTGGAACTACAAATGAAAAAGAGAGAGATAAGAGAGCCGATCTAGTGATACCATTAGAGTCAATATCCCACATAAGATACACACATAGAGACTGATGATCAAGTCTTCAGAGTTGGTGAATTCACCGACAATGCCTTGGCAACACAATGATAATGTTTTGAAGTGATGGAACATCATTTCATGTGTAAATTGTAGTCCAACCAATATTAAGTTGGAAACTCATATTGTAATACTTTAATATTTCATATAATATAATTTATGTGGTTGAAATTATTTATAGTTGCACTTGATATTGTTTAGTATTGTAATTAACATATGTAACTATGTGTTTTCATATTAGATGAACATGCACATTGTATGACATTTTTAAAATTTAGTCACAAAATAATACTAATTAATTTATGTTGATTAATAATGAACACATAAAATCAATCTAAAAATACTAAATTAGTAGTTTATATTGATTAATGATGAACAAAAATAAAATGAATATATGACTAAATTAGTCATTTATAATGATTATTAATGAAAGTAAATGAAATGAATATAAACTACTAAATTAGTCGTTTATATAATGAATATGAAACTACCAAAAAAAGATAAATGACTACTGCAAATGATAAATTTGTGATTACAAATGACAACTAAATTTTGCATATATACAACTATTAGTAGCTAATTTACAATATCTTATAACACGACCAAAATTTAGTCATATTTCTTTGGTCATTAATTGGTTTCAAATGATGACTAAAATTTGCATATATATGACTATTAGTAGCTAATTTATAGTATCTTATAACATGACTAACATTTTGGTCATATTTCTTTGGTCATTAATTGGTTTTCTCGGGTGATCATATAGTAATATATTTTTGTTGTATATTTGGTCATTAATTGTGGCAATTAATGACTAAATTTATGACTAAATATACTACTAGACGATAAAATTGAGACAACCAATTAATGACTAAGCTAAAAATGACTAAAAGTTGGTCACGTTATAAGATATTGTAAATTAGCTACTACTGGTCACCAACTGAAAAATGGTCGTTTATATGCAAATTTTAGTCATTTTTTTAGTAATTAATTATCCATTTTGTACTAATGTTATGAATACATGTAATTATAGTTTGCAACACCTGTTTATTCTCAATGATAGGGTTCTACTCTATGACATTTGGAATTTTGACTATTGGATCCATGTAGAGAAGATCCTTCTTATGCAACACAACTTAGGCGGATACAACTTCTTTCTTGAGCTTATTGCTAGCAAGAAGAGAGAAGTCATCCCATACACAAGATGGATAATTCTCTCGATATCCAAAAGTAGGTAGGTTAGACATCAAGTGCAACACCAAAAGCACACACCTCTACATGAAAGTCACAATTTCTACTGCAATTACTCAAATTTCAACACTAATGGGATCTATTGTCAATATTTGTGGCTATGATGGGTTGAAAACAACAAAAACAAACAATGGGGATTTTAGTAAGAGTATCATAGGAAACAAATCAAATTCACAGATGTTTGCAACATCAAAAAGGCTTGAATGTCTCCAAAGTTGCATTGTCATCTTAGTTGAAAATGAAATTTGTATTAAAGAGAAATTTAACAGTTTTCAAAGAATCTATCCCTTAGCTTGGGAGCTATGCACTAACATCCATTATAAGGGACATAATATTGTGAATTTTGAATAGGTTGTAGATAAATCCTTACATCAACATGAAATTGGTAATACATGTGAGCATCTTGTGGAGGAAATTGTGTTAGAATTATGGCTAATGTGTTTTCCTTGATGTAAACTTGCTTGATATAGATATATTTGATGTCAACATTGATGACTTTGGAACTAATGTAGATTGGTATATATGCTATAGATGATATGGACAGAGAAATGGTAGGTAAGCTACAGATTTATTATAAATGTGAAGTTTGAGAAAGTATACATTGTTTGTGTGAAGCAAGGTTGCGTAGATATGCAGATCTTGTGAGTAAAAGTCGCGGGATACCAAGAGTCATTACCATGGTATTGGCCCATAATAATTTAAGAGAAAATGTTCATTTGATCCCGTTAACAAATACTAACGACATTACCAAGGGATTTACTTAAGGTATTGGGTAAGGCTAAAACTATATAAGGAGATGGAGATCAAAGTGTTAAGTACTGTGTAAGTAAATAGTTCATTCATGTGTAAACTGATATGAAATAGGTATACACCAGGGAGCACAGAGGAGAATCAGATCTAAGAGATTTGAAAGTGCATTTGTGTTCTAATGGTTATACCTTACTAACTTGTCTATGTTTAAGTATCTAATGATGTAAGATCTATTTGAATAAGTATAAAGTGATCTGTGAGTTGACAATGTCATTTAGGACCTCAAAAAGACTCCAGAAGTTTAGGACTCGAAAAACTGCCAAAAATAGTAAATTGTGCTACAATCAAGGAATCTGAAAGAAAAAATGTTTGGGGTCCAAGTGGAATCAGTGGGTTCCCACCAATATCCATCTGGATCACCTATGCTTGAAGCTAAACCAGCTAAGTAAAATCAAGAAATTTCTTTAAGACATGTGAGAATTACAAATGACGTCAAACTACATATGGGAGAGTAGTATTATCACAATGGTGTTGGCCATGAAAAGGGTCCATTAACATTCATAGAGCTTCAGATTCTCATTTTTGAAGGCATCATACATAAATATAGCAGTGTATATAGGAAGACGAATAATACTTGAGTTCCAATTTCACTTGACATACTTGGATCTCTTCATTCAAAGGAAATTTTACCTATCGGTTCCTCATTCCAACCTCCTACCATTACTAATCCTGTTTTTAGGACTTCATGGCAGTCTGAGCTTGATGATTGTTCAAAAAGTCAGGATGATAATTATTTTCAAATTTTTTATACTCAGTTTGTGGCATATTAAAGAAGGAAGTTACATAAACATGTTATGAAGTTTTATGAGTAGGGAGTCCTTTGCAAAAAGAGCCAATCAAGTGTTGAAAAAAGCTTGTAATGATGCATAAATTAATTCTTGAAAATTAATGTATAAATGTCAAAAGAAAACAAATTCCTTATGTATTTGAGGGTTGAAGCTTCAACATCCCTCGAAAATGTTTATACTTAAAAAATAATGATAGAAAAAGTTGATTACCCTAGCATGAATCTAGATGACCAAAGAAAAGTGAAAAATTAAAAGCTCAGTAGAAACAACCCTTAGTTTCGGAAAAGGTAGGGGAGTAGATGATAGAGTGAGCACCCAATTTTTCATTGATTTCAAAGGGGAAGAAAAGAAGAAGAGTAAAACAAGCCATCATTTGAGGGGGGCTACAACATCATTTTCACAAAGTGATTTACTCAGGTTGTTTCCATCAATGCCAAAGGGGGAGATTATTGAAATTTTTTCATTGATGGAAAATAAAGACCTATGGTGTACAAATAAGAGTATTCATGACCATTAAAGAGAGATGTTACCATAACCCCCTATTAGGAAATAAGTTTTCTACCGAATATGATTAGGCTTATGATGGTTCTCATTTCGCTTATGTTGGTTACACTTGTCAATCTTCAATGTGGGCATTTATACAAAAAATTAACTTTATTTATGTTTCCCTAGCATGCAATGCAACTTTTTATGTGACCAAGGGTATCGCCATGCCACCCACTTTTTCCATAAAATGATTGTAATTTTTGTACTCAATGAAAGCACACTAACAACTTAGGAAAGAAGAGACTTAATCATTTTATCCCAAATCAAACTTATGGGAAAAATATGGTGGAAAGCATGGAAGTTGTCATTATTTTAATGCTTATGTTGGCCTTTGTCCAAGAGAGTTCGACCCTGTTTGGAGCATCATGACCTATATAAATAATAGGTCATTCGGCCTCATTTTGCACTGAAGCTTGTGGAATTCAAGGAAGAGAATTTCAAATCAGTGGAAGGAGAATAAAATTTTGGAAATAAACTCGTGGAGATAAGAAGCACAACTTGCAACACACATGCCATATAAGGCATGGAACATAAATATAAATAGATTGAAAACCAGGGAAGCATGTGCTAGAGTCCTACTCGAGCAAAGATATTATGGTATGTTTTGTGGGCTATAGCCATTAAGAGGTGCACAATAGTTGGTGCACAATATTGCAAGTCTAATGGTGTAGGTTGAGACCATACCTATGAGTTATAGGCCATTGATTAAGTTAGTTAACCGAAGAGTAATGGATCTTGAGTGGGTCAACACAAGTATTTCCATATTTTGGGTTGTAATGAAAAGGATTTGGGTGGATTATCCTTTGTATAGACTAATGTACTTTGTGGTTGAATTAAGTGTTATAATTTGGTGTGAATTGTATTTTTGGGTGATTTAAACTGAGGTTTTGAATTACATGTGTCATATTCAAGTTGATGAAATCAAAGGGATAGGTGGACTGCGCACATTGTATTTTTAGTTGGCAGAAATGGAAGGTTGCATTAATCATTGTTTTGTTCATTGATTGGTTTAACTCAATATTGACTCGGGTGGTGTTGTGAACATGTTGTAATTATTTTACATATAAAATAGTTTTTGATGAACAATGGCAAGGGCCTCCCAGCATTCACTTGTGCACTTGTGTTGTTACTAACTCTCTATATTCCAAGAGATAGGAGAATTGGATATTTTTGTGGGTTTTCATTTGTTCGGAATAGATATGATAGTAATGCTATGAAAAACATTGAATTGCTTCATGGTGTAATATTGGATTGTTGAAGAAACATCTTAAAGCTATTTGTGGATTGGGATTTAATCAATCTCAAAGTATATTGGAGACATATTTTAGATTTTGAAGTGATTTTGTAGATTTGGTGCAAACCTTGAAGAGTATATTTGGAGTAGATTCTTGAAGACCTTTTGATGCAGCTTTTGGAGTAGCTTATAAGAAAATTTTGGAGAACTCTCTTTGAGAAATCTTGAACCACTCGTGTAGAACTTGGAACAAATGAATTGAAGACATCATAGAACAAACTTTGGAGTGAAATTTTGAAGCAGTGTTGAAGCTATCTTAAATGTAGAAATGTCAAAAGAAAACAAATTCCTTTGGATTTGATGGTTGAATATTCAAAATCCCTCGAAAAATGTTTACACTTCAAAAATACTAATGGTAAAAATTGATTACCCTAGCATGAATCCAAATGACCAGAGAAAAGTGCAAAGTTAAAAGTCTAGGAGAAACAACCCTTAGTTCTAGAAAAGGTAGGGGAGTAGATGACAGGGGGGGCACCCCAGTTTTCATCAATGTCAAAGGGGAAGAAAATAAGAAGTGTAAAAGAAGTCATCAGTTGAGGGGGATTTACAACATCATTTTCGCCAGGTGATTTACATAGGTTGTTTCCATGAATGGGAAAGGGGGAGACTATTGAAATTTTGTCATTGATGGAAAAGAAAGAGTTATGGTGTACAAACAAGAGTATTCATGACTATTAAAGAGAGATGCTATGATACCCCCTAACAGGAAATAAGTTGCTACTGAATATGATTAGGCCTATGTTGGTTCTCTTTTTTCTTATGTTGGTTACACTTGTCAATATTCAATGTGGGAATTTAAACAAAAAATTAACTTTAGTTATGTTCCCATAGCATGAAATGAAACTTGTTATGTGACCAAGGGTATCACCATGCCACTCACTTTTTCCACAAAATGATTGTAATTTTTCTACTCAATGAAAGAACACTAACAACTTAGGAAAGAAGAGACTTAATCATTTTATCCATAATCAAACTTATGAGGAAAATTAGGGAGGTAAGCATGGAAGTTGCCATTATTTTAATTCTCATGTTGGTCATTGTCCAAGAGAGTTCAGCCTTGTTTGTGGCATCATGACCTATATAAATAATAGGTTATTCAACTTCATTTTGCATTGAAGCTCGTGGAAGTCAAGGAAGAGAAGTTTAGATCAGTGGAAGGAGAAATAAAATTTTGTAACTAAACTCAAGAAGATAAGAAGAACATCTTGCAACACACATGTCATACAAGTAATTGAGCATAAAGATAAATATATCATAAACCTGGGAAGCATGTGCTAGAGTCCTACCCGAGAAAAGATACTCTGGTATGTTTTGTGGGCTATAACTATCGAGAGGTGCACAAATTTTGGTGGACAATATTGCAAGTCCAAGGGTGCAAGTTGAGGCCATACCTCTAAGTTTTAGGCCATAAGTTAAGTTAGTTAAGCAAAGGGTAATGGATCTTGAGTGGGTCAACACATGGATTGCCATATTTTAGGTTGTAATGGAGATATTTCTAGTGGACTATCCTTTGTATTGACTAATGTAATTTGTGGTTGACTTGAGTGTTATAATAGATGTGACTTGTATTTTTGGGTGATGTAAACTGAGGTTTTGAATTACGTGTGTCATATTTGAGTTGACGAAACCAAAGCAATAGTTTGATTGTGACATTGTATATTTAGTTGGCAGCAATGGAAGGTTGAACTAAACATTGTTTTGTTCATTGATTGGTTTAACTCAAGATTGATTCGGGCAGTGTTATTAGCATGTTGTAATTCTTTTAAATGTAAAATAATTTTCGAGCAATCATGCCAATGGCCTCCCACCATTCACTTGTGTACTTGTGTTGTGAATAACTCTCTATATTCCAAGAGACAAGAGAACTGGATATTTCTGTCGATTTGCATTTGTTCGGAATAGATATGATAGTAATGCTATGAAAAAAATTGAGTTGCTTCATGGTGTCATATTGGATTGTTGAAGAAAAATATTAAAGATATTTGTGGATTGGGATTTAATCAATCTCAAAGTATCTTGGAGACATCTTTTCGATTTTGAAATGATTTTGAAGCAGATTCGGTGCAAACCTTGAAGAGTATTTTTGGAGTAGATTCTAGAAGACATTTTGATGCAGCTTTTGGAGTAGCTAATTTTGGAGGAATAAATTTGAGCAATATTGAACCACTCTTTTGTAGAACTTGGACTAGATGAATTGAAGACATCATAGAATAAAATTTGGAGTGACTTTTTGAAGCAATTTTGAAGCTATCTTGAAGTAGTATTTTGAAGAATATTCATTAGGGGATTTTTGAGGTCTAAAATGGGCCTCGTAAGAAAAATGTACAACCAAAATAAACTTTATAAGAACCAATAGGATTCAAGATGATGATGTCAACCATGGGGGATGATTCACCCATTTTGGAGTAAAAAAGTAAAAAGATTAAAAATCAATAAAATCATAATACTACTTTTTCAACTCGTATTTTCAACTTAACACTCTAATGTTTTACTCAAATTTCGAGTAGTACTTGTTGAATGCAAAATTTGATTCCTCATCCATGGAGTACCCATGTTGTGTACTTTCGATGGACCCTGTTACACGAAAAATGAGAAATACATGAAAAACATAATTGCAATCACATTTTTCATGTATTTCTCATTTTTCGTGTAGTAGGGTCCATCAAAGGTATGAAATATGGGTAGTCCTTGAATGAAGAATCAAATTCTGCATCCAGCGAGTGTTTCCGCTCGAAATTTGAGTAAACTCATAGGGAGATAGGTTGAAAATACGAGTTGAAAAAATAGTTTTTCCTTTTTTCCCTCTAAAATTTGATGATGTAATCTATTATTATTATATTATTTCCACTATTATTTCAATGAGGACCACTATTATTTCAATTAAACTAAGAGGTCCTCATTGCAAAATTAAACTAAGAGGACTATAAATAGACTTGGTCTCTCACAAGGTTGCAACCTTGTATAGTGGTCCTCATTGACCTCTTATTTCAATTAAACTAAGAGGACTATAAATAGAGAAATTGTGACAAATAAACCAAAATTAGTTTAATTAAGTAAAAAAAGTTCAATTTAATTGAGTCAATTCATGGCATTACAAATAAAATTTAAAATGTATAAAGTCTAAGAAATTCATATTACATATGCATCGAAAATCATATTTGAAAATATGTAGCAACTCATAAAAAAAACACTCCATAGAAATTGCTTTACCACTTAACTTTCCTACTAAAACACTGCCTAACCAAAGCTTTTCCTAGATGCATTATTTGTCATTTTATGATTATCTATAGAACTATTTCAATAACTGGTATTGTAAGGTTATAATTTTAAATAACAAAGGTCTCAATGCTTTGCACTATATATATATATATATATATATATATATATATATATATATATATATATATATATATATATATATATATATATATATATATATATATATATATATATATATATATATATATATATATCTTGGAATGTTTCATTCAATGGAAGAAATTGCACCCACAAAATGGTGAAAGGCCAAAGAAAGCGTAGGCTCCTCATTATAGAGGTAAGGCCAGAGAGAAATAAGGGAAGCCTGGCTTGGGATAATGGTTAAAATAGCTTGAATTTTCATACCTTATTCCTTATGTAACAATTTGAGGCAAATAAAATAAGGGTACCAATTGTCATACTTGGATGCATGCCTATCTTACTAAGCCTGAAATGCTCCTAATTTATATGCATGTAGTTCCTAAATAGGATATTGAGGTGGAAGGAACGCAAGGGAAGATGATGGCTTTGTTAGAAAATAATTAATGGACCAATGAAACACATACAATATTGTGGAAACACAAACACAAAAATTTATAAAAAGAGAGATACATAGATATAAGTGGTTCACCAAATTTGGGTTACATCCATGCAGAAACAGTTACTCCTTCCTTTTATATTATCCAACGAAACGAAGAGATACAACCTACAACATATCTGTTGTAATTTCCTCTTCACTCTCGTACATTCTCCTCTCTCTTTCTCACTCAAAATAATAATACAAAACCAAAATACAATTCCCTCATATAAACTGAGGGTTGCCTTCTAGTTAAAAAAACCCTAATTAACATAACTTCTATCATCAAATCATTCGCCTAATGAACGACTCAAATTGACTACAAAATTACAATATTTTACAAGGAAATTTTTCATCTAGTTTTTAGCTTTGGGGGAACTATCCTTGGACCCCCCCCCCATGTGGAGGGGTGTACAGTATTCTTGGTATATAAACTGGGTTGAAACGAGACCTTTGAATCAGGAAGATAATCAGGCTCCACTCCTAACAATCTCCCACTTAGAGATTGATTATAGCAACTCCACCGTTGCTTCACTTACTGGACAATGCTTCCACTTTGGACCTAGATATTTCTCATATTCATCATCATACTTGAATACCAATTGAAACTGAGAAAAAACTTAGTTTCTCCCTCGTTACAACCTTTGTTAACATATCTGTAAGATTTTGGCTAATGTGTATCTTTTCCAACTTCAATTGTCCATCTTCCAAAACTGACCATATGAAATGGTACTTGAGTTGTATAAGCTTAGTCTTGGAGTGAAATGTCGAGATCTTTGCAAGATGTATGGCACTTTAGTTGTCACTATATAACCTACCCATCTCCTACTTCTTACCCAATTCATCCATAAACCTTTGTAACCAAATCATTTCTTTACTAGCCTCTGTCGCAGCAACATACTCTGCTTCCATTATTGAAAGTGCAACCATTTTTTGCAATTTTGAAACCAAAAATAATAGTTTTTACACCTACATTAAACACATATCTTGTGGTGCTCCTTGTGTTATCTCTATCACCTACAATATTTGTATCAACATATCCTTGTAAATCAATGTTTGAACCACCAAACCATAATGCTTGATTTGTGGTACCTCTCAAATACCTGATAATCCATTTCACTACCATCCGATGCTCTTTTCCCAGATTGTTCATATACCTACTGACAACTCCCAATGCATGTGCAATATTAGTCCATGTGCAGACCATTGCATACATTAAGCTTATAATTGTTGATTCATATGGAACTTTACAAATATAATCCATTTCTTACTGAGTCTTGTAGAATATTTCCTTACAGTTTGAAATGGCTAGCCAAAGGTGTACTAAGTGGTGTTTCATTTTGCATATTAAATCCTTCCAACACCTTTTCTATGCACTCACTCTAAGACAATGTTAATTTGTGATTTTTCCTGTGTCTAGTTATTCTCATACAAAGGATTTGTTTTTCAGCACCCAAATCCTTCACTGCAAATGAACTTGCCAATTTTCTTTTGAGCACATTTATTTCCTACATGTTAGACCCTGCAACAAGCATGTTATCTACATGCAATAGCAACATAATATAGCTACCATCATTTTTCATTTTAAGATAAGCACAATGGTTAGAGTGACATCTAGTATAACCCTATTCATACATAAACCTTTCACATTTTAGATACCACTTCCTTGGAGCCTGTTTTAAGCCATACAAGCTCTTCTTCATTTTCCACACCAATTTCTCCTTCTCTTGACCCCATACCCTTGTGGTTGTTGCATATGTATTTCTTCCTACAAATATTCTGCTACCACTTAGATTTTTAATGTAGGATAAGTTTTCTGAGAAAGTTGAGAAATCAAATTTGAGGCTCCTAGCAAAATGACCATTAAATCAACTATGGCAGAAACTACCAGGCCCTAGAACCATAGTAGAAGGTCTGAAGTCCAAAATGTCGCTCACAGGAACCCCATCGAGAAAACGCATCAACTTAAAAATATTTTTTTCCATAGGCAAGCATTATTAGTTAAAGGTTGGGTGGTTTTGGGGCAAATCATCATCCATCGCTGCCCGAAACCCCCCAGAGGCATTTCTTGGGGGTAGCCTATGCTAATAAAAAGCAAGTTCCCCCCCACATAGAGTTGTAAAGTTAGACTAGCAGGCTCGCTAATCCAACAGCCCGGATTCATTCTTGGGGCTGGGCGCTAGATCTGGCCTCTCAATGTCCCACCCAACAGAGGATGGTGGGGGCCATGTGCTACGTGAACTAATCCATCAGCACTAATTCAAGAGAGCATGAGTTTGAAAGGTAAAACGATAACTTGTTTGCCCCTGCTCATGTCCACCTTCCCCCCGTCATCATCCAATTCATCCAGCCACATGTCCCTTCCATGACTTCATCCAATGTCATCTGATCATTTCTCCCTCCACCTATAAAAAACCCTTCTCGCTTCACATTTTCAAAAATTCATGCCAGTTCCTGGTGCAAACTCTCCCACCAGTCGTCTATCCAAAACACCGTTTGAGCTCTTAGCTAGCTAGGAACCTCCTTGCAACATCATTTTCGACCTGCTCAATGACAACCAGGTAACCAGTCGATCCATTCCACCTATAAGTCATTTAAGTATTCATGGAATATGAAGAAGGTAGCTCCCGAGACCCCTAAGGCCCGTGAGGCCAAACCCTCCTCTAGTGTCGACCCTCTCATGGACACGGAGGAACAAATTACCGACCCCTCCTATTCCTAACACCTCGTCAACTTCCATTTCAACCTGTAGTGTAGCCACGTCAGGGGAGAAGACCCATTCTAGGTGTTTGACTCAATATTATACTACCAAATTGCACCCTTTGTGCATCATTTCCCTTATTTTTCTCTTGGTTGACTACAACCTACATAGAAGAGAAAAAATTACTTGTCTCTTCTACTGGGGCGAAAATCCTTGAAGTAACCCAAGAGCTTATTCAAAAGGCCCTGCTTTACCCTAGCTCTCATGAACCCCAACATTTTACAAAAACCATACCGATTTTTCATTATTCCACACTTGTAACTAATGAGCAGCAATCCTTCTTGCAAATGGTCCTAGCCCCTTGCCTATAGTTGTTTCCTATTCCTGACAGTTTCCCCATAACCCTCTTTTCAGAGACCATTCATCCCATTATATCCCTAATTGCTCATCTACAGGGGGATGATGATGCCAATATTGCTACTAAGGCCACTATGGGTTTCCTGAGGAAAATGATGCAGCTTGGCAATTTATTTGAAATTCCTTCTTACCTATCTGGGGCCATAAGATTTCAGGTGCATCATTTTCCTACCAAATCCTTTATCAGATATTATTCATTTTTGGTCTATTTGTTTGTGTACACTCATGTGGATGAGTTCGAGTTCCAGGGTCTCAGTTTGGTGGCTAGTAACAAATAGAGGAAATGTGTGCCATACATCTTGCAAAGAACTCGACATTTCACTCCAAGACTAAACATATACAACTCAAGTACCATTTCATATGGTCAGTTTTGGAAGATGGACAATTGAAGCTGGAAATGAGTGATCCAATAAATATCCTTGGTGTTGAATGACACCTACAACCAACAAGACTACTGAAAAGAAAAAAATAGTGCCCATGGAGATTTTATAACTTAGCTCGTTGTTGTATTTACAATGAGCATCTCACTAAGAAGCAAACCAACATGAGAAACATAACCACATGACAACCATAATGACATGACATGCATACCAAGTATTGGAGATTTATAACACAAATCATGGTGGTATTTACATCCATATACATATATACATATAACAAACATCACACCAAAACATATGCTAAAAACATTTTCTCAACTAGCGAATAGAGAAGGATACATAGATAGCATCTGATCTTCCATCTCCCATGTAGCTTCATCAGGCCAAAAGTGCTTCCATTTCACTTAAACCTGCTCAATTGCTTAGTTCTGGAGCATGAGCATCTTTCTCTGCAAAATGCACTAAGGTTCCCACTATAATATCCTTATGGTTCCACCCGCAATACAAACCAGTCAATCACATTATCAACATATTTAACATACTTCTGAAGCAATGGCACATGGAAAACATCATGGACTTTCACTATCGGAGGCAGCACAAGACGATAGGCTACTAATCCAATCCTTTCTAGAATCTTGAAAGGTCCACAAAACTGAGTTTCCAGCTTGGCACATGATCCAATCCTCCTGGGTCTCTTCTTGGATTGATGCGCAAGTAAACATGTTCCCCAAACTAAAAATCCTTAAACATATTGTTATGATCTTCATAACTCATTTGTTTATCCTATGATGCCTTCAGATTCTTCTTGATTACCTACATTTCTTGTTCTATCTTTGCCAACATGTTTGGTCCAATCAACACCCTATTCACTGGATCGCTCCAACTAATGGCAGTATTATAACTCCACACAGAGAATGCCTCGAATGGACTTATCCTCAGTGACTCTTCGTACCCATTTTTGTAAGAAAACTCAACTAGTGGAAGATAATCTTCCCACCTCCTCTCTAGATGTATCACATACATCCTCAACATGTCCTCCAATATCCTGTTGACCCTCTCTGTCTATCCATTTGTCCGTGGATAATAAGTTGTACCGAGGCATTAAAATGCCAACCAATGCTTCATGTCTTTCCAATTAATGCCTCATGTCTTTCCAATTAATTCCTCATGTCTAGATGTCCTCAGTAAACCTATAATGAAGTCCATGGAAATGACCTCCAATTTCCACTTTGGAATCAGAATTGGATTTAGTACACCACGTGGATGCTTACACTGTGCTTTTACATATTGAAAATCCAAGAACCAAGCCACAAACTATACCACTTATTTCTTCAAGTTTGGGAAATAGTAGAACTTCTCCACCACTGTCAATTTCTTTTGATATCTTGGGTGACCTAAATATGGCTTAGCATGAAATTCCCTCGAGATGAACTTCTTGAGCTCCCTGTCGTCTA
Organism: Pinus tabuliformis; assembly: GCA_031772625.1. NCBI lineage: Eukaryota > Viridiplantae > Streptophyta > Pinopsida > Pinales > Pinaceae > Pinus > Pinus tabuliformis. Next base: position 57,524,639 of record CM062809.1, read on the forward strand.
TCACATATATCTTGTCCCTAAATCTGACGAAGCCATCTGTTGTGATACAATAGTCCACAACCTGATCTCCTATACTCTAATATAACCAGTACATAAGCTCCATATACTTGTCATCCTGCTATCCTTCATGCAAGATCTGATCTTGTAAATATGTCCCATAAGAACTCATAACTGCTATGTGATTTACCTGTATCTACCTAATTAGAGCATTTGAAACCTTGTTGTCTTTACCTTTAATGTACCTGATCTCAAAGTTGAAATCACTGATCATGTCCAACCATATAGCTTTTCTAGCATTCAGATTCAATTGGTCAAATAGATGCCGCAATCCATTGTGATCACTCATCAATACGAATCTCCTACCAAGAAGATAGTGCATCCACATCTTTAATGCATGGATGATCGTTGCCAACACAAGATAATGTGTTGGATAATTCTACTCATGATGATTAAATTTCCTTGATTCATAACATACTACCTATCCTTCTTGCATAAGGACTCTACCAAGCCCTCTCTTGAAAGCATTTGTACATACTATAAATTATTTGTCTGAATCTCTAATGTTTAAAAATGGATAATTTGTCAACAACTGCTTCAATTGCTTAAAATTGGCGTCACATTCCTTTGTCCATTCAAATTTCTCACATTTCCTTTGCAACGACGTAATAGGAAAAGAAATCTACACGAATTTTTGAATGAACCTCCTGTAATAACCTTATAACCCTATGAATGATCTTACCTCGTCCATATTTCTAGGAGCTACCCACTCCATGATAGCCCTTATCATTTTTGGATCCACTATTATGCCTTCCTTGGAAACCTCATGCCCCAAGTAGTGTACCTTTGCTTGAAAGAAACTGCATTAACTGAGATTAGCATACAACTCATGCTCTCTCAGCAATCTCAATATTGTTGCTAAATGTTCGGCATGTTCTTCCTTATTCTTATAATATACCAATATATCATCAATGAATACAATAACCAACGTGTCCAGATAAGGACGCAACATGCTATTCATCAAGCACATAAAAGTAGTTGGAGCATTAATCAAACCAAATGGAACTACAACAAACTCATAATTACCATACATATTATAGAAAGTAGTCTTATAAATGTCCTCTTCTTTAATGCATACCTGATGGTATCATGATCTTAGATCAATCTTTGAGAACAATGATACTCCCTTCAACTGAGTAAACAAATCATCAATCCTTGGCAACGAATACCTATTTTTGATGGTCACCTTATTAAACTTCCTGTAATCAATGCATAATCTGAGAGTACCATCCTTCTTCTTCACAAAGAACACTGGTGCACCCCAAGGCAATACACTTGGCCTAATGTATCCCTTGTAAAGAATATCCTTCAATTGCAACTTCAACTCCACGAACTCTAGTGTGCTCATCCTGTAAGGTGCCTTTAATGTTGGTGTTTCCCCTGGTACCAACTAAATCGAAAATTCCACTTCCCTATGAGCTGGAAACTTTGAAATCTTTGTCAGAAACACATCCTAAAACTGTTGTAAAATCAGGCACCTACTCAAGACACCCGCATCCTAAACTTCCTACCTTTGTCACTTGAAATATGCACTACGAATAGCACACACCCTTTCCTACACTGAACTTCGCCTACATAGTTGTCACCATTCTAACTAATGTTGCCTTCTTCTTACCCTGCAAGACTCTTTGTTTCCCATTTTCATCCAAACACTCAATAGCCTTGTCTTAACAATCCACCTTGGTTCTATGAAGATACAACCAGTCCATACCCAATATTGTTGCCCTCCATAAGTTTTTTGAGAAGGTTGAGAATTCAAATTTGAGGCTCCTAGCTAAAAGACCATTAAATCAACTATGGCGGAAACTACCAGGCCCTAGAACCATAGTAAAAGGTCTGAAGTCCAAAATGTCACTCACAAGAACCCCATCGGGAAAGCGCAGTAACTTAAAAATATTTTTTTCCATAGGCAAGCATTATTAGTTAAAGGTTGGGCAGTTTCGGGGAAAATCATCATCGATCCCTACTTGAAAACCCCCCAGAGGCATTTCTCGGGGCATAACCTGAACTAATAAAAAGCAAGTCCCCCCCACCTAGAGTTGTAAAGTCAGACTAGCCGGCTTGCTAATCTAATGGCCCGGATTCATTCCGGGGGGGTGAGCGCTAGATCTGGCCTCTTGATGTCCCACCCAGCGGAGGATGGTGGGGACCATGCACTATGTGAACAATCCATTAGCGCTAATTCAAGTGAGCACAAGTTTGAAAGGTAAAACGATAACTTGTTTTGCCCCTCTCTTGTCCACCTTTCCCCATCATCATCCAACCCATCCAGCCACATGTCCCTCCCATGACTTCATCCCACGTCAGCTGATCGTTTCCCCCTCCACCTATAAAAATCCCTTCTCGCTTCACATTTTCAAAAATTCATGTCAGTTCCTGGTGCAAACTCTCCCACCAGTCGTCTGTCCAAAACACCATTTCAGCTCTTAACTAGCTAGGAACCTCCTCGCAACATCATTTTCGACCTTCTCCATGAAAACCAGGTAACCAGTCGATCCCTTCCACCTATAAGTCATTTAAGTATTCATAGAATATGAAGAAGGTAGCTCCCGAGACCCCTAAGGTCCATGAGACCAAACCCTCCTCCAATGTCGACCCTCTCATGGACACGGAGGTACAAATTACCGACCCTCCTATTCCTACTACCACATCGACTTCTGTTTCAACATGTAGGGTAGCCACGTCAGGGGAGAAGACCCATTCTAGGTGGTTGACTCAATATTATACTACCAAATTGCACCCTTTGTGCATCATTTCCTTGATTTTATCTCCTGGTTGACTACAACCTACATAGAAGAGAAAAAATTATTTGTCTCTTCTACTGGGGCAAAAATCCTTGAAGTAACCCCAAATCTTATTCAAAAGGCCCTGTTTTACCCTAGCTCTCTTGAACCCCAACATTTTACAAAAACCATACTGTTTTTTCATTATTCCACACTTGCAACTAATGAGCAGCAATCATTCCTGCAAATGGTCCTGGACCCTTGCCTACAGTCTTTTCCTATTGCTGATAGTTTCCCCATAACCCTCTTTGCAGAGACCATTCATCCCATTCTTTCCCTAATTGATCATCTATAGGGGGATGATGATTCCAATATTGCTACTAAGGCCACTATGGGTTTCCTGAGGAAAATGATGTAGCTTAGAAATTTATTTGACATTCCTTCTTACCCATCTGGAGCCATAAGATTTCAGGTGCATCATTTTCCTACCACATCCTTTTTTAGATATTATTCAATTTTGGTCTATTTGTTTGTGTACACTCATGTGGATGTGTTCGAGTTCCGAGGCCTTAGTTTGGTGGCTAGTAACAAATAGAGGAAATGTGTGCCATACATCTTGCAAATAACTCGACATTTCACTCCAAGACTAAACATATACAACTCAAGTACCATTTCATATGGTCAGTTTTGGAAGATGGACAATTGAAGCTGGAAATGAGTGATCCAATAAATATCCTTGGTGTTGAATGGCACCTACAACCAACAAGACTACTGAAAAGAAAAAAATAGTGCCCATGGAGATTTTATAACTTAGCTCGTTGTTGTATTTACAATGAACATCTCACTAAGAAGCAAACCAACATGAGAAACATAACCACATGACAACCATAATGACATGAGATGCATACCACATATTAGAGATTTATAACACAAATCATGGTGGTATTTACATCCATATACATATATACATATAACAAAAATCACACCAAAACATATGCCAAAAACATTTTATCAACTAGCGAATAGAGAAGGATACATAGATCGCATTTGATCTTCCATCTCCCATGTAGCTTCATTGGGCCCAAAGTGCTTCCATTTCACTTTAACCTACTAAATTGCTCAGTTCCGGAGCATGAGCATCTTTCTTTGAAAAATGAACTGAGGTTCCCACTGTAATTATCCTCTTGGTTCCACCTGCAATACAAATCAGTCAATCATATTATCAACATCTTTAACATACTTCTTAAGCAATGACACATGGAAAACATCATGGAATTTCACTATCGGAGGCAGCGCAAGTCGATAGGCTACTAATCCAATCCTTTCTAGAATCTTGAAAGGTCCACAAAACTGAGTTGCCAGCTTGGCACATTATCCAATCCTCAAGGATCTCTTCTTAGGATTGATGCAAAAGTACACATGTTCCCCAAACTGAAACTCATTAAACATCTTGTTATGATCTTCATAACTCATTTGTATATCTTATGATGCCTTCATATTCTTCTTGATGACTTGCATTTCTTGTTCCATCTTTGCCAACATGTCTGGTCCAATCAACACCTTATTCACTGGATTGCTCCAACTGATGGTAGTATTATAAATCCACCCATAGAGTGCCTCGAATTGACTTATCCTCAGTGACTCTTCGTACCCATTTTTGTAAGAAAACTCAACTAGTGGAAGATAATCTTCCCACCTCCTCTCTGGATGTATCACATACATCCTCAACATGTCCTCTAATATCCTATTGACCCTCTCTGTCTATCCATTTTTTTGTGGATAATACATTGTATTGAGGCATTAAAATGCCAATTAATGCCTCATTTCTTTCCAATTAATGCCTCATGTCTAGATGTCCTCAGTAAACCTGTAATGAAGTCCATGGAAATGACCTCCCATTTTCACTCTTGAATTAGAATTGGCTTTAGTACACCACATGGATGCTTACACTATGCTTTTACATACCGAAAATCCAAGAACCAAGCCACAAACTATACCACTTATTTCTTCAAGTTTTGGCAATAGTAGAACTTCTCCACCACTGTCAATTTCTTTTGATATCTTGGGTGACCTGAATATGGCTTAGCATGAAATTCCCTCGAGATGAGCTTCTTGAGCTCCCTACCATCTATCACATATATCCTGTCCCTAAATCTGACCAAGCCATCTGTTGTGAGACAATAGTCCACAACCTAATCACCTATACTCTAATGTAACCAGTGCATAAGCTCCATATACTTGTCATCTTTCTATCCTTCCTGCAAGATCTGATCTTGTAAATATGTCCCATAAGAACTCATAGCTGCTATGTGATTTACTTGTATCTACCTGCTAAGAGCATTTGAAACCTTGTTCTCTTTACCTTTAATGTACCTGATCTCAAAGTTGAAATCACTGATCATGTCCAACCATATAGATTTTCTGGCATTCAGATTCAATTGTTCAAATAGATACCGCAATCCATTGTGATCACTCATTAATACGAATCTCCTACCAAGAAGATAGTGCATCCACATATTTAATGCATGGATGATCATTGCCAACTCAAGATAATGTGTTAGATAATTGTACTCATGATGATTAAATTTCCTTGATTCATAACATACTACCTATCCTTCTTGCATAAGGATTCTACCAATCCCTCTCTTGAAAGCATTTGTACATACCACAAATTCTTTATCCAGATCTGCAATGTTTAAAAATGGATAATTTGTCAACAACTGCTTCAATGTCTCAAAATTGGCTTCACATTCCTTTGTACATTCAAATTTCTCACATTTAATTTGCAACGATGTAATAGGATAATAAATCTATAAGAATTTTTGAATGAACCTCCTGTAATAACATTGTCACCCTATGAATGATCTTACCTCATCCATATTTCTAGGAACTACCCACTCCATGATAGCCCTTATCATTTTTGGATCCACTGTTATGCCTTCCTTCAAAACCACATGCCCCAAGTAGTGTACCTTTGCTTGAAAGAAACTACATTTACTAAGCTTAGCATACAACTTATGCTCTCTCAACAATCTCAATATTGTTGCTAAATGTTCGGCATGTTCTTCCTCATTCTTATAATATACCAATATATCATCAATGAATACAATAACAAACGTGTCTAGAAAAGGACGCAACACGCTATTGATCAAGCACATAAAAGTAGTTGGAGCATTAGTCAAACCAAATTGAACTACAACAAACTCATAATTCCCATACCTAGTATAGAAATAAGTCTTATAGATGTCCTCTTATTTAATGTGTGCCTGATGGTATCATGATCTTAAATCAATCTTTGAGAACAATGATACTCCCTTCAACTGACTAAACAAATCATCAATCCTTGGCAACGGATACCTATTTTTGATGGTCACCTTATTAAACTTCCTGTAATCAACGCATAATCTGAGAGTACCATCCTTCTTCTTCACAAAGAACACTGGTGCACCCCAAGGCGATACACTTGGCCTAATGTATCCCTTGTAAAGAATCTCCTTCACTTGCAACTTCAACTCCACCAACTCTGGTGTGCTCATCCTGTAAGGTGCCTTTAATGTTTGTGTTTCCCCTGGTACCAACTCAATAGGAAATTCCGCTTCCCTGTAAGGCAGAAACTTTGAAATCTATGTCGGAAACACACCCTAAAACTGTTGTAAAATCAGGTACCTGCTCAAGACACCCGCATCCTCAACTTCCTACCTTTGTCACTGGAAATATGCACTACGAATAACACGCACCCATTCCTACATTGAACTTCACCTACAAAGTTCTCACCATTCTAACTGATGTTGCCTTCTTCTTACCCTGCAAGACTCTTTGTTTCCCATTTTCATCCAAACACTCAATAGCCTTGTCTTAACAATCCACCTTGGTTCTATGAAGATACAACCAATCCATACCCAATATTGTTTCCCTCCATAAGTTTTCTGACAAGGTTGAGAATTCAAATTTGAGGCTCCTAGCTAAAAGACCATTAAATCAACTATGGCGGAAACTACCAAGCCTTAGAACCATAGTAGAATGTCTAAAGTCTAAAATGTCGGTCACGGGAACCCCATCGAGAAAGCATAGCAACTTAAAAATATTTTTTTCCATAGGCAAGCATTATAAGTTAAAGTTTAGGCGGTTTTGGGGCAAATCTTCATCCATCCTTGCCCGAAAACCCCCAGAGGAATTTCTCGGGGGTAACCTGCGCTAATAAAAAGCAAGTGCCCCCCCACCTAGAGTTGTAAAGTCAGACTAGCAGGCTCACTAATCCAACGGAGCGAATTCATTTCGAGGGGTGGGTGCTAGATCTGGCCTCTCGATTTCCCACTAAACGGAGGATGGTGGGGACCATGCAATACGTGAACTAATCCATCAGCGCTAATTCAAGCGAGCATGAGTTTGAAATGTAAAACAATAACTTGTTTGGCCCCACTCCTATCCACCTTCCCCCCCGTCATCATCCAACCCATCTAGCCACATGTCCCTCCCATGACTTCATCCCACGTCAGCTGATCGTTTCCCCCTCCACCTATAAAAAACCATTCCTTCTTCACATTTTCAAAAATTCATGCCAGTTCCTTGTGCAAACTCTCCCGCTAGTCATCTGTCCAAAACATCGTTTGAGCTCTTAGCTAGCTAGGAACCTCCTCAAAACATAATTTTCGACCTGCTCCATGACAACCAGGTAACCAGCCGATCCCTTCCACCTATAAGTCATTTAAGTATTCATAGAATATGAAGAAGGTAGCTCCCGATACCCCTAAGGCCTGTGAGGCCAAACCCTCCTCTAGTGTCAACCCTCTCATGGACACGGAGGCAAAAATTACCGACCCCTCCTATTCCTACCACCTCATCAACTTTCGTTTCAACCTGTAGGATAGCCATGTCAGGGGAGAAGACCCATTCTAGGTGGTTGACTCAATATTGTACTACCAAATTGCACCCTTTGTGCATCATTTCCCTGATTTTATCTCCTGGTTGACTACAACCTACATTGAAGAGAAAAAAATATTTTTCTCTTCTACTAGGTCGAAAATCCTTGAAGTAACCCCAAAGCTTATTCAAAAGGCCTTTCTTTACCCTAGCTCTCTTGAATCCCAACATTTTAAAAAAACCATATTGGTTTTTCATTATTCCACACTTGCAACTAATGAGCAACAATCCTTCCTGCAAATGGTCCTGGCCCCTTGCCTACAGTCTTTTCCTATTGCTGACAGTTTCCCCATAACCCTCTTTGCGGAGACCATTCATCCTACTCTATCCTTAATTTCTCATCTACAGGGGGATGATGATGCCAATATTGCTACTAAGGCCACTATGGGTTTCCTGAGGAAAATGATGCAGCCTGGCAATTTATTTGACATTCCTTCTTACCTATCTGGGGCCACAAGATTTTAGGTGAATCATTTTCCTACAGCATATTTTTTCAGATATTATTCATTTTTGCTCTATTTTTTTGTGTACACTCATGTGGATGAGTTCAAGTTCAGGGTCTCATTTTGGTGGCTAGTAACTAATAGAGGAAATGTGTGCTTTACTGGGATGTTGTTGTTAGGAAGAGGCCATATTTTGATGGTTATTCCCAGTTTATATCCTCTTATATGGCCATTAAATATAATATTATCCATGGTGCCCTGCCCTAGAATTCTCCATCAACAAAAAGAGATTATCTAGCTTAGAAAGGACACCAGGGCATGGGACTGGTACCTTTTTGAGAATTACACAAAAATCAAGGTCTATGGGTGTGAGCTCCCTCCTTACTACTTGTGTTCATGTCCATGAGGATTTTTTCTCTAGAATTCATCATACAAATCCTTAATGTGGACCATGTTCACTTTGTCCCTGTAAAGAAGGGATATATGTTTAAATTGGGAAGGCCTATGGGGACTTTTATTGTCAATTCCAGGTAGGCCTTCAAGGTAGTTGAAGCATTACTCAAAAATAGGAATTTTGACCTAGGGGATGTATGGAATTATGACCCTCATGGTGTCATTTCCCAAAGAAGAGAGAAGATAAAGGCTTCAACTTATGAGAATGAATCTAGGCCTGAGATTGAATGGAAAGCTAACTTTGATTCATGGCCTATGAACATAGAGATGGAGATCGAGACTCCAACAACCAAGGACAAATCACAGAAGATGATCGTGGACCATACTGGAGATACAGAAATGGAGGATGTACACACAGTTAAAAGGGGAAAAATGCAAGAGACAGAAGAAGAATAACTTGAGACTACGTTAGTAGAAACAAGGCTAGATCAATCAGGTTTCCAAGTGACCTTGGAGGATCCATTACAAACTATTTCTTGACCCTCTTCAGAGGTAGCTATTTTAGGTGCAAAAAGAAGTGCAATTGTTACTGAGTCAAGTTGTCTTACTGGAAAGGCCATCGTAGAAAGAAACAAGAAGGTGAGGGAAGATATGCAACATCAAATGGAATCTCATGCAGTTCCATATGAGACCAGACTGCTGATCATTAAGGACTTAGAAAGAAACAAAATGAACTTCTCACTACAACATCCACTGGTACAACCTTTGCCTCCAGGTTCTCAATTCAAAGCCTTGGATGCTTCTTTGGATTTGATAAGTGTTCCCTTGCCATATAAGATAAATTTCCATAGGAAAGTTGGAGAGATGTTATACATTGAGCTCAATAGGAATGAAATGACTATCACCAAGTCTGAGAAGTTGTTGGAAAAAGCTACAATATGGATAAATTAAGAGAGATCCAACTTTAGGGCTCTCCACATGCAGAACGAGAGATTCAAAGACCTAATCATGAAGCTAGGTGTAAATCTAGAAGACAAAACTTCCTTCAAAGCCCTCCTTCAAAGTTCTCAAATAGAAATCCAGGAGCTAAGGCATAAATTGAAGATGTCAGGTATTAAGCATGTACAATCTAAAGAAATTTCACAGGTGGAATAAGAGAAAGAAATCCTAGCCAAATAGCTCATTGAAAGGAATAATGAAATAGTAGCCCTCAAGCAACAGGTAGCAGAGATGCAAATGAGAATAGATACACATATCTATGCAATATTTGTACCTAAATATCCTCAAAACCCCATGTAACAGCTCATGAAGACCCTTACTAAACTCCAACTTTCTGAAGGGGAGCTTAAAAGGATGTAGAATGAATTGAATGTTTCCCAGAGAAGCCTAACGCAAAAATAGAAGCAGCTGGAGATTGCTAGTACAAATGTTGACATCATTAGTGAGAACTTATAGGCATAAAACCAAGAGGTCTATGAATTGAAAGGAAATCTGAAAGGAAGCATGTCTTTGCTGCAAGCGAAGCAACTAGTATGGGATGAGATCATTGTACAGATAAGAAACAACTCGGAGTACATAACCTTGATGAATGAACAAAAATTTGTAATCAAAGATTACGAGTTCTTCATCCTATCATGCAAATAAGTTGGAGTAAAGAACTCCTAGATTGCTAATTTCATTCATTTTGCGAATGAAATTCCACTTAGTGATTTGAGGCCCATAGATGTGGTGGACATAGTAACTACTATCATGGAGATCTCTAAAGTTGTCCAGGAGGAGGAAGTTAGAGTCAAAGTTGAGGAGTGCCTAAAGATGGTATAAAAAAATGTGGATGATTTTAATGCTGAGTTTGAGAGGATTGTCAGAGTTGTTGGAATATATTATATTCCTTGGAAGGTAATAATGTCTTTGTATTATGTCGGAAGTTGTCCACAATCTTATGTAAAAGAGTAATACATTATATCCCATATTTATTATGGCATAGTATACTCTTGTATCCATTTATTATATAAAGAGGTGTTATTTTGGAGAATTATATTATCCCACATTTAATATGTGAGAGTAATTCCTCCACATCTTTGGGTATATAATAGGCTCAAGGGAGCCTCTTAAGATATACCATTTTGTGATACCATCACATCTTATCCTGTGCTCACATCATACTGCCATTTGTATCAGTTTGTTTCAAGTTATTTGTAGTTTCTCTCTTTGTAGGATTGTAGGATATTTCTAGAGATAATAAAAGACAACCTTCCCATGGATGTAGCCCAATTGGGTGAACCACATATATTTGTTGTATTCTTTTTCCTTGTTATCCTTTTGTTCTTATTTATATGTTGATATATTGTTGGTTTCTTAGATATATAGATAGTTTAATAGATCTAATATTCTAACATGTTCTTGTTACTCCTTCTTCCAGTTCTGTGCCTCTTATTTATCTCGATTCTTCCTCTCCCTCAAGTATTCCACCTGAAACTCATGAAGCTCTTGAAGTGACTCTTGTTCCTTCTACTCTTCATGTTTGGGCTCAGAAAACTCTTGAATATGTAGGTAGTGAGGTCGGAAATCCTTATGACACTTGTCGAAATATATCTAACTTTGTTCTTATAACCAAAGTTTTGTCCATAGATGATCCTACTACTTATGCTCAAGCTAAGGGTGAGCCTCATTGGGAACAAGCTATTTCTGCTGAATATGAATAACTTTTGAGAAACAAGACTTGGTCTCTTGTTCCTCTTCCTTTAGGAAAGAATTTAGTTGGTTGTAAATGGGTTTGTAAAACTAAGTTCACTGCAGAAGGATAGATCGAAAAACATAAAGCTAGATTAGTTGCAAAAGGTTTTAATCAACTTGAAGGTATTTATTACAATGAAACTTTTGCTTCTGTTGCTAAAGTGAACACAATAAGAACCATTTTATCACTTTCTACATCTTATAAGTGGGAAATTCATCAAATGGATGTTAAAAGTGCCTTTTTAAATGGTGATCTTAATGAATAAATTTATATGAAACAACCTCCTGGTTTTATTTTTGCTGAATCCTCAAGTTTAGTATGCTAATTACACAAATCTTTATATGCTCTCAAACAATCATCTATGGCTTGGTATAATAAAATTGATGCATATTTCTTGATTAATGGTTTTAAGCATTGTATATCTAATCCAAATCTATATGTTAAGAACTTTGGTGATAATGTCCTCATTATTGTTTTATATGTGGATGATCTAATTATTACTGGAATCCAGCTTGTATTAATTCAAGATATGAAAATTGCCCTTTAGAAGAAGTTTGAGATGACATATCTCGGCACATTGCACTATTTCTTGGGTCTTCAGATCTGGCATATGGCCAATGGTATTTTTCTCTCTCAGCCTAAGTATGCGACAAATTTATTGGCTCATTTCCATATGAGTGATTGTAAACCTGCTCCTATGCCATTTCAATCAGGTGTAAAGTTAACTATTGAGTGTACCACTCCACTGATTGATGCTACTCTTTATCGTTAGCTCATTGGCAGTTTGATATATTTAACTCACAACAGATCAAATCTCTCTTTTGCGACCAGTATGGTTTCTCGATTCATGCAGAAATCTCGTGAAAGTCATTGGTAGGCAACCAAGAGAATTATGCGATATTTATAGGGGACATTCCATTATGGTGTATTTTATTCAAGTAGTTCTATAGTTTTACTCTCTGGTTATACAAATTATGATTGGGTAGGTGACAGTTCTGATTGGCGGTCAACTGCTGGTTACATATTTCAACTTGGTTCAAGTTTGATCTCTTGGTCCAGCAAGAAGGTGAAGACTCTTTCTTTATCTTCATGTGAAGCAGAGTATAGAGAAGCCAAAGAAGCAACTAAAGAAGTTTTTTGGTTATGACATGTTCTTACCAATCTTGGTATGGTTCTGAAATTGTCCACTGTGTTGAAATGATCAGGGTGCAATTCAACTTACTTATAATCCTATATATCACTCCAAGACGAAGCATCACGACCTTGATGCTCATTATATTTGAGATCTTGTCACCGATGGTATTATTTCTTTGGAGTATTGTCCTACCGAGCAACAGGCAACCGATATCTTCACCAAATCCTTGATAGAAGCGAAGTATGTGCATCTTCGTTCTTTGCTTGGGATGAGGGAATTTGTCATCAAGGGGGAGCAGTAATGACTCCTTCCTTCATTAGTGTTAGGATGGGCCCTTCTCCCAGCCATTATTAAGGGGAAGTGTTGGAATATATTATATTCCTTGGAAGGTAATAATGTCTTTGTATTATGTTGGAAGTTGTCCACAATCTTATGTAAAAGAGTAATACATTATATCCAATTTTTATTATGTCATAGTATACTCTTGTATCCATTTCTTATATAAAGAGGTGTTATTTTGGAGAATTCTATTATCCCACATTTATTATGTTAGAGTAATTCCTCCACATCTCTAGGTATATAATAAGCTCAAGGGAGCCTCTTAAGATATACCATTTTGTGATACCATCACATCTTATCCTATGCTCACAACATACTACCATTTGTATCAGGTTATTTGTAGTTGATCTCTTTGTAATATTGTAGGATATTTCTGGAGATAATGGAAGACAACCTTCCCATGGAGGTAGCCTAATTGGATGAACCATGTATATCTGTTGTATTCTTTTTCCTTGTCCTCTTTTTGTTCTTATTTATATGTTGATATATTGTTGGTTTCTTAGATAGCTAACTAGTTTAGTAGATCTAATATTCTAACAAGAGAAAGGTTGCCCAACTATTGGGACTTTGTGGGAGTACTAATCCAGTGGGAAAAATATAGTCAAAGACTAGTGGAGGCCAAAATAAAGGTAGATTCTTCCCATGAGAAGACTTCCAGTCTGAAGGGTAAGATTGTAGTTAATTATTTGAAGAGGGATTTTCAATTGTTGGGAATGGTAAAGACCCTACTTCGTCGTAGACTGAATTGCATAGGTCTAACCAATCTCAAAGTCGAACATTAGCAGTTCTTCTAGGCTCCTAAACTAGCTCCATCATTGTTGCAAATATGCAAGTAGTTTATCAATCCTCCCTTGCTCCAATTATCGAACCATCAACACTGGCTCTGCAACCTACCTATCATGACTAAAGATATTGCAGATTGTGTAAATATTTTTATTTTCAATCATTCATCTAGAGTTCAATTAGTATAGTTTTGCCACAAAACACACTGATATTTTTCTATGATGATTCACTGTAAGAAATCAAGAAGGAATATTTTGTAATGATTTCTCCCTCTGAGACCCTATAAAATAGTCTTATGATAAAAAACCATGGGTTCATAATTTTGGTTTCCAAGAGAGAAGTCTTGTAAACTGTAAATGAAGTGTATGCTCTATGGAAGATTAATACAAATTTTTGGTGATTCTAGCTCATCTGACTTTTTAGTATGTGTTCTTTTTTATGTTTATTTCATATGTTCTCACTATTCTTCTTAGATTGCATGTAATGGTAGTTGTTGGATATATTTACATGAATTTATGGATTATTCTAAGTCAAATTTTGATTAAATATGTCTATACTGATATGAAATATAATCCTTAAAATGCACTCCATGTACCCTAGAATTCCATTCAAATATTTGTCTCCTCCATTTCACGCAGAACTGTGATGCACTAGATTCTTAGATGTAATCCATGTGTATTGATTTTCTCTCGTGCTCAAGTCTTCTATCAAATATGCTATAACGACTGATAAGCTACATGTTTATGTGATGTTGGCCATCATGAATCTAATATTAATGCTTTTGTGAGTAATAGTTTACATCTGGCTTTGCATTTCCCCTCTTAAGGAAGGTTCTGAATCAATTTTCTCTCAAACATATTAAATACTAAGTTTGATATGAATTCCTATCAAATATTTAAAACACTCATCAAGATGTCCTAGGCATTGGTCTCTACTCAACCCAGGGGTTGTCTCTAAGAGCTACAACATATTCTGGTGCCATTTTCAGGGATGAATTAGAACATTTTCCTTGGGTACGACATTTGTACACCCTTCGGTAAGGTGAGAAGGAAGGGGTGTGGGTTGAATATATCTCACCTTGGCGACTCCATTGTCTAAATCTCATTTTGACCATCCTGTCTTTAAAAGGCCACACACTCACTCTAATACTTCACAACAGATAACCCCTCATGTATTTGACACTGAAAAAATAATATCCAGGAGGATCTGGAAACAAAGAACCCTTGTCACCCCAGTCCCTGTAACCTCTTTTATAGAAGTATCTTCTTATAACTCTCAAAAGGTTGTGATAAACTACTCAGAGTTTCCCTCTAAAGTTTTGGAATATCCCAAGGAACATGGTCTACCATTTATCTTGTTCTCTTTAAGAGTCAAAAACGAATAAGTCACCCTCTTTCTCATTTCATCCCTTCCCTGAAACTCAAGAATTTAAATACATCCTTATAAATAGTCCCACACAGAGTGTGAATAGCTTCCCAACCCATATCTAGTCAGCTGCAACTCACATACCCCCTTATCAAGGACTTGTAATAAATATTCTACCACCTCCCTTTCTCAACATGGTTGTCCTAGGCTTTTTCCTGAACAAATATGCCCCATTGGACTTGTCATAGCCCTTGAATGGTATGCCACAAGGCTATATTAAGATCTTCCCAAAATTCACAGTAGAAGATGACATCTCAGCACATAGGCATGTAGAAACTTTATGTGCATTTGCATAAAATCTTAATGTGGAACACCTAGATGTGGTGTTAAGACTTTTTGTCTAGTCTCTAGATGGGGAAGCTAGGAAATGGTTTAAATCCCTACCAAATGCTTCAATCACTACTTGGGAGGAGATGGATAATATTTCATGCAAAAATGGGGAGAGAATAAGGACCATGGTTATATCCGCACTAAATTCAATGCCATGAAGAAAAAACATAATTAAGATGTGTCAAAATTCATAAAAAGGTTTAATAAATTGTATAATAGTCTCCCTACTGAAATCAAACCTCCACGGGCTACTGCTAAAGTGGTTTTTGTTTGGCCTTTTGAATCAGAATTTGGTTTCACTCTCAGAGAAAGGAAGTCTCACTCCTTAGACCAGATTCAAATAGATTCTTTAGAAGTTGAAGCAAATTTCACCTCTACTGGGAAGTGGAGAGGGAGAAATGATCATGGAGATAGGATAAAGGGAAAAGAGGAAGCTAGTTCCTCAAACTAGGGAAAGGAAACTCAAGAGAAAAAACTCGAGGAAATGAACAAATTGATAAGAAACCTGTCTAACAAGCTTGTGAAACTGGAGTTAGAAAATAAAAACCCTCCTTGACAAAACCAACCAGCTCCTAACTAAAGTTTCAATCCTCAATATAGGAGGCCTCCTTTGCATCTCTTGTAAAGGGAGAGAAAAGAGCAAAAATATCACATTCAACCTCCATTGTATTTGGAAGATGATCTAGAGGAACATTCTAAGGAAACCATGGAAGCCCAAGAAAACAAATTCTCTTCGTTTTTTAAAGAGGAATACGAAGTTGAAGCACATGAGGAAGGAGATGATGATTTGGAGGCCGCACTGGATGATGGTGAGATTGAAAAATATTGTAGACAATTTGTTGACTTCATGTAGGCCCAACTACATAGGAAATATGATCTTAGATATTCTAGGAAAAGATCTAGAATGTAGGACCAAAATGAGGAGTCCTCTCCCCCAAATCCTCCTAAATCAACAAAGAAAGGAAAGAAGCCTCTAGACCAAGCCTCACCCAAAAAGAAAGAGTCCTCATATTCCATTCTCCACAAGCCCAAAGTTTCTAAAATATAGCAGTTTCCCTTACCATCCAAACCAGTATGTGATAAAGAAAAAGGCCTTGTTGACATTGTCACAACTGATAGAAGCCCTTCTACCTTTAATCTTTAAAACGAACAGGAGAAGGTAAAAAATTTTGTTCCTTTGATTGAACTATTAAAACAACCTAATTATAAATCTCAGGTGTTTCAGTTCACGTGCCCATCCACCATAGCTCCTTTGCATTATAGTTTGAACCTCTAGGAAGAAAGTCCCATGGTTTTATTTGGACCTCATGTTGAGAAAGACTCTTCCACTACCCCTTTTTATGTTACTTTGGTAGTTTATGAGATTATACTACAAAACTACATGCTTGACTCAGGAGATTCTCACAATCTAATGCCATTGTATGTTATGGAGCAATTGGGGCTACAAATTACAAATCCATATAAAGATCTATATTCTTTTGACTCCAAGAGAGTGAAATATCTAGGGATGATTAAATATTTAGTTGTTGATTTATCCCAGATTCCTGTAAAAAGTGTGGTAATGGATATTATAGTGGTTTATATCCATGCAATGTTCCGTATGCTATTGTCCAGGTTATGGGGGTCTAATATTGGAGGATCTGTCAAATTGGATTTGACATATGCTACAATCCCAATGTTTGGCAGAGAAGAAAGATGATTGTATAGAGAATCAAGATTTATGAAAATAGTTACAAGAGTTGTCTGTTCAAATAATGTCCCTGTATATGGTAAAGAGAAAAAATTATCTTGTTCGTTGTTAGAGTAACATGATCTAATCCTAGATGAAACACAAGTTGAATGTTCGGTCCAGCTAAACCAACAGTCACTAGAGTGTGATAAAGTATGGAAGCTATACTTTGATGGTGCTTATTCCAAGGAAGGAAATTTTGTAGGTGTGTTGTTGGTGTCCCCAGAAAGAATCTTGATACCTCTCTCCTTCAAGCTGGAGTATGAAGCCACTAACAATGTTGCTGAATATGAATCTTTGCTACTAGTTCTATAATTTTTTAGGAGTCTTAACATTGGGTGCTTGGAATTCTTTGGAGATTTAGAGATAGTGGTGAAAAAAATCATGAATCAATGCAAAACCAAACATCCAAGGCTAAAGGCTTACCGAAATGAGGTATGGGACCTTTAATATCCAATTTATGCCTAGAGAGAGAAATCAGATGGCTGATTCCTTGGCTATAGATGCAAGTAACTTTAAACCTCCTCAAAACCCACTACTCAAATATGAAGTTGAGGTCAGGTACCGACCTTCAGTACTTGATAATGTCAAACATTGGTAGGTGTTCGAGGATGAGGAACAAATTAAACGCTTCATGGAATTTATAGGATAATTTTCAAATTCAGTAATTGACCAGGAGGAAGAGAGAGTGATAGATGAATAATAGGCCAGTTGGGAAGAAACCATTGCAGGGCACAAGATTTTACAGTTGAAAGGTAATACTATCCCCAAGGGTTTGGTTCCCTTGGAAAGATTATTCAACCCAAATGATGTGGCTGCTAGGCCAACTGAGAAAGAAATTGAAGAGCAAGTGGAAGATTGCAACATTGGTTCAGATCAAGATCCTTGGATAATCAAGTTGGTGGAAGGAGTTCCTCATAAGTACAAGAAAAGGTATCTATACCTTTTCAAAAATTATATGGATGTGTTTTCTTGCTCTTATGATGATTTAAAAACATTTTATGCTACTCTTATTCAACACAAGATCCCTTTGAAGGTGGGGTGAAGCCATATAAGCATAAGATTAGGAAAATTAACCCTTTGTTACTCCCATCTATTGAAAATGAGGTAAGGAAGTTTCTCCAGGCAAAAATCATTATACCTTTGAGATATTCAGACTAGGTAACATATCTAGTCCCTGTAAGAAAAAATAATGGAGAAATAATGTTATGTGTGGACTTCTGGAATCTAAACAAGGCCTCATTAAAGGATAATTGACCTCTACCTAAAATGGACTACATTCTGCAGAAGGTGGTAGGATCTACCTGGATGTCCATGATGGATGGTTTTTCTGGATACAATCAAGTAGTTGTGCATCCTAAAGATCAAAAGAAAATTTCTTTCACCACACCTTGGGGAATGTTTATGTATGCCAGAATGCATTTTGGCCTCATAAATGCAGGAGCCACTTTCCAGAGAGCCATGGATATAGATTTTGTGGGAGAACAAGACAAGTTTGTAGTAATTTACCTAGATGACATCACTGTTTTTTCAAAAAAAGATGAGGAGCATATTGAACATCTACGACTCACTTTTGAGAAATGCATAAAATATGGTCTGTCTTTAAATCCTAAGAAGTCTCAGTTTTCTCTAAGTGAGGTAAATTTGTTAGGACACATCATGGAAAAAGAGGGGGTGAAGATTGATCCCAAGAGGGTGGAAGCCATCAACAACATCCCATTACCAAGAAATAAGAAAGAGATCCAGGTTTTCTTGGGTAGAATCAACTTTTTAAGGAGGTTCATACCCAATTATGTTGAGATAGTTAAAGAAATTACAGAGATGTTGAAGAAGGATAAGGAAGTGAAATGGATTGTAGAGTCTCGTGAATCATTCTCCATAATTAAAAGGGCTTTTGCAGAAGCTCTTGTATTAGTCAGCCCAGACTATCTAAAACCATTTTTCATTTTCTCTTTTTCTTCTCCTCATACAGTGGTTGTTGTCTTACTGCAGAAAAATAATGAAGGACATGAGAAACCAATAGAATTTTTTTGTTAGGTGCTACGATATGCTAAGCTAAAGTATAAAATTTTGGAGAAGCATGCCTATGCCTTGGTCAAAGCCCTAAAGGACTTTAGAGTTTATGTCCTGCAATCAAACATAATTGCTTAGGTTCCTACAATTGTTGTGAAATGCATTCTAGTATAGGGGGATAGTGAGGGAAAAATAGGCGAATGGATTGCTAAAATTTAGGAGTATGACATGGATATCAAGACTACCAAGCTGATTAAGGGGCAAGGGCTAGCTAGAATTCTATCTTAAGCAAATTTCTAAGAATTGGGAATAAACTTACTAGCTGGAGGAGATAGAGAATGTGGAAATTTGAAGCAACAACAAGAGATTTAAACATCAGCCCAAAAAATCCAAATGAAGTATATTGTGTCTCACTGGTCTAAAAGTATTGTTCATTATCTATTTTTCCTGAGGTTCCCAGTAAATTTTGATAAAGTTAAATACAGGGTTCTAAGGCTGCAAGCCCATAATTTTTTTATCTCAAATGGCCAATTATACTAGAAGGATCATGTGAGTATTGTGCTTTTATATTTGGTTCAAGAAGAAATCCACAAAGTGATGGATGAATTTCATAGTTGTGTCTGTGGGGGACATTATAGTTGGAAGGCTACATCACACAAAATCCTCAAAGAAGGCTTCTATTGGCCCAAAATATTTTGGTGAGGTGAATACTTATGTTCATCCCTATGAGAAGTGCCAAAAATTTGTTGAAAAATAGAAATTAGCACCTTTTCCTCTAATCC
This sequence comes from Pinus tabuliformis, assembly GCA_031772625.1. Classification (NCBI taxonomy): domain Eukaryota; kingdom Viridiplantae; phylum Streptophyta; class Pinopsida; order Pinales; family Pinaceae; genus Pinus; species Pinus tabuliformis. The sequence continues at coordinate 57,544,445 of CM062809.1, forward strand.
TTATTTTTGTTGAAGAACCTTTCAAATAGTGGGGGTTAGACTTCATTGGGGAAATACACCCACCCTCCAGCGGTCAACACAAGTGGATACTCACAACTACCGATTACCTCACTAAGTGGGTGGAAGTAGCCCCAACTAGGAATGCAACTGATGTTGTAGTTATTAAGTTCATGGATGAAAACACCCTTGCTAGGTTTGGTTGTCCCAACAAGGTTGTCACTGACAATGCTCAGGTGTTCAAGTCAACCAAATTTATTGATTTTTGATAAAAATACAACATTATGGTAGGCCACTCCACTACCTATTACCGACAAGGAAATAGATTGGATGAATCCTCAAATAAAACCTTGGTAAGATTTCTAAATAAAAAAATTTCATAAAATCAGAGGAACTGGGACTCATATCTAAAATTTACCTTCTAGCCAACAAGGTTACCACCAAGAGATCCACTAGGAAATCCCATTTTGAGTGTGTTTATGGAAAGGATGCAATCTTCCCCATAGAGTTAGTTATGCCAGTAGCTATAATCCTGCAAGATATTGAGGAAGATGCAAAAAATTTGACAAAAAAGATAAATCAGTTGGTGGAACCTCAAGAGATCAGAGAACAAGTGAATCAAAATTTGATCAGTTACCAGGAAAAAATGAAGTCCTTATTTGACAGAAAGGCAAAATATAAGTATCTTCAACCAAGAGATTTAGTGCTAAGGTGGGATGACAAGACAGAAGAGAAAGGAAATCATGGAAAATTTGATCCTCTATAGTTCAGACCATTCAATATTGTTGAGGAAAAAGGGAACAATATCTTCCTACTAGAAAATTTATAAGGCGAAGTGCTTGGGCTACCTGTGAATGGGAGTTTCTCAAGATTTACTTCTAACATTGAAAGAGTTCACTCCTACTCACTGCAAATATTGGTGAGACATTTGTAAATAACCATCACTATTTTGAGTTTCTATAATTACTGTTTTTTTTATGAAAGTTTAAATGAAATGGCTCCATGCCCAAGGAGTAAGGCACTAATCTGTGGGTTCTCAGTGCATTGTATCCAATACACTGTCCCCAGTTGGAGTCAATGTTATTTCCCTCCATAAGTTTTCTCGGAAGGCTGAGAAACCAAATTTGAGGCTCCTAGATAAAATACCATTAAATCAACTATGGGGGCAGCTACCAAGCCCTAGAGCCATAGCAGAAGTTCTGAAGTCCAAGATGTCACTCACAAGAAGCCAATTAGGAAAGTGTAGCTAGGTAAAAAGAATTTTTTCCACAAGCGCGCATTATTAGTTAAAGGTAGAGCAATTTAGGGGTGGATCATCATCCACCCTTGCCCGAACACTCCTCAGAGGCATTTAGGGGTAACCTGCACAGATAATAAGCAATCCCCCCCTGAAATTGAAAAGTCAGACTAGTGGGCTTGTCGATCCAATGTCCAAGATTCATTCCAGGGGGTGAGATTTGGATCCAGCCTCCCACTATCCAACCCACCGGAGGATGGTGGGGACTATGTGCCACGTGGACCAATCCGTCGACACTAATTCAAGTGAGTGTGATTTTGAAAGGTAAAATGATAAGTTGTCTTCCCTTGCTCCTGTCCACCTATCCCCCGTCATCATCCAATCCCATCCAGCCACATGTACCTCTCATGACATGATCCCACATCAACTGATCGTTTCCTCCGCCTATAAAAAACCCTTCCCACCTCACATTTTCGAAATTCATGCTAGTTCCCGGTGCAAACTCTCTTGCAATTCATCTATCTAGAACATTGTTAGAGCTTTCAACGGGCTAGGAACCTCCAAGAAATGTCGTTTTCAACCCATTCCATGACAAATAGGTAACCAACTAGTCCCCTCTACATGTAAATCGTTCGAATATTCATAGAATATGAAGAAGACAGCTCTCGAGACCCCTAAGGCCCATGAGGCCAAACCCTCCTCCAATGCCGACCCTTTCATGGACATGGAGGCACAAATTACCAACCCCTCTTGTTCCTACCACCTCTTTGATCTCAATTTCAACCTATATGGTATCCAAGTTAGGGGAGAAGACCCATTCCGGGTGGTTGACTCATGCTTATACTACCAAATGTCACCCTCTATGCACCATTTCCCTGAGTTTATCTCTTGGTTGACTGCAACCTACATAGAAGAGAAAAATGTCTTTGTCTCTTCTACTGGGGCCAAAATCCTTGAAGTAACCCTAAAGCTGATTCAAAAGGTCCTGCTTTACCCTAGCTCTCCTGAACCCCAACATTTCACAGAAACCACATTGGTTTATCATTATTCCACCCTTGCAGCTAATGAGCAACAATCCTTCCTGCAAATGGTCTTGGCCCCTAGCCTATAGTCTTTGCCTATTGCTGACAGTTTCCCCATAACCCTCTTTGCAGAGCCCATTCAACCCATTCTATCCCTAATTTCTCATCTGCAGGGGGATGATGATGCCAATATTTCTACTAAGGTCACTTTGGGTTTCCTGAGGCAAATGATGCAGCTTGGCCATTTATTTGACATTCCTGCTTACCTATTTGGGGCCATAAGATTTCAGTTGCACCATTTTCCTACCACATCCTTTTTCAGATATTATTCATTATTGTTCTATTTGTTTGTGTACACTCATGTGGATGAGTTCGAGTGCTTGGGTCTCAATTTGGTGGCTGGTAACAAACAAAGGAAATATGTGTTCAACTAGGATGTTGACGCTAGGAAGAGGCCAGATTTTAATAGTTATTCCCAGTTTATATCCTCTTATATGGCCATTTCATATAATATTATCGATGGTGTCCCCCCCTAGAATTATCCATCAACAAAAATATATTCTCCAGCTTAGCAAGGACACCAGGGCAGGGGATTGGTACCTTTTTGAGAATTACATAGAAGCCAGGGTCTATTAGCATGAGCTCCCTCCTCACCACTTACTTGTGTTCATTCCCATGAGGATTTTTTCTCTATAATTCATCATACATAGCCTTAATGTGGACCAAGTCCACTTTGTCCCTGCAAAGAAGGGATATATGTTTAAATTGGGAAGGCATGTGGGGCCTTTTATTGTCAATTCTAGGCAGGCCTTCAAGGCAGTCGAAGCATTACTCAGAAAGATGAATTTAGAACTAGGGGATGTATGGAATTATGACCCTCACGGTGTCATTTCCCAAAGAATATAGAAGATAAAGGCTTCAACCTATGAGCATGAATCTAGGCCTGAGATCAAATGGAAAGCTAACTTCGATTCATGGCCTATGAACATAGGAATGGAGATCGAGACTCCAAAAAACAAGGACAAAGCATAGAAGAGGATTGTGGACCAAACTCTAGATACGGAGATGGAAGATGTACCCACAAGTAAAAGGGAATAAATCCAAGAGATAGAAGAAGAAGAATATTATACTAGGTTAGTGGAAACAAGGCCAGATCAACTAGGTTTTCAAGTGACCTTAGAGGATCCAATATAGACTGTTGCCTCATCCTATTCAGAGGTATCTATTTTAGGTGAAAAATGAAGTGAAACTGTTACTAAGTCAAGATGGATTACTGTAAAGGCGATTAAAGAAAGAAACAAGAAGGTGAGGGAAGATATTTAGCAGCAAATGACATCTCATTCAGTTCCATATCAGACCATCCTTCTGGCCTCTATGGACTTAGAAAGAAATCAAATGAAGTTATCACTACAACATTTACTAGAACACTATTTTCCTTCAGGTTCTTTGTTCAAAGCCTTGGATGTTTCTCTGGATTTGACAAGTGTTCCCCTACCATATAACATAAATTTCCACATGAAAGTTGGAGAGATGATATACAACGAGCTCAATAGGAATGCAATGACTATCAACAAGGCTGAGAAGCTGTTGGAAAAACATGCAACTAGGTTAAAGCAGGAGAGAGCCAACCCCAGGGCTCTCCACATGCAAAACGAGAGCTTCAAAGAGTTGATCGTGAAGCTAGGTATAAATCAAGAAGACAAAAATTCCTTCGAAGCCCTCCTTCAAAGTTCCCAAATAGAAATCCAGGAGCTAAGGCATAAAATGAAGATGCCAGGTAGTGAACATGCGCAATCTAAAGAACTTACACGGGTTGAAGAAGAGAAGGTAATTCAAGCCAAAGAGCTCATTGAAAGGAATAATGAAATAGTAGCCCTAAAGTAGCAAGCAATAGAGCTACAAATGAGAATAGACACGCATATCTGTGTAGTAATTGTACCTGGATATCCTCAAAACCCCACAGAACAACTCACTAAGATCCTTCTTGAACTCCATATTTTAGAAGGGGAGATTAAAAGGGTACATATTGATTTGGATGTTGCCTAGAGAAGCTTAGCAGAGGAAGAGAAGAAGTTGGAGACTACTTGGACAATGCAGACATCATCAGTAAGAACTTATAGGAAGCAAACCAAGAGGTATCTACATTGAAGGGAAAGATGAAAGGAAACATGTCGTTGTTGCAAGCCAAGCAACTAACCCGGGATGAGATCATTGAAGAGATAATAAACAATCGGAAGTACATAACCTTGATGGATGAACAGAAAATTGTAATCAAAGATTATGAGTTCTTCATCCTATCAGCCAAAGAAGATGGAGAAAAGAACTCCCAGATTTCCAAAAATTTCATTCAGTTTGTGAATGAAAGGCCACTCAATGGCCCATAGATGTGGTGGACATAGTAACTGTTATCATGGAGATCCCTAAAGTTGTCTATAAGGAGGAAACTAGAGTCAAAGATAAAGGGTTCTTATAGGTGGTATCAAAGGATGTGGTTGCTTTTAATTATTAGTTTGAGTGGATTGTCAAAGAAGGGTTTCCCAACTATTGGGACTTTGGGGGAGTACTGATCCAGTGGGAACAATACAGTCAAATACTAGTGGAGGCCAAAAGCAAGGTATATTCTTCCCATGAGAATACTTCTAGTATGAAGGGTAAGACTGTAGTTAATTGTTTGAAGAGGGATTTTCAACTGTTATGGATGGTAAAGACCCAATTTCATCCTATAATAATTTACACAAGTTTGACCAATCTCAAAATCACATATCATCGGTTCTTTCGGGCTCCTCAACCAGCTCCAGCATTGTGGAAAATATGTGAGCAGTTTGTCAATCCTCTTGTGCTCCAAATAATTGAACCATCAACACTGTCTCCACAACCTACCTATCATGACTAAAGATACTAGAGATTGTGTTGACCATAACACTTTAATTTCATGTTTTATGTAAATAGTTTTATTTTCAGTAAATTAGTTAGAGTTTGGTTAGTACAGTTGTGCCACAGAGCATGCTGATATTTTGCTATGATGATTCACTGTAAGCAATCAAGAAGGAATATTTTGTAATAGGCTATCCCTATAAGACCCTATAAAACATTTTTATAATACAAAACCATGGGTTCAGAATTTTTGTTTCCAAGAGAGAAGTATTGTAAACTGTCAATGAAATGTATGCTATGTGGAAGATTAATACAATTTTTTGGCGATTCTGGCTCATCTGAATTTGTAGTATGTGTTATTTTCTATGTTTATTCCATATGTTCTCACTATTCTTCTTAGATTGCATGTAATAGTAGTTGTTGGATATGTTTTCATGAATTTATGGATTCATCTAAGTCAAATGTTGATTAAAGATGCCTATATTGATATGAAATCTAATCCTTAAAATGTGCTCCATGTATCCTAGCATTCCATTCAAATCTCTATCTCATCCATTTCATGTTGAAATTTGATGCACATTATTCTTAGATTTAAGCCCTATGTATTGATTTTCTCTCTTTCTCAAGTCTTCTACCAAATCTACTATAACAACTAATAAGCTACAATTTTATGTGATGTTGGCCACTGTGAATATAATATTAATGCTTCTGTGAGTAATAGTTTACATCTGGATTTGCATTTCCCCTCTTAAGGAAGGTTTTGAATCAATTTTCTCTCAAATATATTAAATACTGAGTGTGATATGAATTCCCAGCAAATATTTAAAACACTCATCAAGATGTCCTAGGCACTAGTCTCTCCTCAACCCAGGGGCTGTCTCTAGGAGCTAAAACTCCCCACAACATATTGTATGATCCCAATGGAAGTACATTCAAATATGTTGATTTAGGCATGCCATTCAACTCAAATGCACAAGCTCTTACCCAATGATGAACTTTCTTCTTTGTACCTATATCCAACTACACTAACCGAGATTATGCATGCACTTCTTTATTTAAACCACACTTATACACTAGGTCATTATTAACATAACAATAATTAGATGCAGGGTCAATCAAAATAGAAACAACTTAATGACAAAGCTTACCGTCCATCCTGATAATAGATGCTTGGTGATCTTCCTGTCTATTCTCCAATGCTGCATAGATATGAGGAGTACTTTGTCCAACATCTCCCATTATTTTTTCCTCCTAAGCACTGTATATATGCGATCTACCACCCTGATGTTGTGAACAATTTCTCTTGTGATGCTCTCTTCCACAAGTTCAACACTACAAAGGCTTCCAACATACACCCTCGTTCTACTCCTTAGACCGAAATCCCTGTCCTCTATCAGATGCATTGAACTTCTTATGTAGTGTCACATTCTCTTTGTTACTTATATCTTGAGGTCTTGTTCACTTCTTGTCATGTTTTCCTTTATTATTTGCATTACCTTTCCTATCCAACTTCATCTCAGATATGTGCTTTAATTTCTCAAAAAAATGCTTTAGCTTCCATATGGCCTCTGCCAATAATCTAGGCTCATCAAAATAAATCATGTCCTTTAACACTATTGACAATCCACTGATGAATCATTGGATCTTGGCCTTCTCTTCCTTGAGGTAAGGCACATACCTCAATAACTCTAAGAATCTACTAGTGTACTCCTCATCAGTCATAGATCCCATCTTCAGCTCATAGAACTCTTTTTCCTTGTCATCATAGTATCTATCTGATAGATACTTCTTCCTGAATAGTCTCTCAAACTCACTCCAATTCAACTTCTCTTCATGAATAGCTATGACATTATTTACATCTTCCCACCAGATATTTGCTTTAACTTTAAGGTTGAATTTCGTTATCCTAACCTTCATGTTCATTGAGTAATGATGCAACCTGAAGAACTTATTCATCCCAAGCAACCATGCTTCGACATCTTGTGACTTCTTCATTTCCCCATAAAATGTAGGTGGATTTTATTTCTTGAACTCATCTGGAAAATATCCCCTACCATTCCTCCTGTAATGATGATAACGATGATGACCATGATACCTATTTGAACCATAACTAGAGTAAACCCCTTGTCCATTACCTCGTCTATCAGGTGTATCCAAGAATTTTCCATCTCTAACTGTGTCATCTTTATCCAACTTGTGCCCACCATGTGACCTGCTACCATATGATCCATTAGTCCTATCCTCTATTGACTTTTCAGTATATTGGGAGGTACTCTATACTTGTGCATGTGTGATTCACTGCTTTATATTTTCTATTTTTTAAAGTAGCTTTTGTTTAGATTCTTGATTTGGTAGCATCAGTGAATCAAATTGTGCACAATGAAGTATAGCTTAAGAGGGAGTTGGTCACATTGTAAGTGACAATGTCAAAGTTTTCGGTTGGTCTCTGGTATGAGGAAAGGTTGGAGGGGTTGTCCAACTATAGTCCATGGAATGAAAGCATCAAGTTGTTCTTGTAGGTCAACAAGATGTGGGAGTTCACCAAGAAAGGCATCAAGAAGCCAACTGACCCAAAGGAGCCGGAAGTGTATGACAATTTGGATATGAGGGCGAGATTGATCATCCTCGATGGTGTGAAGGATCCCCTAATACCTCATTTGTTCGGGAAGAACACTGCACATGAGATGTGGATGGATCTTCAAATTTTATTCCAGAATAAAAACAAGAACTAGGTACTAGTATTGGAGTATAAGTTGAAGTCGACCAAGATGATACGGGGTGAAGGAGTGACATTGTATTTGACAATATTGTCTTAGGTCAAAGATGAGTTTGTTGTCGTTAGTATGACTATTTCATATTCTGATATGGTGAGGATTTCTTTGAAAGGGTTCACCGAGGAATGGAGGCCCTTCATCAAGGGGATCGTTTCCAGAGAGAAGTTACCAGACTTGAAGAGGTTGGGGACAACTTCATTCATGAAGAATTGTGAAATGAGGATCTTCATCCGAAGAAGAGGGCTTCAGATGATGACATGGAACTTGCAGCACAAATGAAGGGTAAGAAGAATAAGGACTTGAGTAAAGTAAAGTTTTTCAACTATGGTGAGATGGGTCATTTTTCATCGAGATGTCAGATGAAGAAGAAGTAGTTCATTGGTGTTTCCATTTTTGCTAAGATATATGCTCTCATCATAAGGTTGGAGGAGGAGGACTTTGCTATGATATTTCATTTATCGCAAGGCACTATTGATGAGGATAGATGGTATGTGGACATTGGTGCATCGAAACATATGAGAGGGTCACATGAGGTTTTTGAGACTCTATCTGAATGGGACTCAAAGTTGCACATGGTGTTGGGTGACAAGAGTCATAAGGAAATTCGAGGATCGGGAGTTGTGTCATTCAGGATGGAGACAGGACGAGTGATGCGGGTCCAAGATGTATTATTTGTACCAAAACTTAGATATAGCATGGTATCTTTCTCGATGATCAAGAATAAGGGGTTTGAGGTCTTATTACATGATGGGAAGGCAAGAATCAAACTTAGAGGCTCTAGCTTCATAGGTATTTTTCTTGGAGTTATAGAGTATGGTCTATATAAGCTTATCGGCAAGCCTATAGATCATCAGATAAAGAAGTAGGTGGACCAGGTGCAAGTTCCAGATAAGTAGTTGGAGGTGCAATATTTAGAGGTACAAGTACAGGTTCTAGAGAAGAAGGTCTAGGTTCCAGAGGCTTAGAGGGAGTCGAGTTCTAGTGGGAGCTTACAGATTCAGAGGGAGGCTTTGCAGCCCAAGAAAAGTGTGCGGTCAGTGGGGATAAAGGGTGCTTCTACATCTACCAGGAAGGAATCATGGATGGATTGGAAAGAGATACTGTAAAAGAAGAATAAGCAGGATGCTTCCAGTGATAGCGACACTTCCAATAGAGGTGTATTTCACGCTATAGGGATTGTTGTAGTGATGAGCACCAAGAGTTAGGCAAGTGTTGTGAGTAGTGATGATGACGATGAGTTACTTCCTAGTATTGTAAGTACCTCCCTCACTAAGAAGGAGTGTTTATTTTTTAGTATCTTGGGAAGTACTCTAGGCCCTAGGGTTAGAGGTTTGGAGGGTGAAGCACCACAAGAGTCACTTGTGGGCCTAAATCCCAAGGTTGGGGTTTTGCACCCATAAATGTTTGGGCCAAAACCATGGATAATTTCTTACATGAGATGGATGGAGATGATAGAGGATGGAGAGGAGAATATTATTCTTTGAGAATCATCAAAATTTGAGTTGTCCTTAGTGAGTTATGAATTTTTGAAGTTGATAATGGATTTTTGGACAATCAAGTCATGTAGGCTTGAAATGGTTAAGTCCAAAAGTAATGTCTATTGGTGAAATTGAGTATCCCTTATAAAATTTATAAATACAAGTTGAATGTGTTTCATTTTAGCACCCAAATGTGCAAAAAACATAGAATATCAACTTCATAGGTATCTAAAACTCTAAAAGGAGGCAGGTTGAGTTTCCACAGACTGGGTTTCTACAGGCAACGAGTTTCCGCAGACTAAGTTTCTGCAAGAAGTGATTTTTCTCAAACTAGGTTTCCACGGGAAGTGTGTTTCCACATACTGGGTTTCCGTAGGTAGTGTGATTCTGCTGGCTGGGTATAGGCCGAGTTTCCGTAGGTAGGGGCCACAGTTTGACAACAGATTTGAGGTATAGTGGTGTTGATTTTATGTTGAATTTGTTGCTAGTTGGATGGTCCTAGTGTGGAAAGAATTGTTTCATCCTATGGAAGTCATGTTTTAAGGTTGCCTTGGGTGTTAAGAAACCTTAACTAGGATCAAATTTCACAGTGGAGGTATTGGGCACTTAGTGGTTGGTGGAGGGAAACAAGAAAGAGACCAAGTAGCCCTTGAAAAGCATTCATAACGAGAGCTTGACAGTTGAAGGTTGGGTGAAGGGTTGAGCCTAATGTGTAGCTCTTTGATGGATGAAAGAAGCTACTAGATTGGCGAAACCTAGAAGAGCATATTGGATCAGCCCATGTCCATTGAAACATAAGTGACTTGCAATAGTGATAGGTGGTGGAGATTCTATGTGTTGTCCTTCGATAGGCTAAGGGGAAACTAGCGAGCATAATGAAATCGAAGGACTGGAAGGACGAGATATGACATAAAGACTACAATGAGATTGTCATTGTATCTTGTATCCCTTATATGGTATCCCTAGACCATTGTATTACTCAGTTGGTTTAATATAACAAAGATTGGATTGTTGTACATATTTGTACAATATTTTGTAAAAAGTTGTCTATACTTGTGCATGTGTGATTTACTACTTTATATTTTCCACTGTGCAAAGTAGCTTTTGTAGATTCATAGATTCTAATATTTTATCCAAACACCAAGGTCCTGGAAATTCAACATTCTCCTATCCATGACTGATTCTAATTGGTCCTTGTCTCTGCAAGTCTAACAAGCTCTAAAGAATCACTGCATTGACCTATACTTGTTTCTCTTGTGCCTTAGCAAGTCTCTCTTGATATTGAATGATTCATCCATTATCTTCTTTGAAACTCCTTATTTCTTTCAAACTTCTCAGAGTGTCTCCTATGTCAGGATAATATCCCTCACCATGCTTCTCATCTGATCTATAGGGAGAATCTTGTGAGTTGAATTCTACCATCTTGCATGTCATCTTTGATCTTCTCTTCCTACAGGATATATCATGTCAGATTAAACCAAATCATAAACAAACCAATGTACCTTAGTTTAGTTCAGGGGAGGATATCTCATCTACAATACCAACCAGATTAGTGCAATACATATATAAACATAATCATATCAAAACTTAATCATCATTTCAATCATTAACCAGTCATCAATGCATGACCATACCAACCACATGCCATGACCTCATGCATGAAAATATCACCATGAAAATATATTCATAACAACATATAAACACTGACATGCATGACCAATGCACAATTGGCATACACTCATGATGACCACATCCAACAAAAACACCATCAACTTTTCACATAGCGACACCACTGCAACTATGATCAACGCCATGCATATGAAACTAACACATATACCACAAGAATAACGAAAATACATGTAATCAACATGTACGCATGAACAACACACACTTCCCATCCACTCCAAGGGGTGAACCATGCTCTGATACCACTCTATAACACCCTCCTCCCACATTTACCAAAGTTAACTGGTCTGTTGATGTAAACATGTGATGAGAGGTTACTATTATATGATTCAAATCCCCATGTATAGATAAGGAAGTGGAGCCGACAAAATAAAACATTCAGACCTTCCATAGATGCGACAAAATCTTTAGGAGCCACTCAACCCTTTCAGGTGACCAACCCCTGAGACAACTTGACATTTCAGTGATTTGGACCCTCAACCACTCCCATGACAAGCCATGCATGTGACTGAGGCCTTCCAATCACTCCCACAACAAGGCATGCCAGAGACAATGGACTTTTTCTGCTATTTCTAAGCTAGCAACATCGGATTCTGTGCCACTTTTTCAGGGTCAGGGCTCAGGCCACTGCCTATAACTCTGGAACCAAGGGCTTCCAAATTTTTTTTCCAACCAAGGCTTCCATGACTAGTAACTCAACCCAAGTTTTTACAGGGATTCTAGAGCGTTTGTCCAACCAAGGCTTCCAGGAACTAGTAACTCAACCCACAACCATAAGGAACATGAGAACCAATCAGAAAACAAAAGGAAAGACAACCACAACACCATGGTTATCCAGGAAATGGCAAGGCTAGGAAAATCCACTGCCAATCTAGGAAATCCTCCATGCCAATGACAGATCATAACCAAGAAACCACATGCATGTGCCATGCATGCCAAAACTAGCAAGGAAATCATACATGCAACTCGGTACCTACAAGCAAAACACATTGTAGTTTTTGATCTCGATGTCCTCTTACACTTTCCTACTCTTCCTTTTCCTTCTTGCTCCAAATCCTAAGTATGTCACACTCCTCCAAGAGTGCTCCAAGAAATCTCTATGTGTCCAATGGTATGAGAGAGAGAGTAGAAGATGAGAGCTCCAAAATTGTACTAACAAAAAGCTACAAACTAATCCTTAGAAGCCTTTTTCTTAATGAGGCCTCTATTTTCTTCATTTTTTTACCAGGGTTGTTACATTATCAACCAAATCTTTCCATTTCTTTAAATAACCAAATACATCATATTTATTTCGAATACAGTAAATCCAGTTTTTCCTAGTTGCATCATCAATAAAAGTAACATAATATCAAAAGCCATAGAGAGATGATACCTGAGGAGGTCCCCATAAATTTGTATGCACAAGATATATTTTTTTGCTCTTCTTTTCCTTCCCAACTCTGAGAAATATGACTCTCTTATGTTTTCCATAAACACAATTTTCACAGAAATTCAAATCAAGATGCTTCAAACCTGGCAACAAATTTCTTGAGTGAAGAATATGACTCCCCTTTACTCTCATGTGCCCAAGCCTATAATGCCACAATGTTGTATCTACTCCTATGGAGGCTAGATCATTAACAAAATTAGAAATACCATTACATAAATACAACATACCAACCTTTTCTCCTTTTGCTATTACCAGGGCTCCTTTAGTGACCTTCTAGGTTTTGACTGTGAATGTAGTTACACAACCTTCGCCACCTAACTACCCTATTGAAATTAATATTTTCTTCAAATATGGAACATGACTTACCTCCTTCAATATCCATTGGTTTCCATTTTTTTCTTTATAAAAACCTTACCCATTCCAATGATTTTAAAGGGTTTATCATCACCCAAACAAACATGTCCAAAATCTCCTTGAACTTAGTCATGAAAATTTTTCCTATTAGGTGTGCCATGGAATGAAGCCCTTGAATCTACCACTAGGCATCAATAATATTCTCTAATGAAATAATCAAAGCATCTTGCAACACATCACTTGTCACATTTTCTTCATGATTGTTCTCTTGTTGTCCATCTCCTTCTTTTCCCTTATGAGATTTGTAGTCTTTCTTCAAGTGTCCTTTCTTCCCACTTTTCCAGCGCACTATCCCTAATCTAGATTTGGAACTGCCTTTTCTTGACTTACTGTGATTTCCTATGATCCTCCCTCTTTCCATTTTTCTTTCCCTAGTCTCTGCAGATAAAACATTTCCTGATGTCTCATTGGATCTTTTCCATTGCATTTCCTCACTAAGGATAACACCAACAACATCATCAAACTTTAAAGTACTAGATCCAAAGACAAAACTACTAATAGCCATAACTAAGCCATTCCAACTTTCTAGCAATGAGCATAGAAATAATAGAGCCCTAACTTTATCATCAAAATTTACCAATACAGAACTTAACTGGTTGGTAACCATGTTAAATTCATTTAAATGATCAACAAAAAATCCACCTTCTGACATCTTCATATTAAATAGACGCTTCATAAGAAATACCTTGTTTGAGGTTGAGGGTTTTTCATATAGTTTGGAAAATTCCATAATTAAAGATTTTGTTGTTGTTTCCTTCAAAATGTTGAAGGTCACTGACACTTCTAGACACAACCATATTGTTCCTAGTGCCTTTCTGTCGAGAAGATCCCATTCTTCATTTTTCATACTCATTGGCTTCTTTGATTTTCTGCTCAATGGTAGGTACATATGATTATGATACAAATAATCTTCCATTTGCATCTTCCACAGCTGGTAGTTTTTGTCTTTACAATTCTTGACCCTAAACCTACCATCTTCCACCTTTGTTCCCACTCAAACCAGGAACCCTTCTCTCCTACAAGTTTATCAGCCAAATACATCATTGGATCTGATATTAGTTGTCAGAAAATAATTAATGGAGCAATGAAACACATACAATATTGTGGAAACACAAACAAAAAAACACATAAAACAAGAGATACATAGATATATGTGGTTCACCCAATTTGGGCTATGTCTACGGAGAAACAACTAGACCTTCTTTTTATATTATCCAACAAAATGAAAAGATACAAGCTACAATAGATATGTTGTAATTTCATCTTCGCTCGTACACAATATCCTCTCTCTTTCTCGCTTAGAATCATAATACGTAGCCATAATACAATTCCCTCATAAAACTAAGGGTTCCCTTCTAGTGCAAAAAAACCTAAATTAACATAACTTCTACCATCAGATCATCTGCCTAATGAATGGCCCATATTGACTACAAAATTACAATATTTTACAAGGTAAATTTTCATCTATTTTTAGCTTCAGGGGCGCTGCCCTTGAGCCACCCCACGTGGAGGGGTGTACAGTCTTCCTAGGGTATACACCCAGCTGAAACAAGACCTATGAATCAGGAAGATAATCAAGCTCCACACCTAACATGCTCAAATGTTGCTTCCACTTTGGCTTTAACTGCTTTTGGTTCTTCAAATGATTATACAAATTATGCAATGGTATGAATCCTTTCATGGTATTTTATCCCCCCCTCAGACACATAGGTTTTTAATACATTGATTAGACCTAGGCATTAGAATATGAGCACGTGTCAAGAGATTAACAGAGCTAATGCAACTAGAGGAATTCATATTTTTAGCATACTTTCACCAATCTTGACCATGGAAGGGTTGGGGGTAGAAATTGAAGGGTCCCTAATGGTAATCTCAGACATTATAGAGAAAAATAAACCCATAAGGGTCATGTTGGAAATACTAAGAGGGGGGGTCGAATCAATATTTCCTTTTACAATTGATTTTTTTATATCAGTTAAGATCACGTAAAAATAAAACACAAAACAATAAATTTATTAACAAAATGAAAAGGACTCCAATCCTATTTTTACATCAATAAATTTTTACAATAGGACTTATAATTTATTTATGGATCCAACCCTAGATGAATACTCCAATATTCAATCAAACCAGACTCCAACCTATATTATACCAAACTCCAACTTGCTCTTCTTGAGAACTCCAATCCTCTCTAATAATTTGGGCTTCAACTTAGTTTTCCGCAAGGCTCCAATCTTGTGTGAGGACTCCAATCCTCTAGGGCTCCAACCCTCTGCTTCAATTCCTCAAAATGGTTATAGTACAACTTCAATACTTCCAATATATTCTTCAACAAGTCCTGAAAACAACTCCAAGGTCTACTTCAACAAATTCTACAAAATGCTCTAGGGGCTTAGTTCATCAAAGTCAACTCCAATTGTTCGCACAAAAAATCATCTTCAAGGTTACTTAATCAAGGCTTATGCTACTCCAAATATGTCCTTAATGTTTTGTATAACATGCTCTCTTCAAGCTTCTCCAATAAGTCAATAAGAGGTCTTCAAATGATCTTCAATGCATTGCTACAAGTGGCCTCCAAGATGCTTCAAGATGTTTGCTACACAAGTTGCTTCAAAGGTCCACTTAGAACATAACTCCAAGACTCTTCATTTGCTTCAAATTTTCTTATACAAACCTACATCACCAAGTTTTGTACAAGGTCCTTATGGAAATTCTCCAACAACTTGTTCCAAAATGTCCTCCAGAATTGATCTAATACTGCCTTTAAACCTTTTACTCCAATACTTCTTCTACAAGAGTAAAGAATTATCCAAGGTGTTCCATGATCTTCCAAGAATATTCAATAGGAATATCCCAAATCTTCTCCAATTTTCTTCAAATTTTAACGATTCTTGGTCTCCAATAAGCACTTCTTCAAACTTTGCGGTCATCTCCAAGAAAAACTACCAAGCCAACTCTAATTCCCTTCAAGTTTGTTGCAAGTTACCTCTAAATGATGCTAAAAGCCTACTCTAAAATTACAAACCATTGTCCTCAACTAATTCACATCATACTACAAAGTTTTCAATAGTGTATAAGGAAATATGTTGCTCTAGATATTTCTTTTGTTGTCCTTCAATTCAAGATCAGAGGTTTTCCTAGTCAAGGTCCCAATAGTATTTTATCAAAGCCTATTGTTTATTGATAAGATCTGCTCCAATTTTAGTAGGTATGCTACAAGGTTCTTTTAGGAGTATTAAATTCTTCCCAAGAAGGACCTGATGTATGCACTCAATATAGGCCCAAACTTCCATAATTCATGCAAGTCCAAGAACTTCAGGTTAGGACACTTATTAAGCCACAAGTATGTATTTTGCACATATTTGATATATTGTATGGTTCCAAGTTGCTAAGGTATTCCACAGGTGTGAGTTACAGGTTTTCCTTAAGAACGTCTTCTATAGGTGCGAGTTATAGGTATGTCTCAAGTAATTTCTAACATGTTTGAGGTTACTTCATTGATGAAGATACTAGAATCTGAGTCTACAAATGAGGCCAGAATTATAAGCCTATCACATAGGAACGAAATTATAGGCTCCCACATGTCCGAATTCTTTTCCACATGGTTGAATTTAGACCTTTCACAAGGCCAAAAAATAGAACTGAACCTTTACATAGAGCCAAATTTATCAATACCAAAACCCTCAACCAAAAATAGAAAACAATACAAAAAAAATTATCTTCAAGCTACTCCTTAGTTATGTGTCCTTTTTATGCTTTCTTGAGTTTTTTAATTGGTTAAATCTACTCCTTCTTGACCAAATTCTTATACCTTGACCAAATTACACTTTGTGTTTTTTCTTGACCGAATTGGATTTTAGAATGAGAAGCTTAGGTTTATATTTATACTTGTTTTTCCCCATGTGAAAAGACACATCTTTGGTCTTCGATAGGTTAGACTTGAGGGCCGACCTGTCCACAAAATTTTCCGAACTATAAAACAAAAATTGTTAGGAACATGACATTCACTAATGTGGCTACTTAAGGATTTGGTTCAATTTGCATAGGAACTATAGTCTGATCATCTCGTCTTATCTAAGATAGGCGGGGAATTTGTTTACTCAATATCTCTAGGTAAAATGCAAATTGAAAAAGATACTATGCTCAAATTTTCTATATCAAGTAGGATTTTTTGAGTAGTGTTAATATACCAATAAATTTCTTCCTTAATGTATAACGAAGAATACTAATTACCGAAATACAATCATTATTTATTGATATTTTGTAATGCATAATGGATTTATATTTAAATTATACATTGCTACACGGGTGCTTTAGTGAATGAACCTTTGACATCTTATGTGCATTCATGACATACTAAACAATACCCTTAATTTGACTACATATTGGAAAATACCTCTAAATATCACATTATTTAACCCCCTGCCAATATGAACCCAACACACCTTCCCAATTTAAGAAACCAATAATTTCACTGGATATTGTAGGTATCCATTTTTTCATTGACATTTTTATATCCCTTTATATTTTTTCATTAACTTTGAGCTCCATTTTTTACACCTGCCAATATAAAAACTTGTTACCCCCTACTATATGCTCAATATATTATGTCTTTTTTTCCTTAATATATATCCCTCAATATGAACACATGTGGTATCGTATTTCTCCCCCAATTAATCCCTCTTGCATTGTTAACTTGGATATGAGATCCCAAAATGAAGGAAAAAGCTAAAATTAAAAATTGTACAACTATGATCCCAAAATTTGATTAGTTTGATGATCTCTGCCCCACTACCTTCACACTATATATTTCCAATGCAAAATTGTGTCCTTAAGATACATAACTAAGCGAAATGTGTTACTTTTAGTGCAACTAATGAACATTCAAAGGATTACTATACCTTGATAATTGAATTAGATACCTTACAACTTGTTTGATATACCTCACATGAATTCACATTATGGTACCTTGAACATGGTTGTTCTTTCAAGAGTTGAGGCCTACTTTCAAGAGTTTCTCCATATTGGGGTTTTCCATCTAATGCTCCATGTATCTAGGGTTTGCTTCAACAATACTAGGCCTTGATCATGACAGTATATTGAGATCAATGACAACCTTATCCAACAAAGTCACCCTTTTTCATTGATGGCAATACTCTCCTCCTTTCAGAATTCTCTCCCCCTTTGACATCAATGGCAACAATTTCCCATATGTTGCTCCCCCTATCATTATGTTTCTCCTTTGTTATATTCTCCAATTGAAGTGATATTAGTAGGCCCAACATTTGTTGTTGTTTCCTTTTTTCCTTGAGATTTATTCTCTGCCAAGGCCTATGATTTAACCTCTTTTGGAATAATTTCCAAGTTGAAAGGTTCTTCGCTAGACTCATAAGCCTGTAAAATCGCTTCAAGATTAATTAGAGGCAATTGTAAGGTACTCATCATTAAATAATATCACAATAAAAGGCTTCTCCAAGGACCTTCCTTACAGTTGTATGAATTAGAATATATTGATGAGTAGTTGGTCTCATTGTAGAGGCATGTCATCTTCAACTTAGGTACTAGAACCTTTATCATGAAGAAAAAATGACACTTGAATGCATTAAGGCATGCGGTTAAAATTCATGTGGCTTTAACAATATAATGTACAATATGCTTGAATACTAACCATCCGTCCTCATTATTAGGCTACCCACATTTCCTTCGGCAATGAAATCTTGCAGAAAAGAAAAGTTTGTATTATAAGCTCCCCCTGACAGTATGCATGATCTTTTTCTTAATAGGAAAAACCTTAGAATAAAAACTTTGTGGAATATGATTTTTTCCTATGACACCCACATTTGATCAGCACCAAGGATCAATGCCTTGAGCATTCAAGGGACATTAAACATGTTATTTTTTTGGTTAAACATGCTTCCTTCTACAAACCTTTGTGACTCTTTGTCCATGCTTGGCTGATGATCCTCCAAATTATCTAGGGATCCATTCAAGTTGTAATCTCTAGCTATATGCCCAGCATTATGGCATTTGAAGCATTCAATTATAGACTTGAATGAGGGAGCATACTTTCTTCCTAAAATTTTACTTCTAGGGAAATGATAGGAGTCCTCATAAATATA
The DNA here is from genome assembly GCA_031772625.1 of Pinus tabuliformis. Lineage (NCBI taxonomy): Eukaryota > Viridiplantae > Streptophyta > Pinopsida > Pinales > Pinaceae > Pinus > Pinus tabuliformis. The sequence continues at coordinate 57,563,475 of CM062809.1, forward strand.
TTTCTTATATTCCTTGTAATCCTTTTCCATGTGCCTAAAATTTGTACAATAGTAATAATAAAAGAAAATATAGTTTGATACCTAGAAAATGTGGATTGCATCGATTCACTTCCAAGATTATTCTACGTTGAGTTTCTTTGGTGATCAACATATCTTCTTGGAGTATAGGTTATTTCAATGTTATTTTGAATCCTTTCCTTGGTTATGTTAGAGCTGGGGGTATTTTCACAACTTTCAAGCTTCTCCACACTCTTTTTCTTTGATTCTTTATGGTTTGCATCACTTTTGCAAGAATCCTCACATGCATATCCAAGAGCATATTTATCAAGCGGTGATATTTGGCGACTTAGGATGTCATCCAAGACTTGAGAACTTTTTAGACTCTTAAATAGCTTGTCAAATTCATTTCTAAAGGACACAATCTCTTCTTCACTTCTTTCATAGTATTCTTATTTCTTTGTCAGCTGAATATTAATTGTTTGTTTTGCTCTCTTTGCTTCCTCTAGCTGAACATTTAGGAAGTTAACCTATTCTTCATGCTGACCAATTTTTTCCTCATATTTAGTTGTCCTAAAATATTTGGTTGATATGAATTGTCAAAATTCCTTCCCTTTTCTTTGCTTCTTCTAGTTGAGTTGTCAAAAAGGTGACTTCTTCATTATGTCTCTTCTCATTTTGATGAATTTCTTCCTTAATCTTGTTGATATCCTTATGTATTTCTTGTACTTGATGCTTTAAAAGAATAAATTCTTCCTTTGTTTTTTCAAGGTCATGATCAACTTCTTGTACCTGCTTATTGAGTTCTTCATTTTCCTTTTTCAATCTACTTGTCTTCTAGAGCAACCACAAGTTTTGAATTGAGGTCAAATTCAACTAATATTTCAAATTTATATTCATCATCATCCTCTTTTATGCAATTAGTGGCTTCATATATCTCCTTTGAGTCTTTATTGTCTTTGTTCTCTTGTCCACCAACTTCTAGATATGAGGTCATGAGCAAAAGTCCTTTTGAGCAAATATCTTTAAGATTCTCCCAAAACTCTTTTGCTAATGAACATTTCTCCATTTTAAATTTTATAGGACCTGGTAAGCCACTTAGAATGGTACTCATTTATTTTTTATCATATTCTCTTGTATAGTTGTCTTCGGTAACAATTTCTTCCCATACTTTGCATCTTAGGGTCATCAAAAGGTCTCCATTCTTCTCTTCCACATTTCAAAATTTATTCCATTAGACATTGGGGATTCACACATATGATTGTCTTATGATTTCTTGATCGAGGAGGAGATATCTTCAGAAGGTTTGGAGCCTTTATTCTTTGACTTTGTCATTTTTTTAAGGATCTACCTTCCAACTATTAGGTTGTGTGTGAAGGAATTGGCTCCAATACTAATTGTTGTAAATACTAAGAGGGAGGGTGAATTGGTATTTCCTTTTACAATTGCTTTTTTTACACCAGTTAAGATCACTTAAAAATAGAACACAAAATAAAAAATATGAGGGCTTCCGAGCAGGGAAAAATGGCAAACTAGGGTTTCTGACAAACTGTTCCACAGCGCAACAACAGAGAAAGAAAACTCTCAGAATCAAGCAATACCGCTGCCAGCGTGGGTTTGGTCGCACTGGTAGAAACAACCAATGAACATTCAGATGGGCTACAGGTCGCAACAATGGAAATCAGCCTCATGGAGACGAAAATGAACAGCCCTCAACTGGAAGAGCAGAACAGCCATCAGCATAGCCTGCGCAGCAGCAGGAGAAGAACGAAACGGCAGATCTAAACAATGAAAAAGAGAACATCCTTGCAACACCTGAAGAACCAAAGAAGGCAACGTCTTCCACTTGCAAGCCCATTGCAGCGGAACGACCCAAGATTGATCTACCCAGTGATAGAATCAATGCACAAATACAGTATATGAAAGACCATGCGCTGATAGGTAAATTCATAGGCTACTAGCCTACCGAAAAAGCTCTGCAAGGATGGATAACCTCAAAGTGGAAGCCCAAGGGACATGTTACCCTACAGCTAGGCCCCAAAGTTTTTTTCACAGCCATCTTCAACTGCATTGAAGACAAAAATCGCGTTCTAGATGGAGGACCCTATTTCTTCAATGCTGCAGGTTTATATCTACGAGATTGGATAGAAAGATTCAACCCAGACAAGGAAGACTTCAGCTGGGCACAAGTTTGGATTCGCATGTATTCCTTACCTCTAGAATACTGGGATGAAGAATCACTCAAATCTATTGGCAACGGGCTAGGAGAATTCATAAAGATTGCAGAGGAAACAAAGCTTCGCCGGTACACATCATATGCTCACATCTGCGTTTATATGAAACTAGGCAAGGTAGCTTGAAAATCTGGAAGTGGTACTCTCAAGAGTGCACTAGCACAGAACCCTGTGCATACAACAAGGAAGCAGCTGGGATGGGAAACACATCACCAAAGATGGAAAGAAAAGAGGCAGATAGATAGATTTACAATGCACCATCCTCATTGGGGAAATGTTAGTGTAGTCCAGTAGGTGCTCCAAGCTTACTAGATACTATAGATCCTTATCTACTGGTCAACCATGAAGCTCATTTCATGGAATGTTCGAGGACTTAACAGTCCCAGGAAATATAGGATGATAAAGAACAAGATACAACATGAAGAACCACATATTCTCTTCATGCAAGAAACAAAATGTAATACTATCACATTAGCTTCCATTTTATCCAAAGCTTGATCAGGATGCTAAACTGTCATGGTAGATGCAATGGGAGCTTCGAGGGGGCTTGCTATAGCCTAGAACACGCAACACATCTCCCTAACAGACTTTCATGCTTCTCATCATTTTATCCAAGCCTCTTTTCACATCATCGGAACCAACATACATGGTCACTTGACAAATGTATACTTCCCTCAAGATTCTATGCAAAATATTGTGTTGCTAAAATCGTTGGAAACTCTCAATTCCAAAAGAACGCATCTACTCTGGATCACAGGCCGTGACTTCAATATGATCACTCGACTGGAGGAAAAAAAAGGAGGCAGAAGGAAGCTGGATAGTGAAAGCAGCGGCTTCAAAGAATACATTCAAAATAACTGGCTAATTGATTTACCATTTGATAATGGTCTTTTCACATGGAATAATAAAAGGTCAGGATCTCAACAAATCACATCCAGGTTGGACAGATTCCTCATCTCAGATAACTCAGTACATCTGGGAGGTGATATCACCGCATCTATACTCCCCATTGCAGGCTCAGATCACTGGCCCATTTCCCTTCAATGGACGAGTCCTGGAAACTCAAACAGGAAACCATTCAGATTTGAAACTTTTTGGCTCACTCACCCTGATTTCAAAAATATAGTCAAATCAGCTTGGGAGAGCTTTATTCCCTCTAGCGGCTCAACTATGTATAAATTCCAACAGAGGTTGAAGCATATTAAAAGGAAAATCAAGCATTGGAATCATACCACCTTCAGTAATATTTTTCAAGGTCAAAAAGTGCTCAAGCAAAGTATGGTAGAGCTACAGTAGAAGATCATTACAGGAGGAAAAACCGAGACTTTAGAAAGTCAAGAACAAGCTCTTCTCATGCAACTAGAAGAAATAAGGAAATAAGAGGAAATTCTCTGGAAACAAAAGTCAAGAATCAGATGGCTAAAAGAAGGAGAAAGAAACACCAAATTCTTTCACCGCACAACTATCCAAAGAAGAATGAATAAAACCATTGCGCATCTTCAAAATACACAGGGAGAGCGAATGGAGAAACATGAAGATATTGAGAGAGAGTTCACTAATCACTTCAAGATAGTACATCAAGAGCTGCCTACAGATAGGCAACTTGCAATAAGCGAAATACTCCAGCATATTCCAAGAATCATAAGAGAAGAGCACAATCAGCTCTTACTGCGACCGGTTACTATGATGGAAGTAGAATCTGCTTCAACTCAACTGAAAGATGGGAAGGCTCCTGGACCTGATGGCTTCACCTCTAACTTCTACCATCACTTTTGGGATTTAATAAAAGAGGAAGTTTGGAAAGTGGTAGAAGAATCACGAGCTATGCATTGGCTACTTCCTTCTCTCAATGCAACATTCATAGCTCTCATCCCCAAAGAAGATCAGCCGAGTACTCCAGAGAAGTTCAGGCCCATCGCTCTGTGCAATTTCATATACAAAATTATTTCAAAAGTCATTGCCAATCGCCTCAAACTGCTTCTCCCTCTTCTCATTTCGCTGGAACAATATGGATATGTTGAAGGACGTCAAATCTTGGATGGAATCATATTGACTCATGAAATTATTCATTCCTTAAAGAGCAACAAACAGGAAGGTATGCTTCTTAAAATCAATATTTCTAAATCTTTCGACAAACTAAGTTGGACCTATATAAAACAATTGCTTAATGCCTTCAGCTTTAGCCAGACCTGGGTTAGATGGATTATGAATCTCATATCATCCCCCCTCTGCTCCATCCTAGTTAATGGAACAACCTCCAAACCTTACTCTCCATCCAGAGGAATTCATCAAGGTGACCCTTTATCCCCCTTCCTTTTTATTCTTATGGAAAAAAGTCTGGGCTGCCTTATAAAGAATGTTGTTCAATCTCACGACCTCAGAGGCATCTCTGCCCATGGAACCTTTGTTATAACTCATCAACAATTCGTTGATGACAATATGTTTTTCAGACATCCTTCTGTCAATAAATCCCATGCTTTCAAAGCTCTGTTAGACACTTTTTCCATGGCCTCAAGAACCACCATTAATACTGCTAAATCTCAATTGTTTTTTTTCCACAATCCCCCTACCACCCAAAGAATAATCACCAGAATCATAGGATTATCTCAAGCTAAACTTCCATCAAAATACTTGGGCACTCCACTGATAGATTCAGCCTTAAAGCATGCCTCTTGGAACCAACTCATTGAGAAAATCGAAAGCCGCTTATCGTCATGGACTTACAGAACTCTCAACATGGCAAGCAGGCTTATTCTAATAAAGGCAATTTTACAATCCATGCCTCTCTATCTCTTCTCAGTTCTTGCAGCACTGAAATGGGCACTCAAAAAATCAAAGATTTGCAATGCAACTTCTTATGGGGCTCCACAGGGCAAAACCGTAAATGGGTGCTAGTAAAATGGATCACTGTTTGCACACCAAAAAAGCAGGGGGGTCTAGGATTGCTAGACCCGCAACATAGAAATACATTGATAGGAGTATGAATATGGTGGAAATGGGTCTCAAGCCCATAGAAGCCATGGGCCCAACTATGGACTGAAAAATATGCGAATAATTGTTTGCAGGAAGAGCTGATTAGAATCACCACTATAGACACAGGATCTCTAATCTAGAATGCAGCAAAACAGCATAAAGAGCTAATACAAAAGCACAGCTTCTGGGAGATACATGATGGTCGAATTGTGTGTTTTTGGGTGGACTCGTGGCAACAGAGGCCAAAAATTGCAGAAATCCTTCCCCCTCCAAATCATGATGGAAATAACCTCAACCAAATTAACCATGTATCACAGTACTGGACTCAAAGTAACAATCAAGGCTTTAGGCAATGGAAACCTACTGAACAGATAATACATCATGAAACTGAAGACTATTACTCAGATCTACACAAGGAACTCACCAACAGGAAAATCAGATGCACCACTAGAAAAGATGTTCTAAGATGGGGTTACACTCCAAGGGGAACTTATACAACAAAAGAAGCATATAAGCTGATGCTCCAAACACAGGGACCAGTAGATCCTACTTGGAATCGTCTATGGACTATAGGAATATGGCCCAAAATTTCCACCTTCACTTGGTTGCTCTATCATCAGAGAATTATCACTTGGGATAATTTAATTAAAAGAGGATTCCAAGGACCCTCTTATTGTCCTAATTGTCAAAAACAAGGAGAAACTATTCAACATCTCATGGATTCCTACCACATGGCTAATCAATTATGGGAAAAACTCACCTTCAGATGTCAGAGACCATGCAAAATATTGGGGGATATCAAAGGTACCATCCGTAATTGGAACCCTGCGCCATATAAAAGCAAAATTTTAAATGCGCTATGGACAATTTGCCTGGGCTTCCTTTCCTAGACCAATTTATGTCAGAACATTCAAGAAACCCTCACTCTCCAACAGTGGAGTGATGAGGACTTTCCCACTTAGGCACAGGAACAGAGTATATGGGACAACTGGCAATTAAAGCTCCCACAGATTCAAATTGATCCCTGCAAGGCAAGCATTATCAACAAGCAGCCATCACAATGGAACCCCCCTCCAACAAATGTGATCAAACAAAATTTTGGTGGGGCCTCAAAAGGCAACCCAGGCAAAGCAGGACATGGTGGAATATTCAGAGATCAAGAAGGCCGACCTCTACTAATATACTTCGGTTCAATTGGATGGGACACGAATAACTCTACAGAACTAGAAGGATTGTGGCAAGGTATGAACCTAGCGCATCAACATAATTTTCATCCTATTATAATAGAAGGGGACTCCCAAATTCTGATACACATGGTTACCCAAATACAACTAGGAACCACAGCTTCGAGAGTCGCTACCAACTAGAGACTAGCAGCTAGGCTCAAACTAATAGAGAAATGGATGAAAAATAGACGAGCCACCACCTTCATTCACGCCAAAAGAGAAAACAACAAGGTGGCCGATATTTTGCAAACATAGGAGTTGAACATGATCAGGTCCTACAATCGAGAACAATCAATATTTTACATGACCAAGCTCAATTACAAGCCTGCACTGACCTGGTGCACAAGGAAGCACATCTCCCGGATGCGGGTGCCTAGCAAAGACAGTAAGGTGGCGACAAAACGGGATGGCATGTGGCCATACCACATGGCCCTCCATAATCCGGCACATCAGTCTAAAAATGGCATTAACACCAGCCATAAATGGCATTTAAGTGGGCGTCGTCTTCAACCAGTTTGCAACTATCCACCTCAGCTCTACACAAAAATGACCTCAGGTGATAATCACACCACCGCCCCTGTCCATTATCCTCTGCCTCTGTAATGTATCTACCCTTAGGCTGCTGCAGCACTTAGTTCTCGCACTACCATGGGGAGGTGCTACAATCTCCTCTGCTGCATTGACTTAGGCCCGGGAACTCATTTCACTCAAAGCTTGGTTTTCCATTTCGCCTTCCACTCAGCCTCTACAGCTAGCCCATCCTCTAAGCTGCCCGCTAATTCTACTGAGCCCTCTCATGCTCAGAATTCCTCTGTTCTTCCTCGGAATAACTAGTTCAACCCCCGAGAAACCTACACCTCCCCACCTGCAACTCCTGAAATCTTCAAATTCATGGTGTGCACTCAACACCGCATGCAGTGCAGACGCGGGGGTAGTCGAGGCGGAAGCATACGCCCCCCCCACAATGCCCAGCCCTGACTCTGCTGCTCCCTTCTCCGGAAGATACTCTTATACGCGCAGTGGCAGAGGGTAGTCATAGGCCCATGGAATCCAAAGCACAAACACTGCTACCCAAACAGAGAATTCCCTCACCCCCCCCTCACCCCTCTCAACATACCACCAAACTTTGCTTCCAGATTTCGCTGAATCAGCCAGAAATCTTAGCCACGATTCACATAACCTTCAGTGAGAATACTAGTTCATAGGCTGAGCAGGATGCTTAGACCCACGACCGTAGACCACGGAAAAGGAACAACAGTGCAAAGCAGAAGGCAGCTAAGAGGAACAGGGATGACAATGAACCAGGAAAGCAGCAGAAGGTAGGGAAAATTGAAACTCTGCATGGCAAGGAATTGGCTGGTAGCAAGCATGTAGCTGAGGGCAGAGCGGATGGCATGAAGGCTACTAGTGGCACCCTGGACGACACATCAGGCATGCATGCAACAGAGGGTAGCTCAGCACACACTCAAACAACAAGTGGCATCCCGCGTGGCACCTCAATAGAGGATGAGTACGCATGTTTCATTGTGGAAGAGCCCAACCCTTACGACATTGAGGGGGTCCCTTGCATGGTCAGCTCGCCCAACCCTTATGTCTAGTTGCCAGGTGTCACCTTGTAGATCAACGGCGGTTTTACAAGTTTGCTGTTTGAGGTTTTTACTCCTGCTTTTTCAAACCTTTTGGTATGTTTTTAATTGTTTTTGAACTAGGACCCCTGTGTGGTTTTTTGTTATAATCTCACTCAGACTAGTTTCCCCTCGAAGGGCAGTCGAGTTTCTTTTCTTGACAATTATGACTTAACATTGTTACGCACCGCAGAGGATAGAGCCTCGACGTATTATTTTTTTGCTTATTCTCAATAGAACAACCTTACTTAGAAAAAAAAAATAGAACACAAAATGAACAGCAAAATAATAACTTTATTAACAAAAATGACGAGGAATCCAATCCTCCTTTTACATCAATCAATTTGTGCAATAAGAATTATAATTTCTTGAAGTCTCCAAACCTAGATGAAGACTCCAGTATTAAAACAAAATAGGCTCCAACCTATATTATACCAAGCTCCAACATGGTATTCTTAAGGACTCCAATCTTCTCCAATAATTCAGGCTTCAGCCTAGTTTTCCCCAAGGCTCCAACCTTGTGTGAGGACTCCAATCCTCTAGGCCTCCAACCCCCTGCTTCAATTCTTCAAAATGGTTATAGTATAGCTTCAGGACTTCCAATATCATCTTCAACAAGTCCTAAAAACAACTCAAAGATATGCTTCAACAAATTCTACTAAATGCTCTAGGGGCTTAGTTCATCAAGGTCAACTCCAACAATGTTGCACAAATAATCCTCATCAAGGCTACTTCATTAGGGCTTCAACAATGTTACTCCAAAGATGTCCTTAATAATCTGCACAATAATTTATATTCAATCTACTTCAATAAGTCAACAAGTATTCTTCAACTCATCTTCAATACACTGCTACAAGTGGCCTCCAAGATGCTTCAAGGATGTCTTCTACATATGTTGCTTCAAAGTTCCACTTAAAATGTATCTCCAAGACTCTTCATTTGCTTCAAATTTTCTTCTACAAAGATACAGCATCAGGTTATCTACAATGTCCTTATGGAAATTCTCCAACAACTTCTTCCATAATGTTCTTCAAGATGTCCTCTAGAATTGATTCAAGACTGCCTCTAAACCTTTTACTCCAAGACTGCTTCTACAAGAGTAAAAACTGCTTTAAGGTGTTCCAAGATCTTTGAATAATATTCAACATGACTACCCAAAATCTTCTCCTATGTGCGCTTAACACTTCTTGGTCTCTAATAGACACTTCTTCAAACTTTGTGGTTATCTCTGAGAAAAACTACCAAGCCAACTCTAAGTCCCTTCAAGTCTTTTACAAGGTCACTCCAAATGTTGCCAAAATCCTGCTCTAAAAATACCAACCACTGTCCTCAAATAATTCATATCAAACTGCAAATTATTCAGTAGTGCATTAGGAAATTTGTTGCTCCAGAGGTTTGTTTTGTTGTCCTTTAATCCAAGATCATAGATCTTCCTAGTCAAGGTCCTAATAGTATTTGATCAAAGTTTGTTGTTTATTGATAATATATGCTCCAAGTTTAGTAGGTATGTTACAAGGTTCTTTTAGGAGGATTAAATATTTCCCAAGAAGGACCTGATGTGTGCACTCAAGAGAGGCCCAAACTTACAAAACTGAAGCAGCTCCAAGAACTTCAAGACATAACTGTTATTAAGCCATAGGTCTGTATTTTTCACAGATATAAGATACTATATAGGTCCAAGCTATGAAGGTCTTCCATAGGTGAAAATTATAGGTCTAACTTAGGAAGTTCTTATACAGGTGTGAGTTACAGGTTTGCCTAAGGTACTCTCTAACAGGTTTGAGGTTACTTCACTAGATGGAGATACTAGAATCTGAGTCTGCAAATGAGGCCAAAAGTATAGGCCTGTCATAGAGGACCAAAATTACAAGTTCCCATAGGTTCAAATTATTTTCCACAAGGTTGAATTTAGACCTTTCACAAGGTCACAAAAACAAAAATCAATCTTTACACAAAGCCAAATTTATCAGTACCAAAACCCTCAACCCAAAATATAAAACAATACAAAAAAATTATCTTCAAGTTGCTCCTCAAGTCCATGTCCTTTTTATGTTTTCTTGAGTTCTTTAATTGATTTAATATGCTCCTTCTTCTTGACTGAGTTCATGTACCTTGACCGAATTATACAGTGTGTTTTTTCTTGACCAAATTGGATATTGGAATGAGAATTTTAGGTTTATATTTATACATGTTTTGTTCTATGTGAAAAGACACGTCTTTTGGCTTGGATAGGCTGACTTGAGCATTAACATATGCACAAAATTGGTCCAACTTTTACACACAAAATTGATGGTTGGGTGAACATGGCATTCACTGATGAGGTTTTTCAAGGATTTGGTTCAATTTTCACAAGAACTGTAGCCTAGTCATCTCTTCTTAACTAAGATAGGTGGGGAATTTGTTTACTTAAGCTCTAGAGGTAAAATGCAAATTGCAAAAGCTAATGTACTCAAATTTTCTGTATCGAGCAGGAGTTTTTGAGCAGTGTTAATATCTCTATAAAAAACTTCCTTAATGTATAACGAAGAATACTAATGGCCGTAATAAAATTGCTATTTATTGATAGTTTGTAATGCATACTAGATTTATATTTAAATTCCACATTGTCAAGTTGGATATGAGATCCCAAAATGAAGTCAAGGGATAAATTTGAAAATTGTACAATTCTAGCCCCAAATTTTGATTAGTTTGATGATCTATGCCCACGTACTTTCACACTATTTGTTTACAATGCAAAAGTGTGTCCTTGAGATGCATAATTAAGGACAATGTGCTTCTTTCATTGTAGCTAGTAAACATTCAAAGGAGTATTGTACCTTGAGCATTGACTTAGATACCTTCAACTTGTTTGATATAATTCACATGAATTCAAAGTATGGTACCTTGAACATGACTATTCTTTCAAGAGTTGAGGCCCACTTTCAAGAGTTTCTTCATGTTGGGGTCTGCCATCTAAAGCTCCATGTACCTAGGGTTTTCTTCAACAATGTTAGGCCTTGACCATGACGACATATTGACATCAATGACAACCTTATCCAATATTTCAAGTGAGGGTCGCTAATAATAGAAATAAAATAAAGTGATAGACTCAAAGAAACTCATACTACACACATAGGCTTATACAACTAGTTTCATTGGTTCCAATGTGTTGCATTCAAGATAATTTAAAGTTTTCAAATGGTTTCAAATTACCTTTGAATTCACTACAAAGGGCATCAACAAATTTGACTTCATTCCATACAACCTCGTGGAATTCAAATTCATTTCAAACGTCCTAGCAAACTTTGAATTCCTTGCACTCCTTTTCAAAACTATCTAATTCTTCTCCAAACAAGCTTTATCACCCATTCATGAAAGTAGTTGCTAAAATGAAAAATGCATCATGCCATCAAATTGATAAACAAACCCTCTTTTGTCATGTCTTTCTTGAATTCATGCTATCAAATTTGATATACAAACCCTCTATGGTCAATTTCGACTTGAATTCATGCCATCAAATTGACATACAAACCCTCTATGGTCAGCTCTGTCTCCAATTCATGACATAAAACCCCAATTAACAAACCCTCATTCTTTTTGTAGAGGTACATTACATAAATAATTCCCTCCCCACTCCACCAGATTATCTCCCATGTTGTTAAACAACCCTATTCCCCACTCCCCACTCCCCACTCATCTAAATCATCTCCTGGCAACTAGCGAAAGAACCCCACTCCCTTGAATTTTGTCATAACCAGTGAATTAACAAGCGATATCTGTCATGGATGGTGTAATCGCCACTCTGAATTATGCCCCCAAAACCACTGGCACTCCCCACTCCTACCAATATAAATTTCTCCACCATGTTTGCAATACTAACCCAATAATATATGTCAACTAGGAAGATTGGAAATAATATTTCCACTTTAATATCATATTATTTATAATCTTATATATCATATAATAATATAATATTATATGATAAATGTAAATAAAACATTTATAGTATATAACCTATTGGGAGCTTAACAGTACTGAGAGCGGGGGATGAATTAGTTTGTACTAGTGGATCAAATTTTACAACATTTTACCCTTTATTTATAATTAAATGAATCATGAGTTAATTAACTAGCAACACATGTATGAAAATTAGATATCACATGTACACATCATGAATAGCATATAAAACATCAGAGCATATAAACATAAAAGTAACACATGAACACTAGATGTTAAGAAGAAACCCTTCTGGGATAAAAACCTATGAATTCTTTATCTTCATGTTCATTATTCTTCAAAATAATCTTTACATAATGCAGTGTACACCACCAGGGTGCAGGCCCTGACTTGTAACGCATGCAAGCAACTACTTGCTCCAGGACACTACCTAACAAAAGCCACCACATTCATAACTACGTAGACCCCAAGCTGTTGGAGGCCTCTACCTCAAATAGTTTCTCATACCACCACTTGAAGGAATCCACCACTCCTTGGGCAAGCCACTACTTGCCACAATGAAAGGGCCCAACCTTCAAACCCTTGTGGACCACCTTTCATACATTTTCATACTAGGCCCTTTATTCTCAACACAAACATTTGTAGGCCTTGTTTCATCTATTTTCATACTAGACCTACATAAAATCTTTACTCAATAAAAAAAACTCTTTACAATATCAACCTCTACACAAAAATAAAGTTTGATCAATAAGAAATCAAACCCTCGCAACAACATAGATACAAATACTTTGATCAAAAACATATTCACACTCAACGATTCACATCACTATAAACAATACAAAATACATGGCATCAATATGGACTCTCTGCAACATACAAACTCGATCATATCCTAAGAGAAACATACACACAATCTTGACAATAATAGCAATATAAATTGTTCAATGCTTACACAAGACATGGCATCTATGGAATATGTAATAAAATATATCAACAACACATAGTATATGAATATATGAAATAATAATCTATCCAAGCAAATCTCATCTCTACACTCTTAGCTTCTCTACAACCTACAACACAAATTTGTCAGAAATTTGATCTTTGATCCAATGACCCTACAGTAGTAGCTACAACAATACTATGTCCTCAATGACATAACAAAAAAAACATAATAATAGTGGAAACATACATGCAACAAAATCCGAACTCTCTCTCTCTCTCTCTTTGCTTTTGCAATATTTCTTCAGGTCTGATATTTGATAAAAAAACATCTACAACTTCATTATAGCACCTCTCACTCTCACACTATGGAACCCCTCCCGTTGCACATTCTAAAATTTTATAATAGAAGAAGGAGTATGCAATAATTACCAACCATTACACTCATCATATTAGACTAAATCAATTAATTAATCATGGCCAATTCAATTCGGCTCTGCTGTTGCAAAAACCTTAGGAAAATTCCATGGCAAAAGCCTGTGTTTTTTATTGTGCATGCATAGTGTTAGAGTCGGTCTAGTAGCCCTCCATCAGCGATCAAAGCTCTTTGCATTTGCATAAGTAGGTGTCTCATCAGTGTCATCTTATTGCATTCCATTAGGCATGCCATAACCCTGATGGAGGAGCTTGTGTCTTTTATTCCCCTCTTGGCACTGCTGGATTAAGTTTGTTTCAGTCAATAAATTCTTTACAGGGTCATTGGTCTTGTCTTGAAGTCAAAGTACTAGGTCTAGGGTTTAGTCCAATTTTGTCTTTTCAGGTCATGTATTTTAAGGTCAATAAGTGCCCAGCAGGCCAGAGGGATGTCCATCAAAGCATCACTTCAAATGATTTCATATTGTATAGCTAATTTTTACCTTGAGTTCAAAAACCCTGTTTTTGAAGGCAAGGTCATTTTCTCATTATTTGTAAAAATGTGTAAAAAATTCAAACTCTCCAGAAGTTGGCATGCAGCCTTGGTCTCCTTTTCCAAGACTCTTCAGAAGCTATCCCTGCAAAAAATTGCAAGAAAAAGCATCATTTCAACCAATTTCATGTCAAAAAGGAAACCACAAGTCAGCAACAATTAGTTTCAAAAAGTGTCATTTTATAAACATTATAAAGTGAGTTTGAGGGGAAATAAATTTAAATCAAGCTTATAAAAGCCCCTCTCTCCTCATTTTGTAATTCTTTTGTCTCCAAGACTCCAAGAGCAAGTGTGAAAGGCGATTTAGTGTGAAACTGGGCGAATTTAGTGACTGCACCTGCGCGCTACGCATCAGAGCCTGCCCGCTACGCGTTGGGTGCATGCTACGCGTCAGGGCAGTCTCTACAGTGCAAAAATTGGTCAGGCGCTATGCGTTGGGTGCGCGCTACGCTCCAGAGCCCGCACACTATGCGTTGGGTTTCCACCTTCAGAAATTTGCCAGTGAGCCACAAATCAACTTCTTCCTCCTCAATTTCTTCAGGTAGGCCTCAAATCATTGAAGTTCTTGCTTTGTAAAGATAACATGAGCGTGGAAAATGTGTCAAATGCCATCAAGTGTGAAGCATGAAATTCATATATATTATGTTTAAAATTTTCAAATTGCAAGTGAAGCTAGGGTTTTGAGTTCGCTGCCCAAGGTCATCTTTTTCACTCCCTCATTTCCCCACATTCCCATTATCACTTCCCTTGTCACTTTCACACAATTTCCCTAACAAAAATATCAAAAGCCCTAAAACCCTACCCCTATCCCTAAAATTCAATAAAATCTCCCTAAATCCTACCTCCTATCAAACCCCTACAAATTATGATTATGTGATGATGTATGTGTCATAATTCCCCCTAAATCCCCTTTTTTATATATTTTCCCTAAATCCCCTCAAAAGTCCCCCTCCCTAACATCTCCATTGTGTTTTATGTCCCCTTGGTAACAGCATTTGAAAAAAGTCAAAAAGCAGTTAATTGTGTGCATAGTCAGCATATACAGTTCAACTATCTTGCCTTCAAAACTATGTCAGAAACCGAAACAGATTATGAGCAGGATTTTGATAGTGATTCTACACCAGAGGTAAGTGTGCCAAGGAAGTATCACAAAGGTGACGGAGGTCCAGTTTCATCATGAATTGGCTCGTCTCTTTGTCTTGCATTTACATGGAGACCAAGTTACCTTAGCTGGAGTCAATGTTACTCTTACACCGGAAGCAGTTTCATTAGCAACAGGTCAGTAAGGATCGAGAAGCTAATCTTGAGAGGGTCAACATCCATTTAGAGAAGTTGTTGGCGAAGGCCAATCACTTGAAACATCATTATTAGGCTCGCATGCATGTGTGCAAAACAAGAATGAAGGTACTCAAAGGACGATTGGCCAAGGCACTAAAATGGAGGAAAAGGCCCGATCCACTTCATATTTTGGCTGAAGCCTCCTTGAAGGATCATGGCACTCAATGATACACCCTCAGTTCAAATTTCAAAAAAAATTGAGCATTTTTGGTCATTTGTGAATTTTTTGGGCAAAAAACAGGTTTTCTTCCCCAACGCGTAGCGCGCCGCGCGCTACCTTGAAGATGGGCAACTCCTTTTCATGAAAACTCAGCATTTTTGGATTTTTCATACAAAAACACATTTTCTCAGCAATTTCCAAGAAATTTCACCAAGTTTTGAGCCTCCAGAAGGTCAAAAAACATGCAAAAAATGACTTTCTGCCACTTTTTTGACACACAGGAAGCAGTCTTGGGAGATTGCAATTTTGGAGGGGCAAATGGTCGCCAAATTAGGAAATTCCACTTGGGTTGGAAAGTAGACATCCATACCTTTCCAACAAGCCCACTTTTTCCTCATTTGGATTCTGGGAAGTATCCCAAAAGCAGGCCCAAAGGCGCACTACGCGTTGAGATTCAGGGCGCTACACATCAGGCTATTTTCACAGAAATGCACCTACAGCTCAGCAAAACGAAATTTTGACTAGGTTTGACTTTTTGGAGTGGGTTTTGATCCTCCTTGATGTAAATGATGTAATTTTATGATACTTTGACACTTATTTATCTCTTCTAGAAGATTCATTCATGAAATAGGCAAAAATTTAATGAATGAATTGGTTTCCTAGCTTATAGAGGCAAGTTGTTTTGACTGCCTAGATTCTAGTGCTCAGTTTGGAATTGGTTGAAACAGCTCCTAAGATAGTGAGCTCGACCCCTAGAGGCTAGGGAATGGGTTGGCATGGTCTATATTATGTATTTTCTCAATCATTTTCAGGGGTTGGAGAGGTTGGACTCTTGAGGGAGAAAGCTTCTATTGTATTACTCATTGTATCTCTGCAATTTTGGCAAAGGAAGAAAGACCAGGGTTTTGTAGTCCTTTTTTGGATTCCTGTGGTTACATTTATTGATGGTGTGTTTCTCTTTGTACTTGTAAGTTTTTTATGTGAATCATCTTCTTACTTTTCCTTCTGCAAATTAGGCAAATGAAGTGTTAAAGTAGAATTCATGATTGCCATGCTCTGCTTTTAAGTTTGCTTAATATCAATGTTTTCATCTGTTTAAGGGGAATTCAAGGTGATTTCTTGCTCTCCTTAGCTCCTCACCAATCATTCTCATCCATCCAAATCTTTCAAAGGCATCAATACAGTCTCCTACCTTGCCCCAAAGAACCCCCTGCGAAAACTGTGTCCAATCCCCGCACCCAAAATTGCCTTTCCCAATTTTCCACCAAAACCCTAAAAATCCCAAATCAAACCTTTTTATCAGTTTACTAGCCTAAAATCAGTGTTCTTTATTGGTTATCTCTGCCCGTTGAAGATCTTTGCCGAGATAGACCGGAGAGAGCCCTCTCCTGCCCCGTAGGGCTAGCTACGAGGCTAAGTGGTTTGATGTTGCCTTGGAGTTTACCTTTTCCAGCCTGAGGTGAAATTTCAAGCGCTAACATACTGGTGACCATACTGGGGAGAAAAAACTTGTCTGTTGATTGATGTGTGTGTTTCATAAGTCTTAGACGGAGCCTGAAGTTATGCTAGGTAGCCTTCAAAACGCTTTTTCTTTGCATAAGCGGAAGTAGATAAATGCTGCTTCAGTCAATCTCCGTGAGCTTGTGAATACAACACTTCATTTGCATTCCACCCCAGTACATTTGTAAACTCTGAACTTTTGGATGATTAGTTGAGAGTTTTCACAGGCTGAAATCATTCACTGGCGACTCCTTCACTGAAAACTCCAGAGATCAATGCTTCATGGTGACTTCACTGCAGAGAGATCAGTAGCTGTGAGATTTTCAAGATGGACCGAATCACAAGAAGATATGCTCCCATGAGCAGAGACCACATCCCTGGTTTTCCAAATAAAATTCCGAAGGTAGATTGGTCAAGGAATTTGCCTACATTTAAAGATGATGGTAGGAAGGACGCTGCTCTACATCTGGTTAGATTTCACATGCATATTCGCAAGTTGAAGGTTGATTTTCTTGAAGATTGCTTGATGAAGATATTCATGGCCACTCTGGAAGGTGCAGCTCAATCTTGGTATGAAAGTTTGCCGCCTGCTTGTATTTACTGTTTAAAGGATTTTCATGCCTTGTTCATTGAAAGATATCAAGCATCTTATCCATCATTAAATTTAGTTCATGACTGTTGCAAACATGCTTCAACTTTTATTGAAAGCCTTGAGAAATATTATGAAGATGATAATTTTATGGACGTTGAGATTATGGAGGCTCTGTATGAGAATCCATTTCCGCAGCATAAAGAAAACTTAGTGGATACCCATCAAATTGATCAGGAAATTTTGCAGCAAAATCAAGATCAGCAGCTTGAAGATGGCCATATGGCTGAAAATGATGAAAGAGAGGGTTCTATTTCAGATCTGCCCACAGAAGAAGACAGCGTGCAAGGTAGTCAAGATTCATGTGATGCAGTCAAGTCAACTATTTCATATCAACATTCAGATCATGATGACCAAGAATACCTTGTGCCGAATCCTATAAAGAAAAACTTGGTTGTTGAGATCATTTGGCATGAAGAAAACAAAGTTACAAATCTAAGTGCTCCCATTTCATCAGAACAGAGTCTTCATGAGGAGGTCATTCAGTCTGCTCATGAACAACAAGATTCTTCATATGTCTCATGTGTTGAAATGTTTTTACAAGAGGAGATCTGCTCATCTACCTGTTCAGAGTTTTTTGAAGCCCATGGGCATACTTTTACTGAAGCACATGATGAAAGCAGATCAGAATTTGAAACAAAGGACACCTTGATCTTTCAGCAGGAGGTGGCAATGGCAAATCTTCATGTTTTTTACGATCCTCTAGCAAGTTTGTTGCAGCCAGCAGTGAAAGTGTTTATTACAGTGTTTTGTTGCAGCCATGGTCAACTATGTTTTTGGATGCCCAGTGATAGGTTTTTATTGTTGGCCAGAAGATCTAATCAGGAGAATCAATCAAGAAGGCATCTGCTTGATTGGTTGCATTGGCATTTTGATATAGTTTGATGGTATATTGTCTTGTAAGAAACACAGGTGGTTGTCATCATGATTTCAAATCTCGAAGGACTGCTGCCCTTCAATAAGCTTTGTAAGTTCTTGTTTTAGTTAAGTCAGTCATGAGTCATTTGTGAGTCAGTTTTCAATTATGTTAGTTTCATAATTGTGTCGGCTTGAGTCAGGTTTCAGTCAATAAATGAGTCAAAGTCTTGTATTGTTTGTCAAATAATGACTCCATCGCCCAATGGATGAAGGCACTGTCTAGCTCTTATAGAGATCTGCAGTTCTTGGCACCTCCAAGGAGCTACCATCCCCATTGGAGCCAATGTTAGAGTCGGTC
This sequence comes from Pinus tabuliformis, assembly GCA_031772625.1. Lineage (NCBI taxonomy): Eukaryota > Viridiplantae > Streptophyta > Pinopsida > Pinales > Pinaceae > Pinus > Pinus tabuliformis. The sequence goes on from CM062809.1 coordinate 57,582,238, forward strand.
TAGTAGCCCTCCATCAGCGATCAAAGCTCTTTGCATTTGCATAAGTAGGTGTCTCATCAGTGTCATCTTATTGCATTCCATTAGGCATGCCATAACCCTGATGGAGGAGCTTGTGTCTTTTATTCCCCTCTTGGCACTGTTGGATTAAGTTTGTTTCAGTCAATAAATTCTTTACAGGGTCATTGGTCTTGTCTTGAAGTCAAAGTACTAGGTCTAGGGTTTAGTCCAATTTTGTCTTTTAAGGTCATGTCTTTTAAGGTCAATAAGTGCCCAGTAGACCAGAGGGATGTCCATCAAAGCATCACTTCAAATGATTTCATATTGTATAGCTAATTTTTACCTTGAGTTCAAAAACCCTATTTTTGAAGGCAAGGTCATTTTCTCATTATTTGTAAAAATGTGTAAAAAATTCAAACTCTCCAGAAGTTGGCATGCAGCCTTGGTCTCCTTTGCCAAGACTCTTCAGAAGCTATCCCTACAAAAAATTGCAAGAAAAAGCATCATTTCAACCAATTTCATGTCAAAAAGGAAACCACAAGTCAGCAGCAATTAGTTTCAAAAAGTGTCATTTTATAAACATTATAAAGTGAGTTTGAGGGGAAATAAATTTAAATCAAGCTTATAAAAGCCCCTCTCTCCTCATTTTGTAATTCTTTTGTCTCCAAGACTCCAAGAGCAAGTGTGAAAGGCGATTTAGTGTGAAACTGGGCGAATTTAGTGACTGCACCTGCGCGCTACGCATCAGGGCCTACGCGCTACGCGTTGGGTGCGCGCTACGCGTCAGGGTAGTCTCTGCAGTGCAAAAATTGGTCAGGCGCTACGCGTTGGGTGCGCGCTACGCTCCAGAGCCCGCGCGCTACGCGTTGGGTTTCCACCTTCAGAAATTTGCCAGTGAGCCACAAATCAACTTCTTCCTCCTCAATTTCTTCAGGTAGGCCTCAAATCATTGAAGTTCTTGCTTTGTAAAGATAACATGAGCGTGGAAAATGTTTCAAATGCCATCAAGTGTGAAGCATGAAATTCATATATATTATGTTTAAAAATTTCAAATTGCAAGTGAAGCTAGGGTTTTGAGTTCGCTGCCCAAGGTCATCTTTTTCACTCCCTCATTTCCCCACATTCCCATTATCACTTCCCTTGTCACTTTCACACAATTTCCCTAAAAAAAATATCAAAAGCCCTAAAACCCTACCCCTATCCCTAAAATTCAATAAAATCTCCCTAAATCCTACCTCCTATCAAACCCCTACAAATTATGATTATGTGATGATGTATGTGTCATAATTCCCCCTATATTCCCTTTTTTATATATTTTCCCTAAATCCCCTCAAAAGTCCCCCTCCCTAACATCTCCCTTGTGTTTTATGTCCCCTTGGTAACAGCATTTGAAAAAAGTCAAAAAGCAGTTAATTGTGTGCATAGTCAGCATATACAGTTCAGCTATCTTGCCTTCAAAACTATGTCAGAAACCGAAACAGATTATGAGCAGGATTTTGATAGTGATTCTACACCAGAGGTAAGTGTGCCAAGGAAGTATCACAAAGGTGACGGAGGTCCAGTTTCATCATGAATTGGCTCGTCTCTTTGTCTTGCATTTACATGGAGACCAAGTTACCTTAGCTGGAGTCAATGTTACTCTTACACCGGAAGCAGTTTCATTAGCAACAGGTCAGTAAGGATCGAGAAGCTAATCTTGAGAGGGTCAACATCCATTTAGAGAAGTTGTTGGCGAAGGCCAATCACTTGAAACATCATTATTAGGCTCGCATGCATGTGTGCAAAACAAGAATGAAGGTACTCAAAGGACGATTGGCCAAGGCACTAAAATGGAGGAAAAGGCCCGATCCACTTCATATTTTGGCTGAAGCCTCCTTGAAGGAGCATGGCACTCAATGATACACCGTCAGCTCAAATTTCAAAAAAATTTGAGCATTTTTGGTCATTTGTGAATTTTTTGGGCAAAAAACAGGTTTTCTTCCCCAACGCGTAGTGCGCCGCGCGCTACCCTGAAGATGGGCAACTCCTTTTCATGAAAACTCAGCATTTTTGGATTTTTCATGCAAAAACACATTTGCTCAGCAATTGCCAAGAAATTTCACCAAGTTTTGAGCCTCCAGAAGGTCAAAAAACATGCAAAAAATGACTTTCTGCCACTTTTTTGACACACAGGAAGCAGTCTTGGGAGATTGCAATTTTGGAGGGGCAAATGGTCACCAAATTCAGAAATTCCACTTGGGTTGGAAATTAGACATCCAGACCTTTCCAAAAAGCCCACTTTTGCCTCATTTTCATTCTGGGAAGTGCCTCAAAAGCAGGCCCAAAGGCGCGTTACGCGTTGAGATTCAGGGCGCTACGCATCAGGCTATTTTCACAGAAATGCACCTACAGCTCAGCAAAACGTAGTTTTGACTAAGTTTGACTTTTTGGAGTGGGTTTTGATCCTCCTTGATGTAAATGATGTAATTTTATAATACTTTGACACTTATTTATCTCTTCTAGAAGATTCATTCATGAAATAGGCAAAAATTTAATGAATGAATTGGTTTCCTAGCTTATAGAGGCAAGTTGTTTTGACTGCCTAGATTCTAGTGCTCAGTTTGGAATTGGTTGAAACAACTCCTAGGATAGTGAGCTCGACCCCTAGAGGCTAGGGAATGGGTTGGCATGGTCTATATTATGTATTTTCTCAATCATTTTTAGGGGTTGGAGAGGTTGGACTCTTGAGGGAGAAAGCTTCTATTGTATTACTCATTGTATCTCTGCAATTTTGGCAAAGGAAGAAAGACCAGGGTTTTGCAATCCTTTTTGGGATTCCTGTGGTTACATGTATTGATGGTGTGTTTCTCTTTGTACTTGTAAGTTTGTTATGTGAATCATCTTCTTACTTTTCCTTCTGCAAATTAGGCAAATGAAGTGTTAAAGTAGAATTCATGATTGCCATGCTCTGCTTTTAAGTTTGCTTAATATCAATGTTTTCATCTGTTTAAGGGGAATTCAAGGTGATTGCTTGCTCTCCTTAGCTCCTCACCAATCATTCTCATCCATCCAAATCTTTCAAAGTCATCAATACAGTCTCCTACCTTGCCCCAAAGAACCCCCTGCGAAAACTGTGTCCAATCCCCGCACCCAAAATTGCCTTTCCCAATTTTCCACCAAAACCCTAAAAATCCCAAATCAAACCTTTTTATCAGTTTACTAGCCTAAAATCAGTGTTCTTTATTGGTTATCTTTGCCCGTTGAAGATCTTTGCCGAGATAGACCGGAGAGAGCCCTCTCCTGCCCCGTAGGGCTAGCTACGAGGCTAAGTGGTTTGATGTTGCCTTGGAGTTTACCTTTTTCAACCTGAGGTGAAATTTCAAGCGCTAACACATAGATCGCAAATTTTTCCCTGACAAGAATTTTCATGGGTATGTAAAGGAAAGCTAGAGCTCATTGTCACGAGGATACAAAAGAAAGTCTACATAGTATATGCAAGTGATGTGGGGATGAAGAAGCAATCCAAAACAAATGCTTTCAACATTAAATTCTTCACTTTGACCTCTGATTCTTGCTTCAAGCCCCTTTCAAACACTAAGCCAAAGACCCTTAACACTAGAACACATCAAACCATCATGCAAAAGTTGTTTGACATAAATGAAAAAGTTGGATCACTCTTATTTGACATCAATGCTAACACCAAGATGCCAACAATATCTCTCTTTGGAATTGCTGGCAACACCATAGCCACATCACCAATTGACTCTGTTTAATGGATTCCATTCATTCAATGGCTAGATCATTCACCACTGGTGGTTGATCTCACTTGACCCCTTTGAAATCAATGGAAACTAGTGACCAAATATTGCTCGGAACACCATGCTAACACCATATTATGATAATACCAATTGTCCTCTAATGAAACATGATCATATATAATACTCATGCAAAATAATCATTAGTAACCAAAGAAATTTGATGGTCATGCTTGTGGCATATCCAACCAATGTGACATCAAGCCAATAAGGACAATATTGACCTTCCTCTTGCAGACATGTTCCCCTTGAATATGTACTAAGGCTGCAATCAACTCTTCAAGATATTTTCCATTAATTTGCTATGTGTCTTCTTGGGCCCATGCCTCCTTGCCACATGCAAGAGACAACACAAACTAGACTAATGACTCCATACAACCCATGACCTATGATATTCAATGATATGAAATGCAAGTAAAAGGATATATCATGTTAGTACATGGTTTAATCAATGACATACATGGTTACAATAGTGACACCCAAAGGATACATGGCTGAAATAAATGATGCTTATATGCATACCTAACATAAGTATGGCTCAACCATCAGACTGAATGATGAAAAAAAAATGGTGCATGGAGAGATCTTACATTCAAAGGTGCATCCATGGAAGAAATAAAGTGACTCACTTTTATGCATGCTTAATACAAATGACTCTCTCCAATGCATATCTAAACCAAATGATGCGCTTCCATGCATAGCTTGTACAAGGATTTTTCACCAATTAGCCAATGATACACAAATGCATACAGATGGTTGAAAAACATTCTCTTTCACTCATATATACAATTTATAGAGATGCTCTAAAATTAAATAAGTGAAATAAATATAAACTAAGCATGTAACCCTTGAAACCCTAATTGCATGCATAACTCCCCCTAAGCTTATTATACCTTCCAAAATCTTTGTTGATTCTTCAAACCTAATTGTACTTGTAGGCTCTTGGACACACCATGCTTATATTGAAAATCATCTTCATGCCTTCTTCATGCTTCCATGTTGTTTCCATGTGCTCCCCCTAAGACCATGCAGACCTCACATTTCTCTTCTACAGTCTTTTTTGAAGAATACACTACATAACAAGGGATTGCAGTGGGGACTAGTTTCTCCTACTTCACTTGTTACTGACCCTTTTTCTTCCACACTTTGGTAGGACACTTTTTTATATGTGCATCCTCCTTTGGTTTTATGCTAGGCCTACCATGGATTATCTTGTCGTTCTACCTATTTTTACTTGAAAACCCAGACAACTTACAATCTCTAGCCATGTGACTAAACTTATCACAAGTGTAGTACCTCACATGACAAGATATGAGGCTAAAGGTGTTGGAAATAATACTGAGAGGGGGGGTGAATCAGTATTATCAAACTAATAATTTTTCATTTCCATAATTAGATTCATATACACTACTTCAGCTAAGGGAAGTCGCGTGTACACACAACTATGTTTAGAGCAACTAGCGTATATCCAGTAAACTTTTGATTCAGTTAATTCATCATATATTGATCTTTAATCAGTGCATCAGAACCATATATAAATAGTAACCAGGTGCAGTAAAAAAATAGAACAGATCATCACACATAAAACACACATGAACACCAAGATATAAGGTGGAAACCCAATGTGGGTGAAAACCACCTGCTACAATCATCTCTCTCTTCTTTTAATAATAAGAGAATTATGTTCACAATTTTTGTACTGATGCAGTCTTATACTAATACGCAGGCTTCTACCTGTAGAAGGCTACAACCTTCTCTCATTCTCCAGCTTTTACTGGAAGGGAGCTACAACCCCCTAGCTCTTGTACTAGCTAATATGTTTACTAGTACGTAGGTGTCGGCCTACAGAAGGCTACAACCTTCTCTTTTCTTCCAGGGACAACGTTTCATAAATTTTCAGACTGGATCCATCAACAACATCATTCAATCATCTGCATCAACCAATCTCCTTTTGAGCCAACCATAACCTAAACAATCAATCACTCCATCAATCTGATCATTCTGAATGCTGTCACCAGAATATATTAACCAGAACCCAAGCCAGAACCCAAAACACTACAACAACAAACAACAAAAACTAAAACATATCTTCTAAGGTATACACTACTTTCTTGTGCCGAACCTGCGTGTATATGCGCTTTCCTCAAAGCCAACCAGTGTATACATCTGCAAATATTAATTCGTAATTCTGTAGCTATACTAGACTTTAGTTATACCCAGATCATATCATTTATAGAATAATATATGCGTTAGTATTCAGATCTAGAATATTCATGAGCAAAAACACATAATGATAGTTCACTTTACACCTTAGGATCTCGATCCATCATTAGATCTTATCCTCCATCAACCGCTAAGGTTCCCCCTTGGTTCAGATCTAGCAATGCATCATAACGGAATAACCTGTATACTATATCTTACTCTTCATTAGATATTCAATGCTTGAGTACCTTGGCCTAATGATATTCTCCTCCTTTTATAGTTTTAGGCCTTTCTCAATACCATGGGCCAAAACCACTTAGAACCAATACCTTGGATCAAATACCTAGGGTTAATACCTCGGACCCGATACCTTGGACTAATACCATGGACCAAAAACTTAGTTTTCCAAGGTATACATGCTTTTCCTTTTGTGAAATTGTGTGTGTACGTATATGCGACTTGTATAGAGTGAACTCATGTGTATACGTGGCTTGGCCAATGGTGAACCTACATATACATCTCTTCATTCTGTGAAGTTTGATTTGTAACTCTGAGCTGTCATCTGAGAGAGTTGCCATCAAGGACAACACCTGTGTCATAATGCCAATAATCTCCCCCTTTGGACTTGATGGCAATAACCATACCAAGTCACCCTCCCCCTTTGACATCAAGGGAAAAGGGTCATGCTCCCCCTGAGTGCAAGATGAATTCTTTGATATGCTGAAGTGCGCTGATTGAGCTCCCATGATCAAGTCCATGCTCCCCCTGAGCACAAGCAGGGTCTGCAAAAAGATGTTCTAAAAGAGGAACATGACTCTATACATGCATCACAAATGACCTTCCCATCACCAATGACTTATACATACATCCATCTCCCAACCAAGTGGGGATATACCAAATTTGACTCATCCACCCAACCAAGTGGGGATATATCAATTGTTTATACATGTCAAAAACAAGAAACATTACATCATCCATCCCACGCATAGTGGGGTTACAAATTAGGTCTTTTTCATGACTGTTACATTAAAACATATACAACAGAGACCAAATATTTTAAACAAGACCATGATAGTCATCAAAAACTATCATCAGTAGCATCTGTTAATCAGCATCTAGACCAGCAACCATGTTCTCCCCCTGAACTTGTTCCACCTGAAACAAAATCTACATTGATATCTTCTAAGATAATGCCAACAACGCATTATTAGAAGCATATGCTCCCCCTGAACCTGTTCCACCTAAAACACAATATGCATTGAGATCTTCTAAGATAATGCCAACAACGCATTATTAGAAGCATATGCTCCCCCTGAACCTGTGTCAGATGTTCATTGTCAGATCTGATCATTTCATATATCAGAAGAGTTATCAAGGCATCATCATCAATCAGATATATATCAAGTTATCAACAACTTATGATAGGCAACATATTTCCACATGTCATCAACAGACTGTAACCATCATCAAGCCAAGCAAATAATTCACTGAACCATATCAGACCCCTTTCTCCTGAGTCTATCTCACTGCTTTTCCTCAAACCAACGTATACGCGACTGTACCCATAGAATCCAGTGTATATACGCGACTACGCTTCATGAAACTCACGTATAACCATCTTTCTTTGAAGAAGATAGGATTTAACAATAGGATGATGCAGCAACTACTCCCAGCTTTTGTCTAAGATATTCAAATGTCTCTCTGAGCAGTGGTTTAGTGAATATATCAACAACCTGTTCTTTGGAGGGAACATAATCTAATTTTACCTTTTGTTCAAGCACTTGTTCATGTAGAAAATGATATTTGATGGGTATGTGCTTGGTCTTAGAGTGCATGACTAGATTCTTTGAAATACTGATGGCACTTGTATTATCACATAGAATGGAGATGGGTGGAGTACATGTGATCTGAATATCTTGCAAGGTTTTCATCATCCAAAGTAGTTGTGTGCAATAAGATGCAACATCCACGTATTCTTCTTCAGCTGTAGATAATGCAATTGAACTTTGTTTCTTGCTGAACCAAGATATTAACCTGGAACCCATATATAATGCACCACCACTAGTGCTTTTCCTGTCATCCACACTTCCTGGCCAATCTGCATCAGTATATGCATGAAGTGTAAGATCTGTATCTCTAGGATACCATAAGCCAAAGTTATGTGTTCCTTCAAGATATTTGAAAATTCTTTTGACTGCCTGAAGATGTGATTCCTTTGGATTTGCTGGGAATCTTCCAACTATTCCCACTGCTTGCACAATGTCTAGTCGGGTACCTGTTAGATAAAGTAGACTGCCAATCATGGATTTGTAAGTTGGTTGATGTACTGCTGCTGATTCGTCATTGGAGCTGAGACTACATCTTGTTACCATTGGAGTACATACTGGTTAGAATCTTCCATGCCGTACTTTTTCAGGATTTGTTTGAGATATTTTGTTTGTGAGAGAAAAATACCATATTTATTTTGCTGCACTTGTAGACCAAGAAAGTAGGTAAGCTCACCAAGTAAGGACATTTCAAATTCTTGTTGCATTACTGAAGAAAAATTCTGACTCATGGATTCTTCATTGCTACCAAAAATGATATCATCAACATACACAAAAATTATTAGCAATTTATTAGTGTCCACCTTTGTATATAGATTGCTATCTGTTGACCCCTTTGAAAAACCTTGTTGATGGAGATATTTGTCAAGATGGTAATACCATGCCCTTGGAGCTTGTTTTAGACCATAGAGAGCTTTTCTGAGTTTTCATACAAGTTTTGCATCATTTCCAAGAATGAATCCTTCTGGTTGTTCAATATAGACTTCTTCTTCTAAGTCTCCATTAAGAAAGGCAGATTTTACATCCATTTAGTATACTTTGAATTTCTGAAAACTAGAAAGAGCAAGAAACATTCTAATGGCTTCAAGTCTAGCAACAGGTGCAAAAGTTTCTTCAAAATCTATACCTTCTTGTTGAGCATATCCTTTACAAACAAGTCTGGCCTTGTTTCTAATAACTTCTCCATTTTTGTTCAGCTTGTTTTTGAATATCCATTTAGTTCCTATGATATTCTTATCATGAGGTCTATGAACTAATTCCCAAGTATTATTCTTTTCAATTTTCTCAAGTTCTTCATTCATGGCCTTGACCCAACATTCATCTCTGCATGCTTCATTTACATTTTGAGGTTCAGTGGAAGATAGTAATGCTAGATAGCTTGAAGCTTTGGCAATGGTTCTTCTCGTCTACACACCTTCTCCTTTTTCTCCTAAAATTTGAGTTTCTGGATGATTTTTCTAAACATACCTGGACGGAGTTTTTTCTTCTATCGTTATCTCTTCTTCTGGTGCTTCATTGGTTTCTTCTTTAGAATCAGTGTGATTTGATGTGTGAAAATGATCCTCATCTTCTTCATAATCTTCAGTTTTTACCTATTTTGTATTTTTGCATGCTTCACCAACCACAACATCATTAATTTCAATAATTTTCCTAAGTCTTTTATTGTAACATTTATATCCTTTGCTTCGGGAAGAGTAGCCAAGTAGAATACCTTCATCTGCTCTGGGTTCAAACTTACCAAGTTTTTCATCAGTCCTTCTCATGTAACATTTTCTTCCAAAAACTTTGAGGTATTTTACAGTAGGAGTCTTACCATACCAAAGTTCATGAGGAGTTTGAGTGCTATTTACCCGAACATTTTCTTGGTTGAGAATAGTGACGACGGCAAAAGTAGCTTCACCCCAAAAGGTTGCAGGTGTTCCAGATTCATCTAGCATAGCACGAGCCATTTGTTGAATAGTTCTATTCATCCTTTCTACCACTCCATTTTGTTGAGGAGTCCTTGTGGTGGAGAACTGCCTTTTTATTCCATGTTGTTCACAGAAGTCAAATAATTCATCTGAGGTAAATTCTCCTCCTCGATCAGATCTGAGGCATTTGATTTTGCGATCTGATTCATTTTCAACCAAAGCTTTGAAGGCTTTGAACTTTTCAAATGCTTCATCTTTATTCTTTAGAATACCTATCCAACACATTATGGAAAAATCATCAATGAACAATATAAAGTATTCTTCTCCACGAGGTGACTTTTTCCTTGATGGACCACATAAATCAGTATGAACAAGTTCAAGAGGCTTACTAGTTGACCCTTCCTTTTTGATGAGTTGAGATCTGGTTTGTTTACCGAATTGACATGATTTTCATATAGTATTTTCAGGAATGTTGATATTTGGAAGATCACGAACAGCCAGAAATCTGCATGCTTTTCTTATTTGAGAAAAGCTTAGATGTCCCAATCTTCTGTGCCACAGGCATTTTTCATCATTTTTGCTTAGATATCATTGTTGTTGTCCTCCCTTGAGTATGTATAGGTTGTTTGGAGTTCTTGTCCCTTTAATCATAGTTTCTCTTGTATCAAGCTCACGAACAACACATCCATTTGATCGAAACACTACTTCATTTCCTTGATCACATATTTGACTCACACTCAACAGATTATGCTTTAAGACATCAACATACATAACATTCCCAACTTTAACTTTTTCTTTCAAGAAAACAGAGCCTTTACCTTTTATGACAACAGGAGTGTCGTTTCCAAATGAGACACTCTTTTCCTTTTCTAAGGCATTATATGAGTGTAGTTTTTCTCTGTCACTTGTCATGTGTTTTGAGCATCCATTCTCGATGTACCACTGGTTTTCTTGTCCTTCTGCATACAAGGCTATACCACATCTTTCTAGTTGCAGTTCTTTCTTTCTCCATATTTTGGGATTTAATGGAGTTTTCTCTTTTTGAGCTATTTGCCGAAAATTACTCTTGTATTTAGATTCTTCATGGCCAAAGTTATTACAGATTGAGCATTCTATTTCATTTTCAGGAAGAGAAAAGTTATTATAGAAAATTTTCTTGATCCCTGTCACATTCCTTTGATTTCGTGCTTCTCTAGTCATGATAGTTTTGTAAGCAACACATTGAGTAGCTTTGTGTCCAAAATTATGACATGAGAAACATTGACCATTAAAAAAGTTCCTGCGATTATCAAATCTACTGACCTGTTGATTGTAGTTGAAGTTCCTCCTACTGACCTGTTGATTGATATTCTTTGGAGCAAATTGAGTACGATTTACCTGAGGTTGATTGTGGCTTCTATTCATCCTTGAAGTAAATTGAGCCTAATTCACCTGGTGATCTTCTTTATGCCTTTGCTGACGATTGTCAAACTATTCACTGCTCTTTGCTGCATCACGATAGCTTTTAGTGGAGGTTGACGGCTTCTGTGATTGAGATGTTTCTTCAATATATCAAAGACTTGTCTTTATCAGAGGAGAGTGCTGCACTTTGATAATTTCATTTAAGGTTTCTGATCCTTTAACAAATCTAAGATTGAGAGCTTTTGTTTTCTCAAGATCCTTTCTTAGACCCACAATTTCACATTCTAGCTTTTCATTGTGTTTTTCTCTTTCAGCAAGTTGGTATGTCAACGTATCTATAATCATATTCTTTTCTTCTAAACAGATTTTGAGTTTAGATATTTCTTCATAAAGATCATCTTCATCTAAAGCATCCAAAAAATCATCATCTTCATAAGCCATCAGAATTCTATAGTCATTACTATTTTCATCTTCATCACTATTTGATAAACCATCACTATCTTCATGAGTATAGTAGCTCTTTTTACTTGCACTTTGTTTTCTATTCCATATTGCAGTTTCCTTCCCTTTATCATATTTATCTTTATGAGGACATTTGGCAGCATAATGACTGACTCTACCACAAGCAAAACATTTGAAAGGTAGTTTACCTCTGAATCTACCGAAACCCCATTGAAGATTCTTGACAAAGTTCACATCCTCTTCTTCTTCTGAAATATGTCCTAATTCATTGAGTTCTTCTTTTCCTTTTGCTGAAGCTTTAAATGCAGCTTCTCTCATATCTGAAGGACCTCCTTTTCTCATCTCAAAGGCAGTTAAGATTCCATGAAGTTGTGTCATAGTAATAGTCTGTAGATCCTTCTTTTCTTCTATGGCAGAAACCTTTGATTCAACTTTAGAAGATGAAGATCTTAAAACTTTTTCAGCTAAGGTAACTTCCTTTATCTCTTCACCCAAATTCTTCATGCAATTAACAATCTCATCCACGCGTAAGAAGTAACTAGCTACACTTTCATCATTGTGCATCTTGAGAGTTTCATATTGAATTCTGAGAGTTTGCAATTTAGCACATTTTACTTGAGAGTCTCCTTCGTAGCTTAGAACGATTTTGTCCCATATTTCTTTGGCTGATTTGAGCTGCATAACCTTGAAAAACTCAAATTGTGATAGACTTCCCAATAATGTATTGACAGCCTTGGCATTGGTTTCATATTGTTTTTTACCTGCTACATCTGTAGGAATTGTTGATGGAAATGTATATCCTCCTTCCACGATTTCCCAGACATCTGTTCCAACACATTGAAGATAGGTTGTGGTTCTTACCTTCCAATAAACAAAGTTGCTCCCATCAAATATTGGCAGTCTAATGGATCCCCCGCTTTCTTGATTATTCATGATGATGGATCTTCCTTCAAGCGATCAAGCTTCTTCTGAAGGACCTGCTCTGATTCCAATTGTTGGAAATAATACTGAGAGGGGGGATGAATCAGTATTATCAAACTAATAATTTTTCATTTCCATAATCATATTCATATACGCTACTTCAGTTAAGGGAACTTGCGTGTACACACAACTATGTTTAGAGCAATTAGTATATATCCAGTAAACTTATGATTCAGTTAATTCATCATATATTGATCTTTAATTAGTGCATCAGAACCATATATAAAAAGTAACTAGGTGCAGTAAAAAAACAAAACAGATCATCACACATAAACACACATGAACACCAAGATATAAGGTGGAAACCCAATGTGGGTGAAAACCACTTGCTGCAATCGTCTCTGTCTTCTTTTAATAATAAGAAAATTCTATTTACAATTTTTGTACTGGTGCAGTCTTATACCAGTATGCAGGCTTCTACCTGTAGAAGGCTACAACCTTCTCTTATTCTCTAGCTTCTATTGGAAGGGAGCTACAACCCCCTAGCTCTTGTACTAGCTGATATGTTTACTAGTACGTAGGTGCCGGCCTACAAAAGGCTACAACCTTCTCTTTTCTTCCAGGGACCACGTTTCATAAATTTTCAGACTGGATCCATCAACAACATCATTCAATCATCTGCATCAACCAATCTCCTTTTGAGCCAACCATAACTGAAACAATCAATCACTCCATCAATCTGATCATTCTGAATGTTGTCACCAGAATACAGTAACCAGAACCCAAGCCAGAACCCAGAACACTGCAACAACAAACAATAGCAACTAAAACATATCTTATAAGGTATACGCTACTTTCTTGTGCTGAACCTGCGTGTATACGTGCTTTCCTCAAAGCCAACCAGCATATACATCTGCAAATATTAATTCATAATTCTGCAGCTACACCAGGTTTCACTAACTATGACAAAAAACTTCCATGAGTGAATGGACTCCATATTTGATAGTAAAGTTTCAAAATAGAGGAACTCTACCTTGTAGATTGATTTTGGTATAATCAGTATAATTTCATTGTTTAGGAATATGCCATGGATCAAGTCGGATAGATGTTGCAGATTTCACTCTAGTGTATTTGTTATAGGCCCTTCTTGTCTTTTAAAGAATAGATTACCAAATGTTCTAATATAGTGAAACCTTCATAGAAACCATAAGCTATATAACAAGAAATAATATATATTAATGTCCAAATTATCAAATGTTAGTTCGTTTTTATTTGTGTGACTAATTATTTTGTTGTATTTTTTACCCAACAATTAAATTAGTCATTTATTTTAGACATTTGCAACTATGTTGCAGAACATTAGTATAATTTAGTCATTTTTAGTTGTCATGACTAAAAAATTTAGTCACGTAGTCATTTATTTGAAAAATTATACTAGTGCACGAAAAACCATCGACCATCACCCTCCATGCTCTTTAATTAAATATCATGGACCAATCGAGTGTTAAGCCATGGATCAATAGCCATTAGTATTGAAGAGAATATGAGTTGTTAGATTAATTTATGTCTAGAACATATTTGATCGTAGGATTACAATGCAACCAATGTGTACTAAAGAAATACACTATGAAACACACTTTTACCTGATATACATATTTGACCAAGTTGAACTTAATTAACTTAAGTTTCTAAGTATCCTGGCATTCCCCCTTAATAGCAACTTTGAATAGGATTGAAGGATTTACAAAGATTACACAATAGGAGAAGGAATGAGGCATTAGATCATATCCCCCCTTAATGGCAATTTTCTAAACTCCTAACATAGATTGAAGTTTAGAAAAAAATTATTTCGTAAGAAACTTTGTGAAAATATTTGTAGATTGATCATCTATACAGAAAAATATCACTTCAATAACTTGATCATGAATAAGATTTACAATGAAGTGCATTTGTAGTTCAATGTGTTTGTTGCATTGATGTTGAATTGGATCATTGGTGAGATTTGTGGCACTATGATCATCGCACGAGAGGGTGGTCAGATGTTGCTACTAGAATCCAAACTCTAAAAAGAATTGTCAAATCCATTAGACTTCTTGACTTGCATTACCAATTTCTTGGTATTGTGTTACTACTAAAGAAAGACAAATATCTTGCTACTTTTTACAAGTCCAAGTGATAGGTCCAAAACCAAGACTAAAAACATAACCTATAGTAGACTTCCAATCATTAGGGTCACCAACCAAATTTGAATTAGTGAAACCAACCAAAAAAGGAGTTCCCCATGAATTTTAATGTATCCAAAACTAAACTATACCCCGAATATATTGAAGTATAATTTTTCTTGCTTTCTAATGACTTTCATGTGGTGTTTTCATATATCAGGAAATAAGACCAACAAAAAAGGAAATATTATGATAAGTGTGGGTCAAATATAAGAGCTCGCCAATTAATTGATGATATAAATTGGCATTAAATTTGGGTGTAGTGCAGCTGGTAATAAGTTTTACTCTATATTGAAAGGGAGAAGGGGATGATTTACAATATTCCATGTGAAAAGGTGAATAAGGTCACATGCATGCTTAGATCAGGAAAAATAAATTCCTTCCTTGGTTTTTAACAATTGGAGATGAAGGAAATAATGCAAATTCCTATGTATATCATTTCAAAATTACTATTAACACTTGACTTTACATGGTTTAAAATCTTAAGGCCACTACTAGTGAGGATAAGTTCATCAACATAAAGAACTGGTATTTATAGATGGATTCCTACTATTTTGGTGTAGACATTAGGGTCAGAATGACATCTATGGAAGTCAATGACAAGAAGAAAGCTATCCATTTTTTCATACTAAGATCGAGGAGCTCGTTTAAGACCACATAAATATTTCTTAAGGAAACAAACTAGGCTAGAGTTACTATGAACATAGTAAGGAGGTGGTTCCATGTATATTTCTTCTTGTAGATCCCCATGTGAGAAAGAAGGTTTAACATCCATCTAATGGACCTCCCATCCATGTGAGGCAACAAGGGATAGAATAAAGCAGATGGACTTCATTTTGGCATCACAGGAAAAGGTTTCATTGTAGTCAATTCCTTCAACTTGAGAGAATCCTTTAGCAACTAATTGAGCCATATATCTTTCAATATCTCCATCTAATTCATATTTAGTTATGTATATCCATTTTCACTTGATAATTTTTCTTCCTTTTGGAATAGGTACAAGATCCCAAATATCATTCACCATCAAGGAACAATATTCTTCCTTCATTGATATTTCCCAATCTAGATGGCCTAAATCTTTTGCAAATATTTTTGAATCGTGAGTATATAAAAATTGAGCCAAAAGAGAGGAGACTCACCGAAACTATGAATGAGTATGAATTTGATTTATAGGATCATCAACAAGGTCACCAGTTTCTTCACGTGTCGAACAAACCCATTTCAGAAGCCATAGTGATGGTGCAAGTTCATGTTTAATGGACTCATTTGGAGGAATGTGAGTAGGAAAAAGTTTATCTTCATCCTCAATGTCATCATTTGAAGAACAAACCTAAATAGGAAAGGAAGGTGGTATAAATGTCAAAGATCATTTACATTCTACAAGGCACAACCACCAAATTAGTATATTGAAGAAGACACAAGCTTCAAATTAGGCTCACAAGAAAAGAGATTTTCATGAAATTTAACACCTATTTTAATAATTATTTAATTGGAGTGAGATTGACCAATTCTATAACCTTTTACATATTCATATTATCCAATAAAAGTAGACTTTTCACTTTTTGGATATAAATATTTCATTTTCTCATCAGGAATGTAAGCTTGTGCTACACTACCAAAGATAAATAAGTAGCTTACATATGAATTGACGCTAGTTCATGCTTCTTCCAATGTTATAGTGCTCAAAGCCTTTATGGGAGTGTGACTTACTATGTAATTTGCACAATCGATTACTTATACCCAATAATCAAGACTTAATCCCTTAGGTTAAATCATACAAATAGCCATTTCCCTTAATGTATGATTATTTCTTTTAGAAACACCATTTTGTTGTGGTGTATATGGAAAAATATGTTGCATTTGAATTCCGTATGTAGTGTAGTATGTTTTGAATTTATTGTTGACATATTCACCTCCATTATCATTCATAATATTTGTAATTTATGTCCAAATTGTTTTTCTACAAGGGCCTTGTAGTCCAAGAACAAGTTAAAAAAATCACTCTTAAATTTTAAGAAATAAAATCAAGTGTGTTAGGAGAAGTCATCGCTACAAGTTAATAAGTACTTGAACCCAGAGAGAGAATGAGAAGAAAGTTTCCCACACAAATCAATGTGAATAAGCTAAAAAGGGGTTGCGACATGTTAAGAGGTACGTTTGTCAAAATTGTCATGATGATGTTTTTCGAGAACACAATTGACACAAACACCATCTCTACAAGAAACAAGAGGAAGATTAGTCACCATATTTTGATTACATATTTGATGCAGTGAATGATAGTTTAGATGACCAAATCACTCATGCCACATTTTTCTCAAGTTATCACTATGAGGAATAAAAACTAAGGAAAAAGGTGTTGACCCAAAGTTTTCAAACTTGTACAACCCAATAATCTCATCAACTATTCTAGTGGCAAGAACATGCTTAGGATATTTTAAATCCTTAATTACAACTTAGTGAGGTGAAAATTCTACCTTTTCACCTTCACCTAAGTGAGTGATTTGATATACTAATAGAAGGTTACAGACATCCTCCCTTTCCCTAGTAGTTGCCAACATCTTTACGGAGAATTTTGAATCTTAATCCCTAGATAACTTCCAAATAAAACTGAAGTGTTGGCATTGTTTTGCATATGACATCTTCATAATCTAGCCCCAAATCCTCCTTATGTTATACTCTTTCCTAGACCATCATAATCAAAATTTTTCCCATATTCAATTCACTATTGAATTGGAAAATAATAATTCTCTTCCCTTCCTCAATGTCATTATCTCTAAGCTCCCTAATGGTTCCCTATTTCATCAGGTTTAAGATAAAAAAACTCATACCGATAGATATCTTCATGCTCAATCCCATTACCAACCTGCTCAAAAATATGATGTCCTCAAAACCTTAATATCTTGATCCATTTGCATTTTTTATCCCCAATACCTTGACAATGAATGGTCCCACCTTACCAAAGACTTGTTATCTAATGGTTACTCCATTCAAATCAACAAAGCCTTTCACTTAGCCCTTCATCCTGTTACCCACCACTTTGTGGGTGATATCCCCAGGAGAAATTTTTCTCCATGATGAGCCTCAGCCGACAACCAGCAGCCCCTTGATGCCTCCTACTAGCTCGTTGTGTCATTTCTTTACCACTTGAGCCAGCCATGTGGTCCCTCACCCACCTGTATTGATCGTATGTTTGAAGGTACGCCCCTCGAATCTAAAGGTATGTCTAGTCATTTGGCAATTGAGCATTGGGTTTACTTATCATGGATACTTCTGGATATGGATTGATGGGGAGATTTGGGGGAAAGAGTGGGCCTAGTTTGTGTGCTTGTCTCCTTGAACTCTTTTGGTTGTTACCCTTGGATCTTAGTCCCGTGGGATCTCCTTTATTGAGCATTTGGTTCTAGGGTGGTACTACTTGGGAAACCCTGACTTTGGGTGCATGGTCCCACTCCCTTACTTGCACATATTACTCCCTTTCCACTCACCATACCCCCATTCATATTTTCTCTTGCCTAGGTCCACATTTCTATTTTGGGTCCACATGGGGCCAACCTCTCTATCCCCTTGCCCCTACCTTGAGTTAGGCCTAAAATGATGGCTCGAAGATTGAAGCAATTAAAAGAAAAAGTGAAAAGCATAATTAGCCACATTTAACAGGAAATTGTACCATAAAATGCAAAATATGGTTGGGACAAAAATAATTAGCGCATGGGAAAAAGCCATTACGTGAGCTCTTCCCCAATCCATGGCCATCACCTTGGTTCCATAGGCCCTAGATGAGCCTCCTCTATCATTCAGGAACCCATGATTATCCCAAACCATGGAGGGCAATGAACCGCCCTACCTAAAGGGGGTAATCATTGTTATATCTTACACATCATGCTCTTGTCCTTTGACCCCCGAGCAGTTAATTAAAGAAAATTCATCAAACGCAAAAGGTACGTAAAGAAGGGTGGAAAAATCAAGGACAAGGCACCTCATGTACCACGATTTCTCCCTTATTATATTACATACCCAGGTGTGTGCTTCCCCTTATCTAGCTACCCCTATGCCCCACTATGTGGCCTAAGACTTCCCCTCTCATTCCCTATTCCATCTCACGTATTTGTCACTTTCCACCCCCATTAGGAGGATGTACCTTGGACATACTATCCCCTTTAAGGGATGAAACCACCTAATAAGGTACTTGGCTAACCCCCTTTGGAGCTTGGAGACACTAGCACATGCCAAAGCTACTACAGAAAGGCATGGAATTATGAACTGACCACTTTGCTATCCATGATTTGTAAGCTCTTTTACCTTATTATTTTAATGATTGGTTGTACTAGAAGCCTAGGGGACACATTAGATCTTATGCAGGATTGCAGGTGGTTTTCTTTTGGTTTTGGTTTCCATATATGGGATCCTAACCCCCAGAGGTCTACATTGGCACATGTAGGGTGTGAATAAAGAGCCATGAGCCTCCACACCAATAGAAAACACTCCATGGATCTTCATGGATGCTCAGAGACTACTGGTGATTCAATTTTGGGATGATGGTGATATGCTTGGTACATTATGCCCAACAGGAGCCCCACACACTTAACAAGTTTCCCAGGACTTGTACGATGTCATGGCAGAATTCATTCCACCACTTGGACCCTTGTAGAGGATCTACAGGCATCTCTAATTCATATGGAGACCCATGGGGTCATTTATGTGCCCTAGGACCCACTGGGAGCACCATAGTTCTAGTGCTTGGAGAACAAGGCGCCACCCCCTTGTCCATCATACTCCAAGGAATTTATTCCTCAATATGGCACTTCAGGATATTATTGAGCCTTTAGAGGGCCTTATGACATGTACATATTATTATTTGGCCCCTTTTGAGGCTTATTTTAAACTTGTGAGCTAGTTTGGTGGGCTTGTCACCAATAGGGGTTTTATTTAAACATTATGTTATCGTTAGGAGATAACGTAGGCCCATAGGCTAATTCAAACTCCTTAGGAGGCTATATATTACTTTTAGATACATTCATTTGGATAATCACTTGATTTGGGATCTCTCTAATAATAGAAAACTTCACATTTTTTCCTTGGAGGATATTTTTTAGAGATGGATGAATTTTGACGTATGGATTTGGGTTATTTATCTTGTCTTGGAGCTTTGTCTTGTGAACGAAATGTTAGTTGGATATACTCTATAACATTGTAAGTGAATTTTGATGTTATTATTCTTGTTGTTGCATACTGCTAAAATTAGGGCTAGTTGTTGCATAATCGAAATGTGGAATTGAGCATGTTTTAGCTAATTTAATGTATGGACCAATGTTATATGAATGAAATTTCCTAGATATAATTTGTCTTGATAATATTGCATCATTTTATTTAAAGTATAAATGCTTGAAGGTCACTTTTCTTTTCTTTCTCTCAACATCAGATGAAGTTGACTTTAAGGGCCTCCTTGATTAAGAAACTAATTTCTTACTCATCACCATCCTTGAATCCATGTCCCAAAGTGAATTAGGCTTAAAGAGGTGATCATTTTAACCCTCTTTTTACCATTTCCACCCTTTTTCCCCAAGTCTATCCCCATTAGGTCACTGAGGGCATCAATTTCCCAAGCATTGACCCAAGGAAAAACTTCAATCTCCTATAGGCTACTGCACTGATGGGTCCCCTCCCTCTCCTCCAAATTTGAGAGAATTCTAATAGTGGAATCTCCAGGAATCCCAAGCCCTAGCTCCAGGATCGATTTTTTCCTAGGCATCCCCAAGGCTAGACCTCAATAGGATCAATCCAAAATTTTGAAGTAAATATTCTTGTTTGGTCCTTTCCCCTCACCTTTTCCAGGATAGGAACATCATTGGTTGCTGCCTTCCATCCCCGAACCTAGGCTAGGTCCACTTAGCCCCATGTGGTCCCACTTCTCAATAAAGATTATTTGTTAAGGACCATTTGGGAATCCAAGTTTCCCAAGGATTATAGGGATTGAGAACCTTGTTTATAATCTTATCCTTTCTCCCTCAACTCTCAAATCCTCACCCCTTACCCCTGGTGGACCAAGTCCCTTCCTTAAAGAGCAAGCAAGTTCCATTCTTCACTCCATCCTTGGGAAACAGTTTTCAGGGTCACTTCTCACCTATCCATTGACATATACTTTACAAGTGATCCCTACACTACTGGACTCCTCCCATCGATGAAATTTCGTAAAGTGCGTGGAGACTTAGTTGTGGTGACAGTGGGCTAATCCTCCACCATTGCCCTTAACCTAGCAGTTTCCCTTTTAGGAACTCCTTTACATCCCCTGCTGGTTTGAGTGGTAACACATCCTAGACCCAAAACCTTCCCATCGTATCCTCCCTTAACCATAATTTCTCTCCCCTACATTCATGGGATCACAGATTACATAGCCAACATCCTATGAAAACAATACATAAAAACTTTTTTTAAACCCCATAAGACCCTCTAATAGCTTTTCAGATCCCCTATAGACTACTTTAACCCTATTTGTAGCCCCGAGGTCTATGAATTCCTTTTTCATGTGGAAAGTATTATATAGGTGAAACAAGAAGATCCTTAAGGCTTAGCTAAGAAAACATATTGCTGACACCTTCCATAACATAATAAAAAAATCTATTATTGTCGACCATTCCCATAATTCAAAACACCTTATTTGCTTTGAAAAATTCAAAATTTTAGCTTCTAATCATTTCTAATCTTCTCGCATCATCAAAGAAGCCATTGAAATCGAAAAGAACCCCAACAACTTTAATCGGGAAGATGGCTTCAAACTTAGTCAATCATGGAAACCCACCATCCACCATATTTTCCATAAGCCTACCCCTTGGGCTGATTGATTTCCTGCTCACATATCTTCAATCATTGATTTCCTTTCATTTTATCCTTTGCTTGATTCTTTAATATCTCTCCTATCTCTCTTTATTTTTATTTTTTTGATCCACTAATTAAGGGTTATTTCTCTCCTCCTTAGAATCCTATCTATTGATTATAATATTGCAATATATTAATAATATAATCACTTGATCCTTTGATTTTTCTCATATCATTTCACTTCTCTTATTTATTCTTTTGATCCTTTAATTAAGAGTTATTTCCTCCCTATCTCTTTATTTTAAACAACACCAAAAAAAAATGAACATCGCTAGGATAAGAACTAATTCTCATGAGATTTGAAGTGAAACCGGACGGTGGTATACTCCCAAGACTCCCTGGGATGATAGAATCTGCAGCTTTGCAATACGAAGAGGGTGGAAGATGAAAAACATTTTCTTTTAGATTACTCAACTCTTACTCGCATCTGCTCTCATTTCCCTACCATTTTCCACACTCCCAATCTTCTTGACTTGTTAAGTCAGCCCAACTATAGTGATCTTGGAGCGCTTCTTTCCCTTCTTTTTTATCATAGAAATAATAATATCTATTACTATGATCCAATACTATGAATATAATATAATATTATAATCTAATACTAATAATATTAATACTAAAACTAGATAAACAATAACTAGTACTAGTAATAATAAAATTCCTAATTGACCATCCTAATATAATTATAATAATTATTTTATAAGATACATTTTATTATTATTATTATTATTATTATTTTACAATAATGTGCTTAATTACTCAATAATTTTTTATGATCGTTCTCAGCCTTACGCACCCTTATTTCTTATTTCTTATTTTATTATTAATTCCTTCCTCCAATTTATTTCAACATCTTTAAATTTATTTAAATTATTTATAAATGAAAGTTCAAAACTTTTTAATTAATTAATTAATTTTTCCTCCAATTATTAATTATTATATTATTTTGTTATATATATATTTATCTTTTTTCACATGGAAAAATCATAATTTTCATTGATTAATAAGAAAATCACATGCTATAGATGCTAATAGCATATGTAGAATAGTGGGCATAAGCCACTTACAGTGCAAAACTCCAATAGGAATACTCGTCAAAATCCCTAAAAATAGGCTTCGAATCATTACAATAAACAGGTTGTAAACCCCGACAAGCTTGTGTAGAACAAGAGCCTAAAAACCCCAAAGAGGGGCAACAAAAACTGGCAAAATACCTGTGTCACAAACACATACGCTCCGCCAATGCAAAACTACCAAAAGCCAGAGTATATCAGGCCATAGGCTGCCCAAAAACCCGAAAACAAAAACCCTAGAATAGGCCTGTAGAAGGAAACAAGGCATAAACCTCAAACCCACTACAACCCCAAATGCAGATTTGAAGTACAGCACCAGGGAAAGAGGTCGCACCAACTGGCCACAGATACCGAACGCCGACACCAAACCACATAGGAAAACGCATCTACTCCTGCAAAAAAACTGCGACAGCTATGAGCGGAAGCCCCAGAGATATGGTCAAGAAGGAAAGGCACGAACCAGGGGAAGAGCCAGTCAGGGTAGTCGCCCCTCCCTCACTCCCTCAAACTTTCCCCCCAAAACAGGCATATACTAGAATCGACGTGCATTAACTCCACCACTCAGCATCGCCAGCTACAAACGGAAGCCTCTAGAGACCCGGCCATGAAGCAAAAGAGAGGCACGAACCAGGGGTAGAGGCGGCTAGGGTTCAACCACCTCGTCCCTGCTCCCTCAACACTCCTGGAAAGACATTTTGATTATTATATATTTTTATCATTATAATAATCTCTTTAATTACTCAATAACTTTTAAATAATTATTTATGACCTTTAGTCTTACTCATTATTATTTATTATTTCTTATTTTATTATTAACCAACCTGGATCCATCTTAACACCGGATCTATCAAGTGCGGAGAGGGATCAAATCTCTCGAGGTGCAAACCTATTTTTTGAGTGAAAAACTTGAGGAAAGGCTTGCACCTTGAGAGATTTGATCCCTCTCAACGCTTGATAGGTCCAGTGTTAAGATGGATCTAGGCTGGTTTAAGTCATGTGCGGTCATACAAAATTTGTTGAACATCTAATTATTTTGATCATTTTAAATATGCTAAATATGTCCAAGATTAATTTGGTCAATTTAATTTAAAATTTTCTTAGTTACCTCAGTTTGTTGAGATGAGAGAGATTGTTAGTAATGAATGATGAGAAATGATGAAATACAAATTTTGAGTGAAAAGTGTCATTGTAGCAATTTTGATAGATGGAAAATGTGAATAGTAAGAATATAGTCAATTACAAACAATCTTCATTTCAATGAATCTGAAACTATTTTATTCTACTATTCCTATTTTCACACCTATTATTTTTTCCATTTTCTCATATCGATCATATGAAAAGAGTAGTTGGAATCATATACCATTCAAATATTTGGGCTAAGCAGAAATTTTATTTAGGATGAAAATATAAGTATTGTATTTATGGTTGCATAATTTTTATGTGCTTACATCGAGAGAGAGAGTGTGTTTTGGGGGTGAGAAGGAGAGATAAGGGGAGATAAAGATATAGATGGGGGGGGGGGAGGGAAGAAGAGAGAGATAAATACATGGAGGGGGGAAGATATATATATATATATATATATATATATATATGTATGTATGTATGTATGTATGTATGTATGTATGTATGTATGTATGTATGTATATCTATATATATATATGGAGAGAGAAGGGGAAGAGAGGGAGAGGGAGGGAAAAGGGAGCGAGGGAGAGAGAGATAGATATATATAGAGAGAGTGTGTATATGTTTAGGAGTTGAGATAGAGAGATAGAGAAGGAGAGACAATGGGAGATTGGGATATAGATGGAGGAGGTAGAGGTGCTTACATTGAAATCAATGCACACTATTAATCTAATTACATTGAAATTAATGTACATCATACATCTTGTTGCATCAAATCAGAAATCAACATCTACACTAAAATCAATGCATCTAGTGCAAACAATCAAATAGGATTACAAATCAACATCTATATTGAAATCAATGCATCTAGTGTAAGAAATCAAATAGGATTAGAAATCAATATCTATACTAAAACCAATGCATCTAATGCAAGCATCAAATATGAATAGAAATTAACATCTATGTTGAAATCAATGCATCTAGTGTAAGGCATTAAATATGATTAGAAATCGACATCTACACTCAAATCAATGCATCTAGTGCAAGCGATTAAATAGGATTAGAAATAAATATCTACACTGAAACCAATTCATCATGTTCAAGCAATCAAATAGGCGTAGAAATGAATATCTACATTGAAACCAATGCATCTAATGCAAGCAATTTAATGCGTAGAAATCAACATCTACAATGAAATCAACGCATCTAGTGTAAGGTATTAAATATGATTAGAAATCGACATTTACACTGAAATCAATGCATCTAGTGCAAGTGATCAAATAGGATTAGAAGTCAATATCTACACTGAAGCCAGTGCATCTTGTGCAAGTAATCAAATAGGAGTAGAAATCAACATCGACATTGAAATCAATGCATCTAATGTAAGGTATTAAATAGAATTATAAATCGACATCTACATTGAAATCAATGCATATAGTGCATGTGATTAAATAGGATTAGAAATCAACAACTACATTGAACTAAATACATCTATTTTAGTGAAAATCTAAAATATTCATGACTTTCTAGATCTAACTTCTATGTTTGTATTTGTCTCTATGAGACGCTTTCTTCTTCCTTCTCTCTCTCCCTGAATGTTCAACCTTTAAATTTATTTAAAATTAAATTATTTATGAATAAACATTCAAAAATCTTTTTTAATTAATTAATTAATTGTCCCTCCACATACATACATATATACATACATACATACATAAATACATACTCTTTATGACTTTATTTAGTATTTCTTATTTTAATTATTAATTGTTTCATTCAATTTATTTGAATATTCATCCTTTGAATTTTTTTAAAATTAAATTATTTATGAATAAAAGTTTCAAACCTCTTTCTAATAAATTAATTATTTTTGAATCATAGTTAATTAATCTTAGTCTCTTTAAATTAGTTGATTTTGTTTTCTTTAAACAATAGTTAATTAATCTTAGTCCTTTTTAAATTAGTTAATTTTGCTTTCACTTTACTTTAAATTTTTAAACTTACCATTTTTGAAAATAATAAAATATTCACCATAAACATTATTATTTGAAATTCTATTTCCAATATAAAATTACACTATAAAAATCTACATTCTAAATTATTAAAAACTAATAATTTAGTACTTATATAAAATTTAATTTAATATAAATAATATTACTATCACCCCCTTATAATTTGGAGATTTGTTAGATAAATAATAAAATAAATAAAATTATTTATTAAAAATCCCTCGTGAGAATCGCAGATTACAAAGTCAACCCCTGATATTTAAACTTGAATCAACATAAGCTCCGGAGTTAGTGCTCTACTTCTCGTAGTTTCTTGATTCTCTAGGCGAAAAACAGAGGTGTCAATGTTCGTTCTTAATTACGAGGTTTTTCACCATATTTTCTATGCCTTTTATGAATATCTTCAAACTTTTAAGGAAGATTTTGTCAAATTCTTAAGGTTAGATAGATCAACTTTGGTATTCATGGAAGTAATCATTGATAAAGTTGAAAAGTCAATTATGGTCATCATAAATACACACCTTTTTTTCGTCAGCTTTATTTGTGTTTCTCTATCTAAAATTTGGTAGTCCTTTTATTTAGTTAAGGTTAAAGTTCTTCTCTGTGTATACCATATATTTTTTTATGTTGGTAGTCTATTGGGTTAAGGTTAAAGTCTGTGTATACGATATATTTTTCATATATTTTTCATGTTTGTTTGTTTTTATTTTAAATGTTTGATTGATTGTGAGATGATTTTTTTGGGCATATATTGTGTGGCTATGATAGAGATGATAGATATTGAATAATAACTCATTATTCATTTGTAGGTCTTTTGTATCTAAAGAAGTTATAGGCATTTCACGGGAGATGTGTAATGTTGTAATGTATGTGTCTCTGGCTGAAATATAATATCTTGAATTTGTCGGTCATATGTTCATCATTGTAAGTAGCAACTATTTGACTAATTAGTCATAAGTTGTTTTTTTAAAATTGCTAAAAATGTGTTCCTTTAGTATGAATTATTGTTTTGTAATCTAACTGTCATGATATGTTCTACACATAGAGTCATTTGATGACTCATATTATCCTCGACTATTGATCAATGGCTTTACACCCACTTGTTCCATGATCTCTATTTAAAGAGCATTGAGGGTCATGGTCGATAATTAATTTTGAATTATGTAAAATATTTTCTTTTGCATTAATAAAAATTATCTCGAGTGGCTATGTTCACTAGACCATGGATTGTTTCCTCTTATAAGGTTTTAACCATGTAAAAATACTAGTTATGTTTTATTTAATCAGATTGTGTGAGTGGTTATTGATGGTGTTCATCCTATATGGAATACTTAGTTTACCCAAACATGGTATCATAGCTCATTTGAAGAACTACTCCCATTGGTGATCAAGATCTTAAGCTTAGGTTGCCACATTTCTAAGATTTGGTGTTTATGTATTGCTTTGACTTAAATAGACTATTCCATTTCATATGGAATGTTGTTTTCAGCTAAGAAAACATTTTGTTTCATCCTAAAAGATGTCTATTTTTCAGAGATATAACATATTTTGTTGGATTTGAAGGTAGAGCCCAAATATGCCCTTTTTTGAAAAAAAATTTATAGAGTTCATATTTCATTTTTTTTGTTTACATTCTTGATTTGCTACATTTTTCGGTCTACTTATGCTCTTTTCCCTACACTTTGAGTGATCTTGACAGATCAAAAACAAAGAAAAAAGTATTTCCTTGAATGTGTATGCCCTTTGTTGTGTGGTTTGTACCATCTTGGCAAATAAAAAACAATGAGAAGACTTGCATTTCCTAGGCATGCTAATTAAGATCTAACCCCATTGTTGTTGAGTTTTGTCTTGGAAAATTTTCCAAAACTCAACAACAATGGGGTTAGATCTTAATTAGCATGCCTATGAAATGCAAGTTTTCTCACTGTTTATGATTTTCCAAGATCGTACAAACCACACAACAAAGAGCAAACGCATTCAAGGAAACACTTTTTGCTTTGTTTCTGATTTTTTCAAGATCACTCAAAGTGTAGGGGAAAGAGCATACGTAAACCAAAAAAAGTAGCATATCAAGAATGTAAACATGAAATTGAAAAATGAACTCTATAAATGTTTTTTTTTTAAAAAGGGCATATTTGGACTCTACCTTCAAATCTAACAAAAAGGAGTTGTATCTAGGAAAAATGGAGATCTTTTAGGATGAAATAAAAGGTTTTCTTAGTTGAAAACAACATTCTATATGCAATAGAATAGTCTATTTAAGTCAAATAAATACATAAATACTAAATCTTAGAAATGTGGCAACATAAGCTTAAGATCTCGATCATCAATGGGAGTAGTTCTTCAAATGATCTATGATACCATGTTTGTGTAAACACGATATTCCATATAGGATGAACACCACAATAACCACTTACACAACCAAGTTAAATAAAACATCGCTAGTATTTTTACATGGTTAAAACCTTCCAAGTGCGAAACAATCCATGGTCCCAGCAAACATAACCACTAGAGGTAATTTTTATTAATGAAAAAGAAAATATTTTACATAACTCAAAATTATTATCAACCATGACCCTCGATGCTCTTTAAATAGAGATCAGGGAACAACTCGGTGTTAAGCCATTGATTAATAGTTGAGGATAGTATGAGCCATCAAAAATATATCGTGACTATTAGATTACAAAATAATAATGCATACTAAAGAAACAAACTTTCATCTAATAAATATATTTGACCAAATTGAACTTAACTAACTCTAAGTGTCTAAATATCCTAACAATAATGAATGCAGTTCCATTACAATTCTTTTTAACCAACCTTAAAATTTGTTGACTAATCCCAAATTGAACTTAACTAACTCTAAGTGTCTAAATATCCTAACAATAATGAATGTAGTTCCATAACAATTCTTTTTAACCAACTTTAAAATTTGTTGACTAATCTCTTTTATCGAGGTATTCTTTTTACAGTTTGCTTCCTTCATTTAGGGCTAGCTAAAGTATCATTTATTTGTTCTTCCAAAGTAAGCAAGCTGTGGAATCTTTGAGACAAATTAATAGAATTTAGATTTTCACTTTTTAAAGAAATACAAAAGCAGGCCAATTCAACTTAGTAGGCCTAATCGATTCTTGTCTAGATTGGTGTTTCCCCTATACTAATTTTTGTCAAAATATGATCTTTACATAATACATAAGATAATTGTATATGTCATTGGTGAGGTTTTCCTTGTATATCTTTTTCAAAATTCTAATTAGTTTCTTGTTAATGGATTCATTGTGGCCATTTCCTTGAGTATGATAGATAAATAAAGTGAAATGCTTAACCCCGAGCTTATTACATAATTGATTCCATAAGGCAAGTTTATTAGAAACAATTTTTAATAATAGATCAAATGCAGAGAAAATGTTACCTTCAAGAAAATTGAAATTTACCTTATTGCTTTTAGCATTTTTAGTAAGACAACTTATGACTACTTAATCAAATCATTTCTACTAGTAATGATGAGCATATGACTCACAAATTCTAGATATTATATTTCAACACAAGAAATATACATTACACATCTCCCTCAAATGCTTATAACTTCTCTAAATTCAAAATAGCTACAAATAATTAGTTGCTTATTATTCAATATCTATCATCTCTCAAACATAACCACACAATATATATAAAAAAAACATATTCATCTAACCATCAATCAAACATAAAAAAAAATAAGAAATATTGTATCCATAAAAGGCTTTAACGGTAATTAAATAAAAAGCCAAATTTTAGATGGAAAAGCACAAATAGAACTAGAAAAGAAAATTATAACAACACTAACCAACTAACTTTATCACTGATTAACTAACCAACTAACTTTATCACTGTTTAACTTCTGTAAATACCAAAATGGATCCATGTAATCACTGATTAAATTCCATGAATACCAAAATTGATCTATCTTACCTTAAGAATTTTACAAAATCTTCCTTAAAAGTTTGAAGGTATTCATAAAAGGCATAGAATATATGCTGAAAAACCTAGTAATTAAGAACGAACATTGACACCTCTGTTTTTTTCGCCTAGAGAATCAAGAAACTACGAGAAGTAGATCACTAACTCCTGAGCTTATGTTGATTCAAGTTTGGGATATCCAGCGGTTGATTTTGTAATTTGCAATTCTCCCTGTATAGGAGGGATTTTTTCTAAATAATTTTATTTATTTTATTATTTATCCAACAAAAGAAGTATTATTTACCCCCAAATTATAAGGGGTTGATAGTGATAATATAATATTATTTATTTTAAAATATTTTTTTTCCATGTGATTTATTTTAAATTAAATTTTATATATCTACTAAAAATTATAATAATTTAGAATGTAGATTTTGTATTTCAATTTTATATTGGAAATAAAATTTCAAACAACGGATGTTTGATATAGTGTTAATGTTTATGTGAATATTTCACTCATCTTCAAGCACTATAAGCTTAAAATTTTATAGTAAAGAAAAAGCAAAATCAATTAATTTAAAAAGAATTGAAATTAATTAACCATTGCAAAAAAATAATTTATTAAAAGTAGTTTTTAAACATTTATTCATAAATAGTTTAATTTTAAATAATTTAAAAAGTTGAACATTCAAATAAATTGGAAGAAAGAATTAATAAAAAAAATAAGAAATACAGATAGATAAGACCGATAAAGAAATAGTCATAAATAAGTAGAGATTATATATATATATATATATGATGATGATGATGATGATGATGGTTAACGTCTATTGAGACCAAAGTTTGGTCTATCGGACCTATAGAAACGAATTATTTAGTTTGATTTAAGCTTTTATTCCTATGCTCAAAAAGCTTGGAGAGAAGCCCCCCGAGCTCACTATAATTTTGACATCGTAAAAGGCTAGGAAGGTCAGTATTGCAACAAAGATTATGAAACTGAGATCTAACGTGGTTGTATGCGGGGCACTCCACGAGGAAGTGATTTTCATCCTCAATGTTCATATTCTCACAGAGATGGCAGATCCTTTCCATCCATGGTGTTTTAGGAACTGCCCAACGACCTGTTTCACTATGGAGCTCATGAGAGTTCGTTCTAATCTTGGCTATATTAATTTTCTTCTTTGAGCTAGTTAAAACAGAGAGATACTTTTGATCTTCTAGGGTGGGGTTGATGACCTCCTTATAATGTCTTAATTTTCTTTTAGCTGCTAAATCTTTCTCACACCACATTTTTTCTTTGAACTTAGAAGTAACAATATTTTTAATGTTATTAATGTTTTGCAATGCAACATTCTCGCCGATCTCCCAATGGTTTAACCAGGCCCTGCTGTCTTTATACCAACCTCGTTTGAGCCTTCGGTGGTTTTGGATGGAATTTAAAGCTAGCTTAGGAAGTCTATGGTCTCCTATGTTATTGAGTTTGTGTTTGTATAACAGAAGCCTAGTCATAGCTAGGCTCTCGATAGGGGAAGAACCCACTTCTATAAGGAGAATAGGATAGGGTGTATTTCTTTTAATTTTGAGGTTATACGTTATAAAACGCTTTTGGATTTGCTCAATCTTTCTCCAGGATTCTCTAGAGATGCTGCAACCCCAAATCTCACATCCACATAAGATAACAGGAGTGACTAAAGTTTCAAAGAGGAACTTCTTTCTATCCCACATTACAAGGTTTGTTGTTTTACAATTATTTTCAAGACCAAAATAAGCTTTCCACCCCACATTAATCATTTTCTCAATGCTATAGTCTAGTTGAGCTTGTGATGAATATCTACTTGTAAGAAGACACTTCCTCCAAGTTACTATTGTCATACATAAAATTAGCGTAAGTGTCCTTCTTGGATTTGATAATCATAACTTTTGTTTTTTCAGTGTTAACAATCATACCCATGGTAGAGCAGAAATCCTTAAGAAGCCTGAGTTGCTTATCAAGATCAGATGGGCACCTTGCGAGAAGAACAATATCGTCAACATAGAGAAGAAGGATGATGACTATCCCAGCTAAAATCATGCCAGCACAGCCTGCTTCCTCTAAAAAACCTTCTGGCTTGTCGATGTAAATGCCAAATAGGGTAGGGGGGAGGGGGCAACCTTGTTTAACTCCGATATTACGCTTAATATCTTTCGATCACCCCTCATTTCTCTTTAACTTGGCAATTAAATTCTTGTATAACCTTATAGCGGCAACTCTCAACTCGAAAGGAACCTTTAGCTCTTCTAATCTATTCCATAGGTCATTTCTTGGAACCATATCGAAATCCTTTCTAAAGTCCACAAAGCAACAAAAGAGATTGGTTTTATCACTGCGCCATTCCTCCACAATGATCCTAAGTGTAATGAGGTGGTCTGTTGTTGAGTGTTGCCTTCTAAAACCCGCTTGGCCTTTAGCCCGCTTACCTTCACTTTCAAGCCATATGCTCAACTTCTTTTCCAAAATAATACCATATAACTTGGCTAAGAGAGGATTGATCATAATTGTCCGATAATTAGAGGGGTTATTTGTATCCCCACTTTTAAAAATAGGGATAATTAGGCTCTGAGTCCATGGTTTAGGGAACCCTTGCTTGACCGCTTGATTGAAAATCTTATGGATGTGTGGGATGAGGACAAGACCTCCAATTTTTAAGATTTCCACCTGGTAACCTTCAATGTCCTTAGCTTTCCCATTTTCAGGAGTTTAACCCCAAAATCAATGTCTTCTAATGAGAAAACTTCTTTCGTTGTGAGAATGGTTTCATAGTTATCCATGACATTTGGAGATTCATAAAGCTTTTTAAGATAGGAATTCGAGTCGTGTAAAGCAATTTTATTATTATCTTTAGTTTTCCTAGTTAGAATCTGCCTCCAGAATTTCTTAGGAGCTACCTTAGAGAGGTGTAAGAGATTCTCTTGTCTTTTACGAATATACTACCTTTTTTTCCTTTTAGTTAGGGATTTGTATATTTTTATCTTGCCAATTTTAAGAGATTCATAAATAGCTTCCTTAATTGCTCTCCTCGTACTTTACAATCTTTGTCATACCATGGGTTAGTTTTGCTATTTCTTTTATTACTTGAAATTTCAATTGAGAACTTGTTAATAGAATATGAGAGGGTTGTAGTAAAATTATGAAAGAGGTCTTCTATGTTGTCTATACTAGATAAAGGAAGCAAATTAGTTTCTAATTCATTTAGAAAGAAATTGTTTTTATTTCTATCAAAGATTAAGTTCTTTTGGCGATAAGGATTATCTTCTATGGGATCTCTATGCATGAAAAAATTGAGAGTTATAAGTAAAGGCCTATGATCAGAGTCAGGCTCATGGTCGCTTAATATGTCAAAATTTATTATTTCGTTGTATAAAGGGAGATCGGAAATAGCATAGTCTACCATGCTGCTACCAAGCCCATGGATGCAGGTCATCTGGCTAGAATTGGGCCACTTCTTTAGACCATTGCAAATTATGAGATCCTGAGCACTACAGAGCTTGACTAGCTCCAACCCAAACAAATTCTCTCCAAGTTCTTTAGAGCTCCTTTTGTATTGGCTAGACAGAGTAAGGTCTTCGTCTAACCAAAGAGGATTAAGGTTGGAATGATTGCTTAGAAGAATAGCTTGATTGCTTGAATTTCGAGCATTAAAGTCACCCATTAAAAGGATATTACCTTCATTCCTTAGTCTAGAAATATCATTCTCTAAACCATTGTAAGGACTATTTTTATCTAGATTCTTTTTATTATAGAAGTGAATTGATGGGGGGGGGGATAACAGATTGCTATGTAGGTCTTTTTATCATTAATGTCAGTAATCTCTATCCAACTATATTGGTTGTAAGGGTCGTTTTTATAAATCATAGCATGGGGGGGAGATGTTTTTCTTAATGTAACAAGTTATACCCCCAATGCCTCTACAAGAGGATCGCTTATTCTAGGTAGACCATAGTGCAAAGCCATCTATGTTAGGGACCTTAGATTCTTCGTGCTCCCAAGTTTCAACAAGTAATATAATGTCAACATCATTCGAGATCCAACTTAGCTTTGGGGCCTTTGTTCCATGGAAATCCCCGACAATTCCAAGAAAGAATCTGAAGCATGTTGAATAACGACTTTTCTATTTCTGATTATTGCTCATTTTCCTTCATTTCTAGCTTCTTTTACCTTTTGAACCTCCTTTCTTAATTTTGCTTGATCTTCTAGAATGAGATCTTCATTTATAAATATTCTCGTTCCTTTTAGACTTGAGGTTTTACTAAGTATGTCATACTTATGGTTAGTAGAGCTCACCTTTATTCGGATCAGCCTTCCTTTATTCTCAGTTAATTTCCCCAACCTTGTTGCTTATGTGAGACACGTTGTTTCAATTTTTAATCTATTATGTAATTCTCTGTGGGCTATGGCTAAAATATGATCGTCTACCTCCTCTTTCAAACCAAATATTATAAGGCTCAAGGCCCTTTTGTTACGCTCATGGTATAATTCTATCCATTTTTCATTTCATCTTTAATTGGTTTGATATCTAATTTACCTGCCACACTATTTAGGGTGAGGCGGCTATTGACTTCTTCTTCTAGTTATTTAATCATGTCCTTCATTTTAAGACTCTCTAAAGTATCATCATTTCCTTGCTGGGATGTTTGGTTCGTATCTTGGTTTTGTTTTTCTATAACCTGCAACCTAGTCTCCATTGCCTCCATTTTATTCTCCAATAGTTCTATTTTATTTTCTATTTGTTTTTGGATCTTGTCTTCAAGAGATGTGAATTTATTTTCCAGCATGGCTTCTAACTCTGTTTGTAGCTTGACTTCTCTTTCTTCTCTACGTTTCTCTAAAGACTCTATATACTCATAAAGGCTCTGTAGAGTAACTGTGCTAGGTCTACCTTTGGTAATCTTTGGTAGCTGTGGTGAATTATTCATACTTGAAAATATATGAGCAAATATGTATTAGAAAAAGATAAGGAATGTGTGCACCTGATATTAGCAAACCGGACTGCAGACTGCACATTCCCCAGACAAACCACAGCCTGCAAATCAGATTGGATCTAGAAAGATGAATGGCTAAGACTGCAAAGATTGGAAAAGTATTTGGAAAAAATGTTAGCAAAATGCCATGCTTTAACCCGTAGTTTTCCTAGACACCGCAGCGTGATCTTGAGTACAAATCTCTCAAATTGAGGGAAGATAATAGTGACCGGATAATAGAAAGATAATTAGTTAATTAATTAAAATGGAGTTTTGAATGGTTGTTTATAAATAATTTAATTTTAAATAAATTTATGAAAATTCAAATAAACTAGAAAAAGGAATTAATAATAAAATAATAAATAGGATAATAGTGAGCAAGACAAAAACTTATAAATAATTATTAAGAAGTTATTGAGTAATTAAGGAGATTATTATAATAATAAAAATATACATAACAAAATATTATAATATTAATAGTTGGAGGAAAAATTAATTAATTAATTAAAAAGTTTTGAAATTTTATTCATAAATAATTTAAATAAATTTAAAAATTGAACATAAATTTAAAGATTGAACCGTGAAAATAAATTGGAAAAAAGAAATAATAATAAAATAATAAATTAGAAATAAGGGTGGATAAGAACTGAGAAAAGAAAGATCATAAATAATTATTGAGTAATTAACGAGATTATTGTAAAATAAATAATAGTAATAAGAAAAGGTATCCTATAAAATTATTATTATATTTTTATTTTTTTTGACATAGTTTCTGAAGAATCCACAGTAAGAACCATTTTCTGCCAACGTTTCAAATCCCAATCGGGATCCATCATTAGTATTAGGATTGTTAATTAGGCAAATTATTATTACTACTAGTATTAATATTAATATTATTAGAATTAGATCAAAGTATTATATTATACTCATAATATTGGATTATAGTAATAGATTTTATTATTTCAAATTAATATAATAATATTATACTCAATACATAGGGAGAGAGAATTCTTAATTAAAGGATCAAAAGAATAAATAAGAAAGTGTTTGCAATGTGTTCTCTTGGCCGATCCTTAAGGCACCTTCTTATTTCACCTATGTAATACTTTCCACATGAACAAGGAATTCATACATAGGGATAGAGAATTCTTAATTAAATGATCAAAAGAATAAATAAGAAAGTGTTAGCAATGTGTTCTCTTAGTCAAGCCTTAAAGGACCTTCTTGTTTCACCTATATAATACTTTCCACGTGAACAAGGAATTCATAGACCCCGGGGCTACGCAAAGGGTTAGAGTAGTCTATAGGGGATTTGTAAAGCTATTAGAGGGTCTTATGAGGTTTAAAAAAAGTTTTTATGTTTTGTTTTTATAGCATTTTGGCTATGTGATTTGTGATCCCATGAACGTAGGGAAGATAAATTATGGTTAAGGGAGGATACGATGGCAGGGTTTTAGGTTTGGGATGAAGGGCTAAGTGAAAGGATTTGTTAATTTGAGAGGAGTAACCATTAGATAACAAGGCTTTGGTAAGGTGGGCCCATTTATTTTCAAGGTGTTGTGGATCAAAAATGCAAATGGCTAAGGTTTTGAGGACATCATATTTTTTAGTAGGGTGGTGATGGGATTGAAAATGAAGATATATATTGGTACTGATAGACTTGATGAGATAGGGAACCATTCGAGAGCTTAGAGACAACGATGTCGAGGAAGGGAAGATAATTGTTATTTTCCAATTCCATAGTGAATTGAATATAGGAAAAGATTTGATTATGATGGTCTAGGAAAGAGTATAACACAAGGAGGCTTTGGGGCCAGATTATAAAGGTGTCATCTACAAATCTATGCCAACACTTCAGTTTTAAATGGAACTTATCTAGGGATTAAGATTCAAAGTGTTCCATAAAGACGTTCCATATTGTTGATAAACAATATGGTGGAGGTTTATGTCATTGAGTCCATGTATGTTATACCCCTTCCATTTCTTGAAAGAAAATGAAGATAGATCATGAAGTATGTACTAATTTTCTATACATATATAAAATCAATGTTTTTTCCTTATATATATATATAACCAACTTAAATTTATTTCAACTCTAGATTTATCATGGGCTAAGAGAAATCAAATTTCTAGAAGTACAAATCTCTTTTTTAATTGCAAACAATGTGACCATATATATACATTATAACTATGTGCCTAGTCATGCAAGTAATTTTTTTTTTTTTTTTTTTTTTTTTATAATTTTGTGCAAACAATGTAACAATGTATATACATTATAACTATGCCCCTGATCATGCAAGTAATGTTTTGATTAGTTTTTTTATTTTTATTTTTAGTTTCTTCATTGTATTCAAACATAGTTTTGATGTCTATTTTGTAAGGGTTTTCATAACTATTAAATCTATTCTCCTCACCACTTCTTATTTTGTACAATAATTATATTTTTACAATATATTGATGGTCATCTTATCAATTCAATTCAGTTAAAGTGATAAGCTGCAATAAAGTAAGTTTTTGTAAACACGGATAGGAATTTGAATATGAAAATTCACAATATACATATTATTTCATAAGTTTTTTTTTTGGTAAACATTGATAAAAATTTGAATATGAAAATTTACAATTTACATATTACTTCATAACATATGGATGATTAATTAAATTCCGAGTAAGCATAATAAAATAAATTTGTAATAAATAATTGATTTATGATTTTTTCAAAACAACACTGTAAATAAAAAATTCTATTTAAATCCTAACTTTTAAAAATATTTTACAACTTTTTAATTAACTTAATAAAAATATATTAAAAAATTAAACATAAATGTGAAAAAAATATATACATAAATGATAAGAATATGAACCCAACCAAATTATTAAAGAATAATTTCGAAATATAAAATAGATAGATAGGAAAGAGGATCTTGATCCTCAAAGTGATTTGATCAAGATATTCCTACCAATATTCAATGCTATTGGAAATGGTATATAAACTATCGAATTATGATCATAACATATATATTAAACAGAGCAACATTTCATAGCAATATTGCTTTAAATATGGATGTTTAAAAAACACACACACAACTCAAAAGAATGCAACAGATATAAATGCAGAACTATGTAATTGTTGTTGAATAAATTATATATGTAGCTGACAACGCTCAAAGGGAATCTTAAATCCAGAGAAACAATTATTTCTCAAAGACAACTTGGGCCAATGAAACATTTCAAAATAAAGGTTTGATGTTGGTCAAATTGTTTGCATTCATTGATTTGAATCCAACTTACTCGTGGCCTCCCTCAATGTCTTTTATTTTATCATAAACATCTTAAAGAACTTTACAGCAATTTTCTTCCCAAAAAAAAATATTTTCAAAATTAAACTGTTTGTCTCCATGCATTAGTAATCTGAATCCAGCTTAGTAACCCGGCTCAGTGTCTTTTATTTTATAATAAAAATTCTAAAGTACTTTATTCCAAAACCATAAGAAGTTAGAATGTCCCTGATGGTATGGACAACTAAAGTAATTCATTACATGGATTTATTGGTCAAGTACGATATAATATATTTTGATATGAAAGAGTGTTAATTGGAGTTGATACGGGTAGTTGAGTTAGAATATTAGAATGGTATAATGCAATTTTATATTTAAAAATATTTAAGTTTTTAATTTAGTTTATAAAATATTAATAATAATTTAGAAGAAATCAGTAAATATAATTATCAATAAGTAATTTTTTTTCAAATATATTAAAAATAAGTAATTTTTTTCAAATATATTAAAAAAATATTATCACATGAGATATCAGATTTTGTTAAGTTACATTAATATCATTCAATGAATGGTTTTGAACTAGGAGGCAATAAAACTATAGTGTTATATGCATGTACCTATCATAATACAGGTGGTAAACAAAAAGAATGCATCAATATAGAGTTTTGTGATACTCTCATGTACAGGTGGTAAACAAAAAGAATGCATCAATACAGAGTTTTGTGATACTCTCATGTAATTGGGTTAGAATGGTATAATGTAATTTCATATTTTTTACATCCAAATTCTCAACTTAGTTTATAAAAACATCAATAACAAATTAGGAAAAACCAACAAATACAACTACCAATAAGCAATTTGTTTTTTTTCTTTCCAATATATTAGACAAAAATGTTATCACATGAGATATCAGTTTTTGTCAATCTACATTAATATCACCCAATGATTGGTTTTGAACCATGAGGGAATAAAAACCAAAAAAACTACTTGCAATCACCTATCAAAATATAGAGGTTAAACAAAAAAAATGCATCAATTGATACATTTTCTTGTGGTCTCTAAAATTGTTTCATCTTGCAATCAATTAACCATTAAATGAGTAAGAAGGCCCAGGGCCACTACACCTGTAGACACTTTCATTGTAACTCATAACCATTGTAAAATAGCACACTAATGTAAATCCAGACTTAAATTTAGGTTTGTTAAGCAACAAAGAGGATAAAAGAAATTCAAATACAAATCTTTGTTATTTAAACATTATTATATATTTCTCAAATGCATCTTACTTATAGAGATAAATATTGTTCTATGATGTTAAACATGATTATTTATTATCTTATTTATTATTAGCACATACACCTACACAGCATGTCCTACAATTAGTCAAACATAAAAATCATTGAGCAGAGAGGCTCATTATACAACCCAGTATGTCCCTCGTCATCAAAGTTCAAATTGATCATCAAAGTTGAAATTTTGCTCATTTTAGCCAAAATAAAAAATTTAAAAAATCTAAAACACAAAATATAAATAACTATACAAAACATTTAAATAATGTCTACTCATAAAAAAAAATGCAAGTGAAGAAATTGGATCCCTCTTGGCTCATGTTAGATCCGAATTTAAATTGTATCCATAAAGAGCATATTTAACCATAACAATATAGACTACCAAAATAAAAATAAAGAAGCTCAAGTAAAGTAATAGAGAAAGAGTTATAGATTACCAAAATAAAATGGGGAATGGCAAATAAAATAATAGAGAAAGGATATCTCATTAACAGATTCATTAACATTATCATTAATTATAATTTATTTTATTTTAAATTTTGGAATATTTTAGAAATCTGATTTATAATATGAAAATGAAATAGTTGACATTACTCTTGTTTCTGAAATATTGGTGGACAGGCCCTAGATTGGGAAAAGAATATTTTTAATCTTGTTTATCAAATATTGGTTGTCACACCTGAGTTTATCTGGATTGAGAAAAGAATATTTCAAATCCTAACTGTTTAGCCTCACTCCTGTCTATTTGATTCTAAAAACTATTTCCAGAATTTACGATCAATACGATCAAGATAAAAATACCACTCATTCACAATAATAATTGAAAATTTCATTTTAGTTACTTCATTGATAATTCCATTAAACAATAATGGCCATTTTTACAGAGGAGTTTTCCGTTCTGACTTCATTCCTTTCATTTCATTCGAGTAATAATCACCACTTTTGTACAGAACAGAACCTAACGAACGCTTCCTTGAAAGTTTATATATGCCCAGGAAAGCCAGAGAAATATATGTTAAGAAACCTCAAACCTAACAATGGACAATTACGCCTCTGTTTCTCACCATCCTTGAACAGGCCACCTGCGAGATGGGTCGGGAAACCAGGAGCTCCTCTTCTTAACTCTGACTTCCTTCATTTCATCATGAGATTCCGGTTTACTGAACTTCTTCTTATGTTTCTCTGCAAATTCATCAGCAGCAATTTTACAGTTAAACTCGCTTAAATTGAATCTCCAATTGAGTACTGACATGGGCTTCAATTTGCTTCGACCCAACCTCTGGACATCTTCATAACCTTCAGATTCAGTCTCAATAACATAACCTTCTTCGAAATTCCTAGATTTTCTGAGTTTCTCATACTTGCCCAGTCGTATGGTCTCAGAAGATATACTCTTTGAAAGGATCAAACTTCTTAATTTTCTTGTTACTAGCCAAGAGGACCTGCGAATTCTCCACCTCCGTGGTATTTCTTTCAAATGCATTGTGGCGCAGATTGGTCTGTGTCACCAACACCACTGCCTGCCTATAGATTTGAGAAGCTATGTTCTTCTTAATTTATTCATTTGTTATGACTCCAGCCTAAGCGTCACCCTAGATCATATCGAAATATAATATATATGGCATGCATAATGCATATACAAAATACAATTTTCTAATAAATGGGATTAGTGCAGTTGCATAATTTTATCAAAGTAAACGGTGATGTCACAAGTATATTTTTATTAGAGAGCCCAATAGCTATATTTATGCATAACATATATATTTTGATGCTAAGGACAACTTGGACCTATATTGCAGTGTGCCTTGTCATGCAACTAAATCAGATATTTTTTTATTAAGGAAGCCCAATAAGTATATTTATCTATAACATAGATATTTGATGACAAAAACAACTTGCACCTATATTGCAGTGTGTGGTTTGTGCTTAACTAAATATTTTATTCATTCGACTGGTTTAGTGAAACTGATTTTAGTATTGTATTGGTATATATTTAAAATTAAATAATATATATTAGTGTAGTTATATAAATTAAATGATTAGTAAATATTAAATTTTTTTTTTATTATATATTTTAAATTTCTAAAATTAAAAAAATAATATAAATTAATTAAATTATAACTTTATTTAAAATAATTATTATTTTATTAATGATAATATTAATATATAAGTTAAATATATATACATCTAAAAATCATGTAACAAGATTTTTAATCATGAATATTCAAAATCACTTTATTTTGGAGATTCTTGATCTATAAATAGGCTTTGTTATGCTATTATGGGTCAATATCATGACTAATCAATACCACAGACCTAAAACTATAACTCATTTCATATGATACTTGTTCATATGATTATTTTTTAAATCAATGAATTTAAGTAAAAGGACAAAAAAGGAAAAATTAATTTGAAAATAAATCTTAATAACTATTGATTTTTAAATTATAATTAGAAAACCCTATTCCAAAATAGACATGTGGCATAAATATATATAATGATATTTTCATTAAAAAAAAATTAACTATAAAGTTATGTTACTCAACTTTATCTTTTATAATGTCAATGTTTTTATAATATATAATATTTATAATGTTAATGCTTTTATAATATATATTGTGATAATTTTATTTATGAAGTGTAGCCACTTCGTGATGATGAGGGGTGTAGTCCCATCATGTTATTTGTTCAAATTTTATGAATGGGATTGAGGGTGAAAGCTACATGTGGGAGATACACACTATCCCACTAGATATTCAAACTCACCTCATACTCCATCTAATGTTGCACAAACATCCTTAACCTAATTGCAAAATATATAAACATATATATATATATGGTGGTAGTGAAGTAAATATGAAGAAATTCAAGCATACATGTGAAAGAGCATAAAGCATATACATGAGTGTTCAAAGCAAGAATATACATCCAATTACACTAGAAAAGAATGATCTCCAAAAAAATGGCATAGGTGATAGAAAAGAGCACAATCATGTTGAAATGCTTTGATAGAGAAATTCATAAGATAATAATGTTGAAGATCAAGAATATTTATGCAAGCAAGAAAACTAAGAGCCCAACTATGCACTCAAGGCAATAAAAAAGCTTATAGAGTGTTCCAAAGAGACTCAACAAACAAAGGTTGTCATGGCTATAATATATATATATATATATATAATATTTCAATGATAATATGAAATAAAGATGGAAGAATTACACTAATCTTGTAACTTCTAAAGTATTTATTGAGTAACAAAGGAAAAACAACAATAAATACAAACATTCTCACACACAAAATAGTTGTAGAACCTCCATAGTACATCAATAGATTTGTCATTAAACTCTAAGGGAGAGATGTCTCCCAATTCCAATATACAAAAATGAGGAGAGATAAAATCCTTGTATATATTTCATCTCAAACTTCTCCTAAATAAAATAGTATTTTTTATTTTATTTTAGAAAACATTGAAAAATATTATAAAAGTATTATAAATCCACAAATTAGATCAAGAGGCTCACACAAAATATAAAGAAATTCAATGAATGTGACCTGGCCACATGTCATGTTTCTCGACAATCTTTATTATGCAATGCCCATGCAATGAGATACTTCACTTTCCATGAGATAGGGCATTATCCCAAA
The DNA here is from genome assembly GCA_031772625.1 of Pinus tabuliformis. Lineage (NCBI taxonomy): Eukaryota > Viridiplantae > Streptophyta > Pinopsida > Pinales > Pinaceae > Pinus > Pinus tabuliformis. Next base: position 57,625,194 of record CM062809.1, read on the forward strand.
TATATTTACCTCCAAAAAAATAATAGGAAAATTGTTAACTAAAGATGTAAGATCTCATTACCTAACCCAAAATAAAAATACTTTGATACTCTTTGAAATGAATATGTGTAGCATGATAAATATGCTCATGTTGAAATGAATATGTGTATTGTGATAAATATGCTCATGTAATTCTTTATGGAGACATTTATATATGTAGATTGATTAAGCGTATACATAAACATAGGAAAAAAGTACAATCAGTAAACACACTATTAAAATAGTAAATAAACATAGTAGTAGAATACTTATCTTTATAATCTATATACACAATCGACTGTAGGCATTAGACATTCAACCCAAAAATAGGCGTTGTTGCACCAATTCTCTATGTAGTAGGCCATCCTTGAGCTAGAAAAACAAGCTCCTATGGTTTGCTACAATATACACAAAAATTTCAATGCCCAATAATTTCTTAATAATGTGATTCCTACAACAATTGCAACTACCCAACTCTCTTCCCCACTAGTCTATAGAACCCAAGGGATAGTATTTCGTTTCTTGCATTGTATTCCCCTAGACAATCCTTGTCCCCTTTATGGATCTACCATAGATTAGCTAGGAATCTCAAGGTTGGGGGCTTAAGGAATTTTAGCTGTAAATGGAGTTCTCACAATAACATTTTTATATGCTCTTGAGTAATATCTCAACAAGAACTCTTCACAAGCATGAAAATATAGTTATCCATGTAACTATCAACTCCAACAAGCTATCCTCAACACCGGGTATGGCTACCCACTCTTTGTAGCACCAAAATTATTTTTCCTCTATTCTCTTAGGATGTAAAATCTCTTCTCTAGTATGAGTATCATATTTGAAAGGTAGAGTCATGAGATGCTTTGTGGTGCTTCAAGATCGAGATCAAGAAGAATTGCAAAAGGACTTGTTGAAGCATATTCAGAGGTGGAATTAGAATGTGAGAGGCACAACAAGACACATGGAAATAATTTTATAGGGGAAGAAAGGCATATTATAGGAAAACAAAGAAATATACTTCTTGAGGGAAATTTACCCTTTTACATTGATGTTAAAGGGGCGAGAATTTGGGAATGAAAGATCAAATGCATGGAGACAAGGGGAGAATTAATCATAGGGGGAGTATGTGTGTTGACATCAATGACAAAGGGAGAGATTTTTGGATGGTGTCGTCATTGATTCCAATGTTGTTCTTTGAACACACTTAATATTCATTTGTAGATTGCATCAATTGGAAGCTTGAATGGACAAGAAGCCTTGGAAGAAAGAGAAGGAAGCCAAATCTCTGTGGTTTGGTCTTGATTCACTGCATTTAATGAGTATTTTAAATGAGAAGGTTAATGAAATTGTAAGAAATACCACCTTAGAATGATAGTTCTTGTCATGCCATTTCTAACGATAGGTGGCACACCTCATAACTCCTCACAATTGATGAGATATGGATAATCAAAGATGAAGCCCTGAATGTACAATTATGGTGCCCAAATGAGATTCTAAAGGCAACCTTATGATTGATTATTCCTTTGGAATTTATATTTCATGAAAATATTGTTTAAATTATGATTTACCAAATCAAGCCTTAAGAGGAGGAAAATATTCTTTGAAAAATCGTCTTCAAAGGATGGTTTAAGGTCGAATCCATTTAAAAGGGTGAATTTGTATTCTTCAATATCATGTTGACCCTTTTGAGCCTTTTGTTAGGTTGCCTTCATGTTTTTATAGGCATTTCATCCCCCCTACTAATCCCCTTTGTCCATTATAAATAGAGGCTTGGATCTCTCCAAAATTATCATTATTTCACATTGATCTTAAGTGTTTCTATGAGGCTAGGGAAGAAAGAGTATCATGTGAAGAAGGTCGAATTTTTGTTCATGATTAATTCTTATATGGAAATATCACTAGATGGGGAAGAGCTCTATGGATAGTTCAAGGGTTAATTTTTGGCTTCAATTTTTTTTTTTTTCTATGGTGGTCTCGTTGCCTAGGGAAAAAGATCTGTGTGGATTGCCCAAGGGCTATTTCTGGGCATTGTAAAGGCATATTTTGAGGTAATATGAAGCTCATTTATTTGACAAATTCAAAGTATCTCTGTGATGAATTTCGACCCTTCTTGAGGAAGATCTTGGATTGTTCTGAGGCCCTTACTAAGGCTCAGACCTCCACCTCTATGAGGCCTAATTTTAGGCCCCTGTAGTAGTGCTCTGAGGCTTGCTTAGACCTTATTTTAAGGTTTGTTTCAATTGTGATATATCACGGTTTTATTGTGGCTTCATAGGCTAATTTAGAGCAATATGTGGCACATTTTCACATGATTATAAGGTTATTCATGGATCAATTTCACACTTAATGTTGTCCAATTTGCACCAGATCTAAGTCTGATATCAACCATATTTTTGTGACAGGCTCAAGGAATAACTCAGTTTATCTAAGGCTTTTATCTATGTAGTTTGAGACAACTTAAAGGCTTATTATTAAAATTCTCTGACCTTGTCTTGAGAACTATTTATGGAAGATATGAAGGAGTTTTAAGTACAATTTTTGAATTGTTTAAGGAGGCCTTTTAGGATAATGAGAGGGATACATTAAGACACATACATAATGCAATAATTCAAGAAACCTTGTGGGTTGGTTCGTGTAACAAAAAGGTAGAATTTTTCTCCCCTGTTTAGGCAAGATTTCTGGTAATTTTTTAGGTATCTTGAAGGCAAGTTGAGGCCGGGTTTAAGGAGTAGTATCTCTGACTTTTTGAATCATCTCTTAGTCATCTCCAAAAAAGTGAAAGGTGAAGTAAAGGTGAAGTTTGTCTTTAGACTTATTGAACATATTTTGAAGGATATACCTCTTGACAAATTTTGAAGAAATTAGTGGTAGAGAAAGCATGATTGAATAAATAGTTTAGTTGATCTTTCTTGGAAAGTGAGTTAAATCATATTTATGATGACAAGTCTTCTCCAAAATTAGAGATAACATAATTATATTGAAAACTAAGGTATGATTCCAAGTTGTATTCTTGTTAATTATTTAGCCTATATTTGAAGCAGTTTGTGAAGTGTTGTGATACCATATCTCTCAAGAAGTAGACTTAAGTGGGTTTAGTCCTCTTTTAAGGACAAACCTAAGGCAAATTTTTTTAACATATCAATGATCAAGAATGAAGCAAGCAGTTGGAATAAAAGACTCAATTAGTGTGCATGATCTCTTCAATAGACTAAGTCTAGAAGATGCCATCATTGTAAGAAAGGTTGAGTATTGAATTGTCTCTGATGATTGATATGGTTGGAGTACAACTTCTAGAGTTTTAATTTATATAATGATGCCATTAGGGTTTTAACAGTGGAATTACATAGAGGTGATTGGCTTGGTGTCTTATGATTGTGTGTATCCTAAGGTATAAATTGAGACAGGTTAAGGCTAGCATAGGATAAACTTGTGGCACATTGAATTGTGCATGTGGGAAAGAGTTTGTAGTGACAGAATTAGCATTGGAAACAATAATGTGTCTAGTGTTGTGATAGAAAGAATTTCTAAATCAGAGGCAACTCAATGACTGATTCAGATCTTGGGGGGTAGGTCCCCAAGATCTAAAAATCTGTAATGGATATTGGGGGGCGAGGCCCAGGAGACCTGAAAATTTGAAACGCCCGAAAAATATGAGAACACACAGTAAACAAAATCATAAGAAACTTTTTATTAAAATAGAAAATAATTGTAAAAGCTACATTGTGGTGGACCATCTTCCATTTTACAAAATGTGACTTGTTACCTATAGACTTTTTTTAGTTACAATACCACAGGTAAATTCCATGAGTGGGTAAATACCATGGGTGAATGAATTCCATGGGTATATGTAACTTACAATACCATGGGTGGATGAATACCATGGATGGATGGCACTTGCAATACCATGGGTGGATAAATACCATGGGTGAATGAATACCATCGGTAGATGATACTTTCCATTTAGATCATTCCTCCCTCAGGAAGCAATGGTCCCCATTGTGTGAAGTTCCCTCCTGAGAAGCCTATGTTGAATATGAAGAGCCACTAAAGATAAGCATTTTGTGTGGTTAATCCATAACTATGATAAAAAAAGATCCGAGGATAGAGACATCCTGTAATGCTTGTGACCAACTGTGATACTGACAACGTGCGACCTAGCAAATGGAATTCGATGAAGTGTGGGTTTGTGGATGACCCATAACCATGAAAAACGAAGATCTGAGGATATAGATACCCTGCAATGCTTGTGACCAACTGTGATACTAACAATATGCGGCCTAGCAAATGGACTTCGATGACAATGATTTTGTGTGGTTGACCCATAACCGTGATGCTAACTGTTGATGAAGTAGTTGGTGCCTGCATAGCCTAGGGTGGGAGGGCACATCTCTAAAGAACCCAAGCTAGATGTTTCTAAGACGAAACTGAGGAATGTGAAGCAAGTGCCTACTAAAGCGGGCTGGGAAGGCATGTCTCCAAAGGGAACCCGCTTCGAATATTGATCCAGATATAAAAAATAATTTAAAATGGGCATAACTCGGTCAATATAACTCAGATTATTTATTATAACCTGTTTTTGGAAATAGAATGGCCATTATGCACCTTCCCATGTGATTTAAATTCCTATTTGGACACTCTGGAAACTCATATTCGCGTTGCAATTGTCTCATCATCACAAAAATTCTTAAAAATAACTGATTTTAAGTCAACTATATCTCCCTCATCGAACTCTGATTTGATAAATTTGTTTTTTGAAATTGGGTGATTTTTCAAGAGGAGCTCAGATCTACAGTCATTTTTCTGAAATTTTGCCCCAAAACTACAGAAAATGATAGGAGAGTCGTCATCTATGAATTGTCGTGATAAAAATTTCTGGAACACAGCTAATTTTAAATTTGCGATATCTCCCTCATCCGGATTCTGATTCGGCTGCTTTTTTTTAAATTTGGGTATTTTTTCGCAAGGAATCCAGATCTATTATTATTTTTTGTAAACTTTTCACCAAAATTTTTAGATATGACCTACAAACTCACCTCCCAAAAAATTCCTGCAAAAAAATGAAAAGAAAAATCTTGTTGTTTTGCTAAAGAATGTGCTCTGTGAAGGTTGTAGCACATGTATGAAGTTCGTTGAATATTGCTACAAAAAATTTAAACTGAAATTTACGTCAAACCATCATTCCCATGCAGCGTTAACCTGAATCTAATACCACTGATCCAAATCTTGGAGGAGGCCCCCAAGATCTAAAAATTTGAAATGCATCTTGGTGGGGGAGGCCCCCAAGATATGAAAAATTGAGACACCAGAAAATCATGAGAACACATAGTAAACAAAATCATAAGAAAATTTGTATTAAAATAGAGAATAATTGTAAAAGCTACATTGTTGTGGACCATCTACCATTTTACAAAATGTGACTTGTTACTTATAGCCTTTTTTTAGTTACAATACCACGGGTAAATTCCATGGGTGGGTAAATATTGTGGGTGAATGAATACCATGGGTAGATGTCACTTACAATACCATGGGTGGATGGCATTTACAATACCATGGGTAGATTCCATGGGTGGATGAATACCATGGGTGGTTAAATACCATGGGTGAATGAATACCATGGGTAGATGCTACTTTCCATTCGGATCATTCCTCTCTCCTTTAGAAGCAATGGTACCCATTATGTGAAATTCCCTCCCAAGAAGCCTGTGTTAAATATGAAGAGCCACTAAAGAGAAGTGTTTTTTGTGGTTAACCCATAACCATGACGAACGAAGATTTGAGGATAGAGACACCTTGTAATGCTTGTGACTAGTTGTGATACTGACAATGTGCGACCTATCAAATGGACTTCGATGCAGTGTGAGTTTGTAGATGATTCATAACCATGAAAAACAAAGATCTGAGGATAGAGATACATTGTGATTCTTGTGACCAACTATGATACTAACAGTGTGCGACCTAGCAAATGGACTTTGATGACAAGGATTTTGTGCGGTTGACCCATAAATGTAATGTTAATTGTTGATGAAGTACCAGGTGCCTACATAACCTAGGGTGGGAGGGAACGTCTCTAAAGAACCCAAGACAGATGTTGCTATGCCGAAATTGATGAATGTGAAGTAGGTGCCTACTAAAGCGGGGTGGAAGGGCACGTCTCCAAATGGAACCCACTCTAAATGTTGCTCCAAATATAAAAACTAATTTAAAATGGGCATAAATCAGTCAATATAGCTCAAAATATTTATTATAACATGTTTTTGGAAATAGAATGGCCATTATGTGTCTTCCCATGTTATTGAAATCCCTATTTGGACATTTTGGAAACTCAGATTCACGTTGCAACTGTCCCACCATCACAAAATTCTAAAAAAAAAATAACTGATTTTAAATCAGCGATATCTCCTTCATCTGAACTCTAATTCGACCAATTTTTTTTAAATTGGGTGATTTTCAAGAGGAACTCAAATCTGCAATCATGTTTCTAAAATTCTGCCCCAAAACTACAAAAAATGAGATGAGAGTCTTCATCCAAGAATTTTGGTCAGAAAATTTTCAGCAACACAGTTGATTTTAAATCAGTGATATCTCCTTCATCCGGACTTCAATCAATCTGACATTTTATTTTTATTTGGGTATTTTTTCGCAAGGAATCTAGATCTATTATTATTTTTTGTAAATTTTGCACCAAAAGTTTCATATCTAATTTGAAAACTCATCTCCCAAAAAATTCCTACAAAAAAAAAAAAGAAAAAACAATCTTTCTTCTTTACCCAAGAATGTGCTCTGTGGAGGTCATAGCACATGCATGAAGTTTGTTTAATACTGTTGCAAAAATTTGAAACTGAAATATGTGTCGAACCCTCATTCCCATGGAGAAGTAACTTGAATCTGATACCACTAATCTGGATCTTGGGGGGAGGCCCTCAAGATCTAAAAAATTGAAATAGATCTTGGGGGGGGAGGCCCCCGAAAATTGAAACGCCAAAAAAAGATGAGAACACATAGTAAACAAAATCATTAGAATTTTTTTATTAAAATAGAGAATAATTGTAAAAGTTACATTGTGGTGGGCCATCTGCCATTTTACAAAATGTGGCTTGTTATATATAGTCCTTTTTTAATTACAATACCACAGGTAAATTCCATGGGTGGGTAAATACCATGGGTGAATGAATACCATGGGTAGATGTCACTTACAATACCATGGGTGGATGACTACCATGGGTGGATAGCACTTATAACACCATGGGTAGATTTCATGTGTGGATGAACACCATGGGTGGATAAATACCATGGTTGAATGAATACCATGGTTAGATGCTACTTTCCATTTGGATCAATGAAATTTTTTCATAGCAGTGGCTGCGAAAAGGAGACTTGTTGTATGTTTCTTGGGTTTTCCATTTGGATATACACGTTGAGTATTTTTTTGTTGACCAGAGAGCGTTGAGTGCTACACGATTTTCCAAGTAAGGTTTGATCGTTTTTTTTGTCCAAATAAAGTTGGTATTATTGTTTATGACATTGTGTTAGTATTAAAGATTGATAGAGTCAACGAGTTCTTTTGATGGTGTTTATGTTGATATTGAGCATAGGTGGACCCAGTCTAAAAATATATGAAACATGGTCTAATATGGTGAATTTAAGGTCAAAGCCTTCAAGGAAAGTGGTGGATTACTAATTAGGGTGGCAGAGTGGTCCAAGTTGGAGATTGGAGTCTCCTTCAAGTTGGATCCTAAGAACACTTCAGGTTGGCAGGGTGGTGCAAGGGCAAGTTGGAGCATCCTTTCAATTGGAGTTGATAAAACCAGGGGTTTAGAGCCTCCTTCTAGTTGGAGCTAGTAAATCAAGGTGTTGGAGCATCCTTTTAGTTGAAGATCATAAAACTAGGGGGTTGGAGCCTCGTTCCAGTTGGAGCTAGTAAACTAGAGTGTTGACACATCCTTTCAACTGGAGCTGATAAATTAGGGTGTTGGAGTCTCTTTCCAGTTGTTGTTAGACGATATTGGAAGTTGGATCTTCCTATCGATGTAATATTTAATACTTATCTTAAAAGCATTCATCGATTCTTCTCCCGAAAGGGTTTCCACCTAAAACTATCTTATGTACTCTCTTTTGATGTTTTACATTGTTGAATGGTGTTATTAATTGTTTAATGTTTACATGATATGATTAAAAATATTAAAATTTCCCAACATTTTTCATCCCCCCTCTTAGTTTTTCTTAATATTACAACAGTTTCACACGACTGATGTATTGTGTAATGTTTGGAGGAAAGAACTAAAACATTATGAAGTTAGTCCAAAATAGAAATCCTTAGACACCCATTAATTTTAGGAAACTACCATGCAAAAGATAACTAGAAGAAGGATCCAATAATACCATCAAAATCATTAGGGAAATGTTGGAAAGTTAGAAAAAAACCAAAGATAATTGATGTACTTGATCAAGGAGATTAACCTGAGACTATGAAACAATTCTAGCTAACAATGCTTCTTGGATCAAGTCACTATTTCCTTTATGCATGGTAATGAGATATCAATATATTGTTGTTCTTTAGTGGTAGGCTCAAAAGGGATTATTTAAAGCCATAGAGGGAGAATTGTTTATACCTACAAATGGAGCCTCATAATTGTGACTAATAACATGTCAGAAGATTATGCTTTATTGCAAGGATTAAATTTATCCAATGGTTTTTGTATTTCAAATATCATTGTGATTTGAGACTCTAGAATACTCATCAAACATACGCTCTAGAACTATCTCATGTATAATTTTTATCTAGCGTCCATCCTAGAAATAATATTACATTCTTGTTGCGCATTTGACATAATGAAATGGTTTCATGTTTTATGGAAAAGCAATTCAATGGTTGACTTTCAAGCTAGTTTTTCCACGAATAAAAAAATTGGGACATTAATCATCAATGACAAGGCATATTCACAACCCATTCCTTAATACAATGTATAAACATCTTGATGACATATTAATATGGCATATAAATGGAAACCATGTAACAAGAATAAAAACAATAAGAACCTCTCATTATCATTACATGCTTAGTTGGGCCTCCTTGAATTCTAAATAATGATCCACTCTAAAACATTTCCATCAAGGTGGTATTTTGGTGATGTTTCTTAGCTCAAGAATAATATTCTCATTTTACCTATCTATGTCCTAGATTGTGGTGTTGGTGTAACATGAACATTGGAATGTTGCATCCAACCCCTCTGTTGCTATGACATATGAACTACTCAAGAAATCAAGGCTCTAATATCAATTTGGGAGGAGATAATTTTTTTGTTGGTATGACAATTCTTTTTCAAATTAGGTATTTAGCTCAAAAGTTGGTTTTAGAGACCAATATGATCAAGTCTAGATGAATTCTTTCATTTTCATCTTAGGCTTTTTGCACTTTGTTTTGGCTAGGTTCCTTGAATGTGTCCATCTCGAACCTCTTTTTCATTGCTCTAGGTAAATGGATTACGAAAAGCTCCAAAAATTGTTACTTACCCTCTACAAACATAATGATTCCACTAGAGATTTGGATATATCCCTTTAGTCCATGTTATAGCTCCAAATCTCACTCTTATGGTTTGTGATGCTGCACTCATGGCCTAGGGCAACCCCTCCTTCCAGACCTGGTCCAAAATTTAAAAAGTAGTGTTTTATCCCTTATACGCGACATTTCCCTGAGTTAAACGTGTGTATACGCGGGTAGGCATATACCCAACCCGCGTATATGTATTAAAACACTTAAAAAAATATAAAACTCCTTAATTTCGGGTGGAGATCGCGGGTTTTACCTGCTGATCACCTGTTAGTGCCCGTGGGCCAACTATTCCCAACCAACTCCCAACTAAAAAACTACTTTGGGAGAGGTATAAAAAGACCTCAATGGGAAGGCCTAAGAGAGGAGAGAAGAGAGAGAAAGGTTATTATGCTGAGATTTTTCCCTGACCAGGTCTGAAGATCCTTGTGCCTCCTGCACTTCCCCCATTTGTACAAGAAAACTTTGTTTCCTTGTGTGTTGATGTTCATCCACTACTTGTGACATCATGGAGTAAGTCATGGAAGGAGTTTGTTAAAGGCTTGAGGCTGAACGAACCCTCCATATGATTCGAAGAGATAACCAATCGGGGGAGAACTAACTCCATAACAAGGTTAAGGCATACCTAAGTCAAATTAAATCCCACCCAAACGGAGGAGACTTTGCGTTGAGTGCTTTGTTCAAGGGCGACACAACTGACTCTAGCTGCCAACAATAAATGGAAATACTGTCCCGTTCCCGCTATTTTTTGGAATATTTAATTTGTTTGTATTTTTCTGTTAAGCTTGAAAAAGAATAAAAGAATGCTATGGTATAGTGGAAAGAATGAGTGTCGGTGAAACAAATGATCTAGTTCCTGGGAATTAAACGTTCCTATGCTCAATGCAGGGAGGTGAAAACTGGTCAGTGACACTCGTGTTCCTTCCACGGGTCAAGGTGTGTCAAGTTGCAGAAGTCAAAGGTATAGCTCCAAATCTCACTCTTATGGTTTTTGATGCTACACTCATGGCCTAGGGCAACCCCTCCTTCCAGACCTGGTCCAAAATTTAAAAAACAGTGTTTTATCCCTTATACACGACATTGCCCTGAGTTAAATGCGTGTATACGCGGGTAGGCATATACCCAACCCGTGTATATGTATTAAAACACTTATAAAAATCTAAAACTCCTTAATTTCGGGTGGAGATCGTGGGTTTTACTTGCTGAATGGACTACCTCATTCAAGGAGGCCTATTATTTAAAAGCAACAAGTTATGTATCCCCAAATGTTCCATGAGGGAGAACATAATCAAGGAGAAACATAGTGGAGGGTTATCTGGTCATTTTGGACAAGATAAAACTTTCGCTTAGGTGTATGATTTTTATTACTGGCCCAAAATGCAAACTGATGTTAAAACTTTTGTTGAGAAATGAAAGATATGCCAACATGCCAAAGGAAGGAGTCAGAATACAGGACTATATCAGCCATTGCCCATACCAGATCGACCGTGGAATGCAGTTAGCATGGAATTTGTTCTGGGATTGCCAAAAACTTAGATAGGAAATGATTCTATCTATGTTGTAGTAGATAGGTTTTCTAAAATGTCGCATTTTGTTGCTTGTAAGAAAACTAGTGATGCAACACACATAGCTAATTTATTCTTTTCAAAGATTGTAAGATTGCATGGTTTACCTGTAAGTATTGTATCAAATCGAGATACCAAGTTTGTAGGGCATTTCTGGAGGACACTTTGGAAGAAATTGGTAACTAACCTCAGTTTTAGTTCAGCATACCATCCTCAGACAGATAGACAAACTGAAGTAGTGAACTGGAGCTTGGGGAATATACTAAGGAGTTTAGTATATCAGAATCCCAAACAGTGGTATTTGGCATTAGCTCAAGTTGAGTTCGCTTACAATGATACACCAAACCGAAGCACTGGGATGAGTCCATTTTAGATTGTGTTTGGAATGCATCCGAGAGGTGTGTATGAGCTTAGAGATTTGGGAAAACAGGAAGCCAGGAGTGCAAGTGTTGAAGATTTTGCAGAACAGATGCAGAGATTACAAGAAGAAGTTAAAGATAAATTGCAGGAGAACAACAACAAATACAAGCAGAGAGTAGACCTGAAAGGAAGAGAGAAAGAGTTCCAAGTGGGAGACTTAGTGATGGTGCATTTGAGGAAAGAGAGATTTCCTGCAAAAACTTACAACAGACTGAAAATGAAAAAGATAGGTCCTTGTAAAATCATAAGGAAATTTTCAGCCAATGCATATGAGATTGAGTTGCCAGAAGGGATTGGAATATCCCCCATTTTTAATGTTGCAGACTTATATCCATTCAGAGAGGCAGAGACAGAGTTGCAGAAAGAAGATACAGGTGATGAAGTTCAAACCATGAACTGGGAGGAACAGGTACCAAAAGTAGTCAAGAAAGAAGTTGAAGCTATCTTGGATCAAAGAATATCCAAGAAAACCATAAGGTAGACATATTTCCAGTATCTAGTCAAGTGGAAAGAACAGCCAGTGGAAGATTCCAGTTGGTTAACAACAGCCGAATTATAGAAGTATGGAGTAAGTCCTGAAATCTTGAAGGACAAATCTTTTCTTCCCTGGGAATCTGATGCAGGAGCATCGGGACTTAGCCAGCAATGTGAAAACTTGTTCACATGTTGTGGCTAAACAATTTGAAATTCATTGACTGAGGGGTCAAAACCGGTTTTTACTAAGAGGGTTGGATCTCTCAAATAATTTGTTATAATTCATTATTGTAATAAGTTAGAGGCTATCTTAATTTAGATTCAGAGATAGAGTTGTTTGCATAGGTGTGAGGGAGAGCTAAGAAATAGAGGATTTGTTGTTAGATCTATTAAGAATAGAATATTGTTATTAATTATTGTTAGAGAAATATTTGAGTGATAAAAGGGAGAAAAAATGTAATGAGTGAGGATAGGAGAGGATTGTTGAGTGGAGCGAGAGGATAGAGCGAGGTTTGGAATGCATGTGTGAGACAGAGGTCTATTTTCTCCTGTGTAATCTGGCCTCAGGCCAAGACTCTGTATTGTTTATTTGTAATAAAACAGTGTTGCATGTAAGATGTATTGAACAGCTCGTGGAGGCCTCGAATGTTTGATTTTCCTCTTAAAATCCATATAGCATCAATCTGATCTGTGTATTTCATGTTTGTTAATGAATTGTCGCATTAAAGGATCAATTGGTGTGTGCATTGCTTCATTCGGGTTCTGCATGCAGAAAAGCCCAAATACACTAAGCATCGGGCTCAAACATAGCTAAACGAAGAACCCTGACCTCAAGCGATTATAGGCTGGAGTTTTATTTCTATCGGGTCCATAGAACCCAATCGCATTGGCCCTTTGTATCTTCCTTGTCACATTGCTGAAAGCCCTTAACAAAGAGAATCAAACTAAAACACTTAGCGGATTCAAAAGGCGGATTTGAAATATTATGCATTGGAGCTTTGGATCCTATTGAGTCCGGGACATATACCACGTCGGCATATCGAAAGAGCGGGTTTGATTAAGTATTAAGCTCCCATTGCGAATCACTAATAGCAATCGGCGATATCGCATCGGACCGAGGGTTCGCGCCGATATAAGAGGCTTCTGCCTGTCGATTGCCGATAATGCAATTGGATCCTGACTGTTCGATCGGTCAGATCTAGATCTGTAGTGCTAGTGTATATAATTGTTTAAAGGCGCAGTTTTAACATTATTGAAGGCTTTTGGGTAGCGAAAGGGGATAATCCATTGTTTCAAACGTTTTGGTTTCCGATAGTTAAGAGGGGTTATACTTGTGTGAAAAAGGGGTGATTGATTGTGGATTAGAGATCCACTTATATTAAAGCCATAGTTTCCGCTACACCCATATTTTAATTGAGAACTATTACATCCCAACATTCAAGGTGAGATATTTGACATTTTTGCTAGTATTCAAAATAACTCCTTTTTTTTAATCTAAATGACTAGCCACCAGTTTAACTTTTTTTGGGGATCTGAATGATTAGCCACAAGCTTTTAACATTGAGATCAAGTACCAATGTGTATACTTTACATTATATAAATTAATAAGATACATTTTTTTGTTTTCTCTTCCTTATTTCAATCCATATTTTTTAGAAATTGGTGATGTTAAACATGTTAATTGCATTACATCACTTACCTTGGTCAAAGGGACTAATTCACTTTTTTTGTGTATCAATTATCTTATTCATATCTCTTCTTCACCCTTTTAAATGAGAAATTAGTTGAAGAAACTGATAATAAAATAAATAACTCCAAAATCCTGACCACGCCAATATTAATGTCACACCCATCAAATGGTTTGGGAAGGTCACCCCTAAAAGTTATAGACTTGGATGCCCCTGCATCCTTGTTTGGTGCCACTCACATGGATTTGTCATTAGGTCCTTCTATCAACACAATAAAGAATCCACCATAAAACAATGTTTGAAATAGAAATTGCCTTTAAAAAAAACATGTTTTAATAGGATAGATAATTCTAGTTCTGATTTTTATTCTTAAATAGAATCTATTTGCTTAAATCAACATGATTGCAGATTTAGGTATAGATTGAAATTATCATATTATTTTTCTTTAGTTTTTAATTAATAAATTAATCTATAACATTTTAAATGAAACTAAAATTTTAATATTCAAAAGAGATTTAGATATTTTCATATATATTAAGACCTCTAATAATAACTCTAAACGTGGATTAAAAACATTCCAACACAACTTAGACAACACATAAATTGAGGTGCATTACTAAGAAATACATAATAATATGTGTATGTTCTACGTCAGCCTATAATGAATAACCATTGACATTCAATCCAAACTAAATCCAAGAGTTATAGGATTCAACGATCCATTTGTGAAGGTTTCTAGCGATGAAAATATCTACCTGTCATCTTTTGTTTTAGGAAATATTAGTCTTTGACCTTGATTTATATAGGATCAAGTTTTAAAATTAAGACTAACGCAACCTCCATATTTGTAAATAACTTGTTCTTAAGGAATGGTTAGGTTTATAGTTTAGGGCAAAATTTTAACATTATTTCAATAAAGTTTTCCTAAGATATAATTTTGACCAATTTGTTATAGACATTTTCATAAGTAATATTCCCATATGAGAATATGGTCTAAACTATGATCATTATATAGGTAAAAACAGTGGAGGTTGAAAATGTGGTTAAATAGTTGTTTTTATTAAGGTCAACAAATGTTATAATTGATTATATAATATTTCTTTTTTGTAAACAAGGTAGTACTTTCTATATTTACTGTTTCAAAATTTACATTCCAACACATCGATTACCCGGCCACCTACCCGAAGGAAAACAGGTGGCCATCGATCAGCATTGTATCCATTCCAAAACTTAAATAAGTTCATCATCAACATCTGTATCTCCCAAGTACCTCTCTCTAGTCTTTTAGACATAAACATTCAAAAACTGTAGACAAAATACTAAAGATAAAACAACTACTCCTCATCTGAGGAGGCTATCTGAAAAGTTGCCTACTCTTCTGGGGTCATCATCTTCTTTCCTTTGTTCTACAGCTTTACCCCTGGGCCTGGGAGTTCTCGTCCCTATTGAAACAGTTTCCACTTTAGCTCGGACAGAGTTTGCTCAATGCGGCCCAGAGCAAGGTTGTTCCTGTATGTTTGAATCTGGATGGTTGCCAATTCCTTCATTATTTCCCCACTGACATGTTCCGGTTCTTTGTTTCGCTCCTGCGAGTTCTCCACTTCCCCTTCCATGTGCTCCTGATGGAGGGTCATAGCATGAGCAACTATGTGTTTCATGATCTAATATAGTTGCCAATTTCTAGTATAGAGAGATTGTCTGCCAT
Organism: Pinus tabuliformis; assembly: GCA_031772625.1. NCBI lineage: Eukaryota > Viridiplantae > Streptophyta > Pinopsida > Pinales > Pinaceae > Pinus > Pinus tabuliformis. Next base: position 57,640,608 of record CM062809.1, read on the forward strand.
TTGTAGTGCCTGGGTCTTGTATCATTTCTTCCAACTCATGCAAGGGAAGGTTTTTACCTTGAAGATTTTGTCTCAAGTCACGTTCCTAGCTCCAAAACTGCTCCCAGATTTCTTGCGCATTTGCTTTCATGTAGGCGTCCACAAGTTCCTTTACCTGTTCACCTGTTGATTTTCTGCCTTTTTTTAGGCCTGTGCTACTTGTTCCGGCTTCCTGCTTGACATTCCTTTTGCTCCGCCTAGATGCCATGTTTTTGTTGGGCAGCTTCCTAATGCTCTGGTCCTTCAGGTAGACTTGTTGGGTTAGAGTTGACCCTTCACTATGTGTTGGACCTATCACAGTATAAACATAATGGTCAGTTTTAACTATTGGAATCGTGTAATTTGAGGGGATAGCGCTACCACCCCTCTTCGTAGCTCCCCTCAAGTTGAGACTACCTCTAGGATATAGATCCCAAGCCTCTCTAGAGCTTTCTAGTCCCAAGGTTTCTTTGATGAGGGTTACTGTATGATATTTGGTGTAATTTTTCTGGGTCGCATGAGTCGTCTTGCTTTCCAGACCCCTCCCATCTCTCCTAGGATTTCCTATCCCCCTTCCTGGTTTGAGTTCCTTTGAAATAGGGTCCCCCTCCCGTTTTTCCTCAATTCTCTAGATCCTATGGAAGGCATCTACTTCCTCACTCGGGTGTTCCAGTTTCACCTTACCGAGGGCATAATCTCATGGTTTGGCATTCCAGGGGCTTCCCATCTATTGCAGGGGTCAGGGAATAATGGGTTCTTCTTTTCCTGTGAGCCCTTTTCCTTACTGATGTGATCCCCCTTCCCCGCCATGGGGTCACGGGGCTCTCCCCTGACCCAGATTATCTTAACTTTATAACTGAATCTAGAGTGATGCAGACTATTCCTATCTAACTACGTGCCTATGTTTTGCTTCATGAAAGAAATTTTTTCCAAATGAGGGGGAGAGGATTTCACATACCCGTTAGTCTGGAACTGTTATTCTATCTTCTGTAGCTGTCTTTGGCCATTGACACATTCTCTCTCTCTCCACCTTCCTTCTTCCACAGCCACATGCAACATGCATGGGGTCCCTCATACTTTATTCTTTTAACATTCCTCTGTCTTAACCTTACCTCCAGCTGTCTCCATTTCCGACGATCCGTGGTGCGCTTTCTGGCCCACTTTCCTTGGGATGCTGCCCAAATGTCTTGTCCTCCGTGCTTCATTTATGACTATCTTCTCCCAGCTGCTCTTGCTATCCATTTGCTGACTCCGCATTGCCATCTGGCTCTCCTCTGCTGTCCCTTCTCGGTCCTGCTGTCCTATTCTCCCTGTGCCCGCCTCCTTCTATTTTTGCTCCCATGCTTCTCGGGTCTGTCCTTTCTCTTTCCTCTTCCATCATCCATGTCCTCTCAGTCCTTTCTTCTGTTCTATTCTGTTCCATGGATGATCTATGTTGATCTGCCTACGCATGCCTTCATCTTTCTGCCCTCCTCTCTACGTCATTCGGATTCTCTTGCTGTCTTTGATCTGCCTCGACTTCCTGTTTCATCTTATTCATTTCCTCATTCCTGTTGAGCTCTGCTTCTCCCATGTCTAACTGGTGCTCTCTGTTTCGGCATCCCCAGTTCGCGAGGAGGTCGCCAAGGCATTTCCTTTCCTTTTTACATGGGACGAGATAGTATATGTCAGTCGTTGAAGTTACTTTTCGATTTTTGTAATTACCCACGTCGTCCGCCAAATTTTACTTAGTTTTTCTGTGTTTACTCCTTGCTGTAATTTTTTTATGGTGTCTATGACCAGCTTAGAGTCCCCTTCTATCTGCAACCTTTCGTACTCTTCTCGTATCGCTATCTCCAGTCCTCTGTTAAGTGCATAATATTCTACTTCATTGTTGGTGGCGATGCCGCAGTCCATTGCATATAACCTTATGATCCTTCCTTCTTCGTCTCTAAATATCCCTCCTATACCCGCCTCCCCTGGGTTGCCTTTGGCTACCCCGTCAAAGTTTAGTTTTGTGAATCCTGGGGGGGGGGGTTCCTGTAACTTTCTTCTGCCCTTACTTGTTCTGCATCTTGTATCTTCCTTGTTCTACTTGTATTTTTTACTTTAATTTCCATTTGGTTCATGATGCTGGTTTCCATACCTTTCGTCTTCCAGTCTTCCTCTGTCTAATTTCCTAGAATTATTGTTTCCCTTATATTCCGCATAATTTGGTTCCAAATTTCCCCTATGTCATTTTTATTTGTTTTGAATATTACCCTATTTCAGGCTTTCCAGAGATTCCACAGGAAGAATCCAATTGACAGGTTCCATGCATGGTTGAGAATAACATTGCGGTACGGTTTGCTACTCCATAGTTCAATTGTTGTTTTGATTCTTTCTAACTTTCTTTTTGTAATCCCAAAGATTTGTTGGTGCTTTTGCCACAGGATGTTACTTACATTACAGGAGTTGGCAACATGCTCCATGGTTTCCTCTTGCCATTGGAAAAGCGTGCAGCTTGAGGGCCCATGTGTCCCTTTCTGTCTTTGTTGATCCCAAGTCAGAGCTCTCCCATGTAGCACTGTCCAGGTAAAAAACGCCACTTTTGGCCAAGTTTTTAGCTGCCATATTCTTTTCCATTTTTTCGTGTTTGGATTTCCCACTCCTCCTGTTTTTAGGTAGTAGTCTTCTAATATTGTGAACATGCCTTTAATTTGTTTGCCCCATCTTATTATGTCTAAGCCTTCTTTGATAGCTATTTTCCTTGTTTCCAGTTCTTTGTGATATGTAATCCATTGATCAGTTTATGGGGCTTCAGGCCAATCATTCTTCATCTTCCATTGTCTCCAATAATTGTTTTGGTCCCCTACCCAATAGTTCCTTACTGCGTCCTCCACTATTTGGGTTGTATACTGTTGTACTTCCTGTAGCTGGTGTTCTTGACTCAGGGTACCTCTCTGTTGCCACCCTTCCTGCCAGAAATCTGCTTTGTTTCCCTCTCGAATTTCCCAGAAGCTGTTGTCTCTTATCAGAGCTCTGTTCATGTTGGCTAGGTTCCAAATCGTTGAGCCTTTTTTTTCTGTCAAGGTTCGGAGTTTACCCTTCGGTGTCCGTGCTACTTCATATTTTTGTTCCCACAGTTGTTTCCAGAGGTCATTCCCTCCTTGAATCCATCTCCACCATAATTTCGCCCCCATGACTTGGTTCAATATGTTAGGGTCTCTGAGTCCCAGACCTCCTTCTGAAACCAACTTGCTTAACCATGTCCATGAAAGCAAGGCCCATTTTTTTGTTTTGTTTGCCCCTTGCCATAGAAAATTTTTAAAGATTTGCACCATTTTCTGACATATGGTCTTCGGGATTGCTTGACTTGCCATCTGGTAGATCGGCATAGCTTGGAGGACTGATTTTAGGAGTATGAGGCGGCTTGGTGTATTGAGCGTTCTAAATGTCCAATTTTCCATTCTTTTTTGAATTTTTCTTATCAAACCTTGCGAGTTCGCTACTCTGTACTACTGATCACTCAATTGTATTCCTAAGTATTTTGTTGGGAATTTCCCAATTTGGAACCCCAAAGTTCTTGCCAAGAAGGTTTGGCTCACTCTTGGTGTGCTGAAAAAGAAGATTTCAGTTTTTCCTTAATTCACCTCCGTTCCTGAAGCTTTGTTGAATTCTGTTAGGATCTCCCCGAGTTTTTTTGCTTCCTTGAGGTTTTCTTGGCTGTACATCATCACATCGTCCACAAATTGTTGATGTGTGATAGTTAAATCTTCTCCCCAGAGTCTGAGCCCTTTGAATTCTCTTCTGCTTACTTTGGCGTTGATTATGTGACCTAGGACATCCGCTACTAGGATGAACAAGAACGATGAGAGAGGGTTGCCCTGTCGCAGGCCGCGGGTAGGCTTGAAGTTATCTATCGGTGTCCCGTTTAGAAGGATTGACATACTAGGAGTGGATATCATGGACATTGTCCATGCAATCCATCTATCATCAAATCCATAGGCTTGCAGGATTTCTTGTAGATATTTCCAGCTAAGTTTATCATATGCCTTTGCTAAGTCAAGTTTGATCATCATTCCTTTATTTCCAGTTTTCTTTAGGGAGTGGATTCCGTCTTGTGCAACAACAATCCCATCCACTATCTGTCTGCCTTTCACAAACCCTATTTGTTCTTTTGCTATCAATTCTGGGAGCAGGGGTTGTAATCTTTTTACCATTATAGTGGCCATGATTTTATAGATTACATTACATAAAGCTATAGGTCTGAAGTTATGGGGTTCTTCAGCTTGGTCTACTTTTGGTATTAAAGTCAGGAAGGTAGCATTCCATGCTAGGTGCATTCATTTGTGGCTTCTTGATTCTTCTACTGCATTAACTATATCTTTTTTCATGAACCGCCATGTTGCTTGAAAAAACTCCGCTGTAAAACAATCTGGCCCAGGGGCTTTGTTTTTTGCCATTGACTTGATGACTTCCTCCACTTCCTTTTCTGAAATCACCCTTAGAAGTGCAAGGTTCTGGTCCCTGCTTACTTTTTTTGGAATGAATTGTTTTACCTTTGCTATCTCTTCATGTCGATTGCTTTGCAGCTCTGTCAATATGCCCTTGAAATGTTGGGTTAGGAGGTTTTCCATTTCCTCTTTCTGGATTACTCTGTTACCTTGATTATTTTTGAGGGAGAAAATCCGGTTCTGCTTCCTGTGTTGTAGCATTGCACAATGGAAAAATTATGTGTTCCATTCCCCCTCTTTTAGCCACTAAACTCTTGACTTTTGGCGCCATAGGATTTCCTCTTGTTTTCTCCTTTCCTCCAGTCTAATTAGCACTTCCCCTTCTTCCTTTGCTTTCTCCTTGGTTCTTCCTTCTTCTATGATTTTTTGTTGTATCCTTTGCATTGCTATTTGGAGTTGTTCCTTGTCTTTATGGATGTTACTGAATTCCTCTTTATTCCATGTCTTAATCTCACTTTTCAACTCCTTGAGTCTCAATTGGAGTGTGTGCATCTTATTCTTGCCTTGTATTACTCCTTCACTTTTTGTCACCAGGTTTCCATCTTTTCAACTAGAGTTGCGTCTCTTAGCCAAAAGGCTTCAAACCTGAAAGGTTTGTGTTGATTTTGTTTGTTCATGGCAATTTCCAGTTTTATTGGCCAGTGATCCGATCCTTGGCAAGGTAGGATCGTTGCTTCATAAAATATATCTTTCCCTAGGAAGTGTTCTGTGGCTAAGAACCTGTCCAATCTGGAGGCTATCTGTCTACTACCTCCTCTTCTATTATTCCAGGTATATTTACCATTGATAGTATTGATATCTATCAGTTAGAGGGTTGTCTGGTTTCCCCGAATCTCTCCATAACTGCATCTTCCCGTTGCAGTCCTCCTTCCTTTTCCGCTGTGGTTATTATCATATTAAAATCTCCTGCTATCACCAAGAGTTTTTCTGCATGTAGGTTGCCTAATCGACACAGTTGTGTTAGAAAGGCCTCTCTCTCAAGCAGTATATGAGGCCCATAAACCGCTGATACCATGAACCACTCTTTATGTCCTACCATTCTAAATCTCCCTGATAGAATCCTTTGCATTCCTATCCATAGGTGTGATTACTTCTGTTGGGTTCCATAATGTTGCTATTCCCCCTGCACTCCCTTTTTCATCTATTGTCATACTTTCATAACAGGGCTTAATTTTCTATAGGATTTCCTCCATTTTTTCTCCCGTTATTTTTGTTTCTTGCAGCAATATTATTTGAGGTTTTTCTTTTTTAATCCTCTCAGCTAGGTATCTTTGCTTGCCCTTGCTGTTAAGACCTCTTATATTCCAGGATGTAATAATCATTGAGACGGTTGGGTTGTTTGGTGGAAGACCGCTGAGAGTGGTACAACTCTTCCTGTGTTAACTAGCATTTCACCCATTATTTGAATGGATTCTTGTAGATTCTTCCTTCCTCTTTCCCCCCTTTCCCTTTTTGTGGATGGTCCTAGTTATTATCCTGCATTCCAAGCTGTTCATTCATCCCTATTTTCCCAGTCTCTTGCTTTTCTTTGTATTTTTGGAAGATGTCTTTGTATAGTTTTTTATCTTCCTCTGGGATAAACCGTTTGTCTAGATTCTTCCACTTGTCCAGTAAATTTTTTATAATTTCCACTTCTATTGTTGCGTCATCCCCTTTATTTGTGTCTACTTCCATCACTTCATACTCCTGGTATAGTTCCCTTTCTTTGGTCCCCTATTCTTTTGGCTCTTCTTGATTTTTCTACTTATTTTGCTCAGTAACCATTTCCCCCCCCTCCTTCATGATCTATCCCTTCTTGGTAGTCCATCTTTCTGGTCTCTTCCTCCCCTTCTTCTGTTTGTAATGCTTCATACCTATTCGTATTTTGACTTGTAGTTGCCTGATCTTTCCTTCCTTTCTTCTGGAGTTCATTAGTGGGTCGTTTCTTGTGTTTTACTTCTTGAAACCCCTCTTCGTCTTCATAGTTTTCCTCTATTGTTTAGTCTTTCTTTCTTCTTCCTCTGCATTTAGAGGGAATTCCTTGAAAAGGTGCCCATATTCATGGCATTTTCTACATCTAAATGGTATGTGTTCATAGTCCAGAGCCTGCTGCCAGATATCCTCATGATACTCAAGTTCGACAGCACCTAGTATAGGGTTTTCTATATTCATGTATACACATATTTTGGCATACGAGGTGTATCTCCCTCTTTTTGTTGTTTTCGCTATCTTTACGAAGCTACCTATGATGTTCCCTATTCCTTCAAGAATCTCTGGATCCCAAAAATCCATAGGCAGTCCAAACAGTCTAACCCATACTGGTGTTGCTAGGAATTTTTCCTGGTTCGGGTTATAGCATTCCTCCCAATACCTCATAAATAACCCTGCATTATTATGAAAATATGGTCCGTTTTCAAACACTTTCTCTTTATCTTGCAGGTTTGAGAAGATTACCGTGAAAAAGCCGCGAGCTCCCAGCTTCAGTTCAATGTGGCCGTGTGGCTGCCATTTCTGCTAGATCCATCTTGTCAATTCTTTTTCTGAGGGCCAGACTCCGATGAACTTACAGATCAGAGCGTGAGCTTTCATATAGCTTCTATACCTCTCTAGTTTGTTCATTGCAATGACAAACCTCGATTTCTCCGATGCACAGGGCAGACATCTTCCTTTGCTTCCTGCTTGCCAATGTGCACCCAGAACAGGTCTTGGTGGCCTTTGAGCAACTTCCTCTTTGTTGTTACTAGTTCCTTCTCCCGTTGTCACATCCCTGTAGGAGGGGATCTCTCCCCTCCTAGCCTCCTCTATCATTTCTGAAACGTCTGTCCACTTCTGATCGTCTGTTCGCTAGTTTTTCGAGGTGTTCCGCGCTGCCTACCTCATGGCCACATGGTCATTAGGGTTGCAGAGCTCCAAGAATCCCTCATCGTAATTTTCAATCATGATTATATAATATTATAATGAATGTATTTTTAAAATTTAAATTTATATTTGAATTTTATTAAAAATTTGTTATAATTTTTAAGTTTTAGTATAATTTGTTATAATGTATGATATTATTAAGTTTATCTTATTAGTTAAATGTTGTATTTTATTGTAATTTTAATCTCTTTATTGAATGATATTGAACCTAGTGATAAAAAAATATACATTCATCTATCAAAATATAGGAGGTAGACAAAAAGAATGCATCTTATAGATTAGTGTTTCTTTTTAAACTATTTCATCTTACAAGCACTCAACCATTAATTTAGTAGGAGGGTCATTCTTTCTCTAACACCCTCATTGGAATAAAGATCATGGTATGTTAAGGCTCATATGCCAGTAGTATTGTATTTGATAACCATTGTGGTATCACACATCAACATAGATCCATATTAACATTAAATGTAATAAGCATTGAGAATGGTAAAACAAAATTGTGATACACATCTACCGTGCTTAAAAATGCCTCAGATAAAATTAACCTATGCTAGTGCATGTATATTAAGAACATGTATTTACTCTTAAAAGACCACAAATTCAAATCTAGAGGGGAATAGAGAATGCACACCTCTGTAGAATTATTATTATTATTATTATAATGGTGAATCAATAACGCATTAGAGTAATCCAGGTGAAGCCAATGATCAAATATTGTGTCCGCCACTATAAAATCAAGAGTATACCCAATAGCCAACAAGCTAGATATATCAATAACTTATGACTTAGCAAGAGCCTAGACGTCATGTGGGTGGGGGTGCCTACTCTTCGAATTTTATCACAACCAAATAAACATGTCCCTTGAAATTGAACTCGGGTAGATGGTAAAACAAATAGTTACATAGAGGTGAATCCCCTCTCCTACAAACAAGGAGGTCCCATACACTAATTTAATATTTAGTTTAATAATTATCTTAAAATTAAATTATAATATATATCTATCTATATATATCTATAATATATATATATATATGTGTGTGTGTGTGTGTGTGTGTGTGTGTGTGTGTGTTCTACAAACAAGGGGTCTCATACACTAATTTAATATTTAGTTTAATAATGATCTTAAAATTAAATTATAATATATATCTATATATGTTTTGTATTCGTTTCTTAAATTGTGTTCTTTAGATTAATTATATTTTGATTTGTAAGCAAACATGTTATACATTTTACCTATACCTTATTATTTTAAATTTATTTTATTTTTAATTATAAATATTATATTTGATAATATGATATATACCATACATATCTCCCTCAAATATATCTAACATTTAAGAATAAGAAAAGAAGATATAAATATTATTTAAAAAAACTAAATATAATTGTGTATTATTCATTATTTTACTTTTTTCTATGTGATTTATAGATTCTAGAGATAGGTGACTGCTATGTCTATAGAATAACAGATCCAGCTAAAAATATCACTTTTTGCAATCTTTGCAGTGTTAACCACTAAGCTTAAACCTAAAAGTGGAAAATTAAACCTATAACCTATCAAACTTATAACCTCTCACCAACAAAAATACTTTAACCAAAAAAATTCAAATCAATTTAACTAACCTTTAAAACTATTATCCCGCTTGTACACCCACACGTTTCACCCCAATTTTTTTTTAATATTCCCAATTAATTGATCGATTGGTTGAAGTACAAACAAATTTAAGAAAAAAAATGCACCGTGGCTGTGATGGTAAGCCTTACGTGTTTAAACTAAAGAGTATAGTGACGGTCCAAAAGATTCTGCAATGTATCATGCAGGTGAGAATTTATCCAAAAACTCAAGAAGTATCGTGACCGTCCAAAATAGTATCAATTATCGAATCAAATTAAAAATGGGAAGTAACATCATCTCATCTCAGATAATATATGGGATCATGATAATATATTTATTTATTTTGGAATGTAGTTTATAGAGAGGGATGTAGTTCAATTATTTTAAGTTTTTTGGTTTTTAAATTTGATATTTTATCTATAGAGGGGTAATTTATGTTATTTAAATTATTTAAATAAATTTAATAGTTTTAAGTTTTTAAAAATATTTAAATTAGAATATATATATATATATATATATATAACAATGATGTATTAGGTATGAGTAAATATATTTATAAATTGATATAGATTTATTTTAATTATGTATTTACTAAATATTTAATAAATGGAATAAATAAAAAAATTAAATTAAATTTTTTATTATTATTATTTTAATTAAAACGAAAGTCAGTAATAATAAGGTCAAACTTAATTATTCTAAACAATGAAACTGAAAAATAATAATAAGAAAATAAAAAAATAGAAATAAAACAAATAAACAAAATAAAATAATATGGTCAAATTTAACTATTCTAAACAATAAAATTAAAAACAGTAATAAGAAAATGAAAAAATAAAATAGATAAAATATAAATCAAAATAATGAATTAACTCAATTTTATTACTTGAATTTAAAATATAAAATAATATAGTAAAAAAAATGAATGCTAAATAAATAAGAAGTAAAAGAATACCATAAATTTTGATTAAATGAAATAATTAAATAATTAAATATTATAAAAACTTAGGTGTACAAGGTAGGGATCTAATCCCTGCATATACTCCAACTATCATCTATTATATAAAGTTTAGTTTCTATATACAAAACTATTCTCACTAAGTTAGTCCAAAACGTTGGTTTCAAAAATTCCACAAATATAAAAATTTCTCTCTTTAACACCAGTAAGTCCCACCATGGAAGGGACATAATGAACAATGCTCTAAATTTTGAGAAGCTGAGATAGACATCAAATATTTTTCTCAATTAACTATTAATAGCTCCATGATTTCACGCTCTCTCTTCTCAAAATACAAATCACATTGCCCTGATGATGGACTCACTAAGTTAGTCCAAAACGTTGGTTTCAAAAATTGTTCACAGGTTTTTCCACAAACATAAAAAAAACTATTCTCACTTTTAATGTCATTAAAATCTTGATTTTATCTCTATGAAATATCCACAGTAATATTTTTTAGATATATCTCAAAAGTAATTATGACCTTTTAGCTTTTAGATTTAATTTTCAAAAGTTATAAAAATAAATTAAATTAAAATATTTATAAAATATTTTAATTGTGAAATGAGTTATGGTTTTTGGTCATATGGTATTAATAAGCCATGATATTGGCCCATGATATTGTAACAAAACCTATTTACAAACTAATGATATCCATAGTAAAGTGGGGTTGAATATTTATGGTTAATAAACTTGTTGTAAGTTTATTGTAAGTATTAAGTTTTTGTGTTTATTCTTTAAATTTAAATATAATCCCAAAATCATTATTTTAAATTATATGTTAAAAGGGATCTTAATTTATAGCTACTATTTATATGATATATATTTTAATCTAATATGTAGATTTTGATTTTCTTTTATCTAAAAAAAAAGTGTTCGTAATCTTTTTTTTTTTTTTTTACAGAATCGGATACTTATATATTGCAAAAGCCAACAGAACATAGTTCTAGTACATAAGGAAAATAAGTATGAGAGCTGAGGTCTAAAATCGGGTGCGCAGACCCTGGTTCCTCGTTGCTTCTCTTAGTTAAACAGAAAGACAAATAAAGACGGCTGTATTGCCTTACAAAGGAGCCACCTATCCAGCAAAATTTACAATGCATGACTTTTAAGGAAGATTTTGAGTGGCAGAGTCATCAGGAAGCGGGCCTTTCCTGTTGCTGGCTTTGGTTGAAGCCTTAGCTTGGGAGCTCTGAGTAAGGGAACGAATGTGTTCGATGGCCTCCTCCATATGGCTGCATCTTTCTTTCAGCGATTCGATCTCAGCCTTTCTTTTCTCCAGCTTCTTGTGCTTCGAGTTCCTGTCTGCCTGATAGTCGTCCTTCAGCTCGTTGAGGTTCTTGGTCAGGCAATTGATCATGAAGGTGTGGGTTTTGCACATGGTGCAATCCTTGTTATTGAATAACTTGTCAAGGGGCTTGCTGGCCTGATCCTTAGCAGATGTCTGACCCTGATTATCTGCCATCCTAGTTGGTTGAAGATGAGAAGGCGAGCCAAGATTGGGGGGAGCAGTGGATGGGAGGAAATGAGATAGGGAAACTGAGAACAGAGCTGCGCGGGGGGGGCCAAGGAGCACCAGAAGGGCCTGATGAGCTCTGCTGCACCTGTTGAACCAACTGTTAGAGAAATTAAGCACAAGGCGTAAGCAAACAAAAATTACCGCGATCGAGAGGCACTGAGTGCACTTCTGGTGGAAGCGATCCGCTTCAGGATAGTGTCGCCGCCTGAGGATTTCGCACAGCCCAGAAACGATGAAGTGAGGGTGATTGCTTTGAGCCGAGCTGCTATTTGTAGAATGTTGGAGTGTCCCTCCTTGCTTGAGCTGAGTCTGAGGAGATCTGCTCATGAAGTGATTGATGTCTTCAGAGATGATATCGCTGCACGCAGGAAGCAAGTCGAGGCGATGGAGCAGAGAGTCGGTGCAGAGGATATCTGCAGAGAGGATCTGAGACTCATGTGGGAGGGTGACTGATAATGCGTGAAACGGGATTGAGGACCTGTTCTGAGAAGAAAAGTACCAGTTTGGTCTATCGAGGGGATAAGGCATGAGGAGAGAGGAGTCAAAAGGAAATCGGTCTCGGACAGGGCGGGATCTGATGGCAGAGAGCAAATCTTGATTCAGGATCGGGGTGCGATCTCCAGAAAGGCGGCGATGGAGAATGACTGATGAGTCAGAGGGTGGATCACGAGAGGGGTGAGGGAGCGAAGATCTGGGGGCGGAGGGATGGGAGAGGGACGACGGAGAGAGGAGGAAAGGATGGACGAATTTGGAGAAACCTGTGAGATGATTGTTGATATGACAAATTCCAGAGGCGTTGTTCTTGTGAGCTGACTGGCAGTTGGGATTCTTATGGTATCACCCTATCATATATTTTTTCATTCTCGCAGACCTGTCCTTGCTGCCTGTTAACTGCTTTGCTGGCTAATGAGTCAGCCTCTGCGTTATTCTCTCTTAGGACATGCCTAAAGGTTACAGCGCCCAAATTGCTGATATTTTCCATGATTCTCCTTCTTATGTTGTTGAGGCCTGCCTTTTTAAATTCCTTACCTGTGTTCATAGCTGAGATGACAATGGCCGAGTCCCCGATAATAATGGCGTTCTTTAGGCCCAGTCTGGAGAGAATTTTGGTGCCTAGGAATAGGCTATAGGCTTACGCTATGTTGTTCGAGGCCTTTCCAAGTCCCCATTCATAACTGCAGATGAGGATCCCCTTGTGGTCTTTAATTATGCCTCCTGCACCTGCGTCTCCAGGATTATTTTTTGATGCTCCATCAAAGAAAAGAAGGGGTCGATTTTGATTGGAAATCCATTGACTTACCTCTTCTTTAGATCCCCTAAGTTTCCAAATGGAGGGCTTCTGTTGAGTTTTGTTCTTTGGAGGAGGGCTCGAAGAGTGGTTGATTTTGAAGTTGCTATACCAATCCCTTTCCTCTTGAGTCCAGCTCGTCTGGTCTAGAACGGCTATGAGGTTAGCGCTGACAGCTTCAGAAATGTTTGCAGTTGTTTTTGCTATGACACTGTCTAGATTAGGCATTTTGTTATTAAAAACGTGATTGTTCCTAGCCAGCCAGAGATTCCAGCATAGTGTGGGAGGAATGCACTTCCATACTCTAATTAAGTTACTCTTACCCTTTCTTGAATAGGGGAAGTCTTTCTTCCAGTTCTTCTGAAGGTTTTGTATCTGGTCAGGGATTCCCCTGGTATCCAAGGGCCTTATTAACTGGTTCCAACAACTTTTGGCAAAAGGGCAGAGAAGGAATGAGTGCTGGATAGACTCCTCCTCTGAGCGGCAGAAACAGCAGATCGACGGGCCTTGAATTCCTCTCTTTCTTAGATTCTCAACAGTGAGAATTTTCCCTTTTAAAAGAGCCCAGTTGAAGTGTTTTACTTTTGGGAGGCATTCGGACTTCCAGGAAGCAGTGTGGAGGTTCCATTTTGGTGCAGGGTTTGAGTTTTGTAATGATTTGTATCCTTCTTTTACTGAAAAGGGCCCTCCACCAGTGTCCCAAATGTATCTGTCTTCTTTCTCCTTGTTGATTGGTGCTGATCCAGAGAGAGAAAGCTTCAAGGTAAGCCAAAGGTCTTTAAGATCCGGCGGAAGTTGTAGGTCTTTCCATGTGAGCCACCCGTTTTGGTTCTACAGGGATATATCATACAGGGTGAATATCCTTCTTTCCTCCATCCAATCTTGCAGGGGCCTGAGCTCTTGGAGGAGGTACCTGGGATTGGAGTTCATTATTCTATCAGACCAGATTTTGGTGTTCTTTCCATTGCCTGGGAGTTTGGAGACATTCCCTCTGAAGTGCGCCAAGACTTTCTTGATGAGACGCCACGTCGGAGTGCAAGGCCTATCTGCTATTGGTTCATTGAGGATGTTGGAGTTTGGGCCTCTGAGGTATTTCCTTTTTATTGTCTCTACCCACCACGAGCCATTTCTTGTGAGGATCCTCCAGATCAGTTTGAGCCCCAGCGCCTGGTTGGAAAGGCTTGGGATTTTTATGGAGAGACCTCCTTTGTCATAAGGAAGAGTGACTTGTTCCCAGTTAACCAGGCTGAATTTCTTTGTATCCTGTTTACCTCCCTGCCAGAGAAAACTTCTCATGATGAGTTCCATATGTTTGTGGATGCTAGCTGGAGCCATGATGACCGCATATTGGTAAATTGGGAGACCTGAGAGAACAGACTTTATGAGGATGATTCTGCCAGCTAGATTTAGCCAAGAGGCGCCCCAGCTCAAGAGAAGGCCTTTCATCTTTTCCATGTGGTTTGTCCAAACCTCTGCTTTGATGTGATCCTTAGCCAGGGGCAGACCCAAGTAAGGAAATGAGCTCCAGTTTTTTTGAAGTGGAATGTCTAGAATTTGAGTTATTCTCTGCTGAGTCTGATAGGGCACATTCCAGGTGTACAGTTTACATTTTCTATTATTCAGCTTGCCTCCAGAAGCTTGGAGGAAGGCATCCAGAACTTTTTTGAACCTCCTGGCCATCAGACTGGATCCTCCCCCAATTAGTAAAGTGTCGTTCGCAAATAGCGAATGATTGATCTCCTTTATTCCTCTTTCAATGTGAATTCCAGTGATTTCTTTTTTGTTGCGAAGGTTTTCTAGATGAACACTTAGAGTTTCCGCCATGATGATATAGAGGAAAGGAGAGAGGGGGCAACCCTGCCTTAGGCCCCTGGTACTTCTGAAGAAATTGCTGGGGCGACCATTGATCAGCGGAGCAGTCCAGGGGTTGGAGATACACCCGCTAATGATGCTAATAAAGTTGGGGGAGAAGCCAAATTTTTTTAGGACTGCATTTAAGAAGGAGTGGTCCACTCGGTCAAATGCGTTGGCCATGTCCAATTTGATGATCATTCCTCGTTCTCCTCTATTGTGGCTGCTATGAATGGCTTCCTGGATTAAAATGACATTGTCAATGATCTGCCTCTTAGGGACAAAGCCTCCCTGGTTCTCTGAGATTAGAAGAGGAAGGAAATTCTTCAGCCTATTGGCTATTATTTTTGTAATAATTTTGTATGAGACATTGCAAAGCGAGATAGGCCGAAACCTATCGAATGATTTGGGGTTTGTCTCCTTGGGAATAAATTCTATGTGCGATGACTTTGTGTTGTCCCCCAACTTATGTTTTTTAAATGCATTTTTTACCATTCTCACAAAATCTTTCTTTATGGTTTCCCAATGCTGCCTGTAAAATGCCACTGTAAAACCGTCTGGCCCCGGGGCCTTGTCTTGATGCATGTTAAAGGTGGCTTCTTTGATTTCTTCTACTGTGGGTTCTTGCTCCAGCTTGTTGTTGTGCTCCTCTGTAATTTTGCTCTCTATTACACTTAAGAATGCAGCGCTGTCATGTTGTTGGGAGTCAGCCGAGAGAAGAGCCTTGAAGTGGTGAAGTGCTGCGTTTTTTATGTCTTCTTGCTCCTTCAGCTCCCTCCCTTCAACTTCTATTTTGTCAATCTGATTGCTGGCTCGTCTAATTTTAACATTATTGTGGAAGAAAGAGGTATTTTTGTCCCCTGCTTTCAGCCATAAGCAGCGGGACTTCATCCTTTGCTCCTCTTCTTCCATACGATTTTGCCTATATAGTTCTTTGTACATGTTTTTCTCCTTCTCTAGATCTTCTGCTGTGTGTTGCATCTGCTCTTTTTCTTTATGCCAGCTTTCCATCTCTGCTAGCAGCTCAGTTTTCTTTTTTCTTTCCAGGATTGCTTTCTCCCTCGCCCATTGCTTTATGGCTGTCCTGAGATGCTTTATCTTCGTTTCCCAAACAAAGTGTGGCGAACCTAGAACTTCGTTTGCCCACTGAGTTCGTACCAGGGTGCGGAAGTCCTCATAGGAGTCCCAGGCTTTGTTGTATTTAAAAGGAAGAGGGCCGAAGTTTTTTCCTTTGTCCAAGGTGAGGACCACGGCCTTATGATCCGAAGCTGTGCCATGAATAATGTAACTCCTGATTGCTTGGAAATTTCCAGCTGCCCTTTCCTGTATTAGGATCCTGTCCAGCCTCTCTTTTATGTTGTGTGATCCTGTTCTCTTATTGGTCCATGTGTATTTTCCATTTGACAGTGGGGTGTCGATCAAGTCGAAGAGCTGTATGATGGCTTCTAGCTTGTCTCTTGATGGGTCAGCATGGTAGTTCCCGCCATATTTTTCCTCCACCTGCCTAATGAGATTCAGATCTCCCCCCAAAATTAGCCTGCTGCTGTTGATGGAGGAGAGGTCTGCTTCTATCGAGTTCCAACAGCTGGCTTTGTCCCTGTAATGGTTAGGGGCATATATATTGTAGATGTGGTAAACTTCCTGATTGCTTTTGTTCCTTAGGTCTGTTCTGATCCACCAGTTGCATAGCTGAGAGTTGGCAATTTCCCACTTGTTTTTGCTCCATAGTGTTCCTATTCCCCCTGAAGCCCCGTCTGAACCTTTTGAGATACCTGTGTAACTTTTGAGTTTTTGGATTTGAAGAAGAAAGTCCTGCTCGGTGGTTTTGGTCTCCTGGATTAGAAGGATGTCTGGCTGTTCCTGTGTTATTAGATCCTTGATTGCTTTCATCTTTAAAGAAGAGCCGATCCCCCTACAGTTCCAAGAGACCAATTTCATTATTTACCAGTTGTGGGGTGGGATCCTGATTTCTCCTTGGCCTTTTCGCCGCTTCCTTTTGGTTTGCCTGGAAATGAGTCCATGGGTTGTTGGGTGCCGGTTGCCATCTCTTTGGCTGCTGTTTCGTCCCTTAGCTCTTTATTTGATTTTCGACCAGCTTTTCTTGGAGGGTCTGAAGGCTGGTTGGCTTCTTTTGCTTTGTTTCTAGTGAGGATTCTTTCTATGGTTGAAGGGGGGGAAGGAGGAGGGTTGGAGCACAGGGAGACAGGGCGAGGGGATTGAGGGGGGGAGGGCGGGACATCATCAGCTAGTGATTCGAAGGGGTTGGAGGAGGAGGGAAACGCTGAGGAGGGAGGGGGAGGAGGGTTAGGGTGGTTTGAAGCCAGAGGGGCTGCGGAGCTAGTGCCCGGATTAGGGGAGGACTTTTTCCTTTTGACTGTTTCCCATGGTGCTTCTGCGTTTTCCACGTTTTGTTCTACTTCATTTGCTTTTAACTTGCTACATCTATTGGCAAAATGACCATACTCGTGACATACCTTGCATTTGAAGGGCAGTTGTTCGTAGTCCAGCTGTTGAATATGCATCCATTGATCCACCTTTATCTTGATGGCTTCTGGCAGTCCTTTCCCTAGATCAACTTCAACGCAGATCCTTGCGCATGCATGCATGTTCTCTCTCGGTTCTGATCTGTCTATGTACTTTCCAACTGCATTGCCGATTGCTTTTACCGATTCGTCCCCCCAGCAGTGCAGAGGCAGATGAGGGAGGCGCACCCAAACCGGGACCGCGTTGGGGATGTCCATTTCCGGATCGAAATCCGGGGTCCATTTGTTCAGGTAGAGACCTCTTGTGTCCATGAAATAGGGTCCGTTACGAAAGATGAGGTGCTTGTCTTCTTTGGTCTCGAACAGGAAGGTGAAGTATCCTCGCCCACAGAATCTGATGGCGATCTTTCCTTGGATCATTGTGCTCCAGTTGCGCTCCACCCATTTTTGAACAGTTCGAGGAGACGGCCAGAGTCCCGTGAACTGGCCAACAAGACCTCTTTCTGATAGAGCTATAGCCGATTTCCGAGGGAGGGAAGGAGGCAGAATCACCTCAGGGATTTCATCCAACTTTTTAATGAATTTTGACAAAGAGGGGCGAGGTCTGGCATCTGAGATCTCTGACAGAAGAGAGGCAAAGACTGCCTCAGTATCTGAAGCAGGGGGAGGGGAGGCGGAACCTGCCATTGCAGGCCCGCAGAGAGCAGCAGGAGGCCAAAGCCGTCAGTCGAAAGGAGCCCCGCAGGAGGGGCGCGCAGGGCGAAGGGATTAGGCAGCGGCCCTGCCAGGCAAAGCCTGGGGGCGAGGGTAGAAACGCAGGGGAGGGCGATCAGAAATCGCAGGCAGCCATTCCCGCGCAGCTCAACCTCCAGACTTAATGATGATGTAACTTTATTGGTCAAAAAGGTTGGGAAAAAAATTGTGTCGTGTGAGTTCTCCTTAGTAAGTAAGTCAAGTGTGTAAAGTGTTCGTAATCTTATTAATAAAAACAAAATTACAATATAACAAATTGAATTTTTTTAATTTTTATTATTAATTGATTTAATATTTAGATGTTTACACTCATATATAGACACTACCATATCTCCTCTATAAGGAGTTATGTATTACTCTTAATGTTTACAAACATATTATTACACCACTACAACATTGTCCCTATACTAGGCTCTAAAGCCCTTCAAGGAGCAATTATATTTATGCATTAATTGGGTTTATCGTGAATTTTTGAAAAAAATGATTATATCTTCCCCACCTAACTTCAATTTCCAAAAATAATAAAACAAGCACCCATCTTGGAGCAATTATATTTATGTATTAATTGGGTTTATCTTGAATTGTTGAAAATAATGATTGTATCTTCCCCGCCTAACTTCAACTTCCATAAATAATAAAACAAACTTTGTTATAATGACTTTAAACTTTATTGTTAAATTTAAATAATCTCTTATTTTCTCCTTGTTTTTCTTTTTTGTTTTTTAACAAAAAAACCCATCATAACTCATTTGTCAAACCAACAATGAGGACAATTATCACTCACTGCTATCTTCAAATGCAAATTGACTCGTCATTGTTATTTAAGGAAAACCACCCCATATGTAATTACCCTTTCACTTCTGCCACATACCTCTGGGTCTTAGATTGTTAACCTATTTTCTTATGTCAAAAATAATAAACTCTTAACAAATCAAAAATAATTTTAAAACATACTCCAAACCCAAAATTTAAACAATCACTTAAAACTATATATAATATACCAAATATAAAAATATTTCTTATCAAAACATCATTTTTAATTTTTTTAATAATAAAAGCTTCACATCTGTATCTGAAATTGTAACTCTTGCTATTGAAAAAAAAATCCGTCCGATGCATTCTTTTCATTTACATCTAACTTTGTCATTCATTGTTTGTAGTTCGAATCGGACGGATTGAATTAAAGCTTATTATTTATTCTCTTGTATAATGTCAATCTTTTTATAATATGTACTATCATCATCTGATTTGATGGCGAAGTGATGAAATATTTATGAATTCATTTTATTTAGCCTTGATGGCGAAGTGACGAAATAATTATGAATTCATTTTATTTAGCCAATAGCTAAACGTTGAAATTTTTTTAATGAAATGATTTAGAATATTAATTAATTTATTTTTTATATTTTTATATAAAAATTTTAAATAATAATATAAATAAATAAATTTGTTATATTTACGAGTTATAATTATGTGGATAGGTGTGTTTGTTTTAAAATACGGTTTTTAAAATTTTAGTTTAATTATCAATAATTATTAGGTGAATGGTATGGATCTAATTTTTATAGAATATTTTGAATTATTACATATCAAAAGTGAAGATTTATTTTTAAAATAGTTTTGTCATTTTTGACTTTTTAATTATATTGATCAATTAAAAAAATGTCATATGAACATGATTTATGGTTTTTTTGGCACGTGATATTAGTAAGCTATTGTATTGTAGTTGTTGTTTCCTACATAGACCAAGTAATAGTTAGTTAGTGCAATAAAAACAAAATGACAAGCACAATAGTACAATCTAACATAAGATATTCAAGCCACCATGTAAAAATAAAAACAAGAAAAGAAAAGACCTATGCACACTTAAGTGGATAAAAGCTCACCACCATCTCCTCATTTTTGAAACTCATGAAGGCTTCCCTAGAGCCATGGGGTCATTTTGAGGTAGTGGTCAAACATGAAATTGCACTAAGAGATACCATATTAAATGGTTTCGCTACCCATGCACACACAAGTGGATCAAAGTCCACCATATGTCATCCTTTAAAATGTGTTAATTTGGCTTGTCTTGGGTGGTTGGAAGGAATGATTGGGATCCTTCCCATCAAGGTCCAATTCTCGTAAGTGACATGATAAGCTTCGATGTAATAGTTTTGAGCATATGATGTAATGTACCAAAACATGTATATTCCTCATATGGAGTATAAAGATATTAAAAAAAACATGAGAAGAAAAGAGTTTGGAAAGAAAGAAATATCTTTATTGATGTGAAAGGGGTACAATATCTCCCAGAGACATTTAAGGGAGCCATTGAGGAAATGGACCCTTGGCTCTCCTAAAGGAGGTTCCTCTGTTCCCTCTCTTGTAGGTGTAATCTCTCCTAAAAAAGTTTCTTTGGCACTCTACAATAGTGAGCTCCAAGATTACAAAGACATGCCAATTATGAGATCATTTTTTAGCAGTATAACTTTGTTATGGCTTCTCTTCCCAAATGGTCCCCAATGCAGTGGTGTTTATAGGCCATGGTTCATGGCTTGTTTGAATTTGGCTCATTAATGAGATTTAATCTTTAAGTGATATTCTCATATTGGTGGGAGATAAGAGAAGTCTTTTGGGGTTTCCATAACTCCTCCTTAATAGTGTAGAGGGTCAAGACTAAGGTGTCTGACCTTGTACTTTCACTTGAAAATGTAATGCCCAGTATTAATAAATAATAACAATAACAACAACAACAACAACGATTATAAATAATAATAATAACAATAATAATAATAATAATAATAATTAAGTAAATGAATGAACTTAAATAATAATAAATAAGTAAATGAATAAACTTAACTTCGAACAAAGTTCCTTAAAGAAGGAGAGTATGTAATGCCCCGTATTAATATATAATAATGATAATAATTAGTATTATTATTTTTAAATTTCACTTATTATTACTAATTATATTTTATTTTTATATATATTTATTTAGAATTTCAGTTTATTATTTGCTTTATTTATTTATTGTTATTAATTTTTTTTCATTATTTGTTATTTAATTTATTTATATGTTAATATTATTTCATTATTTATTTATTTATTATTATTAATACATGGCATTACAGAAAAAGATCATTTAAGGTAACTTGTCCTACAGATCTCTTAAATGTCGCTTTCTATGGATTTGCATGACTGTTAATGAAACATCGAGACAAATATGTGTTAAATTGAAAGAGTTATTCTACACAGATTAATTAAAGTATGATTAGTGACAAGTAATCATCTGCTTGTGAGCACCTGATTATTAACCTTTATGAACCTTTGATTTTGATGATTTTTGACATATTTTGGCCCTAATTGGCACCTCTAAGTGCATAACTTTTTGGTGATAACACTTTCCCCCTTATGTGTGAGGTTAGGAGCAAACGTATAGTTAAAATGCATCATGCTTGTTTTCCTGACTGTGAATCTTGTTGCATCTTCCGATAGATACCCTAGTCCAAGAGAGAGGAAGGGTCCTAAAGGATAAACCATGGAATCAAATGTCAAGAGAAATATATGTAGTATACATACAAGGTAGGCATGTCCCATGCTCGTGATCATGACAACTTAAAATGATGGTTACATTGTTATACAAGAAGGGTCTTGCCAAAAATGTTGAGAACATAATTACATATGTTGAAGTAGATGATTTTTTCACCCTCTAGGGCACCCTCATAGAATAGATCATCAATTGTGTACATGCCCTCGTGTATCGAGCATGACTAGTGGTGATGAGGCTGTCGACGGAAAGGTTTCAACCTAGTGCATAGGTCTTCGCCAAAACTAGGAAATATCAACTATCACAAAGTATGGCACATCTCATCATGAAATGGTACTGAAGTCAAAAATTAGGGAGGTTGATGAACTTAGTGGGAAATGTTGACTCCCACTAGTTCATTTGAGGTTCACACCAAAATATGGTAATTCAAACCAAGGTGTTGAATCCTTCCTGGAAAATGAGAGCTAATGTTGACAAAAAGGAAAACACAAATGTCTGAAGAAAAAGATTCTCTAAGAAATCACTTGAAGCAAATTCAGATACTAAACCATGGTGAGGTGTAGAGGTTGTGTTGGATGAGTTCAACAAAAATTAGATGGAGACTGTAGACTTCCCATGGTTGGAGCATGGTGGTGGTGGCGGCAGTCAAACCATAATTTAAGGTAAGCATGCTTCCAGAGTCAAAAAGACACTTGGGGGAGTGACAGGTGGTTACTTTGAATAAAAAGAGTGGGTTGAACGTAATACATTGTGATGGATAAGGGTGGCGGTCAAAGGTCACAACACAAAGCCAATATTGAGTAGACGGGGTGAAATTGTAAGTGCTCCAATAAGGGTAACTTGGGATTGCCGTTAGGTAGTATGCAAAGAACAGGGTGAGCAATGAGTTCCTTGCTTTTGAAAAATATTTTTATACTTTCCAATAATGTATAATGGTGGCTTGGAATGTACAAGCATGAAAACATCTGCCCCAACATGTGGTAGCTAACATGAGGGTGCATGGGAGTAACTATAGAGGATGGGGGCCCCATTCGTTGGTCTTGATGAGGGGGTGATGAATGGATGACAGACATGTAAATGGTCTATTGTTGATAGGGGTGTGAGGAGCCAAGTACAAAATGTTATAGTGCATTTATGATAATCAAGTTCATGTCCAGGAATAGAAAATGGTAGCTTAGCAATGAGATGAGGAAGAAGCATGAGCCAATGACATGAAAAATACGAACGAGTGATTCCTAGGTGACGTAATATAGCATGGATGTCAGTGATGCAAAAGCTCCTACTATCTGGGGCAATCCATTGGGGTGGAAATATTACTGAACAAATAAATGCATTGTACCAACTACAAGTGGAGAATGTACAAATGTTGTCAAGTTGTGGGGGTCCTATGGTGAACTCAAGGGGAGTGAATTGGACTATGTAAATTTAGTAGAGGGAGAATCTACCATGCTAGTTGAAGAAAATGATACCTCAAGCACAAGTGTGTTGCCTTATGTGTGTGTGTGTGTGTATAAGGCTAAGAAAATATTATAATAAGATAATAGTAAAGCATGGTGCACCTAAGTAAAAGTCCAAGAGTGATGAGGACCCTAGGGGAATTTTTTTGACAAGAAGAAAGAACAAGGCCAACATGGAGTGTGCATGATGTTCATCCAACAATTTGGAAAATAGAGATTTCGAGCTCCCAAATGGTTGAGGCGAGTTTAATGGAAGGGTGTATTAAAGGGGGTTGAGGTCCACCATGCCACCTCATTTGGATGTTGGTGAGGCAGCAACTAGAGAGCAAGATTGTGTTCTCTCTATATTTCAGAGGCCTCTTGAAGGCCATGTAAATTTGTGTGAGAGACAAGTGAGTCTTGAAACCCAAGCCTTTTGAATTACACAGTAGGGTAGTGATTCCATATGGTCAGGTGGGGTACGAACATTTTTTATTTATGGGGCCCATATCTGCATAGGTGACTCAAGGGAACTCACGACAATCCATGTGGGAGGTATACCAATAGTCTTACAAATGATCATGATTGTGCAGGTTATAACCGCATGGTGAGGGTGGGTGTAGTCATGTTGGTCAATTGTGACTAATAATGACTACACTGCGTTGCATTGCACAATAATGTGAATGATAGTTGTGGTGATGGTCATGACTATATGGGATAAAACGACATAGTTTATCGCATGCTTGAGGAGATGATAGCCATAACGCCTCACTCTTATTTTCAAGAAACAGGTGTGTGGGTACCTATGTGCTTGTGTAATAGACATGTGCATACTAGTGTGATCGAGTGTGGTTCAGTCACATGGGTGCAACAAGAGTGTTTTGTTTTTAAGGGGATGACTAATTTCTTATGTAGTTTGTTCAAGATGGCCCTCCACTAGAAGGGGAGAGAATATGCTAAGATATGCATAACAGTGTGGGATGAAATATGTTGAGTTCCCCCTAATTTTCTCATAGGACGAGCTACAATGGATTTTGGTCAGTTGATGGAGGCCTCATAAAGGGGTTTTTGAGGTCTAAGGGGAGGAAATAGAGATCAAGGCAGAGGAATATATCTATTGAATTACTAGTTTATAGCCCTAGGACCATGAGGTCCCTGTAGAGCCTTCGTAGTTGTGTGCAACACTAGAGGAGTGGGAAAGGAAACACTACACTGGGAGGGCAATGGAGGGAGGCAATATCTAGATCAATATGTTCAAATATGTAGCGGTGTAGGCTATGGAAGAAATTATTGCTAGGTTGTTTAATGGAATAATCTCCAAATGTATTATAGACCCTCAGTTAGGGGTGGTTTAACACATGATTGGGAGAACTTCTTGTGACTATGCATGACTACTCCATTGAATCTTGATCACGTAGTTGACTAGGGAAGTAAAGGGTTGGCTACATGAGTTTACATTTAGTACCCTCTTATATAGATTCATTTTTGCGTGGGTGGTGTAATTGCGCCTACAGATCCATGTGGATGTCACCCTTCCTTGATGGCCACATGTCATGATATGGGGTAGCCTCATGATCTAGGTTGGGGGAGGTGAAGCGGGTCAATTTTGGACTAAGTAAGTTAATCAATGATGGCTCTCTATACAAAAAATGATTTTAGAGTTCCCCTATGTAGGGATAGATTTCAAAGGAGATTCAGATATGACCCTAGCCCCAAGAAAGATGTGGGGATGCACTGGTATGCTTTATTTTGTATCTACATTTATTATGTTGAGTTTATATTTCAGATGTTGATAATGATTTTGATACATCACTTTGTTTGTGGTTGCAGAGATGGGGTTGCGAGGACATTAGGTCCTAACTTTTTGGGACCATACATGAAGAGGTGATTGTGGGTGAGGCCTGATGCAAAGTGGTTGTGTGCATCTGGCCAAGGAAAAGCTATAGCAACCCCAACAACCGATGAAGTGGGATTAATTTTAGATAGAGACAAAGGCCTCTCTACCTATAGGAAGGGGGAGGAGGATCCCCAAGATTCAGATATCCACCAGCTCAATGAGAAAGTGGTGTCACTGGAAGAGAAGGACATGGACATGTGTCAAAGGATGGAAATAGTCTTGCTTGGTATCCAATAGGCTACGTGGGTAATGCTTGGAGATGATATATTAGATTCAATAGTTATGCCACCTTGGAAGTAGTGACCTACTTTAAGGAGGGAAACAATGGCAACAATGATGGTGATGAAAATTTTAGCCCTAGGTTGAGATGTTGGGAAAGACCCTCCTATTGATAGGACAAGAGAGCATGGTGGTACCTCAGATTTTTTTTCCCTGTTATCGGGCTTATGTTGACTGTACTTGATCCCACCAACATACATGGGATCTCCTCGATGAGGTCCCAGTTAGACCTCACACTGTTTGGTGTAGGTGTCTCACCTGGAAATATGGCCCGACTACAATTAACTTAGAGATTTTCCTTAGCATAAGAAATTAGCATGAGAGAGTAGTGCATATGTTCTTTTGAATGAGTAAGAGAGTGTGCCTTATGAACTATTCAATTGAAGATGTATCAAGGTTCTTTCACTGCAAGGGAGATAAAGTAATCCTCTAAAAGAAAAGTAATAGTACTAATCTAGTGGAGACGTGTGCACATTAAAAAGAAAGAAATGTTAGACATCAAGCGAAATAGTTCACATAGATGCTACAATCATTAAAATCATCACAACACATTTCCAACAAGTTGAGCACCAAAGTCACCGAAATAGTTCAATTACTTTAGTACATAAGGAAGCCAACATAAACCACAAACATTAAAAGAGTAGTCTCAAAACATCCATGATCTATGCATGAAAATTTGTTGGCCAAATGGCTTCAAGTATTAAGAAAAAGTTCCAAGATACATGAGTACAATGAACATCACTAGCTCCAATAGTGGAGCATTAGAGCCACTACTTTCTCCCCAAAAGTATTATCTCTATCTCTCTAATGCCTTGTGGGAGAAGCCAAGGTTAAAAGTCCTTTGCTTGAGTAATGAGGCTCCTTTTATAACTTGAGGCATGACCTTTTATATCCTCATGAATCTTGACTTTCCCACTTATAACTGCCTTTTGACTTCTATAACTCTTGAACTTCCAAATGAATTTTGGAATTACATATCTTTTGGACTTCTTCACATGGCTCTTTTGTCCATACATGACTTTTGGTCTTCTACTTCTTTGTATTTACAATAATTATTGTTATAGACATTTTTGTGCCTTACAGCATTGAGCATGAAATGTCCATAAACTAAGGGATCCAAAGTCCCTAAACATGTTGTTCCTACCCCTAGAGGAACAAGGCAAACTAACCACAGCAATTCACAGAAGTTCTCCACCTGAAAACACTCAAAAACAAGCCAATTCTGGATCATGTCAACTGCTCCACTGAGCATCTGCGCTGAATGTCAACTGCTCCACTGTCTACCTGCATTGAATGTCAACTCCAACAAAGGCTACCTGCGCTGAGCGTAATTGGACAAGTGGCAGGCTCATTCCTCAATGTGTCAATGCCCAGGAAGCTTCCAAAATGACACTTGCATCAAGGAATTCGACTGGTGATGAGTAAGAGGTTCCAAATCTCCAAGTGGAAGCAAGAACCTCCAAGTGGACTCAAGAACTGAGAGAGGGAGAGGACACTAGTCAGATCTCAAGCTGACTCATCCTCTCTCCAAACATCTATATATGGATCTCTCCTCCATGGGATCTAGAGGCTGGAATTTGGTTATTGCAAAGAATTGTTGTTGGTTTGTGGCTGGAAACATTGGGTGCTTAATGCTTTGAAGGGAGCTGAAGAAGGAATTCCATTCTGCTGGGAAGGAGATGCTGGATTGGAGCCCTATGGGTTGTATCTCTTCCTGAACCCTGTTACTTATCAATAAAGCTATCTTGATTCTTTCCTATATGCTGGTGTATTTTGTATGATTGCATTAGTGTATTTGATTTACTTCTAATCCTGAATCATTTATGAATATGTATATTTGCCTTTGTATTGTGTTCTTCTCTTGTCGCAAGTAGCTGTTCTCTTGTCACAGGTAGCTGTTCTCTTGTGATCTCGTGGGAATCAAGTAGCTGTTCTCTTGAGCAAGCGAGGAGACAAGTAGCTGTGGACACACAAAGAGAAGAGGATCTAGATCGAGGGACAACTGGAAGACAACGGTAAGTCTGCCGATCTCCCCTCTTTCACATTTCATAAAGGAAGAAATGATAATAGTTGTATTCGTTTGTTGCTAAGGCGCTGTCACACCTTAGGTGGATAGGATCGTCCTGCATAGGCATTTTTTCCCACAACAAATTGGCGACTCCGCTGGGGAAGAACTTGTTTATTCATTTCATTTGTGTTTCCGTCATTTGTTTAATTCATAGACTTGACAACAACTATTGAACTGCATCTTTCCCGGATGCAAAGTAGAAAGTTGCTGCTTTGATCCAGTTGTTGGACTTGTCTATGATCTAAATTAGATCCACAAATGATTTGATGATCCTTGTGATAGTCTTTAGTACCCTATCAAAGCATCCCTCTGTTTATACCCTGCTTGTGTTTCTGATTTGGCCTGAAACAGTTGATTTTTGAGCATTTTATGACCCAGAACCCAAGGGAAACGAGAGTTTCTCTTTCAACGCAACTGCTGTGAAGGCAGTCTGCATTTCAACGCAGGTCCCGAAGGGGCTACCTGCGCTGAATGTCAAGTCCTCAGTGTTGAGGTTGCACTGAACCAGTTTGGCCTTGTGCAGTTGGGGTTCTTTATCCTCTGTTGCCCTGTTTTGATCTCTGTTTTTTGCAGCCTTTAACCAGCATAGGTGCCAGTCTGATTAACCCTTTTCTTTGCTTGAATTCCGCCTCATTTTTGTACAAAAAGACTGTAAGTGTTTTTATGTGTTTGTGGCGTCATTTACAGTTTTCCTTTGCATAAGTAAAGTAGTCATCCTGTAGCCTTTGATTCAGATCTGATTGATAGTGATCTTAGAAGAGAGTTCATTGGCTGTTTTTCAGATTGATTATAGTTTTACTTTTGCTTATTGGTTTGAATTTGTCTCTTTCAAAGTGTCAAAACAAGTCTTTATTTCGAAAATCGCAAAGTGATTGTAATCTCTTGTACCCTTGTTGATTTCGAAGAAAGTGAACTTGTTTGTATTGATCATCTTAAAAGCAAATTCAAAGTTGTGCAAAAAGCTTTCTTTGTAGGCATTTATACTAAGAAAGTGGAAAACAAACACCTGCATTGTGCATTTTGCATTTGATAGTTTGCATGTTGGATTTAGGGAAAGTGCATTAGAGTGTGCTGATTGCTCTTTGAGAAAAGATAATGTTATTCTTTTCCTTTAGTAGCTAGGATTTTCAAAGTTGAAAGATAATAAAGCTTGCTGATCATCTTAGACTGCATTTAGGAAGTTGTATCATACATCTCGTGGTGAACCTTGAAAGGCAAACTTTAAAAAGATCAACCTAAAATAAACTGAATGAACCTAACAACGCTTTGTAACATAACGCACAACATAGAGGTCTAGGCTAGAGACGTGTTCCGGCGTCGTTAAGCCTAGTGACTGTCGATCTCGAAGAAGGTGGGTGATTCCTCCTGAGAGACGGTAGCGCTAGTACGGATTGTGCTCCCACGTACCGTCGCGTATATATTGGGAGACCCCTATAGGCATATATCCTTTATCCTTAGGAAGCCGTGTCGGCCGCCCTACTGATCACAATGCAGTGAACACAACATTCACGAAGATCGACCACCCGTACCGTAAAAAGTATTCTGTGGTTTTGCGAAAAGTTTGGCACACCCTCTGCCTAGATCTCCAGAGCAGTTTCTTTTGGCCTTTTTCAGACTCTATAATAGAAAAAAGTCCATCCGAGCATTTGTCACTTCGGGCTCGTTAAAACATCGAAGGAGACTAGAGTCATCTTTAGCTTTTTCTCGACTCTTTAAAACTGAAAAAGCAAGTTGTGTCTAAAGCGTCTAATAAAATTCATTCAATTCAGAAACACAAATTTCCCCTTTTTGTATTTTGGTTGATCGAGTAATCCGCAATCGTGGAAGAAAGTCAATTGAAACCCCGTCGTTCGTGGAGGCTTACGAGTCAACCGTCTTTGTCTCCGGAATCGAAAACAGTACGGACAAAGCGAACTCGTTTAACCGGTTCAAAATCTCCCATCAAAGTTAGAACAAGTGTTCCAACTACATCTGAGATTCTGGTTACTCCAAACATTTCTGGAAACCCTGCCTCTATAGAAGAAGTTCAACAGCCATAGAGGGACAGTAATACTGATCCTAGTCTGGGGGCAAATACTTGTGTAACTGAACCAGTTCCATCTGTAACCGGTCCAGAGAGTTTTGTTCCTCAAACAACTGTCGCTGTCGAAACAACCCCTTCTTCGGCACCAGAAATATTTTACGGACCTGACGGTCTTCCTCTTCCACCTAGTTTGATTGCGATAGAGGAAATTGCAGAGGATCTGCAAGCAAGTACTCCAACCCATTTTGGAGTCGGGGTCACTCTATTTCCTTCATCAAAAGTTAATCCACCACAAGTAGAAGTTCCTGTAGAATCGCTAGGCAATCTATTGGATAGACTTAAAATGTCTGAACAACCGTCAACATCTAGGACTGTGTCAAACGACACAGCGACAGCAGAAGTCCCTGCCGTCACTCCGACAATGTTTGCCGGCATACCATCTGTCCCGACTAGCTCACAACCGCTAGAAGGAGTCCACCAAGGGACTATTTCGACAGTGTGGTCTGTTCCAGTTTGTTCATCCGGAATAATATCCGACAACTCTTATGTTGAGACTCGCCAGATTGATCCATTTGGAGGTCAGTTTGGGCAATCCAATGCCCAAGGACAATCAATCCCCTTGAGTTCCGGATTGTTACCGTATGGGGGGCAGTATGCCCTTTCATTACCCCCTCCGGGAGGGTATCCATACGGGAGTTCACAACAGTATTCAGGTTATACTGGAATTACATCAAGTGGTTGGGTACCTATGCTACCTCAACAACCAAGGGTTGTATATTCTATGCAACAGTGTGTACCTATGACGAACATCCCAACCACACCGGCTATTGTAACAGTGTCACAAGTTCAAGCGATGCCTGTTGCATGTCAACCTCAGATTTCTCCGGTTGTAATGCAACAGCCCCTTGACCATGGGTCACAACCACAATCGCCAACTGGTGGGGCGACACAGGTACAAACGGGTACAATTACCCCACACCTTGGTCCAACGGTTAGCATAGCGCAACAGAACATGGCTTCACAACCGTGGCTAGTGCAATACCAACAACCACAATTCCAGCAAGTGTACCAAGGTTCTGAGCAGCAGATCTTTGCGAACAGTGGACAACCGTATATTCAAAACGGTTAAAACCAACTGCTTTACAGTGGTCAAGTCCACCAACCGTATCAGTCATACCAACATCAATTACATTATGCTGGTATGCAAAGGCCCACTGCTCAAGCGATTCCGTCGTACCCTGGTTATGCTTCGCCTAACCTGAATCAACAGTTACCATTCGTGGCAACTCTAGAATTACCAGATCTAAACCGGCTGACGAATGATCCGATTGCTTATGCCCCTTGGTGGCCAGCGATTCCGCATAAACTTCCGTCAGATATTCCTAAATTTAATGGAAATCCGGGTGAAGATCCGTCAAATCATGTGATGAAATTTCATCTGTGGTGTTCATCAAACACCCTGAATGATGATTCGATAAGACTTCGCCTTTTTCAGAGGACCTTAATGGGTCCAGCGGCAAAATGGTATATCGAATTGCCTAGAGCTTCGTTCGACAATTTCAGTACCTTAGCCACGACTTTCTTAACCCATTTTCAATTACCGATAAGGTATGAAACGGGAACGGAACTCCTAACCAACTTCAAACAGACAACGGCCACTCACATATCTGATCATATACATGAGTGGCGACGTCGTCGTAGGATGGTAAAAACGTACGTTCCCGATCAGCTATTAGCTGAATGGTTTATCAAGTCATTACTTCCTGCCATCACGGAAGATGTGGCAAAGGGGGGAGTCGTAACAGAAGAGCAAGTCATCGCTCGTGCGCAATATCTGGACTTGGTTTACACTCAGTCCGGCATGCTCTACGACAAAATACCTGATGCCCCTAGACCGGAATTCTCAATTCCTCCTCCTCCTAATTCAAACAATGACTCTCATGTCGGCAATGGCGTGATTGGCACAACAGACATGAAATCGACAAAGGCTATATCTAAAAAGGCCCGTAAGATTTCCGGTCAAAATGCGAATGAGGAACTTCTTGCCTCGGAAGTAAGTGCCGTGTCGGACGACAAGGGCAAACAACTGAAGCAACCAGGGGGCAAGAAGAAAAAGAAAGGGAGAAAAAGGAAACCCCCTACAGGGTGTCATATATGCGATGAGGATCATTGGACAGCAGATTGTCCATACAAAGCTGAGCTTAAAAGATTATTTAAGAGTTCGAAAACCTCAGCTGTGTTGACTGATCCGTTTCCAAGCCCGGGAACCGAACTGGTTGCTAATCAAAATGCTTCCCGATCCCAAGTGCTTATGTTGTCTGTATCAAAGCAGCGAA
Organism: Pinus tabuliformis; assembly: GCA_031772625.1. NCBI lineage: Eukaryota > Viridiplantae > Streptophyta > Pinopsida > Pinales > Pinaceae > Pinus > Pinus tabuliformis. The sequence goes on from CM062809.1 coordinate 57,672,073, forward strand.
ATGATGCTTTGACAAGGAATAAAGATTACAGGAATCCAAAGTTGTCGAACAACAAGGTTAATGAACAACCTAGTAGTTCGACAACAACTTTGACCGAAGTTGCGCCACCCATCGTTCCTGAGCCAATGATAAAGTCGCAAAAGGGAGCAGTACACAAATCGACATTTAATCCTTGTGCGAAAATAGCACAGATAGAGGACCTGGCCCAATCGCCGTCCGCTATGTCGACACTTGAGGTACCGCAAAATTGCTTCTCCCAAGAGCAAGCTTTATTATCAGCAATAGGTGGGATTGACCCAATGGATTCCAATCTTGTGGCCTTTGATCATAAAGGATATGACCCTCAGTTACCAGCTCAACTAGCTTTCCTTATTCAAGTGAAAGCCCTCAACAAAACTGTTCATCGAACAATTATTGATGAGGGGGCATCTACATGCACTATGTCGATGAGTTGCTGGAAAACTTTAGGATCTCCAACCTTGTCGCGATCTTCGACGACATTAAAAGCATTCGACAGAAGGACATATACCCCATATGGTATCCTAAGTAACTTGAAAGTTGAACTAGGAGGGAAAACAGTAGAAATAGATGTTGAAGTCATTGATGGGAATCTTGATTACAACATCCTACTAGGAAGACCATGGATCTATGCCATGGCCGCAGTTGTGTCGACCTACTTCAGGAAGATTGCATTTCCCTTCCAAGGAAGAATTACAATCGTCGACCAACAAACTTTTCTCCCCAATAGTTCACAAGTTACGGGAAGCATTCCAATGATCCATGGAAGCAATCATTCGCTCCAAAATATCGGGGTGGGTCTCCTAAAGGACCCTGCTTTAATGGGAACTTTTGCCCTACCGCCTCCAAGTAATCTGGCAGAAGTGGCCACAGTAGAGTATGAAACCTTCTGCATCTAATGGATTCGGACTCCGAGGATGGTTCTTATCTCATGTCAACCTCGTTAAAAAATGAAGCAAGGAGTCATGAGGATAGTTCTTTTACTGTGTCAACCTCATTAAAAAATGAAACAAATCCCCTTTCCAAAAGGGAAACCTTCATTCCAACCACCGAGTTGAATGCAATGAAGCTTGGGGGGCATGCACCTCGATTTGCGTTGTTATGCTGGGGGCATGCAAACTTATCAACGAGCAGTTTTAGCATAAAGTTCATGCTCGTTAAAAAATAAACGCAAGATCCGAGCAGTTTTAACGCAGAATTCATGCTCGTTAAAAAATAAAACATAAGCTCGAGCAGTGTTTTGGCGCATTCAAGCTCTTTAAAAAATGAACCCATGACTGGTAAAATAACCATTGTATACGTAACCTTATCAGCCATAAAAGCCTTGTCGTGTTTGCACCGTCACCTCCACTTTTCATTTGGCCGATCGTTTACCTCCATATGATTGTTTACCCATTTTGAGGAACAGCTGCGAAGATTGATTTCACCTAGCCATCCTTGTGACACTGCCGTGATTGGAAAGTTCCAACCTGTACCTGGAATCAGTTGCTATCCCTGTTTATCACTCGTTCCTCAAAAGACGAGTCTTCTTTAAGCTCTTTTCAATTGACTCGTAAAATATGAAAAGATTGCCGAGTTTTGGCCTTCCAGCTCGTTAAAGGACAGGAAGAGCTATCCCTCCTCTAGATTTTAATCTTTTTGGACCTGAGGGATTATTGCACAAAAAGGTCGAGCGCTTGTTTTATTCGGCTCATTAAAATTATCGAAAACTCATCCCTTCTGTATTGTTTTATACTTTTTCGGACTTAGGGGATTAGATGACGAAAAAGGAATTTTGGAGTTAACTTTATGTACCTTTTCAGACTCTCTAAAAATGAAAAGGACCGAGTTATCCTTGTCGTTAGACTCGTTAAAATTATTAAATAGCGACAAACTTGTCTTTAGACGAGAACGAGTTTCACTATCGCTAGGCTCGTTAAAACATAGCGATGGGCTTGCCCGAAGGGCAGGTTATAGAACAAGCATATGTTATCCTCCTCAAGCTTGACAAAAATAAAGAGGTACTGGTCAGCAATGACTGGGGAAAAATTGGGAAAAATCAAGAAAACTTTGATGGTAGCAGGTCGCTCTTGAACATGACACTTTTCCTCCGTACCACATTCGGGTTGGGTTGTTTCATTCACCGGTCACATCACCATGGTCTCGCCATACCATCCATATTTGGGGTAATGCTACCAATCCATCGCATCAGTGTCGCCATATGTTCAAGAGAAGTCGTTCAGAAAGAGTCAACCGGGTCCCATCCACTGCCATACATTATCCTTCATCCATTCATGACCGCCACCCTGAATCATATGTCACAGATCGTTTTCACCTCCATTAAAAACATTAGCTCCGTTCCGTGTCACTGATGTGGGATTCATTAAGGCCCTCCTGTGACGGATCACTTCTTGTCGACATCAGCTCATTATCCAAGAAGTTGATCTAGGAACACCCCCTTCAGTACTTTGAAGCTTGCATGCCTCAATGGCAAGTTTCTCACTTCCGGCGACAGGTATACATTAATGACCTTCGACCAGAAGATTTTGCGTGGTGTTCGACGCCAAGTCCTTTATTCACACCATGTGAATTGTACTGCAGTACCTTGAGGGTCATTATCATTATCGGTGATTCCTCTCGCGCTTGTTAACGGTTTACATCATTGACCGGTAATCAAGCGATGTCTTTCCATGTTCGACTTCAGCGCAATTCTCACATGGATCGACTTGTACTTAGAGTGAAGATCGAACGAGTTTGAAGACCCCGGATCTAGTTTCATCCATCCGGGCTGCGATATATATTCAGGAAAGATAAAGACATTTGACATGTACATCATTGCAGCAGATGATCATCCTACTCAAAGGATGATAATTTTGCCAAAATTATCAGTCTACCATCAGACGATCGTCTGTGCTATGTACAAAAATGAATTTATAAAGCTGAGCATGGGAATGCCCGCCTCAGCTAGATCATGAAAGCAGTATGAATCATAATGTGTTGTATTGTATTTTATTACAGGTCTCCTCCCAGCAGATGGATGAACTTCGGACCCTCCTGGATAAAGCATTTCACCCGATAAACGGCCTCATACTTTAGGGGGCAACTGTTATAGACATTTTTGTGCCTTACAGCATTGAGTATGAAATGTCCATAAACTAAGGGATCCAAAGTCCCTAAACATGTTGTGCCTACCCCTAGAGGAACAAGGCAAACTAACCACAGCAATTCACAGAAGTTCTCCACCTGAAAACACTCAAAAACAAGCCAATTCTGGATCATGTCAACTGCTCCACTGAGCATCTGCGCTGAATGTCAACTGCTCCACTGTCTACCTGCGTTGAATGTCAACTCCAACAAAGGCTACCTGCGCTGAGCGTAATTGGACAAGTGGCAGGCTCATTCCTCAATGTGTCAATGCCCAGGAAGCTTCCAAAATGACACTTGCATCAAGGAATTCGACTGGTGATGAGTAAGAGGTTCCAAATCTCCAAGTGGAAGCAAGAACCTCCAAGTGGACTCAAGAACTGAGAGAGGGAGAGGACACTAGTTAGATCTCAAGCTGACTCATCCTCTCTCCAAACATCTATATATGGATCTCTCCTGCATGGGATCTAGAGGCTGGAATTTGGTTATTGCAAAGAATTGCTGTTGGTTTGTGGCTGGAAACATTGGGTGCTTAATGCTTTGAAGGGAGCTGAAGAAGGAATTCCATTCTGCTGGGAAGGAGATGCTGGATTGGAGCCCTATGGGTTGTATCTCTTCTTGAACCCTGTTACTTATCAATAAAGCTATCTTGATTCTTTCCTATATGCTGGTGTATTTTGTATGATTGCATTAGTGTATTTGATTTACTTCTAATCCTGAATCATTTATGAATATGTATATTTGCCTTTGTATTGTGTTCTTCTCTTGTCGCAAGTAGCTGTTCTCTTGTCACAGGTAGCTGTTCTCTTGTGATCTCGTGGGAATCAAGTAGCTGTTCTCTTGAGCAAGCGAGGAGACAAGTAGCTGTGGACACACAAAGAGAAGAGGATCTAGATCGAGGGACAACCGAAAGACAACGGTAAGTCTACCGATCTCCCCTCTTTCACATTTCATAAAGGAAGAAATCATAATAGCTGTATTCGTTTGTTGCTAAGGCACTGTCACACCTTAGGTGGATAGGATCGTCCTGCATAGGCATTTTTTCCCACAACAATTACAACATTACATCATGATTTCCACATCATCATGTGGTGAAGACATGACAAGTAACTATCATTGATGAATACGACTCACACTGACTGATGACATGGACTTTTTTGGCAAGTAATAATGTTTCCATTTGTATCTTTGATCTTGCATGAAACTTCCATGTTGTTGATGCCTTCACCCTCCAAAGGGTCTTTGATAATATAGATTCTTTTGATTTGCTTCGATCATTAGAATTTCAATGTTCTTCATCTTGTCTAGACGTATTCTTTGTTCTTGAATGCTTCCTTTGACTGCTGTCATTGCCTGATATTTTCATGCATCATTTCCATGTTGTTTTGGAAATACCTGCAATCGAAACCACTCATGGCAAGCAAACATCAGCCTGAAAAATCTCATATTCTAACATTTTTCATGCAAATTCTCTTTCAAGGCTTAATAGTGCACTCGAAAATAGCAAGGGTAACTTCTGGGCACAAGGGCACACTGTAAAACGCTGAAGGGATGAAGCTTCAAGGCTTCGAGATGCACTCATGCACTCAATAGGAGAGAGAATGCTTAAGGGAGGGCACAAGGTGTAGGTCCAAAGGATGAAGGAATAACATTTAGGCTTCCCAAGTGCACTGTGCACTCAAGGGAGAGAGGAAGGGTGCAGGGCACATTGACGAAAGCTAAATAGATGAGGCTTCAGGGTTTCGAGGTGTGCCCATGTGCTTAAGAGAGCCAAGGAGGGCACAGGGTGCAGTGTTGAAGACTGAAGGGGTTAGGCTTCAGGCTTTCCAAGTGTGCCATGCACTCAAGAGGGTCAAAGAGGGAGCAGGGCATAGTTTTGAAGGCTGAAGGGGTTAGCCTTAGACCTTCCCAAGTGTGACATGCGCTCAACAAGGAGGAATACTTTCTTAAGCATGCAATTTAGAACAAGGAAGGGGAATGATGCTTAGGAGTGCACTATGTGCTCTTGGAGGGTGCAGGGCATACTTTTGAACAATGAATGAGTCTCGATTAAGGCTTAAGAATGCACCATGTGCTCTTAGCCTTAATGGGTAAACTTGTGCAAGAAAAATTTGTTTCACTCTAGGAGATAGAACAAGAGGAAAACACAATGAGTTTAGACATGAAATCAAGTGCGACACATGCCAACTCATCAATAATACTTAGACAGACTTGAATAATGAGAAATACACATCAAAACACTATTTTACAAACACTCCCTAAGTACAATGAACAAAGTATGTGCGACTGCGACCAAAAGTGTCATTTTACAACAAACAAAGGTATGGTAACCATGAAGTGCACTAGATATGTTCTAAACAATGCGAAAACACTTAAGAATGATCAAGGACACTTGAAACATGTGGAATGACAACTGATGCAGTAGTTTGGTAAGCTCCAAAATTTGAATGTAGTGAAGTTTTGGAGGGTGTTATAGAAACAACAACACTTGGTAAGACACTAGATGAAATTCAGCTTCGCTGCATAGGAATAGTTTTTTAGTTAAATGGTTATCCCTTTAGGAAGTATTGATTCACCAATTGGATTTCCTTGACTTCCCCTTTCGACCTAGTTGTAAGCATATCACCTTACTTCCCTTTACTTGGTTCGAACACAAAAATATGCCATATTGCAGTTGTTTTAATCCATGAAATGGTAATATGTGTGGCTAGTTTTAGATATTAAGAGTATGATTTTCATCTCTTGTAATTCTTTGTTGCTAGTAGGCTTGGACAGTACCCCGACAGAGTCACTATAGGAGCACAAGTGTTTCTTTGTTGCCAGTGAGCTTGAAAAGTACCCTAGTGAAGCCACTTACTTCACCTCTATGTGCATTAATCCTTTCCCTTGTTTCACCCTTTATTTATTTATTTAATAGGATTGTGCTTCGAAACTTATTATTTTCAATGGGTAGAAAAGGGATCCCAACTTATTGAGAGTAGAGGAGGTTTCCCCTTCAGAGAAGTATTTATATAGCCTTTGATATTGGTTTCCTCACTATAGATTTTCCCCTTATCCTTTCTCTACTAGATTGGATAAGCATTTAAACTACTAAGTAGATTTCACACCAAGTTGAGGAGTTTGGATACTACAATAAATGAAAATATGATAGGTTCCCTCAAGGTTTTCCTTTTGGATGTATTGTATTTTCTGTCTAGACTTAGCTCAACTTATGGAATATTCCCAAAACAAATAAGAAGAACTAACAAATAGCTAAGCATTATGGTTGTCATATTTCCTCTTTATTCCACCACATAGTCTTTATGAGCCATGCACTCTTTCACACAAGATTTTATTTATGTACAATGAACAAGACGCAAAACAAGACATGACACGACTTGACACGACAAACATAAGACTGACACAAATGATAATGAAAAAGAAAAGAAGGAAACTATACAAGAAACACAACTTAGATGAAAATAGTGCTTCAAATCTCAGCCATTAATGGGACGAGGGTCATTCTTCCCATCTAAATATTTCAGCTTGAAAGCGTTATGAATGAGTTCCTCATCGATGGTGTAGGGTCCTATCAATAGAGATTGGAACTTCATGTGTTTGAATTTCTCTTCATGGGATTTATCCCACTTCAATACTAAGTCACCCACATCAAAACTCTTAGTCCCTACATATTTCTTGTCGAACCAATGCTATATACACCTTTGGTGTATGACAAATATTTCTTTAGCATTGAGCCTTCCTTACTCAAGCTTAAGAAAAGTGTCTATCTTTATTTGAACCAGAAGGCACGGTATGTCTTTGAACTCTTGGGAGAGTTGCAAGTTTGGGAGATACATGTTTGGAGGCAAGATAACTTCTTTTTCATATAATAGGAAGTATGGTGAGGTTTTTATGGAAGGCTTAGGAGTCACACAGTCATCCTGTAATGCATTTACCAAAGCATTGTGTCAGTTCCTTTGCTCAGAGAAAATAGTTTTCTTGATTATGCGAATGAGATTTTTGTTTATTGATTCTGCTAAACCATTTCCCTATGAATAATAGTTAGATGCATGTTTAAATACAATACCATTTTCTAATACGAACTTATAATGTTTCAAAAAATAAAAATAAGTCGCATTATCAAAGAAAACATATGTGGGAATGCCAAAACCGGTTCTAATGTTCTGCTTTAAGAATTGGATGACTGTATGGTCGTTAACTTGTCTTAAAGAAACTTCTTCTATCCACTAAGTGAAATAATTATTGTTGGAAAGGTTCCTCAACTGTTACTCGTAGCAATGGGGTGGTTGACTTTTGATCTCGTCCAGCATGCCTTTGACAAGCTAGCACTTACGTGCATAAGAATGAACATCCTTGAATAAGGTGGGCCAATAATAACTAGCCCTAATTACTTTATTTGCAGTTGTATCACTCGCATAGTGACCACCTACCATTCTATCATGTGGATCTCTCAGTACCTTCTTTGTATCTTGAGGATCAATGCATATTTGCAAGACACCATTGTGGTGCTTTCTAAAAAGCACTCCATGAACAAGTTGATAAGATAGAGCTTTGAGGCAAATTGCCCTCTTTTTTTTTTTTGATAAATGTGCGAGAAAGGTGTCGTGCTCTTAGAATTACTGTATATCTAAGTACCATAGCGTTATCAAGCTTGACTTGGGAACTTTTTCAATGTTGTACATCTCTATTTCCTACTCCCATCCTAAAAGATCTTGCTTCAGATCATCTCTTGCTTCTACCGCTAATTGACAGAGGCCATGACCTTTAATAGTATGAACTAGCTTAAACTCTAGATCATATTCTTGCAAATAGGTCATCCAATTTTCCCTCTTCTCACCCATCTCTTGTTCCACAAAGAGTGTTATGACGGTTGGATGAGGCACGTATATGATCGTGTGATCTTTAAGGAGGTAGGGCCTGAAATGTTTGACTACCTTATATATAGCATAATCTTGTTTATCGATAGTAGGGTAACTCATCTCTAACCCCAGTAATCTAGCACTCATGAAAGAAATAGGTCGTTCATTTCCTTCAGTATCCCTCTACGTCGGTACGACCACAATCAATGAATTTGAGGTGAAAGTAGAAAGTAAGAAATCCTTGTCATAATCAAGATTAAACAATGCAAGTGCATCAAAAATAACTTGTTTAATATTAACAAAAACATACTTTTTTGTTTTGTCCCATTTATAGATCACATATTTCTTTACCATCTCCTGCAATGGTTTAACTATCTGAGCATAGTCAGAGATGAATTTGCGCAAGAAATTAATCTTCCCTAAGAAATATATCTTAGGTTTTTTATTTACTAGGAATAGGATATGAGTTATAGCTTTGGTCCTTTCGGGATCAACTTTGATTCCACTCTTTGCAATGATGTGTCCTAAGAGAGTGCCTTCTAACACATCGAATATGCTTTTATTGGGATTGAGAGAGATACCATATTTGTGACATCGCTCAAATATTTGTTTCAAATGAAACACATGATATAATCTGCTTTTAGAGAACATAGTAACATCATCAAGATAAACTACTACACTTTGGCCAATCAGGCCACGAAAAGTAATGTCCATTACTCTTTGGAATATAGCACCAAAATTAATAAGCCTGAATGGAATGCACTTAAAGGCGAATGTTCCCCACTTGGTCTTGAATGTGGTTTTGAGGCGGTGTGATTCTACCACTAGCACTTAATTATAGCCAGAAAAACCATCTAGTAGTGAGAACATATCAGACCCAGATACTGTTTGGAGGATTTGTTCCATGGATGGCACCAGGTAATTGTCTTTGTCAGATGTTTGGTTGAGGTTGTAAAATTTGATACATAACCTTATCTCATCATACTTCTTCCTGATAGGGACCAAATTCGAAACCCAAGTAGAATGTTTGACCTTAAAAATGATCTGAGCATCCAACAACTTCCTCAACTCCTTTTGGATCAGGGGTTCCAACATTGGATGAACTTTCCTTAGTTTTTGCTGAAAAGGTTTCACCCCTTCTTTAATGGGAATGACATGCTAGATAATACGAGTATCATATGTCTTCAAATCATCATAATTCCATGTAAACACATATCAGTATTGCTTGAACAACCGGATGAATGCTTGTCATTCTTGTGGAGAACAACACGTACAGGTTTACATACTTCGGATCGTCATGAGTTCCCATGTTGATTTGTTCGAATGAAAAATTTGAGCTCTAAGTCTTAGTATTAATCGGTCCTCTGAACTGGTTTTGTATTCATATCAATTTTCTGAGGATACTACAACTTTAGGCATAATATTTCCTTTTATTGTATCAACTGCTTCATGCAAAACCTTGTCGTGCTCGTCCTCCTCAATGGTGGCATCTTTGAATATGTCTACATTAGCCATAAAATGCAGTATCTGTTGGTCATCATTGAAAACAAAAAAGTATATAAAAACCATTTTTCAAATGTGACATTATAGCGACCGCATTAGCTAATTTGTCTGTTGCAGAATTTCTAATTCTAGGAACATAAATAATATTAAAATCTTGAAAATAAGTAGTCAATCACCATACCTCCTATTGGTAGTTTTTTAAACTTGGTTAAAAATAGTGGATAGTGTTATGTACTTGTTAAGTAACCACTTCTGAGTCACCAATTACCTTTAGGAGCTATACCTTCAGGTTGATGGCTTTCTTTAACCCAAGAACAAGTGCTTCGTATTTGGAAGTATTATTAGTGCACTCGAACTCCAAATGACATGATAGGAAGTACTTATTATTATGTGGGTCTACGAGAATGCAACTAGCTCTAGAGCCATCCTACATTTTTGAACCATCAAAGTACAAAGTCCAAATATCACCAACTACTAAACTAGTTCCTATACTATTATTATGATGTACATCTATGTTACAAGGAAGGAGCTCCAACTATGCATTTGATGGGACAGGTGATGACTCTGCTTGATAACACTTATGATAAATTTCCAAGAAAAAATTTCCAAAGATTAGATATGCAAAGGCAACAGAATCATTATGACCCTCAAGTGGTGTCACAATATATTTCATGTACGGTTCACTCTCCACTTGAATCTATTTTTTTTCCTTTGTATGGAAGCCAAAAGTGTGACCAAGCTGTTGCAAAATACCCTTGTAATTTACTAGACTAGTCTTTACTCAAAGTACGCCATAGGCTTCAGGGATGTCCATGATTATAATATTTATACATTAGTGTACCTGGTGATCTGATGATAAACAGATAATAACATTCCTGAGTTCACCAATGGCCTGGACAAGTGATTTTTCTAGATGAATAATTTGTGCATTAGATTTATCACATTTAGCATTATTTTTCTTAGCCACAGATAATGGCATTATATTCACAGAGGCATCTGAATCAACTAAACAATTATGGACATTATAATTAAAGATTTTGAATATTAGCAAAAAGGGGTGGGGGGGTGCGGTAGATTGTTAGCATCTAAATTTACAACATTAACCATAGATTCAAGAGTTACAGAAGACTTACCAGCCACCTTTTGAGAAGTAGAAGCTCTATCACCTGATGAAGGTTGTTAGAAGTCTTGGAAAAGCAGTTCACTCTGGCTTGCTATCTTTGTGAGTTTAAAGATGGAAATATTGGAACGAACTCTTTTCAAGTCTCCGACCATTATAATCAATAGTTTCATTTCTAGCAAGCATTGTTGAAGTCTTTGGAGGTGTAAATTTATTAGAAACTTCTGGAGTGATAGACTTGTTTTTGTTGCCAGTGGAAGTGATCTTAGAAACAACAACATTTCCATTATTGTTTTGTACATTCTGAGTAGGATTGGTTGGTGTTGATATCCTTCTTAACAATTAATCCTCCAGTTTTTGTCTCGTCACCTCATATTTAGGAATGAGCCCTTGGCTCCTCAAAATATAACAACCAGTTTGTTTCTAAGGAGAGGCTTCACTTTAAGGTGGTGCTTCAACACTTTTCTTTTCAGTATTAAGAACGAAATCAAAAGTATTAACTAAATGTCCAATACTTGTACTTTCCTCAGCCGCTGCAAGCTCATTTTTATTTATTTGTTTTTATTTATTTTTAATTTATTTTTAATTTTTTAATTTTTAATTTTTTAATTTTAATTAATTAATTAATTATTATTATTATTATTATTATTATTTTTTTTACTTATTTATTTATTTATTTATTATTATTATTTTTATTTATTTTTATTTTTATTTATTTATTTTTATTTTTATTTTTATTTTTTATTTTTTATTTATTTATTCATTTATTTATTTTTATTTTTATTTTTATTTTTATTTTTATATTTTTATTTATTTTTAATTTTTAATTTATTTATATTTATATTTTATATTTATTTATTTTTTTCTTTCTAAATGCCATTCCTGATGGAAGGTGTAGTAGTTATCCATGCCTATACTTTCAACATTCAACACAAAATTTGAACTCTAGGCAGATTTAGCCGACTAATTGTTGTTATTCCTTTTGAATAAGAAATACATAGGGGTCTTTCTACTGGTAGAAGCATCACTTGACTTTCTCTTTAACTTTGTGACTTCATTAGTAAGTGCCTTTAAAGATTTAGTCAAGCTTTCAATATCCATAAAATCCCTTTCTTTATCCTTACATGAAGAAGGTTGAGACTTATTTACAGTCTCGTTGAAGTCTTTAGATTCTTAATCATCAGTGATAGCTCCAATGGCACACAAGTCTTTCTCCACAATGATTGCTTCTGCAAAGTTTAAAGTCAGTGTATCCTTTGCAACTCTTTTAACAAAAGCATAAGTGTTTTTTGGCAAGGCATCTATATAATAATCTATAGTGATATAATTGTGAGGTTGCGTATTTTGGGGGGAATTATTCAATATGCAGTTGAACCTTTGATTGAAGTCTTTGACTTTCTCCTTTTCCTCCATATTAATATTTCCAAGCTCTTTTAATAAAATGGTGAGAGTCTTATCATTAGCGAATTTCTCCAAAAATATTTTTGTAAACTCCCTCCAATCATGGATTGAATTAGTAGGCATACTATTTTACCATGTTGTTTCTCTACCTTTTAAAGTGAAAGGAAAAATCCTACAAAAACATCATCGTACCATACCTCCAACATTCGTAGATACATGTAGAAATCATCGATATGATCTTTTTCCTTTGTCTTCATGTCATGATCAAACTTAGATAAAAAGTTCTACAAATGTCTAATCATCCTATGAAGGTTATCCGGAAGAGCTAGTAACCCTTGGGCCATCCAATCCAAGCCTTGATCAACCATGTCTTTGTCTCTTGGTTCCTCCTCCTTTTCTAAATTTGATGAGCCTTCTCCTTTACCATTTAAATCATCATGAAACTTGAAATCAATTGCCAGTTTTTCTCTGTTAGAAAGAACAAGATCTTCCCCATATTCTTTGTGAATGGGTGGAAGCGACTCTTGCTAAACTATGTCTTTTGAAGACTCTGCTAATTCCTCAAGTGGAAAAGACCAAATCTTCCACAAATGCAACTAGTATACCAGTGCGATTTGTTTCTTTCTTCTCAGGATGATGAGGAATAGTAGGTGGAGTAAACCGATAGCTTTAGCAAACTGACAGGTAATAGGTCAAATTTCCCAGAGTTGTTCGTAGGTAACTTCATAGGACAACTCCGGACCAGGTTGAAAAGACCCTCCTACCTTGAGAATATGAGTTGGGGTGGTGCTCGGGATATTAATTCCTTGTCCAAAAGATAAATGGTTGGTATGTGACGAGTTATCAGCAAAACAAAATTGGTTTCCCTCCTTCTAGCACCAGAATGTTGATGGTGCTAGATCCTGCCAACATATAGGGGATCTCCTCGATGTGAGGTCCCAATTAGACCTCACATATTTTGGTGTAGGAGTCCCATCTAGAAATATGGCATGACTTCCATTAACTTAGAGATTTTCCTTCGCTTAAGCAATTAGCATGAGACAATAATGCACATGTGCTTTTGAATGAGCAAGAGAGTGTGCCTTGTGAATTGTTCAATTGTAGATGTATCAAGGTTCTTTCACTGCACGGGAGATAAAGTGAGCCTATAAAATAAAAGTAATAGTACTAATCTAGTGGAGACGCATGCACATGAACAATAAATAATAATCAGACATCAAGCAAAATAGTTCACATAGATGCTATCATCATTAAAATCATCACAAGACATTTCCAACAAGTTGAGCACCAAATTCACCGAAATATTCAATTACTTTAGAACATAAGGAAGAAAAAATAAACCACAAAAATTAAAAGAGTAGTCTCAAAACATCCACAATATATGCATGAAAATGTGCTAGTAAGATGGCTTCAAATTATTCACTCCTCTCGATGAAGATTTTTGGCTCTGAGCTCGCATTGATCGGATCACTTGCATAACCCTGCGCTTGAGGCCGTCGCCTCGGCCCTGAGGCCGTTTTGGAGGGCTTCCCTCTTCTGTGAGACGCTTCTTCTGCGAGGTGTCCGTCATTCTAATCGGTGGATCGGCCCTTGCTCCTTCCTGGGGCTCCTTCTGAGCGGTTCTGGGGGATATGATCACTGGTTTTGGGTGAGCTCGATTAGATCGAGCTACGGCTGCCTCAACGGAGTCCCCTTCGCCCCCTTCTTCTGAATTTGAGGCTTTTGTCAACCTGTTGAACTCTCTTCCAAAGAAGAAAATGACAGAGGATGCGAAAGTTGTAAAGCGTTTGGACGACATCCCTGAGATCTCGCTTCCCCCTGAGAAGCCGATCCAGGTCACCCTTTCTTTAGCGGAGCGAGCTTTGGTTGGACAGTTCAATAGCCTCTGGCCCTCCCCCAAAACCACGAAGAGCTGGGTTGCAAGGAACTGGGCGCCGCTCATTAAAAGCAGAGTCACTTCGTAAGGGTTTCTTCCTGTTTGAGTTTGCTGAAAAAGAAGATAAGGAGCTGATATTCCGCAATGGTCCCTATTTCATGGGCCCTCAGGGGCTGTATCTTAGCAAGTGGATGCCTGACTTTGATCCATGAGTTGATGTCCCCTCAGCCGTCCCTGTGTGGGTTCGTTTGCCCAATCTGCCAATGCACTGTTGGAACTGGGAATCCCTCAAACACATTGGAAATACCCTAGGCAAATTCATTGACCGCGCCAACAACAGAGATCAATTTGACTGTGATAGAATCTGCGTTGAAGTTGACCTTGAGGTTGGTCTGCCTGAGGCAATGAAGATTAGGGTTGGAAGTTGGTCGCATGTCTAAAAACTTGATTATGAGCAGCTTCCGTTCAAGTGCAGGAAGTGCTATATCTACGACCATTTTTCTAGGGACTGCCCAAAAAACAGTGAAGTAGAGAAAAGCAAGGGGGAAGGATGGACGCAGGTCAAAAGAACCAAAAGCAAAGCCCCAAGAACTGGAAACAGCAATGCCAAGGCTCCCCAGACAGGCTCTGGGCTTCAAACTTCTCACATGGAAGAACATGGAAATAAGTTCATCCAGCTAAGCTCAGCAACAGAGGACTCTCAAGGAATAGAGATACAGAATGAAGGATCGCCCCATAAAGAGCCCCCCTCGGAGCCAAAGCAAGTCGCAAACAATGTAGACAGAACGGAAGAGATACCCACAGAAGAGGCTGAGGAAGTGCAAAGCTCAGAGGACTCAGAAGAAGAAGGTGAAATAGCAGGCTCGCAATCCTCGGCTAGAAGATCATTGAGAGGCCGAAAAACTGCCCGTGAAAAAAGGGAGCAGGAGACTTACAAGGAAAAATTGCAAGGAAGCCAGCCTACCCTTGAGAAACTTTTGGCTAAAACCCCGAAGATGACTAGAAACTAGCACTAGAGCTCTAAAGGAGCTCCCCACTCCAAAAGCAAGTGATGAAGATCGTCTCCTGGAATTATAGGGGTATGGGAAGCAAAATAAAAGAAGAAGCCATCAAAAGTCTGATAAGATCCAACTCTCTCGACATACTCCTAATCCAGGAGACTAAAATGGAGGATAAGGTCTTCCTCCATATCAGGAAAAACTTATGGAAAAGAAGTGAAGGACAAGCAGTCTCAGCCAGGGGGGCCTCAGGAGGCCTGGGCACCCTCTGGAATGCAAAAAAATTCTCAATGGTTAAAGAGGTCGCCAACCCACATTGGCTATTCACAAAGCTGAAACATGCAGACTCAGTTGTGACCCTCTGTCTCTTTAATGTGTATGTTCCAGTTAGCGCAGGAGAGAAAAAGATCTGCTGGGATTCCATCAGAGGACTGGCAGAATCTGAAGATTTAGCAAATATCATCATTTTTGGAGATCTAAATCTCACTTTATCTCTAGCGGAAAAACGTGGAGGAAGCATAGTAAGGGATCCAGCGCGCGAATGGGTGGAGGATCTGCTCCAGGATTGGGATATGATCGACATCAAACCTTCGTCGGGCAAGTACACCTGGACCAACAGAAGGCTCGGTCCGGGTCACATAGCTGCAAGGTTAGACAGATTTCTTGTTCAAAGTTCCTTTCTTCTTCTTGGTTTAGAATCTAGAATGCATATTCTCCCTTGCAGTGTATCTGACCACAGACCCATCAAAATTGATCTTGTGGCCCACATGGATCAAGGTCCCATTCCTTTTAAATTCAGTTCCCTTTGGGTCAAGGAACAGTCCTTTATGAAATTAGTAAAAGACACTTGGAAGCAACCTGTCAACGGCTCAGCCTTCTTTGTTTGGGAAGAAAATCTTAGGAGAGTGAAAGCTGCCTTGAAAACTTGGGCAAAATCCCTTCCTAACCCAGCTGTGGAAAGGAAAAAGATTCAAGAATGCCTCGAGAACCACCACCTGAAATCGGAAAATGAAGTGATCACAAAAGAAGTCGTAGATAAGGAGGCAGATCTTCAACAAAAGCTTCTCAAAGCAAGTTCGGCCGAGGAAGAGTATTGGAGGGTCAAATCTCGGAGGCTTTGGCTCAAGGCAAGAGATAGAAACTCTGCCTTCTTCCACAAGCAAGCTCAAGCTCAGAAAAATTTCAACTCCATCTCCAAAATTAAGGTAGAGAACACCAATCACAGAGATCTGCAAAGTATAAAAAACTGTTGCCTTCCTCCATTTCAAAAACCTGTATAGTGAGAAAGAGGCCCTGGGGAAGACTTCCACCTTAGTCAATGAGGTGCCCACTTTGATATCAACTAGAAAGAACCAGTCCTTGGAAGCAGAAGTCACCAACGAAGAAATCAAAACCGCTCTTTTTTCCATGGAACCTGACAAGGCCCCGGGCCCATATGGATTCACTGCCAGATTCCTGCAGAATTGTTGGCAGATTGTGGAAAAAGACTTGTGTAGAATAATCCGGAAATCTCAAGCTTGTCAGAAATTAGGGGGTAGCACCAATTCGGCTTTCCTGGCCCTTATCCCTAAGGCAAAAGGAGCCAACACCTTCTCCAGATTCCGCCCCATTTCCCTTTGCAACATAGGCTACAAACTAATAACAAAAGTGATTGCCAACAGATTGAAAACTATTCTTCCTTTCATTATTCCAGAGAATCAAGGAGGTTTTATTCAAGGAAGACAGATAGTGGATAATTATATCCTGGTCCAAGAGGCGATTCACTCAAGCTTGACCTGGAAAGAGAAAGGAATGGTTGTCAAATTAGACCTGGAAAGTGCCTTTGACAAGGTGAGACACATATTTCTGTTTGATGTTTTGCATAAGTTTGGGTTTGGGGCCAAATTCATCAGTTGGATCAAGGCATGTATCAGTGAGCCATGGATCGCCCCTTTGGTGAATGGGAAGGCTGCTGACTTTTTCAAAGCCTCTAGAGGGCTGAGGCAAGGGTGTCCCCTATCCCCCTTGCTCTTTGTCCTCCAAGCCTCTGTCCTCAGCTTCCTCTTGAATAAAAAGCAGAGTGACCAAGAAATAATGGGACTAAACATAACAAGAGGTGTTAAAAGCATAAATCATGCACTGTTTGCGGATGACTCTCTCCTGTTGGTTGCTGCCTCCTTACCCTTGGCTATAAGATTCAAAGAAGTGGTGGATGCCTACTGCGAAGATTCAGGAAGCAGCCTCAACAAAGGCAAATGCCACATTTACTGCTGGAATGCAACGATCAGATCGATTCAAGCCATATCTAACTGTTTTGGTTTTGCATCCTCTTTTACTTGGTCATCCTTCAAGTATCTGGGCCTCCCTGTCTTCCAAAAAAGAGCCCTCAGCAGAGATTGGCTGCCTCTGATGGAAAAATTCAAGTCTAAAATTCGATCCTGGGGATTCAACTGGCTCAATCTAGCAGGTAAGACAGTGCTTATAAAAGTTGTTCTGAATAGGCTTCCCATTTACCAGGCTGCAGTGATGATGGCTCCCATTGGCATCACGAGGAAAATGGAGGAGTCTATTAGAAACTTCTTTTGGAAAGGTGGCAAAGCAAATGAGAAGAGAATTCCATTAATAAGCTGGGACACAACCTCCTTGCCCAGAATGGAAGGCGGGCTGCATTTTAAGAATATCAGTAAATAAAGTATAGCATTGGGCGCAAAGCTGTTATGGAGGATAATTGCTCCAAACCCGGGTTGGGATCAGCTTGCGCTTTGGAAAAAATACTTCCCTAGGCAGAGAGCACGTTGCCTGGACAATCCTATTACCTCCACTGGAACTATGATACATAAGCTGTGCGAGAAAGCCTCTGTCTTAATTAAACAGCATGTGCATTGGATACCTGGAAACGGAAAGCACATTAATATTTGGGAGGATCGCATTATGAGCAGCGACCCCCTTGCTGATGATCGATCCCTGTTTTAGTTAAAAGAATGGATGGATAGAGCAGGCGTTAAAACGCTGTGGGATCTATCGCAATGGGAGAACAGAAACTGGCAGAGATGGAGAAATTTGGAGGTGCCATTGCATCTATCCAACGAATACGCCACCCTCCTCATTCACTTAAAAGGCAAAGCCCCATTGAATACCAGGAAAGTAGACACACGGGGATGGGGTTCGGTCTTGGGCAATTACACAGTCTTAAAAGGTTACAATCATCTCTCTCAGAAACCGAATGTGCCACCAGATCCGAAGCCCTGGCAGGGGATCTGGTCTCAGTCAACGTTTCCCAAGATAGACATATTTTGCTGGCTCCTCTGCCATCACAGGATCTTGACTGAGGACAGGCTTCATAAAAGAGGCGTTATTGGACCCTCTCACTACTCGTTGTGTGAAGACCATGAAGAAACTGCCGCTCACATGATGCTCTCTTGTAGCTTTGTAGCCGATCTATGGAAGGAAGTGTTAAAGCCTTTAAACTCTAACTTCACCCCTCCTATTCACTGCTCATACTTGTTCTCTAAATGGAAGCACATGTATCCAGGTGGCTCATCTCAAAATCTGCATATCAAACAAGCCTGGCTCGCTATTCCTAAATTGACCTACTGGCACATATGGCTGGAAAGAACCATAGGATCTTCAATGGCAAAAAGAGTGACTCTAGGATAATCTGGGTAAAAATCAAAAGTCGAAAGAATGTTTGGGAGACCAGCTAGACAAAGAAGATCTTAGCGATCATGACGCTGCTTGGGGCGATGCTTTGGGCCTCCAATTCATTGATAAAGTCAGACCCCCTCATATCCTTAAGCATTGGCAAATCCATCTCAAGGCTGCAGAGCTCGTTGATCTTCGCAAAAAGAAGGCAAGAAAAACTCTATTCTTCGATGGTGCTGCAAAAGGCAACCCCGACAGCTCCGAAGCAGGTGGTGTTATTAAAAACGCAGATGGCAGAATCGAATCCAGATACGCTTGGGGAGTGGGGTTCAACTCCAGCATTCAAGCCGAAGCTTTGGCTCTTCTCCAGGGTCTCAAGCTGCTCATCTCTTTGGGTATCAAAGATGCAACTATTTTTGGAGACTCCCAGTCCATTATAAAGGCCATGGTGGATAATTCCTCTCCCTCAGATTTAAGATTATCAAGACTTCTAAGCAGAATCAGATTCCTGACAAATACCTTTCAGAATTTGGAGTTTCTTCATATAAAGAGAGACAACAATAAAGATGTCAATGCTGAAGCCAACAAAGTTGTTCTCCTCCTCCCTGGAGTCCTTCTAAGAGAGAGAGACGAAGGCTAGGACCCCATCCCTTAACCATTTGTTTAAAATGTTTTATTGTCTCTTATTAAAGCAGTTTGTTTGTATCTGTAATTTAGGAAAAATAGACAAAGCTACAAGAACTACAGCTAGCAAAAGTCGCATGCTCATTAGAAAGGAAGCCACTTGGTGCCCGGTAGATGAGAAATCTGATCTCTGTTTACCTCATTGTAATCTGAATTAAGGCTTTCCAGCCAAGAATCAATATATCAACATAATTGTTTCTGTCAAAAAAAAAAAGATGGCTTCAAGTATTAAAAAAAAAATTCCAAGATACATGAGTACAATGAACATCACTAGCTCCAATAGTGGAGGATTAGAGCCACTACTTTCTCCCCAAAAGTACTATCTCTATTTCTTTAATTCCTTCTGGGAGAAACCAAGGTTAAAAGTCCTTTTCTTGAGTAAGGAGGTTCCTTTTATAACTTGGTGCATGACCTTTCGTATCGTCATGAGTCTTGACTTTCCCACTTCTAATGACCTTTTGACTTCTTTAACTCTTGAACTTCCAAATGAATTTTGGAATTACATATGACTCTTGGAATTACATGTATTTCGGACTTCTTCACATGGCTCTTTTGTCCATACATGACTCTTGGGCTTCTACTTCTTTGTCTTTACGATAATTACAACATTACATCATGATTTCCACAACATCATGTGGTAAGGACATGATAGGTAACTATCATTGATGACTAGGACTCATAGTGACTGATGACATGGACTTTCTTAGTAGGTGATAATGTTGCCATGTGTATCTTTGATCTTGCATGCAACTTCCATGTTGATTTCTTTACCCTCCAAAGGGTCTTTGATCATATGGAGTCTTTTGCGCTGCTTTGATCATCATGATTTCAATGTTCTCCATCTTGTCTCATCACGTGTTCTTCATTCTTGAATTCTTCCTTTGACTTCCCTCTTTTCCCGATCTCTTCATGCATCATTTCCATGTTGTTTAGGAAATAACTACAACTAAATCACTCATGGAAAGAAAGCATTAGCTTGAAAAATCTCCTATTCTAGCATTTTTCATGCAAATTTTATATTCAAGGCTTAACAATGCGCTTGGGAAGAGCAAGGGGAACTTTTGGGCACAATGGAACACTGTGAAAGGCTGAAGGGATGAAGCTTCAAGGCTTTGGGATGCGCTCATGTGCTCAATAGGAGAGAGAAATATCAAGGGAGGGAACAAGGCACATGTTTTAAGGACGAAGGAATAACATTTGGGCTTCCCAAGTGCATTCTATGCTCAAGGGTGACATGAAGGGTGTTCGTTGTGCGCTCAAGGTAGAGATGAAGGGCATATGGTGCATTGTCTAAGGCTGAATGGATGAGGCTTCAGGGCTTCAGGGCTTCAGGGTGTGCTTATGCACTCAAGAGAGCCAAGAAGGGTGCAGGGTGTAGTGGTAAAGCGTAAATGGGTTAGGATTTGTGCTTCCAAGTGATTCATTCACTCAAGAGGGTCAAGGAGGGTGCAGGGCATAGTACTGAAGGCTGAAGGGGTTAGGGTTCTACCTTCCCAAGTGCACCATGCTCTCAACAAGGAGGAAGGTTTTCGTAAGGGTGAATTTTAGAACAAGGAAGAGGAATGATACTTAGGAGTGTGTTATGTGCTCTTGGAGGATGTAGGGCACACTTATGAACAATGAAGGAGTCACGATCAAGGCTTAAGAGTGTGTCATGCATTCCTAAACTTAATGGGTTAACTTGTGAAACCAAAATTTGTCCAAGTATGGGAGATAGAATAAGGGGTGAACACAATGATTTTAGGCATGAAATCAAGTGTGACACATACCAACTCATCAATAAGACTTAGAAAGGCTTTAACAATGAGAAATACATATAAAAAATGCTAGTTTACAAACACTCCCCAAGTACAATGAACAAAGTGTGTGCGACTACAACTAAAAGTGTCGTTTTACAACAAACAAATGTATTGTAACCATGAGGTGCACTAGATATGTTCTAAACAATGCGACGACAATTAGGAATTATCAAGAACACTTGAAACATGTGGAATGACTTGAAACGACACTTGACGACTAAAGCAACACTTGACGCGATAGTTTGGTAGGCTCCAAAATTTGAATGTAGTGAGGTTTTGGAGGGTGTTGTAGCAGCGAAAATAGGCTATTGTAAAATATATGTTGTATGAGTGGATTTATGAGAATGATCCCCATATTTTACTATAACCCCTTTTTATGGTTGATAGCTAGATATGTACACTATCTGTGTGTGTGTATCTCGATGGTTTTGATTATTAATGTGATTATTTCTAGTCTAGGATATGATTTTCTATGTAGTCGATGATGTGGTTATGGTTCCATGGTAAATGTGAAAATATGATGTGTTTAAAACTTTGTACTAACAACTTAGCATGCAGGTACTTTCCAAATACATGAGTGTTGTGAACTTGAAAGGCATGGTATAATTAGGCCACAACAAGTTGGGAGTCAAGGAACACATGCAGGTGGTGAATGTCAAGCTAAATGGCATCGACCAATAGGCCTATGATGACATTCTATTCATCTTGATTGTTTGTGGATGGCCCAATGTAGACTCTGCTTATGTGAAGCATAGTGTGATCAAGTAAGTAAATGGTCTGGGCTACTGAGGCTAGGTTTTAAGTCCATTGAGAAGCACCATCAATGAAATCGAGGAAGTGCATTGGTGGGTGATCCATATGAGAATCCATGAAAGGGTATAGATCAAAGAAATGTTCTTGAGGCCATAAGCACATAAGAAACAAAAAATATTGTATAATAAGACTTAGGTGACAATAATTATTATTATTAGGGATGTATTTTTTTGAGATAAAGTGCATTTACCGAGTCTTTGAGACACCTTTTGTTAGGCTTAGAAAGGATGTATGCCCCTTTAAGGAGGTAGTGATTGAAAACGTATGACCCTTTCCTTAATTTTTTGAATTTCCCAGGTTCCCAAGATTCATTAGCAACATCATAATGAAAGACTAAGTCCCCTTCACTAAAATTGTAAGGGTTAATGTTGCGATAAAATGTTTCTTTGGATTGTTTCCTAGTTGATTCATTGTGTTGGAGGGAAGCATGCCAATATTCATTGATGTTTTCTATTTGAATGAGTCGTTGTTGAAGGGAATTTGTATCTAGGAGAAGTTTGATAGTGGTGCGTAAAGTTTGGATCCCACATTTTATAGGTAGAATTGCTTCGATCTCATGTACAAGGTAGATGGAAGTGAACCTAATGGAGGTCTTAATTGATGTATGGTATGCACATAGGGCTTATAACATGTGATACCAATTGGTTTTTTGTATTTTCACGATGAAATACAACATATTTTCAATTACTGTATTAACAACTTTGACTTTTCCATTAGATTGGGAATAGTATGGTGAATCCAATTCATAAGTAAACCAAAGGAGGAAATGTTAATTGTTCATAAGGCTACATTGTTATTTGCTTTGATTATTGCATTTATTCATTAATACATTATTTTCACCCCATATCATCATTACGTTATTCATATATACGCCATTATTCATCATCATATGAAATTATATAGAAATAATAACATCATCAATATCAATGCAGTGGAACATAAAAGAATAATAGAAGAAAATCATGCACACACATAGAGACACTAGGATTGGTGTGAGACCAGGGGAAAACCCACTATGGGGAAAACCCTTGCAAATATCCTTCTTCTTAGATCATCATCAAATGATTCATCAAAAGAGAGTATAATGGTCCATAAATTTATCTATGCAACAAAAAAAACTATGATATCCATGAAACAAATCTAATCATGCTTATAATCACAACCCTGATTCCGAGGACTGTAGTGTATTGTCACTGACTATAGTCAGCTTCTAGATATTGTTGTCATTGTGCTGAACATTGTTTTCACTAAGTGGAATCCTCAAAAAATTGAAATCTCATCTTTGAGTCTCGGACGTAGGGAGGAGGGGTTGTGCAAGCATTTATAACAATTTTGGACGCTCTATGTAGCATTGGAATTATGTGTCTTGAAAAAATCTAGACCCTCCCAGGTGAACTGAATGAGGGTATCTAGGGTCAAACATACTCAAATCTGCCTCAAACCCTGGACGCTCTCATAAGGATTATGTGTGAGCATCTATGGTAGCCCATATGCTCTCAATACCATACTGTGTGTGCGTCTAGGGACCAAACTAACCAGGGGAAACTCTAGCCTCCTGAACGCTCCCATAAACACTCTATATCAGCGTCCAAGGCTAACTGGACGTTGTCAGGACTATATTATGCCAGCTTCCAGGGATGAAATACTCAGTTACATGCTAGCGTCCAAGATCCAGAAAACCCTATATTGGTGCGAGCTTCGACCCTGTAGTTTTGGAACCTTTGCGTGAGATTTCCTCCATCAGACCTGTGCTAACCAAGACAATAAGAGAAGAGAATATGGCTTGATTAAATGTTTCCAAATGATCTTGAGGTCTCTTCTATTTATAGGATTTCATGAGGGTCCACTTGGTTTTGAGGTTGACCTATCCAATTTAACATGATCTTAGGGCTGACCTGTCCAATTTAACATGATCTTATGGCTGACTTGTCCAATTTAACATGAGCTTAGGGCTGACCTAACCCAATATACATGAGTGAATAAATAAATTCAAAACCCAAATTTTGCTTGTCCAAATAAGGTAATATTTAGTGTTATAGACATTTTTGTGCCTTACAGCATAGAGCATGAAATGTCAATAATCTAAGGGATCCAAAGTCCCTAAACATGTTGTTATTACCCTTAGAGGAATAAGGTCAGCAAACCAAAACACTGCAAATCAGTTCTCCACTGAAAAACACTCAAAAACAGGTCAGTTTTGGATCAAAGCAGCTGCTCCACTAAGCATCCGCGCTGAATGTCAAGAGCTCTATGGTGTACCTGCGCTGCATAGCAAGTGCAACAAAGGCTACCTGCGCTGGGCGTACTTTGACATGTGGAGGAATCTTTTTCTCAATGTGCCAGTGCCCAGGAAGCTTCCAAAAAGACACTTGATCATAGGATTCGCCTAATGATGAGTTAAGAGCTTCTAAAACTCCAAGAGGAAGGTGGAAACTCCGAGTGAAGAGCTGAAGAACAACTGGAGTTGCAGAGGACAACAAGTCACACATCAAGCTGACTTATCTTCACTCCAAAACTCTATATAAGGATCTCATCCCATGGGATCTTGGAGGCCGAGAATTTGGTGCAAAGAATTGCTGTTGGTTTACAGTTGTGAGTATTGGGTGATTGCTTGAGGGAGGTGAAGAAGAGATTTCTCTCCATCGGGAAGGTGATGCTGGATTGGACCTCTCATGGTTGTATCACCGCCTGAACCTTACTTCCATATATTAATAAAGCATTTGAGGTTCTTCTATTCGCATGTGTTTCAATGGTGTATTGTCTTACTTGCGTCTTTGATTTATGCTAATCCTTGAATCGATTATGAATGCATGCCTCTTGTAGTTTCCTTTTCTTGTCTTATTTGCAGGATCTCGTGTAGCTGGGCCCGTGAAAAGACTTGGATCTGGGAGCAAGCGGCAAACGAAGGAGATTGGATCGACCATTTGCGCAAGACATTGGTAAGTGGATCTCTTCCTTCTATCTCTTGCATGTCATAAAGAAGAAACTTTAGATAGCTTTGCTTTCAGCTGTTGCTAAGGAACTGTCACCCTTAGAGTGGGTTAGGGTCATTCTGAGTTGGATACTTTCCCCCACAACAGACTGGCGACTCCGCTGGGGATCGTGTCTTGTTGGTAGCTTGTGTTTCTTGCTATTCATTTCTTAAACAAAGGGAGTACCGAATCGAACTGCATTCGAGTCCTTCGAATGCAAAGTAGAGGGCAACTACTCTAGCCCAGTGCTGGGAATGTTTATGATCTGAAGAGCTGATCCACAAGGACTCTTTGTAGCTCTTTGTGATAGTGTTCATCTTCCTTTAATCACCCTCTAGTGTATACTTGACTGATAGCCTCTGGTTTGGCCAAAAACCATTGATTTTTGAGCAAACTGTGACCCGGAATCTGAGAGAGACGAGAGTTGTCTCATCAGTGCAGCTGCAACAAAGGCTACCTGCACTGCAACACAGGTCCCGAAGGGGCTACCTGCGCTGCATCTCAGATTAACAGTGCAGCACCTGCGCTGAACCAGTTTTGCCTTGTGCAACTGGGGTTCCCCACTGTCTGTTGCCCAGTTTTCAGTATTGTTTTGCAGCCTGTTGTCAACCTGTATACCCAGCTGAAACCACTTCTCTTTGCCTTCATTCCGCCTCAGTTGTATGAAGAAACCGTGATTTTTCTTATTGTATTTCTTGCTGTCATTCACAGTTTCCCATAGCGAAAGTGAACTAGTCTTGCTATGACCTCTTGGATCTAGACCTATGAGAAAGTGTCGTTGTGATTCTAAGAGTTAGTTTATTGCTGTTCATAGCTGCTTGAGCATTTGCTTTCGTTATATGGTTCGAATTTCAGTATTTCTTGTGTTGAAACGAGTGAATCTTAAGGTGTTCTTTTGATTATTGGACAAACACTTGTTGCTTTCGCTTGAAATTGAATTCGAAATTATACAACAGCTTTCTTTTTGTAATACATCAACATTAAGGAAGAAGAAAATAAATACTTGCATTGTGCATGTGCATTTTGACAGTTTGCATGTCGATTTAGGAAAAGTGCATCAGTGTGTGCTCTATGATCTGTTTGAAAAGATGATGTCTTTCTTTTCCTTCAGTAGTTAAGGTTTTCATAAGTTGAAAGAATTGAAAAAGCTTGCTTATCATTCTTAGACTGCATTTAGGAGTTGTATCATACATCACGTGGTGATCCATAAAGGCAAACTGCTAAGCAAGATCAACCTAAAAAGAACTGAATTTATCTAACAACGCTTTGAAACATAACGAAACACAGTAGAGGTCTAGGTAGAGACGTGAACCGGCGTCTTTAAACATAGTGACTGTCGATCTCTACGAAGGTGGGTGATTCCTCCTGAGGGACGATAGCACTAATACGGACTTGTGCCCCCGCGTACCGTCGCGTATATTGGGGGACCCCTATAGGAACAAAGCCTTTATCCATAGGAAGCCGTGTCGGCCGCCCTACTGATCGCGATGCAGTGAACACAGCATTCACGAAGATCGACCACTCGTACCGTAAAACGTATTCTGTGGTTTCGCGAAAAGTTTGGCACACCTTTTGCCTAGAACTCCAGAGTAGTTTCTTTTGGCCTTTTTCAAACTCTATAACTGAAAAAGTCCATCCGAGCATTTGTCACTTCGGGCTCGTTAATACATCGAAGGAGACTAGAGTCATCTTTAGCTTTTTCTCGACTCTTAAAAAGTGAAAAAGCAAGTTGTGTCTAAAAGCGTCGTCATATAAAATTCATTCTAAGCGGAACATAATCACCCCTCATTCCTATGTTGATCTTTAGGTTGAGAACATGGAACGCACCAACCAAGGGATTCCACATGATGGGACCCCTAGCCCTTTCTCCTCTTGGGGAGAAGTTGGTGCGCCCCACACGGCCACATTGTCGCTTCCAGGACTGACAATTGGCCTGCCAGTTTGGCTATTCTCAACCGTTGTAGTTCAGACCACCACGGTTCCTGAACAGTCGAGTCAGCAATTAGACCAGTCAAGAGCTACCCTCCAGGCTTCCACTTCTTATAAACCTTCCTCCGATCCTTCTTCTTCGAAAGGTCAAGCCGCCGAAAGCGGAGCTCCCATGGAAAAGAAGAAGGAAAAGAAGAAAAAAGAAAAGAAGCAGAAGGAGCCAAAGGCGCCTGGGGGCAAGCAAAAGGTATCTAACGAAAATCCACACACAGCACGGACCGGGCCCAAATCGCCATGTGTCATATGTAGAGGAGACCACCTTCACCGTGATTGTCCCAGTATTCCCCGGATACTAAGGGACTGGTCCCCTCGTTTGCACAGTTCGGAAGCGTCAACCTCTGACAACCAGGTTGAATGCTTACCGTCGACCAGCGAAAGTGAAGGTTCTAGACGACGAAGGGGAAAGAGATTCCCCTGCGAACTGTGTGAAGGCAATCACACTCTTCGCCGTTGTCCCTTTTTAGACGAAGCAAAGAGAGTTTTGGAAGATCAACCGATTGCACCGTTGCTACTTCCTCCTGGATACCAAAAACTCGCGCCAAGTCCTTCGTTGGTCGAAAATACAGTTGCCCCGCTCATAGGGCCAGCTGAAGTGTCAGTCGCTGAAAGTGAACCTACTGAATCCGGACCGGACGAAATTCCAAAGGTCGAAACGGCAGTTGACCCGGTTCTCCCTTCAGAAGTTTCATCTTCAAATACCATAGTCACTGAGGATTCATCTTCAGTTGACACCCTCACCGAAGAGAGTAAGGATGACACCGTCCAGATTCTCTTCATCAACACCGATTCTGATGAACATCAGGGCAATGTGCCCACTCCTTTATCGCAGGAAGGAGCATCGTCAGGGTCATATCCGGCCGTATATTCGGTCCCACCACCAAGCAACCTAGTTGTGTCCTTTGATTGGAACCAACTAGGTAGACCCCGGTTACCAGCCAGTATACCATTTAGAATTATAGTCCAAATATACAAAATGGTGATGGCTGGAACTATCATTGATGAAGGGGCATCTGTGAGTATCCTGTCCTCTATTGCTTGGAAAGCACTGGGTTGCCCGGCGCTTTTGCCTGAGACAAGAAATCTCTCGGGTTTTTTGACAAAGGAACCAGTCGACCATTAGGGATTCTACCTAATGTGCCTATTACCTTGAAAGAGAAGGCCGTCAAGATGAACTTGATGGTCGTCCAAGGACCCTTGGATTATAACCTACTCCTTGGACGAGACTACATATATTGCATGGAAGCAATAGTCTCCTCACTCTTTCGAATAATGTGTTTTCCATATGAAGGAAGAATGGTCAAGCTCGTAGACCAACTTTCACTTCCGGGATCACGCATCGCAAATAGTCACATACCTATCCTCAATGGTCTATTTGATCAAGAAAGGTCTCTACCTCCGGTTCTTCTTCCTGATGAGTGCGAGTAATTCGGGAGAGGAAGGCCGGAACCCAGGGGGCATGCATCCTGGTCTGCTCTGGAGGCAGAAAAAACCTTGGGTGTAAAGTAGAATTTCCGCGGGAGAATATGACTAGTCCGTACCCCGTCCCCTCCTTCTTCTTCGTAAAACAGAAGAGCCGGCAAGAGCTCTCATGCGGAAGAAGGGGCAGTTAGGAATGGGGTTGTTCTGGAAAAAGATTCTTTTGTTAAAGTTAAGTGTGTGACGGAGCGTCGTCATTCACCTTTGTCTAGAAAAGTGGGCTCTGCCAAAGAAGGGGATCCGTTTGCGGCAGCAAGTAGTAACCATCTTTGGATAAAAGGCAAGCCTCACCCATTAAAACAAATGTTTTAGAGGATAAGTAGGGGCAGCCTCCAAAGAAAGGGATTCAATTGCTGCAACAAATTGTAACCATCTTTGTGTAACCTAATGATAGACATCGCCGAAGAAAGTTTCTGTTTGAAAGGATTAACAGAACGATCTTTGGGTAACCTGAAAGAGGTAAGCCTCACCTGTTGAAAACAAAGGTTTTTAACGGAAAAGTAGGGGCAACCTTGAAATTAGACTTACACCTGGGGGCATGCAAACCTCTTGGAATGCAAGCTCGGGCGGTTTTTTAGTTTTAGGTAGGACTAACCCCGCTAACCCGTAGATAAGCCGATACCCGGCTTTCACAAAGAGAGGATATGGAGCAATACGTAGGGAGATGAAGCTCTTCAAAAAAATAGCGATCTTCCATGAGACCTTACTACTTTATGACTGGTAAAAACGAGCAGTTTTGGCAAAGTTCATGCTCGTTAAAAAATAAACGCAAGATCCGAGCAGTTTTAATGCGGAAATTCATGCTCGTTAAAAAATAAACATAAGCTTGTGAGCAGGCTTTTCCCAGAGTTCAAGCTCATTCAGAAAAAATGAACCGGTAAATAACCATTTGAGACCGTAAATTCATCAGCCATAAAAGCCTTGGTCGTGTTTGTGTATCGTCACCTCCACTTTTCATTTGGCCGATCATTCACATCCACTTGATTGTTTACCTATTTTGAGGAACAGCTGCGAAGAGTGATCCCACCTAGCCATCCTTGTAATACTGCCGTGATTGGAAAATTCCAACCTGTACCTGGAATCTGCTGCTATCCCTGTTTATCACTCGTTCCTCAAAAGACGAGTCTTCTTTGAGCTCTTTTCACTGACTCGTAAAATATGAAAAGTTTGCCGAGTTTTGGCCTTCCAGCTCGTTAAAAGGACCGGAAGAGCTATCCCTCCTCTAGATTTTAATCTTTTTGGACCTGAGGGATTATTGCACAAAAAGATCGAGCGCTTGTCTAGTTCGGCTCGATAAAGATATCGAACATTCATCCCTTCTGTATTGTTTTATACTTTTTCGGACTTAAGGGATTAGATGACGAAAAAGGACCCCTGGAGTCCACTTTATGTACCCTTTTCAGACTCTCTAAAGATGAAAAGGACCGAGTTGTCTTTGTCGCTGGGCTCGTTAAAAATATTAGATAGCGACAAACTTGTCTTTAGACGAGAACGAGTTTCCCTATCGTTAAGCTCGTTAAAACATAGCGATGGGCTTGCCCGAAGGGCAGGTTATAGAACAAGCATATGTTATCCTCCTCAAGCTTGACAAAAATAAAGAGGTACTGGTCAGAAATGACTGGGGAAAAATTGGGAAGAACCTCAAAGCTTAATGGTAGCAAGTCGCTCTTGAACATGACACTTTTGCCTCCGTAAATATCGGGTTGGGTTATTATCATTCACCGGT
Organism: Pinus tabuliformis; assembly: GCA_031772625.1. Taxonomy (NCBI): domain Eukaryota; kingdom Viridiplantae; phylum Streptophyta; class Pinopsida; order Pinales; family Pinaceae; genus Pinus; species Pinus tabuliformis. Next base: position 57,702,051 of record CM062809.1, read on the forward strand.
CCCTTCACCATGGTCTCGCCATACCATCCATACATGGGGTAATGCTACCGATCCATCACATCAGTGTCGTTATATGTTCAAGAGATGTCATTCAGAAAGTGTCAACCGGGTCCCATCCACTACCGTACATCATCTTTCATCCTTCCATGACCGCCACCCTGAATCATATTTCACAGATCGTTTTCACCATCATCACTAGCTCCGTTCCGTGTCACTGATGTGGGATTCATTAAGGCCCTCCTTTGACGGATCACTTCTTGTTGACATTAGCTCATTATCCAAGAAGTTGATCTAGGAACACCCCCTCAGTACTTTGAAGCTTGCATGCCTCAATGGCAAGTTTCTCACTCCCGGCGATAGGTATACATTAATGACCTTCGACCAGGAGACTTTGCGTGGTGTTCGACGTCAGATCCTATATTCACACCACGTGAATTGTGCTGTAGTACCTTGAGGGTCATCATCATTATCGGTGATTCCTCTCGCGCTTGTTAACAGTTTACATTATTGACTGGTAATCAAGCGATGTCTTTCCATGTTCGACTTCAAGAAATTCTCACATGGATCGACTTGTACTAGAGTGAAGATCGGACAAGTTTGAAGACCCCGGATCTAGTTTCATCCATCCGGGCTGCGATATATATTCAGGAGATAAAAACATAGACATGTGCAGCAGATGATCATCCTACTGAAAGGATGATAATTGAAAGCAGAGAATTATCAGTCTATTATCAGGCGATCGTCTGTTTATGTACAGCAAATGTATTTATAAAGCTGAGCATGGGAAATGCCCGCATCAGCTAGATCATGAAAAGAAAGTATGAAAAGATAATGTATTGTATTGTATTTTGTTACAGGTCACCTCCCGACGATTGAATGAACTTCGGATCCTCCTAATAAAGCATTTCACCCGATAAACGACCTCATATTTTAGGGGGCAACTGTTATAGACATTTTTGTGCCTTACAGCATAGAGCATGAAATGTCAATAATCTAAGGGATCCAAAGTCCCTAAACATGTTGTTATTACCCTTAGAGGAACAAGGTCAGCAAACCACAGCACTGCAAATCAGTTCTCCACTGAAAAACACTCAAAAACAGGTCAGTTTTGGATCAAAGCAGCTGCTCCACTAAGCATCTGCGCTGAATGTCAAGAGCTCTATGGTGTACCTACGCTGCATAGCAAGTGCAACAAAGGCTACCTGCGCTGGGCGTACTTTGACATGTGGAGGAATCTTTTTCTCAATGTGCCAGTGCCCAGGAAGCTTCCAAAAAGACACTTGATCATAGGATTCGCCTAATGATGAGTTAAGAGCTTCTAAAACTCCAAGAGGAAGGTGGAAACTCCGAGTGAAGAGTTGAAGAACAACTGGAGTTGAAGAGGACAACAAGTCACACATCAAGCTGACTTATCTTCACTCCAAAACTCTATATAAGGATCTCATCCCATGGGATCTTGGAGGCCGGGAATTGGGTGCAAAGAATTGCTGTTGGTTTACAGTTGTGAGTATTGGGTGATTGCTTGAGGGAGGTGAAGAAGAGATTTCTCTCCGTTGGGAAGGTGATGCTGGATTGGACCTCTCATGGTTGTATCACCGCCTGAACCTTACTTCCATATATTAATAAAGCATTTGAGGTTCTTCTATTCGCATGTGTTTCAATGGTGTATTGTCTTACTTGCGTCTTTGATTTATGCTAATCCTTGAATCGATTATGAATGCATGCCTCTTGTAGTTTCCTTTTCTTGTCTTATTTGCAGGATCTCGTGTAGCTGGGCCCGTGAAAAGACTTGGATCTGGGAGCAAGCGACAAACGAAGGAGATTGGATCGACCATTTGCGCAAGACATCGGTAAGTGGATCTCTTCCTTCTATCTCTTGCATGTCATAAAGAAGAAACTTTAGATAGCTTTGCTTTCAACTGTTGCTAAGGAACTGTCACCCTTAGAGTGGGTTAGGGTCATTCCGAGTTGGATACTTTCCCCCACAACATTTAGGTTGATTTTGGTCCTCTCTAAAAGAGGAATCTAATGCAATCATCATCTCGGTCATCTGAGCTGTCCAAGGTGGAATTTGACCACAGTTGCAAAAAAATTAACACTCCCTCTCAACTAGGGAGAATTCCATCTGCCAATATATGTCCATCGATCAATATGCCATTCTTGTGTCTTCAAGTGTCGTCACTTATCATCCCTGGTCATATTTGTCATGTAGACATCATTCCACCACCACCTCAAGTATCTCATCATCAGAAATAATCAATGTACATATCGATCTATCCCTTGCTTAGTCCTGTGTATCTCTTCATTGTTCCTACTCGTATGTTGAACATTCTCAAATCTAGAAGAAAAGGAATCTGTTACTGAAGGAGAGCTTAAGCTACCACCCTCTATCCATCAGGTTTCTACCTAGAATCTCTGCCAGAGGGCTACTACCCGGAATATCATCACCAATCATCTTCAGAGAGCATATCATCAAGGAGCACATCTCAACCTAGAACCACACCGAGGAACACACCTCGACCTAGTATCTCATGGAGTAGCTATACATTTACAACCCCATATCAAGAAATAGGATATCCAAACACACAGGGGAGCACATCTCGACCCTAGGATCTCATCAGGGAGCTCAAGCTCAACCTGGAATCGCATAGGGTTATCTCAAACCATCCAATTTCTTACTCATATTCCCATCGATGACCCTAAATAATCATGTGGTAAAACACCTGCATCATAATTGAATTGGGTTGTACACCCCAAGTACACTCTCAAATCGTTGGCTAAATGAGGAGTGGTATTCCTGACAAGCCTAGCTTGTGGGTATGATGCCAACTGTGGTATACTCTGCAAAGACCAGAAAGGGGAGCAACATTCTTTGACCCTATGAAGATAGGGGAGTAGAATCTTCAACCCTATGGGTAATAGATAGGGTTCATACCCTATTGTCCAAAGTTCGCTCAACCCTAGGAACCCTCTATCTCAATTCCTCACCCTAGGAGCTTAGAAAGGGAGGAAGAGTTGGCTCAGTGTCCTCGATTAGCGATGCTCTCATCATACTCAAATATGGTATCAACTTGTCTCAATAGCAATTGTTTCATGTTCATACAGGACATCAAATCAAATATCATGTCAGAACATAAATAATCATATAAATCTCAAAAGGATACCATAATCATCCTCCCTCTCAAAGAGGTGCAACCACAAGCCTGAGCTTGTTTCTAACAACTACACTATCTCAATATATGAGAGTATCTCGGTCCCAACTATAAATATGGTACTTTCTGCCAATCAGATCTCACTCTATGTCACCACAATGTATCCATGTCATATCCAGATCATGCTCAGACGGCTCTCTAAGGAGCTTCTTCATCCCGCCTCACAAATGGCCACACTAGCAACATTGTACTCATCCTCAATTGTACTATGGACCTCTCATCTAAGATATCTTAATAAAGTGGCATCGAAATGTGCTTAACAATAATCTCTATCAACCACAACACATCCATGCATCCACATATCATAGGAGAAATATCTCAGCCTTAAAAATAGAATATATCATGCAAATATTTCAAAGGATGCTAGGTGGAAACTCTATGTGAATGAAGAGACTCACTCATGAATTTATTAAGGTTTTATGCACATCATATATATATATATATATATATATATATATATATATATATATATATATATATATATATATATATATATATATATATATATATATATATATATATATATACATACATACAGATGGATGTTCAAAATGGAACATCAATGCTTCAATCAACGGTCGAATGCCATGTCAAGTTCAGCAACATCTTTGAACTTCAAATCGGAGTATCCAAGGATTTGAATTTTCATTATTCAAAAACATTTTTCAATAGATTTGCAATATATAATTTATTTTCCAAATTCTAGAAATCGATTCATCATGGCGTGATACATCATTTCGATCTTTAGAAGTTATCTCCCTCCGATTTAGATCATCAAAGGCTCATCACCTATCAAGGGTAGACCATCAGGATGTAAAACCAAAACCATAATCAAAATCAAAGTCATACCTTGGAACTCATCATCCTAACTTCATCAAATAATTGTCAAATATAGGCATATCTAGATCGGGGAGCTTGCTTCATGCAATGCTGTATGCATAATGCCTTGCTAAGCCATCATAATCATCCTTACATAAATCAATGTAGTACCATCACATTAGAAAAGTCATCTCATCAAAGTTTAGAAGCCAGATCACAACCATTATCAAAGTCATTATTATCAAAATATCAATACTTTCAATTGGGTGATAGGGAGAGCTCATATCAAGTCGTGACTTCATTTATTATTATACCAACAAGTTGTCATCAACCATGCATTATCAATCCGAACTTTATCAAGTAAGTCTCATAATCATAATATAGGTCATTTATGTCACTATGTGCAAATGCATACACCAAGGATGAGTCATGTAGGTTCCATGTTCATATCAAATCACATCTATCAATACCTCAACCATTGTGCTAGGAATAAGGAGGTCAATTTCCAAACACCCACATAGCATTTACATCAGGGCAAATCAAAAATCGTCATATCAAATCATTAGACATCAGTTCAAGTCCAAATTTTCTATCATAGAGATATCTATAGTCAAAAAAGATCTCAATCATCAATTCAAAGTTATTGTCAAGCATCCTGACAACACATTGTTCATCTATATCAACCAACCAAATCATGCCAACCTCTTGTAGCACAAACATAGTGAGATATCTATATGTATGTCTTGGTCACCTGAAAACACAAGTTCAGTTTGCATGTTCATGTTATGGAAAACATTCAAGATTTTCCTGCTTCCATATCTTGTAATCTGTAACATATCTATGGAACTGATATCTTCCAGGTGACCATCTGATTTCATGCACATTAATTCATTTTTATGTGATCAACAATTTAACCCAATAACTTCATAAATCAGATTATAGTGGCAGAATATCTTAGAGACACCTTGGTTCAGATTTCAGCCAGCTTCAGATGATGGTCAACTGTAGTCAAACCCCTAGACGCACCCTTTAGGTTAGCATGGGAGCACCTTTAGCTGCCTGGATGCTATTTGGACCTTAGCATGCTACGTCTAGGGAAAAGATTTCTCAGTTTTGTGCCTGTGTCTGGAATGGAAACCCTAATTTATGTACAAGCTTCAAATCTAAAACTTTATTGTAGTTCAATAATGTCAGATATATCATACTTCAACAATACATAAAGCAGACAGTAATGTGAGTAAGAATCTTGAGAAGAGATTCTCCCTCTGACTAGAAATCTACTTCATTCATCTTCATTCATGTCATCAACCTGTCTCTACTAGAGTCAAGCAACAATAGATCTATTAGATCATAAACATATATCTATCATGGCTATGACATCAATCTTTCATCAAAGGTTAGACAAAAAGCAACATATAGATGCAACATCATATCTCAAATATTATGAGCACTTTCTATCAAGTCACTTCATCAAGTTAGGACATTTAGTTTAACCATATGCCATCAAGACAATACCATAGGTAGTAAGAGATCTATAATATCAATCTCATAGTTATACTTATAACATCAAGGTTACCATGCTTATCATGATCAATGAGTTCAAATTAGGTAACTCAATAAAACTTTACCAAAACAACAATAGTGTCAATCTCTCTTTCCATATGCTCTCATCATGCTTATCACATTGAGCATTACCAGTATTATCATGTACAAGAGTCAATGAGCTATCCTTCTATATGAAATCCATCATGACAAGTATTAAGAGTGTCATTTACTAGAGTCAAGGTGCTAACCTTCCTTATAGGATCAAGATTTCCAACGGATGTATGTTAGCCAATCATCAAGTATATCAATGTATCAATATTTGATAGCCTCATAGAATTCAAGAAGATCAAAATGTTCAACACCAGGTGCATCATTTCATCACAGGGGACATAGATCCAATTCTCTTTCATATGCATGTATGATCCATAAAAGAAAGAGACATTCTCATCATGTCTTAAGGCTTACATAGCCATTGATGTTATTTCTGAAATACAACATACCATGCATACCTTGTGGTATTCAAATACCTATGCACCTTCTCATAGGCAACTTGTAGTGATTGTCACCTTTTCATCAAGTACCTATTTACCTCTTTCCAAATCTAGCTTTTCTTTCCTGCATCTCAAATGATCCTCAAGAAGGATATACTCACCACATCTCATCAAGGAGGTTAGAAACATCCATATACTGAAATACATATGTAGGGAAGTATAAGAAATAAACATAATCATCAGATCCATAGGTCTAAACAAAAATAAGAGGCATCAAAAGTCAAGAAATACGTATCTTCAATGAGAGGTGATCCTCTTCCTCTTGAACCAATCTTCAAGAGTTATCAATGTCCATGGTCCATATACCAATGTTGACTTTAATTATATAACTAGGTATACTAGGGATTATCCCATCTAAGGCTTCATCAAATCTTTGTCAAGTGCTTGAGAATATTCACATTGACTAGCTAGGTTCCATATCTCATATTGTTTTCATAAACCAGGGTTTTCTCTCCAACCCTAACCTCATAGAATCCATCAAACCCTAATAATCAATTTGCCTAGGGTTTTCTTCAAACCCTATAATTCTTTTAGGTCTCCACCATCCTCTTCTTGCTTCTTTCAAAGGTGTCATCACTAGGGTGATCTCCATGGATTTTCTTCAACCTGGCTCTATTACCATGTTACTTTTTCATAGGGCTACATTGTTCTTTACTTTGATAATTGCATTTCTTCATTAATACATTAATTTAACCCAATATCATCATTACATTATTCATATATACACCATTACTCATCAGCATATGCAATTATATAGAAAGAGCAACATCATCATCATCAATGCAGTGGAACATAAAAGAACAATAGAAGAAAAGAATGTACACACATAGAGACACCAGGATTGGTCCGAGACCAGGGAAAAACCCACTATGGGGAAAACCCTTACAAATATTCTTCTTATTAGATTGTCATCAAATGATTCAATAAAAGAGAGTACAATGATCCATGACTTTATCTATGCAACAAAACAACTATGATATCCATTAAAAAAATCTAATCATGCTTATAATCACAACCTTGATTCTGATTGTAGTGTGTTGTCATTGATTGTAGTCAACTACTGGATATTTTTGTCATTATGATGAACAGTAATGTCACTGAGATGAGTCCTCGGAATACTGAAATCTCATCTTTGAGTCCCGGACACGAGGAGGGGCTTTGCGAGCATCTATAACACTATGGATGCTCTCTATAGAACCCGAAGACTACATCTGAAATAGATTTGGACACTCCCAGGTGAACTGGATGAGAGTGTCCAGGGCCAAACTGACTCAGATCTACCTCAAACCATGGATGCTCTCATAAGACTTTTGTGTGAGCTTCTATGGTAGCCTGAATGCTCTCAGTACCATATTGTGCATGTGTCCACGGACCAAACTAAGTAGTGGAAACCCTAGCCTCTTGGACGCTCCCATAAACACTTTATGTCAACGTCCAAGGCTCCCTGGACATTGTCAGGACCATACCGTGCCAGCATCCAGGGACAAACATACTCAATTACATGCCAGCATCCAAGATCCAGAAAACCCTAGATCAATGCGAGGTTTGACCTGGTAGTTTCAGACCCTTTGCGCAAGCTTTCCTCCGTCAGACCTGTGTGAACCAAGATAATAAGAGAATAGAAGATGGCTTGATCAAATGTTTCCAAATTAGCTTGAGGTCTCTTCTATTTATAGGCTTTAATTAGGGTCCACTTGGGGTTGAGGCTGACCTATACAATTTAACATGAGCTTAGGGCCGACCTAACCCAATATACATGAGTGAATAAATAAATTCAAAAACCAATTTTGTCTTGTCCAAATAAGGTGATATTTAGGTCAAGTTTGGTCCTCTCGAAAAGAGGAATCTAATGCAATCATCATCTCATTCATCTGAGCTATCCAAGGTGGAATTTTCCCGCACTTGCAAAAACATTAACAGGAAAGATAGTTCACGGGACACCTCATTCCCAAAGTGTTTTTTGTGGCCAAATGCCAGCTCCTTAGGGATGCCAAATGTGTAATACCATGGATAAATAAAACAATAGCCGCAATGTCAATTGTGTTATTGGATGTGGGCATGGCCTCATCCCATTTGGTGAACATAATCAATAACAATTACTATGTATTTGTGACCATTTTGGGACAGAGGATTGCAAGTCATGAAATCAATACCACATTCATAGAGGGGGATTGCTACAATAATAGGAATGAAATGGATTTGGAGGGTATCATGTCATATAGGTGCATAATTGACACTTTGTGCATCATTTGACTTCCTAAATGCAATTTCAAAAAAGTGAGGGCTATAAATAATTAGTGCAAATAATTTTTTGGGTGGTTAACGACCTATAGAAATGCTCGTCGCGGACCTTGCTATAACATTCATTTAAAACCCACTTTGATTCTTTGAAAGTGAGATATCAATGCAAAATGGTATCGATGCATTAGTATAGTACATATTTGTTGAGAAGACAAAGAGGTTCTTGGTGGAAAATACATCGCCAATCATATTGCAAGAAGTGAGGACCAAAATTTTGGGTTGATGGGTAGATAAGAAGCCATACCAAGGATTGTCTAATGAAATAATGAAGAGTTGTTTTTTAGGGAAAGCATTGTGAACAGGAGGATCTTTGGTATTTGAGGGGAAGTCAACAATGAATTTTGTGAGTATTAAGGCATTCTTGCTCTTGGATGAGAAAAAAATCTAAATCAATTTCTTCAAGTATGACTATCCATGGGGTGAATTTTTGGTTCATCATTCTATACATGAGTAAATATCGCATGGGGTTCAAACTTGTAACTACTTTTGTAGTCTTGAGAATCATATGTAGTGCCGTAATTTTTGGATTTTGTAAACTAACACAAGGCCAATTTTTTTTTCATTTGGTTAATAATTAAGGGTTGGTATCAACAAGTTTTTACTCATGTTGTAGATGACATACTCTCGATTTTTAACTCATTGTTGGACTAAGATCCCTGCAATGGTGACCTCATAGGTTGATAGGTAAAAGGAATAGCCTTTGTTGCAATCATTAGGACTTATAAATGGTGCTTTTGAAAATGCATTCTTTAAATTATCAAAAAATTGTTATGCTTGTTTGTCGCATTAGAAAGGGATGCCTTGATAAAGGAGAAAGAGAAACCCACAGGCACAAGTTGTTTAGTCTATGACAATGTGTCGTAGGAAATTGGCCTTGACTTGAATACTTTTCAAATGGTGTTGAGTTTTTAGGTGGGAGGCTCTCTTAAATGGATTGAACCTTGACAAGGTCCACCATAATGCTTTATTAATAAACAATGAATCTGAGCAAGCATCCAACAAATACATAAAAAACAAAATTAAGTGGGTTCAAACAGAGTTTATATTGACAAAATTGTTGAAAAACTATTTGTAGATATTCAATATGTTGAGATTTCTACTTGGAATGAGCAATGATATCATCCAAGTAGGCAAGTATAATATAAGCCCGATCATGAAAGATATTGTTGATGGCTCATTGGAAGTTGGTGCCAACATTATTCAGGTTGAAGGGAATCACTCAATAAGCGAAGGTTCCCCAAATGGTAATAAAGTTGGGCTTGTATTTATCCACATGGTGGATATAAATCTAGTTATAGCTTGAGAAGCCATCCGTAAAGGATAAATTTTCATTCCCATCACATACATTAATGACTTGGTCAATGAATGGAGTGGGAAAGTTATCCTTTGGACAAGCTTTATTAAAATCACATAAATTAATACAAATCCAAATAATACCCTGTTTCTTCATGATAATAATGAGGCTAGAAACCCATGATATGTATATGATAGGGAAAATGAACTTAGGTTTATGCAATTTTTCAAGATGGGTGCAGAGGATGTTGCTTCTCAAGAATAAAAGGAGCATCTAGCCAAGTGTCAATGTGGTATTATATGATGGTAGAACTAAGTTCATACATTTCTACATATTACCATGCTAAAATATCATGATATTCTTAGAATACGACCTAAGGTGACAACCTTTTCAGGCACGCACGTTGCCCCTAGTGTTATATCTTCGACAATACTAGGCTTAGTCAAAATGTAAACCTTGATGGAAGGAGATATATTAGCCATATTTCTCTCTTTGAAGGCATATGATGCTAGAATGTGATTTTTGAACCAATCAACATGGACTAGGGGAATAAATTCCTTTGTTTCTATTGCACATATGCTAGTCACATGTGGTGTGTGAGGGATAAAGGCTACTTCAGGTTAAAAGAACGAGATTATGATGCATGGAATGTCAAGGACACTCAGTTTTTGTCATGACTTTAAGGATGAATTCATTGGAGTGGAAGACATCCGAGAAATGCGGTAATGTCAAAGATGACTCATGAAGTAGAGGTTGGCATGTGGAAGTATTAATAGACATAAATCATGCAACATCATGCTAAATTCCATAAGACCATTGGAGAATAACATATCATAGATGGGGTGGGTCCACATTGTCATAGATGACACTAACTTCATGTTGGACAAAGTGATCTCAACACCATAAAATGATGAGAAGGCAATTGGTATTATTATCCCCATGGAGGAGGAAATATAGTAGATGTGCTCATGAGTATATGTGTCATTAGAAATAAATGGTGGAGTAATCCATTTTTGTGATCCATGTGGGGGTGCAAGTTGATCCTTCAATGGTTGTGCTAATGTGTTGGGAGCCACACTGGGAGTTGAATCATTCTACAAGGTGTTCGAGTTACTTGGGATGTTAGGAGTGGCTTCAATCTAAGGTGTATTAGGCTCCAAATGAGAGGTTGATGGGTCTCCCTAATAGGTACAATTCAAGGCCCATTTGACCATCCTTTGGCATATTTTAACCTCCATTTTTGCATTTCATAATATCTTTTTCCAATTATAATGTGTTCTTAGGAAGGTTAGGAGACATTTACCACATATTGTATCCTAATGCATTAAATGTAATGGACAAAGAGGATTTATTATGCAAAACATGTTGGAGACTAGAAGGAGAATATTTTGGAGGTTGGTTCCTTGCTTCAAACCATCAACAACTCGGTTGGATCATGATCAGTTACCACCCCTCAGTGGTTGCGACTTCACCAAGAGACTAGATCCACCTTTTTACAAGTTTTGGAGGGAAGTGTCCCTCCCTTCAAGGAGACTTCCCCTCAATCACTTTTTGTATAAATAAGAGAGCCTAGAATCTCAGTAGGGATTCGAATTCTAGTGGAAAGACACTGACTATTGGAGAAGGAGACTCTTGATTGTTAATTATGTTATCATGTTACATGTTTGAACAATTTGTGAGATTAATGAAAAGAATAATTTTGTTCCCAGCCTAAGTTTGTTTCAAGGGACCCGAGTCTCCTTGAGTTAGGGCCCATCCCAAGTGCTCAAGCCCCTTACTTTATATATCTCTTTATGCATTCCTTTTGCATGCACTTAGTCTAGCTGAGGTTTTTTACAAATATGGTTTATAAGAAAAGCATTATCTCTACAAGTTAATAGGTGAATCTCTTTGGAAGCTTGGTTGCGTACCTTTTTTGGAAAAGCACCAAAAACAATTTTTATTTTATGCAATAAATATATTCTCTTCCAAATTCAACACATCCTATCATTATCATATCGTTTTCTGCAGTTAATGGTTTGAAATTCATTTAATCACCTTGTTTTCATCAATTAGACATGTACTTTGTGTGAATATGGAGTATATTAGTCCATAGAGTAGAATAACATCATTATATATGCATGAGAATCACCTCCTTCAACACCCCTCCTTCCATTACCATCCATTTCCGCAAATTGTCTATGTGCTAGAAATTATCTTATCGAGCTACCGAAGACTTCTAGTTTGACTTCTCCCTTTCACAAGTTAGTATACTAAGTATGTATGGGCTTGGTAAAGTCTCTTGCACCCTTACATAGCTTCCCACCACTTTCTTCCACCTTTATACCACTCCTAGAACCATAATATTTCTTTCAGATGCTTTCCTATAGAGAAACAGGGCATCCTATAGAAACCTTGTAGCAGTACACAAAATTCTTCAAAGTGTGTCCAAAATTTCCTCCAAAAAAATATTTTCACTTATCATCACTCCACAACATCCTGTAAGCCTTGAATATGAACTTGAGAAGACTAGAAACCCTCTATATACTTTATTTTCATCAATGTAGCTTCAATCCCGCAACTAGGGCATATTGGTTTGGTTATGTGTTAAATAGAATGAAAGTAGATTATCTTTAGCACACTTGAGCATTTAATTTTTTTTTGCAAGTAGAATAGAATTTACATTATTTGCAATAGCATAGATTTGTTTCCTACAAAGTAGATTAGAGTTACTTTCTGGTGTTTACTGTCATGCAAATAAATTAGGGTTATTTTCTGCAAGATAGATTAGGATCTCTTTTATGGCATTTACTTTCATATAAATAGATTAGGGTTTCTTTAATGCAGTATAACAAGTTATTCTTTAGGCATCTCTTTTCTTTCAAAGATAAGCTGTGTAGTTTTCCTTTTATTGGATTTTACAAAGTGGTCTCTATACATCTCAATTCAATTCATTGATTTAGATCATCTTAATTAGAATCTCACTTGTTGTGCATATAAAACTGACACCTCTTAAGTTTGTATGAACTCCTGATTGATAAATAAAATTTGGTATCCCTGGGAGTTGCAACATTCTTATTGTATTACTAGCACTCATCATATGCCTCAATCTAAGGAAAATGGGGCTTCTGATGAGAGGTAGATATCGACTAAGCCATACAACATCAATGGTATGAGATTATTAGAGGATAAATATAGATGAAATGATTATCATTAGTGCATAATGCATAAAGGTGTTCCATCTGCAAATTAACTAAGGTAGTGACATAGTAAATGGTAGATGGTGCATCATCAGTGTTTGGGTTTGGTGGAAGTAATGGTGTGACAATTGAAACATGACATATGGTTACTAACACATCTCGATATCAAGGGAGATTGGGAAAATAATGATTATAATACCTATGTTGTGTGAAAATGACATAACAGTGGTTAGTGTGAAGACTTTTATTACATGAAGGAGTAACTCCATTAGACGATGAGGTAGGAAGTAAAGGTAGTTCCTAAGGGAATGAATGATATCCTCCAACTCTTGAAGAGTGGGACATAGATTAGTAGGGTGTCAATGTGTGTCATAGAGGGTGCATGGGAGACTCGCCCTAGGCGTAGGTGGTGTTGGAGCATCTTCCTTCTTTTTCTTTTTCCTTCTTACCTCCATTTTAGTGCCCTTTGGTTTCCTTTTAATGGTTATCATTTTTTAAGGAGTAGGGTCCTTTGAAGATGAGGTAGATGAGATATATCTAATGGGAATGACAAGTACCATAACATATGTGGCAGGTGGTGCCAAATACCAATAAGCAACACCAAATCCATGTTTGGTAGGGTGAGTGTTGTGATCACTTGACGTGAGGTGAAAATATATGGAAGTCACATGAAGGGAGTTTGAGTGATTACATATGGTAAGAATGTCATGTTACCCATGAACCCCATATTTGATTTAGTTTTCATTCATTGTTTGGTCTAAGATGATTCACTAAAAGAGGTGGTTACTACACACATAGGTTCCAATCCAGACATAAGCATGGAAGGGGAGTCTCCAAGGTAGGTGATGAGCATTTCAATCAATTTTATAATTGTGCAGAAAGATAACCAAAAGACTATACATTTAATTGTCAATTGGAGGTTCGTATGGAACTTGCTAACTATCATGCACCATATGTTCTAGCACAATTTGAAGTTGTAGTAAACTAAATGAGTGTCACGAGACAAGATATTGAGATGTGTTCACAAGTCAAAAAGAGAAATATACTTGCCATCAAATCCATAATTACGAGAATGTAAAAGTCACACTTGCAAGAAAGTAAATGTCACACTTACAGGAAACTAAATATCACACTTGCAAGAAATAAATCACTCTTGCATAAAATAACTCACAAAGGCATCAAAGTTTCTTGTTCTAGTGTTAAAATTATCTTGGTAGGTATAATAAAAATGTAGTTTCATGTGCAATATGATGCAATAAATCACAAACCATGAAACCACATGTTGTTTATAAAATAAATAAGGCTATAAATCAAATGCTCTAAATAGAACCCAATTGAAAATATGGTAAACATAATTCTAGAAGAAAGAAGAGTATTATGGTTTCAACACAGAGTTGCAAAAATGATATACGTAACAAATTGATGTGTAATCCCCGTGACAATGATTAGTTTGTAATTAAGTTAATGTTAATGAATGAATTATAGCAATAAATACATGCTACATAGTTGCAACAATATAAATAATTAGAGTTGCAGTAATAAACCTAACAATTCAGAGTTGCTTACAAAAATTGAAATCTAGAGTTGCAAAAATATGAATATCAATTTTATTGTAAATGAACTTCATAGTTTCAGCAAAAGAAATATCAGAGCTACAACAATCTATATTTAGTGTTGCAAAAAAGGAAATATCATAGTTACAACTAAGCACTAATTAGAAGAATTGTTGGAAATAAAAAAAAAGAAATAAATAAATATCATATACAATATCCATCTCATAAGGCTCGATCTATCAACTACAAAAAGTCCGTGTGAAATATTTGAACTTAGATTCAAATAACAAGGCCTAGTCTTCAACTTCAAATTTCTTCTTATTAATGAACTTGTCATTCCACCAAGTTCTTTGATGTTGTATCATTGTTGTTTGGTGTAGGAAAATTGGTGCAGTTCATCTAGCTCATTGACTTAGAGGAGTCTCTGATTCTGGGTTTTAGATAATCCATACGAAGTTGTACCATTATCTTGAGTGTTTGGATTTTTGTTTCGATTGGAAACAATAATTTTTTTACCTAAACCAATTCGTATTGGGTGCGCTTGATAGTATCCCTAAATTTCATTTGCTAGGCCCATATAGACTTAGGGAGTCTCTCAACCCAATCCTTGAGGTGTATTCGAACAATATTTGTATGATAGTCTTAATAATACTATTTGTCCCTTCCACTTTCCCATTAGATCGTAGATGATATGGTGTAGTAACGCTATGTTTGATCTTGTATCCATCCGTCAAGTTTGTAATGACCCTCGAAGTGAATTAGGTCCCTCCATTACTAACTATTTCCTGAGGTAACCCAAACCTGGTGAAGATCTTCTCATGAATAAATTTTTCTATTACTTGCTCATTTGCGGCTAGGAATTCCTTGGCTTCCATCCACATTGCAATATAATCAATACATATGAGGATATGGGAGTTATAGTGGGAAGAAGGATTGACTAGTCCCACAAAATTGAGGGACCATTTATCAAAGGGATCTAATACCAAGTATGGCTACAATGACATCTACTAGTCTTCCCATGCACTTGCAACTATCACACCTCTTTACATATTCCTTGGCATCCTCGAAGATGGCAGGCCAATATTACCCTTGGTGAAGCACCTTGTACCCAATTATCTTATCTAAAAAGCAGAAGCCACATGGACCATCATGGTAAGCTTTCAATATCTATTAGATCTTGTCTTTGTTGAAAATGGCAACAAGAAATGCTAAAAATAGAAGTGCTAAAAATAGCACTGCTATAAATAGCAGTTTGGGTACCATTGCTGGATTGAGCAACAAGGAATGAAAAATGAAAGTGCTAAGGATAGAATTGCTATTTTTAGCAGTTCGGGATGGATTCCAATTTTAGTCAGTCCCTGGACTAAAATAGGAAGTAAAATTCGAATTTGAACTTAACAACTTTTTGAAAATAAATTAATTAATTCACCATGAGTTAATTAGTTGTGAAAAATCAAACATGAAGTCTATGTGAGAACATGCAACAGGTTCTCCATTAATTGAGGAATTTATCCATCAGTTAAAGAGATAAGGATGAGTTCTAATTTGAGTTGTAATTAATTGGCTCAGTTAACTGAGTCAAGTCCAATGAGATTGATTTAAACAGTTTGTTTAAATTAATGTGAGTTCAGTTAGTTAATGCATGCTTGTAATATTTCTGTTGCACTTCAGATAACTAAATATTCTCTCATGAATAACTCATGCATGTCAATTTAGACAGAGACCCAGTTGAGATGAGAGGAGGGACAATGTACTACCAGTTGGATGGATTTTTCCTATAAAGGAAACTCATCCATGGAGAAGGATTCATCTCCTTCAGGATTGCATAGTTAGATCAGAGGTTAGTGAGTGTGTGAAGAGGCCAATTCACACAAGTGGCTGCACTGGACCCCAAGGAAAATTATGCAAAGAAATAGGAGGCTTGGAGGGCAGAGGAGAAGGTTTGAGAGAGGCCTTTGACTGTCTATGAGCAGCAGAGGGATTGCAGAGAGAGCAGGATAGCTTGTGAGCTGATTCTTTTTGTAATCTAGACTATATTTCCACTTGTATGATAATACAGAGTTGGGGTTTTAGGTTGAGGCTTTCCCCATGATATTTCTTCTGTGTTATGTGTGATTGCTTCTCATTCTTAGTTATATGTGTTCTCATTGATCGTGCTCAATTTGATTAAGCTTCTGCAAAGTGTTGTAAAAGTAGATCTTGTATTGTGTTTTAGGATATTGCATAATCTGTTGATCTACAGTGGGAAATTTCTACATGGTATTAGAGCAAAGGTGATCAAAGCGAAGAATAGTATACAAGAAGGAGAAGTTCGAAGTTTGTGGTTTCTGAATATTGAAATCGAGTTCTTATCACATCTCAATTTCCACTATGGCATTTAATGGTTTAAGAATCGAGTATGATTTTAATGGCAACTCGAATTATATAGCCTGGAAGGATCACATGGAGGCAATATTAGAGGATAATGGTCTAAAGGATTTCATTGATCAAGAAGTCCCCAAGCCAACTAATGCTACTCAACTGGAAGAATGGAAGAAATGTGTGGCTAGAGCAAGGAGAATCCTCTTGGAGGGAGTTCGAGACCACATTGTCTCGAGCCTCCATGGGAAGGAGACACCATTTTCAATGTGGAAAACATTGAAAGATCTATATCATAATAGCAGCGATCAGAGGAAGTTGGCACTGAAGGACAAGCTTCGAAAGATCAAGTGTGAAAAGGGCGACACGATCTCTACATATCTGAACAAGCTCACCACATGCAGGGATGAGCTTGGAAGTGTAGGGATCGCGACAGCTGATGATGACATGGTGAGTCTTGCACTCCTCGATTTTCCTAAGAGCTGGCATAGTTACCAGGACTCAGTTAATGGAAGAGAGAAACTTCCAGATTGGGAATGACTTTGGTCACATCTGATGTAGGAGGAGATAAGAAGAAGCACCAGCGCTAGTTCTTCATCCGTAGAGGATGAAGAAAACTGTGCCTTAGTGAGTAAGGTGAAGAAGGGGAAGGAGAAGGATTCTCTTTCCCAATCCAGTTCTTCCCAAGGTGGGAAGAAGTTTGACAAATCGAAAGTGTGATGCTTTCGTTGTCATGAGGTGGGCCATTTTGCTACAAATTGTCCACTGAGGAAATCCAAGAAGGGATCCATGGAAGGATCAGAAGGTGAAGCGCTGGCCTCACAGTTTGAGTTGGATTTCACACTATTCGCATCCATGGTTTCATCCATGGTGGGAAGTGGTTGGTTTCTTGACAGTGGAGCTTCTTTCCACATGACCGGCAACAAGATTTTGTTCAACACTTTGGAGGAGAAAGATCTCCAGATACTCATAGCGATGGGTAATGATGAAAAGTATAGTGTCTCAGGTGTAGGCACGGTTGTTTTTCAGAGGGAGCATGGAGCTCGCATTACCTTGACCGATGTCAAGTATGTACCAGGACTGAAGAGAAATTTGGTTTCGATCACGATGATGGAAGATAGAGGCTATGATGTAGTCTTCAGTAAGGGAAAGGTTTTCCTTAGACACATCATCACTAGACAGGTGAAGTAGATCGCTTCACGGGTCAAGAACCTATATGCTCTTGAGGTTTAAGATGCATGTAAAGCCTTGAGGAGCAAGGCAACCGCTGGAAACTTGGTGGTTGAGAGGGAGAGTACATTACCTCTCAACATGTAGCGCCAGAAGAAGTCTTAGACAATTGTGGAGGAGCCATGATTGGTGAAGCAACTTCAGGAGGTTATGGAGCAGCCACAACTGGAGAAGCCGAGAGGAGACAGAGTGGAGGCATCCACTCATGTAGATACCTCCAGTAGGGGGAAATTTCGAGCCAGGTGGGTAGAGGGATCACATGCATCCATACCTCCAGGTCGAAGGTGGGGCGATGTGGAGTGACAGTCCCAAGAAGGCTGGAATAGGGGCAGGATCATTGAGGTACCCAACCTCTTTGATTCGACTTTGCTACAGGAGCCCTGATGAGGAGTAGCAGGACTGACTGAGTGGGTAGAGATAGATGTGGATGGAGTGGCAGAGCGAGCTACAGTGCAGGAATCCCAAGACAGTGTAGAGCTAGCAAGCTGCAACAATGCGAGAGGCACAGGAGTTTTGCACCAGTGCAGGATGGCACAGAGAGGTGTGCAATGGTGCGAGATGCATGGAGTGCTGCAACAGCTCAGAGGTCAAAGAGGGAGCACTTGTCAGCGACAGATGAAGCTTCAGCATCAGAGTATGTTTCTAGCCCAATAGAGAGGTCAGTTGGGAGTTTTTTTGTTTCTAGAGTTGCTGGAGCAACCACACTTGGTAGAAGTGTTGCATGTAGAACATTCCAAAGGTACAGGATCAGGTTCAAGTTGAAGCCTTTCTTGTTGAGAGGGAGTGTTGAAAATGGCAACAAGAAATGCTAAAAATAGCACTGCTATAAATAACAGTTTGGGTACCAGTGCTGGATTGAGCAACAGGGAATGAAAAATGGAAGTGCTAAAAATAGCAATGCTATTTTTAGCACTTCAGGATGGATTCCAATTTTAGTCAATCCCTGGACTAAAATAGGAAGTAAAATTCGAATTTGAACTTAACAGCTATTTGAAAATAAATTAATTAATTCACCATGAGTTAATTAATTGTGAAAAATCAAACATGAAGTTTATGTGCGAACATGCAACAATTTCTCCATTAATTGAGGAATTTATCCATCAGTTAAAGAGATAAGGATGAGTTCTAATTTGAGTTGTAATTAGTTGGCTCGGTTAACCGAGTCAAGTCCAGTTAGATTGATTTAAACAGTTTGTTTGAATTAATGTGAGTTCAGTTAGTTACTGCATGCTTGCATATAACTGTTGCACTTCAGATAACTAAATATTCCCTCATGAATAACTCATGCATGTCAGTTCAAATAGAGACCCCGTTGAGATCAGAGGAGGGATAGTGTACTACCAGTTGGATGGATTAATCCTATAAAGGAAACTCATCCATGGAGAAGGATTCATCTCCTTCAGGATTGTGCAGTTAGATTGGAGGTTAGTGAGTGTGTGAAGAGGCCAATTCACACAAGTGGCTGCACTGGACCCCAAGGAAAATTGCACAAAGAAATAGGAGGCTTGGAGGGCAGAGGAGAAGGTTTGAGAGAGACCTTTGACTATCTATGAGCAGCAAAGGGATTGCAGAGAGAGCAGGATAGCTTGTGAGCTGATTCTTTTTGTAATCCGGACTATATTTCCATTTGTATGATAATAGAGAGTTGGGGTTTTAGGCTGAGTCTTTCCCCATGATATGTCTTCTATGTTATGTGTGATTGCTTCTCATTATCAGTTATATGTGTTCTCATTGATCGTGCTCAAATTAATTAAGCTTCCGCAAAGTGTTGTAGAAGTAGATCTTGTATTGTGTTTTAGGATATTGCATAATCTATTGATCTACAGTGGGAAATTTCTACAGTCTTCTCACACACATCTTTGGATGATGAGATCAATTCATGCGGAGAAGAGATGGCTATCGATCCATGAGATCCTCTAAATTTCTCTAATGATATTTTGTCTTTCCATGTGGAAGTATACCTACAGCCAAGTAATTAGTGATATTTGTGAACCAAGGAGAGTTAGTAGAAATTGCAAATAGGTTCTCGTTAGGGAAAGATGCTTCTACAGGGGGCTTAATTTTGTTAGATGTGAGCCTTGAAAGAAAATAAACCACTACATTTCTTTCTCGTGTTATTTTAATACAATTATATCATATTCTTGTAATAACAATAACCACCTAGTTACCATACCTTTAGTAATTGGGTTGTCCATTAAATATTTTATGGCAACAAGGTTAGCGTGCAACACTACTAGGTATCCCATGATGCAATGCTGAAAGTTATTAATTTCATGTATCACCACAAGAAATTCTTTTTCTGTTACAATATAATTTAATTCTATAGGTGAAATATTTTTGTTGATGTAGTAGATTGTGTATGGATCATTGCCTTCAAATTATCCCAAAACAAAATCTATAGAAATATGAAATGGGAGGGACCATTTGGGTCCTTTGGAATTAGGATCCTTAGATACCTTGGGTTTCAGTTCTTGTAGTGCGTGCTGGAAACTCTTTATCTGTAAAAACTTAGAATTCTTGTTAATAAAAGCAAATAATGGATGAGCAATTTGTGAAATTTTTTCAATACATTGACATTAGTAACCATCATGTTGTAAGAAACTATGTACCTATTTTTTTGAATGTGGAGTCAACAAGATTAATATTACCTAATTTTTTGTCAAATCTACTTGGATGCCTTTAATTGAAATGTGGTTCCCCATGCCATCAATTAATATCATTGGACATTTCACATTACTGAGGGGAATGTTAGATTTTTTACACCTTATTAATGTTCTCTCTAAATTTTCTAATGGCTCATAAAATTCATCACCATATGTGTAAATTCATCCACATAGTTTTCCACATTATCATGAATCAAGTTGGAAAATATACCAATTATAGCCCTTTGAAAGGTGACAAGAGAATTACATAAATGACAGAACATGATAGGAAAATCCCCCCCATGGATAGGTAAACATTTTTTTGTCTTTATCCTTAGGCTTTGTTCCACCTAATTTGCATTTTTATTCTCACGTTATATTTGATGAGAAAGGTCATGGGTTTACTACCAATAGTGATTGCTAGAAAGAATCATGACTTTTGCAAAAGATGGAATTATAGTTTTATAAACTAACCTCTTTTGCAGCGATCAAATATGAATTATATCATTGTAGACAATGAACTCAATATGTATAATTATTATTACTTTCCTTCACTTTGGGATCATGTTTTGAAGATATTTATAAAATCAATGGAAGACCTATCCATCCATTTATTCATGATAACAATCATTAATGTTAATTGTGGCATCGAAGGTACCTATTTTTTTTAATGTGGAGTCAACAAGCTTAATATTACCTAAATTTTTGTCGGATCTACTTGGATGCCTTTAGATAAAATGTGGTTCCCCATGCCATCAGTTAACATCATTGCACATTTCACATTACTGAGGGGAATGTTATATTTTTTACACCTTATTAATGTTCTATCTAAATTTTCTAATGGCTCATAAAATTCATCACCATATGTGTAAATTCATCCACATAGTTTTCCACAGTATCATGAATCAAGTTGGAAAATATACCAATTATAGCCCTTTGAAAGGTGACAAGAGCATTACATAAATGGAAAAACGTGATAGGAAAAACCCCCCCGTGGATAGGTAAACATTTTTTTATCTTGATCCTTAGGCTTCGTTCCACCTAATTTTCATTTTTATTCTCTCACATTATATTTGATGAGAAAGGTCATGGGTTTACTACCAATAGTGATTGCTCGAAAGAATCATGACTTTTGCAAAAGATGGAATTATAGTTTTATGAACTAACCACTTTTGAAACGATCAAAGATGAATTATATCATTGTAGACAATGAAGTCAATATGTATAATTATTATTACTTTCCTTCACTCTGGGATCATGATTTGAAGATCTTTATAAAATCAATGGAAGACCTATCCATGCATTGATTCATGATAGTAATCATCAATGTGAACTGTGGCATCGAAGGTTCACTCATCTTCACTATAAAGCATTGCCTCATGTGAGAAAGATGGTTTTTGGAATGCCTAAGATTAGAGTGGATCATGATGGAGTTTGCCAAGGGTGTGCAAGTGGAAAGCATGTAAAGGGACCCTTCCCTTCAAGAAAAAGTAGAACCAATCAGGTCAAGCATTTGGCATGTTCAAAGACTTCAAGACTCTTGAAGAAGTCTTCACTGGTGAAAAGCCCGAAGTTGGACACTTGAGGATCTTTGGCTACCCTGTCTACTTTAATGTGCCAAAGGAAAAGAGGACCAATCTGGAAGCTTCAGGTAAGAAAGGTATGTTTGTTGGTTATTATGAAAATTCTAAATCTTACAGAATATACATACTTGGTCAAAGAACTATAGAATTTAGCAAGGATGTAACATTTGATGAAGATGTATCTCTTGGAATGGAAAGAGATACTCCTCCCCCTCCTTCTAAGGTTGAAATTCAGGATGATGCCTTGGATGCATAAGACAATCCTGAGCCTAGTCATGATCTTGCTAATGAACCCATGAAGCCCATGGATCCCTTGGATCCTCCTCCATGTGATCCTCCAGCTAAAAGAGACCATTATGGCTTCATAAAGCTTTACAAGATGTTGATAGACATGCTTCCCCCAAAGGAACCTTCAGATAAAGCAAGAAATCATGTTGGTTCCAGGGATACGTTGTAGCCATGAGTAACATTATTCAGGCTGAACCATTAAATTTTGAATAACCAGTGAAATATCAAGTATGAAAAGATGTGATGGTCGAAGAATATGAGTCCATCATACATAACGATATATGAGAAGTAGTTCCAAGACCCAAAGGTAAGTCTGTTGTGACTTCTAAATGGTTGTAAAAAATCAAACATGGTGCAGATGGTAGTGTTGAAAAATATAAATCTATATTTGTGGGTATACATTTCTCTCGGAAAGAGGGAGTATACTATGATGAGATTTTTGCACTTGTTGCTCGATATACTACCATCCAATATATTTTGGCTCTAGATGCTAGCTAGGGATGGACTCTTCACTAAATGGATGTGAAAACGACTTTCGTACATGGCTTCCTCAGGGAATAAGCATTTGTGGAGAAACCACAAGGCTTTGAAGTTGATGATAGGAAAACTCATTCGTGTAGACTGAAGAAAGCTCTTTATGGATTGAAGCAAGGCCCAAGTGCTTGTTATGCCCACATTGATAACTTATTGATGAAATTTGGTTTTACCAGAAGCAATGTTGATCGAAATATCTACTTCAAAATTGTCCAAGGTATGCCACTGATTTTGGTATTATATGTTGATGACTTATCTTGATAGGTGGAGAACCTTTTATCCTTCAGTGTAAGAGAGAGTTAGCTTCTGAGTTTGAAATGAAAGATATGTTGAAATGTCTAACTAGGTTTGATCTTCATGATGTCTAATTTAATCATGATTTTATATATTTGATGAAAAGAGAAAAATAAATTTTACTATTATTATTTTGTAGCATGGGTTTCATGCTCAAGTCAATTTTATTTGTAGGTTAAGCACCCATTGATTGCTTCTAGGGCTTTGTCATATAGTATAGGAGTCAATTTTTTCATTGCAATATATGAATGACCCCATTGGGAACTTTGTATTATGTAAAAGAAATTTATTTAAGTCATAAAATATGTCAAAGATACCCCAAGACCAAATTGGCCTTCACAGTGACAAGTTGGCCTCATGAACAACTATTCAACCACCATGAAGAATCCTATATAGAAAGAGCTCGACCTCATTTGTAGAAGGCATCCAAAAAGTTTGTTTAAGCATAAGAAGCATAAGAATAACTGGCGAAGAAGAATATAATAAAAGAAGGAAGAATCAAACTATTTTTAAGGCTACTTCACCTCACACATGCAAAATTATTAGGGCGTCAATTTATTGCATCTAGACTGAATTGTAGTCACATCAAGAGGACCCAAAATTGGTGTCAAAAAGAACCAGTTTGAAGGTTGAGTTTCTAAGGGAAAAGGAAATCCTCCAGCAAAGAAGAAAAGGGATCTATTCTACCATATATCCTTCACACGTGCAGGCTAGGGTTTCTATCATAAGGCCCGAAATTGCAGTCAAAATAACATATCCGATATTTTTTATCAAAGAACAAAGTTGCAATGACTAGAAGGAAAGTTTGACTTAAGTTGATTTTGTGAAGGTCAAAAGGAGAAGTTGACTTGGTATTCGAGGGAAATTTGACAAGGGTCTTAGGCCTTAGAATTCATCATCTAAACATTTTATAAGAAGATAAGAATTCTTGTGAGTTTTCCTCTCAAGAGGAGAGGTTTTGGCCCTGGCTTACAACCTACATTTTTTTCCTCTTGTCTCTTTGATCTTCATAGTTTGGTAGTTGTTTGATGATAAGAACATAATAATAATAAAGTAAAATAAGAATTTAATCAAGTAAAAGAACATGTCAATCAGCTATCAAAGTAAGATAAATCACCTAATTAATTTTTCCCTAGATTTCTTAACATGGTATTAGAGCTAAAGTGACGACAACAAAAAGAAGAAGCAACTTGAAGATCACTCCATTGAAGAAGGATACATTTGGGCTAAGAATAAGAAGAGAATCAAGGGAATCAATGCATCAAGAAGGACTATCCATCTCATCACAAGGACAAGGATTACATCATCATAATAAGAATAAGACCTCAAAGACCCCGCCTCCATCTAACGAAGGAGCCTACACTTGAAGCATTATTGGCAAGCTTTAAATTTCTATAATCATCATCCAAAGGAAGCAAGAAGAAGAATTTCATTCACTATCAAAGAAATTAAGGTAATATCCCTCTCAATTAAGAAAGGATCTCTTCTCAAACATACTTGAAGAAATACATCTCTTATCATCTAGAAAAAGAAGTATTATGATCTTTGAAGAAGGAAGACATCATCAAGAAAGAAACCATCTTCAAGAAATCATATTCAATTGTAAACATCATCAAGAAGGAATCAAGTTGAAGATATCATCTTCAAAGGAGCATCTTCAATTGACAAGTAAGTATTCTGTATTTATATCTCAATCTACAAACCAAATGACTTCATTATGCAATGAAAACAATAAATTGGTTGGGACCCTGAACTACCTTGCATGGAATAAGAGAATTGATTTAATTCTTATGGAGAATGAAGTTATTGAAAATGTAAAGGGATCCATCACCAAACCATCTCAAGAGAAATCTCAAACACTATCAATATACATGAAAGGAGAAATAAGGGCATAAAGGATCCTCATAGAGTCAATTAAGGATTCTCTCATCCCTTATGTTGCAAAGTTAAAGACAACAAAGGAAATATATAACAAATTGGTGCAGTTTTTTTTTTCTGTGAGCACTGCAGGAGAGATCATTTTTTTGAGAACTAAACTATACAAGATGAAAATCTCAAGGGAAGAAGGAATATATTCATATTTCATGAAGGTATATGAAATTAGAGACCTACTACAAGAACTTGGAGAAGTAATGTTTGATTAAGAGATGGCCACTATTGTGCTCAATGCACTCCCTGGTGAATGGGGGAATTTTGTATCAAACATCTATGGGAAGAAGGAAACCACTCAGTTCAATGATTTGTGGTCATTATGAAAAATTGAAGAATCTAGATTAAAAGCAAAGAATGATGTTGGGTCAAATGAAAAAACACAAGCATATGCAGCATTGACGAGGAAGAAAGGGAAATTTGGGAAATTTGAGCCTCGAAAGAAGTTTCACAAGAAAATTGATATGTCAAAGATACAATGTTATGAGTGTAAAGAACATGGGCATTTCAAAAGGAATTATCCTAAACTCAAGAATGAAAACAAGAAGAGAAAGGAGAGAAATGAAGCCCATATCACTGAAGAAGTAGAATCTAAAAAGAATAAATCAAAGAAGGAGGAAGTGAAAGATATTTATTATAACTAAAATAACCTCCTTCACATAGCTCATTTCAGCATATAGAAGTTAGAAGTCATGATGGAAAGAATCACAAATATGATAGGATGTATTATAGTAAAGATAGATATGACATCATCATAAAAGCATGGAAGGGTAGCCAAAATAAAAGTCTATATAGTTGAAGCAGTCATCATGATAGAAAGGAAGTAGCTCATGGCATATTCATTGGAAGCATATAAGGATACTTGAAGTATCAATATATATGATTGGATAAATTCCTCTAGCAAGATAGAAGATAAAGAGATAATCATACATCATCATCATTAGGAAGAACCATTTGTAGAATGAGGATTATCAAGATCCTCCATTAGAATCTTCATTGGAAGCTTTACCTCTACTTAGAAGAAGCAAGAGTCTCTCTGGTAGTCTACATTCCACCTTGTGTAGGATCCAATAGTTAAAAGGATGAAGGTATGATGACAAAGGAATGCAGCATGTCAAGTTGGTTGAAGTACTTTCATCTTCAAGAAAGGAAAGGAAGTTTCCAAAAGGAAGTCTAGATGACTATAAGAAGGAAGAGGTATGTATATGTTTAGTAATAGATAAAGTCATGCCATCATAGGGTTGCAGATAGTATGGGTTAAAATTCTCTATATCATAAGCATGATGAAAGAAGAAGAAAATATTCCATTAGAATGATGCATAAAATCATATAGTCAATGTCCTTGTAACTCTTCTACATTTTGACAAGATGAAATCAACATAATATGACCTCATGGAAAATATGAGGTGGTTGACAACAATGGTATACACATGGCTTCCTCTTTCTTGATAATTACTTATGAATTATGTTGTCTTCTTTCACTTCTTTATTAGTTTATCTTTCATCAAGAAATTACCAAATTATATGTATATGAAGATCACAAGAACAAGAGACACAATATGTAGGCGCTTAGCCAGGGAAAAACCCCTATAAGGGAAAAACCTAGTCAAAATCTTCCTTCAGTAGATTCAAAGAAAGATGAGACACTTCCAGACTTCTTAAACCCAGAAAAATACCTCCTCCAACCACCATGTCATCCCTTCCCTTTAATAGATGATCCCTATCAAAGTCTCCAAGTAACAACTCTCCAGTAGTAGCTTCGATCTATAATTTTGGCCTCCTAGTAGCAGAACTTCGACCCCAAACAACAAAATTTTTGACATGTAGTAGACACAAAATTTCGGCCTCGACAACTTCCTAGAAACTTCGCACGGGTGAGAGATAGATAGCCCATAAACTTGAATTAGCTATTCCCAACAAATTTTTTCCTTCTTCATCTATTTCAATCTCTTTTATTTCTCCCTTTGAAGATTGAACTTTTTGAGTGAATGCTCAAAATAGGTCGAATTTCCTCTCTATATATAGCCTTTTTGCTAGGTCGAATTTCCCTAATGTAGGATGATTTCATGGGGACATCGCCGACTTGGTGTGGAGGTGACAAATAACATTTTTGACTCAAAATTAATTCTTTTTAAATTATACAAAAGCCTAAGAATGGTCTAATAAGAATGACAATGACTCTAATGACTCAAGAAAAAACCTAGAAGCCTTCAATGGAGGCTTTTATCTAGAAAACATTGACCCAAACATGAAACCCATGCTTTAATAAGTCCTTTTTTTTTAATAATAAAAATTCATTTGACAAGTACAGTTATGAAGACCAAAACTAGTTACATTCTTTAACACTTCCTCTTAACTGGGGAGGTATTCGTAATTACATACATATAAGAGTACATGGAAGATTTAAAAATGAAATGAACTACGAAGAGTTATAGCACACTCAATATTGCAGACTAGATACTTGACTAGGGTATTCTATCTAGGTGGGACTAAGGGGACTCGATATTTAGACATTCAAACCCATGGATCTAGATGTGTATCCAAGTTTGGAGCTCCTTGACCAATGCCACCCTCCCTCTTTGGGATATAGACATCACCACATAAGCCGACCAGATGTCCTCCCAAGAATCTTGCCATAAAATGATTCATTTATCCCTATGAACTAAATCTATAACATCAACCAACCCAAGCATGCTC
The DNA here is from genome assembly GCA_031772625.1 of Pinus tabuliformis. Taxonomy (NCBI): domain Eukaryota; kingdom Viridiplantae; phylum Streptophyta; class Pinopsida; order Pinales; family Pinaceae; genus Pinus; species Pinus tabuliformis. Next base: position 57,730,060 of record CM062809.1, read on the forward strand.
CTAAAATATTCAAACTTCTTATTCGAAAGAGTTTTTGTCAGCACATCAGCTACATGTTCATCTGTAGGGATATATTGTAGCTTCGCGACTCCATCTTGTACCAAACTCCTAATGTAATGGTACTTTTTGTTGATATGCTTCATCCTTGCATGGAATATGATGTCTTTAAACATCTTGATGCTTCTTTGATTATCACAATTTATTGTTGTAGGATCCATAGGCTTTCCAAACAAATCTGACATGGGTTTTCTTAATCAATCAACTTCCTTTCCTACTTCACATGCAACAACATATTCTTCTTTAGCATTACTTAATGCAACAAGATCTTATTTTCTACTCATCCATGAAATCATTGCAGATCCCAAACTGAAACATCTATAGATAGTGCTTCTTCCACCAGTCTCGCTGCCACCCCAATCAGAATTGGTAAATATTGTTAGCTTGTATGCCTTTCCATCATACTTCAAACAATGATGTATTGTTCCATGCAGGTATCTCAAAATATGCGTGGAAGCTATCCAATCATCATGATGGGGCTCCAATTGAATTTGACTAAGAACATTTACAGCAAAACATATATCAGTGCTTGTATTTACCAAGTACATTATAGAACCCACCAACCTATGATAGCTAATAGGATCGATAGGACTAGAGTTGGAGCTTCTCAACTTATTGAGAATGATGATCATGGGAGTAGTCATAGGCTTGGAATCCATCATACCGAATTTCTGCAATATCTTGATTATGTATTTTCCTTGACCCAGATAAATATCACCAGGTTTTTGCAAGACTTTCAAGCCCAAGTAATAGTGCATGAGTCCCATATATTTCATCTTGAATTTAGTTGCCAACATTTTCTTTCATTCTAGTATTTTGTGCTCCACACCTGTGATAAAAAAAATCATCCACATATAGTAGTATAATGACTAGTTCATTCTTTACCACCTTAATGTAGATATTTGCATTGAAAGAAATTTTGACAACCCAATTCTTAAGAGATATGAATCCATCCTTGCATGCCATGCCATAGGAGCTTACTTCAAGCCATATAAGGCTTTCTTGAGTCTGTAAACATGTGTATCTATGCTATTTATTTGAAAGCCTTTTGATTGTTCAATGTATACTTCTTCATCAATGGTTCCATTTAGAAACGATTTTTTGACATCCATTTGATGGATATTCCATCCCATAGTAATAGTTAGTGAAACTAAAGATCTTATAGTAGTATACCTGGCAGACGAAGCAAAGGTTTGTTCATAGTCTATTCCTTCCTTTTGTGAGAAACCCCTTGCAACAAAGCTAGCCTTGTATTTTTCTATGCTTCCATCAACAACATGTTTGATTTTGTAATTCCATTTTGAGGCAAAAACCAATTTGTCACTTGGTCTAGGAATGATTTACCAAACCCCATTCTTCATGATGGATTGATATTCTTCTTGCATTGTCTTCTTCCATTCTTCTTGATGAGTAATTTTTTCACATGTTGTTGGTTCAACCTCTATCAATTTTTTCATGTATGCTTCATATCCTGAATATGTCTTTGGTCTTTTTCTTTCTATAAAAGTTCCTTTAGTAGCTTCACATCCTTCATCATCTTCAAGTGTAGCTTTTAACCAATTTGGTCTCTTCTCTGTTTTGGGAATGATTACAGGTTGAATAGGCTCACTTGGTCCTTCTTCTTCTTCTTCTTGGTATGTAGTTGTCTTGTTATGATGCTCTTCTTCTTAAAATAGCTGCACACCTTCATCATTAGATTCAATTGGTATATCCTTGGATATTTTGTAGGCATGCTTTTCATCAAATATAACATCCCTACTTACTACATTTTTTCTTCCTTACTTAATGTAGATTCTATACACCTTTAAAGAAAGATTGTAACCAACGAAGCTTCCTTTTAAGCTTTTAGAATCCAATTTATTTTTTTTGTTCTTTTGAACATGCATGTATGTCGGACACCCAAATATTCGGAGATGGTATACACATGGCTTCTTCCCTATGAATGCTTCTTTTGGTGTCATATTATCAAGGATTCTATGAGGACTTCTATTTTGTATGTGTATTGTTGTCATTGTTGCTTCTCACCATAGAAACTTTGGTATATCTTGATCAAATATCATTGTTCGTATAAATTCTTCAATCGTTCTATTTTTCCTTTCTACAACTCCATTTTGTTCAGGATTGTAAGGAACAATGAGCTCCCTCTTAATACCTACTTCTCTACAATATGCAATTAAATCTTTTGAAGTGTATTCCCCACCATTGTTGAATCTCAAAGTTTTTATCTTTCTTTCGGTTAAGGTCTCCACGTTGGATCCTTATTATCCTTGATATTAAATTTTGCAACATTTTGAGGCATAAGAAAGAAGTTTAAAATCAAACCCTAAAACATATAGTTTACCCTAAACGGTAATTTCCAACATTTCCAGAAAATCATTTCTAGTGTGCAGGAAGGTTGTGAAAGGGTTTACATCGTTCGTTCAGGAATATTAAAGATATTAACAGTTCAGATCATTACCAGGATGGGAAAATCAGGCCATGTAAAACGATTTGAGTTGGATGGATTGTGGTTCGAGGTTTATCCATAAATGTTGTCATTATTACAAAATGCAGGCTAGGAATTAGTCTTTCATCTCTTCAATGGATATAACCTGAGTTGGTGTCATGACTTTATGCATTCTTTTGATGGAAACATAACATGAATAAGAACCCTATAGTTTCCAGTCACCGAGGAATCCATTGCAAAGGCTACATATTTCCATTTGAGGAAATTTCAGCCTAAAAGTGTCCATGAAATTTTCACATAATTTCCATGGCATAACATGTAAACCTAACAAAATCTTTTAAATTTAAAAAGAGGTACATGTCCTAAATAATTTTAAACTATTTAATTTGGGTATCTGTGAACTATTTTATTATTAATTTGGGTATTTGTGAAATATTTTGTTATTATATTTGGGTATTTTGTGAAATATTTTGTTATTAATTTGGGTATTTGTGAAATATTTTATTAATGTTATTTACCTACCTATCCATATGAATTATAATATCGAAAAAGTTATTAATACAATGTAAATATTTATATTAGTGAAAGACTATAAATTAAAAATGTCGGCTCATTTCACATTAATAACCATGCCCAAAAAAACACAAAAAAAAGTTAAATATAAAATATATATAGATTGTTAAATAGAAAATATAAATATAGACAGTGATAGTTAAATATAAAATAGTTAAAATGTAATTAAATATAAAATATAAAATATAAAACAATTAAATAGTTATAGCTAAATATAATTAAATATAAAATAGTTAGTTAAAAAATAATTAAAACATGTATTCCAAAAAGGACAAATTAGACAAAAATATAAAATATATAGTTAAATATAAAATAGTTAAATAATTGAAAAATGTATTCCAGAAGAGAGAAATTACTAGATTCCGGCCAAAAAATATATTTCGGGCAAAATTCTAGCTTCAAAAGACAACGTCATTAAAGAAAAACCAAAAAATAGTTTTATATATATATATATATATATATATATATATATATATATATCCACACACACACATAATTAAATATAAAATATAAATCTAGACAATTATTTTAATAAAAGCATCATATACTGAGGGATTTGGATAAAAGTAAACAATTAGAAATAATATATTAATTTTTTTTTTAAATCTTGTTCTAATAAATATTGTGGAACATAGATAAAGTAAAATAATATTAAAAAATTGTCTACATGACATTTTTTTATTAATTTCTTGATTTTTGCTTAGGAGGCCACTTTTAGGCTGAAATTTCCTCTAATGCTTATTGAGGGTGAAAAATGGTTCAAAAAGCAGAGACTACATAGTGTAGACCTAAACTTCTTGAAGGAGGACTGTCAAGACCAAGACTGGGACGTAGGAGTTCCCCAGAACATGTTGAAGCATGAATGGTCTAGCACTCTAAAGACTGTGCAACTCTTCTTTACTTGTGAACGTAGGTACTCTGATAGGTCCCTATACTACTAGTGTAACCCCTTATTTTTATTAGTGCAACCCCCTTATTATATTGTTGTGACCATGTAGTCCCCATATTGTTATTGTTGTGCCCTTACATTATTATTGTGATGTCGGCTCTAATTATATTATGACCCCTTAGACTCCTATATATAGAAAGGAGGTCTTGTCATTTGTATCATCTAAGAATTGCTCATTTGTGTAATGTAAAGGAGGTTTCCCCCTCGAAGAGGCTGATTTTGAAGTCGTTTATCTATCTTTTCTATCTTTTTGTGAGCTGGTTTCATAACATACTCTAAATCTTATTTATATCACACGAGGTTTTATTGTCATTTAGCAATTTTCAGTAAAATGAATTTGTCTTATTTTCTTCATCAAATTATGTTGAAAATGTCTACCAAAGCTAGAACCAAACCTGAGTTGATACCTCATGATATATGTCATCATGGCTTGCTAAAGATACTATACACTCATGCATTGAACTACCAGGGGGAACAACTGATACAAAGAAATGTGATATACCCAACACCCAGAATGCAGAAGAGAGGTCAACTAAGATTTCTGTCAAGACTCTAGCTCAGGAAATGTAGGGAGAATCTAGTCACATCCCTATTGAAGAACATACAGAAAACCCTGTAAATGAACCGGGGGTTAGGGTCTATAAGAAAAGAACAATAGGACAAAAAAATAATCCTAGAAGAGGAGGCAAGGCATAAAGTAGCCAAAAGTGAAAAAGGGAAACATAGTATGGAAATAAGGGATGAAGACACAGAAATATAACCTAGGGTTTATTGTAGGAAACCCCATACTCGTGCTATAAATAAATTAAGACTAAATTTAAAGGGAAATCTCAACCCTAAGCTAAAGGAGCTGGTGATTGTTGATGAAGAAGAAGAAACTGTGAAGGTTTAAAAATTCATAAAGAAGGTTACTGAACAGAGGAAAGCATAGTATGTACACAAAAAAAGCGAAAGAAACCCTAAAAGCTAGAAGAACCATACAGGAAGGCAATAGAAGGATGATAAGAAGCTAAGACAAGTTAAACCTCCTTGCTCAGGCTACAAAAGTTATGGAAAACTAATTGGGTTACATGTTTAACAAAGCGATATATCAAACCCTAATTTTACCTCAACTCAACAGTTTATCTTTAGTCTATCTTTTTGACAGGTAGTTTATCTTCAATTTATCATAGTAATATGTCATAAAGTTTTGTGAATGAAGAAATGCAGAGGATATGAATCAACATGAGAGAGAACATTGAAACCAATCACATGGTTTGAGGTATTTTTGTAGGTTCATGCATCAGAGGATAAAATTGCCTGATTTAAGGAGATTTTTTTGCATAGCCACATGAAGGATCTACGCATGGCCTAGATGGTGAATGACTCTACAAAACAGTAAAGAGTTCCAGATCCTGAAATATAGTATGTGACTAATCACTGTTCCAAAGAATCAGCAGAGATCTCATAACAGTTTACAAAGATATATTTTTTTATTTAGATGCCAAGATGAGGCTCAAATAGCTAGAATAGTAGGATTTATTACATTTTGTAAAATCTATTATGAGGTTTTGTAATATTTAACAGTTAAACTTCCAGAATTAGTGGATCTTGAAAACTTGAAGGAAAAAAGGTTGTACGTTGAAGTAAAGTAGTCTCTTTTTGTTGTTTGTGATCAAATTACTTATCTTTTCAAGTTCCAAGAAGACAAAGATATTATGTTCATGATACAAAGATTCCTGTGATGGTATACTCAGTCAATTTTCCTCTGTGATAGTTTCTTTTATATGTGATATCACTTATCATTTATCTTCTGATGTTTAAATGAGATTATGTGACAGAATTCATTTGTTAATGATTTGGTTCATATGGTTTACACATCTACACTCTTTTTCCTAAGGCTTGCACGATTCATGTTACATTCCCTGCTATAGTTGATTGTTATCTCCTTCTACTACCATTTTGATGATGTGTGATGTGTCTACAATTTTCCATCTATCTTGCCTCTGTCCCTCTTGATTCATATAGTCAATATCTTGGTAACCGCATCTAAAAACCTGATTTGCTGACTCCATTTCCCAATGGATTAATTTCTTCATCCCAACCAAACCCTATTTCCAGCACAACCCTATTGAAGATCTAGCCATTGTTTTAAGGCACAACTAGTTGCTAAGATTAGATATTAGGTTGTTAGAGAGAGACCCCTCTCTGGATTGAAGGGTATATCCTTCAATCTGCAAGATTGGTTTGAAAAGATTACCTCAGGGAGTTTTCTGTTACAACCAAGAGAACCTTCTCAGTGCTAATAAACTGCATAATTGTTGTTGTCTCCTAGTTCCACTGCATGTGATGATGGTTCTCGTGATAGAGTATGAAGTTTTCCACTTTCTCCCATCATATGTCTTGAGGATCCACTATCAATGATCCATGCATTTCCATCATCACGAATACATATAAGTGTAGCCAAGGATCCTTCACTCTTGACTCTTCTAGATAGATTGTATATGATCCTTCCAATCCAGCTTCCTGCAATTCTTATGATATTAAATCCCATATTCAAGTAACTTGCCATAGAGGGAGTACCATTTTCTTCCAATCCAAAAAAGTGATTTTCAGCATTCTTCGACCTTAGCTCTGAAACCATGTTGAGAAATCAATGCTTATAAGAATTAGGGTTTGATTCCTCTTTCTTGATAACTACTTATGAATTATGTCAACTTCTTTCAATTCTTTATTATTTTATCTTTCATCAAGAAATTATCAAATTATATGTATATGAATATCACATGAACAAGAGACATGAGATGTAGGCACTCAGCCAGCGCAAAACCCCTATAAGGGGAAAACCAAGTCAAAGTCTGCCTTTAGTAGATTCAAAACAAGATGAGACACTTCGAGACTTATTAGACCTAGACAAAGACCTGCTCCAACTACCAATTCATCCCTTCCCTTCAATAGATGATCCTTGTAAAAGTATCCAAGTAATAGCACTCCAAAAACAACTTTGATCCAAAATTTTGGCCTCCTAACAACAGAACTTCGAATCCCAACAACAAAATTATGGACCTGCAGTGTAGAAATTTTGAATAATATGACACTTATTCACAGAGGTTATCCCGATTATACACTATTGCGGAATACATGCATAATACATAACCTCCTCTACGTTGATCATCAATTTAGCAGCATTAAAAACAATGAAACATCAATCGCATGCGCACATTAACACAGTATGTAACCCGGGGAAAGCATACAGCTGAAAACCCCACACTAGCTGTATATTATAATGATTGAGAACATGTAACAATACATAGTACAATACTCCTCACAAGTACTCAGTACTATCTCCAACTGTTACACACAAACTAGCTCAGATCTGAATCAATCACAGGTTCAAATCTCCTCCATTGCGCAATCCTGCATGAGAATAATGATGAATGGCTGAACCAGACTCGTATTTCCCTGGCTGAACCATGCAATCCTCATTGGCATTACTCAATCCCATTGATTGTGCAAGATCTCATGCACAACTATAGTCACAACTGATAGCAATCTCAACCTCTAACACCTGTCTCCACTGAACTGTCCATGCACTGAGTTAACTGATGTATTATTTAGTTGCCTTATGAGTTTTTAATTAGTGAATTAATTAATATTTAATTCACACAACTCATCACTAGTGTATTCTTTAGTTAGACTATAATACAACTAGTTCAACTAAGTCAAACTGAACACAACTCCATCAACTCCACAATCAACTCCACTGAAACTCAACCACATGAGTTCTAACTGAAGTCCTGCATGCAATAGCTCAACTGACCCACAATAAATGTGTATTTCCTTCTGACAGCTGCATGTGCCACATCTGTAGCTCAAACTGAAGTGCTTCAAGAGGATAAGATAATGTTTATAGTACAAATATTATTATGAGACAATAATATTCGACTGTTCTATTTTTAGCCTGGCAGTCTAAAAATAGAAACCGCCCATACCGACATGACCAATCATCCACAAACAGCATCCTGCAACTCATGACCATGATCCATATGTCTAAAAATAGACTTTGCGCCAAAAATAGCTTGCGGGCCCACTTAGTGAAGACGACTCCTTTCCACTAAGCTCCATCATCTTGTTGCATTTTCAACACTCCCTCTCAACAAGATATGGATTATCTGCAATCCCTATCCTGCAACTCTGGAATGTTATGCATGCAACACATTTTCCCGGTCCATTTGCTCCAACAACACTTGGAACAAAAACACTCCCAATTGACCACTCTGTTGGGCTAGGAACATACTCTGATGCTGAAGCTCTACCTGCTGCTGACAAGTGCTCCCTCTCTGACATCTACGCTACTACAACATCTCCATGCATCTCGCACCATTGCACACCTCTCTGTGCCACCTAGCACTGTGCAAAACACTTGTGCCTCTAGCATTGCTGCAGCCTGCTAGCTATGCGCTGTCCTGGGATTCCCTACATTGTCGCTCTCTCTGCTACTCCATCTGCATCTGTCTCTACCCAATCAGTCAATTCCTGCTACTCCACATCGGGGCTCCCATAACAAGGTCTCATCCAAGAGGTTGGGTACCTCAAGGATCCTGCCCCTCCTCCTTGGGACGATCAATCCACATCACCCCACCTCCTACCTGGAGGTATGGCTGCATGCGATCCCTCTGCCCACCTAGCTCGAAGTTTCCCCCTACTGGAGGTATCTGCATGAGTAGATGTCTCTACTCGATCTCCTCTCAACTTCCCTTGTTGTGGCTGCTCCACAACTTCCTGAAGCTGCTGCACCAATCGTGGCTCCTCCACAATTGTCTGAGACTTCTTCTGGCTCTGCATGTTGAGAGGTAATATACGCTCCCTCTCAACCACCAAGTCTCCATCAGTTCCCTCGCTGCTCAAGTCTTTGCATGCATCTTGAACCTCAAGAGCATACAGGTTCTTGACCCGTGAACCAATCTGCTTCACCTATCTAGTGATGATGTGTCTAAGGAAAACCTTTCCCTTACTGAAGACTACATCATAGCCTCTATCTTCCAGCATCGCGATCGACACCAAGTTTCTCTTTAGTCCTGGTACATACTTGACATTGGTCAAGGTAAGACGAGCTCCATGCTCCCTCTGAAAAATAACCGTGCCTACACCTAAGACACTATACTTCTCATCATTACCCATCCCTATGAGTATCTGGAGATCTTTCTCCTCCAAAGTACTGAACAAACTTTTGTCACCGGTCATGTGGAAAGAAGCTCCACTGTCAAGAAACCAACCACTTCCCACCATGGATGAAACCATGCATGCGAAGAGTGTGAAATCCAACTCAAATTGTGAAGCAAGTGCCTCACCTTCAAATCCTTCCCTGGATCCCTTCTTGGACTTCTTCTTTGGGAAATTAGTAGCATAATGGCCCAACTCATGACAACGAAAGCATCTCACCTTCGACTTTTCAACCTTCTTCCCATCATTGGAAGAACTAGATTCAGAAAGAGAACCCTTCTCCTTCCCCTTCTTCACCTTACTCGCTAAGGCACAGTTCTCCTCATCATGCATGCATGAAGAACTGTCTCTGGTGCTCCGTCTGATTTCCTCTTGCACAAGATCCGACCAAAGTCTCTCCCATCCTGGAAATTTCTCCCGACCATTGATAGAGTCCTGATAGGAAAGCCAACTCTTCGGAAGACCAAGGAGAGCCAAGCTCACCAAGTCCTCATCATCGACAGTCACCCCCACACTTTCCAGCTCATCCTGGCACTGGGTGAACTTCGTGAGATACCTGGGCATACTGTCTCCATTCTCACACTTAATGTTTCTGAGTTTATCCTTGAGCGCCAACTTCCTCTGGTCGCTCTTTCTTTGGAATAAATCTTTCAACGCTTTCCACATCAAATATGGAGAAGCCTTTCCATGCAGGTTGGATACAATGTGATCCTTCACACCCTCCAACAGAATCCTTCGACACTTTGTTGTCTTCTTTTGCCAAACCACAACTTCAGCAACATCAGTAGGTTTTGGGACCTCAGCCTCTATGAAATCCTTCAACCCATTATCATCTAACACCACCTCCATCCTGTCTTTCCATGCAATACAGTTCGAGCTGCCTTCAAGAGCATACTCCAATCGTAATCCGTTGAAAGACATTTCAACTTCGACACCAAGAAAACACTGTTGCAAATTCGAATTCCACCATCTCAAAACTCAACCACTTCTGATCTAAAATTCATGAGAACAAAGTATTTCTCGTATAGAGATTGACTGTATGGGCTTTTACCGGATATCTCACCTTCCAAAAGAAGGATGAATCCAGAGGCTACCTGGCCCGATTACAGACTCTGCCTGAAGAAATAAAATGTAAACACTTTTTGAATAATGATCTAATGATCAACTCTGCTCCGATACCATGTAGAAATGTTGAATAATATGACACTTATTCACAGAGATTATCCTGATTATACACTATTGCAGAATACATGCATAATACATAACCTCCTCTATGTTGATCATCAATTTAGCAGCATTAAAAACAATGAAACATCAATCGCATGTGCACATTAACACATATGTAACCCGGGGAAAGCATACAGTTGAAAACCCCACACTATCTGTATATTATAATGATTGAGTACATGTAACAATACATAGTACAATACTCCTCACAAGTACTCAGTACTATATCCACCTGTTACACACAAACTAGCTCAGATCTGAATCAATCACAGGTTCAAATCTCCTCCGCTGCTTTCCTGCCTCCACTGCGCAATCCTTCATGAGAATAATGATGAATGGCTGAACCAAACTCGTATTTCCTTGGCTGAACCACGCAATCCTCATTGGCATTACTCAATCCAATTGATTGTGCAAGATCTCATGCACAACTATAGTCACAACTGATAGCAATCTCAACCTCTACCACCTGTCTCCACTGAACTGTCCATGCACTGAGTTAACTGATGTATTCTTTAGTTGCTTTATGAATTAATAATTAGTGAATTAATTAATATTTAATTCACACAACTCATCACTAGTGTATTCTTTAGTTAGACTATAATACAACTAGTTCAACTAAGTCAAACTGAACACAACTCCATCAACTCCACAATCAACTCCACCAAAACTCAACCACATGAGTTCTAACTGAAGTCCTGCATGCAATAGCTCAACTGACCCACAAGAAAAGCGTATTTCCTTATGATAGCTGCATGTGCCACATCTGTAGCTCAAACTGAAGTGCTCCAAGAGGATAAGATAATGTTTATAGTCCAAATATTATTATGAGACAATAATATTCGACTATTCTATTTTTAGCCTAGCAGTCTAAAAATAGAAACCGCCCATATGTCTAAAAATAGAAGTCCATCTATTTTTACCGACATGACCAATCATCCACAAATAGCATCCTGCAACTCATAGACCATGATCCATATGTCTAAAAATAGACATAGTCTAAAAATAGACTTTGCGCCAAAAATAGCCTGCGAGCCCACTTAGTGAAGGCGACTCCTTTCCACTAAGCTCCATCGTCTTGTTGCATTTTCAACATGCAATAGACACAAAAAATTTTCCCCAAAAACTACCCAGAAACTTCACGCGTGTGAGAGATAGATAGCCCAGAAACTCGAATTAAGTCTTCTCAACAAATTTTTTCCTTATCCAACTATTTCGTTATATTTTTTGCCTCTCTTCCTTTGAAGATCAAACTTGTTGAGTGAATATCATGAAAGAAAATGACATGGAAGAAGTAGTTGTATGAAGAACAGCTAGTTGTGGACTAGAAGGTCACTCCCTGATGAAGAGAAGGATGACATGACTATTGGTTCAACATGATGTTTCGTTGAAGGGAAGTGATGAAGAAGATGCTCGATACCCTACAAAGAAGAAGAAGGCTCCATAATGAAGAAGTTGAAGTTCATGACATGATGTAGAAAGAATGAGCCCTATAAGCAGTTGATAGTATCTCCACCGAAGAGAGTTGTTATTGGTAACAAACCCCTTGTTAAGAGGAAGCTTTGGTAAGCCCCTTGTTAAGAGGGAGATTGGGTATATTCCTTTTATAGGAATGAGTAGATCCTCCCAAGTTGAGAGGGAGAGATAGACACATCATTCTTGTCTTCAGGTTATGAAGAGAGTATGGAGGATTGGGTAAGCATATGAGATTGATTCATATACTCTTTTAGGATGATATAGGGCATCCAATAGGTAAGAATAGTCTAGAAGGATATTCCATGAGGATGTGTTAATCCAAGATGGGAATGGTCCTAGAAGGACATACCTTGTGAACATCCAAATGGTGTATGTACCTTGAGAGACAATGATGAAGGTGTCTATAAATCATTGTCTCCCCAACATTGTGCTCTATTCTTGTGGAGAGATAGAGTTATTAGTTGAGACCTTGTTATATCACAATGCTAGTGGATGTGATGAGATGCACTAATATAAGCTAAATATATAGCTTATGAGATGGCTTACCAATCTGACTTTTCTTATGAGAATTCTTCAATATGAAAATGTCCAAGTACCTTGTATGGATTATGAATACCTCCCTAGTTAAGAGGGAGTGTTGAAATGTGTAACTAGGTTTGTTTTTCATAATGTCTAATGCAATCATGATTTTATGTATTTGATGAAAAGAGAAATAAATTTTATTATTATTATTTTTTAACATGGGTTTCATGCTCAAGTCAATTTTATTTGTAGGTCAAACACCCATTGAGTTCTTTTAGGGCTTTGTCATAAAGTCTAGGAATCAATTGATCCATTGCAATATATGAAAGACCCCATTGGGAACCTTTTATTATGTAAAAGAAATTTATTTAAGTCATAAAATGTGTCAAAGATCCTCCAATACCAAGTTTGCCTTCACAGTGACAAATCGACCTCATGAACAACTATTCGACCACCATGAAGAAGCCTATATATAAATAGCTCGACCTCATTTGTAGAAGGCATCCAACAAGTTCATTTAAGCACAATAATTACAAGAATAAATAGCGAAGGAGAAGAGAAAAAAAGGAGGAAGAACCGAATTGTTTTATGGCTACTTCATCTCACACGTGTGAAATTATTACGGCATCAATTTGTTGCAACTAGACTGAATTGCACTCACATCAAGAGGAGCCAAATTAGGTGTCAAAAAGGAGATCCTCAAGAGAAGAATAAAAAAGACCTATTCTACATATATCCTTCACACGTGAAAGCTAGGTTTTCTATCCTAAGGGCTGAAATTGCAATCAAAATTAGAAGTCCGAAATTTTTGGTCAAAGAAGAAAGTTGCAATAGCTATAAGGAAATTTTGACTTGAGTTGACTTTGTGAAGGTCAAAAGGAGAAGTTGACTTGGTCTTGGAGAGAAATTTAAAAAGGGTCTTAGGTCTTGGAATTCATCATCTGAACATTCTATAAGAAGAGAATAATTCTTGTGGGTTTTCCTCTCAAGAGGAGAGGTTTTGGCCCTGACTTACAACCTACATTTTGTGTCCTCTTGTCTCTTTGATCTTCATAGTTTCGTAGTTGCTTGATTATAAGAACATAACAATAATCAAGTAAAAGAAGAACCTAAGCAAGTTAAGTAAAAGAAAATCACAAGCAGTTACCAAAGTAAGAGAAATCACCTAATTAAGCTACCCCTAGATTTCTCAACAAAATCTTCATTTGATACACTACTTTCTGGGCCTAGAGGTATGACAGATACCTAATGAGATTTCCCTTTCTCAAGGAAAATATGTTGTCAAGATACTGAAAATATTTGGTATGACAGAATGTAAGTCCATGAATACACCAATGGAAATGAATTTCAAGAAGTTATGTGGTGAATTTGTAGGCCCTGATTTAGCAAATCCTTCTGAGTATCGACAACCGATTGGGGCACTGATGTTCTTAGTGAACACTAAACTAAACATATGTTTTGCGGTTAGTACTTTGAGCCAATATATGATTAAGCCATCACATGCACACTAGATTGTTGCAAAGCATGTGCTGAGATACCAACATGGGACCATTAATCTTGGATTGAGATATACTGTCGGAGATGTAAGACTACATGGGTACTCTAATGTTGATTGGGTTGGTAACTCTATTGACAGAAAGAGCACATCTAGATGTTGCTTTAGCTTGGGATTTGCCATGATTTCTTGGATGAGAACAAAAAAAAAGTATGTATCCCTTAGTACAGTTGAAGTTGAGTATATTGTTGCTAGCATGGCTAGCTATGAGGCAATATGGCTGAGGAAGCTCTTTGGAGATTTTTTTGAGCATGTGCTAGATACAACAATAATATATTGTGACAATAAGAGTGGGATTTGACTTGCGGAAAATCTCATGTTCCATGGCAAGTCCAAGCACATTAAGATCAAATATCGCTATATCTGGGATATGGTGCAAAGAGGAGTAGTGAGACTCCATCATATTGCAATTGATGATCAGATAGCTAACATACTTACCAATCCTTTGCCGAAAGGGAAGCTCTTAGTATTCAGAGAGCAACTTGGACTAACGAATGTGACCCTTTTTGGTGGGGGCGGTCATGGATGATCGTGAACACTAAGTTATGCTCTTCCCTCTTGTTTGAGATCCCAAGTTGGAATGGAACTAGGAGAGCTCCTAGTGTTGAGGGAACTCTTGACTATAGGTTGTGTGTGATCCTTGTCTTGTGTTGAGAAGTGATAATCCCCCCTACCATCAAGTCTAGGACTTGCCAAGAGTTGATCCAGATTTAAATAGGAACGCAACAAATTACAGATATAACCATAAATATAAAGATGCAGTAGAAATAACACTTCATTTCATTAATATCAAATATTGATATATGCTTACAAACATAATGAAAATAAGACTAGCTCGGGCGATGGTAGCGTATCTTTGAGAAGAGATGTGGCATCTACATGTTCTGAACTGTGTTACAATGAGGCTCAAAGGCCTATTTATTGTTGAGAAACAATGGAAAAGCCTAAACATCCAAAAACCTAACCCTAGGAGATGAAGCGCCAAACTATGGGCCCCATTTAAGTAAATTGGTACATCAACTCCTGGGGGTTGTAACTTTGGCATACGATCTTTGTTTGACGTGTATGATACCTCGTTAGAAATACCTATCCGAGGACTACAAATTTCGAATGGCCACCATCAATTTATCACCTATGTTGGCTCCTGTTTTCCCAACAAACATCGTTTAGGGCCTCAAAAATACTCTGGAAATTCCCGACCCGAAACGCTGCCAAAAATAGTAAATCGTGTTACAATTAAGGAAATTGAAAAACTGAAAGAGACAGTTGTGGGGGTCCAAGTGGGATAGGTGGGTGGCCACCAACATCCACCTAGAACATTCCTCCCCCCTTAGGAAGCAATGGTCCCCATTGCGTTGAGTGCCTCCATGAGATGGGGAAACTTCTAGTGAACATGGTCCTTGGTGAGCTGTTCTACAATCTATGATGTGTCCATTAATGGTGGGAAGCATGGTCAAGGGCGGTCCACATTGAACAATCGGTGCAAGACAACGAATGGGAGAATGTTGTGCTCCAAAGCATTTTTTCCCGTAACCTTGGTAATGGTGTAAGGACCATATCGGAGTGGTTTGAACTTCCGATGGGATCTTATAAGGCATTCTTTCTGAAAATTAAACCAAAATTTGTCGCCCACTTGAAACTTGTATGGCACCCGATGTTGATCATGTTGCTGCTTGTACTTGGCATTTTCCAAAATGGAGTAGTGATATATCGACCCATTGGGTAGAGGTGCTCTGGGAGTCAGATCAGATAAATGCTTGACCTGATAGTGCAACGGTACCCCTATGGGTGAGGAGAAGATGTTCCTATATTCTTTCATGACCATATCCACCTGCTTCTGCTGCGTGGAGGAACCCTTCCCGGGGGCCATGGATGTGGCTACGATCTTCCCCTTACTTTGAGAGCGAACCAAAAAGAAAATAAATTTCCTAGTCTAGGAGATGATCTTACTGCATTTCTTAGTAGAGGTCAAAGAGGTAGCGGTAGGTGGGGCTACCTCCGTTATCCCTTATAATGAATTACCTAAAGAAATAATAATAGCTCAAGGCTTTGACTCATACACAACATGTCGCTTCCACAAGTATGGTTGGCCTAATAATACATCACACACATCAAGAGGTGCAACATCACACAATACCTCATCTGTGAAGGGCTTGATGTTGTAGGAAAGGCAACACTGCTGGTGGACTCGGAGATCTCGTCCTTGGTGAAGCCACCTGATGTTGTACGGTTGCAGGTGTGGTATGGTCAGTAGGCCTAGCCGCTTCATGACCTCTGCTGAAATGAGGTTCTTTTGGCTGCAACTATCGACAATGAATTGCAGCAGCAAACCCTTCACCTAAATTTGTGAGTGGAAAAGACGCTCCCCATCCTCTGGATCTTCGGACTCATCCTTCTGGGTCTTGGTGGTGGCAACAATGGCACTGGGCTCTACATCAATGATCTGCTTCCCTTTTTCATTCCTCTTGTCGGGTTCTGACTCAAGGTTAGAACATGCATCTGATTCTGAAGGCTTCAACTCGGCCACCAACGATTTCTTGGCCCGACACTCACTTGTGTTATGAGTGGGGCTCTTATGGAACTCACACCACTTTCTTGTGTCCTTCTTTGACTTCATGGTGTTTTTCTTTTCTTGCGGCTTCGACGAGTTGTCTTTGGTCACACCGTCTTGGCTTTGTCCTTAGTTCTGCGGTTTGGGGAAGCCTTTCCCTTGCTTCGGATTCGTGGATCCAAAGTCTCGCTTCTTTTGTTTAAACTTCTGCTTGATCTTGACAGCGTATCGGTACACCGTGCCGAGCAAGGAGATGTCAATAATTACATCTCGTCATGGATGTACCTGTGTAGGAAGTCGTGGTATTTGAGTACCAAATGCTGCTCAGAATCCTTGATACCCAACTTTGTGTGAAGTGTATGAAAAATGTTGGTAAACTCCGGCACGTCTTTGTCCCTTCCCTACCACAGTGTGGTCCACTTTATGTGTTTATCCTCATAGCTTCCCATAGGGTATTACTACTCCTTGATGGCATCCCAGAATGAATTCCAAGTGGGTGCAGCTAAAAACAACAAGGTCGTACGTTCATCCTTCTACTTGCAGTAGGTTTCCCACCAATCCTTGACCTGGGGAGCGACTTTGAGAAGAGCAAAATTAATCTTTTCTCAACTGGAAAATCATGAACATAAAAATATCCTTCTAGCATATTTAACCATTTATCTATGGCGTCTTCATCTATTTGGTTGTCAAATATGGGAATGTCAAAGTTTACTTGTACCTTAAAAGGAGTGGAGCCTCTAGAGTGGTTGTTGGATGTGGATGCACCGCCGGTGGGCAACAATTAAAGGATCTAGGCAAAGTTATCCATTATCGCGTTCCTTTGTTTCTCGAGGACCTCCTCAAGCAATATTTTGATAAGATCTCTTACTCCCTCGTCTTTCTTTTCTTCCCCCATGGGTGGCCGTCGGGGTTTGTGAGGATGATTTTGCAAAGGTTCAACCAGATCAATCCCTAACTCCTTATATCCCGACCTCGTTGGAGACATGCAAAGAAAAACAAAGAAAGAGCAGACTGCTCTAATACCACTGATCAGGATTTAAACAGGAACACAACAAATTACAGATATAACAATAAATATAAAGATGTAGTAGAAATAACACTTCATTTCATTAATATCAAATACTGAAATATTCTTACAAACAGAATGGAAATAAGACTAGCTTAGGCAATGGTAGCTTATCTCTGAGAAGAGATGTGGTGGCTACATGCCTCTGAACTGTGTTACAATGAGGCTCAAAGGCCTATTTATTATCGAGGAACAATGGAAAACTCTAAACATCCAAAAACCTAACCTTAGGAGATGAAGCGCCAAACTATGGGCCCCGTTTAGGTAAATTGGTACATCAACTTACCGGGGTCACAACTTTGGCATACGATCTCTATTTGATGCGTATGATACCTCATTATAAATACCTATCCAAGGACTACAACTTTCAAATAATTAACATCGATCAACAAGCCATTTTGGCCCCCATTTTCGAAAAAAAATCGTTTAGGGCCTCAAAATGGCTCCGGAATTTCAGGACTCGAAAAACTGCCAAAAATAGTAAATTGTGCTACAATTAAGGAAACTGAAAAACTAAAAGAGACAATTGTGGGGATCCAAGTGAGATAGGCAGGTGGCCACCAACATCCACCTGGATCAAGAGTATACCCCAGTATGCATCCTACCCACAAGCTGGGCTTGTTGGGAGTACCATCCATCTAGTCAATGGGTGTGGTAAAGCTTGGTTGTGCATAATTCTTGACAAGTGGTAATCTCCCCAAGCAAAGGTAAGAATTGGTTGTGCACGATCCTTGTCAAGTGGTAATCCCCCCAAGAAGAGATTATACGTGGTTGTGCATGATTCTTCTCATGTGTTGATAAGTGGTAATCCCCCCAAAGTCTATGGATGCAGGTGTTCTGCCACTTGAATCTTATGGTAAAGCTTGGTTGAGTGCAATAATTGTCAAGTGGTAATCCTCCCTAGCAAGAGACTTGGTTGTGTGTGATCCTTGTCATGTGTTGACAAGTGGTAATTCCCCCCAAAGTTTGTGGATGCAAGTGTTCTACCACTTGACTCTTATGGTAAATCTTGGTTGAGTGTGATCCTTATCATGTGTTGGCAAATGGTAATCCCCCCAAGTAGAGGTGAGACTTGGTTATGTGTGATCCTTGTCATGTGTTGACAAGTGGTAACCCCCCCAAGCCTATGTCAAGATGGGAAGATCAATGGATATAGGGTGATAGATGAATATCCCCTATGATGATTCTTCTTCATTAGATTATAACATCATTGTTCCAAATGATACAAAGCATAGATGAACAAAGATGAGTAGAGAAAGCAGATATATTTGAGGCAAAAAGAAATTCCTCCCTAGCTGAGAGGGAGTGTTGAAAACTCATCTTAAAATCTTATTTCTGACAATTTTGGAACGACTTTTTAAAAATAAAAAGTCATGTTTAGCATCTTAAGTATGACTTTCGAAAAATAGTAAATCACCTTGTATTAGTTGGTAATCAAGTATAGTTGATGGAAAATCACTTAACTTATCATTAATCAATCTTAGTAGTTCAATATCAACTTAATCATCAATATTATTATTATTATTACTATTATCCTTTATGATACTATTATATTATTATTAAAATGAGCTTTATGTCTCTCAATCATGGCACTCAATATGTCATATGTAACTATTCCTCAAGGCATGCATATTGTTCCTTCTTTATGAACGAAATTTATTGCTCCTATATATATATATATCACCTCATTCTCACTAAGTGTGCATTTTGAAAGAAGAATTTGAACTTGAGAGAGAGACTTGGAGAGTAACGACAGAACTTGGTGAGCCAAGGTTGATTCAACGTTTACATCTGTTGTTGTTATTAGTGATCTTTATGCTACAACTTGTTCAAATTTTGGTTAACTTACTCATTCTCTTGATCTCTCATTGTACTTTGTATCTCCGTTGACCAATTGATATCTAATAGAAGAAGAATTTGGTTAGGTTTTCTCCTTGTGGGTTTTACCTTGGTCGTTGGAGCTAAATTCTCTGTCTCGTTTTTTTTCTTGGTTGTCTTCTATTGTGCATTTGGTTTATTTTCTATCTACAATTGCTTAATTATAATTGCAATAGAAAGAATATTTTGAAATAAGTAATGGTTACAACATAGAACTTCAGAATTTCAATAGTAAGGAGGACGGGGATTTATGATTAAATTTGCACAATGCAAGCTCTTGAATCACATCATTTTCTAAAATATTATGACATACTTTTACTATGCTATATGGAAAATGATGATGTGGGTAATTTTTTTCAAGATCTCCATGATGGGACAACTAGAGGTCACTTTGTTATTGAAGTTGTAACTCACAAAATCTTAAGAGACAATTATTACTAGCCCACTATCTTCAAAGATGTGCATGCTTACATTCAAAAATGCAAGATTTGTTAATTAAACATGGGAAGAGATAAAAAAGCATTTATACCATTGCAAAATATTTCCATTAGAAGGCGTTCTGAGCAATGGGGAATCAACATAATAAGGGAAAACAATCCACAATCCACAATCTTCCAATCAACACAAGTACATCTTGATTGCTACTAACTACTTCACCAAGTGGGATGAAGCTATGCTTTTAATGCATGTGAATGAAAAGGTAATCATTCAATTCCTCGAACATCTTATTACTATATTTATAATTCCTTTGGTTATCATGTTAGATAAACATTCATATTTTTCTTCCTCACTATTTTCTAACTTTACTTTAGACAAAGGTATAATTATGTGTTATTCAACCAAATACTATCTACAAGGTAATTGATTATCTAAATCAACCAATAAGAAATTGATTTGTATCATTATCAAGACTGTAATTGATAAGTAGAGAGAGTGACACCTAAAAAGGCATTGGGTACTTGTATTGTTTAGTTTATGGGAAAGAAGCAATTATTTTCCAAATGTTTTATTGCCTTCATTTCAACTCTTCCAAGCTTCACGAGGTAAGCCTTCTCTCACTTTGAAAAATAGAATTGATACACTCCTAATGTTAGAGGAAGAGAGGGAGAAATCTAACCAAAAGTTTTCTTTGACAAGCCTTATCATTGGCAACAAGAATTTTGAGATGGTTGATTCGGTTTTAAAGTGGGACAAAGTCATGAGCCTAAAGATAAACATACGAGGTTCCATAACTTATGGCTTGGTCCTTACCAAATAGTAGGAAAATAGGAATTGTAGTTTTCTTTACTGAATTGTTCTTAAAAGTATAAATTGGGCCATTCCCTGGACATAGTAAATCCCCCAGTTGCATAGTCAAAAGGAGAAAGAAAAGAAATGAATAAAGAAGTATAGAGGAGAATATAACACATAAAATCCTTAAACACAACATTGTCAATCATTAATAATAACAAAATAATGTTTCGGTCATATTCTATTTTGGATATAGATTATTGCTACCTAAAATTTATGCCAAAATCAACTTTTGCTTTGACTGAACCTCTTATCATCCCACTATAACTTTTAGCTTGACATTTTGGTTATGTTGCCCTTAAAACCCTGATGTTGTCTATTTGAGTGAGTGTTGTTAAAACCAAAAAGGATTTACAATGCTTTGCTTTATTAAGATATTTCAAGGAACCCACATCACTAGTGGGCTCAATGATGAAGCTCTAAAATTCTTTCAAGACATGTAGTTGGTTCGATGTTATTCGTAACATTTTCATAAGTATGTATGCAATATGTGCATGTATGGAGGATATACACAATATGTTTGACGAAATACATCACACTAATGTAATACCATGAAATGCTCAGATTGTTGGGTATATTCAAAATAGTTGTCTTTTTTCAAACAATTGTTGTAATAAACCCAAGACTACATTCTCTCTGGGTACATTGTTTGATGTAGGGCCCCCTACAATCTTGATGCAAGCCCGTAGCTCTGATTGGGTAGCCAATTTGGTGCATGTCAAAAAAGGAACTGAAACATAAGGCTATGTGTGGATTTCAGAAATCTGAATAAATGTTTGCTAAAAGATAATTATACATTACCCAAGATGGAACACTTATTGAAAACAATGATAGGAGCCTCAAGAATATAGATGATGGATGGTTTCTCAAGCTATAATAAAATATCCATGCATGAAGCAGATAAAGAGAAGACAACATTCACAACACCACAGGGGTACATTCATGTACGACAAAATTCCCTTCAGATCGATGAATGCTGGAGCAACCTTCCAAATAGCAATGGACATCACATTTGTTCGTGAAAGGGACAAATTTATCATCACTTACTTGGATGACATGATTATTTTCTCAAAGACGGATGATGAACATTGGATCATCTCAAGCAAGTATTTTTTGTAGTGCAAGACATATGGATGGTCTCTTAAACCCAAGAAATATTATTTTTCCCTCCAAGAAGGGAAACTATTGGGACATTGTGTTGAAGCAATGAGTGAAGCTTGGTCCAAAGAGAGTGACAAAGAGAGTGACAAACATATCCAAGACATCGCTACATAGAAACAAGAAGCAAGTATAGTCATTCCTGGGGAAAATTAATTTTCTGCAAAGATTCGTTCCAAATTCAGCAGAACATCTAAAGCATATCACGGGAAGTTTGAAGAAAGCTATTGATTTCAAGTGGAATACGAAAACTAGGGCCACATTTGAAGAGATAAAGAAAGCAATCATAGAGGCATCGGTCCTAGCCAGTACAGGATTCACGAAAGAATTTCAAATCTTCTATTTTGCCTCAGAACACATGATAGCAACAGTGCTATTCCTAGTTACCAGAAACGGGACGTTATCCCCTGTTTCTGGCCGAAACCTTCACCGAAACGCAACCCAGCTAGAAACGCCGTCTGCAACGGCCGTTTTCGTTTCCACGGGCAAGAAACAGTTTCCCGCGAAACGAAACCGTTTCTTCTCACCGTTTCCAGATAGACTTGCAGTTAAATTTATTTTTTCGAACTCGGGTTAAATGTAATTTTTTCAAACCGTCCGTTAAATGGAGTTTAATTAGCAATTGATTGTTAGTTTTTTGGATACAGAGGTTGAATCCAGTTTAATTCGCAGTTCACTGTTAGTCTGCTGCAGTGGACTATTAGTTTTCTGGAAATTAAGCCTAAGCACTCCAGCGTATTGTGAGCGACAGCTGAAGAAAAAACTGCTGTATTTTTGAGAGAACAGAGAGAGCTGTCAAAGAAAAACACCAGTTGTCAAGGATTTAAGCAGAAGACCAGAGCGAACCCATCATTACTCAGATGCAAGCCAGGCACAAGCAAGGCAGCCAAGCAGCTTCAAGCCCCCGTTGAGTTATCTTCAACAGCATTGTCAATTCTATTGTCAAAAGGTACTGCCTAAGAACTTCAATCTCTGGTTTTTTTAATGAGATGTCATGCGTGATGTTAAAACTATTTGCAATATCAGTGATCTTAAATATACGCCGGGTCATGCTCTGTATCTCGGTTTATTTAATTCAACTTGAGAGTGCGATAAAATTATGACATATTTGCTTATACTGGTTAGAAAGGGGCGGAACAATGGATAAGCATTGGAACTGTTATCCATTAACAGGTTGGATTTCAACCAGCCGTTTGAACTTTGCATGGTGATGCCCATTCCAGAGAGGTTTTGATAAGTACCTTAATTTTCATTCATGATCCCTGTTTCCAACCTGCAGTGTAGGTAGTTTTGAAACTAAAAGTGAGTTCTAGCTAAAAAAATCGAAACGGAAATAGACAGAACAGGGCATTCACTGTACCGAGCTTGGCAATATCCGGGAAACAGGGAACAAACGAAAGAAAACTCCAAGAGCATTAGGTCTGAGCCTGGTAGTCTCCTGCTTGCAATATTGGCCTTATCAAGAGCTTCAAGCTTCCCTTTAATCAACTTAGATTTTTTTAATACTGCTTCCACATCTTTATCCATCGTGTCTCTCAAATTCTTTATGGTTTTCGCGTTGTGGATGGTTTTGCTTTCTTCATGTGAAGCTTGCAGCTTCCTTGACAGTCCTTCCACCGATTCCATATCATTTTTCACATCCTCAACTTCCTCAAAGAATTGTCCTAGGTTTTTTTCTTCGTTAATGCCTACCATTTCCACATCATACCCCGCCTCTAAATCCTTTCTGGAATCCTCCTTAAGATTCGCATAGTTTTTGAAGGATCTCGAGAAAAGATCATTCATTTTTCAAGCATATATTGAAACGAAATTGTATCGCATGGCTCCTCATTTGATTTTAGGATATAAAGGTATTGGGCGAAATACTGATAAGAGTCTCTTTTGAATTGGATACAAAATCTATATTTGTTCCAAAGCCACTTTTGGCGTTGAAAGTCGATTTTGTGTGTAAATATAGATAGAAGAAATCCGCCTCGAATTCAGAAATAGTGTAAAACGTTTTGGACGCAACCTTCTCACAATACTGACAAGCATGGACAACCCTTATTTGGAAGCACTGTTATAATATTGTTTATTTGGTTATGGATTATATGGAGCGATATATGGAGCAACTTCATAATACAATGAGTGATATCATTTTAATTCGATACCCAGTGTTATGGAGTTGCGTTGTTTATTTGGAAGTGTAGATTATGTTCATTTGTTTATTTGGCACCCACCATCGCAACATTATATACCCCAAAGGAGGTAAGCCAACAGATTTATGCCAGTTGTTGAGGTACTTTTGTGGATTAAGGTTTTGTACCGTAGTATTTGAAGTAGCATTCAATGCATTACATGGTCTAGCATTACCACTGAAGAATGCCCAACAATTGTACCTAAAATATGATGTTATATGCCAGCGCACAAAAGTGAATTGTTGGCTTGTGTCATCGTTCACTTATGGCACAAATTCTGATCCTGCAGTTTAATGGGGACATGTCTTCATGAGCTCAACGAGATTTCAACTTCTCTCTCCACAGAGCCAACGAAACTAGTGCCAGTTAAGTAAAAAAGAAGATAAGTGACTTGTTGAATGAGTATGTTGAGAGTGGTGATAAAGAAAATGGTTGTCGTTGTATAAAAGACTTGAATGTTCCTTTCTTTCATCATGAAGTTGTAAACAGGGCTTGCACAGCCACATATCTTGGCTCTATTGAAATAAGTTGCCAAGGAGGGTCTAATAACATCTAGTTAGATGTCGAAGGGTTTTGGTAGGCTTGTTGATACTGTAGATGATTTGTCAGTTGACATAATCAACATGAAGGACATGTTTGAATCTTTGGTTTTTAAGACAACAAAAGAGGGATGCCTTAGTGCAGCACCTGACATTGTCAATCTGCTGCTTCACAATTAAAATGCAAAAGAACATCTGTTAAAATGAAACTTGATACAGAGAAATTTCTTGGAAAATTTAATCGTTAACATTCCTCAATTGATTTTCTGTAAACCGAAATGCAAAAAGATCCGAAAAATCACATAAATTTCTATAGAATCGAATTTATTTATATAAATTAGATAAAATGCTTGAAGGTTCAATACATTGAAAAAAAAAACTGCTTAAATTTTTTCCAATTTAAGTGAAATATAAGAGACAGATCCTCTGGAAGAGCATTATATTACAGTTGAAGAAGAATGGAAGGTATTAAGGTTGCTCTTTTGGCAGGAGAATCTGCGAAATGTAATTCATTTTTAACAAGAATGAATTATTTCAATGAACCCCTCAACTTGGAGATCAAACATAGTTTCACACATAAAAGCATGCAAATAACACGAATTTTTCTTTATAATTCATCAAGGAGGCTAAAGACGAACGTTTGTTTAGGAAATTACAAGATAAGCTTCAAAGATTCCAGCATGTACAGAGATAATCCGAAATGCTGAGGATGTAAATAGGTATGGAGTTGATGGGAAATTGTCAACGAATCTGACTTTACATAGGAAAATGGAGAAGCTATCCGGGAGACAGAAAACAAATAGAAATAAAATCGTAGAAATCTAAGTCGGAACAGGATTGCAAGTGAACTTCTCCATAACTGATATAAATTTGACGGGGAATTTTGATTATGAAGTAAATTTTCTATGATAGTTTTTTTTTTTTTAAGATTGGGATTTGTGTGATGTTTCATATTTATTTTTATTTGTATATTAGATGTAAAAAAATTTGTTATTGTTGTTTGGAAGTGTCACTGAATATGTCTTTTCACAATTTTTGGGAAAAATATTACTATATTTACAATAAATAAAATATAAAGCAAAATATGGATTGCATTGTGATCCGTTAATCGTAAGGCAGTGAAAATTAACCAAAATTATCAAACCTTACTATGGCAGATTCATTCTTTGTAACTGAGTGAGAAGTTAATGAAAAAACTGTAGATTGCATCCATTAAGTCGAAGACCAAAATCGTGAAAGCTTACTCTAAGCAGCTCAATCAATCATAGTTAGTAAAGATCAATAGTCACAATTACCAAATAATTTATTTATAAGATTGTGGGCTATTGTTGACCATTTTGCCCCAACACTTTTTTGGTTATGCTTAAAATTCCACTAGGTTAGAGATTTTTTCCAATTACGTTTTTTTTAATGGTATTTTATATTTGAAAAATTTTCACAAATGTTGTGAAGATTTAGAAATTTTGTAAATAGATTTTTAATTTGGAAAACTTAAAATAAATATAATTAAATAAAGTGATGAGAATTATTATTAGGAATTTTACTTTGAAATTATATAATATCCAATTCGTATTTGAGTAAAAAGGAAAAATCAATAGGAAAACTCAATGTTACCAATCAACATACCTAATTATTGCTAGTGCATAGCCCCACACACACATATATTTAGAGAGAGAGAGTGAGTTATGGAACAAGTAGTTATAAGTTATTAAAATATCACTGAAGCCATGTATCATGGGATTTTGTAAAATGAATGAGATCAGGAGCTAGTCCTTTTCTCTCGAGCTAGTCCCTCCAATGCTCGAAGTAAGGTGATTTAGATGTTTGAAAATTTGAAAAAAGATAAATAATTTTATTTTGTTTAAGTTTTCCAAAATTTTCTTTGATTTTCTCTTCAAATTTTTAGTTAATTATATTTTTCTAATTAGGTGTCAATTTTTTAATTTTATTTTCTGTAACTAATTTTCAAATATAAATTGTGCAGATTAAAATTGGTTGCAGAGGAGAATCATTTATTTTTTATTTCACTCATTTCTCATTGCAATGGAAGAAAGTTCACCAATGTCACAAAGTAGACCGCCCCTTTCCCAACAGAAATCTTCCATAGAGGCATCCAAAAAAAACCAAAGCAAAGAATATCAAGAAGCAAAAAAAGCCTTTGAGGCAAGGTTATGGGCAACTGTGAAATGCACTCAATCTTATAGTGGAGGATCAAGTGGATCATCTGGTTCAAAGGTTTGGTTGTGCCCTTATTGTAAAAAACAAAAAACGGGGAATGTAGGAAGAGTTCGATGGCATTTACTTGGAATGGGGAAAAAAGAACAATCAGCTTTATGTGACAGTGTACCTAAAACAGAAAAAGCTTCTCTAATTAAGCAATTTAATGAACTTGAAAAGCTTAGACATATTGTTGAAGGTTTAGTTCAAGCTAACAACAATCCTAGTGGATTGACAATTGGTGGTCCACACTCTTATTCTCAACATCAAGTTTCTGTTTCTCACCTTCAAAACTTATGGGATGTAAAAGGAAGGGGAAATCTCGATGCATCCATTGGACGATTTTTTTTTGCAAATGGCATATCTTTTAATGTTTGTAGGTCTCCTTATTGGAAAGAAATGGTAAGGGATCTAGTTAGCAATGCTCCTAAAGGTTACAAGCCTCCTAGTTATGAAAAGATGAGGACAACCGTGTTATCTGAAGAGAGGGCTCGGGTTGAAGCTAGACTTCAAGACATTAGAGATAGTTGGAAGGAATCTGGGGTCTCCATTGTCTCAGATGGTTGGACAGATGTTAACCATCGTCCCCTTATCAATATTTTGGTTTCGAGCCCAAAAGGAGTTTTGTTTTTAAAATCCTATGATACTACAGGAAAGACAAAAGATGGTCCATATCTAACAGGTCTCCTCAAAGAGGCAATAGAGGAGGTTGGTAGAGAAAACGTGGTCCAAATTGTTACAGATAGTGCCTCAAACAATATCCTTGTTGGTGGGTTGATTGAGGATGAATATCCAACAATTTTTTGGACTCCTTGCTCTGTGCATTGCTTGAATTTGCTCCTGAAAGATATTAATAACATTGCATGGGTTGATAAAACTATAACTGAAGCAAAGATGCTACAACACTTTATTATTAATCATGCAGCATCCATAGCAATTTATAGGAAATATGCAAAACTTCAGCTTCTTCGATGTGCCGAGACTAGATTTGCATCTGCTTTCATTATGCTTCAACGCCTTATTAAAATGCATCAATCTTTGAGAGAGATGGTGGTATCAATGGATTGGCAAAGGTGGAAGGGTTCTCATACTGTGGATGGCCTAAAAGTTGAGGACATCATTATTGGTCTTTCTTCAGAGATTTTTTGGAGGAGAGTGGAGGATATTGTCACCCTTATTACACCTATTGTTTCCACCCTTCGCATATTTGATAGTGATCAACCATGCTTAGGGGATGTCTTTGAGAGCATGGATCAAATGAGAGAGAAGATTCATGACATAATGGAAGATGAAAATTCTAGGATTGACAAAGACACCAGAAATGAAGTGTGGGAACTTAGTCTGACAAGGTGGAAAATGCTTCATAGCCCTCTTCATTCAATTGCATTTTTACTCAATCCTAAATGGTTTCATAAGAAACCATCGTCAGATGTAGAGGTTATGCAAAACTAGAACACTTTTATAAGTAGGTGTTACGATCGTCAGGATCGCACTGCTTTACGGTTTGAGCTACGAAAGTATTTGAGATCAGAAGACCACTTTGCAAATGAAGATTGTGCATACAACAGACAACAACTTGGACCCATCGACTTCTAGATACAATATGGTACAGGGACCCCCTTGCTTCATCGTTTGGCTATCCGTTTGCTTTCACAGGTATTCTTAATAACAAATACCTTTAATGTATTGATTTATTGTTTAAACAATTAATTCTAAAGCTCATTTTGGATTATTTATCTTATAATATTTATTGATTGACTATGACTAACATAATTTTAATTTTATTATACAGGTGACTAGTTCCTCTGCATGTGAAAGAAATTGGAGTGAATATGCTTTCATCCATTCAACGAAGAGGAATCGCCTAGGCACAAAAATGGCACAAGATTTGGTGTTTGTACACTCAAATCTACGTTTGTTATCTCGACAACAACTAGAATACAAAACTGGACCCACGAGAATGTGGGATTATGGTGGTTCACAAGATGACGAAAATGATGAGCTTCCACTTGAGGTGCTACAAGACAATGCTGAAGACATGCTTGATGATACCATGAAGTCTACTGACCAAAATAATTCTTTTGGAATTCGCTCAAGCTCAACAACTATTCCAGAAAATGAGCTTCAAAATCTAGATTATTAGGTTTACTTGCATTTTGATATGAATTGTTGGAAGTGACTTTAGAGATACATATATATTCAAAAGAACAAATTTAATTATTTATATTTCAAATCTCTTATTCTTATCAATGTTTTCTATTTTCTTGGAATTAATGATGGCTAAATTTTTTGATCTACAAAATTATCACTTCCTTCTTAAAACTAAATTAGTATTTACAATTGTTTTTTTACAATTTCATGAGCAGAAACATTACAGGTTTATGATTAATGCTTTGTTTATATTGTTCACCTTTAATATGGTGTTTTTCTCTCTCCTCGTTTCTTATATGCGAAACCTCCAAACCTCGTTTCTCGTACCGTTCTCGTTTCCCGTTCCGTTTCCCGTTTCTCGTTTCTGTTAACATAGGAATGCATTACATGGTCTAGCATTACCACTGAAGAATGCCCAACAATTGTACCTAAAATATGATGTTATATGCCAGCGCACAAAAGTGAATTGTTGGCTTGTGTCATCGTTCACTTATGGCACAAATTTTGATCCTGCAGTTTAATGGGGACATGTCTTCATGAGCTCAACGAGATTTCAACTTCTCTCTCCACAAAGCCAACGAAACTAGTGCCAGTTAAGTAAAAAAGAAGATAAGTGACTTGTTGAATGAGTATGTTGAGAGTGGTGATAAAGAAAATGGTTGTCGTTGTATAAAAGACTTGAATGTTCCTTTCTTTCATCATGAAGTTGTAAACAGGGCTTTAATTTTATCCATGGAACGAAGAAGTGCACAGCCACATATCTTGGCTCTATTGAAATAAGTTGCCAAGGAGGGTCTAATAACATCTAGTTAGATGTCGAAGGGTTTTGGTAGGCTTGTTGATACTGTAGATGATTTGTCAGTTGACATAATCAACATGAAGGACATGTTTGAATCTTTGGTTTTTAAGACAACAAAAGAGGGATGCCTTAGTGCAGCACCTGACATTGTCAATCTGCTGCTTCACAATTAAAATGCAAAAGAACATCTGTTAAAATGAAACTTGATACAGAGAAATTTCTTGGAAAATTTAATCGTTAACATTCCTCAATTGGTTTTCTGTAAACCGAAATGCAAAAAGATCCGAAAAATCACATAAATTTCTATAGAATCGAATTTATTTATATAAATTAGATAAAATGCTTGAAGGTTCAATACATTGAAAAAAAAAACTGCTTAAATTTTTTCCAATTTAAGTGAAATATAAGAGACAGATCCTCTGGAAGAGCATTATATTACAGTTGAAGAAGAATGGAAGGTATTAAGGTTGCTCTTTTGGCAGGAGAATCTGCGAAATGTAATTCATTTTTAACAAGAATGAATTATTTCAATGAACCCTTCAACTTGGAGATCAAACATAGTTTCACACATAAAAGCATGCAAATAACACGAATTTTTCTTTATAATTCATCAAGGAGGCTAAAGACGAACGTTTGTTTAGGAAATTACAAGATAAGCTTCAAAGATTCCAGCATGTACAGAGATAATCCGAAATGCTGAGGATGTAAATAGGTATG
This sequence comes from Pinus tabuliformis, assembly GCA_031772625.1. Taxonomy (NCBI): domain Eukaryota; kingdom Viridiplantae; phylum Streptophyta; class Pinopsida; order Pinales; family Pinaceae; genus Pinus; species Pinus tabuliformis. Next base: position 57,760,607 of record CM062809.1, read on the forward strand.
GAGTTGATGGGAAATTGTCAACGAATCTGACTTTACATAGGAAAATGGAGAAGCTATCCGGGAGACAGAAAACAAATAGAAATAAAATCGTAGAAATCTAAGTCGGAACAGGATTGCAAGTGAACTTCTCCATAACTGATATAAATTTGACGGGGAATTTTGATTATGAAGTAAATTTTCTATGATAGTTTTTTTTTTTTTAAGATTGGGATTTGTGTGATGTTTCATATTTATTTTTATTTGTATATTAGATGTAAAAAAAATTGTTATTGTTGTTTGGAAGTGTCACTGAATATGTCTTTTCACAATTTTTGGGAAAAATATTACTATATTTACAATAAATAAAATATAAAGCAAAATATGGATTGCATTGTGATCCGTTAATCGTAAGGCAGTGAAAATTAACCAAAATTATCAAACCTTACTATGGCAGATTCATTCTTTGTAACTGAGTGAGAAGTTAATGAAAAAACTGTAGATTGCATCCATTAAGTCGAAGACCAAAATCGTGAAAGCTTACTCTAAGCAGCTCAATCAATCATAGTTAGTAAAGATCAATAGTCACAATTACCAAATAATTTATTTATAAGATTGTGGGCTATTGTTGACCATTTTGCCCCAACACTTTTTTGGCTATGCTTAAAATTCCACTAGGTTAGAGATTTTTTCCAATTACGTTTTTTTTAATGGTATTTTATATTTGAAAAATTTTCACAAATGTTGTGAAGATTTAGAAGTTTTGTAAATAGATTTTTAATTTGGAAAACTTAAAATAAATATAATTAAATAAAGTGATGAGAATTATTATTAGGAATTTTACTTTGAAATTATATAATATCCAATTCGTATTTGAGTAAAAAGGAAAAATCAATAGGAAAACTCAATGTTACCAATCAACATACCTAATTATTGCTAGTGCATAGCCCCACACACACATATATTTAGAGAGAGAGAGTGAGTTATGGAACAAGTAGTTATAAGTTATTAAAATATCACTGAAGCCATGTATCATGGGATTTTGTAAAATGAATGAGATCAGGAGCTAGTCCTTTTCTCTCGAGCTAGTCCCTCCAATGCTCGAAGTAAGGTGATTTAGATGTTTGAAAATTTGAAAAAAGATAAATAATTTTATTTTGTTTAAGTTTTCCAAAATTTTCTTTGATTTTCTCTTCAAATTTTTAGTTAATTATATTTTTCTAATTAGGTGTCAATTTTTTAATTTTATTTTCTGTAACTAATTTTCAAATATAAATTGTGCAGATTAAAATTGGTTGCAGAGGAGAATCATTTATTTTTTATTTCACTCATTTCTCATTGCAATGGAAGAAAGTTCACCAATGTCACAAAGTAGACCGCCCCTTTCCCAACAGAAATCTTCCATAGAGGCATCCAAAAAAATCCAAAGCAAAGAATATCAAGAAGCAAAAAAAGCCTTTGAGGCAAGGTTATGAGCAGCTGTGAAATGCACTCAATCTTATAGTGGAGGATCAAGTGGATCATCTGGTTCAAAGGTTTGGTTGTGCCCTTATTGTAAAAAACAAAAAACGGGGAATGTAGGAAGAGTTCGATGGCATTTACTTGGAATGGGGAAAAAAGAACAATCAGCTTTATGTGACAGTGTACCTAAAACAGAAAAAGCTTCTCTAATTAAACAATTTAATGAACTTGAAAAGCTTAGACATATTGTTGAAGGTTTAGTTCAAGCTAACAACAATCCTAGTGGATTGACAATTGGTGGTCCACACTCTTATTCTCAACATCAAGTTTCTGTTTCTCACCTTCAAAACTTATGGGATGTAAAAGGAAGGGGAAATCTCGATGCATCCATTGGACGAATTTTTTTTGCAAATGGCATATCTTTTAATGTTTGTAGGTCTCCTTATTGGAAAGAAATGGTAAGGGATCTAGTTAGCAATGCTCCTAAAGGTTACAAGCCTCCTAGTTATGAAAAGATGAGGACAACCGTGTTATCTGAAGAGAGGGCTCGGGTTGAAGCTAGACTTCAAGACATTAAAGATAGTTGGAAGGAATCTGGGGTCTCCATTGTCTCAGATGGTTGGACAGATGTTAACCATCGTCCCCTTATCAATATTTTGGTTTCGAGCCCAAAAGGAGTTTTGTTTTTAAAATCCTATGATACTACAGGAAAGACAAAAGATGGTCCATATCTAACAGGTCTCCTCAAAGAGGCAATAGAGGAGGTTGGTAGAGAAAACGTGGTCCAAATTGTTACAGATAGTGCCTCAAACAATATCCTTGCTGGTGGGTTGATTGAGGATGAATATCCAACAATTTTTTGGACTCCTTGCTCTGTGCATTGCTTGAATTTGCTCCTGAAAGATATTAATAACATTGCATGGGTTGATAAAACTATAACTGAAGCAAAGATGCTACAACACTTTATTATTAATCATGCAGCATACATAGCAATTTATAGGAAATATGCAAAACTTCAGCTTCTCCGATGTGCCGAGACTAGATTTGCATCTGCTTTCATTATGCTTCAACGCCTTATTAAAATGCATCAATCTTTGAGAGAGATGGTGGTATCAATGGATTGGCAAAGGTGGAAGGGTTCTCATACTGGGGATGGCCTAAAAGTTGAGGACATCATTATTGGTCTTTCTTCAGAGAATTTTTGGAGGAGAGTGGAGGATATTGTCACCCTTATTACACCTATTGTTTCCACCCTTCGCATATTTGATAGTGATCAACCATGCTTAGGGGATGTCTTTGAGAGCATGGATCAAATGAGAGAGAAGATTCATGACATAATGGAAGATGAAAATTCTAGGATTGACAAAGACACCAGAAATGAAGTGTGGGAACTTAGTCTGACAAGGTGGAAAATGCTTCATAGCCCTCTTCATTCAATTGCATTTTTACTCAATCCTAAATGGTTTCATAAGAAACCATCGTCAGATGTAGAGGTTATGCAAAACTAGAACACTTTTATAAGTAGGTGTTACGATCGTCAGGATCGCACTGCTTTACAGTTTGAGCTACGAAAGTATTTGAGATCAGAAGACCACTTTGCAAATGAAGATTGTGCATACAACAGACAACAACTTGGACCCATCGACTTCTAGATACAATATGGTACAGGGACCCCCTTGCTTCATCGTTTGGCTATCTGTTTGCTTTCACAGGTATTCTTAATAACAAATACCTTTAATGTATTGATTTATTGTTTAAACAATTAATTCTAAAGCTCATTTTGGATTATTTATCTTATAATATTTATTGATTGACTATGACTAACATAATTTTAATTTTATTATACAGGTGACTAGTTCCTCTGCATGTGAAAGAAATTGGAGTGAATATGCTTTCATCCATTCAACGAAGAGGAATCGCCTAGGCACAAAAATGGCACAAGATTTGGTGTTTGTACACTCAAATCTACGTTTGTTATCTCGACAACAACTAGAATACAAAACTGGACCCACGAGAATGTGGGATTATGGTGGTTCACAAGATGACGAAAATGATGAGCTTCCACTTGAGGTGCTACAAGACAATGCTGAAGACATGCTTGATGATACCATGAAGTCTACTGACCAAAATAATTCTTTTGGAATTGGCTCAAGCTCAACAACTATTCCAGAAAATGAGCTTCAAAATCTAGATTATTAGGTTTACTTGCATTTTGATATGAATTGTTGGAAGTGACTTTAGAGATACATATATATTCAAAAGAACAAATTTAATTATTTATATTTCAAATCTCTTATTCTTATCAATGTTTTCTATTTTCTTGGAATTAATGATGGCTAAATTTTTTGATCTACAAAATTATCACTTCCTTCTTAAAACTAAATTAGTATTTACAATTGTTTTTTTACAATTTCATGAGCAGAAACATTACAGGTTTATGATTAATGCTTTGTTTATATTGTTCACCTTTAATATGGTGTTTTTCTCTCTCCTCGTTTCTTATATGCGAAACCTCCAAACCTCGTTTCTCGTACCATTCTCGTTTCCCGTTCGTTTCCCGTTTCTCGTTTCTGGTAACATAGGTGCTATTATAGAAGAATAAGGAAGGATATGAACATCCAATAGCATTTTTATGTCGTGCATTGCGAGATGGCGAACTAAAATGCATCATATTATAGAAGCAAGTTTACGGAATGGTTAAATAATTTAAAGCTTTCAGAGAATATGTTTTGCACTCAAAGGTGACAACTTATGTTCCCTCAGCACTGGTAATGGAGATTCTCACACAACCAAACAATGATGGAATGCGTCACAAGTGGATTGCAAAGCTGCTGGAATTTGACCTGGACATCAAGCCTACTAAGTTGGTCAAAGGCAAAGGGTTGGCCAAGTTGCTCACAGAATCAACCCATGTGGCACTTGGGATGTGCACTAATGAAGAAATTTGAAACATCTGCGGAGAAGAGAATCTACGAGAACCTCTTTCTTCAGACGAAGAGAATCCATACGAACCTCTTCATCTTGGGGGAGAGAATCCATAAGAAACTCTCGTTCCAGTAGGAAGGAATACACAAGAACCCTTTGCACTGGAAGGAAGGAATCCACAAGAACCCTTTTCGAAGGGCCTCTCAATATTTTGAGAATCTAGCTGGTACAAGGATATTATCTTCTTCTTGCAGATCCTAGAATGCACACCTGAGCTACCAAGATCAAAATACAAATCTCTCAAACTCAAGGAAATCAAGTTATGTATTGTGGGAGACAACTTATGCTAGAAATACCCTACTAGAGTGCTACTCACATTTGTTACTGAAGACCAAGTACAAGAGCTCAATGGAAACCTTCACCGTGGCATCTATGGAGGACACTATTGTAGCTAAATTTTCCAAAATGAAAATGACAAAGGTTTATGAAGCAAAATCCATAAAATGTTGAAGGAAAGCACATACCCCAGAATTCACCAAAGACAAAATTACTTAATGCCTAGTTACTAGAAACGGGACGATGTCCACCGTTTCTGGCAAAAACCTTCGGAGAAACCCAACCATACTAGAAACGTCGTCTGCAACGGCCGTTTTCGTTTTCACTGGCAAGAAACAGTTTCCCGCGAAACGAAACAGTTTCTTCTCGCCGTTTCCAGATAGACTTGCAGTTAAATTTATTTTTTCGGACTCGGGTTAAATTTAATTTTTTCAAACCGTGGGTTAAATCGAGTTTAATTAGCAATTGATTGTTAGTTTTCTGGAAGTTACACATACAGAGGGTTAAGTCCAGTTTAATTCGCAGTTGACTGTTAGTCTGCTGCAGTGGACTGTTAGTTTTATGGAAATTAAACATATGCACTCCAGGGTATTGTGAGCAAGCAACTGAAGAAAGAACTAGCTGTATTTTGAGAGAACGCAGGGTATTGTGAGAGCGTTGCCAAAGAAAAACACCAGTTGCCATTAAATTTTAGTTCTAGACTCCAGTTGAATAGTATTATTATTATGTCTCATAAATTTTTATTTATTTAGACAGTAGTTATATTTTTTTTAACTGGGTAGTGATCCATGCAAACCAGTGGTTTTTCCTAGTTGTGCAGTTGCTCATGTTTTTTCAAGGATTTAAGCAGAAGAGGAGAGCAAACCCATCACTACTTAGATGCAAGCAAGGCACAGATCAGAGCCAAGCAACTTCACACCCCCATTGAGTCATCTTCAACAGCATTGTCAATTCTATTGTCAAAAGGTACTGCCTACAAACTTCAATCTCTGTTTTTTTTTATGAATGCTCATTCCAGACCACATAATTCTCTCAAGATTTGGGTTGGTGAGGTTCGCTGGGATCAAATGTTCATATCGTAATGCGCTATACCTGTGTTCATTCTTGTAATATCCTCTTTTAGGCTAATTTAATGAAAACTCTGTTTTATCGTCCATATCAATGCATGTATATGTGCTCTGTTAAAATGATTCTGACTGCTGTGAGATTTTCTGTAACTCATACCACTTCAGTGATATTTTAATCGTACCTTCCATAGCAAAGATCAGGAACACTTCTATCGTACCTTCCATAGCAAAGATTACTGGCATTTTCATCATCGAGGATTTGGTTTGTAACCAAGGGAAGGCACTAGTACTATCATGACAATCTGGAACAAAACTTTCGAAAAAATATACAGTTAAATACTCCTTGTTGTAAGTTTGGTTCTATAACGGTGGTAAATCAGTAAGCCAGTTGTTGCTGAGGCCCAGGGTTCTAATTTTGATTCTATCATAGTGTGTAGAATATCCTCATAATATGAGTATTTGTCTTTCTTATAGTTAGAAATAGTACTGAAATTTTGACCATTGTTGCCAAAATATAGACAACATTGCAATATTTCATCACTTTTCGAAGCCAACATAATATTGCCATGAAAAAGTCGCAATTTTTCAAATTTTGAATAATCCCTAAATTTTGAAAATATCATTATAATATCAAGGGAAAGGGAATGGAAAATATCCATTAAGTCAAGAAATTTTTAGTTTTTTTTAATTGTTTTTCTCACTTTGAAGAGGGAAGCCAGGGATTGAGAAAGACAGCTGTACTCGCTATTATATTATTTCATGAAAAGGATATATAAGATAATTTTATTAATATCTTAAATTTCCATAAAGATAAGTCAATTTGCTAAGTGTGTGGCTTGGCAGTAACACACGTACCGAAGTAGCGATTCGAGCAAGGAATCGACGGATGACAGATGAGAAATGGCAGAGCAAGGAAATGGTGGCAGTACCAGAAGGCGGCAATGACTATGGCAGAGTCAGGCGATGGAGGCAGTTGTGGCGTAAAATATGGCAGCGGTTGCTCATTTTTGGAGAGGCTGCAGTATAAGCAGCCCCGGGGTAGAATGCAAAAACTGGTTGTTGTGATCTGTATGGCAACGAAGTGACACAACGAATCTGTCTTTTACCGAAACTGCAACCTGGCCTTAATTGCGTAGAGTATTAATATTATGGTGAATTTCATTTGAACTTCATTGTTCCTCTAGCTTTCTTATGTAATCCAATGTGGTACGAATGGTGGTCAAACTTGCTTACAAATTGCAGAATTTTAAATTTGTTTTTATTTTAATTTTTTTTAATTACCCTTCTCATATATATATATATTACTTTTTTCATAATTTTTTTCTAAATCTCTCTTTTGTGGTCAAAATCGGAGAAACTCTAAAATTTTTGAATTTGACATTAAAAGATTTTTAAAAAGAAACTTATGGGCAATGTCCCAATCAAATTCACTGCAATGTAACAGCGGGTTTCAACGATATGGCACGTTTGATCACTTGATATGGTCAAATGCTTAGGTAACTGCTCGAGTGAAAGACATCTATCTTGACCTTATCTCTTCAAGGGCTCCGCAAATCAACTCTATCTTTCCTTCGTCTCTTTGGAAATCGGGATGCCCCCCTAGGATGATCTTCTTTGCGTGGCTGGTATATTACAACAAGAACCTGTCGTGGGACAACCTGAGGAAAAGAAGTTGGCACGGCCCAAGCAGGTGTTCGATGTGCGAATCCGACGAAGAATCAAATCTCCACATGTTCTTCCAATGCAATTCCTCTCAACAAATCTGGTATGATCTGGCCATTATTTTTGGTTTTCCTCATATTGTTTTTGTCTCTATCCATGCAGCTTTCGACTGGTGGCGCAACCAACGGAAGCCAAAGTGTTTTCTCATCGTCATCATGATATGGTGCGCCTGGAAATGGAGGAACCACAAAATTTTCCGTGATTCCAAAGTTCCCTATACTTACATCCTCCATCGCATCATTGCTATTTATGATTCAATTTCAAATCAGCTGGCCATTTAGCTTCGGGATTGTCTCATCTCAATGGTTTCTGCTTTTTGAAAATCGATGTTGTTGTCTTTCAATAAGGCACTCCGAATATGTATACCCCTAATACTGCTTTAAATGTGATGGAATATGTCCCATGCTGCCTGCTTTTTGAGACTTGTTTTAATACTGCTTCAAATGTGATGGAATATGTCCACATGCTGCCTGCTTTTTGAGACTGTTTTGATCATCTGCCCACAGATGCTTTCTCAAACATCCTGGAAGTGGCTTCATATGCCACCATTATGTATCTTATGATGGCTTTTATATTGTCTTAATATAATGCATTTCTGCTTTTTTTCTCTGCAAAAAAAAACAAATAAAGTTTATACATAAACAAATATTTAAAATATCTAGAATATAAAAATACTCATCATAGGACAAATAATATTTATATATGAATGTTTGAATGTACAATTGATATTACTTGTTAAAAAAATAGCCCTTATTTATATACCTAGGCAGGTCCCCTGTCATGAACAATCATGTCTTTTGGGATGCCTTTTTATAATTATTAATTATTATTATTGTTAATTTTAGGGCTAAATAGTTCTCTACTATAGATAATTTCATTTTCAACATTATTTCACATTTCATTCACCCTCATATCATCATAAGAAATTATATAGAGAGAATATTAACATTTAACAATGCAACAGAGCAGTAAAGAACATTAGAAGAAAAACATACAAAATGGAGACAACAAGAGCAAAACCCCACAAGGGGGAAAACCCAAAAGTCAATTCTTCTTCTTCTTAGATATTCAACAAATGTTTAGATGAGATACAAAGTACAAGTATAATGAGACAAAAGTCTTTCAATTTCTATCACATTAGGCCTATTAGGGAAAACCCTAAAATATACAAGATCCTCATAAGATGGCAACAGACAAGCCTATCAAAGAGGCATTCACAAGCCCTCTATAAAACCTCTGGTAGGTCTCATAGTGAAACCATAACGACCGTCTCCATATCACTGTTATGGGTAGCATATCTATATATTTGTTGCAAGTAGTCACTACCATGGTCATATTAATCATTGTCATAAGAACAAGAATCACTATTCAAACATTTTTGCCATAAGAACAAGAATCACTGCCCAAACATCAATGTCATATGAACACTGCCATACAAGTCTATATATTTGTTGCAAGTAGCCACTACCATGGTCATATTAATCATTGTCATAAGAACAAGAATCACTATTCAAACATTATTTCCATAAGAACAAGAACCGCTGCCCAAACATCATTGTCATACTGCCCAAACATCATTGTCATATGAACATTGCCATACAAGATGTCTTCTCTACAACTCATTAAATAAGGGCTTGATAACAATCCCTCTTGAATGCTCCTTGCATCCACATAGAGTCAACCCTTAGGGCATCGTAGGTCTACCCACATACAATGACAGATCTGCCCTTTTTGTCCACTATTTTAGGGCTCACCAAACCAACTACTAACCACCCTTCAAGTCACTATTCTAAGGATGATTCACATTGTTGTTTAATACCAAACAACTCCTCATCACTTAACAACCAATCAACTTGAAAGATGTTAAGTTATGGTATGTTCTATGCTTATAACAGTTTACTTCTTTTTCTTATTATATTCCATAGATTAGCAATCACATGTACATAAAGTAAAGCGCAGATAGAACATTAAACGATCGACAGAAAACAAGCCAAGACAAGAGACACAAGATGTGGCGGCTAGCTAGGGACAAACCCCACAATGTGTGGGGAAACCCTTTGATCAAATCTTATTTTATCTTCAATAATTCAGCAGAGAGAAATAGTACAATAAATCTGATGCATATCAGCAGTAGCAAACCCTAGATCAGCAGCATCAGCATTAGCGGCTTCATTATCAAACTAGGGCAGAAGATATCTCACAAACCGACCGTTGGATTGACTTCATTCCACCACCAAAAGTTACGGCTTCCAGAGGAGGTTCAGATGAACCTACAGTGAAGTTCAGATGAGGAGATCTTCTAGGCCACTCAGGTCAATCTTTACTTCTGCAGTTGCAGCTTCAGTTTCAGCAGTTTCCGACTTCAAACTAGGGCAGTCGATATCTTGCAAACCGTTCGTCGGATTGACTTCATTCCACCACCAAAAGTTGTGGCTTTCAGAGGAGGTTCAAATGAACCTACAACACATTTCAGATGAGGAGATATTCTAGGCCATGCAGGTCAATCTTTGGATCTACAGTTGTAGCTTCAGGTTCAACAGCCTTCGGCTTCACATGTGTGAGAGAGAGACCCATTTCTGCGCAGTAGAGAGAGAGAGATGTGATGAGAAGAGTGAGTGCAAATGAGGAAAAGTCCTATTATATTTATACACAACGTTAGTGTTTGAATATATGCCACTGTTGGGCTTCTGAGCCTACATGAGTTGTAGGTGGGCTTGATAATAATTCCATAATCAAAATAAATTCATATCTCCATGAATACTTATCGGAATCGGATGATATTTATATCAATCCTACACCTCTCGACGAGAAGAATCTAATAAAAATATTATTAGCTATGAATAAGATGACCCACATGAAGTTTTGCCCTGGTTACCAATTTTAAAACTCCCTCTCAACCAGGGAGAACTTCATCTGCAATCTGTCTATTGGTCGTTACTATTCATCCATCAAATGCACTGCCCTATACAGCCCGACCCTTGCCCTACTCTGCTCTATTCTTCCTGTTCTACTTTGTCTTGTTCTGCCCTGTATTGATCGATACTATTTTGCTCTGTTCTGCTCTGCTCTTGCATTGTTCCGTTTTGCTCTGCTTTCGTCCGAATTATGAAGAAGAAGAAATGATTGAGGATGTATCATACTGACTCAAAGTCAATCTCATAGTATGTACCACTGGTCCCAAACCAGTCTCAAACAACCCGAAGTTAGCGTCATAATGAGTACAACTCCACTGGTCCTATACTAGTATCATCCTCCACTGACTCAAAGTCAGTCTCAGAGTGCGTACCACTGGTCCCAGACAAGTCTCAGCCGACCCGAAGTCAGCTTCATAGTAAGTACCACTCCTACCACTAGTCCCAGACCAGTATCACAGTCTCAAAGAGTGTACCACTGGTCCTAGACCAGTCTCAACCGACCCAAAGTCAGCGTCATAGTATGTACCACTCTCACTGCTCCCAAACCAGTGTTGCATTGACACGAAGTCAGTCTCGGAGTATGTACCACTAGTCCCAGACTAGTCTCAACCAACCCGAAGTCAGCGTCATAGTATGGTACAACTCCTACCACTGGTACCACACCAGTATCATTGATCCCATATCAATGGAGGTCATCCTAGCGTAGGGAGTACGGTAGATACAACGATGCGTCCATCAGTACTACTATGGTCCCTAACTTCATTTCCCTGATTATTGATCAGATGAGAGGTACTTCCCATGAGTCCCAAATTGCATGGGTAGGGTGCCTCGACAGGAGAACTAATCAATCCTGTCCTCACAGGGGAACACATCAATCCTACTACAATCGCCATGGAGAACACATCAATCCAGGCCACCATGGAGAACACATCAATCCAGGCCTCACAGGAGAACACATCAATCCTGCTACAATCGCCATGGAGAACACATCAATCCATGCCTCACAGGAGAACACACCAATCCTGCTACATAGGAGAGTGAATCATCCTGTTTCACAAGAGAGAGAATCATCTTGTCCCACAAGAGAGCGAGTCATCTTGTTCTAGTGCACACCACCAGGGGAGGGTGAGTCACCCTGTGGTCGTATGTTGCTCCAGTAAGAACCGCAAGCCCTCAGAGCTCCCAGAGCTCAATGTATGCAACATGCAAGACCCTTGTACAAGGGTTTCTTGACGATTCCAAGTCGTTTGGGAAAATCATAGATTAGATCTTTCGTCGGGGCTTTGACAAGGTGTATCGACCTGTACATCATCTTAATGTGATGGAGCCTCCTTGCTCATCGACTTACCATATCCTAGATGATGTCTATCTGCTGGAGCAATCGATGAATACAGGATTCCTCAATAATCGAATCCCACCTCTAGTTGTTACAAAGAATCACAATGGTATGTGTTCAAACAGCTCACTGAAGAGCTTCCCCAACCAGGCAGCTTCATACGAGATCATACTCGTAGATATGTATCCGGTCTCAGTGGTGCTTATGGCAACTAACTTTTGCTTCCTGCTCATCCATTATATCGAAGCAGAATCCAAAGAGAAACAACACTAAAAAGTGCTCCAGTGATCCTCCACACTACTTGCCTAATGAACATTCGAATAATCATGCGGTTTCATATTTCCGGTAGTGTATCCATTAGAAATTGTGCCATGAAGATATCTTAGAAGATTCTTGGCATCAATGCAGTGACGCTCAACCAAATATGAGCTCACAGTGCTAACTGCAAAACATATGTTCGGACGGAGGTTCACCAAGAACATCAACACGTATGAGTTTTTGAAACTCAGAGGCATTTCCCAAATCTGGCCCGACATCACTACCATATAACTTCTAAAAGTTAAGATCCTCGATGTAGTCACAGGCTTGCAGTCCATCATACCAAATCTTTCCAATATCTTTACCACATATTTTCCTTGAGATAGGAAAATTTCCCTTGGCTTCTACCATACTTCGAGTCCTTGGTCCTTCATTTCAAATTCAGAAGCTAACTCCCTCTTACATTTGTGAATGAGAGGGTCTGCACCTGTTAGAAAGAGGTCATCCACATACAGCACTAGTATGACAGGCTTGTCATCTTCAACCGTAAAGTAAATGTTAGGATCGGCTTCACTCCTAGTGAATCCCAGCTTCATCAAGTAGCTGTCGATCCTCTTACACCATGCTCGGGGTGCTTGCTTCAGCCCATATTGAGCCTTCTTCAACCTGCATACATGAGATTTTCGATCATAAATTTCAAATCCTTCGGGTTGCTCCACGTAGACCTCTTCTTTGATCAAGCCGTGTAAGAACGTAGTTTTGACATCCATCTGATGTAGGTTCCATCCTTGTGAAGCAGCAAGGGCTATGATCGAGCGGATGGTCGTATATCTGGCAACAGGTGCAAATATCACATCATAGTCTATACCTTCCTTCTGGGAGAAACCACGAGCAACAAAACGAGCCTTATACTTTTCTGTACTTCCATCTGCTGCATGCTTTATCTTGTAAAGCCATTTGGAAGTAACAACTGTCTTGTCCTGGGGTCTGGGAACTACTTCCCAGACATCATTCTTCATGATAGACTCATATTCTTTGGTCATAGCATCCTTCCATACTTGATGCTTGACGGCGTCTAAGAATGATGAAGGCTTATTTTGAATGCTTGTGCTCATGATGGTCAGGTATCCTTGATACCTATTAGGTTTCTTACTTTCACGAAAGGTTCCTCGGGGTGCAGCATGTCCTTCAGCATCATCAAGTAGCCCCCTAAGCCATGAAGGCCTCTTCTTAGAAGAGGAAGGCTCATGTGGAGGAGGATTAATCAGATCCATGGGTTCTTCTACATCAGGCATTGATTCATCATCCTTTTCTTTCGGTTCCCTGGTGTCGGCTTCTTGAGAGCTTCCCATGATTATTCAACTCGCTGAGAGCCATATCTTCGTCAAAGGTGACATCATGACTAATTACGACTTCCCTTTGACCGGCTACAGATTCTATAGCCTTTAGTATTTTCACCATAGCCCACGAAAATTCCCTTCTTTCTAGATGCACCCAATTTATTTCTTTTCTCTTTCGGTACATGAAAATATACAGGGCTTCCAAAAATTCTAAAATGAGAAACATTAGGTTTCTTATCGGTGAACTTTTCTTCAGGAGTCTTGGAACCCAATGCTTGATGAGGGCATCGATTTTGTACATATACGACAGTGTTTGTAGTTTCAGCCCATAGAAACTTCAAAAGTCTTTGATCATGTAGCATGGCCCGGACAACTTCCACAATCGTGCGGTTCTTCCTTCCCGCCACACCATTCTGCTCAAGAGTACGTGGTGTAGCAGTCTCCCTCTTAATGCCAGCCTCAGATATGCCTGAGTGAACCAATTGTAACATATTGGAGGTCTTGCTTTGGCTTGAGGGGAATGGTCCCCTTTTGAGCTTTCCTTATGCACATCCCAGACATACACCTTCTTTCTCTACTTGGAATTCGGGCATCCCTGTTACCATCTATCTTACATCGGGTAGAGCTTTGTAATGAAGGTGGGCAAACCTCCGATGCCAAAGTTTGAACTGAAGAGTTGTGTCACAAGACATGACACCTAGCAGACTTCCATCGACCTGATATAATGAATCAACACTAAACCCAAGAGTAAAGACATCTTTAACATTATTTTTCCATATACATACCTTGCCATTGCTAAAGGTTACCTTGTAGCCTTTGTTTTCCATTGCCGAGATGGACACTAGGTTCTTTTTGAGGTCAGGTGCATTTAATACATCCTGGACTTTCTAGCCTTCTTGAATGGTTGTCCTCTTCCTCGATCCCCAGCTCTCTTACCTTTATTGTTGAATTTGCCATTCCTTTGATTTGCCATTAGAGGGATTTTGATCATCGTCCCAGTGTGAGTCCTTTCTATCAGGGCACTCCCTGCTTTATCGCAGATGTAACATCGTCATTTTCTTCCACCCTTCGGTCCATCCTTTCCTTTTGATTTAGTCCCAGAATTATTTCTTTTCTTAGCATGAGAAGAAAAGGAAGCAGGAGGACCTTTAGGCATGGGCATTTCTTGCTCTTCTTCCCTTGTTTCTTCTTGAATGCATCTAGCCATTAATTCCTCGAAACCAGGAATTATATTATAGTTCAGAAGAGTAGTCCTGAACACATACCATTTGGATGGTAATCCTCCAAGAGTCGTGAGTGCCATTTCCCAGTCTATCGTAGATTTCCTTGGAGGTGTCCAGTTTAGAGATGTAGGCCACCAAGTGCTTGTCGATAGAGTCCTGGATGATCTTCTATTTTGACTTCTTCGGTTTTCCATTTGTTCCATGCAGCAATGGATGCATTTGATGGAGGCTCAACAATATTGCCTCTTACATGGTCCAGCACTCCTGGATCTTCTAGGGTTAGATCGATAGACATCTTCCATGCGTGATAGTCATCTTTCTCACAGAGCTTGTCTTAGACAGGAAAGAGTGTTGAGGACCTCATAGTTCTTTTAGGATAGCCTTGCCAATCTTCTCTTTGGTGATTGCTCTTGCTCTTGCTCGGGCTTTGTCTTCACCTCAGATCTGATACCATGTTAAATTATGGTATGTTCTATGCTTATAACAATTTACTTCTTTTTCTTATTATATTCCATAGATTAGCAATCACATGTAGATAAAGTAAAGCTCAGATAGAACATTAAACGATCGACAGAAAACAAGCCAAGACAAGAGACACAAGATGTGGCGGCTAGCCAGGGACAAACCCCACAATGTGTGCGGAAACCCTTTGATCAAATCTTCTTTTATCTTCAATAATTCAGCAGAGAGAAATAGTACAATAAATCTGATTCATATCAGCAGTAGCAAACCCTAGATCAGCAGCATCAACATTAGCGACTTCATTATCAAACTAGGGCAGACGATATCTCACAAACCGACCGTTGGATTGACTTCATTCCACCACCAAAAGTTGTGGCTTCCAAAGGAGGTTCAGATGAACCTAAAACGTAGTTCAGATGAGGAGATCTTTTAGGCCATGCAGGTCAATATCTACTTCTGCAGTTGCAGCTTCAGTTTCAGCAGTTTCCAGCTTCAAACTAGGGCAGTCGATATCTTGTAAACTGTTCGTTGGATTGACTTCATTCCACCACCAAAAGTTGCAGCTTTCAAAGGAGGTTCAGATGAACCTACAACACAGTTCAGATGAGGAGATGTTATAGGCCACGCAGGTCAATCTTTGGATCTGCAGTTGCAGCTTCAGGTTCAACAGCCTCCGGCTTCACATGTGTGAGAGAGAGACCCATTTCTGTGCAGTAGAGAAGAGACTCATTCCTGCGCCGTAGAGAGAGAGAGATGTGATGAGAAGAGTGAGTGCAAATGAGGAATATTCCTCTTATATTTATACACAACGTTGGTGTTTGAATAGATGCGACTGTTGGGCTTCTGAGTCTATCTGAGTTGTAGGTCGGCTTGATAATAATTCCATAATCAAAATAAATTCATATCTCCATGAATACTTATCGGAATCGGATGATCTTTATATCAATCCTACACCTCTAAACGAGAGGAATCTAATAAAAATATTATCAGCCATGAATAAGATGACCCACATGAAGTTTTTCCCTGGTTGCCAATTTTAACAAAAGATTACCAAACTTACCTCAAGCTAAAGTCTATTCTAGCTGGCTCTTGTAACATATCTTTGTGGTTTTTCGGTCTTAGTTAGGGCACCATAACAACCCATGTCTGCCTCAAAACCACCTCTTTTCATGTGTTGACCTCTCTTCTCAAGCCTTGTCCTCTTGCGTTATATTTACAAGACTCACAACCCTTTGTTTCAGATCTTCTCTAAGATAAAATCAACCTCAGTCTGCACTCAAACTAGGGAACAAATTCCTGCAACAATGGAGACACAATTTTTGCCCTATTCTCAAGAGATTTGGCACTAAATTCTTGCACACAAATCAATCCTCCTACATGGCCAACATTTTCCTATTTTTCCTAGTCTTGACACAATGATCAGGGAAAAAATTAGCCCTCTCCTTAGACCGAGTTACCACAAAAAAAATTCAGTCTTTTATCCTTATTTGCTAGAAACCTCCGACTTCTTGGCTACAGAAAGAGAGATAAATAGTGTTAATTTTTTTTTGCATAACCATAGGAAAGTTCCACAAAGTAGACTTGGACTTGCTTGCATACCTCAGACAAGATGATTTGAATTCCTGCCTAGAAGGGGTGCAAATAGGCTCAATATATAGTTGATTGCCCATATGAATAGTCACTACTCTTAGGCAGGCTGACTTGAGGAAAATCCCTTCTAGATAATATTTAAACATATTTATCAAATGCCTTGATGTTGTTTGAGCCACATTAAATAATACAGAGAGGAGTTCCAAGTCGATTAATCATCAATAATAATAATTTTCCATGATACAAATTAAATTCTCTTTTGGAGTAAGATAGATTTTCCTTGGGGTAGTTGGACTTATCCTTGGGGTCATTAGATTTCTCTTGGGGAAATTCATCCCGAAGTTGCCCAAAATTTCAAGACTCCCTCTCAACTAGAGAGGAATTCTTGACTGCACCATAAGTATAATCTCGGATGTACATGTCTCAACATAAGAGAAGCTCATCTCATCTCATCTCATCTCATCTTATCTCATAGACAAAGAGTGATCCACAACCAATGGTAGGGAAGATCAATTTACCACAACCAAGTCCAGGGCAATCACATTTTGACCTTGGTAAAGATCACACACACCCCACTGATCTTTAGGTCAAGCTCCATGACCTCATCTCAGCTAAACAATGATGACTCGATCCACAGAAGAAGAAGAATGATCCACACTGACAATAGGGGAGATCAATCTACCACAACCAAGTCCATGGCAATCATAAATGACCTTGGTAGAGATCACACACCTAATGTCCACTCACTGATCCTCACCCAACTTGATCCTCAGTAATCAAGTGGTAGAACACCTACATCTAATACATAGGGGGGATCAATTTACCACAGCCAAGTCCATGGCATGCACGCTTGCCCTTGGTAAATATCACACACACCTAAGTCTCCTCTCCCATGTGGCCAAGATGGGAGGCAATCCCGACAAGCTTAATTGATTCCATGATCCCCTTACAAGGGTGATTTGCGAGTAAGATGCAAACTGAGTTATGTACTCAACCAAGTCCATTGCTTTAAGGAGTACCCTCACCCAGGAGCCTCGCTACAGATCCTCCTTCACCAAGTCTATGGCTAGTCATAAAGGTGGGGGATAACATATGCTCAGTGTTCTCGATTAGCAGTGTTCCCTCTTAGGGAGGGATACATTCTCCTGCACTCCAAGCTACTCTTTGAAGAATAGGAACTTCAACAACTTGGTGAGAATGTCTACAATTTTCTCATCTGCTAAAGCCTCGTACTTCAATCCTACAACAAGTCATTGTCAGGGCCTCATTTCTCCCTATGTGATGGAGCCTCAATGCTCTATCAGTGGCACCATGTCTGATAATCTTGTGGATAACATTTGAAGCCACACTACTCGCAATATGATCAACCACTACTGGATTGAGTGCAATGGAAGTTTGCTACCTACTCATCCAGGAAATCAAAGCAAGACCCATACTGAAGAAACACCTCAATGTGTTCTTCTTATTTACAACACTCTCGGTTCACTTTGCATCGACATATCTCTCCAGTCACAACACTGTCTCAATCCATCACTAATTGTATCATGTAGGTATCTCAATACTAGCTATGTAACATCCCAAAATACATGTCCAAGTTCTATCTAGCTTAGGGTACGCACTGCAAAGCAAGCATCCATCGGGTTTCCTACTCATCATGGGATCAATCAAATATGAATTTGAAGAAAAGTCTCTCAACTTCTTTAGTGTAGTCCATCATGCCAAGCTTCTGACAACATACTTCCCTTGACAAGGAAGTCCTCACCATCTCTCTGTTACACTTCTAATCTCAAGAAGTGGATCACCTATGGCTCAAAGGTCAACTCCCTTTGGTACTGAATGATGAGGTGATATGATCCTGTCAAAAAATAAATCATTAGCATATAAAACCAAATATCAAGGACATATCTTCAACCTTGATGAGAAGTTAGATGTCCATCAATCCAAGCATGCCAACCACAAGGAACTTGCTTGAGTCCATATGGGGTTTTCTTCAATATGAAATCATGAGTCTCATTCTCATGTACCTCAAAACCCTGAGGTAGCTCCAAATCGCTTCTTACTTCACACAGGTGTTAGGATATTATCATAGTCCTCTCCCTCTTAGAGAATATTCCTTGACACTATTGAAATTTCCATCATAGAAGTGTCTGGCGCTTCTGTAATTGAAGCCTCTTCAATCATAGTCATCAACATGGGAGACTGTGATCCTTCCTTCGAGGTTTGAGCTCTTGTCCATTTTACAGTGCCACTTAAGTCATGGGGTGGTTCTACATCCTCCTCAATGTCAATATTAAGGACATGGTCCTTACATCCATCTGATGTACATGTTAACCCCAAAACAAGAGCAAGAGAAATAATATCAAAGTAAATAAACATAATAAAATTGTACCTAACGATGAAGCAAGACTTTTTAGAGTTCAATATTTCTATCAAGAGAATCATCTTCATTTTGATTTTCTCATTAGAGAAATTTTGAGATTTAAAATGGGCCTCCTAAGTAATATTATAAAATAACAATAGAAATACTAAAACAAGATTACATTACATCATCAAATTTTAGAGGGAAGAAAGAAAAAACTACTTTTTCAGTTTGTATTTTCAACTTATCTCCCTACGGTTTTACTCAAAATTTCAAGGGGGTCACTCGTTGGGTGCATAATTTAATTCATCATCCAAGGAGTGCCCATGTTGCATACTTTTGATAAACCCTGCTACAAAAAAAGAAGATGAGAAATACATGAAAAAATGTGATTGCAATCATGTTTTTTTATGTATTTTTCATTTTTTGGGTAGCAAGGTCCATCGAAAGTATGCAACATGGGCACTCCTTGGATGAGGAATTAAATCCCACATGCTCCCGCTCGAAATTTGAGTAAAACCGTAGGGACAAATTTGAAAATAAAAGTTGATATATATATATATATATATATATATATATATATATATATATATATATATATATATATATATACCTTTTTACTCCTAAAATGATTAATCATCCCCCATGGTTGAAATCATCATCTTGAATCTTATTGGTTCTTATAATGTTGATTTTGGTTGTACATTTTTGTTTTTAGGCCCATTTTAGACCTCAAAATTTCTTTAATGTCATGTTGCCATCATATTTTGCAAGTTTCATCTAAAAGACACGATTGTCTTTCTTCTCTATATATGAGAGTGGCTCCTTCATTCTCTTGCACCAACTCCTTCTTCGAACTAACTCTTCCTGCATTACTCTCCATCTTGATGGCCCTCAGTATGGATCTACTTTCCTTGGTCACATCCTCACCCAAGAAGTCATGGAAGGAAGCATTTGATTAGCCAATTACTCCGGGAGAAAGAATAAACAATAGTTTAAGAAGATAAATCAATAGTGACACAAAGATAAATAACATGAGTCTTGAAAGTACTTATATTTAATGAGGATTGTGGGAAGCTACCATCTCCCTTTTGATCATGCTTCCTCACCCTAAGGCACCGTTGTCCATAAACCATAATTCAATATCATTTGCAAGAGAAGAAATGTTTCCTCTTGAACACCACCTGAATCCTTAATCTTCTTCTTGGGCAGCCAAGCCCAATTATCAATGTACAAGATGACCACTAGATCCACATCATACCATCTCTTATTGGGTGGGAGACAAGCCCAACTAGGGTACTCTAAATCTGTCACAGGTACTTGAATAGCTCAATATATCATGAAAAATCTGAATCACACTAGGGTTCCAATGTTATAGAACCCATTCCTTTTTCCATATTCAAGGCCACTCCTCAGGTTTCTCCCAAACCCTAAACTTTATTTGTAAGAAAAAAGGTTCCCTAGTGTTTCCTTCAAACCTTAGCATTATTCTAGGTCTCCAACATCTTCATCTATTTATCTCTGCTTGATCAAGAAATCCATCATAGTTGTCTACATGAGGGTGGTCTCAATGAATTTTCTTCAACCAACTCTAAAACCATGTTAATTTTAGGGCTAAATAGTTCTTTGTTGTAGACAATTACATTTTTAAACTTTTCAACAATATTTCACATTTCATTCACCCTCATATCATCATAAGAAATTATATAGAGAGAACATTAACATTAATAATGCAACGAAACAATAAGCAACATTAGAAGAAAAGCATACACAATAGAGACACCAGGATTTATGTCAGAGACGGGGGAAAACCCCCACAAGGGGGAAACCTAAAAATCAATCTTCTTCTTCTTAGATATTCATGAAATGTTCAGCTGAAATACAAAGTAAAATTATAAAGAGACACAATTATTTCAATTTCTATCACATTAGGCCTACTAGGGCCAACCCTAGAACGTACAAGATCCTCATAAGATGGCAACAAACAAGCCTATCAAATAGGCTTTCACAAGCCCTCCAAAAAAAACCTCTGATGGGTCTCCTAGTGAAACCATAATGGTTGTCTCAATATCACTGTCATGAGTAGAGTATATATATCTTTGTCTCAAGTAGTTGTTGCCATGGTCATATCAATAATTGTCATAAGAACAAGAATCACTGCTCAAACATTGTTGTCATAAGAACAAGAATCACTGCCCAAACATCAATGTCGCACTGCACAAACATCACTATCATACAAACACTACCATACAAGATGTCTTCTTTGCAACTCCATGAATAAGGGCTTGATAACAAGCCCTCTTGACTTCTCCTTGCATCCACAAAGAGTCATCCCTTAGGGCACCATAGGTCTGCCCACATACAATGACAAATTTGCCTTTATTGTCCACTGTTCTAGGGCTCACCGAACCAGATACTAACCACCCTTCAAGTCACTATTCTAAGGTTGATTCACACTATTGTTCAATACCAAACAACTCCTCATCACTTAGAAAACAGTTCACTTGAAAGATAACCAAGCTTACCTTAAATTGAAGTATTTTCCAACTGGCTCCTGTAGCATATCTCTGTGGTTTTTCGGTCCTGGTCAGGGCACCAAAACAACCCATGTATTCCTCAAACCCACCTCTTTTTCTGCATTGACCTTTCTCCTCAAGCCTTATCCTCTTGCGTTATCTTTTCAACACTCACAACCCCTTTGTTTTAGATCTGCTCTAAGGTAAAATCAAACAAATTATGATCTCAAACTAGGGCATGACTTCCTACAACAAAGGAGATATAATTTTGGCTTGTTCTCAAGAGATTTGACACTAAACGCTTGCACAGAGATCAATCCTCCTACACGACAAGCATCTGCCTATTTTTCCTAGTCTTGACACAATGATCTAGGACATAATTAGCCCTCTCCTTAGACTGAGTTACCACAAAAACAATTCAGACTTCTTTCCTTCTTTGCTAGAGACCTCAAACTTCTTGGTCGCAGGGAGAGATAAATTTGGTTCACATAACCATATGAAAGTGCCACAGAGTTCGCTCGAACTTGCTCGCATACCTTAGACAAGAAGATCTAAATTTATGCCTAGAAGGGGAGTGAATAGGCTCAATATATAGTTGATTGCCCATATGAATAATTGTGACTCTTGGGTAGGCCAACTTTATTATTTTAGGTCTCGACTTGAGGAAAAACCCTTCTAAATAATATTTAAACATATTTATCAAATGCCTTGATGTTATTTACCCAAATAAATTTGTGCCACATTAAATAATAGAGAGAGGAGTGTCAATATGATTTAAACCCATCTATAATAATAATTTTCCTTTATCCGATTTAAATTCTATTTTGGGGTAAGATGAATTTTCCTTGGGGTACTTGGGCTTCTCCTTGAGGTAATTGGATTTCTCTTAGGGAAATTCATCCTGAAGCTGCCCCAAATTTCAACAATTATTAACTATTATTCGATATTATTTATACATATTTATGTTTATATGAGATAATAAACAAAGGCTATTTGATTACAACAAATTTCAATGACTAAAAATACATAAAATAACAAATAAAACCCTAAAATCTAAAATTTTCCAACCCTAATTAGTGGTTGAAAATGCATATATATATATATATATATATATATATATATATATATATATCAATGTTTTTAAAACTGGAACGGTCCACCTAATGAACCGGTTTACCGACCGGAACCGGTCTAACCGGGACTGGTTTGGTCTAAACGAACCGGTTTAAAAAAAAAAAATTAAATAATTAATTTTTAATGAAACAAAACTATTTTTAAGATGTAAAACCGTGATTCCAAGCCAATAGAGACAAAATATGCAAAGTTTGCTCATTTATATACCATGTAAAGGTGAATATATCAAAATGGCACCGAGTGCAATACATATCATCGACAAAATAGCAAAATACATAAGAAATGAGGCTCTAAATGGCCTATAAAGTCCAAAAACAATGTTGCAAGCTATGAGGCCATTGGCCTACAGTCCTACTACAAGTCTACAGTGTACACATGATCAATCATCAAGTTCATCACCACTACTAGACACAGGATCATCATCAGGAGCTACATAGACATCATCTGGTTCAGAGTCTGAGGATGCCTCAGCCTGATTTGCAACCTCAGTATCAATGCCACCAATGACAATAGAAGTGGAAACGAAACCTTTCCTAGATTTGAAGTTTACCGTCCGTCTGGCAAGGACCGGTAATGTGATGTTAAAGCAACCATAAAAAAATGCTAAGGCATTTTAAGTGCAAAGGGAGAAATGTTACAGATAAAAAATTCACTCGTAATTCTGAAGATGTACATGACATTTTAAGCTTTCAATCACTGGGACAAGGTGAGAATGCTTGAGGGAGGACATTCCAAAGGAATATGGAGTCACATGGGGTGTTTTATTTCAAAATTGTACAAAAACAAGCATAATTGTGGGCACTTGGGATTTGGGGGAACACCAGCTTAAGAGGAAGTTTGATTGTTATTCAGGGGGTTTAAAGATCACATACAACATCGTGGGAATGTCTTTTAAGCTAGGCAACATAAATTTACCAAAAAGAAAAAATATGGGATCCAAAGTATCATGTTAAAAAATACACGAGATTGAAAGAAATAATTAGTTTAAAAGAAAGATATACTTTCGTGCAGGAAGCAATGGAGTTTGCACATAATAATGAAGACAACTGTAATCTTATTTAAGCCTTAGAGTTTGTCAACTTTGACTCTTTCTACAAGAAAAGTAGTTAAATATAAAATGAGGATAATTGAACCTCTAACAATGCTCCAGAAGAAAAAGAAAAAATAGTGTAATGGCGGTTAATGCTCACATGAGTTATTAGTTGTTAACACAAAATTCACAAATTTATTGTAAATGATCATGCACATTTGTGAGCATACCCTTTGGTTCCATGGTTCAAGTTCATGCAAAGTTCAGCTTGAGAGTTCTTTGAGATTCAGAACAAGACAACACAACATCCGAGTGATGCCTCTTAGATAGCTGAGTTTGTGCCTGAATTAACCCTAGATCCTGCACAAAGGAACACAGGTGATCTGTTGATTACAAACTGTTTCGTTTGAAGAGCATGCCTAAAACCGGCCGGTTTAGGACGGAACCGGCCGGTTTGATACAAACCGGCCGGTTCCGTCCTAAACCGGCCGGTTTGATACAAACCGGCCGGTTCCGTCCTAAACCGGCCGGTTTTTCACCGGTTAGGGCAAAAACTGGGCGAAGGGGGCCTTCCAACCGGGTTTTTTGGCCGGTTTAGACCGACGGCCTTGCTAACCGGCCGGTTAGACCGGTAACCGGTTTTTTAAAACGGTTTTGAAAACACTGATATATATATATATATATATATATATATATATATATATATATATATATATATATATATATATATTCAAGTTTAATATATGCCAAGCCTAACCTTAGGAAAATAAGGTTTAAAGTATTTTATGCTTTTTAAATGCATATTTTTCCATAACCTAATCTTAATTTACCTTGTAAAAATAAAAAAATAAAATTTACGGTCTTAAATTTTAATTTAAGATGATTGACACACTAGTCGAATAGTGCCTTTCACAATCAAGGGAGCTATTAGTATCCAAGGGCAAGGTCTAGGGAAGAAGACTAATTGGATTGAGTTATAAGAGAGAAAAGGTTACAATGAAGCTTCTCTTCATCAAAATCCTAGCGACTTTCAATGAATAGGAAATAAAAAGTCAAGGAAGTTATACTAAGATTCCTTGATGGAAATTTGGTGATAATTTTGCAAAATTAGATGTAAGAGCCATAAAATATTCAACACATATAGTGCAGTGAAACCCTAAGTCTACAACAATTACAAAATAGATAAACATACTTACAATAAACTTGCACAAAATCACCATGGAATCACAATCATCATCAAAGAGAAAATTCCTTCCAATCACAATATCCTTCCCAAGGCAAATTCACTATGTTAATGTTTCATTGCATGCAAGACAAAAGGAACTACTAGTGCACACTCAAATGTGAGTGACTTGTTATAATCATTTAACTCTAAATCTATTTCTCTTTATTTATATGAGGTAAACCAAGTCTATCATAGATTGGATTAGAAGTCCAACTTGGAACAGGAAGGGCATATCTGTGATTTGGAGAGCCATACTAAATTCTATTACTATCATCAAGGATGGCTTACTATGGAAAATTGGCAATGGTGCCTCTGTCCGTATTGGCATCGATCCTTGGACAGGCAGCGGTAACTCCTACCTTCTACCAGTTGGACTGATTCAACACCTAAAAAAGAAGGGCATAAAGTTTCTGGAACAGATTGGAGATCAGCAAAATTCTACATTCCATACACAAGCCTGACTGACAGATCCTCGCTGGCACATACCAATTGAATGGAGAGGAATTTTGAAATTCTACCTTCAGGCACTAACAGAAACACATGTTAGACTTCGGAATGTAGAGGACGAACTTATTTGGGCCCACTTGAAAGCTGGGAAATACACACCGAAGCAAGGATATGATATAATTATAGCAGACAAAAAACCGAAGATCCTAAGAAGCTGGTGGGATACCTTATGGAAATTAAAAGCTCCTCCTCGTACCAGACTATTGATGTGGAACATATTAGAAGACAAAATCCCCACTGGATCCTATCTGAAAAGAAGGGCTTTCTTGGGTCCTACCCGATGTGTACTCTGCCTCCAAGAAGAAGAATCGACCCAACATCTTTTCCTTACTTGCTCTACCACCAGATGTATATGGTCTCAAGTCCTACTATCTCTTAACATGAATATGAATTGGCAAGGGGTCAATATAACATCGGCTTGGGAGAACTAGTGGAGTACTTCGACCGTGGCAAAGCCAAGGAACCTTCCACTCCTCGTCTCTTGATACATTTGGCTCAAGAGAAATAGCAAAATTTTTGAAGATAAAATGGTAAACTGGAATCTACTCCCCCCACAAATTTGTGTTGCATATGAAGAACTTCCAAATGAGGACAGACAAAAGAGACCCAGAATTATACAACAGGAGCAGATAAACAGATCGATCCCGTGGGCCTATTATGACAGAGCTTCCCAACAACATGGCTGTGGGGGTGGCATTTGCCTCTACCTATCTGAAACTCACTACTTCCAGATCAGTATGGCACTGGGTCCTGGCACAAACAATCATGCTGAATTGATAACACTTCGACACATACTATATTTTGCAATCCTGAAACATTGCCGAAACATACAAATATATGGAGATTCAAAAATAGTGACTAATTGGTTTAAAAATACAGCGATTTTCTCTACATACTCATTGAGAAATATTATGGAAGAAATTGTTTTTTTCAAAACATTCTTAGATCAGATTTCTGTTTCTCACATCTACAGGGACAGAAATGAAACTGCTAACAGGCTATCGAAAGAAGCAACGCATCGTCCTCTAGGAGAGTGGATGATCGCCGAACATACTCCAGCAGGGATATATCAGTACTTTCACATGCCATATATAGATGAGGGATTACAGAGAGGCAACAACCTCTAATTTTCACAGCTTTTGTTTTTGAACCTCTACGGTATTTTGCTCTGTATATAACAGTATAGTGCATATGGTTGTCAACCCCTGCGTGGGTGATTTTTGGACAAATAGTTTTTATTATTGCAACAGAACAACGTACCCTCTGGGTCACATTGTATATATTTGTTTTTGGACAGTGGTCAATAGCCACGCTTACAGCATATGCCTTCGGGCATCCACAGCATGTAATTTCTATATATGGAAATTATGAATTTTCTTTACGGTAAAATGAGGTAAACCAAGTCAATTTAATCCAATAATTGACTAAAAACCTTAAAAATAATAAAATATGTGATTATTGTATAAGTAGGTCACAGGTTGACCTCAAAGATAGTTATCTTAATGATAAAACATAACAATATGCCTCATTTTAACCCACGTGCGAGAAAAAACAACTCTAAGGTAGACGTCATCCTCTAAAAATGTATTTTTCCATTACAGTATGCTATGGATGACTCAAAAGAGGTGATCCTTAATCAATAGCCCATCTCGTCATCAATAAGTTGCCCAATCATCAAGCAAAACCCTCCTTCAACAAGACATCATCACGAATCAAGTCCACATCATTAATCCTAACCACATGAAGAGGACATCATGACTTTGCACGTGTGCTTTCATATTAGCTTTATGTTGATGAACTAATTCGTGATTATTGCTTATATGTTTTCATTGAATCTTTGTTTTTTTATTCCACACTAATGCTAGTAACTAACTGTGAACTAATTTGTAGTTGACCTCTAATACTTTATTTCTCGCATGTATGAGATGGTCTTAGCTAACCGATTCCTCTTGAGGCGCACTTTTCTTATTTTTTTACCACTATGTGCATGCACATTTCTCTGCTAGTCTCAATTGTGAGTTGATTTTGTCCTCATTCTCTAGCCATTTCTCTTTTTCTTTCACCCTAAATTCTCTGCATTTGACAACCAAGAGTAAAAATACATGGTGGTAGTCAAGCCCACATACTAGATGGGGTTCTTATCCCAAACGATGTGAGGTTTGATTGGTACTTCTTACTGGGGAGGCTCCTTTACTATTGGCGATACATTTTGCCCCGTCGAATAGACCTCAAGTCATCATCATCTTCATCAAATCAACTCTACTAGGCAATATCCATCAATGAGGTGCAAGCCCATCCTAGGGGTGACTTGTCATCTTTGGGGTACACTAGCTCTCTAGCTAACATTCTATCTCAGATGTGCAACATTTTAGGCTCTGACGGGAGAGGAGAGGATCATCAGCAGTGACAAATACATCTCGAGTTCAATGCTCCTCAAAAGTGGTCAACGTCTTGGCTTTTATGCCCATAGTGGTCATCAAATGGGTCTAGATGTCCTCTCTTAAGTGTTGGAGAGGCCTCATACAATCCCTTAAGGGATGGCAACTATACCTAGGAGCAAGCATCTTGAACATAGCCATAGAATCAAGTGAGATCAACATTATAGGTGCAAAAAAACAATAAGACTATCACAGTGGGCTATATCTAATGCAAAATTCATCTAAGTACTTCACATACACACCATTTTCAAATGTCTTCCTAACTTATGATTTGCATTTAAGCTACAATGCTTAGATATGGGAGGGTCATCAAAAGTTCCTATTAAGTGTTTCCAAGCTTGAGGGCAAGGACAATTCCTCAACCAATCCATCAATTAGTAGGTGCAAGTGGTTAGTGACATGGTAGGGTTTTACTTCATGGAGGATTCCACAGTCTTTGTACCAACTATGAAATTCCACCATTCTTGAGTGATATAATGTGAAGAGGGAGCAATTGTGGGACCCTAGGTACCACTTTCCTCAACCTATTTTTACCACCCCTCTTGTACACCTTTCTCTTCATTGATTTCCTTTTATTTGTAGATTTGGGTTGCATTACAAGCTTTAACTAATTCAACATTGGCCCTTTAAGGATGAAGCTTTTGTTTGTTCATCAAGACTAGGACAATCAGAGTTCATTTTATTTGGATAGCTCATGCATTAGCCAAGAACTAAGTGAAGGCTAATGAGGGGGGTAGAGCTCAGTCTAGGCTTCTGTTCACACACTTTCATTTATCCCTGCTAATCTTTTACATCTTATCATCATAGTACATGATTTTTCTTTTCTTCTTGCTACATCAACCTCTTAGGGCAAAGTTTATGGGGCCATGCGCAAAGATGAGGAAAAAAGGGAACCAATATCGATGATAGATAACACTCAACCCAAACATGGGCATGCATAGCACGGAGAGATAGAGAATGCTATGTATG
Organism: Pinus tabuliformis; assembly: GCA_031772625.1. Lineage (NCBI taxonomy): Eukaryota > Viridiplantae > Streptophyta > Pinopsida > Pinales > Pinaceae > Pinus > Pinus tabuliformis. The sequence continues at coordinate 57,789,396 of CM062809.1, forward strand.
GATTACCATGGACACACAACATCAATCCATGCCTCATATTTGTGTCCCTCTTAGACAATGGAAAGAAAAGCCTCAAGGAAAGTCACATTGGACTAAGAACAAGGGTTAACCACCAAGGTGAAGCATGGGAACAAGAATACAACCAAAAGCAATCTTCAACTTGTAATGCATATTAGAATGCCTAAACATTAAATGAAAGCACTTGAATACAAAAATGGTTAATGTGCCTTACAATAAACAACCCACCTTCCATGAATGAGTAAGCTAAATGAAATAAAGCATTGATCAGAGCATAGATGGAGGGCCTTTGAGAGTAGCTATCTAAGGATCATCATAAGGCCATTCATTGGCAAGTTGAACAAATAGGAAAAAAATTCTCTGAGAGTTAACCACTTGGGCAGATAACAGTTCCCTTGCTCAAAACTCAATACATTTATGGCATTTTCAAACTTCTTGAATTTATTGTTAATCTTAATGCTCATGATATTTACTTCTTTCTAACATCTCTTATAAATTATGTTACTTATTTCCTACATTTGTCCTTTTGATGGTTAAGATAGTCTCTTGCACCAATCATATATTACTAATTGCACTATTAATGTATATGGATTCAACCATTGTTATCTATGCCTATCTATATTTACCTTAGGTTGCTACATAGTACTTTCCAACTATACTGGCATGTAGACTAGGTTTGGACACAAGTAAAGTGTGTATGTATGCTCCTCAACAATTAAGCCATATTGGTATGACTGCACAAGTTGTATGTTATCCCAATTTCTACATCCATCAGAATCATACACATCTTAAAATGTATTAACAATTATGGTATTCCAAATATACCCACCAAACACCCCCTCTGCATATGTTAACCTTTCAATGTACTTTAGTGATATTCACATATTTATCATTGATCACTAAGTTTATAAGACTATATTTAGCTTACATATACATTCAATTAGAGAAAATACTCCCTTGAAGTTGTACAACAATATTCATTTCTTTGATCGATGTAAGACTATCAAATTGTGAATTCAGTTTTATATGGATTAAATATTATTTCTGCCACACTTCTATGCCGAAATACTAGAGAGCTTTTTTATATCTTTTAATAGATATATATATATATATTTTGGAATTTTAATTAAACTCTTAGTTTATGTTATTTTTACATTTGTCAAGTTTTGCTACCACCAACATGATGTTGTAAACTATCATTTTCTTATGAATCCCATATGGTGTAAGCTACTATGTATAGCTTCCCATATGGAGGCTATTCCCTTGTGCTCTCTTTTATTAACTCTGCATTGCCATTGACCACCCAAGATCCAATAACTAATCATTTGCACTCAAAATAAAACACCAATTTGACCAAAGAAAATCTTTAAACTATGTAAAGATAACATAGCATGTTCATTTTCTCAAATAAGCACATTAAGCATGGAACCAGTTGTCTTCGAAACATCAACAAAAGATATTAATAGTGTCGTAGCCTCATTTTTCTATACCTAAAACAAACACATGCAAAAGGAAATAATTATAGGCACAAACATGCAATATACACCCACTCAATCAACTACAAAGTGCAACTACTAATCCATGCATATTTTATGAAGAGAATAAAACTGCATTAATAAGGAATTTTATATATAACCACCAACTAGACACCCAACGACTTGATACCATCGTTTCATCACTAAGCATATACAAGTTACTAACTTAACATGACTCCACAACTTTTACATTATAACCACATACACTAGATGAATTGCCTTAGTTCCTTTAGTCTTATCGCTCTTGCTAGAAAATAGAGTTATAGGACAACAATTAAAGTCTGACTCCTTATGACCAGCATGTAACCCACTATGGTCATCCACCTTAACATCTAAGGTAAATGGGATTTCAGTTTGCAATAATTCAATTGTATACTTAATTCTATCCAACAGAAATTGAATGCCATCTACAAACAGTGTAAGTGACCCTGATAAAAGAACCCATGGCACTCGCATATACAATTTTATGGATTGAATAATCTTTTTTTAAATACTTGTGCAAAAAAGATAATGAGTATTTCCAAAAGATAATCCAAGATGATTAGATATTGTTGCCAAATAAACAATGAGATTAATAGATAGGTAATTTTTTTATTTGTTTTCCTTTGTGGTTCATGAACCTCGGAGATCGGTGAATGCTACGTCTATGGAATATTTGTACCAGACAGATCCACCCAAAAGGATCACTTCAGACCGGCTCAACCATGGACCCTGAGCCCAAGAGTGTCAAAATAATTGACCTTGTGACCTCCCAATAGCAAAGGTGCTTTAACAACAGGGACTCGACCAATTGAACTAACCCTCAAGACTAAATTGATAGGTAAAATTATAACATCTCATAAATTTCATATTTTCCAGTGATTTCTTTTTATTTTTATATACAACCAACTCTATGAATTAAATACGTGTACTCAAAACAATTTAATTTAACACTTCAACATCCTCTCAGTATATACTTACCCACAAAGGTGTGGAAGAACGCAAGCCAATTGACATATTTTATGGAGTTGTACCAAAACAAGACAAAAAGTGTATGATGAAATGTTGCAAAGAGTCCATAACCCTTCAATCCTCATTTATGGCCCTAGCATATTTTTACTCGCTGTTAATATATTACGAAAAGTAGAAGATACTGACTACCACGAATACAATCACTCTCGATGGTAAATAAGAAACAAAGCAACTAAAGCTTGAATTTTTTACCATCATACATGACTGTTTTTTGCATTATCAATATCCATAATGAACTTTCACAATGCAGTCAACGAAATTCTACCCTATGACATAAAGGCCCTTGCGTTGAGCACCGAGCAACCACAAAGCCATCTGTGTAGTACAGGGACAAAATTTATGGTGAATGTCATACAAAAACGTACAATGCATAAAGAAAGAACTAGATATTTTAGGCAAACACAATACAATTCAAAGATGGATGAAACTTATATAATAGTAAACTGGAAATCTAAACAAAAAGAGGAGTTACAATAAATACTCTCCAATTGTTCATAGAGTTTTTGGGTCATATTTTGTCAATTACACACACGGTTGGCATTACATCTTCTATCATTTGTGCATCGTAATGAATCCATGGGATTTCAATTTGTAATAACTGACTAGAATACTTAATTCTATCGAATGACAGTATAGAAAATCAATGAGCTTCACAAACTTTACAACTTGCTACCTTCATGTAAGCAGTTCTACAGATTGCACAAATTTGGTCAATGATGACACTGAAAAAATGTCCATAAAGAAGCATCCAAAATGCTTAGATTTCATAGAAAGGTAGCAAATGAGGAGATTAAAACAAATTTAGTAAATTCAAAAATTATTACATACTCATAAACTTCATCTCCTCTCCAGTCATTTTCTATTAATATTTTTTGTTGCAAACAGTGCAAACTAAAGGTATGTCCTTGAACCATTTCCCTATAATTTCATGGAACTTCACCATCATGTTAGAATATGCTTACGGACAAATAAGTAGAAATACAAGTTAATTGACTTGTTATAAGGACTTCTGCAAAAATGAGATTTAAAAAAAAAATGATGAATGTTGCAAAGAAATATAATTGACCTTCAGTCCTCATTCGTTTCCCTACCAGATTTTACCTTGTGGCTCAAATATGAATGAAGAGTGGATGAGATTAAACAAAGAATGACTACTAGTGATAGAAGCACTCTCAGTGGTAAATACCTGGGGAGCCCAACCAAACACAAACTTGATTATTTGACCATCATAAACCAGTAATTTAGCATTAACAATCTCAATAATTAACTTGACAATACAAGTGTCGAAAAAAACTCACCAACGTGGTAAAAGACCTTGCATTGAGCACCAAGCATCCACTCCAAGCACCTTTCCATTATAAGCATACAATATTGATTGCACACATGCAACAGATTAGGAAAAAAATTCTGATATAGGAAAAGGAATCACAATTCAAAGCGAAAAAGATTCAGACATGGATGAAATTTAACCAGAAGATCAATCATCAAACACTCACAATCTAACCAACAACATAATTTCTATAAATACACTTCCATTCTTACAGTTCCTAAAAGAACTCAATATTGGCTATTGTCTAAATGCTTTAGAAGTTTCACGCTTTCTTTCCTGAACTATTTTAGAGTCCTAGTTCAAACGTGTTTGGATTTTCTTGATAGGTTGGGGGATTCATGTGGTTCTGAAGATGTTAGCTCATGTGGTGGGGGTATTTCAGGTAAAAGGAATAAAGGATTCGACTTTAGAAAGTAGGTGCCAGAGAGATAATGACACGATTCCTAGCACATACCAGAAATTGACATGGCAGATAATGTGCATCCCACTGAACTTATGCTGCTTCTCCCTCAAACTCCTTCACCATGTATTTATGCTGGGTATATTGTGGTTAGAGTGTCGTACATGTGGCTTGACCACCTCTTTATTTCATGTATTTTTGACTAGTTAGTTGGAGGAATTAGTTAGTTAATCCTCCCTAGGATAGATCTAAGGATCTCACGTGAGATATTATTATTATATTGGAAAGGAACTTGAGATAGACTCTATATAAAGAGTAGCCCTTCCTCATTTGTATTCATGGTTGGATTTTTGGAGATTCCACTCATTGGAGCTTAATTGACATATTTTTCTTAGAGTACATGATTGTGTAAAGGTTTCTTACTTTGTGGATGTTGTCAATTCTTCTCTATATTGGTTCTTATTTGGTGTATAAAGATTGACGGTGAAATGCTCAAGTCTTCTACAAGTTAACTAGATCAATCCATTGACAGTTAAAATCTAGCACTTGGAAGGACGATATTTTGGGGTAACTCCTATCTTTCTGTTAGTTTGATAATTACTTGGTTCCTTGCTTCTCTTATCCATCTTGGAACCCTAACAAGAATTATCAAGTACATTTATCAAGCTATAATTGATATTGTAGGTGAAGGTTTCTCCCTTGAGGATCCCTTCTTGTAGGGCCTTGATCTTCATTGCTAATCTTGATTAGACAATAGATTATTCTTCCTCGGTTCTAATATCTTATTCCTAATCTCTGAATGAAATAAACCAATTCATAAAAGGGATTTTCTTTCAAGCTCCTATTACCCCTCATGTCAGCAGGGGTAAATATATTTTCACTTGCATTTATCACAATTGTAAGCCCAAGTCACAAGTCAAAGGATTTATAAAAACCATGTAAGTTTTTGTATTTAGGTGTCCTAGGTTGTAAGGTCCCTTCTCGAATGATCAACAAAGGGACGATGCACTAGCTCATTCTCGACTCTCTTGGGCTAGAGTCGTAAGGGAGAAATTAATAAAGGGGTCAATTAGCAAATAAAACATCATGGGATCATGATGAATTTATAAAGTGATGTTATAAAGTGACAATAATAAAAAATGATGGAGAAACATTAGAAAAGTAAATAAAAATAAAAAGAGGGAAAATAAATTCAAATTGGAGGAAAAGGAGGGAAATTGGAAAATGGGAAATTAAAAGAGGAAATTGATTTCCCTCTCATTATTATGCAATTTTTTCTTTGGAGTTTGATTTGGAGAGTTGGGAACTTCAACACTTCCTTGGAAGGAGGACTAGTTTCGGAGGACATTCATCCACCCTAGTTGGTATTGGCAAAGAGATTACTCAGATCTCTTATCTGCATTGAATGTTGGACAATGATTAGCCTAGATGAAATTTATTGAGGTCAATCCTCCTGGTCAAAGGACCCTCTTTCCCTCATGCAGCCCTGGCTGAGATTCGGTGGCTAGTTTTGGTGCAGTGACGGAGACAACTCACTCCTAGAGGGGTTGTCACCACCCCTATGAGTCTACTATATCTCCTCAAGGTTTGATCTACTATACTTGGTTCCCTAAATGCACATGAAAGGATGTCAAATTGTTGCTCATGATGGTTTGAATGCTTTTTGCATGACTAGAGTGTGTACAGGAAGGTGTATTGACACCAAGAGTATTGTAGGAGCCTACATCAAGAGAGAATCAAATTGTTGTGCACATCCACTAGAGGGTATAGGTGACAGTGTTGTTGAGCATGAGGTAGCTAGGTGGTAAGGGTTTGGGGTCGAGTTTACAAGGGTGATCGAAGTACCGTGTTAGTTGTGGGGGAAGACCATGGGACTACAATGGTTGGTGCGTTTTGGCCAAGTGCCAAGAGGAGATTCGAGCTGTTGATTGTGGATATGTAAATGCACAAGAACGTTGTGTGTGAGGAGGATCAAGTGGTCTGAGTTCATAGAGGATAGATTGCAGCCCAAGAGTAACATACAACACCCTTACTCAGCTCGAATTAGTGACAACATGCCATACTCATAGTTGAAAGTGGGTGTGTTGGGTTTAAAGGAGACTAACGAGCAGATTGTGAGCCTACAATCATTTAGAAGTGCAACAACAACTATAAAAGGTGTATTACCTAGGATCCTTGCACTTAAAGACTAGATTGAAGGATATTGGTCCAAAATTGCTGAGAAGACCATTTCCAACCCTTGATTGAAAACAATAGTTGTTGTAGACACCCTTCTATAGGCAGGATCAACCATTCTGATAGTTGAGGACACTAATAATGAGATATCAGCCAAATATCCATTCCATGCAAGTAGTTTAGCATCCCATAATTTAATCTGAGGAGGCATATGGTTCCATATCTTCTGGCAACTTCAAGCAACATCCTTCAATCATTGGAGGATTGTACCAGGCATGTACTTGTAGTTTAATCTTTGAATAAAAATTTCGTTTTTTTTGCATTATCTGTTTTGAAATTACTTTGTTGTAATGGAGAGTGAAATTTTGCATGCATACAACCAAAATATTCAAGAAAACTTCAAAGCATTACCAAACACCAAAAACCAAAACCCAAAAGAAGGCAAGTAAGGAAACTCTATTTATTCTAGTAAGTAGTTGGCTGAATGTAATATTCCTAGGGAAGATTTACAAAGCAAACATAGACAAAAAGCCACAAAATTTAAACACACGAATCAGATCACAGTAATGCACCAAAACTGCGCTACTAAGCCATTTTATTAAATTCTGAAGAGGGTACAATTAGGTGTTGGAAAGAGTGAACCTGGGCTTGCTCAAGGCAAGCTAGCTAAGCCCAAATGAATAATAGGAAATCCCCCTCACGTACGTTGTTGCTCTATCTCCTGGCTCTGTGCTAAACTGCCTAGAAATACACTGTTGGGTGATAAGATCTACTGCTAGGGCCTCCTGTAGTGCTTAGAAAATTCTGGGAAATTAACCCCGGACTCTCCTCAATATAGCTAGAATAACCCATGGAGGAATTGGCTATGGTTGACCTTGGAAATTCAGCCCTCTTTTCCCTCTATGGCTTTGCTGCTGGGAAGTTCGGCCCACCTGTCTATCCTACTGCAAATGCGCCAAAAAATAGCTGCAAAATCCAAGAAAACACTCTCTCGGACTCCTCCCCAAACCTTCACAACTCCACTCCCAAGTGTGCCTCCTTCAAGCGCAGCGCAATCCTTGCGTTGTTGGTTGTGTCTGCTCGCCACAAACTCGCACTTCACTACCGGAAAAATTGGAAAAGGATGGAACTCCCTCTTTGGGTTGGCACTCGAAGTCCATCGAAGCAAGGGTTGAGATCTCCACTCGGAGACACTCGTGCACTAAACAACACTGCAAACTTGGCTTCAGCTCAAGCGTGCTATGTCAAAGACACAATTTCTAAATAGATGATTGAATTACCAAATGAGTGCCTTCCCTTCCTTTTTGTCAAGATGCCTCCAACATACTCATGTGGGCCCTCCTCGACTTCCTTCCACAGAATTCCCATCCAAGTTATGCGTATTCTCCATGTGGGCCAAAATTCTCCGAGTGTGGCCCCCACGCTCCACTAGGGGCTCGATATTTTCCTTCTCTTCTAATGTTTGAGCTTGCTTTTAATCAAAATTCGATGTGGGGCCTCTAAACCCACATTTCCTATGTGTCAACATGAAATAAGACAACATTTATCAAATTGATATTTCACTTAGCAATAATACTAAGTGGGAATATCACATTTATTTTCTACGACAAACAATGAATAAATCACTACTGCAATTTTCACCATAAAAATATTGCGGAAAATAAAAATACTGGAAACTGAGAAATTCTAGCGCACACAAAAATTTAACACTATTGTTTTTAGACAATTGTCTCTAAAAAATGTTAGAATTTCTAAGTCTGACACGTTAGAAACCCTCCATTTACTTTCTGATTTATTTCTTCCTACTTGTTCTGATTAATTAACAAGTTATTTACCATGTAAATATTGAAAATAAACACAAGTACATGCTCAACACATTATAGGTCATCAACTGAAGGAAACAGAAACAAGCACACAAATGACACCATTATTTTTGGACTAATGTCCCCGGAAAAACCCAATGCGGGGAAACCGGTGCAGCTATCTGAGAGTATTATTTATTAAGCAGTTTCAGAATACAATTCGGGTGCCAAATCCGGCATACCCAACAGAGAGAACTCTCGGCAGTAGTACCTCTCCTTTGGAGACAGATGTTTTGGCTAAAATCCCAGATAAACACTCTGGCAGCTCCTCAGCTCCAATCTGCCCCACGAAAAACCCCAATGTCAACCTCTAGGGACTGCGTCAGCCTCTTCTACCCTCTACGTCATCTTTCCATGCAGTTCCGACAGTTTCGGCTGTTCCCGACAGTTCCGGCTTTTGCCCTCTGCGTCAGCTTTCCCGGCTGTTCCAACAGTTCCTGGTAGTTCCGGCTTCTGCCCTCTGCGTCAGCGTTCTCGGTTGTTCTAGCAATTCCGGCTACTCCCGGCAGTTCCGGCCTCTGCCCTTTGCGTCAGCGTTCTTGGCAGTTCCGGCTGTTCCCAACAGTTCTGGCTTTTGCCTTCCCGGCTGTTCCACTAATCCTCCCAGCACTATCTCTGCCTCTCTACTTTTGTATTCACTGCCCCTCAACTACAACTCCGATCACTCTCTCAACTTTCTCAGCAAACCCAGCGCCAGAAAGTCGAAATCTTGATCTCTTAGTGTGTTCTCCAAGTGACCCTGAAGCCTCCTCTTATACTTTTCTCGTTGACAAATCAACGACCGAGATTAAGTCCCTAATCAATGGCTAAGATTAGCTTTGGCTTGATCCATGACTTTTCGACCATTCTAACACAGTTTTCTTGGATTCCTCTTTCCGAGAGGTGTAGGATTGATCTAAAGATCATCTCATTCTAACATGTATAAATGGAATTATGAATTTATTTCTTCTATGGACAAATTGTCAAGGTCGGCCAGCGATTTAATGTAGGCTCAAAAGCCCAAAAGTCATGTCCCTCCACCCTCAGCGTTACATATAAATAGAAGGAGCATCTACCCCATTTGGACATTCATTTCATCTCGCACATATCTCTCTCTCCTCATCTAATTGAGTCATATGATTTCAGGACAGCGTTCTTCTCCTCCACACATGCGAAGGGTTCATTGCAATTTCTGTTTTCTAGTGTTGACCTAGTTGCAACAAGTTTAACCAATGTTGACTGGGCAACATTTGACCTTCTTTGACTCCGATTTTTTGGTAATATCTTTGTTTGGGAAAGTTGCATTCTTTGGCATAGAAACCGATATTTTTTGTGTTTTTTGACCAATGCTGACCACAGCAAGTTTGATTGCAAGTTTCACTGTGCATTGACCAAGTTTGACTGATTTCTTCGGGACTATTTTGCGCTGATTTGGACAATTGTTGGAGGCCGAATTGACTGGGTTTGACTGAGCTGATTTAGAGTAATTCTACTGAGTTGACCAGCGTTGACTTTCTAGTTAGAGAATCCTATTGACTGCAATTTGACTAGACAAATTTGAATGTGTTTGGAAAAGTGAATTTTGTGTATTGTACTCTCTCCCTCTGTTGAACTTTTGAAGAATAATAAGAAGACTTGATCAAAGGGTTCCCCACATTGGGGTGTTTCCTTGGCATCCGCCAAATATTGTGTCCTCTTGCCCTAACTTGTCTTCTGCTTTTTATTTATGTACTATCTGCATTTACTATCATATTAATGTGATTGCTAATCTAAAAATTGATATTGGGCTAACAAGAAAAATTTAAGTAAATTGCTTTTAAGCATTAAACATACCATTGTTATCTAAAATTAACATGGTATCAGAGCTAAGGTGAAGACAAAGCCCAAGCAAGAGTGAAAAGAGCAATCACTGAAATTTTTTGGATAACTACATGATTCAATGGCCTCCACATCTTACTTCATACTTGATGCCAAGCTCAATGATAAGTCTGATTATCATGCATGGGAGATGTCTCTTGATTTGACTTTGGAAGAGCAGGATGTTATGGACTATGTGCAGGGAAAGATTTTTGAACCGCTTTCAAATGCACCCACTGCCGCTAAGACAAAGTACAAGAAAGGTGAAGTCAAAGCTAAGAAGATCATCGGGGACTCTATTAACAAGCATTTGGTTGCATACATCTCCGATTTGAACACATCTAAGGAGATGTATGATAGGTTAGTTGGCATGTTCAAAGTTAGCAATGCAAACCAAGTCCTCTTTCTCAAAAACAAGTTGAAGGACATAAAGTAGGGAAGACGTGAAGATATCCAATCCTACTTCATGAGGATTATCAAGAGCAAAAATGATCTTTTTTCAATTGGAGAAGTTATTACTGATAGGGAGCTCACTCTCATTGCCCATGGAGGTCTCCTTCGTGAATGGCATGTGTTCAACACTACTATCCTCAATAATGACAGGATTTCAGGTTTTGATGAATTGTTGACTAGATGTACTCAAGAAGAAACAAGGATGATGGAGAGAGACAGGCCTTCAAATAGGAATGCTCCTATTGCATTCTCCGCTCATGCTAAAAAGAAGAACAATGCAAGTTCAAAGAAGCAAAGTCAAGGAAGACCAGGATTCAAGTATGGAAGGATGCTATGAACGAAGAGTATGAGTCGATTATGAAGAATGATGTCTGGGATGTGGCCCCTAGACCCAAGGACAAATTTGTTGTCACCTAGAAATGGCTCTACAAGATCAAGCATGGAGCTGATGGAAGTGCTGAAAAGTTCAAGGCCAGGTTTGTTGCTTGAGGCTTCTCTCAAAAGGAAGGTGTGGACTATAATGAGATATTTGCACCAATTGCCCGATATACCACCATCTGTTCAATTATAGCCCTTGTTGCCTCGCAAGGATGGAACCTACACCAGATGGATGTCAAAATCGCCTTCTTGCATGGTTCAATTAAGGAGGAAGTCTATGTAGAACAACCCGAGGGGTTCGAAGTTCAAGATCGTAAGACACATGTATGCAGGTTGAAGAAAGCCCTCTATGGGTTGAAGCAAGCTCCCCGGGCTTGGTATGAGAGGATCGACAGCTATCTGATGAAGCTGGGTTTTACAAGAAGTGAAGTTGATCCGAACCTTTACTTTAAGGTTGAGAATGATAGACCTCTCATCTTGGTACTTTATGTGGACGATCTCTTTCTGATAGGTGCAGACCCTCTCATTCATCAATGCAAGAGGGAGTTGGCTTCCGAGTTCGAGATGAAGGACCTAGGACTGATGCATTATTTCCTAGGATTGGAGGTCTGGCAAAAGCCAGGTGAGATTTTCCTTTCTCAAGGAAAATACATTGTGAAGCTACTTGAAAGATTTGGGATGGTGGATTGTAAGTTCGTGACTACTCCGATGGAACTTAACTTCAAGAAGTTATGCAAAAGTGTTGTTGGGCCCTGTTGTCGCACAAAGTGTCTAAGCACCGCGACAACGCTCAAAGTAAGGGTTGTCACTCTTAAATCCTTACTCACTCCGTTTAGACTCTCTCCTAGACAAGTCAAGGGGGGTAGTCCCTAGGTAAACAGATGAGGGTAGCTTGTAAAAAACAAGACTCTAGGAGATTTTAGTGATGGACAACTTAATGAAAATAGATGAATCTCGATTAACTCAGATGAATAGATTAACTCTAATGTAACCAAGACACGACCATAAGATAGAAACAATTATAGACCAGTGCCTTTATGATCAATTAACCGTAGATTAAGCAAGAAAACAAGTTATCCAGAACAATTTTTCCAATATGTGACGAACAGTGACAATTATGAATAACCAATATAAACGCCCAAAACTTTAACACGCAAGAGATTCCAGATTTTAAATGATTTTCATTAACTGCCCAAGATCTAGAATTAATTAATTTTCTCCAATAAATCTGATTTAAAACGTTTGTCGCACTTGACCATAGAAAAACATGCATTTAATAACACTAAGGAACTTCAAATTTAAATCTTAATTATCCTTAGTCAATAACTAAAGAAGGAAAACAAATCAACGGGTTAAAAAAATTGAAATTTTTAATGGGCCATAGGCCACATTAAAAATTTTAATATTTAAGCAAAAACCCCTTAATTTATTTCATTTTTAATTCTCAAGTCACAAATTTAAAATTTTTAGAATTTTTTAATGTTTAGGATTTTTAGGTTTTTAAAAAAAAATGTTACGAACTTTTTTAGATTTTTTAATGCTTATAACCTTTTTAATTTTTTTAAGATTTTTAAAATGTTTTAGATTTTTTTATTAAAAGACATCAAATGAAACTAAAAGAAAAAATGCACATAAGCTAACCTAACTATATACAAACTAAATGAAATGAAAGTCAAATAAAAAAATGTAAGATGAAATCAGATTAAAGTGGGACCAACCCAAATTCAAAAGTCAAATGAGACTAAAACAAAAAAAAGTGAATACGTTAAACCTTAACCAAACCCATACAAAAAGGAGAAAAGTCAAAATACTTTGTTGTTGTGTGTATGTGCAGGTGTGAGCTTGACAGTGGAAAGGAGAGCGAGGGTAAGAGTATGCAGGCTTGGATGCGAGGGACAACACACGGATGGAGGGGTTGGCTAGCGGAACGGAGATAGCAGAAGGGAGCTGCTACGATGGGTATGGAGTGAAGAACAGGTCTGCGAGGAGGGACAGATGTGGCAGCGAGGAGGGAAGAGGGTTTACGCAGTATTTTTTGTAGGTCGACGGATGGAGGAAGCTCGACGACGAAGAGGGAAAGCGTGAGGAGGCCGAGGGAGCTGGAACTTGCAAGCTTGGTAACGTAGAGGAGGCAACACGCTGAGGGTTAGTGGGATGAAGGAAGGAGCGATATGAAGTGCGATGAAAGGAGCTGCGAGGGTCAAGGAGAGGGCAACGTGAGAAGATCCACGGGGTTAGAAGACCAGACAGAAAATTTTCCATAAATCTTAAGTAAATTTTTTAAATCGCTCTGCCTCAGATTTCTTTGAAACCCTTATAAAATTTCCAGATTTAAAAAAAAAAAAAAAAATTAAAAATCTTTGATTGCAAAATCTCTAAATAGAAACCCTGCCAAAAATGATGCTGATAGACCCCCAGAGATCCAGATCTTACCATCCAGGGCCTAGATCTGAACTCTGCACAGCTTTCACCTTCAGATCTGCAGCTACATGACAACAAGAAACACCCAAACGATATATACAATGACTAAAAAAACTAAAACCCAGAAAAACCCAAGTTAGAAAACTGAAGAAAATTACAGATCTATCAGATCTAGGGAGTGTGAGTCCGACTCCGCTCCCAGATCTGATCATCTGAGGCCCTCAATAGACAGATCTAACAATTTAGCACAGAAAAATTAAATTTTTTGAATTTTTAAAGGAGGTACCGAGCTCGAAACCCTTCATGAATCACCCATAAAAAATATCTTATGATAAGCCTGGGATCAAATTTAAGCTGGGTTCTTCAGAAAACACAGATCGGGAGTTGGCTGGTTCAACTGAGAACTTCCCCGAATGCCCGATGATTTAAAAATCAAAACTTCCCTGCAAAATTCAATTTAACCATCAACATAGAGCGAGAAAACGATAATAAAATTCAAATTCAATAGAGATACCTACTATTATATTCAAAACTTAAATTATCATTCAAACCTCAGCGACTGAGCAAGATACCCGTACTCAAATCACTCTTTAGAAAGCTACATCGATGGCTAAAAAGAAATCTGTACATGAAAATAACACATCTTACAGCATTTCCATGAAGAGTAACACCGGCGAAATTTAACCCCAAAGTCTTTCTTTATTGCTCATAAAAGGATTACAAGAGAGCTTTTCGCTTAGCACACTATCAAAAGATTGAATGAACTGACTAACAAATGACCTCCTATTTAAAGATAAATCCTCCAACGGCTAGTTCGAGTGATCCTTGTCAAAGCAATCTCGACCATTGATGAGGATCAAAATTTCTTTTAATCTCATCTGTCGAAATTTTAAATTATTGAAGAAATTCGAATTTTCCAGTTAAATGCATTTTAATTAATTCAAAAAATAAATTTTTGAATTAATTTCCTCAAAATTTTGACTGACTTAACCCAGAGACCAAAGGCTTAAAATTTAGCAAAATAATTAATTTACCTTAGTCCCTGGACCTCTTAAAATTTAATTTTTCAAAGACCAACGAATTTTGCCTTCAAAGAATTTAAATTTACCTACGACCTAGAATTAATTAAATTTTTGGCTTAGGATTTTAATTAATTTTGGCCAGAAAATTTAATTAATTACCCTATTGGTGGGCTCCAGTATTGTAGCAACAATGCTACAACTCCTGGAGCTTCCTGTCTCTTAATTTTATCAACCCGGTAGTTCATACAAACTTGGAAGCGACGGTGCTGTATGCACAAGTACTAGCTCTTGTCGCAGCTGTCACTTGGTCAGCTGGCACAAGTCCGCTAGGGCTCAAGCCAACTTCTATAGGCTCACAGAAGAAGCTTTATCAATGATGGACGAAAGCTAACTCAAAGGAGACTAGTCTAATTGCAGAAGGAAACTGAAAACCAATAAAGCATGGAAACCCTAATTTGACTAACTAGACCCTAACTATGCAAAACTGTGAATGAAACAACTACCAATAGTGCCATTACTTGCAGTGGACTGAAATACATGCATCTAAGCTACTTGCATCTGAAAAATCATGTTTTTGTACTTTTTCATTAAGTGGTTGGATTTATTGTGATGATGCTTTTGATTAGGGTTTGGTTGTGCAGGAGCGGTTGGAATGGAAGGAAAGCATGGGCAAGGTCAGGATGGCTAAGGGAGGTCCTAGAGGGTCTCCAGCATCAATCCACAGAAGCCTACCACGTTCGGATGCTCAGCAACCGAGTTTGCAGGTTTCTACAGGAAGTCTGCAGGGGATCCTACAGGAAACTCAGGGGTTTCTACAGGAAGTCTGTGCAATTCTACAGGATGATTAGCCGTGGAGGTTTTGGAAGATGGTGAAGTGTTGAAGAGGTGTGGAAAGATAGGTGAGATGGAGATGGAGCTGGTGATGGCTTAGGAGCAGAGAAATCAGATGGAGGGAGAGTGTATGCAGTGGTTGGATGGTTGGAAGGACGGGATCAACGAAAGTTGGAGTAAATAGAGTTAAGTGAATAATGAAATGAGTTGGAGGGTAAATGAGCTGGACAGAGGCAGAGTAGGGCTTGAGGAGAGATCAAGAAGAAGAAGAAGAAAGTCGAGGGATAAGGAGCAGTGTAAATGAAACAAATGACTTGTGCACCAAAACGAGAAATTCATTAACCTATGATAACTGTGCCATGAAACCTATGAACAACAATGGAAAACCAAGAAATGAAACTTATGCGTGGAAGTGGAATGTAGAAGTGTGCTTCAATGTCAAAAATGCATGGATGGATCTTCAATGAAAATGTCTATGTTGCAGCTTGCATGGAAGTGAGAAGAACTGCGTTTCTTTTTGGTGGTTGGTTATGGACTGCACCCCAATCCCTAAGAGAGATGGCAGTGAGCCTTCACAACCTTTTTGCTGGAGCTCCAATGATTTATAACTATCCTCCTATTGAACTTAAGCAACTAAAACAAATTCACCATAAACTAATCCTATCTAAGCTCATGAAAAAGACTAAGTTAACAAACTGTAAATTCGAATTGCATGTGAAAGTAAACAAACTCAAAGTGCTGGAACGAAATGCAAACACATTACAACACCGAGGAGATCTATTGCTCTCAGGTTGGGCCCTAACCTGAGAGCTATAGCTCCCTTAGAAACTCAGAATGAAACCAAAATCTGATTGCCTTTATTCATAAACGAAAGTCTGATGACATGCCAAAATGGCTTACAAAACCGAGCTGTAGCTCGTACTTCCAAATTACAAGAATAATACCAAGGTTCAAAAAGCTCCTATCCAAGGCTACGGCCTCAGTATTTATGCAAAAACAATCATCCAACAGGTGTCCTTGATTTTAGGAGCTCGGCTGTCCAACTGAAGTTTAAACTGTTGATCCTGTAGGACAGTCATAATTGCTGTTCCTGTAGAACAGCTGGCTGCTTCTAAGCTCGGTGGGGAGATGGATTGGAGCTCGGAGCTATGGTGGGAATCACGAGGAAGGTCCCCAAGACCGTGGACATCCTCTCCTAAAAACCAGCAGTGCCACCTCATTGTCTCCTTGTCTCCTTTCTCGTTGTCTTTTCTCCCTTTAAATGCCAAAAACCTGAAAGCATCATGCATTAGTCACGTAGATAGAATATCTACCCTTCTTCCTACAAACAACACGAATAAACCAAGAAATGAATGCATAAGCAATAAAAAATGAATGGTTTGAGCAGAGCAAGTAGGCCAAATGAGCCCAAATTGTACCAAAAATTGGGGCTCATCATCACCCCCCAGCTAAACTATTTGCTCATCCTTGAGCAACTTAGTCCAAATTTTCATCCTTCATTGCTTTCACTGCTTCCCTTGTATCCCAAGGCTCTGTGGTGGTGTCTTCTCTGTGGATATGAAACCCTGCTTTCCTGTTCACCTCTTCCCATTGTTGACTGTCATCCTCCTCTGTATTTCCTTCAGTCAGTCCTAGCAGTAGTGGTGGGCTGAGTTTAAGGCCAATCCAGCTGGCCTGGAGGCTTTGCATGGATTTCTTGTAAAGCTCAACCCTTGCCAAAGCTTCCCTCATCCGAATGGGGGTGTGGTACTCTCTGATTTTCAAGCTATGTGCCAGGGTATTCCATCTGCGTGCACATGCATGGGCAGCACTTTCTCCCAACAACCTTTCCATGTCTTCAAAGTGGGCTATGGCCTGGGCCTGTTGGTCCATAAATCTCAAGGAAGCTGTGGGATCTGTAGCCAACTGTTGGTGGGCTGAGATGAGTGCCACCGGATCCTCTACCTCTGGTCGAATGAACAGTGGTTCACTTACTTCTCGGTTCATGACCGATTTTGCTTCAGCTGCTCTCTGATCCTCATGGTTTAACCATGAGGCGAACGCCATCAATTGCATGTCACCCAAAGCAACATTGGGATCCCAGGAGACTTCATTAGGCAAAGCCAAATTGTGGAGGTAAAACTCTGCTAATTTGGCTTTGTCCTCAGATGAACTAGTACTGCACAATTCAGAAAATTGTTGTGGGCTTTGGATATGTGAAATACCTCTTTGTGCCAAGGTGTTTATTTGGAACTGCAGCCATTGATCTTTTAAGAACAATCCATATGCTTTTGCAGGTGTTCTGCACTGAATTGCCTCCATGGCCCAACTGGCCATGCAGGCCAATTGTGCTTCCTTTAGTTGCAACTGTTCTCTTAGGGCTTGCACTTCAACTTTTGTTTGCTGCTCTGCTTCCTGTAGAAGTGTCATTGGCCCTTCAAGGCTGGTGGTTAGCTCCTTGTTGCCTTGTTGTTCATTTGTGATGTCCTTGGAGGATGTTCCTGCCCCTGCCTTTAGCTCCTGTAGCTGCAATCTTAGCTTCTGATTTTCTTCCTGTAGAAGCACACGTTGGCAATTAGCCACATGTTTAGCCATGGTGAATTCACTTCTGACCTCTCTGAGTTGATCTTGTAAAGGGCCTATGTCCGCCACACCCTTTGATTTGGCGATCTGCATCCATGTGTGGGAACGGACTCTTTCCTTCTCTAGTTCAAAGAATAGAGGCACAGTAAATTTCTGCGGTATGATTTTGCCCGCCTCTAAAAAGGTGTAGTATGAATTCAGATTAGGTGAAGGGCTAGGTTCTGGTATATGTTCTCTTTCTATCTCTTCAGGTGGTTCTACCTCACCCTCCCTTGGTGGTGATGAGAGTCCTTCTCCTTCCTTCTTTTCCGTTTCCTGTAGCCGGGCCAGAGTATCCTGTAGAACATTTTCAGCTTCCTGTAGCCGCGTTTGTTCAGTCATCAAGTCTAACCTTTCTTGCCATGTATTTTTCTTTGGACTCCCCTTCTCGTAGGTGACTGTGATCCTGGAGGGTGACTTTTCTTTGGGAGAAGCAGGTGTATCTTCGATGATAATCGGGCTGCTGGATTGAGCCTGTGGCTTGCCCGTCTTTATCCTAACACTTCTTCGAGCCTTAAAGTATAGAGGGGTGTCCCTCTTCCTCTTTCCTTTTGGCTTAGGTGGCGTGCTGAGGCCAGCTAATACAGCTGCTGCCTCTCGTGCCAAAATATCCACCTTTCTCTCCTTGGGTTTCACCTTTTCGGGGCTTCCTGTAGAAGCCTGTTTCTGCAATTTCGGGCTTCCTGTAGAAGCCTCTGTCTCTGTTTTCGGGCTTCCTGTAGAAGCCTGTTTCTCAGTGATTTTTGGGCTTCCTGTAGAAGCCTTGGTCTTTGCTTTTGGGCTTCCTGTAGAAGCCTGCTTCTCAATGATCTTCGGGCTTCCTGTAGAAGCCTGTTTTTGCTTTCCTGTAGACACAGGTGTCTCCACTTCCGCTTGCTTGCTTGCCTGAGTTTTGCTTTTTGCTTTGGGTGCAGGTGCTGTTGAGGTACTTGGGCTGACGTGGACTACCTCAGCTTTGTCCATTCTGCTCTTCATCCTCTTTTCCCTTGCTGACAGGATAGGTGTGCCACCCTCATGCTTTTTCCTCTGTTCTCCCTTCTGTACTGTTGTCGGGGTCTCTTGGCCTTCTTCTCTCTGTTCCTCGGCCACTGCTTCGTGTTCCTCACTGCTGGAGGAACCCATTTCTTCGATCAACATTTTGATGTCCCCATCTTTTGTTAAATTCCGGAAGGATTCCCATGAGAGGAGGACCTTATATGAGTGCAATGCATCTTCCACAAGAAGCTTAATCAGCCCATGGTGGGCTATCTGATCTGGTATACCCTCTTTCAGCTTTGTAGCACATTCCATTAGAGACTGCAGGAGGTAATAAGGGATGCTCAGTTTTTGTTCTACAGGAAGGTCAATTCGGTGCCTCAACTCAGTGAGCAGCGGAAAGTGATATGCATACACGATGCTGAAACGACCTTCACAAGTGATATATTTCATTATTTGCAAACTGACTTCGTTCCAAGGTGGTGACAGGCTCGTTCTTCGCACCCCGTTTTTGTCCTCCGAGAATTCTTCCTCAGGTGGAAAGAATTCCTTCTTTCCCTGCTGACTCAGCTTTCTCTCCTCTTTATCCCATGGCAGACCCATAGGAAGTTCTGTGATCCGACTGATATGTTCTGGGGTGAGTTTGAGGCTTAGACCTCTGAAGTTCACCGTGGCCAGTGTCTGAGATTTAGGCTTCAGAGCCTGCAAGAATTCTTCGGCCACTTCATCATCGTAACCCTGCAGCTTATCACAAAAAGGCATCCATTGTGCTCTGGTGAAGAGCTCTACCACTGCCGGGTTTCTCCTTAGTTTAGTTGAATCAGTGGGTTCCCGTCTTATAAACCCACCCGGCATGATGAACACGGTCGGTTTAATTAAAGGTGGCAAATGCAACAGAGATTTGGTCTAGGGAGACAGAGCATGCACATACAAAATTCAACACAGTCTACTTATACCGACATCCTGTAGAACAATAGCATAGGCACAACAAACAACAATTCCACCAATCTCTTTATGACCCGACTGTGGACGATGGTCTTGCCACTTCTATTAACCAGTCACATTAAGAGTTCAGGGTTACCTCTTTAATTGGCCACCTTTTTTCGTGAGGCACCCGCTTTCCTGTAGATGACTGTGTTCCTGTAGACTGCGTTCCTGTAGAAGCAGTGCGCAATTCTCGGGGAGGACTGTAGTTGGCCCGAGCTCGAAGTGTGCTTTACCGGCGTTCTGGTAGCCAACAGGTCGGCGTATCAAAGTGCAGAGGAGATCATAATAGCCACCCGAGTTTGAAGTGTTGGATTATGAATGCATGCGCATGATCTAGCCGATTAGATTTTGAATCGGCGCAATCCGTGGCGCGGGGGATGAGCTGTCCCTGCCGGACCGTTGGGCGACGTCATCCATCATTCGCCTGCGTATTCACTTGCTGCCGCATTCATTCCCACAGATTTGCCGCCGTCTTTTCCTGTTAAACTCATGCTTCTGACGAGAGTGTTCTCACGTGCGTGCAGTTCATTCTCTCTGTCGTGGCCGCCACCCAAACATCCAATTACACTTTAACTAGCCGACGTGGCCAGTCGACTGGCCATACGGCCGCTCAACCATTCAATTTTACGCCATGCAAACAATTTCAAAGTAAGATTCATGCGATTTGATGGAAGGAAGGGTTGAGACACTTACCTTCGTGGCTGCACACGATTTTTCAGTTCCTGGACAATGGTGAGTGGATCTACCTGCTGCATGCGACTTACACAGACCGGAGGCTCGTGGTTACAGGCTGCCGACGATGGAGTGGATGGTTTGCTTGCATGCGCCCGTGCTTCATTTCAGATGGCGGTGCTGTGAATGGTATCCACTCGAGCAGGTTGGACTGTTACAGGATTCCCGCGAGGGGTCTCGTAACAGTCCTTTCTCCTTGGGTGCATGCTGCACGACGGAGGTTCTGGCGTTTCAATCACGTGCCCGGAACTTTTCGATGCCTGCGGTATGAGATCCAGCCTTTGTTTGACTTTGAAAATTGCTTTCCTGCGAGAACTCATCGATCTTCTTTGTTTGTGCAGGGAACTTGGTCGCATGTCGACAAGGATGGTGGAGCAAGGTGACAGCAATGTGCAGGGGTGCCAACAGAGGCTTGCATGCATCCAAACCAATCCATAGTCGCGAAATCTCTTTTTAAGATGAATTCTGGCCGTCCAAAACTCCTACAGGAAGTTTCCTGTAGAACACAGAGCGTCCTGTAGAAAGTTCGGCCTTCCTGTAGAAAGTCTGCACTTTCCTGTAGAAAATCCGCGCCTTCCTGTAGAAAGACTGCGCCTTCCTGTAGAAAGACAGCATCTTCCTGTAGAAGATTCAAACCATGATAAAATTGCACATACCTTAAAAAAACATGGGTACTCTTGGAGGAGGTGCTTGTGAGCATGATAAGGACCCTTGGCTTTGAGTTGAAGGGCTTCCTCTTCTCCATAGAGCATCTGCAACCTGCATGCAATTTTTACCATATTTTGCTTATTGTGTTTTCTTTTTTTTCCTTTTTTTTTTTTGAAAGATAACAGGGGCGCCTCAAAGAGGTTTTCACCCGTGCCATCTGCCCTGAGCGCCTCAGAGAGGTTTTCACTCAAGGATCTTTTCACCTTTTCTCTTTTTTTTTTTTTTTGAAAGACAATAGGGGCGCCTCAATGAGGTTTTCACCCCTACTACCTGCCTTGGGCGCCTCAGAGAGGTTTTCACCCAAGGATCTTTATTTACTTTTTTTCTTTTTTTTTTTTCCTTTTTTTTTTTTTTTTTTCATTTTTTTTTCAGGGTATGCCAAAAGCAGAGGCAGAACCCTTCTCTATGACCAATACAGATTTCTCCATAGTTTTGATGAACTCTTGTCTTGAGAGAGGTCTCCTGTAGATCTTCAAACGATGCCCATTGACAAGCATGGGAATGGCCTCCTCATCAATGGTTCGAATGAGGACAGATCCATTGTCATGGCATTTCTCCACTGCATATGGTCCTAGCCATCTGGTTCTCAGCTTCCCCTTGAAATCTTTATATCTTGAGTCATACAACAAAACCTAATCTCCCGGCTGAAATTGCTTGTCAAGGAGATGTTGGTCATGCCACACCTTTCTCTGAAGTTGAACCACTTCTGAGTGAAGGAGGGCCTGCATTCGGTGCTCATCCAGGCCATTCAGCTGCAGCAGCGTTTCTTGTTGTGCATGGCTGAGATCTAGATCCAGCTGAGCTGCCATCCTCAAAGTGTTGTATTCAAACTCAATGGACAGCAAAGCTCTCTTCCCATAGACCAGCTCATACGGTGTGAAGCCAGTGGTGGTCTTCCAAGTGGTGTTGTAAGCCCATGTGGCTTCAACCAGGCGATCTGCCCAGTCCTTTCTGCTGCTGCTCACCACCTTAGTCAAGATCCCTTCTAATGCTTTATTGGTGACTTCCACCTGCCCATTTGCTTGAGGGTGATAAGGGGTGGAAGTCCTATGCTTGATCTTGTGATGAGCTAGGAGATCTTCAACCAGGTTGGAGGTGAACTGGCTCCCTTGATCGGTGACCAGCTCTCTTGGATAACCAAACTTATAGAAGATGTTCTCTCTTAGGAACTCGGCCACCTTTTCTTCTGTTGCTGCTTTGATTGCTTTGGTCTCTGCCCACTTTGTCAAATAGTCAGTACACACAATGATGTAAGTCCTTTGCCTCGAAGAGGGGTTGATTGGGCCCACAAAGTCCATGCCCCACTTCTCAAATGGCTCAAGAGTCACTTGAGGTTGGAGAGGCATCTCATCCCTTTGGGTCGGTTTCCCCATTCTTTGGCATTGGTCACACTGACTGACATATTTTCTGACATCTTGATGAAGTGTGGGCCAATAGTAGCCTGCCTGCAGGATCTTGAAGGCAGTTCTCTTTGCTGCAAAATGCCCTCCACAAGGCCCATCATGACAAGTGAGGAGGATATCAAAGACTTCCTCCTCCCTTACACAACGCCTTAGGATCTGATCGGGGCCAAGCTTGAACAGATTGCCCCCGATCCAAGTGAATGAGGCACTTTTTCTGATGATTCTGCTCTTCTCTCTGGAGGACAGGTGTGGAGGGAACTGTGCTGAAACAAGATAGTTTGCTATATCAGCAAACCATGGAGAGAGTACTGAAATAGCAAACAGATGTTCATCAGGCATCTGGTCGTCCACTGTTCCATCCTCATCTGCAGACAAATCCAATCTAGATAAAAAGTCAGCAACTGCATTTTCTCTACCTGGTTTATCAACAATGGTCAAATCACACTGTTGCAATAAAAGTAACCATCTAATAATACGAGCATTCACATCCGGTTTATTCATTAAATATCTAATAGCAGCATGGTCAGTATGTACAAAGGTCTGGTAACCAGTAATATAATGTCGGAACTTGTTCAATGCATGGACCACAGCCAAGAATTCTTTCTCGGTTACAGTGTAATTCAGCTCAGCTTTGGACAAGTTTTTGCTAACAAAGTAAATGGCATATGGAAGTTTCTGCTCAACTTGTCCTAAAGCTGCACCTATGGCTTTGTTCGAGGCATCAGTGTGGATGTGGAAAGGTAGGGCCCAGTTTGGACCTCTCAGGATTGGGGCTGACACCAACTTGTCCTTCAACTCATTTAAAGCCCTCTGACAATCGTCAGTCCAATTAAACTCCACATCTTTTGCCAACAGGCCAAACAATGGCGAGGCTAGCTTGCTGAAATCTTTAATGAATCTCCGGTAGTATCCTGCTAATCCCAAGAAACTTCGGACATCCCTAACCTTTTGAGGAGGTGGAACCCTTTTGATGAGAGCAATTTTGTTAGGATCCACCTGCAATCCTTGGCAAGAAATGGTATGGCCTAGCACGGTCCCTTCAGTCATTAGGAATTCACATTTCTCAGGACTAAGGGACAAGTTCATCTCGGTGCATTTGGTTAGGACTTTTCCCAGGTTGGACAATGCTTCCTGGAAGTTGGCCCCATAAGGAGTAAAGTCATCCATATAGATTTTTACTGCATCATGGACCAGCTCCGAGAAGATGCTCAAGACAGCTCTCTGAAAGGTAGCAGGAGCATTGCATAGCCCAAAGGGAAGGACTCGATAGGCAAAGGTACCCCAAGGACAAGTGAAGGTGGTCTTATCTTGGTCTTCTGGGCTGATTCGGATTTGGTTGTACCCGCTAAACCCATCCAGGAAAGAGAAGAACTTCTTTCCTGCCAGTCCATCCAACACTTGATCTATGAAAGGTAGAGGGAAATGGTCCTTCTTGGTAGCTTTGTTCAGTTCTCGGTAGTCCACACAGATTCTCCATTTCCCATTTTTCTTGGGAACCAACACTAGAGGGGACACCCATTCACTATCTGAGATGGGGTAAATGAATCCGGCATCCAACAGTTTTTGCAATTCTTCCTTAACAATGTCCTTAAGGGCTGGATTCATTCTCCTCTGAGGTTGCCTAACCGGTTTACAATCCTCTTTGATGTATATATGATGGGTACAGACTGAAGGATGGACTCCTTTCATCTCCTTATAGCTCCAAGCAAAAGCATCTAGGTGGTTGGCCAACAGACTACACAGCTCCTTTTCCTGGGAAGGAGATAGGGAGGAGCTGATCTTCAATGTTTTCTCAGGGCCGAACTCCACATTCTTGACTCTGGGAGCAACAGGGTTGGTTGTACAAAGATCCACTAAGGTGCTAGCTTGGGCGTCCTCCACCAACTTCTCTAAGGGTAGTGCACTGGAAGGTGGATTCCGAATCAAGGTCTCGATCAAGTCATCCTCGGTTGGGGGGTCTCTTCTAGTGGTATCTAAGGTGCACAGAGGTGCTGAGTACACCTCGTCTTCCTCTCCTTCTTCCAACCAGAGTGGTAAGTCATGCTCTAAGGAGAGTTGGGCAGGAGGGTATAGGACTAGCTGCTTGGACATGGGACCATTTTTGATGGTCATGTTTCCTGCACGACAACTTATGTAAGCATCTGCAGTAGCTAACCAAGGCCTTCCCAGAATGAGAGGATATCCAGTAAGCTTGGCCTTTGGTTGCAGAACCAGGAAGTCTGCAGGGTATTCCCAAGAGTCAATAGAGACCAAGACATCCTCCACAATCCCTTCGGGAGTCACGGTAGAGCGATCTGCTAATTGCAGTACTGTCGAGGTCTTCCTCAAGGAACCCTGAAGATTAAGCTTAAGCATGGTATCCTTGGTCATCACATTAATGGCAGCCCCCAGATCAATCAAGGTGTGAGGTATAATGGTGCCATTGATGTGAACATCTACTACAGGACTTCCCGGATCTAGGTACTTTGGGCAGATGACTTGTCCTAGCATAAGGTCAGACAGTTGTCCTATGACATTGATAGTTGAGGCATCTTTCTTCCGTCTGCCTAGGTGTTTGAAACACTTTTCCTTAACCAGCTTATTGTATATTGGCACATCCTTGATGGCTTGGAGAAGTGGTATTTTTACACACAACTGCTTGAGCTCACCCAGAAGCTCATCCTCCTCTGGGTTGGGTTGTGTGGTGGCTGTTAGTCTCTCAGGAAAGGGTGGAATAACCTTTGGTTCACTTTCCTGTTTATCCTCCTCATCCTCTGGGGGAGGAGGTTGGCGATCTGGTAGAGTCTTTCCAGATCGAAGATTGATCTCCTGGATCTCCACAGCATAGGTAGGGCATGAGGTTTCCCCAGTGTATACCTGCTGGGCCTGTCTATTGTTGGGGTTCGGGTTCGGTTGAGCAGGCATTTGAGGTTGCCTTGGAGGAGCAGGAGGTAATGGCTGAGGTTGAACTGGTGGTGGAGGCAAGATAGCAGGAGGAGTGTTGTATTGGGGCCTCCCACCCGACTGAGGTGCATTCCATTGAGGCTGTGGCTGGGTATGTGAGTGATATGAATGAGAAGTAGGTTGAGAGGGGTACTGAGGTGGATAAGACCATGGAGGAGGCATGGACCATGAAGGATGAGCAGGGGGACCCCAGGAAGGCATAGGAGTCGATTGGTTGGGGCTGTAATAAGCTTGAGATGCCCCTTTCATCCCCTGCTGATAAGGTCTAGATCCCTGTGGCCTCCTTTGGTTGAGGTAATAGAGAGGCTCTGTGGGAGCTTCTGTCCCTTGGTACATGGCTTTAAACCCAGGTAAGGTTGGACACTGATTTGTGGGATGGTCCTCCTCACAAACGAAACACACTTCAACCGAATGCAATGGACATTCGTTCTTAGGGTGCCTCCTTGTGCACCTAGGGCAGAAGACAGCCAAGGCTCTCTCAGCCTCTTCTTTCTTTTGCTGAATCCTGAATGTCTCAAGCTGCATGGCAATGGTTTGTCTCACCTCACTCTTAAGATCTTCTAATTGATTTGCAAGTTCATGTTTGGAGAAAGGGACACTAGTTGAGAGGTGGTTTCCTCTACCTCGTTTCCGAGCTGCCCTGGAGTGGTTTCTAAACACTGTCTTGATGTCCTCATAAGGCAGTTGGTAAATGTCCCCCCCAGCTAACATGTGCAGGGTATCTAAGAGGTCTTCAGGGACTCCTCGGAGAAGGACCAACTTGAGGGATTCAGGGTCAAGTGTGCACCTGGCCCGCTTATAGCTTAGTTGGAACCTCTCCTCATAATCCTTTAAGGACTCATCATTTCCCATGGACATCCGAAAGATTTCCCCCTTTGTTTCCTTGGACCTACAGTAATCCCGATACTTGGTGTTGAAAGCTTGCTACATCTGAGCCCAGGTGGTGATACTATTCCCAGGTAAGCCCATGAACCAGCGTAGTGCTGCATCCTTGAGAGTGGAAGGGAAAAGTTTCAACTTTTGTTCATCTTCAGTATAGTCATAGGTTCTACAAAGGACAGCAAGCTCAAACAGGAAGGTGTCTGGATCTTCAGTGGTCAGCCCATGGAAGTGAGGTAAAGCAGAGGGGCTAATGTTCTTCATTTTCATCTCTCCATTGGTCTCTCGGATGGGGAAGGCACCTTCTATTCTCTCATCTTCTCTTCTATTGTCAGCCATAGCTTCAGATGGATTGGTCTCTAACTCTTCTTCTACTATAGGGTCTTTGGATATCTCAGGTTGTTCACCTATAGGTTCTTCTGGGTCACTGTCACCAAAGAAGAGAGAAGGGTGACTCAGTGATGTGGTGGGGGTGTTTGGTAGGAATTTGCCTGATCTATCTCGGTTCCTACGAGGCATGAAATGGAAAAGACTTTCTTTTTCTTTTTGCTTGCTTTTGCTTTGCGTTTCTTTTGGTACCTGCAAAACTGAGACAGATTGATCTACAACTAACTATGAAAGATGCAAAATTAACTGAAAGCAGGAAATAACTAATCTACTTTGCTCAAATGAAATTGCAGAAAGGAAATGCTAGTCTACGCTTGCAGAAAGGAAATGCTAATCTATGAAAGCAGGAAATGCTAATCTACTTTTGCAGAATGGAAATGAAGTAAACTACTCAGCAGAAGGCAAGAGTAAGGAAATAGAAGAAAAGCAACAATTACTAATACTCTGACGCTTCCCCGGCAACGGCGCCAAAAAGATGGTGGGCTCCAGTATTGTAGCAACAATGCTACAACTCCTGGAGCTTCCTGTCTCTTAATTTTATCAACCCGGTAGTTCGTACAAACTTGGAAGCGACGGTGCTGTATGCACAAGTACTAGCTCTTGTCGCAGCTGTCACTTGGTCAGCTGGCACAAGTCCGCTAGGGCTCAAGCCAACTTCTATAGGCTCACAGAAGAAGCTTTATCAATGATGGACGAAAGCTAACTCAAAGGAGACTAGTCTAATTGCAGAAGGAAACTGAAAACCAATAAAGCATGGAAACCCTAGGAAACCCTAATTTGACTAACTAGACCCTAACTATGCAAAACTGTGAATGAAACAACTACCAATAGTGCCATTACTTGCAGTGGACTGAAATACATGCATCTAAGCTACTTGCATCTGAAAAATCATGTTTTTGTACTTTTTCATTAAGTGGTTGGATTTATTGTGATGATGCTTTTGATTAGGGTTTGGTTGTGCAGGAGCGGTTGGAATGGAAGGAAAGCATGGGCAAGGTCAGGATGGCTAAGGGAGGTCCTAGAGGGTCTCCAGCATCAGTCCACAGAAGCCTACCACGTTCGGATGTTCAGCAACCGAGTTTGCAGGTTTCTACAGGAAGTCTGCAGGGGATCCTACAGGAAACTCAGGGGTTTCTACAGGAAGTCTGTGCAATTCTACAGGATGATTAGCTGTGGAGGTTTTGGAAGATGGTGAAGTGTTGAAGAGGTGTGGAAAGATAGGTGAGATGGAGATGGAGCTGGTGATGGCTTAGGAGCAGAGAAATCAGATGGAGGGAGAGTGTATGCAGTGGTTGGATGGTTGGAAGGACGGGATCAACGAAAGTTGGAGTAAATAGAGTTAAGTGAATAATGGAATGAGTTGGAGGGTAAATGAGCTGGACAGAGGCAGAGTAGGGCTTGAGGAGAGATCAAGAAGAAGAAGAAGAAAGTGGAGGGATAAGGAGCAGTGTAAATGAAACAAATGACTTGTGCACCAAAACGAGAAATTCATTAACCTATGATAACTGTGCCATGAAACCTATGAACAGCAATGGAAAACCAAGAAATGAAACTTATGCGTGGAAGTGGAATGTAGAAGTGTGCTTCAATGTCAAAAATGCATGGATGGATCTTCAACGAAAATGTCTATGTTGCAGCTTGCATGGAAGTGAGAAGAACTGCGTTTCTTTTTGGTGGTTGGTTATGGACTGCACCCCAATCCCTAAGAGAGATGGCAGTGAGCCTTCACAACCTTTTTGCTGGAGCTCCAATGATTTATAACTATCCTCCTATTGAACTTAAGCAACTGAAACAAATTCACCATAAAGTAATCCTATCTAAGCTCATGAAAAAGACGAAGTTAACAAACTGTAAATTCGAATTGCATGTGAAAGTAAACAAACTCAAAGTGCTGGAACGAAATGCAAACACATTACAACACCGAGGAGATCTATTGCTCTCAGGTTGGGCCCTAACCTGAGAGCTATAGCTCCCTTAGAAACTTAGAATGAAACCAAAATCTGACTTCCTTTATTCATAAACGAAAGTCTGATGACATGCCAAAATGGCTTACAAAACCGAGCTGTAGCTCGTACTTCCAAATTACAAGAATAATACCAAGGTTCAAAAAGCTCCTATCCAAGGCTACGGCCTCAGTATTTATGCAAAAACGATCATCCAACAGGTGTCCTTGATTTTAGGAGCTCGGCTGTCCAACTGAAGTTTAAACTGCTGATCCTGTAGGACAGTCATAATTGCTATTCCTGTAGAACAGTTATAACTGCTGTTCCTGTAGAACAGCTGGCTGCTTCTAAGCTCGGTGGGGAGATGGATTGGAGCTCGGAGCTATGGTGGGAATCACGAGGAAGGTCCCCAAGACCGTGGACATCCTCTCCTAAAAACCAGCAGTGCCACCTCATTGTCTCCTTGTCTCCTTTCTCGTTGTCTTTTCTCCCTTTAAATGCCAAAAACCTGAAAGCATCATGCATTAGTCACGTAGATAGAATGTCTACCCTTCTTCCTACAAACAACACGAATAAACCAAGAAATGAATGCATAAGCAATAAAAAATGAATGGTTTGAGCAGAGCAAGTAGGCCAAATGAGCCCAAATTGTACCAAAAATTGGGGCTCATCACCTATGAGGGGATAAATTATTTTTCCAACCCTCAGGACATTTTACATCATGATTTTCACATTTTTTACATCACAAGGGGGAAAACCCATCTGAAAAGGACCCTCACAGGCTACCCAGTGCTGCGACACAAATATAATCTAGCAGATCAAGCAATTTGTAATAAAATAACCTAGCCAAATAGTTAAGATTATTCCCAAATCACTTTTACATAGACTCGATCTAGAACACTAGGACTCCCCTAAGATCCCAGTGACAAAATCCATTTCGACTTTGGGGTAAGGCTGAAGGAAAACTCTGCAGACCATCCGAGAATGTATCGGTGAGACAAAAAACCTTCCGGAATGTAGATCGTCACCAGAAAAGTAGGTTTACCTAGGTGATTACATACATGACATGAATCTGTTGAGATTATTTATATTATATACATGCAAACTGGGTTTACATTATAAGATGATGATCAAGCTAATGATGATAGTTGAACGGCATGGACACGTCAATTAGGCGCTATCCCTTTTGCTAAAAAAGGGGGTGTACTGTTATGGGTCGTTGACACATAGTGGTCAACAGACCCGATTTGGGAAATCCTTTTGAGTATCGTCAACTCATGGGGGCCCTGATGTTCTTGGTGAACTCCCCTCCAGACATATGCTTTGCAGTGAATACATTGAGTCAATTTATGGTCGAGCCTCATCACATACATTGGATTGCTACCAAGAATCTTTTGAGATATCTTCGGGGCACAATCACCTATGGACTGAGATACACTGCTGGGAATGTGAAGCTCCATGGTTATTCTAATGCTGACTGGGTTGGCAATGTGGTGGATCGTAAGAGCGCATTGGGATGTTGCTTCTCACTAGGTTCTGCTTCGATATCCTAGATGAGGAGGAAGCAGAAATCAATTGCTTTGAGCACCGCCGAGGCAGAATATATTGCTGCTACTATGGCCTCCCGTGAAGCTGTTTGGTTGAGGAAGCTCTTTAGTGAGCTATTTAGTGAGAAATAACAAAAGTGGGATTTGTCTTTATGAGAATCTCATGTTTCATGACCGCTCCATACATATTGATATCAGGTACCACTTTATTGTTGGAATTTCTAAGTCTAACTGTTAGAAACCCTTCATGTATTTTACTGATTTATTCCTACCTACTTGTTATGTTAATTAACAAGTTATTTACCATGTAAATACTGGAAATAAATACAAGTACATGCTAAACACATTACAGATCATCAACTGAAGGAAACAAAACAAGCACACAAGTGACACCGTTGTTTTTGGACCAATGTCCCTGGAAAAATCCAATGCGGGAAAATCGGTGCAACTATCTGAGGGTTTTATTATTATGCAGTTTCTGAATACAATCTGGGTGCCAAAAACCAGCTCACCCAACAGAGAATAATCTCGACAGTAGTATCTCTCTACTCGGAAGTAGATATTCTGGCCAAACCCCAGATGAACACTCTGACAGCTCCCAACTCCAATCTGCCCAACGAAAACCCCAACGTTTGCCTCTATGGACTGCGTCAGCCCTTCTTGGCCCTACGTCAGCCCAACTCAACCCAATAACCCCTGCGTCAACCTCTGGAGGCACTGCATCAGCCTTTAGAGCCTCTGCATCACCCACATTGGCTCTCTGAGGCACTGCACAGCTCCGGGTTGCCCCTGCGTGGACCCTAGCTGGTTCTGCGTGGTCTCTAGCTGGTTCTACCTCCCTCTCTCCCGGCTTTTGCGCTGATCCTCTCGGTACTATCTCTCTGCATCTCGCTTCTGTATTCACTGCCCCTCATTGTTGATCACTGATTCTATCTCTCGTAATAAACCTCGCTCTAGAGAATAGAATGACTTATCACTCTAGTGTTTTCTCCAAGTGACCCTCAAGCCTCCTCTTATACTTTTCTCGTTGACAAATCAACGACTGAGATTGAGTCCCTAATCAATGACTAAGATTAGATTTGGCTTGATCCATGACTTTTGGACCATTCTAACACAGTTTTATATTAATTCACATTAATATTTTAATTTCCCTAAGTTTAAACTTAGGGACTCCATTAAAATATTAATTACTTTAATATCTCCCAAATTGTTTAGAATCTGTCCAAACCCTTTCTGGGTATTGTAGATCTCATGTGCCTTAGCCTCTCCACCAATTTTCGTGGCTAGAGCACATCCGATGCTACCCCAAATCAACACTCCCTCTTAGTGAGGACTGTGCTCTAGTAATACTCCTCACTAAGCATCACCCTGATTATCCGGCATCGGTCCTTGTGCTGATGCTAAGCCTGCTGCCCAACATCCTCTACACTGTTGCATCATGTACTACTACCCATGGCCCTGCCACTACCACTTCCACTGCCACTGCTGCACCTGTACAGCAGCTCCCTCTGCATCTATGTTACTGCCCATGGCCCTGCCACTGCCATTGTTGCATCTGCACTGCAACCCCTCTCATCATGTTGCATTGTGTTGCCCATAGCACTGCCACTACTAACTATTGTACTGCAACTCAGTTACTGAGAAGTAAGTCACTGATCTCCCAACTCTAACATCTCCGTCAGGCTAGAAACACTCCCGATGTTGAAGCTCTCTCTGTCACTGACAAGTGCTCCCTCTCTGACCTCTGCGCTGCTGCAACTATTCCATGCATCTCACACCGTTGCACACCTCTCTGTGCCATCTTGCACTGGTGCAACACTCCAATGCTTCTCGCACTACTGCCTCATGCTGTCCTGGGAATCCTGCACTGTATCTCCCTGTGTCGCTCCATCCACATCCGTCTCTACCGACATCCGCCAGTGCCGCTACTCCTCTTTGGGGCTCCCATAGCAAGGTATAATCCAAAAGGTTGGGTACCTCGAGGATCCTACCCCTCATCACTTGTAGTCCGTTTGACTACAGCTCGATGTCTCCCCACTTCCGCTCAAGTGGCGTGTGAGCACTCATGGCACACAGAACAGAAAGGATCCTGGCCTTCCAGATGACAAAGTTGGATGCTTCATCCAACCTGTCATGATCCCTCAGCCCATTCATGGCCATCTCTCTGCTCTTCTTGTTGACTACTCCGAGTCTCTCTACTTCCCGCCTGGAAGTTCTCTGTTCAACTCCTACTTAGTCTACTTCCTGTCTGGAAGTTCTCTGTTCGACTCCTGCTGAGTCTACTTCTTGTCTAGAAGTTCTATGTTCGACTCTTGCTGAGTCCCTCTATTTCCTGCCTAGAAGTTCTTGGTTCAATTCCTGCCGAGTCTCTCCACTTCCCGTCTGGAAGTTCTTGGTTCGACTCCTGTTGAGTCTCTCTACTTCCCATCTGGAAGTTCTCGGTTTAGCTCCTGCTGAGTCTCTCCACTTCCCGTCTGGAAGTTCTCGATTCGACTCCTGCGGAGTTCTTCTACTTCCCGTCTGGAAGTTCTCTTCTAGACTCCCTCTGAGTCCCGATTTACCACCTGGAAATCCTTCTGCTAATGTCAAGATGCCCCCACTCTGATCCTTAGTGCAGCTGCACCACTGATCTGGATTTCTTAGCTAGAAATCCTCGGCAGCAACTCCCTCCTCCTTGTTCTTACCCTGTTAAGTATTGTTCTGACTACAATACCCCACCAACTTCACTCTACAACTTACCCACAACCTCTTAAGCCCCAACAAACTGAAGGTTAGAGCTTCTACGCTCTACGCAATCCCGGCACCAGCACAATCCGCACCTCCTGGCCACGGGCGTCAATTCTTCCTGACTGAGAAAGATGACCGGGCACTGTGTAGGTTGCGTCTGCTCCCCTCTGCCACTGCGTTGATCCTCTTCCCGACGCAAACTTGATGATGCAGGCACCACGTCATCCCTTCCTTATTGCTTCTCTACTAGGAACAACCTCTGTCACTCAGGACAGTTGTTTTCTATTGCTGCTGCTCTGCTCGACTGATGTCCTCAGTTCTCTTGTGATCTGCAACCTCGCTTTGATACCATGTTGGAATTTCTAAGTCTAATTGTTAGAAACCCTTCATGTACTTTACTGATTTATTCCTACCTACTTGTTCCGTTAATTAACAAGTTATTTACCATGTAAATAATGGAAATAAATACAAGTACATGCTCAACACATTACAGATCATCAACTGAAGGAAACAAAACAAGAACATAAGTGACACCGTTGTTTTTGGACCAATGTCCCCGAAAAAACCCAATGCGAGAAAACTGGTGCAACTATCGAAGGGTTTTATTATTATGCAGTTTCTGAATACAATCTGGGTGCCAAAACCGGCTCACCCAACAAAGAATAATCTCGGCAGTAGTACCTCTCTACTCGGAAGCAGATATTCTGGTTGAAACCCCGGATGAACACTCCGACAGCTCCCAGCTCCAATCTGCCCCACAAAAACCCCAACGTCTGCCTCTAGGGACTGCGCCAGCCCTTCCTGGCCCTGCGTCAGCCCAGCATCATTCCAATAACCCTTGCGTCAACCTCTGTAGGCACTGCGTCAGCCTATAGAGCCTCTGCGTCACCCACGCTAGCTCTTTGAGGCACTGCGTAGCTCCTTGCTGCCTCTACGTGGGCCCTAGCTGGCTCTGCGTGAGCTCTAGCTGGCTCTACGTCCCTCTCTCCTAGCGTCTGCACTGATCCTCCCAGTGCTATCTCTCTGCCTCTTTGCTTTTGTATTCACTGGCCCTCGCTGCTGATCACTGATTTTATCTCTCTTAGCAAACCCCGCTCTAGAGAATAGAATCACTGATCACTCTGGTGTTTTCTCCAAGTGACCCTCAAGCCTCCTCTTGCACTTTTCTCATTGACAAATCAACGGCCAAGATTAAGTCCCTAATCAACGGCTAAGATTAGATCTGGCTTGATCCATGACTTTGGACCATTCTAACACATTTTTATATTAATTCACATTAATATTTTAATTTCGCTAAGTTCAAGACTTAGGGACTCCATTAAAAATATTAATTATTTTAATATCTCCCAAACTGTTTAGAATCTGCCCAAATCCTTTTCAGGTATTGTAGATTTCATGTACCTTAGCCTCTCCTCCAATTTTCGTGGCTAGAGCACATCCGATGCTACCCCAAATCAACATTTATCTGGGATATGGTACAATGAGGGGCAATAAGGCTCCGTCACATTGGGATTGATGAACAAGTTATAGATATTTTTACGAAGCCCCTGGGGAAGGTCAAATTCTTAACCTTCCGCGAATGACTTGAAGTCGTGGAGAGATCTTCTTATGACGGTCCCGTTTGAGTTGGATATTGAGCTCTAGGAGCTCCGGGGGGCTTGGGGTACTTCTTGGAGTGATGAACGACCATAGGGTGACTGGTTCACTTTCCCCTAGTGGTGCATTGTGTACAGGGTGAGTGGATCACCTTCCCCTACGATACCCCATGATGGTTGATATATGCATAGGATGAGTGGTTCACCTTCTCCTATGGCATATGACCAAGATGAGTGGTTCACTTTCTCCTGTCGATACATCATACCCATGTAGTTTGGGACTCATGGGAAGTACCTCTCATCTGGCCAATGAGTTGGGAAATGAGGATAGGGACCATAGCACTACTGATGGACGCATTGTGTGCTACCGTACTCCCTATGCTAGGATGTTTAATATTGATCTGCGATCAATGGAGACTAACTTTGGGTCAGTGAAGAGTGGTATGATACACTCTCGATCATTTCTTCTTCGTTATTTCTTCATGGTTCAGCAGAGCAGAGCAGGGATGACAGGGATGGTACTGATTGTCAGATGGTTTTGCGGGTGCAGTTCTCCCTAGTTGAGAGGGAGTGTTAAATTTGGCAGCTAGGTCCAAACTCCACCTTGGACAGCTCATATGATGGAGATGATATTTTTGTTGGATTCCTCTTTCCGAGAGGTGTAGGATTGATCTCAAGATCATGTCTTTCGACATGTATAAATAGAATTATGAATTTATTTCTTCTATGGACAAATTGTCAAGGTCAGTCAGCAATCTAATGTAGGCCCAGAAGCAAAAAAGTCATGTCTCTTCACCCTCAACGTTGCATATAGATAGAAGAAGCATCTACTCATTTGGACATTCATTTCATCTCACACATATCTCTCTCTCCTCATCTGATTGGGTCGTACGATTTCAGGACAGCCTTCTTCTCCTCCACATGTGCAAAGGGTTGACTGCGATTTTTATTTTTTCCAATGTTGACCTAGTTGCAGCAAATTTGACCAGCGTTGACCAGGTAGCATTTGACCTTGTTTGACTGCGATTTTTTGGGAATATCTCTGTTTGGATAGGCCACATTATTTGGCACAAAAACAGAGATTTTTTGTTTTATTTGACCAGCGTTGACCGCAACGAGTTTGACCGCAGGTTTGACTGTGCATTGACCAAGTTTGACCAATTTATTCAGGACTGTTTTGGGCTGATTTGGACTGTTGTTGAAGGTCGAATTGACTAGGTTTGACCGAGCTGATTTGGAGGAGTAATTCTGCTGAGTTGACCATCGTTGACTTTCTGCTTAGGGCATCCTGTTGACAGTAGTTTGATTGGACAGATTTGACTATGTTTGGGCAAGTGAATTTTGTATATTGTACTCTCTTTGCTGAACTTTTGAAGAATAATAAGAAGACTTGATCAAAGGGTTTCCCCACATTGGGTTTTTCCCTAGCATCCGCCAAATATTGTGTCCTCTTGTCTTGGCTTGTCTTTTGCTTTTTATTGATGTTCTATCTGCATTTACTATCATATTAATGTGATTGCTAATCTGGAAATTGATATTGGGCTTGTTGTCGCATAAAGTGTCTAGGCACCACGACAACGCTTAGAGTAAGGGTTGTCACTCTAATCCTTACTCACTCCGTTTAGACTCTCTCTTAGACAAGTCAATGAGGGGTAGTCCCTAAGGTGAATGAATGAGAATAGCCTGTGAAACATAGGGTCTAGGAGACTTAAAGATGGAAAACCTAATGAACTTAGGATAAATCTTAGTTAACTGGGATGAATAGATTAAACACAAGACACATCCACATGATAGAAATGATTATAGACCAGTTCCTTATTATTCGATTAACCATAGACTGAAAAGAAATAAGATATCCCAAGTAATTTATATATGTGACGCATGAATAATCAATGTAAATGCCCAAAACTGTATCATGCAAGAGATTCCAGATTTAAAATGATTTTCTTTAATGACTCAGGTCTAGAATTAATTAACTTACTCCAACAGTCAATATGATTTAAAACATTTATCGCACCTTGACAATAGAAAAATCATGAAAAATGCATTTAATCACCAAATAACACCAAGGAACTTTAAATTAGAATTTTAATTAATCCTTAGGCAATTAGTTGAATGAAGAAATCAAAATCTTTTAATGTGACGAAATTAAAATGAATCAAAGGGTTAAAAATTAAAATGTTAATAAGCCATGGGCCACATTAAAAATTTTAATTTGAAAGTGCAAACCCCTTTAATTTATTTCATTTTTAATTTTTAGATTTTTTTTAAATTTTTAAATTTTAGAAATCTTTATGATTTTTAATTTTTGTAAAAATAAAAAATCAAAATATAAAAAAAATCAAATGTCACAAAGATAAAATAAATAAATAATGTTTTAGATTTTTATTTTAAATGAAAACAAAAAAAAAATCAAATGAAACGAAAGTAAAAACAAAAAAATCAAATTAAAACCAAAAATAAAAAAATTAAAATCAAAACAAAAAACCCAAATAAAAAAAAAAAAGAATCTAACTAACGTTGCAAAAGAAATGAAATCCGACTAACCTAAACTAAATAGAAATAAAACCTAACATAACCAAACCACATACATAACAATAAAAAAGAAATCGAATGTGTTTGTTTGATGTTGTGTTTGTAGGACGGATCCTCGATGGGCGGCGTGGAGAGCTTGGAGATGCAGTGGAAAGCAGCCAGGCCAGTCAGAGCAACGAGGGGAGGCTGGTTGAAGAGCAATAGGTAGGGATGCGAGGGAGAGGGACGGACAGGCCGACGGATTTAGGCCAGCATTTTGCAGGTTGAAGGAGCAACGGGAGACAATGGAGTGGGAGGGTTGCGAACAGTCGAATGGAGCTGAAAGGATATGCAGTGGAAAGAAGGAAAAAAACTGCACACAGAGGAGAAATCCGGATGGGATGAAGGGTTGGCGTAGGGAGATGGCATGTTTGCGAGGGTTTGGAGATGTGGGCGTTGCAGGTTAATGGGTGATGAGGGGATTTGGGAGAACGCAGTAGAGAAGAATGGAGGGCTGCAGCAGCAAGGAGAACGCAAGTTAATGGAGAATGCAGGTGACAACAAAAAAGGTTGTGGACCTTCCTTAAACAAATTTCGAAAATTTTCTACAGCGAAATGAAAATCCAACTAGAAACTCAAAAAACTTAGACAAATGGTAGCCAGAAAACCCTAGAAATTATGATTAAAATGTTAAACCCTTTAGCTTCAGATTTATTCCTGAAACTATCACGAAAGTTTCGAGATCTAGGAATTTCAGAACCCTTATAAAATTTTCAGATTCAAAACATTTCAAACCCTTGGACTGCAAAATATTGGATAATTTTCCTGCAAAATGATGTTGATGAACCCCAGAGATCCAGATCTTACCCTCCAGGGCCTAGATCTGGACTCTATACAGATTTCTTCCTCAAATTTGTAGTTGCAAGACAACAAGAAACACCCAAACGATATATACGATGATAAAACTAAAACCCAAAAAAACCCGTCAGAAAACCAAAAATAATTACATATTTATGCACAGAAATGGCAGATCTATCAAATCTGAAGAGTGTGAGTACAACTCCACTACCAAATCTAATAATCTAAGGCTCTTAATAGCCAAATTTATCAATTTCGCAAATAAAAATTAAATTTTTAAAATTTTAAAGGAGGTGTTT
This sequence comes from Pinus tabuliformis, assembly GCA_031772625.1. NCBI lineage: Eukaryota > Viridiplantae > Streptophyta > Pinopsida > Pinales > Pinaceae > Pinus > Pinus tabuliformis. The sequence continues at coordinate 57,827,766 of CM062809.1, forward strand.
AGCTCAAAACCCTTCATGCATCACTAATAAAAATCTTGTGATAAGCCCGGGAACAAATTAAGCTAGGCTCTTTAGAAAACATGGATCAGGAGTTGGTTGGTCCAACTGAAAACTTCCCCAAACGCCCGACGATCTAAAAATCAAGACTTTCCTGTAAAACTCAATTCAATTATCAAAATAGAGCGTGAAAACAATAATAAAACTCAGACAAATAGAGATACCTGCTATTACGTTCAGAATTTAGATTATTATTCAAACCCCAACAACTGAGCAAAATACCTGTATTCAAATCACTCTTCAAAAGCTATTATCAATGGCTAAAAAAGTTACGCATAAAAAATGACACATCTTACAGTATTTCCATGAAGAGTAACAGCGGGGAAAATTAACCCCAAAGTCTTTCTTTAGTATCCGAAAAAATATTACACGAGAGATTTTAGCTTAGCACACGACTAAAAGGTTGGATGAATTGACTGATGAATGACTTCCTATTTAAAGATAAATCCTCCAATGGCTAGTTCGAGTGATTCTCGTCAAAACAATCTTGACCGTTGATGAGGATCAAAATTTCTTTTAATCTCATTCGTCGAAATTTTAAATTCTTGAGGAAATTCGAATTTTTCAATTAAATGCATTTTAATTAATTCGAAAATTAAATTTTTTAATTAATTTCCTCAAAATTTTGACTTTGACTTAACCCCAGGGATCAAAGGCTTGAAATTTATCAAAATAATTAATTTACCTTAGTCCCTGGACCACTTAAATTTTGATTTTTAAGGACTGACAAAGTTTGTCTTCGAAGAATTTAAATTTACATAGGACCTAGAATTAATTAAATTTCTGGCTTAGGATTTTAATTAATTTTTGGCCAAAAAATTTAATTAATTAACCTATGAGGGGATAAATTATTTTTCCAACCCTCAAGACACTATACATCATGATTTTCATATTTTTTTACATCAGAAAGGGGAAAACCCATTTGTAAGAGACCCTAACAGACTACCCATTTCTGCGACACAAATATAATCCAGCAAACCAAGCAATTTGTAATAAAATAACCTAATCAAATAGTTAGGATTATTCCCAAATTACTTTTACATCGATTCGATCTAGAACACTAGGACTCCCCTAAGATCCCAACGACAAAATCCATTCCGGCTTTAAGGTAAGACTGAAGGAAAACTATGCCGACCATCGGAGAATGGATCAGTGAAACAAAAAACCTCCTAAAATGTAGATCGTCACCAGAAAAGTAGGTTTACCTAGGCAATTACATACACGACACGGATCTGCTGAGATTATTTACATTATACATATGTAAAAAGGGTTTACATTATACCCTCTTGGTCAGGTTGATAATGATAGCTGGCCGGCACAGACACATCGATCAGGTGCTATCCTTTTTGCAAAAAAAAGGGGTGTACTGCTATGGGTCGTTGACACTTAGTGGTCAACAGGGCTAATAAAAAAAATTGAAGTAAATTGCTCTTAAGCATAGAACATACCATTGTTATCTAAAATTAACAAAATCTAGGACAAGAAATGATCTTTCAGCTAGGGCTTCGTATATCTCAAGATCCCACCATTGGATTTCCTTGAAATTTATAGGGCCTGTTGACCACTGCTGGTCAACTTCCCATGCAGTACACCCTCTTTTCTTGGCAGAAAGGGGTAGCACCTGAACGACGTGTCCGTGCCAGCCTACAGTCATCAGCAGCTTGATCATTTCAATTGTAAACCCAGTCTGCATGTGTGAATTGTAAATAATCTAAGCAGATCAGAGTCATGTATGTAAAATTGCCTAGGTGGACCTAACTTTCTATGATAATCTATGTCCCGGAAGGTTTTTCGTCTCACCGATCCATGGATCGGCAGAGTTTTCCTTCAAACCTGACCCCAAAGCCGGGATGGATTTTGTCATTAGAACTTTAGGAGAATCCTAGTGTGTTAATCTGCTAGATTATAGTTGTGTCGCAGAACTGGGTGATTTATGAGGGTCTGTGTTAAGTGGGCTTGTCCCCTTGAGATGTAAGTTGTAAAAGTCATGATGTAATGTGTCTTGAGGGTCGAAAAATGTTTTAAATCCCCTCGTGAGTCCTAAGTCCTAGGTCCTAGGTGATGTTTCCAAAGGTTTAGTTCGATGATCCATTTAAAAAATGAAATAAAATAATAAAATAAATAAAAACTAAGAAATTTAAAAATTTAAAAAAAATGAAATAGAATAATAAATAATAAAAAATTAAAAAAATTTAAAAATTTAAAATAATAATAATAATAAATAATAAATAATAAGAAATTTAAAAAATAATAATAAAAAATTAATTGAATAAATCGACGGATGAGATCAAGAGATGTCTTGATCTTCATCAACGGTCGAGATCATTTCTACATGGATCATTCAAACTAGCCGTTGGGATCATTTCCTTTATATAGATTCTTAGGTGGTCATTTCAGATTCATTCGATCTGTGAGTCAATACTGAGAAAGCTCTCTTGTAATCTGATTTCTGGTTAATAAAAGAAGACTTTGGGGTCCAAATCTTGCTGGTGTTACTCTCTGGAATTGCTGTGAGATGCTTATTTTTCTGCATATTTCAGTTTTCAGCCATTAATAATAGCTTGTTTTCAGAGTATTGTGAGCACAAGTATCTTGTTCACTGCTAGGGTTCGAGTGTTGTTAGGGTTTCTGAAATAATGGCAGGTATCTCCATTATTTCCTGAGATCTAGCAGCATTCTTGCTCTCTTTATTGATGGTTGCTTGAGATGTGCAGGAAACCTTTAGGTGAAGAATATTGGTGGGCGTTTGGGGAAGTTCTAGGCTGAACCAGCCGACTCCCACAGGCTTTTCTTTGCAGAGCCTAGCTGATTTTGGCCCTGGGTTAATCATTAAGAGTTTCTTTTCTGGTTTATATGAGAGATTTCTGAGACATTACATGATATTCTAAATATTCATGTTATTATTTGCTGAATCAGGCTGTCAAGGGGCCATATCTGTAATTCTTTTGCTGGATCTAGGGTTTTGATTTTGTTTACTGCAATTTTTTTTGTGATTTTAGGTTAATTTTTAAGGGTTTTACTTTAAATCTTTGCGTATAGCTGCCGGGTTCTTTGTTTACCATTCGCAGGATTACAGGGATCTGGAGGAAAATTTATTCTTGCAGGACCTCTGTCCCAGCTATCCAAGGGTTCTAAGCATCAGTGATTTTTCAGATCTGGGTCCAACATTTTGCAGACAAATCATTTGTCAACCGACCTGCATAAACCCTCCCACCTGCGATTTCATCACGTATCAAACTACTAAAACAAATTGGCATTGCGGCTGAGGGGTTACGCTGGTCAGTTTCATCGTATCAGCAAAATTGATTCAACGCCACCACCATCTGCTATCCATTGTCCAGGTAAATCACGCTCAGAGAATCAAATTTCAGAAAGCCGAACAGGTAAAATCGATTCAATTTTCTTCAAATCACTGCGTCTGCGTCCAGGTAAGTTCCAAATCGATTTTTTTTTTCCTACCGCCGTCAAATTGTGCTGCGTCGTTTTTTCTTTGGCGTGATCTGCGGGTCAGGTAAGTAGATTCGCATTCTTTATTTCATCTCTTCGCAGTGTTTCCCATAGCCATCTGATGAGCCGCTATAATCTTCAAGAAATCGATCCATCGTCACTGGCTAATGCGACAAAGGCCTGCGTGCTCACGCGTTCAGCAATTGGGTCTTATTAGGGTTGCGATTTTTCTTCTCAGTCAGCCTAAAAAAAAAATCATAGTGTAGCAGTGTTTTAAGTTTCGTTTTGTATTTTACGTAGTCATGCTTGCTTTAAGTTTGATTAACTTTTTGGCATAGTTTAGTTTAGGAACGAATTTTTGATAAGTTACATTTAGAGTTAGGTTACCTTTTAATTATTTTAGATTTTAGTATTTAGTTTTTTTAGATTTCAATTAGATTTCATTATTTTTGTTTTTGTTTTTAAACTTTTGAAAAATAAAAAATATAAAAAAAAAAAGGAAAAAGAAGTTAAGGGGCTTTAAGTTTAGGTTAGACTAGGTTTAGATTTAAAAAAATTTCTAGTTTTTTTTTTTTTTTTTTAATTTAAAATAGATTTTAGATTTAGTTTTTATGTTTTAGTTTAGGATTTATTTTACTTAGATTTTATTTAGTTTTAATTTTTCGTTTGTAAAAAAAAAAAAAAAAAAAAAAGGATTTAGGTTTTGTTTTATTTTTTATAGTTTAGTTTTAAAATAGATTTTAATTTTTTTTTTTATTTTTTTTTTAGATTTTAAATTTTCATTTTATCAAAAAAAATAAAAAATTGAGAAAAGATTTAAAAAATTAAAAAAAAAAATATTAAAATTTTGTGGAAAATTAGTTTTGCCAGTTTCAGTGGTTTTTCTCGGGAAATCATTATATTGTATTTTCATTCTGAGATTTAAGAAAGTCTGCACATCTTGAGGGTCAGTTGAATATGGTATCTGGTCAATAACTTTGTGATTGATTAAAGAATTTATTTCTTTTTAGTCGCTGGATATCATTTTTTGAGATTTGATCATCGCAGTAACTTTGTGGTTTTACTGGATATTCAAGGCCTGCTCCAGTTTGATAATAAATGATTGTTGTTTATGGTCTATATTCTTACATCGTTTAGCAAGTAATCATTCAAAACTCAATCTCATAAGGCACTGGTCCACCAAATTAATAACATCACTTCAGCATTTCGTGTCTCCCGAACCAACTGGTTGACAGTTGGTCTCCTTCACCTCGTAGGGTCTACCCCCCTTAGCCGTGGGAGACTGGCTTAAACGGAGGGATCGGGGATCAGAATGACAGCCCCCGGTTTGAGGGTTGTCGTGTCAATCCGCGCGACAACATTTTTTGGCGCCGTTGCCAGGGATAGAGTTTTTCTGTCCTTGGTTCTTACATTTCAAGCTTTTCTGTGTCTAACTTCTTGTTCAAGTGGCGACTCCACTTCCTATATTATCTGCAAGAGTGTACACTAGAAGACATCCGAGCAGTCTGTGCAACCCCACTCCTGATCCTGAAAAGGTTTACAGGGTGCGATCACACAAACTTGCTTCTCGTACACTCCTTGCAAATCTTGGACAAGAAGCCCTTTCCGATATTCATTTGCTCTTTAAAGGTCAAGTTAGGCGCAACACCATGAGTCTGTATGCCCCATGTGATTTTTCTAACATTCCTGGATCCCCCAATGCTATTCCATCTGTTGGGATAGACAAATTGCCTAATTTTCAAGGAGATAATGCCATTACTGTTAATTCCCACTTGCGAGATTTCAATATATGGATGGCTAAGTATGTTAGATCTCCTGATTTTGATCATGAAGATGTCAGGATGACTCTTTTTATCTTGACTCTAGCAGGTGATGCTTATGACTGGTTTACAGAAAAACCTCCAAATTCATTTAACTCTTTACAATCAATCATTAATTCATTTAGAGAAAAATATGGAGATAAAAGAGAGGGAAGACATCTTGTAAGAGCTCTTACTCTGATAAAAAAGAGAGAGGATGAAACTGTTGAAGAATTTAATAGAAGGTTTAATGGTATTATTAGAGAATTACCTCAAGACTATAAACCTACAGATAAAACTCTCCAAGATTTTTACATTGATGCCTTCGGTCCTGAACCATCTTATGAGTTAAGGCGTGCTAAACTTACTGATTATCGAGATTGCCAAGCCTTAGCTGTAGAACTTGAAAAGGATAAGGCAGCTTCTGGGAAGTCTGAAATCCCAGGTTTTGATAGGGCTGCTACGAAACTAAAGGAACCTAAGGGAAAAGCAGTCCAAGAGCCAGAAAGTGAGCTTGTTCTTAAATTGCTTCAAAAAATTGAAACTATGGAAATTAATCATAATAAGGAGATAAACACTTTGCAGAATAGATTGATTCAGATGGAAAGAACGCAATCGCAAAATTTTCAGCCTCGAAATAATAATAACAAAAATAATAATTGGCAAAGAAGGGGTCAATCTAGTGAGCAGAGACCCCCTAATCCGCTTACTAATCTGGTAGACGATGCTCCTCCTTACTGTCGTGCTTGCGATGCTTTTCACGAAGAGTCCTCTTGTCCCATTATTAGAAGACTCTTGGATAATGGAATGCTTGGGACAGGTGAGCAAATAAACGTAGTAGGGAGCAAGTTTCCTATGCCCATGAATGATTGGATAGAGATTAAGGAAAGGAGCTATGATGTTATGGATCCTTCATCTGCTTTTAGTATTAATAACCTTGAAAATGAAGATGACATTTTGGCTAGGTTATATGGTGAGAAACCCTCTCCTGAGAAAATTTTAGAAATTGCTAGAGATAGGGGTTTGACATACCAAAGAAGGGATAAAGATCAGAGCGGAAATCAAATTCCCCTTCGAACTTTAAACCCTGGCGTAAACTCTGGAATAGATGTTGATTTGGGAAGTTGGTTTAACAATGCAAAAATCTGGGTTCCTGTATCTGAGATCGCTAAGATCCCTTCCCAAAAAGACAAGTTACTAAAGGCAATTCAGGGTCCTCAAGTCAACACTTCTCAGCAGAAGATTCGCGAGGTTGACTATCATGATGCTCCTATTTATCTGCAAAGCGTAGATGCTGATAACAAAGATCATCAACCCTTCTTTATCACCTTATTAGTCAACGGGTATAAATTGAATAACTGCATGTTGGATTCAGGCGCATCTGCTTGCGTTATGACTAAAAGGGTCATGGAACAGCTTAACTTAAGAGTTTCTAGACCCTACTATAATATATGTGCTATGGATTCTAAGAAAATCGAAGTACATGGTTTAATCAAGGATTTACAAGTTCACCTTTCAGTTTACCTGGACATCATGGTTGTTATGGATATCGTTGCCGTTGATGTACCTGATGCTTGGGGTATGCTGTTATCTAGAAAGTGGGCCTCTGATCTAGGAGGAAGCATTCAGATGAATTGGTCATATGCTATGATTCTTTCTCCTAGCGGTGATGGTTTTGTTAGGCTAAATAGAGAGCCCGAGAGGAAATTTCATGTTGAAAATCCTAAGAAGCCTCATAACGAAATAATTAGAGAACAATCTGACATCGGGAACTACTCTATCATGTCCAATTTCATAATTCCTCCCGATGATGAGATTAAGGATCTTAAGGATAACGTCTGGTATATGTACTTCGATGGTGCATCCTCTAGTCATGGTAAAGGTGCGGGAGTAGTGCTTAAATCTCCCCTTGGTCATATATTCAAGTTTGCCTATCGTTTAGAATTTGAAGCAACCAACAATGTCGCTGAGTACGAAGCTATATTGTTGGGTCTTGAATTGGCCAAAGCTTTGAGGATTAAATTGCTTAGCATCAAGGGGGATTCCGATCTGGTTATCATGCAACTTAAAAACAAATTCACATGTAGAAATCAGAGATTAAGAAACTATCGAAATGCTGTGTGGGATACTATGGAGCACTTCGATGCCCTTAACCTTGAAGCGATCCCTCGAGAACAAAATAGTTTGGCGGATGAGCTTGCCGTAGCTGCTACCACTTTCCAGTTGTCTGACGAGTTAATTAACAATAAAATTAAAATGGAAGTAATATTCAGACCATCTGTTCCAGACAACTCAGAGCATTGGCAAGTTTTTAATGATGAAAAACAAGTCGTTCGTTTTCTCAATAGTTTGGATGAGTTTGAGGATTTTCGGATAATTTCTCAGGAGGATGGATCTTTAAATCATGAACATATCATAAATCCTACTCCTCGAAATGTGGTTGCCTTAGAGCAACATTTTGATCGGCATGATGCCACGAAACTTAGAGAAGAAAACAAGATGAACCCAGGCGAGTACCTCGAAATCAACATTGGAACTTCTGAAAATCCGAAAACAGTTAAAATTGGTAAAGGTACTAGTTTGGAGGAAAGGAAAAGGTTAACTGATTTACTTCATGAATATAGAGACGTTTTAGCTTTTTCCTATGATGAATTAAAAGGCTATAGGGAAGATGTTATGGAGCATACTATTCCCTTAAAGGATGAAAATGCTAAACCCTTTCGGCAGAAACTTAGGCAAATTAATCCGAAATTAGCCCCCTTGGTCCAGAAAGAGCTTGCAAAGATGCTTTCAGCAGGGATCATCGCTCAAACTAGGCATTCGACATGGTGTTCGAATTTGGTGATTGTTAGGAAAAAGAACGGTTCAATAAGACTTTGTGTCGATTTTAGAAACCTTAATCTAGCATGCAAAAAGGATAATTACCCTTTGCCAAACATGGAAACTTTGTTGCAAAGAGTAACTGGGTCTGGAATGATGTCATTGCTAGATGGCTTTTCTGGGTATAATCAAGTTTGGGTTAAAAGGGAAGATCGACACAAGACCACATTCACAACACCATGGGGCACTTTTGAATACATTAGAATGCCATTTGGGTTGACAAACGCTGGGGCTACTTTCCAGAGGGCCATGGATTATGCCTTCAAAGGGTTGATCGGGAAAATTATCGAAATTTACCAAGACGATCTTACCGTTTTCTCTAAAGATGGTATCAGTCATATAGATCATCTTAGGAAAGTTTTCGACAGATGTAGAGAATATGGAATTTCTTTGAATCCAGCTAAGTCTGTTTTTGGGGTAACAGAAGGGAAATTACTCGGTCATATCATTTCTAAGGAAGGAATCAAAATCGATCCCGAACGAGTTGAAGCAATTCAAAAGATTCCTCTCCCGCATAATCTTAAATCCCTTCAGTCTTTCCTTGGAAAGATAAATTTTATTAGAAGATTCATCCCAAATTATGCAGAAATAGCTAAGCCCATTCAAAGTCTTCTGAAGAAAGATGCAAAATTTGTCTGGCAAGAAGAGGGCAAAAAGGCTTTCCAAGAAATCAAGTCCGCTATTGCAAAAGCTCCTGTCTTGGTTAGTCCTGACTACTCCAAGGATTTCATGATTTTTTCTTTCGCTTCTGAAGATACCATCGCCGGTGTTTGGTTTCAAAAGAATAAAGATGGTCACGAGCAGCCTATTGCTTTCATGAGTAGAGCACTTCAAAACTCTGAGTTGAAGTACAATACCATGGAAAAGCAGGCTTATGCCCTGGTCAAGTCTCTTAAGCATTTTAAAAATTATGTGGGTTATTCTAAGATCATTGCTTACGTCCCGCATTCTGCTGTTAAGGACATATTAACTCAAACTGATTGCTTAGGGACTCGTGCTAGGTGGGTTACTAAGATACAAGAGTATGATTTAGAAATTAGACCCACCATGCTGATCAAAGGCCAAGGTTTAGCTCAAATGTTAACAGAAAGTAATGAAAAGACTCTTGGTTTGTTTTGCCTTGACGAGCTATCTTCGCCAGAGTTGAGAAGATTAGCAGAGCATGAATGGTATAAGGACATAGTCTACTATTTGACAAATCTTGCATGTCCTAACCATTTAGTCGCTCATAAGAGAAGGGCTCTTAGACTAAAAGCCACTAAGTACTGCCTTATGAAGGATGGCCTTGGATGGAGAAATCCTGAGGGCATAGTGCTTAGGTGTGTTGACGATGTTGAGTCCAAAAGATTAATCTCCGAATTTCATTCAGGATTTTGTGGTGGTCATTATGCCGCTAGAACTACCGCCCACAAAATCCTGAGAGCTGGCTATTATTGGCCTTCGATTTTTTCTAATGTGCACAAGTATGTTAGAACGTGTCAAGCCTGTCAACTGTTCACTGGGAAGCAGAAGCTTGCTGCCCTTCCTCTACAACCTGTTATCGTAGAGGCACCTTTTCAGCATTGGGGTCTGGACTTCATAGGGAAGTTCCATGAAAATTCTAGCAATGGCTACTCATGGATTTTAACTGCTACAGATTATTTCACTAAATGGGTCGAAGCCATTCCTGCTAAGAATGCCACGGAAAAGGTTATTATGGATTTCAATGAAAATAACATCATTACTAGATTTGGTGTCCCCGTTAAGATCACTACGGACAATGCCAAGGCTTTTAGTTCTTCAGAGTTTACCTCTTTTTGTTTCAAATATGGCATTGTCTTATCTCATTCGTCGAATTACTATCCTCAGGGTAATGGTTTGGCTGAGTCAAGTAATAAAAATCTCATAACCATTATCAAGAAGATAGTAGGAGATAACAAGAAGTCTTGGGACAGCAAAATCAAGTATGCTTTGTGGGCAGACAGAATTACTAAGAAGAAGTCTACTGGTAAATCTCCCTTTGAATTAGTTTATGGCTTGGATGTTACCTTACCTGTGCACCTAAAATTGCCAGCCTATCAGCTTCTCCAAAATTTTTCCACTAATAAAGATGTTGTTCAGAATAGGATAGATCAGATTGTGGAATTAGATGAGGCTCGTCGGACAGCTTTTGAGGCTATATATAAAAATCAATCTAATATTAAGAAAAGATTTGATAAATGCTCTCGATCTAGATCTTTGCAGGTTGGAGATATGGTTTTACTCTGGGATCGCAAAAATGAAAAGCCGGGAAAACATAAGAAGTTTGATAGTTTGTGGCTGGGACCATACATCATTAGAGATATAGCCGGGCCAAACTCATTCTACTTGAGCAGATTGGATGGCGAACCACTTGATCTGCCAGTGAACGGCCAAATGCTCAAGCTGTTCTTCAGAGATGATATCTGATACCATGGGGCATCTTCTGTATTGTATTTCTATCTCTACTCCTTGTCTTTTCAGCATTTCATTTCTGTTTTTAGGATTAGATTTACTTTTCATGTTATTAGTTAGTTAATAAATGAAGAGCTTTTATCTTTCCTGTGCTTAATGTATATGATGATTTTGGACGGACGCTACTTATATTTTGTTGTGTGTTGCATGGATGCAGATTCTGGATTCTCACAATCCTACAGAGCAGCAACGTGTCCCCAAGTAGAGCCAGATGTTGACCACTACTGGTCAACTTCCCATGCAGTACACCCTCTTTTCTTGGCAAAAAGGGGTAGCACTTGAACGACGTGTCCGTGCCAGCCTACAGTCATCAGCAGCTTGATCATTTCAATTGTAAACCCAGTCTGCATGTGTGAATTGTAAATAATCTAAGCAGATCAGAGTCATGTATGTAAAATTGCCTAGGTGGACCTAACTTTCTATGATAATCTATGTCCCGGAAGGTTTTTCGTCTCACCGATCCATGGATCGGCAGAGTTTTCCTTCAAACCTGACCCCAAAGCCGGGATGGATTTTGTCATTAGAACTTTAGGAGAATCCTAGTGTGTTAATCTGCTAGATTATAGTTGTGTCGCAGAACTGGGTGATTTATGAGGGTCTGTGTTAAGTGGGCTTGTCCCCTTGAGATGTAAGTTGTAAAAGTCATGATGTAATGTGTCTTGAGGGTCGAAAAATGTTTTAAATCCCCTCGTGAGTCCTAAGTCCTAGGTCCTAGGTCATGTTTCCAAAGGTTTAGTTCGATGATCCATTTAAAAAATGAAGTAAAATAATAAAATAAATAAAAACTAAGAAATTTAAAAATTTAAAAAAAATGAAATAGAATAATAAATAATAAAAAATTTAAAAAATTTAAAAAATAATAATAAAATAATAAATAATAAGAAATTTAAAAAATTTAAAAAATAATAATAAAAAATTAATTGAATAAATCGACGGATGAGATCAAGAGATGTCTTGATCTTCATCAACGGTCGAGATCATTTCTACATGGATCATTCAAACTAGCCGTTGGGATCATTTCCTTTATATAGAGTCTTAGGTGGTCATTTCAGATTCATTCGATCTGTGAGTCAATACTGAGAAAGCTCTCTTGTAATCTGATTTCTGGTTAATAAAAGAAGACTTTGGGGTCCAAATCTTGCTGGTGTTACTCTCTGGAATTGCTGTGAGATGCTTATTTTTCTGCATATTTCAGTTTTCAGCCATTAATAATAGCTTGTTTTCAGAGTATTGTGAGCACAGGTATCTTGTTCACCTGCTAGGGTTCGAGTGTTGTTAGGGTTTCTGAAATAATGGCAGGTATCTCCATTATTTCCTGAGATCTAGCAGCATTCTTGCTCTCTTTATTGATGGTTGCTTGAGATGTGCAGGAAACCTTTAGGTGAAGAATATTGGTGGGCGTTTGGGGAAGTTCTAGGCTGAACCAGCCGACTCCCACAGGTTTTTCTTTGCAGAGCCTAGCTGATTTTGGCCCTGGGTTAATCATTAAGAGTTTCTTTTCTGGTTTATATGAGAGATTTCTGAGACATTACATGATATTCTAAATATTCCTGTTATTATTTGCTGAATCAGGCTATCAAGGGGCCATATTGTAATTCTTTTGCTGGATCTAGGGTTTTGATTTTGTTTACTGCAATTTTTTTTGTGATTTTAGGTTAATTTTTAAGGGTTTTACTTTAAATCTTTGCGTATAGCTGCCGGGTTCTTTGTTTACCATTCGCAGGATTACAGGGATCTGGAGGAAAATTTATTGTTGCAGGACCTCTGTCCCAGCTATCCAAGGGTTCTAAGCATCAGTGATTTTTCAGATCTGGGTCCAACATTTTGCAGACAAATCATTTGTCAACCGACCTGCATAAACCCTCCCACCTGCGATTTCATCACGTATCAAACTACTAAAACAAATTGGCATTGCGGCTGAGGGGTTATGCTGGTCAGTTTCATCGTATCAGCAAAATTGATTCAACGCCACCACCATCTGCTATCCATTGTCCAGGTAAATCACACTCAGAGAATCAAATTTCAGAAAGTCGAACAGGTAAAATCGATTCAATTTTCTTCAAATCACTGCGTCTGCGTCCAGGTAAGTTCCAAATCGATTTTTTTTTTCCTACCGCCGTCAAATTGTGCTGCGTCGTTTTTTCTTTGGCGTGATCTGCGGGTCAGGTAAGTAGATTCGCGTTCTTTATTTCATCTCTTCGCAGTGTTTCCCATAGCCATCTGATGAGCCGCTATAATCTTCAAGAAATCGATCCACTGTCACTGGCTAATGCGACAAAGGCATGCGTGCTCACGCGTTCAGCAATTGGGTCTTATTAGGGTTGCGATTTTTCTTCTCAGTCAGCCTAAAAAAAAAATCATAGTGTAGCAGTGTTTTAAGTTTCGTTTTGTATTTTACGTAGTCATGCTTGCTTTAAGTTTGATTAACTTTTTGGCATAGTTTAGTTTAGGAACGAATTTTTGATAAGTTACATTTAGAGTTAGGTTACCTTTTAATTATTTTAGATTTTAGTATTTAGTTTTTTCAGATTTCAATTAGATTTCATTATTTTTGTTTTTGTTTTTAAACTTTTGAAAAATAAAAAATATATAAAAAAAAAAAGGAAAAAGAAGTTAAGGGGCTTTAAGTTTAGGTTAGACTAGGTTTAGATTTAAAAAAATTTCTAGTTTTTTTTTTAAATTTAAAATAGATTTTAGATTTAGTTTTTATGTTTTAGTTTAGGATTTATTTTACTTAGATTTTATTTAGTTTTAATTTTTCATTTGTAAAAAAAAAAAAAAAAGATTTAGGTTTTGTTTTATTTTTTATAGTTTAGTTTTAATGTAATTTAGTTTTAAAATAGATTTTAATTTTTTTTTTTAGATTTTAAATTTTCATTTTATCGAAAAAAATAAAAAAATGAGAAAAGATTTAAAAAATTTAAAAAAAAATATTAAAATTTTGTGGAAAATTAGTTTTTCCAGTTTCAGTGGTTTTTCTCGGGAAATCATTATACTGTATTTTCATTCTGAGATTTAAGAAAGTTTGCACATCTTGAGGGTCAGTTGAATATGGTATCTGGTCAATAACTTTGTGATTGATTAAAGCATTTATTTCTTTTTAGTTGCTGGATATCGTTTTTTGAGATTTGATCATCGCAGGAACTTTGTGGTTTTACTGGATATTCAAGGCCTGCTCAAGTTTGATGATAAATGATTGTTGTTTATGGTCTATATTCTTACATCGTTTAGCAAGTAATCGTTCAAAACTCAATCTCATAAGGCACTGGTCCACCAAATTAATAACATCACTTCAGCATTTCGTGTCTCCCGAACCAACTGGTTGACAGTTGGTCTCCTTCACCTCGTAGGGTCTACCCCCCTTAGCCGTGGGAGACAGGCTTAAATGGAGGGATCGGGGATCAGAGTGACAGCCCCCGGTCTGAGGGTTGTCGTGTCAATCCGCGCGACAACAGGGCCTCTAAAGAAAACCCTAACGCAGTTATAGATGAGATTGAAATTTTTTGATGGTTACAATGGGAGAAATTTGATGCCCTAGGTGACCTATGGTGGCTAGGCCTAGAAAGAGAAAGAGGAGGCAAGAAAGATAAGCGTTTAAGTGACCACCACTGGATGGATTAGTGCGTTACCTTTGGGAGAGATGGAGTCAAGATGAACTTATGATTTGGAGAAACTATACCCAATCAAGGAGGTCTTTAGGCACCTTCGCATGGCAATTAGGGCATGAGAGCAGCTACCCAGAAACTTAAAACTTTGATATGCAATAATTGATGACTTATCAAGATGTATTCAACAAAAATAATCTCTAGGAACATTCATACATGGCACATGCAATGATGCAATGTGTTGTACCTTAAGAAACCAATTTCATAGCTATGGAGAAATTGTGCTTAAGACATTAACGATTATTGTTTGTTGTCACTTTATTGTTTGTTGTATTCTTAAATGAAGGACCTGGAAAACTTGGTCTTTAACCCTTAATACATATGTGACCAGAAAATCTCAAAATGTCATTTGTCGCTAGATATAAATGATGAATGAAGAATGCTTGAAAGAGAAGTTTAAGATAATATGTTGCTTAACACAGAACCTACTATCCATCACTTAGAAGAATTATGAAGATGAGAATTGAATCATAGACAATATGCTGCTTGATACAGAAACTATTATCTGTGACCCTTGGAGAAGTTAAAGATAATATGTTGCCTTACACAGAAACTATTATCTATAACTTAGAAAGGAAGATGAAAACTTAAAGTATAGGAGCGTTCTTTTAAGGGATTTTAACTTCATCTACATAAGCAAATAAAGACCTACAGCTTCACTACTATACTTGAAAGAAGAAAACATAAGATGACACATGACAAAGAAGTTACAAAATTATACCCAACAATTCATGGAAACTTCTGATTCTTTCATTAATTAACAGCTATATCAGGAATACAGTGGCTTAGTCTCCAGGTTCTCAAAAATTCGAACCCCCTCTTTATAAATTTTCATCTTTTTATACATTGTGGAACAGTTGTTGATTTCTGAAATTGTCAAATTATTTAACTGCTTCTCTAACTATCTAAAGTAAAACTATTAATCATGGAGATTAATCATGTACATATGTAGGAACATTGTACATTAATCAAACAAGTTCCTACATATGTACATGATTAATCTCCATGATTAATAGTTTTACTTCAGATAGTTAGAGAAGCAGTTAAATAATTTGACAGTTTCAGAAATCAACAACTGTTCCACAATGTATAAAAAGATGAAAATTTACAAAGAGGGGGTTCGAATTTTGGAGAACCTGGAGACTAAGCCACTGTATTCCTGATATAGTTGTTGATTAATGAAAGAATCAGAGGTTTCCATGAATTGTTGGGTATAATTTTGTAACTTCTCTGTCATGCGTCATCTTATGTTTTCTTCTTTCAAATATAGTAATGAAGCTGCAAGTCTTTATTTGCTTATGTAGATGAAGTTAAAATCCCTTAAAAAAGCGCTCTTATACTTGAAGTTTTCATCTTCCTTTCTAAGTTATAGATAATAGTTTCTATGTAAGGCAGCATATTATCTTTAACTTCTCCAAGGGTCACAGATAATAGTTTCTATGTCAAGCAGCATATTGTCTATGATTCAGTGCTCATTTTCATAATTCTTCTAAGTGACGAACAATAGGTTCTATGTTAAGCAGCATATTATCTTAACTTCTCCTTCAAGCTTTCTTCATTCATCATTTATATCTAACAACAAATGGCATTCTGAGATTTTCCGGTCACATATGGGTTAAGGGTTAAAGACCAAATTTTCCAGGTCCTTCATTTAAGAATACAACAAACAATAAAGTGACAAATAAGTGACAACAACAATAATCATTAATGTCTTAAGCACAATTTCTCCACAGCCAAGAAATTGGTTTCTTAAGGTACAACACAATGCTTCAAAAGGTCAAAATTTCGCATAGCAAATCAATAAATTTCAGACCTATATAGCGAAAATCCCAGCAACATTCATGTGACAAAGTAAATAACAAGAATAAGCATGAAAAAGATCACTTACGTGTACAAATGAGTATATCCAATCATCAAATTATGCTAATGATGAAGCTCCAAGACCAAGAAGATAGAATCCAAACATCAAAATTCATTCCATGAAACCAAACTCATCCTTCAAAAGGGAATGTGAAATTCTCACAAGAGCTAATAACCCAATCCAAGTGATGATGAGAGAAATGAATCACCTCTCATCTATTTATACAATCTCTAATGAGTTCAATTTTCCCTAATGAGTTCAATTTTCCTAATTGGCCTAATTAAGCCCCAAATAATAAAATAATGTACAACAGTAACATCCCTTGGTGAGAAGCCCACCAAGATAGCTCAATAACATAAGAATAAGCCTCTCAAGAGGGCAAAATGATCAATATAATGAGTCATTGCGCCTTTGAGGAGGCCTAATGAAGTCCAAAGTGTGTCATGATGTGAAAATGGACTCCAAACATAGTGGACAAAGGGTTGGCCCCTTGTTTTCCAAGCAAGAACCTATGGTGCTCCCACGTGGGTGTGGAAGCACAAGGACATCCTCATGGGTCTCCAAGTGGATCGAAAATGCCTGTAAGCCATTTGTAAGGGCCGAGATGATAACATAAGTCCTCCCTTTGTCTCCTATAGCGAGACACATCCTCATCTAGACCCTGGATAATCTGCTGAGGGTATGGTGCAAGTGTGGAGTCGGTTGGGCAAGGTGAACCAGGTGCATCATCCTCACCCAAAAATTGGAACACGAGCAATCAATGAGTGGTGTTGGGGATCCATGAAGTACTCTCTGCTATGGTGGAGGCCCATGTCTCTCAATTCTCATCCTACAAGTGCCAATGTGGCCCTTTGGAGAGCTAAGACCCCGTATAGGGAGACCAAGCCTTAAATGGAGACCCACCTGCAATCCTGCATAAGATCCAATGCGTCCCCTTGCCTTTCAATACAACAAATCGTCAAAGTAATCAATTAAAGGAGCTTACAAGTCATTGAACCAATGGGGCACTTCATGGTGGCATGCCCTTCCATAGTGGACTTTGGCATGTACAAGTGTCTTCAAGCTCAATAAGGGGGTTAATCAAGGACCCTATTAAGTGGTTTCACCCTTTAAGCATGGTGACAATTCCATGGTACATCCATCAGTTCGTAGGTGGAAAATGATATAGCGATGGAATGGAGTGGGGATTAGGGGAATGTTCTAAGCCACATGCCATGTAACCATGGTACAAAGGTAGCTATAATAAGGGAAGCCAACACTTGGGTATGTGAGTGTAGGAGGGAGAAAATCGTGATACATAAGTTACCCCGACCTTTGTTTTTCCACCCTTCTTCATATGCCTTTTGCCTTTGATTGATTTTTCTTCATAACTGCTCGGGGCTACAGGGGATGAGAGTATGATGTTTAGGATATAGCAGTAGGTAGCCCCTTTTAAGGTGGGGCATTTCATTGCCTACTAGGGGTCGGGGCAATCATGAGTTCCTAATGTGGAGGGGGCTCATCTAGGAACCATAAGAACCAAGGTGATGGCCATGAATTGTTGAAAAGTGTAACTAAGTTCGGTCTTCATAATGACATGTGTAATTGTGATTTTTATGTAATTGATGCGAAGAAGAAAAATAAAATTATTATTGTAACGCTTGTCTCATGGGTTTCATGAGCAAAGAATTGTATTTTTAGGTGAGGCTCCCATTGTGAGCCCTTGGGATTGGTCATTGAGTCAAATTGAGCCAATGTCATGTATGAAGAACCCTTCTTGGGCATGTTACATATTTGTATGTGTCATTAAGAAGATAAAAAGACCCTCCAAGACCAAGCTAAAGCATCTCCTTCAAGTCGGCTTCAAGATGGAATAAAGGATCTACATCAAAAGGACATGTTGGCTCACATACATGTCATGTCGGCTTATTTTCATGGGCAACCACTATAAATAGGCAACTCGGCCTCATTTCAGAAACAAGAATTTCGGTCAAGAAGAGATCTGCAATAAGAAGTGCGAAAAAGGTCAAGGAAGATAGTCTTATAGCCAGCGAAGAGAAGGAAGGAAAGAGCGAAGATATTTGGGTCTATTTTAGGGCTGAAATCCTCCACATGTGCGAAGAATCTTTGTTGTCCAAATTGCAGAAAGAGTCGAAGTATCATAGTCATACTTGGAGGTCAAATCAAGGAGAAATTCAAGGTAATACTCAAGCCGAGTTCAAGGAGAAGAAGTCTCCCTCTAGACCAAGGAAAAACAAGGGTCAAAGTTGGTCAAACTACATGAGCTAGGGTTTCTGAATTAGGGCCAAAAAGGTTGCAGGTCTAAAGCAGAGAAAAGGAAGTTGAATTCTGAAGGGTAGCCGAGGAGGGAGAAGCAGAGGTTTGACTATTGTTGACTCAAGCAAGAAGGATCTCATCAAGGAAGTTGTGTGTCTTGGTCTTAGAGTGGAAAATAGGTCAAGGGTCTTAGTCTTGGTATTTGTCAATTGAAGTCTCTATAAGAAAAAGAATTTTGTTTGGGTTTCTCCTCTCAAGTGGGAGAGGTTTTGGCACTGGCTAATAGCCTATAATTTGTGTCTCTTGTCTCTTTGTTGTTTATGCATTGGTAGTTGTTTAATGAAGAAGAACATTATAATAATCTAATGAAAGAGAAGATCCTAATCTAAAGAAGTAAAAAACATTCACAAGCAGTTATCAATAGAAAAGAAATCACCTAATTGCAATGCCCTAGACTTCTCAACATGAATAGGGGTAGAGCTCATGTTTGGCTTTTGCCCACATGCTAAATTTGTATGTCTCAACCATCTTTTGCATTTTGTGGTACATTTTCTATTGCGAGTGGTCAAATTATGCTTTTTCTTTCTTTTCAGCTGCATCAACCTCTGGGGCATTGTTCCAAGCCCAACCCAAGGTGTGGGCAAGGGGAGGGGGAGGCTAACCTTATGTGGACCTAGTGGACACATGTGGGCCCGGATGGGAAAAGAGATGAATGGGGCTAAAATGAGCGGAAGGGAGTGACGTACATGGTGTCAGGAAGCGGGACCACACAACCAAAATCGGGATTTCCTATGGAGTGCCAACCCTAAAGCTAATGACCAGTAAAAGAGATTCCACGGGACTAGGATACAACGATAACTAGGAAGTCGGGAAGTGGAGACAAGAGTACAGACCTAGATCACTCTTTCCACCGAATCCCCCCACCAATCCATGCCCGAAAGTGCCCATGACAAGTAAAGAAATTTACTCAACTATAACAATGAAAAGCCATACCTTCGGGGTTGGGAGGCCCACCTTCAAGCATACAATCATAACAACTAGGTGAGGGACCACATGGCTGGCTCAAGTGTCAGAGAAAATGGCACATTGAGTTATCTAGTGGCTGCAAGGGGCTGCTGGCTGAGAACCATCTAGGAGAAAAAAATTCTCCTATATATTCCAGTGTTGCAAAAATCGCGATTTAATCGCAATTTTTTCAAAAAACCGCGAGTTTTTGAATCATTCGATGTTATCGCCCAATTTTTATAAAGTTTTTTTTCGAAAAAATCGTTGAAAATCGCGATTTTTAGCTGAAAAATTGCGATTTTTTTGTAAAAATCGCTATTCGATCAGAAGAAATCGTGGGGCATCGGGACAGCGCATTTTATAAGCGATTTGATGAGTTTTATTTCTCATTTTTAGCAAACAGCAAACTTGTTTGAGAGCTGAGGAGAGGAAGGCGTCTACTAGGGCAGAGGAGGAGAAAAACAAAAGATTTTAGCATCCTAGGCAAGAGAACTTCGCGTTTAGATCAAATTTCTTCGGCAAACCGCGGTTTCAAGGTATGGGCACCAAATTTGGCCATTTTGTTTTGGTTTTTTTTCTTGTTTTTGCTTGGGTTTCTATAACCCATTGATTATCAATGATTTTTGAGTGGATTTGATGGTTTTTTTCTCATTTTTGTTGCATAGAGTGGAGAGGGTTCATTTTGGTCAAAAATGCAAAAACTTGATTGTTAGATTTATTAGTTTAATTTTTTCTTGTGCTCTATTTTTTTGCATCATTTTTTATTGGGTTTGAATGTGCATTTTTTCTATTATTGTTGGATTGAGTTGAGGTTTTTTTTTTGGGTCAAAAATTCAATGTGTTGTGTCATGTATGTAATTTTTATTTTTATTTTTAACTTGCAATTCTTATTGTGCCATAGGTTCAACTTCAAACTTCATCTTACATTAAAACTCAAGAGTTCAACCAAGTTACAAACATGCCAAGGAAATTGGACCCTCTGTGGGAATTTGGTGAACCTGATGGAGGGTTTGATAGATCAAACTTGTCTTGCAAGTTGTGTGGGCATCATATGTCAGGGGGGGTTTATAGATTGAAGTATCACCTTGCACAAATCCCTGGACATGAGGTAGGGCCTTGCAGCAATACAAATGCGGAAATCATCCGAAGAGCCATCAGATCATTGGAAGAATTAGAGCAAGACAAAGTGACCAAAGCAGATCTGAAGAAGCAACTAGCAGGGAGAGTGTTAGGAGGTGAATATGAAAGTGGCACTGGTTCTACTTCAGCATCAATGTCTACAACCAACCTTGTAGCTACCTCATCATTTTTTGTTCCTAGAACCACGGCTAGTTCACAACCATCTATCACTTCAATGCTTAGAAAAAAGGAGAAAGAACAAGCTGACAAGTTGTTGGGCAAGTTTCTCCTTTGGAGTGATATTCCTTTCAACGTTTCAAGAAATAATCCATTTTTCCAGCATGTTGATGCTATTGCAATTGTTGGCCCAGGGTACAAAATCCCTTCTTATGATGACCGTAGAGGCCGCATTCTTCAAGATGAAAAGGTTCACTGCATCAAAAGATTGGAGGAGTTTAGGGCATCATGAGCACAAACAAGATGCATTGTGATATCAGATGGTTGGACCAACCAAAAGGGGAGAACCCTTATAAACTTCTTGGTTAATTGTCCCAAGGGGACAATGTTTATGAAATCTGTTGATGCATCTTCACATATCAAAGATGCAAAATTATTATGTGATTTGTTGGATGTGTTTATTTTGGAGGTGGATGCAGAACATGTTGTCCAAGTCATAATAGACAATCCTGCAAATTATGTTGTTGCTAGCAAGATGTTTATGGAGAGGCATCCTACTTTATTTTGGACACCTTGTGCTGCACATTGTATTGATTTGATGTTGAAGGACATAGGAAAAATTTCCTTTGTCAAAGATATTGTTGACTCATCAAAAAGCATTACAAAATTTATATATAATCATGCATCTGTGCTTAGCTTGATGAGAAAATTCACCAACAACAAGGAATTGGTGCGCTCTGCCATTACACGGTTTTCCACCAGTTTCATATCTCTTCAATCCCTCTTGAATTCTATGTGGGATGTGAAGAGAATGTTTCTTTCAGATGAGTGGCGTGCTTTGACATTTAGCCACAAACCAGAGGGAGAGGCCATATGTAGATTAGTTTCATACCAAGAAAACTTCTAAGCGGGAGTGTAGGAGGTGTGCAGCGTTACTGAACCTTTGGTAAAGGTTCTTCGATTAGTTGATGGTGAGAAGCCCGCAATGGGCTATTTGTATGAGGCCATGGACAGGGCCAAAGAATCCATTCAGGCCTACTATGATGATAAGGGAGATGAGGGGTTTCAGAAACAACTCCTATGGGAAGTGATTGATGAACGATGGAACAACACATTCCATCGTCCCATTCATGCTGCAAAGATCTACCTAAACCCTGTATTTTCTTACCCATGTAGGTTCTTATTTGATGCTGAAATCATGGATGGATTCTTAACCTGTGTTTAGAGGATGGTGCGATCTCCAGCAGAACGTGCAGAAATCTCCAAAGAAATGGAGATATACAGGATAGTAGGTGGCACATTTAGCTTTAAGATGGCTATGGTTGATAGGAAGACTAAAATGCCAGGGATTTTTTAATTTTGTTTCAAATTCATTGTCTCTTCAAGTTCATAACTTCATACTTTGCTTCAACTTTCAAATTTCATTTTTTTCTTATGTTTATCTTATTTGTAATTTTGTTGTAGATGCATGGTGGACTCACTATGGTGCCAGAGTACCCCATCTGCAAAAGCTCGCCATTCAAATCCTCAGCCAAACATGTAGCTCCGCAGGATGCGAGCGCAACTGAAGTGTGTTAAGATTAGGTATGTTCTATGCTAGAGCAATTTATTTAAATTTTCACAGTCAGCAATCACATCAGCATTACTATAAACTGCAGATAGAACATAAATATAATATGCAGAAGACAAGCCAAGACAAGAGGACACAAGATATGGCGCAAGCCAGGGACAAACCCCACAATGTGTGGGGAAACCCTTGATCAATTCTTCTTTTATCTTCAAAGTTCAGCAGAGAGAGAGATGGTACAAATACATTTGAAGTCAACACTTTGACTTGCCAAAATAAGAGATTAGACATCAGAGATATTTCATCATGAAGATGACAGGATAGTTCTGATGACAAGGACTACAGATCTGAACTCAGGTGAAGGCACACTTCTCAGTCCTCATACTTCAACTGATTCACCATGTTGCATCCAACCATGCTGTGTCCATCACTATGCTTATCCATGCCTTAGAACAGCAGTATTTAACACGTTGTTACAGCGATTTCCATGCTGCTCCTTTACATCGATCTTCTCCTTGTGACTATTTTTCCTTTAAGATCGAGATCATAACTATGCTTAGATCATTACTGTACCTTGAAATATGTCAAGACAGTATATGCTATACCGAGACCATAATTGAGATCTTGACTGCATCTGGAGGTATGCCAAGACAGAGTGTTCTTTGTTGGATAACATCATTACATATATACTGAGACCATGACTGTGTTTTCTTCCTACACCGAGATCTTCATGAGATCGTTCATTATGCCAAGACAAGGATCATTGAGAGGCTTTACTTCTCAGTTACCCATCCGAGAAATATAGGACCACTGTACTCATTCGAAGTACTGCACCACTACACTTGTCCGAAGTCCTGAACCACTGTAATTTCCTCTGAAGAATATCAGATGAATCCTAGTTCTGTGTGATTGTAATTACCCCGAAGTTTCATAGATATTCGAGATTCCTGTACTACTGTGCTTGTTATGATTATGCCGAGAATGTATACCGAGACTGCTACAGGAATATCTGCATCAAAGATATGTCGAGACCAAAGTTATGCTTGGAGAGAATGTTGAGGTTACTAGAGGCAAATCCAAACCCTTAACCGCGGTTGCTTCTGAGATTGAATACCCTTCATTGTAATGTCGAGGTTGTCATGATTATGCCGAGAATGTATACCGAGACTGCTACAGGAATATCACCTAGATCTTATGCCAATACAGTATTCTTATCTGAGATCTGTCTCATCGATCCGAGTTTTGTGCCTTCAATTCATAGGTATCCCAAGGTGAGATCTCTGCTCCAGAACTTAGATCAATTTTGCGTCATTATTAATGCATCAAGATCTGGCCATGACTATGCCGAGAGTATCTATCCCAAAACGCATGTCAATACTGTATCTATATCCGCAGGTTTCTCTGCTCTATCCATTTGATAACTTCACCTTCAAATCACAGGTATGCCGAGTGTAGATTAGCTTGGGTTCTTCTGCTCCTTATACCCATCCGAGGTAGGAGTTGAACCCTAGATTTATTTCTCCATTTATGTAGATCTCTGCTCCTTCAATCACCTGAAAATTCAGAGAGGAATGCGAGTTTTTCCTTATCTTCTTAAGCTACGTCAACAAGTCTCTATGTACAGCATATAAGGTCTCCTCCTGAACAGCGAATAAGTAATTGACTGCGTTGGATCAGCTAGGGCATCGTCTGCAGCTAGGGCTCCTTCTTAGGCCAGCGTATTCTTTTGGTTCTCTCCTTCTCCAAAAACCCAGACGTGGAGAGGAGATCACCTCAAGAATACGTGTGTGCAAATGATATCAAATCCTCATCTATTTATACCAAAATGAGGATGATGAATAGACACGTCGGTTGGGCTTCTAGAGCCTACATAAGAGCTGGTCGGCTTGACTATAATTACATAAACAAAATAAATTCATATCTCCATAAATACTTATCGGAATCGGATGATCTTTGGATTAATCCTACACCTCTCGACGAGAGGGATCCAATAAAATTATCAGCTGCCATAAATAAGCTGACCCACATGGAGTTTTGCCCTAGTTGCCAATTTAACAAAGTGTATTTGATAAAATACACAACAAGAAGCGCAACAGGTTATACTTAAAACTTAAAATATTCCAAATTTCCAATTAATTTTTTGAATTTATTAAATAATATTTTTTTTATAATTATTATTTTATGATCTTTGTACAGATTGGAGTCCCAGTGACTTAATGACATGGTCTACGTCTACTACAATCTTCGATTGTGGCTGAGGCAACTTGAGAGGATACCTAATATGGAGGTTATCTCATTGGATGGGATTGACACCACTGCTGCATGGAGGGTTGAGGCCGAGAGCCTCTCATGGAGTCTGTCGATGATTGATTAGAGCAAGAGGTAGTGGAAGGCATAAAGGGGGGGAGGAGGAGGAGGAGGAGGAGGAAGTGACACCACCTACCCAGGCTACCCCTGCCACCAGTAGAGGACGTGGTCTACCTCCTGTGGCTCCTAGTTCTTCAGCTTCTAGAGCACAGCAGAGTCCACTGCCAACTCCACTGGCATCTACATCTAGAGGGAAAGGGAAAACTATTGCATTTTCTCGCAAGAGGGGCAGAGGAAATCAATAGTATTAGTTATTTGGTTCATTTCATTGTATATGACATTATGACTCATGATATAAGATACATTATTATATTTTTTGTTGATATTTTGAGGCTAAGTTGGGACGCAGGAGTCCGGACTTACTATTCAGGACATGATTCACTGTTATGTGTGATGTAGCACTAGAAATGATATTACACATCTTATATATTAGTTATTTTATCATATTTATGTGTCAATGTATTTATTTTATGTTGTAGATGCTTTAGATATTAAAAAAATAGAAAAAAAATGAATATTTTTGTATTTTACGATTTTTTCCAGATTTTTACCAATTTTTTCCCCTCACAAATTTAATTGTGATTGTGAATTTTGCAACATTGATATATACTACCCACAAGTGGTGGGTAACACGGCTTCAAGATCCTACTTAAGTTGGGCTAAATGGCAGTCCATTAGTAAGAAGAAAATCTTATATATATAATGGGACTTGCCCTTTTGGACACACATCACAGTTCTGAAAAACAACTAGCATTGGTTCGTATAACAAGTCTGCTCCAAAAACCGAAATACAAGAAGCCTTATCCAGGAATCCGGGATTGCAATTGTTGCAATCCAGAGTGACAGTCGTATTAGAGTGACCCAAGCAGCAGAGGTGTCATCCGAAGGTCTGAAGTTGCAGGTATACAATCCTAAGATCTGTCATCCATGAGCAAGTCAAAACAGTGATCTGAAGTTGTAATAGTATCTCAGACACCCAAAAACTACAGTGACAAACAGAGGTCCGAAAAGTTGCAGGTACAACAGCAAGACCGAAAATTTAATCATTGAAATGATCCAGAATCATATAAGTCTGTTCTATACCGTAAGAAGGTGGCATTCCTTTGTTGACTAAAAGGACTTCCTTTGAAGAGTTGACTTGTAGCTAGCAGGTTTGGTCATTGGGTCTTAAAGTTGTCTCACTTTTGATCTAAATTCTATAAGAAGGAGATTGTTTGGGTTTCCCCAAGAAGTGGAGTTTTGCCCTGGCGTGGAGCCTACATTGGTGTCTTTGTCTCTTATATTTACTTTTCTGGTAATTGCTTAATGAAAGAGAACTAAAAAGACAAATAAGAAGACAATTAACTTCACAAGTAATTATCAAGTAGGGAGAATCTTCATTTGCCCTGATTTTCCAACAAATGGTTGAGAAGTTAAACAAACAACACAACTGCCCACACAAAAATGACGTAATGACACAAGTTCTTGGAGACTTTATTTAACAACCCCCTTTTTATTCCCAAGTGAAATTTAACAAAATTTGTGCCCAACAGTGACCTGTTTCTAAAAGTTTTCTAGGGGTGTGAACCATTACTGACAGTGCCTCTCAGTGCAATTTACTGCTTGAGGCAAACTCTAAAATCAATTTATTTTATCAACACCAAACACAGATTAGTCTGTTGCTATCCCTTAGTAGTTATCAAGGATTTTCAAACTACAAGCACCCAATTTGATTGTTGATTGCAGTTGTTCAACAGCACAAGCTGAAGTAGTTTTACAACTCACTTCTCCCGAACTCTCCCGCCACATATCATGTTCTTGTCACTTGATTGCCAACTTATTTGTTTTTCGAGATGTCTCCATGTCACGGTAGACATTGTGAGGAAAGAAACATGGTTGTTCTCAGATCTGTGTGTTTATTTCTACGTGTTCCTTTTCAGTTCTTTAATTGAATGCATGTTAAGTGGGCATACTTTCAGCTTAAGTGCAATATTTCCCTTAATTTCTATTTTTTGTATTAGAGAAATAGATAAATCCACTCTTGGAAGCTTGGTTAATAATCATACCAGAGAAAAAGAAACAATAAGAAGGCTCATCTTAGGAATATCTGATAGCAATAAAGCTGGCCATGCTAACAATGATGGGACAATGCTCCATATATACCTGTCAAATACACACATAAGATGATTAATCCTAACTTATCATAAACTTGATCCCTTAGACAAACATCAAAAATTACAGGAAGATAGCAACTCAAATAACTCTCAAGTGAACTTTATAGCTCAAAGAGTTTAGGGACCAAAACCAATTGATACAGTAAATGAATTTCTGAAAGTTCCAGTAATCCTACACCCAAAGATATTAACTCAATACAAGACTGCAATACCATAACGACCAGAAAACTAATGTTCCTTGTGAATGAATTATATTCACTGGAACAAGTGATCAAATAAGAACAGACAATTAATAGCTTTTCAAAACAAGCACTGACCTGAAAAACATGGGGCAAATACTGCAGGTTCACATTTAAAATAAGGAATAGTTCAACATTAGCGCCAAACAGTCAAATGTATCCACCTTTCAATGAAGGAGTCGTCTAACGAGGCGGAGGAATTGCCCGGACGGCCAAAAGTGGTCGGAATCCGGGCAAAAAAAATTCAAAAAATCTTGTAGAGGCAGTGTTTGAATCGTGTTTTTGATGATAGAAATGGATTCAGCACCATCAAAAATGTCTAGGACACCTAAAATTTTGAAGTTTAACAACTATAACTTGGATTTACAAAAATCCTTGCCGGATTTTCTCTACATATGACTGGAATTTCCATAACTTTCTAGGCAACTCCTCCGCCTCGTTAGACTATGCCTTCAATGAATCCCTGTATCAAGTTGGTAGCCATTAAGATTTACAACTAATTCCCTATGTACTTAATCAGTATTTTTGGACTCCAGGCTTTATATTCATGTTTTTATCACATATAAGCATAACACTCTTTAGATTTTGGTAGCTTGGAATTACTTCTGCTTTGGCAGTGCCTAGCATGCAGAAGTGACCAATCATATTTCACTCTCTAGGCACTTTACTTTATAAAGTGATTTTATAAAGTTAGAAAAGTAACTTTTATTATTTAATGAATATAAGTAAAAAGTGTTTTTTTATAAAGTGAGTGTCACTTTATAAAGTTGGGTCACTTAAGTGATTTAAGTGGGGCCCAATGTGAAATTAAGTCATGATCATCTTGAGATGGTGAAATTGAATCTCAGCCATTGTGATCTAGGGTTGTGGATTTTAGTCACTGATGAGAAATAAAAGGAGAAAGGGAGAGTGATGTGGCACACCATTCTTCATGAGATTTGAAGAAGAGGCAAAAGAGAGCCAAGGGGAGAAGTTCAGCAAGAGGAGCTGAGCTGAAGAGAAAGGAAGAGCAGTCCGTACAGCTGATGAGCGAGGGCACGAATCCCTAGGAGCAGCACAAAAATCAATTCAGGTACGGCACAAATTTCGAGGTGCATTTCAGCATTAAATGCACAGCAAGCAGCACGAAAATTTATAGCTGGTACAGTGCATTTAATGCACAGGTCGTAGAGCAATGGGCATGGTTTTCAAGGGCTGTACATCAGAAATTTCTGACCAAATGGGCACGGTTTCCAAAGCATCTTGGGCACAGAAATCGAGGAGCTGAAGAAACACTAAATTCTGGGGATTTTGGGTACAATTTCGAAGGGAGATAAGTTGTATTTATAGCTGATTTGACTACTATAAAATTTCTGTGAGAAATAAAAAATCCTCCTCTGTTGCTGACTAGTTTTCCCTTGGGAATTTTTCCAGGGTCATTTGACCAAAAACAATTATGTTAAATTTGTGAGTTGCTTGTGTTATTTTCAACAAAAGTGAGTAGAATAGGTTCATGTGTTTTAAGTTTGAAAATATTCATGTTTATGACAACAGCATGAAATATGTTGGGTTGGGCATTAAACTTGATGTGACTTCATGAACTTGAAACCAAGTTGGGCGTAAACTCAAGTTTCGTACACAGTATCAGAGACAAGTGGGCAGATTTGCTGAGAATAGTGATTAAACAGCAAGTACAACAGTAAACTAAACAGGTTTCCGTGTTTGAGAGGGAGCTGGTGTTTACCCTTGGACAGATTTGAAACCTTGTGTTGGTAAGAATGTCAATGGCAACAAGGTTGATGGTGGAGGATAGGCTGAGTGGAGCTGAAAATTTTGGCCCATGGAAGGAGAGTTTTGTATTGGTATTGTTCACCTATTTCGTCACAAATCCGAGGAAGCAATTGAAGAAAAAATTTCAAAAATCAGAATCATCAGCTAGCTATCTGTCAGGTCGTTGTAAACCCAATTTCTGCAAATTATAATGTAAATGATGCTAGTACAACCATCTAATTATGTAACAACCTAGGTCAGCCTCTAGTTTTGGCAACGAATTTCATCCTACGAGGTTTTTTGTCTCACCACATTATGTGTGTTTTTAAACACAGATGATCGGCAGATTTTTCCCCCGGCAAAAACCCCAAAGCTAGGGTGGAATTTATTGACAAAGTCTTAGGTGAGTCCTAGTGTTATATCAAGTCTTTGTAAAATTGGTTTGGGAATAATTTAAGCTATTTGACTAAATTATTTTATTACAGATCACTTGGTCTACTAAATCATAGTGTCGCAGAATTGGGTAATTATTTTGAGGGTCTATAACGAACAAGTATTCCCCCTTTGAGGGTTGAATGTGTAATTATTTAATGTAAAAATATTTTAGTGCATGGTCCCTCGCAATCAAACACCATGACTAAAATATTTGAGGGTGGAAAAATAATTAATCCCCTCTTGTATCAATTAGTTAATTTTTCTGGCAAAAATAAAATTAAATTCTAAGCCAGAAAATTAATTAATTTTGAGTCAAAAAATTCAAATTAGAGAAATTAATTTCTCCAAGTGGAAAATTGTTGAAAAATGTAACTACGTTCAATCTTCATTAATGTACTTGAGTCATCATATAATGTACTTGTCAAAAGAATAAAAAAAAGAATTATTATTATTATTATTGTGACTTATTAAAGCATGGGTTCCATGTTTGGGTCACCTTATTTTAGGTCAAAGTCGCCATTGAGGACTTCTAAGATTTATTCTGAGTCAATAGAGCCATTTTACTTTTAAAGAGACCCTTCTTGGGCTCTGGAATCATGTAAAAAGGTTAAGTATTGAGTCAAATATGATTTATGTATCCTCCACACCATGTCGGCCTGGAAGAAGATCAAGTCAGCCTAAGGACCCTATTCGACCTCACATAGAGCCTATAAATACAAGCTCATTGAATTCATTTGGAGCATCATTCTGTCACACAAGTTCAATATCTATTGTAGTTGGGAAAAAGTGTGAAGTTCTCTTGTAGCTGGGAAAAGGTGCGCAGTCTGTTGCCGGGAAGCTGAAGTGAATGCGACTTTGGGGAAGCCTAAGGAGAAAGGAAAAATCAAAATTTTGGTGTCTCTCTCTCTCTATTTCGTGGTCCGGATTGGGAGATCGAAGTCTCCTACGTTTCGTTGTTGCCGGAAGCTACTGCCTAGTCAAAGTTGCTGGAAGGGGTCGAAGATCTAGACGGCTAACTTGGTGTGGAGGGAAGGTTTAGTCTTGGTCTAGGGTGAAGAGTCTCAAAGAATACTATTGAAAGGAAGAATTATCTTGACTGAGTTTTCCCCTCGAGGGGGGTTTCCCCCGGCATAGTGCCTATATCTTGTGTCTCTTGTTTTGTGATCTTCATACACACATAATATGCTAATTGCTTGATGAAAAAGATAATAAAAAAGTAAAAGAAGCCAACACATTCACAAGTAATTATCAAGAAAGGAAAATCAAACCCTAATATAATACTTTGATTTCCCAACAAAAATGACCAAAAATTCGTGGGTCAAAAGGAATTTAATTTTTGGAGGTCCCCTACCAAAGAAAAAATTGAGCCCTTGGACCTTGGTGGTTAAGTCAAAGTCAAATTTTTGAGGAAACAAATCCAAAATAATTATTTTTGGATTAATCAAAATTGGTTTTTAAGAGAAATTCGAAAATTCCTCAAAAATAAATATTTTCGACGACACAGATTAAAAAATGATCAAATATTTATCAACAGTCAAGATTCTTTTGATGCAAATCAAGCAAATTAGCAATTATTTTACACTTGGAGGGATTTCTCTATAAATAGGAGTCATTTTACTTCTATTAATCATCTTTCGCTGATGTAAACTTTGTAAAGCTGATGTGAAGCCATTGTTCTGCTTGGAACGTTTGAATTTCATAATAAAAGACTTTGGGGTTCAGTTCATGGTGTCTTTGTCTCATTGATCTGTGGTATGTGTTGGGTATGTGCTTTCCTATATTGTGCTTAAAATTGTATAAGCTTCTTTATTCATTAGATGGGGATGGGGATAAGAACATTCTATTGGTAGATTTTGGGTCTATAGTAGGTGATATGATTCACCATATGTCTAACAAGTTTTCTTGGAGAAAATATATAGAGTTTGCAGGTTCCTCGACCCTTAGGCTCCAAGTTCACACACTGACAACATAGGCTAACATTGTTTGGTCTCCGGGAAATATATCTGATTTTATTACTTCACTAAAACTGTGGTTAATATCTATCTGTCGAAATACATCAGGCCATTGTCATGCCACAATATTATTCTTCCAAAAATCTTTCAAGCATTGTATATTTGTATATAACTTGTAAATTATTTTTGTAGAATAATTTTTGTAAATAAATATTTCTAACCCTTGTCTTGCAGATAATTGGGTTTGGGGTTATATTTCAAGTTTTGTATATATTCGGGGTTTTGGTATTTTTATTTTCATTTGTGTAGGTAAGATCCAAGCCATTTGAAGAAGATTTGTTGGGGTTAGAGGTAGATCTAGGCCCTTGAGGGTAAGATCTAGTCTCCAAATTCTTTGCAAGGCCAGCATTGAAGGATTTTGCAGTGATTTGGGTGATTATTGAAGATCTGAAGCAAACAATAATTTCTGTGAAGGTTCCAAGTTTTTTAGGGCCCTTAGGCCGAGCATTTTCTTCCTAAGCCTAGCCGCTGCCCTAATTTGCCATTTTATCCCTAGTCGTGGGCCTCATAGCCTTAGCCGTCAAGCCCTACAAGATTTTAACCTTGGTTGTAGACCTATTAGACCTTGCGGCAGCCATTTCTTAGCCTTTTAGGCTTGGCCACAAGGCTTACAACCCTCCTTCCAAACCTCCTTCCTCTTCCCTTCTCCCTCGGCCTCCTTTTCTCTCCTCTGTCTAGCCTCTGCCACCCTCCACTGCCTCCTTTTCTTCTTCCTCCTCTTCGTTGTTCCTTCCTCCTTTATCTCCCCTCCTTAGCTCCCTTATCCCTCCTCCTCAGCCTGTTGCAGGCCTTTCCCTCCTCTCAACCATCCTCCTCCTTGTCGTGGGCTTATAATACCTCTTACCTCTGCGACAGCCCCTTAGAGGCTCTTCCTTGCATGCCACAGGCCTCTAGGAGGCCTTGGCCTTGAGCCGCGGCCCCTTAAGGCCTTGGGCCCTCCTCTCGTGCGCCTTTATTGGCCTTGAGCCTTCCTCTACCCCAATGCTAGCCCTTGGGCCCAACCGTTGCCCTATCTTTACCATCTTAGCCTCTTTCCCTCACTCTTTGGCTATCATATGATTTTCTAAGCTAATACATTGTTTATTTTGCAGAAAGATTGGGTACAATTTTATGTTTGTAAGTAGTTATTTCACCAGAAATTTTTGGTAAGTGGGTCATCTTCTAGGCCATAAGGCCTATAGGTTTGCACCACCTAACCCTTGCTCTTCTCTTTGTTTGCGACATCAAGTTAAATCTTTCATAACAGTCATAAGAACACTCATAAAAGTTGTCCTAATAATTCACAAATTGCTTCACATACTAAGGAATTATGCCATGTCCCTTCCCAAAAGCATTTGTAACAGGCTTGTCTCTACACAATTTTGCCAACAAAAAGGACCCAAGCAGTTTCAACTTAGGGACTTAGGAGAAAATACGGCTAGATTAGTTTGCTAGTGGAAGATGGGGGCCACCCACGTGGGAATGCATACTAGGAAATTCGAATTGCTTGGAGGGAATTCGTATAGTTGTTGGGAGGGCCCACATGAGGCAAAGGAAGGCCCACAAAGTCATAAGAAGGAGGAGCCTCTCACTTGGGCATTCATTCACTCTTGTATATCGAATTTTACTTGACTGTTTGCTCGAGCTGCTTAGCCGAGTCAACTGGCTATTCAGCCACGAATCTCTCAAGCGAGAGATTCAACGTTACCTTCGGGGGACTTCGAGCGCCTCTCAATCGAGACATTCAACCTTACCTTCAGGGGACTTCGAGTGCCACCCTAGGAAGGCAGTTCCATAGCCACTTGAGGAGTTCTACAAATAATCTACAACACATCCATTTAGCGATCACCAGGAAGTGCGTATTTCTAGGCCAGCAGTAGAGAATACGCAGTAGTCGGAAGAGCTCCATTGGGCCAGTCATTAGCTGGAGGAACCAGGGAATTCGAAGGACATCATTCAGACAACGTTCAGGATGAGTTTTGGAGCAAGAGGGGCCAACAAACAGGCAATTCGAATTCTAGTCTTAGAGGACAACGTAGAGGGTCGGCCCAGGCAACACATGGGTCTTGAGGGGAAGAGCTACAGCTCAGAATCACAGCTGGGACGAAAGGAGATTCATAGGAGGGTTCATCTCAGTGATTTGGGGCAGTTTCCGGGAGGTTTCACAGCTTCATTCCAGGAGGCCGAGTTTTGCAGTTGCAGCTAAGGTTGGGCTCCTTGGGGGTCAAATTTCATAAGTCTAAACCAGACTAAACCCTTCCTGGGTTTTGGTGGGTTTTGGCCAAGGAGCAGGCAGCCGAAATCTTATAATTTTCTGAGAATGGGAAGCAGTTCCAACCCTTCGATTCCAACAGACAATGCAGTTTCTGGGCAGCGCAGATCAATTTTGGTGCAGTAGTTTAGGGTAGCTTTCAGACCAGCATTTGCTCACCTGGGTTTTGTCATGCTTGTCCTTAGTGACAACCCCAGGTGCACCATTCTATTTTATCATTGTATTTGCCCCTAAAGAATTAAGAAAATGGCTCAGCAGTTCTCTACAGAGTTTTCATGGGTGCTTGATGTGTATTTCGTTTTTCTGATTGTTGGATTGTTTACTTGCTTTGTTTATCACTTAATTTCCTGTTTAGGAACATTACAAATTAATTGCACATATTGGGCATTCTTTGTTTGGGCAAGTTTCACATATTTCATTGACTGTCATCTATGTTTGAATGCATTAACAGTGGCATTTGTATCATTAGAAGGCCTAATACATTGAAAGGGTGGTGACTTGAAAAGTGTTTTATGGCATTTGGCTTCCATCACTTGCATTTGGCATGCATATGCATCTCACACATTACACCTAAAGTGATATAAAATGTTTTCACTCTCGATTATCATAAGCCTCACTGATTACTCATTTGGATAACATTGGAACATAAGTAACATAAGCTTATATTGTTCATGCCTAATAATTCATTGTGGGAAAGAATTGTTTCATTTTCTAAATTTCTATTGGATAAGAACACTAACATTTGTTGTCTTGTGAAAGTTCCATAATCCTAATTGTGCACTAATAAGCACACTATTTAAAGCACTTTAATCTTTTGGCATTGTTACTTGGGCATCTTGTGTTATATCACTTGTCTTTCGAGACCTAATTATTGCTATCGCTATAATTGGCATTAAAGTGTCTTGTTCTTGTTACCGCTCAAACTAGCAGGGGCCTTTGGATGGGATCCTATAGAGCAATTACTAGGTCAAGGGGCAACAATGAAGCGATGGCCCAATGTCACCTCAGCTAAGGCTCCCTTCTCTTTACAGACTTTCACCGATGGGAGGAGACCCGATATAAGAGAAATCACAATGACGAATGGATCAATGATCGAATAAGGAGTGATTCCTAAAGCCTATGTTCAAGAGAGACTCAATTAAATAACTTGCTTGAGAAACAATGTGATGGGCTCTCTAAGAAGGGTGATGAAAATACCTTGGCCTAGGGTTAGAGGATATGCCTTGAAAAGGGGCTTCCTAAACTTAAGGATCCTTATGGAGAAATGGATTCTATGTAGCCCTTGTGGAATTTGAGTTATAAAGTTGTGGGACCATAGAGTACCCAGGTGGACCCAAACTACGTCAAGGGTATGGAGTTGATCCACCAAAGAGGGGCTTTACCTAATTACAAAAGAGAATAGGATCAAATAACTAATTTTCTTTTTGTAATGTTCCTAATTAGGAAAAACAATGATATGCAAAGCAAACAATAAATACAACACCAGAAATTTCAAACACTCAGTAAACACCCATGTAAACTTCGAAAATAATAACCAGTTGAGCCATTTTATTAAGCAATTAGGGCAATAGTACAATAGTGTGTAAGGAGTGCACCTAGGTTCGCCTCAATGGCAAGAGTGACAAAACCCAGGTGATAAAATAACAAGCCTAGATGATAGAATCAGTTGCTCCAATGATGCCCTGCGCTACCCAAAAACTACACTGTCTGCTGGAAAGAAATTGTTGAAATCCCCACCTCTTGTGCTATGAAAATTCAACAAAATTAACCCTAAGCTCCTCACAAACAACCCACCAAAACCCAGAAAGGGTTTGGTTTGGTTTTGACCCCCGAAATTCGGCCCCCAAATACCATGTCCTCCTCCAGCTGCTGGGAAATATGGCTTGCCTGCAATTCCCAAAGAAAGCCCTCCAAATCACTCCAAAAAGGCTAAGTCACACTTCCCCCAAGGGTCTCCTTATTTCCCCCACAAACTCCAGCTCCACAACTCGTCCCACAAGCTCCCACGTGTGCCCAGTGAGAGGCTTCTGTGCTGGCCCTGGGTGTTGCAATTCATGCTGCCTTCAAGCAACAATCTCCTACTCTAAAACTCCTCCAAAAGGCTGATATCCCACTGAAGCTTCTATACAAAAATTCTCCTGGAAATTGCTACCAAGAAGACCCTTGAAAATACACCAGCGTATTCCCTTCTTGCGTCCTCCTAGAACACGCACTAGCTGAGTAAAATGTTGAGTGATAAGCTCTAAATCCCCTCCAGCTCTTCTCCAAAGTGGTACAATTTGACCTCCCTAGGGTGCCACTCGAAGTCCCCTGAAGAAAGGGTGAGTTCTTCGCTTAGAAAACTCGATGCTAAACAGCAAGTGACCTGGCTAAGCAGCTCGAGCAAAAAAAGTGAGTTCAATTGACAAAGGCCCCCAAATTAGGTTGAGCTTCTCCTATTTATAATTAGTGAGCTTCCTTTTCCCACATGGGTCCCCCATCTAGCTTTTCGACCTCCCTTCCTTGACTATTCGAACTTCTCCCTTGGCAAGTGCGTTTTTCCTTGTGCATGTGGCCCCCACGCTCCATTAACCAAATATTTCGGCCTCCCCTTTTTCTCCTAGGTCTTACTTCAAAATTTTGAGGGTCCCATGATCACCAAAAATGTCAAAATTGTAAAAAAATAAATTTGGGACAAATTAATTTAGGAAGGGACATTACAATCCTCCCCTCCCAAGTGTTGCCTGTCCCCAAGCAACTTCAGCGCTGGATGCTCAAGTATGTGTTCACCTTCCCAAGTAGCATCCTCATCCGGCATGCTCCTCCAACGTACTAAATACTCCCCGATAGTTCTGCTCCTCAGCTTCCTCTCCCAAGTCTCCAAAATGGCTTCTGGTGATGTTCTTCATCATCAAGTGGAGGCAACTCCATAGCTATTGTCACCTACTATGCCAACACCTTCTTGAGGCATGAGGCATGATAGGCGTTGTGAATCTTGCTCCCTGGTGGGAGCTGCAGCTCATAGGCCACCTCCCGAACTCTCCTAGTCACCTTGTATGGCCCATAGAAACATGGTTGTAGATTCTCGACCCCAATATGCTTCAATGTAGACTATCGATATGGTTGTAGCAGCAGAAACTGAAAAACCAAGTCCCCCTCCTCAAACTGCCTCTCAATATTGTGCCTATCTGCATACATCTTTTGTTGATTCTAGGTTGTCAATAAGTTATCCTTGAGAACCTTGAGGATATCCTGGCTCTCTTGGATCCAATATTTGGCCTTTAGGGCCCGACTGTCTCCAAAAACAATGTCAGCAAAAGACAAAGCATCATAAGTTATAACCATACAAGGCATGGAAAGGTGACATACCAATGGACATGTGATGGGTGGTGTTGTCGCAGTACTCGCCCAGATCTAACCACCGAATTCATGCTCTTTGTTGCCCGGTCATATAGTTTTGTAGGTAGTCCTCCAACCATTTGTTGACCCTCTCTGTTTGACCATCGATCTGTGGATGGTAACAAGTGTTGGGAGTGAGCTCAATACCCACTAACCTGAAAAGCTCCTACCAAAATGCCCCCATGAACCGATTGTCTTTGTCACTCACTATGGTCTTAAGAAGCCCATGCAAGTGAAAGACCTCCCTGAAGAACAACTCGGCCACCTATGACGCTGAATACCGTGTCGAGATAGCAAAGAAGTGGGCATATTTGGTCAACCGATCCACCACCACATAAATACAATCTTTGCCCTACACCATAGGGAGCCTTGTGATAAAGTCCATGGAGATACTCTCCCATTTCCCCTCAGGAATGGGAAGTGGCTGCAACAACCCAGTTGGATGGGTCAACTCCCCCTTGTTCCTCTGGCAAGCCTCACACTCCTGCACATATCTCAATACGTCCCCCTTGAGGCCTTTCCATGTGAAACGCTCTCTAACTATCATGTATGTCTTCCGTAACCCCTGGTGTCCAGATAGTGGTGAGTCATGCGCTGCATGGATAATCCTCTCCTTCAACTATGAACTTAGCGCCAAGAATGTGCGCCCATTGTAGTAAATGACCTCAGCCATCACCCTATAGCGCTCATCAGCGTGAATACCCTCCAAAATCTCACATGCCCATCGGTCCTTGGAGTACTCCACCAATAATTGTGCCTTCCAATCATGGCAAATGCTCATGAGTGAAAGTGTCGTGAGCCTCCTGGATAATGCATCTGCTACTATATTGTGCTTTCCCTTGACATACTCAATATCGAAGTCGTAGGCCTGCACTTTGCTGACCCACCTCTGCTGCCTGTCACTGAGGCCCTGCTGCCCCATAAAATGGCGAAGACTATTGTGGTTAGTCTTCACCCAAAATTTGTTGCCCACTAGGTACTGTCGGAATTTGGCCAATGCATGCATGATGGCCAACATCTCCTTGTCGTAAATAGAATACGACCTCTCATGTGGAAGGAGTTTTCGGCTCTCAAAAGCAATGGGGTGTCCATCCTGAGACAATATTGCGCCAACCCCCTCTCCTGATGCATCACACTCTAATGTCAATGGTTGTGTGAAATCTAGAGGCAACTACTCATCACCTCCTTGAGGAGATCAAATGTCGGTTGTGCCTTGTCCTTCCATGTAAAAGCCCCTTTCTTCGACATATCTGTTAGGGGAGCCGTTAGCTATGAGAAACCCTCTAGGAACTTCTTGTAGTAGGTGCATATGCTTATGAATCCCCTCAACTCAATCACATTCTGGGTCTCAGGCCAATCTCGAATGGCCCCGATCTTCTCCTCATGCACCCTCACTCCATCTGCGCCAATGATATGTCCCAAGTAGAGCATCTCTGTCAGCCCAAACTCACACTTGGAAAACTTGGCATAAAATTGTTGCTACTCTAATATATGCAACACCATCTCCAAGTGTTGCAAATGCTCCACCCACGTCTCGCTGTAAATCAATATATCATCGAAGAACGCCAACACAAACTTTCAAAATTGCCCACGGAATACATGATTCGTGCATGACTGAAAGGTGGCAGTTGCATAGTCAACCCAAACGAAATGACCAAGAACTCAAAGTGCTCATAGTGGCACCTAAAAGCCGTCTTGGGTATGTCTTGATCCCTCACCCAGATATGGTGGTACCCTGAGCGCAAATGGTAGCCTCGGTGCAGGTGTAATGGACAATCGTTCAAATCCGGAAACGATTTCTACAAGTTCAGGTGGAATTTCTTCTTGGATTTCCTTTGGAGTATCATTCATCTACCTCCAAACTTGACTATTCTGCTAAATTAGCAGAACTGCTTAATTTTAGCCGAAATGATAAGTGCTTTACAAGTCCTCTAAGCATCGCACATCGCAAATCACATTTCCTTAAGGCCAAGGTTCATTCACTCATGAAATATTGCGATGCGAAACTAATCAGCGATGCTCCACTGTTTAATCAAGCGCACTTGATCCAACAGTTAACAGCGATATCGATTGAGGCACTTGCACGAGGGTTAACCGTCCTTACGGAGCCGATAAGGAATATAAACCCTTGATCTATAAAAGTTCGGGTTCGCTTTTGGAATTAAAGTTCAAGTACTTGATGACCTGATATCCATTGGATAACAGAGACCATCAAATCCTACAACTTGCGGGTCTTCAACTAACACATAGGTTAAAAACAGGCCTAACCCCCGCAGTTCACTGACCTAAAAGTTTGAAATTGAGATCGATGGCTAGGAGTGAGTACAGAGCTTCAACCACGATTAAGAAATTCGTACACTTCCACCCCTGCAATTGTTGATCACCCAAATCTTATACACAGCGAAAGAGAAATTAAACGCGATCACACCAGATCATACAAAACTCTAAATTTTCAGGCCAAATTGAAAATGCAATAATACAAAGAGATACTTCGGAGGGATGCAACATCTTTGGCATTGACCAGTTACACACAAAGATATATTTTCTGTAACTTAATCTTATATGACCAAAACAATCCAAATCAATCAAAATCCCCTTACAATCATTCAGAACTTACATAAATACCATTTCATCCTAACAATCAGATCTTTAAACACTGGAATGAATCTGCCTAATCTTAAACAATATCTAATTTGGTTGATATTCTCCTCGAGAATCTCAACTGAATATAAACTACTTGAATTAATTACAAAATCACTCAATCCCTAAATCCTAGCTCAAATCCTATCTAGAAAACTTGTAAATTGACAGCTAAAGGATCCCACTCCTTTGCTTGTAAACTTTTTTGTATTTTTGGAATAAATTCGAAGCCTTTTGCCTTCAAGCCTCATGCTCCTGCATCAGACTCCTGAGAACAAAATTCTTCATGGGCTCCTATCCATGGGCTCTTCTACAGAACTGCCCAACTTCTGTAGCATGGCATCTATTATACAAATAGCTTCAGAAGTTGGTTGATCCTTCCATTTGACCAAATACTAAAAATACTCCTGTCCTCTTGTCTTCCTCAACAATTTCTTGTCCAAAATCCTCTCTGGCTTCAATTCCTTTGCTATAGGTAACTGTTTTACCCAATCAATCTCTTGTTCTTCTTGATCCTGTGTTGTGTCATCTGCGTTTTCACTTTCATACTTATACAAATCAGCAACATTGAAAATTGGAGATATCCCAATATCATGGGGTAAATCAATTTCATATGCATTTGCAGAAAATTTCCACAAGACTCTGCATGGTCCAATTTTCTTAAACTTTAGCTTATTATACTCCCTCTTTGGAAATCTTTCTTTCCTCAAGTGTGCTAAAATCAAATCTCCAACCTCAAAATTAACTTCTCTTTTTTTCAAATCTGCTCTGCTCTTGTATTTTATGTTGTTGTCCTGTAGTTGTCGTTTTACCTGTTCATGTATTGCTTGAACTTTTGTAGCAAAATCTTCTCCTTTAGCACTTCTCCTTTCAGCTTTTCCCAAGTCTCTCAATTTAGACACTCCTCTTGGGTGCATTCCTATAGATTATATCGAATGGACTTTGCCCTGTACTCCTGTTAGGAGAATCATTATATGCATATTCTGCCTGTGCCAATACTTGATCCCACTGTTTTGGATGTTCACCTACAAGACTTCTCAGAAGATTACCTAAGCTTCTATTTACAACTTGAGTGTGTCCATCAGTCTGAGGATGATAAGCAGAACTGAAATTCAGTTTAGTTCCAAGCTTCTTCCACAATGTACTCCATAAATGTCCAACAAATCTGGTGTCTCTATCTAAAACAATGCTCTTAGGTAACCCATGCAATCTTACAATCTTCTTAAAAAACAGATTAGCAATGTGAGTAGCATCACTAGTTTTATAACATGGAATAAAATGTGCCATTTTTGAAAATTTGTCTACTACTACATAAATTGAATCATTTCCTCTTTGAGTTTTTCGTTAACCCAAAACAAAGTCCATACTTACCATATCCCAAGGCCTATCTGGAATAGGTAATGGAACATACAAACCTGTTTTTTGACTCCTTCTCTTTGCATACTGACAGACTTTACAATTTTTCACATACTTTTCCACTTCAAACCTCATCTTTGGCCAAAAATAAAACCGGTTCAACTGCTCATAAGTCTTGTCTGCACCAAAATGCCCTCCAAGTCCTCCACTATGTTTCTCCTTGATCAAATTCTCCCTCGTAGAACAACTTGGTATGCACAGTTGATTTCTTTTAAACAACAGTCCCTCTTGCAGGAAATAATCCAGCCACTTGCTTCTGTCTAACAAAACAGGGTTTCTACAAGCTTTAAATGCCTCTTTAAAATCTATATCTTTCTCATATAACTCTTTAAGAAAATCAAAACCCAACACTTGAATTTGACTTTCTTGAACAAGAATGCTTTTTCTACTTAAGGCGTCTGCTACTTTGTTTGATTGACCAATTATATGTTGTTTAGATAATCTTCGGCAAAATCACATAACCAATCTTTTGTCGACGCGTTTCGAACCAACCAGTGTGGTTCATCGTCAGGACAAGTTGAAGAACCAATCCGGTTTAGCTGATTAAATAGAGTGTGCAGAGATTCCAACGGCTAATTTGACCTAATGCTCTTGGTCAAACCAATAATTCAATTATTAACATTTCTATAAATAGCCAAAACAGGTAAATATGTTAATTATATATAAGATCATACAATCCATATTTATTATTTAAATATGATGGTCATAAGTTTGTTAAAAAATCTATAATTATTATTATTCTAGTAATATTACTTAAGGATAAATAAATGTTACTCATAGAATATAGTTATCTTAGGTAAAATATACCATTTTATTATTTATTATTTAAATATGATGGTCCATTCAAGAATAATATGTTTATTAATATATAGTTGTAATTCAAACTTATATAATAGTTAAACCATATAATAGCTGTAATTCAAACCTCTAAATAGGTAAATTTGTTAATTATATCTAAGATTACAATCATTGAATAATCTAATATCCATGTTTATTATTTAAGTATAATAATCTATAATTGTTATTATTCTAATAATATTTAAATGTAAATAATTGTTACCATTTTATTACTTATTATTTAAGTATAATGGCCATTCGAATAATATACGTTTATTAATAAATCATATATATTTAATAATTCATAATTCTAATATTATTAAAACCAAACAAATGGAATTCTTAATAAATATTATAATTATTAGAATAAAATAATGTTCATGTTTATTAATACCAGAATAACTAATATTATTGTCATATCATATATATATTTATTTATACTACTATCTAATTATCTTTTAAACTTAATGGTCATTTGGTAAACTAGGTCTCCTTTAATATTTAAATTACTGATTTATATTTATTAAATACTCAATATATACTCAATAATCTGTTATTCCATTATTAAAGTTAATTATGTCATTAGGTAAATATAATATTACTATAAGGTTTAAAAGGGGTTTTTTATTAAGACATTAGTAAAGTAAGCATATTTAATCAGAATAATGGAACCAAAAAATCCAATCCAATAATAATGTATCCAATAGTATCATAAGCGGGACAAGGTTAATATCCTGAAACTTACTAGGACTAATCAGCCAAAAACGAAACTAAAGGAGGGGAAAGACGGAAACCCTAAGACTAAACACAAGGGGAATGAGGAGGCTAGGAAGACAAGGCTGGAACCCAACAGCTGCTAATCTTCCAGCCATCATCCCTATTAAGATTATTCGGCCTTTTTTCAATCTCCAGGGCCTCTCTAAACTTGCGATGGTGAAACTGTGCAACTTTGGCAATGACTTGAGCCTCCTCTATACACACATGATGCATAGTCTTCCCCGCATGTTCAGCCAGGGCGGAGGACTTGGTCCTACCATGTCTCAAGTCAGCCGAATGCTCACTAATCCGTTGATTGATAGAGCGACCAGTCTCACCAATATAATCTTAATAGGGATGATGGCTGGAAGATTAGCAGCTGTTGGGTTCCAGCCTTGTCTTCCTAGCCTCCTCATTCCCCTTGTGTTTAGTCTTAGGGTTTCCGTCTTTCCCCTCCTTTAGTTTCGTTTTTGGCTGATTAGTCCTAGTAAGTTTCAGGATATTAACCTTGTCCCGCTTATGATACTATTGGATACATTATTATTGGATTGGATTTTTTGGTTCCATTATTCTGATTAAATATGCTTCCTTTACTAATGTCTTAATAAAAAACCCCTTTTAAACCTTATAGTAATATTATATTTACCTAATGACATAATTAACTTTAATAATGGAATAACAGATTATTGAGTATATATTGAGTATTTAATAAATATAAATCAGTAATTTAAATATTAAAGGAGACCTAGTTTACCAAATGACCATTAAGTTTAAAAGATAATTAGATAGTAGTATAAATAAATATATATATGATATGACAATAATATTAGTTATTCTGGTATTAATAAACATGAACATTATTTTATTCTAATAATTATAATATTTATTAAGAATTCCATTTGTTTGGTTTTAATAATATTAGAATTAGGAATTATTAAATATATATGATTTATTAATAAACGTATATTATTCGAATGGCCATTATACTTAAATAATAAGTAATAAAATGGTAACATTTATTTACATTTAAATATTATTAGAATAATAACAATTATAGATTATTATACTTAAATAATAAACATGGATATTAGATTATTCAATGATTGTAATCTTAGATATAATTAACAAATTTACCTATTTAGAGGTTTGAATTACAGCTATTATATGGTTTAACTATTATATAAGTTTGAATTACAACTATATATTAATAAACATATTATTCTTGAATGGACCATCATATTTAAATAATAAATAATAAAATGGTATATTTTACCTAAGATAACTATATTCTATGAGTAACATTTATTTATCCTTAAGTAATATTACTAGAATAATAATAATTATAGATTTTTTAACAAACTTATGACCATCATATTTAAATAATAAATATGGATATTGTATGATCTTATATATAATTAACATATTTACCTGTTTTGGCTATTTATAGAAATGTTAATAATTGAATTATTGGTTTGACCAAGAGCATTAGGTCAAATTAGCCGTTGGAATATAGCCGTTGGAATCTCTGCACACTCTATTTAATCAGCTAAACCGGATTGGTTCTTCAACTTGTCCTGACGATGAACCACACTGGTTGGTTCGAAACGCGTCGACAAAAGATTGGTTATGTGATTTTGCCGAAGATTATCTAAACAATGTTATGGATCA
The DNA here is from genome assembly GCA_031772625.1 of Pinus tabuliformis. Classification (NCBI taxonomy): domain Eukaryota; kingdom Viridiplantae; phylum Streptophyta; class Pinopsida; order Pinales; family Pinaceae; genus Pinus; species Pinus tabuliformis. Next base: position 57,871,972 of record CM062809.1, read on the forward strand.
CAGAAGTCTAAATTCCTTAACAATTATATGTTTTAACACAAAATTAAAACTTTGCAGGTATTCTACCCATTTTGAATGCTTCTGGTTAAGCTTTGGCTATTGCATAATGTACTGTAATGCATGGTTATCTGAATACAGTATGAACTCCTTGGACATCAAGTAATGTCTCCACTTCTTCAAAGACTGCACCACTGCATAAAACTCCTTATCATAAGAAGAATATTTCTTCTTTGTCTCATTCAGCTTTTCACTAAAATAAGCTACAGGCCTGTCCTCCTGACTCAAAACAGCTCCAATGGCTTCTCCACTGGCATCACACTTCACTTGAAAAGGTTTATTAAAATCAAGCAAAATCAAAATAGGTTTCTCAGTAATCTTTCTCTTCAACAGTTGGAAGTTCTTTTCTGCTTTAGCAGTCCATTTAAATGGTTGTCTGTCCTTCTTTATTGTGTCAATAATTGAAGCATTAATCTTACTAAAATTCCTTATGAATTTCCTGTAAAAACTAGCAAGACCGTGAAAACTTCTTACCTCAAAGACACTTTTTGGTGAAGGCCACTCCATGATAGCCTTGATCTTCTCTGGATCCATCTTTAACCCTTCAACAGAAACAACAAAGCCTAAATACACCAACTCCTCCTTCATGAATGAACATTTCTTTAAATTTAACAATATCTTTTCTTGTTGTACTCTCTGTAAGACATAATTCAGATGTCTCACATGTTCCTCCTTAGATCTGCTGTAAACTAATATATCGTCCAGATATACTATTACAAATTTACCAATAAATTCCTTAAGAATTTCATTCATAAGTCTCATAAATGTACTAAGAGCATTTGATAACCCAAAAGGCATTACCATCCATTCATACAATCCTTCATCGGTCTTAAAAGCAGTTTTCCACTCATCTCCCTCTCTAATTTTGATTTAATGATAACCACTTTTTAAATCTAACTTTGTAAAATATCTAGCTCCACTCAAGCAATCCATCAAATCTTCGATTCTAGGTAAAGGAAATATGTACCTGATTCTTATCTTATTGATTGCTCTCGAATCAGTGCACATTCTCCAGCCTCCATATTTCTTTGGGCTCAACACTGTTGGCATTGCACAAGGACTCAAACTCTCTCTAACTAGTCCCTTGTCTAACAGTTCTTGAACCTGTTTCCTGATCTCTTCATTCTCTGTGGGAGTCATCCTGTACGTTGCTTTATTAGGTAGATTTGCTCCTGGAATCAAATCTATGTGATGACTGATTTTTCTAATGGGTGGTAACTCATCAGGCAAATCATCTACAATGATATCACAATAATTGTCCAGCATCTCTTGAATTTCAATTGGTAAATCAGAAACTTTTGTGGAAGTAATTATTACCTTGGGTTTGCAAACCAATGCAAAACTTACCTCATCTTCTTCCATCTGCTGCAAGTACTCCTTTCCACTCAACAAAAAGGTCTTTGGATCAGGTTTCCTTGATGTATCCTCTTCTTCTATTGGCAGCAATGTATGATTGACACCATCTTTGCTAAATTTGTATGTGTTCTTCTTTCCATCATGCATAGCTCCTCTGTCATACTACCAAGGTCTACCCAACAATATATGACACACATCCATAGGCATCACATCGCACAGAATTTTGTCTCTGTATTTTCCCAACTGCAACTCCACTTCACATTGCTCATTCACTACCAACTGATATCCCTTTTGAAGCCATAACACTTTGTAAAGTGTTGGATGTCTCTTTGTTTTCAATTTCAACTTCTCCACCACTTCTGTGGAGACCAAATTATTTGTACTACCACTGTCTATTATCATCTAACAACACTTCTCTTGAACCTTACACACAGTCCTGAACAAGGTTTTCCTTTGCGTTGGTTCAACAATTTCCTTAGCTGGTTTTAACAAAATTTTGTTGACTACCAAATATTCTCCTTTCTCTGATACATTCTCTTCGTCTATTACCTTTGTTGCTTCCTCTTCAGTTTTTGCAACAATTGCATTCCTCTAATTCATTCCTATATTTTCTGGGCACTCATAACTTATAAGCTCTGTGTCCCAGCTTGTTACATCTGTAACATCTAACTTCTCTTCCTCTACCTCTGCCTCCACTTCCTCTGGAAAAACTCCCTCTGCCACTTGTATCACCTCCTATGGGTGCATGTTGACTTGAGTTGCTACTAGCTCCATCTCTAAGTGTTGTAGATCTTCCTCTACCACCTTGACTTCCCCTTCCTCGGAAAGTACCTCTATTTCTGGGAGACTGCTTCCTCACAAGTTTTTCTTCAACCTTCAGTACCATCTGATAAGCCTCTTCTACTGTTTTAGGAGACAACACACTTATCTCATCTTGGATGTCCATTCTAAGACCATTCACATATCTTGCAACCTTCTCATCTGTATCTTGGATTTGTCTTGCTCTTATACTCACTTTGTAGAATTCCTCTGTGTATTTCTTTACTGTCATAGATCTTTGTCTAAGATTCTGCATCTATCTAAATAATATTTGCTGATAATCACTTGGTAAAAATTTACTTTTCATTTTTTCCACCATCCTATTCCAATTCTTAATTGGTTCTTTGCCAAGTCTTCTTCTTTCTGCCTGCACTCCATCCCACCAAAGTGCTGCATGTCCTTTCAATTTTGTGACAGCAAACTTCACCTTCTTTCTTTCTTCTGTTTCTTCATAATCGAAGAATTTCTCCATGTCATTTATCCAGTCTATCAATTCCTCAGGGCTTAAGCTTCCTGTGTAGATTGAGACTTCAAGTCTAGGTTTGGATGTGGATCTCAATACTGACTTAAAGAATCTCATTTCAGGAGTTACATCTGCAGGTTCTTCTTCTGCAGCTTCAGCTTCAGGTTCACTGACATCCCCAGCATCTGCATCTCTTCCCATTTCCATTGCTTCCAATCTAGCTTGCATCTGTTGCATAGCTTCCAACACTTCAGCATTTGCAACTGGTCGTCCTCTTCTTCAACCACCACCTCTTCCTCCAACTCTGAAAGCCATGTTGGATTTCTTTTTCTGATCCTTGAGATCTTGTTCAGTGTCAGTAAGCTACTCTGATACCACAAATGGTGGCCTGGGTGCAGGTGTAATGGACAATCGTTCAAATCTGGAAACGATTTCTACAAGTTCAGGTGGAATTTCTTCTTGGATTTCCTTTGGAGTATCAGTCATCTACCTCCAAACGTGACTATTTTGCTAAACTAGCAGAACTGCTTAATTTTAGCCGAAATGATAAGTGCTTTACAAGTCCTCTAAGCATCGCACATCGCACATTGAATTTCCTTAAGGCCAAGGTTCATTCACTCATGAAATATTGCGATGCGAAACTAATTAGCGATCCTCCACCATTTGATCAAGTGCACTTGATCCAACGGTTAACAACGATATCGGTTGAGGCACTTGCACGAGGGTTAACCGTCCTTACGGAGCCGATAAGGAATATAAACCCTTGATCTATAAAAGTTCGGGTCCGTTTTTGGAATTAAAATCCGAGCACTTGATGACCCAATATCCGTTGGATAACAGAGGCCATCAAATCCTACGGCTTGCGGGTCTTCAACTAGCACATGCGTTAAAAACAGGCCTAACCCTCGCGATTGACTATGACCTAAAAGTTTGAAATTGAGATCGACGGCTAGGAGTGAGTGTGGGGCTTCAACCACGATCAAAAATTCGTACACTTCCACCCCTGCAGTTGTTGATCACCCAGATCTTATACACAGCGAAAGAGAAATTAAACGCGATCACACCAAATCATACAAAACTCTAAATTTTCAGGCCAAACTGGAAATGCAATAATACACAGAGATACTTCGGAGGGATGCAACACCTCCGGGATTGACCAATTACACACAAAAATACACAGAGATATATATTTCTGTAACTTAATCTTATATGACCAAAACAAGCCAAATCAGTCAAAATCCCCTTACAATCATTTAGAACTTACATAAATACCATTTCATCCTAACAATCAGATCCTTAAACACTGGATCGAATCTGCTTAATCTTAAACAATATCTAATCTGGTTGATATTCTCCTCGAGAATCTCAACTGAATCTAAACTACTTGAATTAATACACAGAGATATATATTTCTGTAACTTAATCTTATATGACCAAAACAAGCCAAATCAGTCAAAACCCCCTTACAATCATTTATAACTTACATAAATACCATTTCATCCTAAAAATCAGATCCTTAAACACTGGATCGAATCTGCTTAATCTTAAACAATATCTAATCTGGTTGATATTCTCCTCGAGAATCTCAACTGAATCTAAATTACTTGAATTAATTACAAAATCACTCAATCCCTAAATCCTAGCTCAAATCTTATCTAGAAAACTTGTAAATTGACAGCTAAAGGATCCCACTCCTTCGCTTGTAAACTTTTTTTGTATTTTTGGAATAAATTTGAAGCCTTTTGCCTTAAAGTATCATGCTCCTGCATCAGCAAATCTATGTTAGAGAAGTACTTGGCTCCTCTAAGCTCATCCATCAGCTCATCAATGCGCGAGATGGGGTATCAGTTCTTCAAGGTCTTCATGTTGAATGCGTTGTAACCAATGCACATGTGTAAAGTCCCATCCTTCTTCTTCACCAGAACAACTGATAAAGTGAAGGGACTAGAACTCAGCCTAAAGTGCCGCAACGTCAACAACTCCTTGATGGCGCGCTCGATCTCATCCTTGTAGACCTTGGGATGCCTATATGGAGTGATGATAATTGCCTACACCCCTGGCTCTAGCTCGATGGTGTGCTCAAATCCCCTATCAGGTGGCTGCCCTGGTGGTATGTCCCCAAACACTAATGGATATTTACCCAAGATGGCCTTTATGTCTACGTGAGGTGGTTTGGGCTGTCCCCCAAACTCTGAAATCCTCAGCTCCACTGCCCATGCTATGTCCCTATGCCTCAAGTCAACCTCCATCATGTGCACTGAAACTATCTGTGGAGGGTATGAATGCATGCCCCGAAGAACCAGCAGCTTGCCATCTGGCCCTGTGAACTCCATCTCTAGTTTCCTCCAATCAGTGGTGACCCTGTCATGTCCCTTCTCAAACACATTTGTAACAAGGTGCTACTACACAATTTTGCACAATTTTGGCTAAGGAAGAGAACCCATAATTTTCGACTTAGGGACTTAGGAGGCAATTCGACTTTATTTGGTTGCTAGTGGAATGTGGGGGCCACCCACATGGGAGTTCAAATTGGCCCATTCGAATAGCTTGGAGGGAAAGTCGAATAGGTGGATGGAGGGGCCCACATGAGGCTAGGGAGGCCCAAGGAGTTATAAGGAGTGAACATCTCTCATTTTGGATTGATTCTTACACCTTGCAATCAAAGTTACTTGGTTGTTCGCTCTGTTGTTTAGCTGAGTCAACCGGTTGTTTAGCCACGAATCTCTCAAGCGGGAGATTCAACCTCTACTTCGAGGGACCATCTGTGCTCGCCCTAGGGAGGTAGTTCCATAAGTATTTCAGGAGTTCCGAGAGTGTGTTACAGCACTACCATTCAACCACAACACGGAATGCGTATTTATGGCTAGCTGGAAAATACATATGGGGAGTTTGGAGCTATTAAGGAATTTAGACTTCTGTGATCCATAACATTGGTTAGAAAATCTTCGGCAAAATCACATAATCAATCTTTTGTCGACGCGTTTCGAACCAACCAGTGTGGTTCATCGTCAGGACAAGTTGAAGGACTGATCTGGCTAAGCTTGATTAAATAGAGTGTGCAGAGATCCCAACGGTTATATTGCAACGGCTAATTTTGACTTAGTCAAACTAATAATTTTATTATTAACCGAAACCTACTATTATTAGTTAATTGAATATAATAAATATAATGTTTAAATATAATGGTCATTATATTTATTAAAAATCTATATTTATTATTATTCTTAAATTAATTAATTCCAAATAAATAGTATTAAAATACTATTAATCTTTAGAATTTAGTTACAATGGTAATTGGTATTTAAAAATTGTTTATACCTAAGGATCCAATGGTAAAGATATAATAGTTAATAAATTATGGTAAATTCATAATGGTAAACTACCTATAATGGTCATTAATAAATTATATTAATATTCCCAAATTATTTAACTCTAAATGGTAATAAATTACTATTGTTTTTAGAATCAAGTTATAATAGGTAAAAGTTTAAACCAAAAAATCATTTTAATTTAAAATTTTTTAATTGTAAAGGCCCATTCGAAATTAAATTAATAAGTACTAACCACTAATCTATATTTTCTTAATAATTTATAGTTCTAATAATATTAAAAAACAATAAATAGTATTTTAGTTAAATTAATATTCCTAGAATGTAGTTTACCTAAGGTAAATGCCCTAATTAACATACATGTTTATTAATAATAGTATATTCATTAACCTAATATTATTGGTATACCATATACTTTTCTAATAACTTCTTGTTTATCATTTAACCTTAAGGGTCATTAGGTAAAATTGGATTACCTCTTATCATTAATTATATTCAATAATTTATCAATAATAATTTACTAAAATTCTTATTAGAATTAATTATGTTATTAGTTATTAATCTTATTACTTATAAGGTTTAGAAAAGGAAGGCCTTTATTAATTCAATATAAGGAAATCAGTTAAAAGTAAAAATCAATGAAACAATCTAATCTAATTTAAAATACCCCTTGGAATAAGGTTAATACTAACAAACTAAAACCTCAAGCACTCCAGATTAATAAGGCAACCTGCCAAAACTAGAACTTGAGGAGAGAGAAGACAGAAACCCTAAGAAGGAACAAAGAAGGAACAAAGAGTTTGGAGCTATCAGTGAACAAGCATTTGCCGGGAGAGTTAGAGGATTGGGAGAGCAGCAAATGGCCAGCCTTTCTTGCGAGTTTCAAGCCAGTAGAGCCAGCATCTGAGTAGTCTGATTTATAGTTACCTGCGACTGAGCACAGAGCCATCACTAGGCTCATGTGGGAGTTGGGAGGAAGGAATTGTAGAGTTCGAGCTGGTCGGGACAAGTAGGAGATCACTTGGAGGGCCATTTGAGGAGGATTGTTGGAGTTGGGAGAGCAGAGATTGACAGGATCAATCGCAGCAACAAAATTCGAAATTGGAGGGCCAAGCTGTGAAGGGTCAATTTTTGAATGTTAGCACCAAGGGAAACCCGTTTTGGGTTTTTCTAGGTTTTGGGCAAGGATCACACTCCTAAATTTATAGAATTTTCTGGGTAGATCTAAGGGGTCAAACAGGGGTCCCAACTCAACCAGCAGCTAGAGGAGCTAAGGGGAATTTGGGCCAAAATTCTGAGGTCAACATTTGGCCAATTCCTTCGTGGGTTTTTCTGGGTTTAGGCCAAGGAGCAAGGAGCTGAAATCTCATAATTTTCTGAGCACGGGAAGCAGTGATTCCAACCCTTCGAAGTCAGCAAACATAGCAGTTTTCTGGGGCAGCGCAGTTCAGTTTGGTGCAGCAGTTGTAGTAGCCTTCAGTTCAGCATTTTCTCACTTGGGTTTTGTCATGCTTGTCCATTGAGACAAGCCTAGGTGCACCATTCTATTTTACTATTGTATTTTCTCCTAAAGAAGTAATAAAATGGCTTAGCAATTCTCTATTTCCAGTGTTTCCATGGGTGCTTAATGTATATTTCGTTTTTTTGATTGCTAGATTGTTTGCATGCTTTGTATATCACTTACATTCCTGTTTAAGAACATTACAGTGGTATTAGAGCGATAATCTTGGCTCATCCTGTGGGAAAGATTAGAGTCAAACAACATGGCGGTCACCTGGAATGAGGTGGTGAGGATACAACAAATGATGATTGATGTGGGAAAAAAGTTGATTCATTCCTCAGTTGGGAATCCGGACATGATTGCAACTGATGTGGAGTTATTGGGGGAAAACTGGAGGGCATACCAATCATTGGGTCATGGCATTCAGGCGTCCCTCTCTTTTTGGGAATTCTATGAACTAAGGGGTATGCACAAACCAATGGAGATTCAGTGGGATTTTGCAGGGATGATGAGAAATATTAAGAAAAAAGATGAAAGAGTAATTGAAGGAGCCATGGTTGGAAAAAAGATAGTTGAGCATACACCCATTGATGAGGCGTCATCCATTGATGAGGTATTCGGGGATGTGACCGAGTTCTCAGGTGATAACAATCCACCACAGGTTGGTAAAGTGTCGGAAGACAGCTCCACTGTTGTTGAGGAGCCAATAGGTACAGAGGCCTCCAGATCTATGACAAAGTTGCCAAACGACAGTCGCCTAAGCTAACTGGTGAGCATATCGTGCATATTGGGTTGTCTATGGAGGAGCAACCGAAGGCTCATGTTGAACCCGTGATAGAGGAGGATGTGTAGTTATCCCTTGGGTTAGCCATTGATGAGGGGCAGCATAGAGGTCACGCTTTGGGTTTTCAACACAGTTCACTTCAAAGGCCCACTGGCGGGGTCTATAGCGTTATCAACCCAACCTTATGCGTTGGATTGAGGGAGGTCAAGTTGTCTAGACATACCCGAGGAGGTGGATAGGTTAGCAAGACTGAGCCAAGCATGATACCACATCAGCTTGGAGGGCTTGTTCCTTCCACAGAGGATTACACATTCGATCTCTCCTTTGGGATTGGATAGCGAGAGGTACTAATCAGGTACTCAATGGAGCAGGTTAGGTAGCTGGATACATCCATGGCCACACGTCAGTAGAGGCCATGGATTACCAAAGGGACTCGAGGGCAGGACAATTTTTGGGTCCAGGTGGGATTTTCCATCACATCATAGAGTTGGTAGGGGATAGTAGTAGCTACAAGAAGGGTTTGGCGCTTGAGCGCACCCACATTTTCAAATCTCCATCAAAGCCCCAGTTAGCCCTAGTGACAAGATGGTTTGACAGGCGAGCAGACAGATTTCATGAGTTATCTTGGCATATTGACAGTGCATGGAGTCACAGGGTGACTAGCTTACTCTGGCAGGAGCTGGTAGGAGGAGGTGGCCTCGACAAGCTATTAGACAGGGCATTGTATGAAGAGAGTGCTCTCTAAATAGCATATGGGACGCACGGACTATTGAGGATAGGCGTAGTAGTGTCATTTCTGTTAGCATGTGGAGAGTCGGGTCGCTCAGGTCTTTCAAAGCAGATGGGGGGATGTAGCCCACATCATGGAGGGCGTACTAGCAGAGAGGTCGATATTTTGGCCCATGCAGAACACTATATGTTACAGGGTGGTACGACAGTGGGAAGTGGTACACAGGACTACACAAAGTTATGTCATATCGTCCAGTGTTATGTAGAGGGATGCAGTCTAATGCATACAGACCCAACGTTAGGCCATAGCATCCAGTGGTGTGCGAGAATATGGAATGAGGTGCAGGGCCCTGCAAAGGAGCATGGAGATGCAGGGTGGTGTGTCATAGTATGTTGGACTGCGTTGTGGAGTGGGAGTGCCTCACATCGCATTGAGTACATGCAGGGAGTGACAGGTACAGTGACACATGGAGGACCCAGACTAGTACAGGATGGCATAGTCGTAGTCGACGGTATCCAGCGATGTACAAGGGTAGGCCATGGTGTACAGTGGCATGTCGAGGAGTACTGGGATGAAAGGTGGAATGCAGGGGTGTATAGTGTTGCACAACGAGGTCATGGAGTGTTACCTCCAGAGAGACCCTTGGATGGAAACACTAGGAATACCCTTGGGCGTAGCTCACCCAGGATCGAAGGGGACACAGATGAGTGATACTTGATGGTATTCGGGGGGATTCACACGCCAAACCCTCTTCTACATCCCTCACGAGCGCACTCGATTTTGCTCTCTACTTTCTACACTTTGGGCATGCCACGGGGGACGAGGAGCTCACCCGAGATATTTGGGTGAGACTCAACGCACTAGGGGGGAGACTTTTCAGCAGTGGTGTTGGATTGGTGCGTTAATTGACAACCACAGGTTGGGGGATAAGATGATCATTTGCAGGGGTGGCATATCGCTCATCACCGAGCTTATGTCTAGGGATCTAGTCCCGAGGGAGACATGTGTCACTCTTTTCTCAGGGCATGTCGGGACCGAACATGAGCAGAGGATAGCGGTTACGACTGAGATAGTTTCCCAATATGTGTCCAGGCTCCAGACCTTATATTAGCACATTATCGAGAGGGTGGATGGCAGACCCAGGGAAGATGGTTGGCGGGGACAGGAGGGATCCACATACCTTGAGTTGATAACGAGTATCGAATACCCATCTTTTGGTTGCATTCAGGGGGTAGCTCTTTGGCACATGTGGCTTCCAGCGATCATCGGTACTACACAGTGGCAGGCACAGGGCAGATTAGCATGCATCAGATTAGCCCACAATATATGGAGCCTATATAGTGATCACATGCAGGGACTAGAGACGAGGGCCAGAGGGATTCCATTGGTTGACAGGGCTATGCCGCAGCAGGTCTGGCTATGGGATGCAGGGATTCAGTTGATCGATAGATCACTCGTGATGAGCAGAGTAGTGGCAGAGAGTGATATAGTTCGCTCTTGGGATGACACATGGGGGTTCATAGAGGTTTTCATCATATGGGGAGTCAGACATTCTCTGTTGATGCACAGGTTCGGAGTTAGATTTGGATGGGTAGGCCTGGGTGCCATGGAGATGCCCAGGCAGGATGTGTCTTGCCTCTTGCAGTTGCAAGAGAGGAGGACACTGACTGCACACGATGGGGAGTATGACATAGTCAGAGTAGCGCAGCGTTAGCATGGTGGCACCACACTGGGACTAGTAAGGAACTGGGGCATCACAGCTCAATAACCTTTAGGGATGCGCCAACCACAGCAGGGGGAGATCATACAGATCTTCCATTGGGCTTTAGCAAGTCACTGATGGAGAAGGGGACTTCTGGTACTTTCATCAGGCAAGATAGTGAGTGGAGCGAGGGGAGCTTCATGTTGGACAAGATTGCCTGGGATCCTGGTATTGAGGGATTCTTCCATATCATGACAGTGCAGAGGTCAGACACAATCCAGTGGCACATCTGGGACCTTGGCACATTTTGCAGTGAGAGTGGGGAGCAATAGTTAGAGAGGTTGCTTGCTCAGGCATTGCTTGAGGACAAGCGATTTTTGGTGCATTGGAAGAGCTTGTCGGATGAGGATGCCACTTAGGAGGGTGAGCACATTTTGGAGCACCCGGTTGAGAGGTTGCTTGAGGGCAAGCAACATTTGGGAGGGGAGGATTGTCATGTCCCTCCTCAAACAAATTTGTAACAAGGTCCTGCTACACAATTTTGGCTAAGGAAGAGAACCCATAATTTTCGACTTAGGGACATAGGAGGCAATTCGACTTTATTTAGTTGCTAGTGGAATGTGGGGGCCACTAACATGGGAGTTCGAATTGGCCCATTCGAATAGATCGGAGGTAAAGTCGAATAGGTGGATGGAGGGGCCCACATGAGGCTAGGGAGGCCCAAGGAGTTATAAGGAGGGAGCAACTCTCATTTTGGATTGATTATTACACCTTGCAATCAAAATTACTTGATTGTTCGCTCTGTTGTTTAGCTAAGTCAACCAGTGGTTTAGCCACGAATCTCTCAAGTGGGAGTTTCAACCTCTACCTGGGGGGACCATCTGTGCCCGCCCTAGAGAGGCAGTTCCATAAGTATTTTAGGAGTTCTGGGAGTGTGTTACAGCACTACCATTCAGCCACAACAGGGAGTGTGTATTTCTGGCTAGATGGAGAATACGTAACGGGAGTTTGGAGCTATCAGTGATCAAGCATTTGCCGGGAGAGTTAGAGGATTGGGAGAGCAGCAAATGGCCAGCCTTTCTTGCGAGTTTGGAGCCAGCAGAGCCAGCATCTCAGCAGTCTGATTTACAGTTACCTGGGCCTATGCAGAGAGCCATCACTAGGCTCACGTGGGAGTTGGGAGGAAGGAATTGTAGAGCTGGAGTTGGTCGGGAGAAGGAGGAGATCAATTGGAGGGCCATTTGAGGGGAGTTGGGAGAGCAGAGATTGACAGGTCAGTCACAGCAATAGAATTCAAAATTAGAGGAGGGCCAAGCTGTGAAGGGTCAATTTTTGAAGGTTGGAACCAAGGGAAACCCTTTCTGGGTTTTTCTAGGTTTTGGTCAAGGATCACACTCCTAAATTTATAGAATTTTTTGGGCAGATATAAGGGGTCAAACAGGAGACCCAACTCAACCAACAACTAGAGGAGCTAAAGGGAATTTGGGCCAAAATTCCGAGGTCAACATTTGGCCAATTCCTTCGTGGGTTTTTCTGGGTTTAAACCAAGGAGCAAGGAGTTGAAATCTCGTAATTTTCTGAGCACGAGAAGCAATGATTCCAACCCTTCTAAGTCAATAGACAGAGCAGTTTTCTGGGGCAGCACAATTTAGTTTGGTGGAGCAATTGTAGACTTGTAGTAGCCTTCATTTCAGCATTTTCTCACCTAGTTTTTGTCATGCTTGTCCATTGAGACGAGCCCACGTGCACCATTCTATTTTACTATTGTATTTTCTCTTGAAGAAGTAATAAAATGGCTCAACAGTTCTCTATTTCCAGTGTTTCCCGGGTGCTTAATGTATATTTCATTTTTTTGATCGCTAGATTGTTTGTATGCTTTGTATATCACTTATATTCCTGTTTAAGAACATTACAAACCCGGCCAAGGGAGTACAGCCACTGGATACCCATCACCACGTTGGTGTCTGGCACATCCACAACAAAGAAATGATCTATCACCAAGTAGTTCCCCATGGTCATTGTCAAAGCGAGAACATATCAGGTGCACTGCATAGTCATGTCCCCTGTCACCAAAACTGAGAACCCCTCAAACTCCTATGTGGTGATGCCCCACCTCTAAACCATCTGGGCATCAACGAAATTGTGGGTGGCCCCACTGTCTACCAAAAATGTGACACGTTGTCCCTGCGCTGTGCCTCGTATCCTCAAAGTAAAAAATTTGAGAATTCCACGCAAAGAAGCGAGGAATCCCCCAAATGATGCGAAAGATGCTCCCCTAGGTGGTGGTGGTGGTGGTGGTGGCCCCCTCTTTGCCTAACCTTCGTATCTCCCCTACCAAACTCCAACTCCACATCATCCTCCTAATCACTATCCAAGAAGACCTCAATGTGGTGGGTCTTGCCTGTTGTGCACCGGTGGCCTGGTGCCCATGGCTCCCAACAAGTAAAACATAGTTTTCCTGTTCAGAGGTCTTTCCTGGTCTCCTCGTCTAACTTCCCACGCCCATGGGCTGCTTGTTGTGGTGGGGTTATAGTGTCACTTCCCCTTTGTGGGTAGGGAGTCCATGATCGAAAGGGTGCTTTAGTCTTAGGGATTGCCCCCTACAAATCTCTGGCACAAGTCACAGCCTCCTGCAAGGTAGAGGGTCTGTGTGACTTCACTATTCCACGCAATGGCTCAATCTATGAATGCATACACCCTCCTAGCATCGGATATGTCTAGCACCATAATTGAAACCCTCAAAAACTCCAATATGTAATGCTCAGGGTGGCATGTCTATCTGAGTTGGGTCAACTTCTTGAAGTGAACTTCCAGGTCCCTCCTATCAAAACACTCCACCACCCTCCATGTGAAATCCTCATAAGAGGTCACATTGGCATGCTCAGATGTAGACAAGTCGTGAAACCACCACTCATGTGCTTCCCCCTCCAAGTGCAAGGTAGCCATTTTGATGGCTTCCACCTCCATCATCCGATTAAGCTGGAAATAAGTATCCAACTTCTCCACCCAAGCTCGAGTTATACACTTGGCAAATCCATCATATGTTGGGAAGTACATCCTCCCAATTGTACGCTACAACTCTGAGTTTTGTTTGAGCTGGAAATAGTCTCTAAATCACAGGGCTGCTTTGAAATATTCCCCCATAATCTCCCATGGGCATCTGGTCATCTAGTCCTCCATGCTCACCAGGTGTTAATGGTAGAAAAGTAGGCACCATGATTCTTGATCAGTGTTGATAATATCGCCGATATTTCGGCGATATTCGTAATTCTCGCGAGATTTTCCTGCAAACGAAATTTCGGGCTGAAAATATCGCGCGATTTTCTCATTTCGAAAATCTCGCGAGAAATCCGAGATATCGGCGATTTTTTATGAAATATCGCGAGACGACCTGAAATATCGCCGGGCATGCTTTATAAAATTGGTTTAGGCCCTAAATGAGCCATTTCGTTTCGAACTTTCGTGACTCGTGAGAGCTGGAGACGGCGGACGCTACGAACGGTGGCTGCGGAGGGTTTGAACCAGGAAGTTTGAACTTACAGCCTACAGGTATGCCCCAGCGTTCATGTCTATTCTCAATGCTCAAGAATCAATACGTATTACCACCTTCTGCCATGTTATAAGACGGGTTGGAGATCAGCTGTCGAGAATCAATACGTATTACCGTTACGAAGTTACAGACCAACCGTGTTACCGTAAATGCCAGTGTATTATATATTGCAGATGCCAGAGACTGTGCCGAGACTATATGAGACAATGTCGAACTGTGAATCACTGAATATTCAATATATAATATATACTTAATAAGTTAATCCTTAACTGTGGAGATTCGGAGAACCTCAAGTCATAAACTCACACTGTGGAGCACGGTATAGATACTCTGAGACGAGTTTCGGTCACCCTTAATTTTGCTTATACTTCTGAAGTTCGGATCACTAAGGTAACACACAACTCGAATCATTCAATGGTGATTTCAGACCTTATGGACTATACCCAAAATTGTGTTATCCTAGTCAAGATGCTCGGCCTTGAAAGGGCTATAGGATTAGCCTCTTGGTCTTTTGAAACAGAGCCTTTAGGCTCTCCAAAACCCCTCACACTTCTTGAACAGGCCTGCAGCCTAGTTACTGTGATCACGGCTTGTGAATGTGCCCAGAATTTTGTGAGTGAATGTGCCCAGAATTTACTGTGATCACGGCTTGTGAGTGAAGACCTTTTAGAGCTCAGACCTGTGAGACAATGTACATTGTAAATACTATAGAGAAGCTGCAACTTAAGATTGATCTGATTGTTATGACCCTTGTCTTATTTGATCATGCATCTTGAGTATGTCAATGAAGAAAGAAGAAAGAATGACAGACTATCATGCTTGGTAGACATAGAGTACATAAAAATTGCACCTCATAGCAAGAGTTAGACGGTGATTGCATGCACACATCTCTCAAAAACAACAGCAATAATAATTTAAGGTCACATGTGTCAAATATTGATGTATGGGACCCCTTTGTTTATGAAATAAAAGAGACCTTCCACGCAGCAATTTGACTGCTTCACCTACTGAGATGTGTGTATAAAAGAGTTCCACATGGGGACTGACGCTCTTTGGAATGGGTGGGTGTGCAGGCTCTAATAGATATTTTGGCATGACAAATTGAAATATTTTTAGACATTTTCCTTTTCAACAAGATGCATTTTCCCCTTGCATCTTGTTTATGTCAAGTCTTGTTGGTGCCAAGTCTTGTTGATGCCTTATAGTAGAGTACGCTTTGGGAATGTTCGTTAGAGGTATTCTGTGAAAGATGACTCCTTGGCCAAGTGCAGCATCCAATTCCATATTGCTCTTGAAGGCTCTTAAGCCTGAGTTGGTGTCCACACCTTAAAAAGAGGACAAGCCTGAGATTTTCTTAGCTGTTTTACAATGGATTTTCAGTATAATAACAGATCTCAACTGTGTTTAGTGAATGGCATCAAGTATTTTCTCATATATGTTAAGTTATTTGTTGCAAAAACTGCATATAATCAGTGTAATTTCTAGAGCATTTTAACATTAACTTAGCCACATCATTGGCTAATTTTTTAAAGATGTTATTTTATTTTGGTCAGAAAATTCAAAAAACAGCAGTCCATCTTTCGATAAGTGTCAATAGCCCGTTCGATTCCCTTGAGAACTTCAGTCTATGGGCCCAGGTCTGCAGTGTTTTATTCACAGAATTGCCCAGAATTTTGATTTTATGCTTGACATTTCTTCTGGGTAGTTCGATCTGAGCTTTTCTTCAGAATTTTATAAATTTAAATTTTATATATTAAAAAAACAAGGGTTATATATTGCTTAATAACTTATTAAGTTACTAATTCTAAATTTTTTTTGGTGCTGTAGGTTTCCTTTTGAGTTAGCCGGAGCCCACTACAAAATACAAATATGCCAAAAAACTTGGACCCATTTTGGGAGTATGGGATCCCTGATGGTGGGACAAATCGTGCATATCTTTCATGCAAATTGTGTGGGGACAAGATGACAGGTGGGGTTACACGACTGAAATACCATCTTGCTAGACTCCCTGGACATGATGTTGGCATTTGTAGAGTTTCTAGTCCGGAGCTTATACGAAAAGCTCTTGAGGCAATTGAAGAAAAGGACAGAAAGAAGGAAGAGGCGGAAAGAAACAAAGCTGAACGTGCAGGTAGATCTTTTGGGATATCTTCTCCTGATTTTGATGTTCAGGGTAGTGGCCCTACTGGCGCTAGTGGGAGGGGCTCCACAACTGGCACACCATCACATGCTAGTGTGAATGCGAGGTCATCATTTTTTGTTCCACGAACAGGAGCTGGAGCACAACCTGGCATAAAATCGCTTGTCAAAAAAAAGGAGAAGGAAGAAGCAGATAGAGTCATGGGGAGGTGTATTTATTGGAGCGACTTACCTCTCAGCATCACAAAAACCAATCCATTTTGGCAACCAATGTGTGATGCTATTGCTGTTGTGGGCCCAGGGTACAAAAGTGCCACATATGAGGAGTTGCGGGGGCCAATTCTTCAAGCAGAAAAAGAAGACATCAACTCTAGATTGGCGGAGTTGAAACAGACATGGGAAGTCACTGGATGCACAGTGATGTCTGATGGTTGGACAGATAGGAAGGGTAGGACCCTTCTAAATTTCTTGGTACATTGTCCTAAAGGTACCATGTTTATTAAATCGTTGGATGCATCAGAACATATCAAAGATGCAGCAACGATATGTGAATTGTTAGATGGGTTCATTCAGGAGATTGGTGTGCAGAATGTGGTGCAAGTCGTAACAGACAATGCAGCTAATTATGTGTCTGCCGGCAGAATGCTTATGGAGAGGCATCCCACATTGTTCTGGACTCCATGTGCAGCGCATTGTCTTGATTTGTTGCTTGAGGATATGGGGAAACTCTCCTTCATCAAGGAGGCAGTTGATATGGCTAGGAGCATCCCCAAGTTTATTTATAACCATGCTTTTGTTCTTAGCCTTATGAGGAGGTTCACTAGAAACAAGGAGTTGCGGCGTCCTGCCATCACACGTTTTGCCACAACCTTTATTACTCTTCAGTCTTTGCTTCGATGTCAGTACAAGTTGAAGCAAATGTTTGTGTCTAATGATTGGCGTGGTTGTAGATACAGCAGGAGACCTGATGGGAAAGCCATTGAAAAAATGGTGTACTCTGAGACATTTTGGCGTGGAGTAGAAGAAGCATGTGCAGTTAGCGAACCTATAGTAAAGGTTCTTAGATTGGTGGATGGAGAGAAGCCTGCAATGCCTTATTTGTATGAGGGCATGGATAGGGCCAAGGAGGCCATTCGTTCCTATTATGCAGACAAGGGTTCTGCTGGCCTTAATAGGCAGATGATGTTATGGGATGTGATCGATAGTCGGTGGACAGGGATGCTTCATCGACCCATTCATGCAGCAGCACTCTTCCTCAACCCTGCATTTGCATACAAATGCAATTTTCGTTTTGATGGCGAGGTGATTGAAGGGCTCCATTCCTGTATTGAGAGGATGGTACCTGATTCTGAGCTTCGTCGCAAAATCAGCCGCGAGATACATAATTATCAGGATTGTGTTGGCCTATTTGGCTTTGATGATGCCATTAAGGAAAGGGCCCTCTTCATGCCACGTAAGTGACAAGTCATCACTCATTAGAAATTATAAATTTGAATTTAATTATGTTTTAACTTTTAAGTTTTTGAATTTTTTATTTCATTATTTTGTTGTAGATCTTTGGTGGCGAAGCTATGGTGCAAGGGTACCAAATTTGCAAAATTTGGCTATACGAATCTTGAGTCAAACATGTAGCTCTTCAGGGTGTGAGCGCAATTGGAGTGTATTTGAGAAAATACACGCCAAAAAGCGCAACAGGTATAACTTTGAACTCAAGCCTTCAGTTGAGCAATTACACTTATTGTAATTTTTAATTTTTAATTTATGACCTTCAAGTGTCAAGACTCAAGAGTCAAGAGTCAAGACTCATTACTTTTTTTGACACTCTTACAGGTTGGAGTTCGCACGCCTCAACGATTTGGTGTATGTGCATTACAACATCCGACTTCGAGTGAGGCAAATAGAATCACCAGTGGATCCAGATGCCATTTCCTTAGACAATATTGATGTATTGTCTCCGTGGAGGGTGGAGTCTCAGGAGCCCATATTGGAGGAGTCACCTTCATGGTTGGAGGAGCCAGTGGCAGATGATCCATTAGAGCAGGGGCAGCAAGAGGAGGACTCGGAGTCAGAGGAGCAGCAGCACTTAGAGGAGGAGCAGGAGGAGCTGGAGGAGGACACTGCGGGAGCATCAGCATCAACACCATCTGCTATAGATATAGGAGAGCATAGCTCCATGCCTATCACTCATTATTTGACATTAGGTGCAGAGGCAGTGTCAGGGCCTTCTACTACTAGGGGCAGGCCTGACAAACAGCCCATCATGTTTTCCCGTAAAAGGGGGAGAGGGCAGTAGATAGATAGCTGCTAGTTTTATTTGTTATGCTACATGTAACTCATGATGATGAGATACTTTTATTATTATGTGTGATGTTATTTTGTATTGGTTCTCCACATTTGAGTCCTTGAATGGACAATTATCAGGGATTAGCACGATTTGGTATCGCCTTTGATATATCATTTCTATTTGACATCATATATATCAGTGTTTTCTTCATATTTATGTGCCAATGTGTTTAAACTTTATTTCATGTTGTTATTGCTTTTTTGTTTGAGTCCTTGATTGGACAATTATCAATTTATCACTATCAGGGATCAGCAGGATTTGGTATCGCCTTTGAAGTTTGATGTATCATTTCTATTTGACATCATATATATCAGTGTTTTCTTCATATTTATGTGCCAATGTGTTTAGTTCATGTTGTTATTGCTTTATATGTTTAGAAATCTGAAAAAAAATGAATATATTATGCATTTTTTATGCTTGCCGATATTTGCCGATATTTTGCCGATATTTTCGCCGATATTTCCGATAAGATATTTTCCGGACCCTCGCCGATATTTTCCCGATACCGATATTATCAACACTGTTCTTGATGGCCCACTGAAAGTTGGTGGGTGAGTGGCTGGTGAAGGGTGGCATACTGTTGCGAGGCCCGTGAAGTCTCTCCAAATAGGAACTCACGATGAAGGCTCTTGTCCCTATTCTATTGTTTGATCTCCTCCAACATCTCCTTTTGTCCCTTAGCCAAATCATTGAGGACCTTCAAGAGGGTATTGAATATTGCTTCTTCCTTACTCTTTGGCTCTCCCATCTCTACTAAAACTACTTCCTTCCCACGTGCCTCTGTATCAAGTGTAATTTACAAATCCCTTTCCTTGCTACTGTACCTCTGTCTCTGGTAAGTCACGTTCTACCTATCCTCCTCGTTCATAGGAAATTTCCACCACAGGTAAGCCAAGATCTTAGCTCTGATACCACTGTAATGTTCCTAATTAGGAAAAACAGGGATATCCAAAGCAAACAATAAATACAACACCAAAAATTTCAAACACTCAGTAAACACCCATGTAAACTCCAGAAATAGTAACCAGCTGAGCCATTTTATTAAGCAATTGGGGCAAGAGTACAATAGTGTGTGTTGCACCCAAATTGTAGAAGTTTCGGGGAAGCGTAAGTACCAATTTTTTCAACAAGGATCGAATCATTTATCAGCAGTCTGTGTGTCATAGTCATCCCATTCTCCAAGTTATATATTGTAAATGATCTTAGTAAAACCATGAGTCTATGTAACAACCTAGGTAAGCCTATAATTTCATGACGAATTCCATCCTATGAGTTTTTTCAACCTCACTAATTACCTATGTTTTTCGACACAGCTAATCAGAAGAGTTTTTTCCATCCAACTTAAACCCCCAAAGCTAGGGTGAAATTTATTGTTGAATTATTAGGTGAGTCCTAGTGTTTTAGTCGAGTCTGATGTAAAAGTGGTTTGGGAATAATTTAAGCTAATTGGCTAAATTATTTTATTACAAATCACTTGGTTTACTAGATCATATTGAGTCGTAGATGGGTTATGTGTCTTGAAGGTCTAAGACGAATGTGTATTCCCTCTTTGAGTCTTGTAAAAAAAAAATCATACGTATTAGAGGGTTGGAAAAATAATTAATCCCCTCATGTGTAAATTAATTAATTTTCTGGCAAAATCAAATTAAATCCTAAGCCAGAAAATTAATTAATTAGAGTCAAAATTAAATTGTCTAGGAAAATAAATTCTCCAAATGAAAAAATTCGTGGGTCTTGAAGGAATCAATTTTTAAAGGTACTCCACCAAGGGAATATTGTACTTTCAAGAAAATTTGGACCCCTGGACCTTGGTGGTTAAGTCAAAGTCAAATTTTTTAGGAAATTAGCTTTAAATAACTAATTTTGAGCTAATTAAAGTGGAATTAAATGATAAATTCGAAAATTCCTCAAAAATAAGAAATCAAGGGCCGAGATTAAAAGATCTTGAATTATTTATCAACGGCCAAAATTATTTTGACAATGATCAAAGAAACTAGTTGTTATTTTTCCATGTGGAGGCTTTATCTATAATGTAGAGAGTCATTTGAGTCTCTAGTCATCTTGATCTCTGGCTAGAATTGTTGTTGAAGCATTCTGTAAATTATAGTCCGATCACGTTTGATGTAAGAATTTATAATACAGATTCAAAGAAGATTATGGTTTGAGCAAGGTACGAAGACCAGGCGTAGGGGCTAAGAGCCTACGCAGGTGGAGGCCACAGGGTTGGGATCACGACAGGGAGGCGTACGAGAGGACGGATGGTTGCAGAAAGGTAGAGGTTGTCAGGATCGGATTCGCTGCAGGAGATAGGTGGATGTGGACAGGCGACGGGAATTTTTCGGAACTGGAAAACCTTAACCCATGCGTGCCTTCAGAAAATGGACGCCGAAAGGATAATGGGGTTATGCAGAAGGTTAAGCTATGCTGTCGCTCTCAACCCACAGCACGCAAACATAGACAACTTGGTGAAGGGCGATCTTTACGCTCAGCAGTTACCAAGGTGCAGCCAACTAGAAGATGGTCAACCCGAATGACACCGTTGATTTGGACCCCGACCCTGGCAACATCCTGTCAATATCAAGTCTAGACGTAACAGAACAGAATATTGAGAAGTATATCTGTCTAGCTGGACGAACTGGGAGGGAGAAAGGAGGCTCGAAGGCGGCTTGAAAGCAAAGGAAAACCCTAGGGCTGCTGGAGGATAGCCTAGGTCTATCATTTCTGAACAGCCGGAAGGAACAACTACAGAAACAGGAGAAGCCGTCACAGACGGAGTTCCAAGCAACGGCATCTGGAAATCATCATGTAAGTCTCGAACCCTCTCATCCCCTTAGCCATTTCTACTCATGAGGGTTAGAGGATGTTGTGATTAGCTGCGGGCTTAGAAGCAATGAGAAATGCAGCTCAGGCTATGCGATGGGAGTAGAGCTAGGTCAAGCTGAGACAGAACTGCACTTGACCCAAGATCAGGCAGTTAAAATTCAACACACCCTCAGTCAAAGTAAGGCTAAGCAGGAAAAACCTGGTCATAGGGACTGGATTTGCGAGGCTTCTGGAAATTTCAGAGGGTTTCGAGGAGGATTGGAAGCTAGCTGGGGGAGGATCGAAGAAGGGGAAAGAAGTTGATCTGGCAAAGACAGAGGAAAGGAGCGGAAGAGGGCTAGCAGGAGGAAGGATGGAAGGAGGGAGCGGGTTTACACAAGAAGAAAGGAGTGCAAGAACATTCCTGGCAGCAACAACAAATGTGGAAATGACCACACAGCTCAGGGATGAAGGGACATGACAGAGGCAGGTGGGGGAGAAGAGGAAAAAGCCCAAAATAATCAAAAGAAAGGAATCAGTAGCAAACCTGGTCCTTGGAATGGACGTGAAAATTGATGAAGCCATGGAAGTTGCGGACCTAACTCTAGTCGGAAGGGCAAGAGGGAAAAAAATTCCGCAAATTTTATTCAGGAATGGGCTTCCCAACACTGGCAGGCGGCACCGGATACAGTCTTTCAAGTCACAACGTTGGCAAAGGGTTGGTTCATGGTAAAATTCGAGAGGA
The DNA here is from genome assembly GCA_031772625.1 of Pinus tabuliformis. Classification (NCBI taxonomy): domain Eukaryota; kingdom Viridiplantae; phylum Streptophyta; class Pinopsida; order Pinales; family Pinaceae; genus Pinus; species Pinus tabuliformis. The sequence continues at coordinate 57,894,293 of CM062809.1, forward strand.
AAGAAGCAGCGGAATGGGTGCTGGAAAGGAATTGGGCTTTTGGGAGACACCCGATTCTAATCAAAAGATGGAATCCGATGTTCGACGCGCAGAGGCAATGGGTTGATGAACTTCCAATATGGGTCTGCATGCCAGGGCTCCCACCGTTTCTCTGGGTAGAGTCGGTATTCAGAGCTATTGGAAACCATCTCGGGAAATACATGGAGATAAACATGTCTTTTCTGCAAACCAGAGACCAGGGGATGGCACGCATCTTGGTAAGCCTAATTCCTCGAGTAGGACTGGCAGAAGAAATACAGCTGCAATACAAAGAATACAAGTACGTTCAGCAATTAGATTATGAACACTTGTTGTTTCAGTGCCACAGATGTCATATTTATGGACACTTGGCAAAAGAGTGTCCGATGGGATTCAGACGTTGAAGGAAGCAGAGGAAGGTAGAGATAGGGGCTGTAGAAGAGGAAGACCCAAAAGAAAGACAGACGAAGAAAGGCATGGGAGAAGAATAGATGGACATAGATAGACATTAGGAGGATCCAATTGAAGGCATGGAGGTGCAAGAAGAAACCATTCCTGGATACCAGCCACCTCAGCAGCAAGAAGGGAATGCACAGGATCAGGACATAGCAGCAGACATTGCTGGGAGCCACACAATCGACAAAGAGGGTACGGGTCTGGTCTTAACCCTACCTTCTCTTACTCCTTGTATTTCTTTAAATTATGTTGAACCCGTGCCCGGTCCTTCCAGGCAACAAAACATTTTCATTCCTATTTCAAGTTCAGGAAACATGCAAATGGAGAGTATTATCACATCTATACCCAATCTAGATCTGAATCGTGAATATGCCAGGGGTAAGGGTGACCTTATGAGTGATGAAACCCTTACTGCAACAAACCCTTATAACCTAAGACCTCGAGAAAAAAAGCCTTCTCCATGGGGGGTAGTGGGGGGAATTGATATGCAATCCACCCAGACAGACGACCGTAAGATGAGAGGGAGGAAAAAAAACTTGTCAAAGGTTCAGTTACGAGCCGAACTAGATATTGCAGAGGGAAAGCAAATGTCTATTTCTAGGGCGCTTAGAGCAGAAACCCCCCCCCCCTGAGGTTGATCAATGATCATTCTCTCATGGAACTGTAGGGGTTTAGCCAGCAACCCTAAAAAGTTGTCCTTAAAAGAGGTAATACGGGACTACAATCCAGATATCCTCCTTTTTCAAGAAACGTTGGGAGCAAGAGAAGAAGTCTCAAAATCTCTGGCAAAAATCCTGACTGGTTGGAGCATCCAGGCCATGGATGCTAAAGGTCACTCTGGGGGACTAGCTATGGGGATTAAAGAAGGAAAGTTCAAAGTCTTAAACACCTGGGGGATGGATCAAGTGATGGGGATGGAAGTCTACTCCCTAGAGCTATGCACTAATCTGATGATCATTAACATATACGAGCCATGCCAGGGGAGAGCCCAATTTTGGAAGACCCTCTTCTCCAAATCAATATTGAACAACCCGAATCTGGTGATCGGGGGAGACTTAAACTTCTCCATTGGTATAGCCGAAACTTGGGGCCCCTCTGCCAGAGAAGACCCGTTATCAGATTTTTTTACCAATCTTATCAGAGAAAATAAACTGTTGGATATAAACTTATTGAAGATTAGACCTACCTGGAGGAATAGGAGAATAGGGGAAGACCGTGTAGCAAAAAGACTGGATTGTTTCCTCCTTCGTGAGGAGGCAGCAACAAAGATTCCAGCCTTCCGCCAGTGGGTGGGCGGAGGGGGAACCTCTGATCATATGCCAATCTTGCTAGAATTAACCAAGCTCCCCAAAAAACTGGCAGCTCCCTTTAAATTCAATCCTACTTGGTTACTGGAGGAATCCTATAACTCTCTATTTAAAGACACTTGGAGACCTGTGAGGGCCAGTGACTCTGAGGACAAAGCTTTCCTCTTTATGGAGAACCTGAAACGTCTTAAAAAAGCAACGGTGGACTGGGCTAAGGCGAAGAAATTGAAAGAAGACGAAGACCTAATTCAATTAGAGAAGGAATTACAAATGCTCGAAAGCCCTGAAGCTGATGGTTATGAAACACAGGGAAAAAGGGATAGAATTATGCACCTGGAATCCCAAAGGAGTAAAATCCTATTAGCAAGAGAAAAACAGTGGTGAATGAAAAGTAGAGCCATCTAGCTAAAGGCAGGGGATGAGAACACCAAATTCTTCCAAAATTATGCGAGAGGAAGGAAGAATGTGAATACTATTTGGAAATTGAGGGCCGAGGGAGGAAGAGAGGCCCGATCATTTGAGGAACTCTCACAGATGGGTATAAGACACTTCCAAAACCTATTCACTGCCCCGACGAAAGTATCCTTGGCTGAAGTGATCCGAATAGCCCAGACCTTTCCTCGTTATGTGGACGAAGGGGTATCTATGGAACTAATGGGAGAAGTCACGAGGGGGGAGGTGGAAGGAATTATAAAATCTATGCCAAAGGATAAGAGCCCTAGACCAGACGGATGGACGATGGAGTTGTTTCAGCATTTCTTTGAGCAAATTGGGAATGAGCTGACCGAAGTTGTTGAAGAATCCAAAAGGAAAGGGGTCATATATCCCCCTTTTAATTCAACTTTCATAGCCCTCATCCCGAAGAAGGAAGAACCAACCTCTTTTGAGGACTTCAGACCGATTTCCCTTTGCAACTGTATCTACAAAATCATAGCGAAGGTGATTACACTTTGAGTAAAGCCAATTCTATCCAGGCATATGTCAAAAGAACAGTTTGGTTTCCTAGATGGGAGACAGATTCATGAAGCAATTGGTGTGGCCCAGGAAACCATCCACAGCATCAAACAAAAAAAAAGCAAAGGAGCAATAGTGAAAATAGACCTCTCAAAAGCTTTTGATAGGATCAGTTGGATGTATCTTCGCATGCTCCTCACCCACTTGGGGTTCCAAGTAGATTTTATAAACTGGGTCATGGGATGCTTAACCAGTGTAAGCTTTGCAGTGCTCATCAATGGAGCAGCTTCCTCTTTCTTTCAAGGTCAAAGAGGGCTGAGACAAGGATGTCCCCTCTCACCCTTTCTCTTCCTTCTGGTGGCCGAAGGGCTCAGCCAGCTGCTCTTAGAAGCCAGAAGGAAAGGGGATATCAAAGGGTTGGAAGTGGTTGTCAATTTATATATAACCCATCTCCTGTTTGTGGATGACATTCTGCTCTTCAGTAATGGAAGGAGGAGTGAAACAAAGGAACTAAAAAGGATATTGGATCTCTTCTTGAAGGCTACAGGCATGCAAGTGAACAAGGAAAAATCACAACTATTGTTGGAAGGTTTCTACCAGTGTTGCAGGAAACGTCCACCCCCCCGGATCAAAACCCCAATCCGCGATCCGTATGGATGCGTGGGGGAAGCGTCGTATGAAGCGCGTGCCGGAAAAACTGAAACGCATTTCGAATTGATAAACACGCTTCCTGGAAATTTCGGAAGCATGTGACCGAAACGCGTTTCGATTTTTCCAAAATGCGCTTCATGCGACACTTTGATCCTAATAAGCGTCGCGCTTCGGAGTACGAAGAGTACGAATCGCGAGCGATTCCGTATAGCTTCCTCCGTTTCCACCACGCAGCCAAAAAGGCACTGTTTTTTTTTTTGCATTTTGAATTGTTAGGGGTGGATCCACCTTGGATTAGGGTGAGGAATGAAGGGATTTAACCCCCCATTCATCTCTCATTTTCTCACTTTGAGTTTATGATAGTTGGAGAAGAGAAGAGAGGAGAAGGAGGAGGAGCTAGGAGAAGGAGGGGGAGGAGGAGTGGAGGAGGAGGAGCTAGGAGAAGGAGAAGTGGAGGAGGAGGAGCTAGGGGAAGGAGGAGGAGCTTGGAGGACTTCCATCTACAAGATCTAAAAAGGTAAGTCCAAACCCCAAACTCCCTTATTTTTTTGACATTTTTTTTGTAATTTTCTCCTCCCTCTCCTAGTCTTTCCCATTGTTTCTACTTGCTCATTTAATTGCAGGTTGTCCACCACCTATATCCATATTCCAATATGGTGTTCTTTTGGCTTCTATGTATCATTCCACTTTTGGTTTTAATGATGGCAAGGGGGAGTAGGAATAGAAGGGAAGAAGCACAAGAGGATAGTGGTCCCAATATGAGTGACCCAATGTATGATGAGGAGGAAGGGTTTGAAGACGAAGGGGATGAAGTTGAACCTGAAGGGGAAATTGAAACACTAGAGGGGAAAGCTACATTAACACCCTTGTGGAACTACATGACCAAACTTGAAGGGGGAAAGGCTGGTGGAAGCTACAAATTTTTGTGCCCTCATGGTTGTCATGGAGGAAAACCATTTAGTTGTTCATATACCCATGTGAGGAGGCATCTTTGTGGGGTGATGGACAGTGATGATAAAAAGGGTGTTGTAGGGATACGAATTTGCCCAAACATTTTAGCTGAACAAAGAAGAAAATACATCCAAATAGAGGAGGCTGCACAAAAAAAAAGCAAGAAACAAAAAACTCAAAATGGATCAAGTGCAACCTCTAGATTTGGTAGCTCATCTCCTCATGGTACTTCTGGAAGCTCTGGAGGTAAAAGAACAATAGGGGATTTCCTTAATGTTGCTGGGAGGAATGATGTGGATGAAAAGATAGTCCGATTTCTTTGTGCTTGCGGTGTACCATTCAATGTGCTTCGCTCTCCCTATTGGCATGAAATGGTAAAGGCCATCAATGAAGCCCCAAAAGGATACAAGTACCCCAACTATGAGAAAGCTAGAACAGTGTTATTAGAAAGAGAAAAAGCAAAGGTTCAAAGAGCTTTGACACGTTTTACAAATGAGTGGGTAGATTGTGGGGTATCCATTGTATTAGATGGGTGGACAAATATTAGAAACCAACATTTGATAAATGTTCTTGGTGTTTGTATTAGTCGTGCAGTATTTATTACATGTCATGACTCCTCCTCCATCGGTGCATCTTCCCAAAACATTGCAGATCTCCTATTGCAATCAATCAAAGATGTTGGTTTGAATAATGTGGTTCAAGTGATCACAGATAATGCATCAAATTGTAAGGCAGCAGGAAAAATTATTGAGTGTACTCATCCACACATCTTTTGGTCTGGGTGCCTGGTTCACACATTGAACCTTTTGATGCATGATATTGTGAAGCATAAAGAATGTGGGTGGATTAAAGAGCCTTATAGGAGAGGGAAGCAACTCATTAAATTCATCACAGGGCATACAAGGGTAAACTACTTCTATGGCACTTACTCCAAGTTGCAGTTGCTTAAACTTGCAAAGACAAGATTTGTCAGTTATTACCTCACCTTTAGGTGGTTAGTGAAGGTGAGACAAGCTTTAACTAATATGGTGTGTGTTGAAACATGGGATGAAATTAACACTGATAGAAATGGTGCTAATGCAGCCAAGGACACTATTCTTGACATGTACTTTTGGTCACAGGTTAAATATGTTTTGCAATTCACTAAACCAATTTATTACATGATCAAGTTTGGAGATTCAGATCGACCAATATTTGGGGGGGTGTATGAGCAAATGGATGGCATGTTGGGGCAGATTAAAGACATTGTTGAGCCTAGAGATATCACCTTGTACAATTATATTCGTGCGGAGTTGGAAAACCAATGGGAAATGCTAAATGTTCCATTGCATGCATTAGCATATGATTTGACACCTAAATTCTATCATCCATCATAGTTTTCAACACCAGCACCTAGGGGGGGAAGCAGGAGAAAACCACACCAAGATCAAGAGGTTCACAAAAAATATATGATTGCATTGAGTAAATTAGTCCCTGATGAGGAGGAGGTTGCCATGGTACGGAGACTTCCTGAACTCCAACCATAAATCGAAGTTTAGTGAACTTCCCCTCTGTGAGAGCTTTTGTAAAGATGTTAGCAACTTGATCATCTGTTGAACAATATTGCACTTCAAGAACATGGTCGTGGATGAGCTTTCTGATGAAGTGCATGTGCAGTTCAATGTGTTTGCTGCACTGATGTTGGACTGGATCTTTGCATAGTTGAATGGCACTTTGATTATCACACCAAAGTGTAGTCGGATGTTGCTGCTGAAAGCCAAACTCTAACAGGATTTGACGAAGCCACAAGGCTTCCTTACTAGCTTCTACGGCACCACGATACTCTGCTTCTGCTGAAGAAAGAGAAATGGCACCTTGTTTCTTGCAAGCCCATGTAATAGGTCTTGAACCAAGAGTGAACACATAACCTGCAGTGGACTTCCGATCATCAGGGTCACCAGCCCAATCGGAATCAGTGAAACCAACCAATAGAGGAGATGCTTCGGCACTGTAACGAATCCCAAATTGAACTGTACCTCGAACATAACGAAGTATTCTTTTAGCTGCTCTCCAATGACTTTCACGTGGGTTTTGCATAAACCAAGCAACAAGTCCAACAGCAAAGGAAAAGTCAGGACGAGTATGGGTTAGATACAAAAGTTTTCCTACAAGTTGACCGTATAAGGTAGCATCAACTTCAGGAGAAGTACGAGTGACTGAAAGTTTGACTCCAGACTGAAAGGGAGAAGGGGCTGGCTTACAATGTTCCATGTGAAAATGGCGTAGAATATCACAGGCATACTTGGACTGGGAAAGGGAAATACCTTCCTTGGATTGCAAGACTTGAAGACCAAGAAAATAATGTAAGTGTCCTAAGTTTGTCATTTCAAACTTCCTTTTAAGGCTAGTCTTCACATGGTTTATAAGGTTGGGATCACTACCAGCCAGGATTAAGATCATCAACATAAAGAACAAGAATGATAAGAAACTTGCCCACTTTCTTGGTGTAGACAGTATTGTCAGAATGACACCTAGAAAAGCCATTTTCTAAAAGAAAGTTATCCATTTTGGCATACCAAGCTCGAGGAGCTTGCTTGAGACCATAAAGGGATTTCTTAAGCCGACATACAAGGCTGGAGTCTGTTTGTATAAAGCCAATAGGTTGTTCCATATAGATTTCTTCATGCAAGTCCCCATGCAAGAAGGCGGATTTAACATCCATCTGATGGACTTCCCATTTGAAAGAGGCAGCAAGGGAAACAACAAGGCGGATAGAGTTCATTTTGGCAACAGGGGAGAAGGTTTCAGTATAGTCAATGCCTTCAACTTGTGAAAAACCCTTAGCAACAAGACGAGCTTTATGTTTATCAACTTTCCCATCTGGTCCATACTTGGTTCTGTAAACCCATTTGCATCTAACAAGTTTTCGTCCCTTTGGTAGAGGAACAAGATCCCATGTATCATTTGCCAATAATGAATGATATTCTTCATTCATAGTTGCTTCCCAATCTGGATGGCCTGAAGCTTCTGCAAAGGTGTCAAGATCATAATTCACTGAAGCTTGAGCCAGTAAAGAAGAGGCTCTATCAAACTGAGAACGTGTATGTCACTGATCTGTAGGATCACCGGCAAGATCACCTGCTGCATCCCGAGTAGCACGGACCCATTCTGGAAGCTGAGGAGCTGAAGGAGGATCCTGAGAAGGTGGGGGAGGATTTTCATCCTTGCTTTCATCATCTGGAGAAGAAATATTTTCAAAAGTAGAAGAGATAGGGAGAGGTGGCACATCCGCCGAACTAGGCTCGTAGGCCGATATATTTTCAGCAAACTTTACATCTCTTCTAATGATAACATTTTTGGACTTAAGTGGAATAAGTCTATATCCTTTGACATCTTCAGAATATCCAACAAAAATACATTTTTCACTCTTAGGTTCTAAAGCTTTATGTTTCTCATCTGGAATATGGGCCCATGCTTCACTTCCAAAACCACGAAAGTGACTTACATCTGGTTTAATTGAGCTCCATGCTTCTTCTGGAGTGATATTCTTTAAAACCTTAGTAGGAGTGCGATTTATTATGTAATTTGCACAGTTAATTGCTTATGCCCAATAATTAAGACTAAGTCCTTTAGATTGAAGCATACAATTAGCCATTTCCTTTAAGGTGCGATTCTTCCTTTAAGCTACACCATTTTGTTGTGGAATATATGGAACAGTATGTTGCATTTGAATTCCATTCTCAGTGCACAAGTTGATGAATTTGTTGTTAACATATTCTCCGCCATTATCAGATCTTTGCTTAAGAATTTGATGTCCAGATTGTTTTTCAACAAAGGCCTTAAAGGCTGAGAACATGTTAAATACTTCACTCTTGGGTTTTAAGAAGTATACCCAAGTGCGTCTGGAGAAATCATCAATGAAAGTTAAGAAATACTTGTAGCCAGAGAATGAAACACTGGAAGTGGACCACATAAATCACTATGCATGAGCTGTAAAGGGGCTGAGGCGTGCCAAGAGGCACGTTTTTCAAAACTGTCCCGATGATGTTTTTCGAGTACACATACGGAACAAACACCATCTCTGCAAGATACCATTGGAAGACCTGTCACCATATTTTCTTTACATAAATTCTGAAGAGAGCGATAGTTTAAGTGACCAAATCGCTCATGCCAAAGTTTGCTCACTTCATCATTATGAGCAACAAATACTGAGGGAAGATTTGATGACCCAAAGTTGTGAAACTTATACAACCTTGTAGAATCATCAGCAATGCCAGTAGCTAAAATCTGTCTAGGAACTCTTAGGTCCTTAATTACAACATCGTGAGGTGAAAATTCAACGATTTTACCTTCACCTAAATGAGTTATCTGATATACAGATAGAAGGTTGCAGGATAAGGTTGGAACACATAATACATCATTAAACTGACCATTGTCTAGATGAACAGTTCCAGTCCCTACAACACTAAGAGATCTATCATCACCAACATATATATTTTTGGTGTTACAATCATTTAAAGAAGAAAACATGGCTTTGTTTTTGGTCATGTGATAAGAAGCTCCAGAATCAATGAGCCACTCATGAGAATGAAAAGAAGAAGATACATTTAGTGCATAGCCAGACCGAGATGCTTGACAACCACATGCAAAAAGTGTCATTCCTGAAGATGAAGTTGAAGTTGAAGAGTGCTCCAAATGGATGTTATGCTTCTTCATTGCTGCTTCCAAGGCTTCCATCTTCTTAAAGCATTTGGATTCTAAGTGGCCATCTCGATTACAAAAGTTGCAATGTCTATCAGTCTTCTTCCCTTTGTTTTTATTTGTCTTATCATTTTGTTGAAATGATTTTTCATTTTGAGGCTGAAATTGCTTAGGACCCTTGTTTGGTTTAGGACCATTCCTTTTAGGATACAACTTCTTAGGATTCTTTGGATTTGGTTGCTGCTGGGCGGCTAACACTTTCTTAGAAGAGTTTCTAAGATTAAGAAGACCAAGGTGTAAGAGTTTTTCTCATTCTCTTATTAAAGAATCACAAAAAGAATCAAAGGAAGAGGACTTGTAGTCTTGTCCTTGAGAAATGAAGGCTTCTCTTGTAGAATGGAAGGTGGAAACAAACATAGAGTAGGCTGGTCCCAACTTAGTAAGAATGGAATAGATAAGGTTACTATATTCTTTCTTAACCTTAACACCTTTCAAGAGAAATCTAAGGGTCTTGAACTTGGACAAAAAATCTTCAATGCAAGAAAAATTATTGGGGTCCAATGTAAGCAACTCATTTTCAAGTTGATGGGCTCTAAGTTCATTTTTTATTCCAAAAACTTTAGTAATCTGTTTCAATGCTTCATCAGGAGTATCAAGTTCTGCAATATGGAATCTAAGATCTGGAGAAATAGACATCCCTATCAACCCACGTGCTTGATCTTGCCTATTTTTCCATTTAGCTGCCTTATCTTCATCTTTCGGTTTGGTTTCTTGGCCTGAGGCTATTCTGTAGAGACCTTTACTTCTAAGTAAATCCACAATGTAGGACCACCATTGGAAGTAGATGGTGCTGTCAAGAATAACTTGGCATGGACTTTCCATTTTAACAGAAACTGAAGCTATAGATGTTGAAACTAAGTGTTGCAATGGAAAGATCTCGAAAAATTAGGCTGTTTCAAAAAAAACGGTTTTGAAAACGGCTTCCGGATGAAGAAGTTATGGCTTTTTGAAGAAAATTTGACGAAGATGCCGACGAAGCGCGGGAATGTGCGGAAATGAAAAATTCGCCCCCACAAAAAGGAGACTTGAACTGGGTTGTGTGCTTGCTTTGAAAAAGCTCGTTTTCCCTACAAAAAAAAACACAAAACCCAACACGGACATACAAAAAAAACAAACCTTACGGCTCGAAGTTAGCTTTTGCCGGAAACTAAATATTTTCCTCAATGTTTCTGATTTTCCGAGATCACACTAAGGCACAGCGGAAAAGAGCATAAGCATGAGAAAAATCCTTCCTTTCTGTTTCTGATTTGCCCAAATCGCACAGAGTCGAGGGGCAAAGAGCATATGCAGAAATGAAAGGTATAGATCCGGTAAAAAAAGCTAAATAAACCGAAACCGAAATAAACAAAGAGAAAATAACTGTACACTGCAAATAAACACTGTATACCTCCATATCTTAAAAATGACGCAGCTAGGACTACCGGAAACCTTTTCGCGTGAAACAAAAGGGGTTCCTCACTGGAACAGATGCTCCCAACACAACAGAGCATTCCTCTCGGCCCGAAAGCAGTCAGAAACAGTAGATCTAGGAAATGGTAGTCGGATGCAATTCTACCGGCTTCAGATTTGGATCACCAACGGACGCGGCCCTCAAATAGCTCTGATACCATGTAGGAATTTACAGGGTAAGTTCCTCAGACAGAACACCAAAGGACACCGCTCACAAACAGATCACAGATGAATACACCAGTACTTTTGACGTGGTTAAAACCCTCAAAGAGGGAAACAGTCCACGGCCTGAGCCAACGTGGCCACTTCAAGCAATTTATTAATAAAAGAATGAAAATTTACATAAGCTTCTCTCATGGACGGTTACCCTACAAATGACCCTCCATGCTCTTTAAATAGAGATCATGGACCAATCGGGTGTTAAGCCACGGATCAAGTGTCGGTAATACCGAGGAGAGAATGAACCGTCGGATCACTACATATCGTGACCGTCGGATTGTAAGTTACAAAATGTACATAGTAAAGAAACACACTTTACCTAACCCTATACTAGACCAAGTTATACTTAACTATTTCCTATGTGTCGGAATATCCTAACTTTGAGCAACTATACACTTAACATTGGCCCATTTGGGAGCATGCATGCAATTAGAGATTGAGAGACTTTTTCTTCTCGAGTGGTGGAACATGCATGGAGGGGCTGCTCCACTTCTACAAACTTTGGCATTGTGGGTGCTATCACAGGTGGCAAACACTTCTTCTGCAGAGAAGTGTTGGAGCTCTTTTTCTTTCATCCACGTTGCTAAAAGGAACAAGTTGAGTTTAGACCGGGCAGAGAGCTTGGTTTATGTTCATTACAACTTGCGATTGTTGTCCAATTACTGTGATGATGCAAAGACTAATAAAGACCTTAAGATTTGGGACAAGAATCCAGAGGCGCCCAATTTGGAGGATGGAGTGTTGTGATTAGAGCAATTAGAGGATGCTCTTATCCAGGTATGTCCATTGTAGTATGAATTTTGCTTATAAAGCATTTCACTAATTCGTGTTTTTAATTTTTTTTGTTAACTAGTGTTTTTTTTGTATGAATTTTTTGAGCGATTCCAGGATGATGATGATCGTGTTGAGATGCCACCCCCATCTGGGCCCTTGGTTCCTAGGTTCCATGGTTCAACACCAACAGCAGGGGGTTCATCTTCATCAGTTTCAGTGCCACAACTTCCACAGGCACTATCTTCTTCATTGCACCATGTGGAGGCCCGCCGCCATGTTCTCTTCGTGGTGGAAGGAGGAGAGATTAGTAGATATATTCATAATTTACTTTTTTCATAGATTAATCATTAGACTTGTGGGCTTGTGAATTTGAACCTTTTTGTCTTGACGGTGACCAAGTGACATATTTTGTAAACATTATTATTTGAATTTACATGACAAATGTTGACAGTTGCTCACTTGCTAGATAAATCATAATATGCTCTATGTTTTATGTTTTATATAATGCTTATTTGTTTTATGTTTTATAATATGCTTAAAAATTTGATGTATGTTTGTAATTGCTAGAATATAGATGGTTGATGTTCGAATAACTAATCATTGATGTACATATTAGTAACTACAATGGAATCATGGATGCCATATCTATCTTGATTTATGCAAAAATATGCATGTTTTCATGTCTTCTACAACTAATTTGGTATTTGGGATGTTTGTTTTGAGTATAAATGCAAAAAAATATAAATATATATATATATATAGCAGATGCTTTTCTTCCTACATTTTTGGAAAATGACGCTTCCGTGTCCCCGCTTCCAAAAAACGTCCCCGTTTCGTCCCCGCTTCGTGCAACATTGGTTTCAACAGATTAGAAGCAAATCAAATTAAAGAAGATATGCCATTTGAAGAACAGAAGATAGAAGACGGCTTCAAATATCTAGGTTTCTTTCTAAAACCCAGCTCATACAGGAAGCAAGATTGACATTGGCTAATTGCAAAAATTGAATCAAGGATCACTCACTGGAGCTTTAAATGGCTATATAGAGCGAGTAGATTGACCCTCATTAAATCAGTCCTCCTTGCTATACCTGTCTACTGGGCTGCTTTAACCTGGGTCCTGAAAGGGATACTGGAAAAAATAAGAAGAGTTTGCAGCAGATTCTTATGGGCAGGCTCAAAGGAGGAGTCAGTTCTGCCATGGGTGGCTTGGGAGAAGGTGGCAAGGCCAAAGGAGTAGGGCAGATGGGGTATCAAAGACTTAGCTTCTTTCGAGTCGTCATTAGCAGCAAAGTTGCGATGGCGGCTTATCAGGATGGAGAATCTATGGACTATGGTGGTCAAGAGGAAATACATTGACCCTATTCCGCTGGAAGACTGGATTAGAAGTCCAAATAAAAAGAAAGGGAACGCCTCAGTGGTGTGGAAAGCCACACTAGATGCCTTTAAGATCATTGAACAAGGGTTGTCCTGGCAAGTAGGAAACGGAGAACAAGTCAGGATAGGGAAGGATCCATGGGTAGGGTGCAATGAAGATTTTACCCTTTCCCCGGGTCTCATAAACCAACTTGATATAAGAGGCATTCAATATCTCAGTCAGATTGAGAAACATGGCCATTCCACCATATGGGGTCAAGCCTGGTTATCAGGGTCGGACCTAAATCTTAATCCACAATGGAGGGGGGAATGGAACATCTTCATTATGGAACTGTCCAGGTCCAATGTCCGGCTAAGAGATAGACCTGATCAATTAGTTTGGGCACATGCGGACTCGGGTAACTACTCTCCAAAACAAGGATATAAGTACCTAATGTCGAAGAAAGGCTGGGGGAATCAGGACTGGTGGGTTACCTCAATATGGAAGCTGCAATGTCCTGCAAAGGCCTGAATGTTCTTCTGGTGCATCCTCAAGAAGAAGGTGCCAACCTAGGATATACTTCAGAAAAGATATAAGTCGGGTCCAGGGAGATGCGCCTTATGTAAAAATGATATTGAAACGATTCAACACCTTTTTGTAGAATGCCCATACTCAAAGGAGGTATGGCTGGAAGTAGGGAGACTGATCCAGAAGAGGGTGATATGGGAAGGGAGGACAATAGCAGAAGTATGGCAAAGTTGGTGGAAGCATCATCCTGAAGGGAACCTGCGAAACCTTCCTCTAATCATTTCCTGGGGCATATGGCTAGCAAGGAACAAAAGTATTTTTAAAGAACAAAACCCCTCGGTGGGGAATACAGTTGTTGGATGTGCGGCAATCTACTCTAGCATACCTGAGCCAAGCCGGGAGGAAATTTCTCGCCCTGTTAGAGAGGAGCACATTAAGGAAGGAGTTCCTTGGGCATACTTCGATGGGGCTTCCAACCAAAACAATAAATGCGGGGCTAGGTTGGTAATTCAGCTAAACATTCATAGATGTCTCAAAGCCTCTGTGGGGCTAGGGAACGGATCAAACAATTTTGCAGAATTGTCAGCCTTAAAACTCCTACTCTGTTGGCTTACCCACTTGGGCATACTCACGATTCAGATCTTCGGGGACTCAATGAACATCATCAAATGGTTCAATGGAGTGAGCAGATGTCAGAATTACATATTATCACCATTGTTAGAAGAGACAAAACATTTAAAGTCTTTTTTTAACGAATTTTCTTTATGTCACATTTACAGGGAACACAATGATACAGCAGACTAGCTTTCTAAAGCGGGTTTGCAACAAGATTTGGGCAGTTGGAGGATAGAGGAAACTAATATGGATGAGATTCGTGTGTCGGATCAACCACCATATGCTTAAAAGTTCATATTTTACTTTGTTCACTGCCTAGTTTTAGGCAGTTTCTTTTGTTTACATATTTTCACTTGTTGACAACAGACAATTTACACTATAACGATATTATAATAGTCTTATTAACTCACATAAAACTTTCAGCTGATTCATTCCTGTTTGGGTTGTTTTCCTCACTAAGGAGGCCCGAGAATGACTCAGCCCCATCGGTATGTGTTTCTATCTTTTGGGACATGTGATGATATTTTTTCTTAGACAACAGATCTAACGGGGCTGTTTTCCTCACAGAGGAGGCCCGAGGTTAAAAATATCAGTGATATCATGCCAGCCAAAGTGAGATGATAGAAGGAGAAGACCTTCAAATACCATCTCAGTAAACTCTATGATCAGAAAATCATAGAGTCAACTGAATGCCTAACAGCATATACAATGTAACTTTTTATAAATCGCAATAAAAAGTTCGATTTTTTCCTTGGAAAAAAAAACTATAGTCCCGCTAGGAACTATTTTTTCTATCATAATAAAAGACTTTGGCGTGCAATTCAAGGTGTTCTTGCTTATTGATTTGGATATGTGCTGACTACGGGCATCTCTATGTTGTGCTGAATATTGGTAAGATCTGGTTTTTCATTAGATGGAGATAAAATCATGCTATTGATAGTTTTCGGCTAATCTTAGGTGGTTTGATTCCCCATGTGATCTAACATAATATTTTTTAAGATAAATACATAGTGTTTGTAGGTACTTCAGTCTTTGGCCTCTAAGTTCACAGACTTGGGCAAGAATCATTGTTTCTTGGATCTCTAGTTTTTATATGGTGTATTTAATCTTCGCTTGGGCTATAGTGAGTCATTAATTTTTCTAAAACATTTTAGTCATTCTTTCAAGTAAAAAAATATTAAAAAAATAATTTTCTCAAAATCCATTTCAAAACCCATGTCTATTTTTGTAAATAAAATTGTAAATTATTTTTCTAACTTGGGTTGGGGTTTTAGATCTATTTTGTATATATTTGGGGTTTGGGTGTTTCTATTTTTAGTTTCGCAAGTTAGGTCAAGGAGTTAGGTGGAAGAAGAGCTAGATCTAGGCCCTTGAGGGTAAGATCTAGTCTCGTGGAACTTTTCACAGGTGTCCCACGGCGGAATTTCCAGAAAAACAAAGAGCTGAAGCATAAAATAATTTCAGAGCAAGGGTTTTCAAATTTTGGCTTTCCTGGGGCCATATCTACCCCCTCTAAGCCCAACGCCTCTCTAACTTGGCCTACGTCGGCCTTAGAGGTTTCTCCTCCCCCAGCGTTGACTCTCTATGGCCTTTTCCAGCCTTATTTACCCCTAATCTATCATCTTGACCCTTTTATCCCAACAAATTCCGCTCTTGTGACCTTGATCTCCATTTCTTGACCTCTTTTTCCCCCAAATTTGGCCTGAAACCCTAATCTGAAGTTTTAAGGCTAAACACTTGGCGATTTTGCAAGATTAAGGTCTCAAAATTCATATCTAGCAAGCGGCAACATTATCCCAAAGTTTCAACGATTTTCAACGGTGGATCTTCAAGGCCTTGGGCCTAGGGTTTGATCTCTAAACCCTTATTTTTCTATAATTTTATTACAGCAAGAAAAACACAAAGAACTAGGCCCTAAAATCAAATTCTATATGGTCAAAATTGTTTAGAATTGCAAAATCTTCGTTTTCACAATTTTTTGCCACTTGGGCATCTCTAATTTGACCTAGATCTAACATTTTGGCTTGTTGGAAATTTATGCATAACCGTGAAAAATCAGATCCAAACATTTCTTAATCATATCCTAATTAAAGTCTAAAAAATCTTAATCATACCCTCTCGCCATCCAATCCCAAAGGAGGAATCGAATGTGTAATCCTCTATGGAAGGAACAAGCCCCCTCCAAGCTGATGTGGCATCATGCACAGCTCAATCCTGCTAACTCGTCCATTCCCTCGAGTACGTCTAGACAAATCGGCCTCCCTCAATCCAATGCGTAAGGGTGGGTTGATAATGCTGTAGACACTGCCAATGGGCCTCTAAAGCGAAATGTGTTGAAAGCCCAACACATGGCCTCTATGTTGCCCCTCATCAATGGCTAGCCCAAAGGATGGTTGCACCTCCATCACGGCTCGACATGAGCCTCTGTCTGCTCCTCCATAGACAACCCAATATGCACGATATGCTCGCCAATCAGTTGTAGGTGGTTGTCGTTTGGCAACTCCGTCATAGATCCGGAGGCCTCTGTACCTATCAGCTCCTCAACGACGATGGAGCTGTCTTCCGACACCTCATCAAACTGTTGTGCATTTCTATCACCTGAGAACTCGATCACAACCCCAAATATCTGATCAATGGATGACGCCTCATCAATGGGTGTATGCTCAACTATCTCCTTGCCAACCATGGCCCTTCAACTACTCTTTCATCTTCTTCCTTAATACTTCTCATCATCCCTACAAAATCCCACTGAATCTCCATTGGTTTGTGCTTGCCCCTTAGTTCACAGAATTCCCAAAAAGAGAGGGACGCATGAATGCCATGACCCTGTGATTGGTATGCCCTCTAGTTTGCTCCCAATAACTCCATATCAATTGCAATCATATCTGGACTCCCAACGGTGGAATGAATCAACTTCTCCCCCACATCAATCATCATTTGTTGTATCCTAATCACCACATTCAAGGTTACCGCCATGTTGTTTGATTCTAATCTTTCCCACAGGCTGAGCCAGGATTATGGCTCTGATACCACTGTAATATTACTAATGGAATTATACAATGATAAACAAAGCAAACATAACCAAAAACACAGAAAAATACTCAAGCATTAAAACACCATTTTAAAGCCAAAACTGCGTTGCTAAGCCATTTATTAATAAATAAGAGGGTGCAATGAGGTGCTGGAAAAAGTGCACGTGGGCTTGCTTAAGGCAAGCTAGGGAAGCCCAAATGAATAATAATAAGTCCCCCTCAAATACGTGGTTGCTATCTCCTGCCTCTGCGCTGAACTACCCAGAAATATGTTGCTCGCTGAATGGATATGCTGCTAGGGCCCTCTATGGTGCTCAGAAAATTTTGGGAAATTAGTCACGGCATCTCCATCAATAACCCACAAAAACCCACGAAGGAATTGGGCAATGCTCAAATTCGGAAATTCGGACCTATTTCCCCTAGCTCCTCTAGCTGCTAGCTAAATTTGGACCCCTTTTTGACCCCTCAAATCTGCCCAAAAAATTCTAGGAATTTGGGATTGTGATCCTTGCCCAAAACCCAGAAAAACCCAAAAAGGGTTTCCCTTGGTTCCAACCTTCAAAAATTGACCCTTCACAGCTTGGCCCTCCTCCAATTTCGAATTTTGTTGCTGTCACTGATCTTGTCAATCTTTGCTCTCCCAACTCCAACAATCCTCCTCAAATGGTCCCCCAAATGATCTCCCAGCACCCCAGTTCCAAACTCCCCCAGATAGTGTTGCCTCAAAGAGTCTCACTCCAATGACTGCGCAGTCATGGAGGAGATGACGCAGTCCTGCGTGTGATGAAATGAGGGTTGCATGAAAGATGACCCTCTTGTCTATAGCTGCCCTCTATACTCCTGAAAATCGACCCTCCTAGTGGTAATGCGAAAAGGCAAGGTGAAACTCCCACCTTGGGTTGGCACTTGAAGTCCACCAAAGCAAGGATTGAGATCTCCGCTCGGAGACACTCATGTGCTAAACAATGTTGCAGACTTGGCTTCAACTCAAGCATGCTATGTCAAAGACACAATTTCTGAATAGATGAATGAATCACCAAAATGAGCGCCTCTTGCTCTATTTCTAATTCGTGGCCCCTTATCTCCTTGTGGTTCCCACTCTCTCTCTCTCTCCTAATTCGCATTCCTTCTCTTTCCTCTCTCCTCCAAAAGTGTGAGTTCCCTTCCTTGGGTCGAATTCTCTCTCTTGTGGTCCTCACGTTACACTAGAGCCGCAATATCCTCTTTTCCTCCTAATTCTGAGTGTCGAAATTGCATAATATCCCCAAACTCATCTCTAATTCTGAAAGCCGCAATTGGGGATATTACAATAGGGAAAGGATGATCCACGTCCTACCGACATGTCAACCATAAATCGTAGGGAATAAGCACCCTACATGTGGGGAATAAGCATCCCAGGGAGACCATGGTCTAAACTAGTCTTTCCAGGGTGCACGGTGTCCATCAAACAACTTGCTCATCATGAGATCTGTCCACTCAAACATGCCTTAAAACATAAATGTCCTTTGTTGTACCATATGATGGATTCTCAAAATCTTCTTCTGCAATGCACAATGATGGTGTGCACAAACGCCTCACTCAAGAGCTTATTCAATAGAGTGGCTTCATAGTAAGCCATGCTTGTTGTTTTATACATTCTGCTTCGATGGTGCTTCCAAAATAACAGACTTCAGTGTTTGATTTGTTCAAGAAATGAAGGTGGTCCCCAAGAGATATAGTACTTAGATGAGCTTTCCATTTATTTGACCAGCAGTGTTCTTTAGATCATACATGAAGATCATAAGCAGCTATCCAATATATATATATTGTTGATTTATGGTAGCATCGGATGTGCTCTGGCCATGAAAATTGGTGGAGAGGTTAAGGCACATGAGATCTCCAAGACCCAGAAATCGTTTTGAGAAATTCCACCTGGATGAGGAGTATTTAAAATAAATAATATTTTTAGTGGGTTCCTAAGTCTAAACTTAGGAAAAATAAAAATATTAATGGGCATTAATAAAGATAAGGGTGAGAAGCTTCTAAGAGATGAGGATCAAGTATGTTTCAATCTTAGCCGTTGATTAGAGACTTAATCTCGGTCGTTGATTCATCAACAGGAAAAGTATAAAAGAAGACTTGAGGATCATTTCAAGACACACCGACAGATACTCAGTATCTCAAAGAAAATAGATTCTCAAGAGAGGAGATCGATTTCAAAGGGAGAGTTGCAGGGTGGAGGAAGAAGAGGGCATTAGTAGCAAGCTGAGGCAGAGGGATGCAGAGCCACTGAGAGCCACACTAAGTGATGCAGAGGTGATGCAGGAGTGGGAGCAGGGTCTCCAAAGTATCAGAATGTCTCAAAGGGAAAGTCTCAGGGGTTTTCTTTCAGTTTTTCTGTAAAATAATTCCTCGTAAAAGCAATCGCTGCTGAAGATTAATAAAGTCCTCATCTGCTGCAACGGTTTACCCGCATTGGGTTTTTCCGGGGACAATTTTCCAAAAACAACTGCGTTGATGTGATTGATTCTTTTGCATGTATTTTTTTCTAGGTAATTCTGTGATAACTGCAGTAGAATTTATTTTAATATTTGCAGAAGCGATTTCGTAAATAGCTTATTGTGAATAATAAGTAGGTGACATAAATCAGTTGCTGCAGTGGAATTTCAGTTTAGAAATTTTCACATGGTATCGGAACAGAGATTCGACAATACGAGAGGAAAATCAACCATGGGTCAAGAGCATGTTGCAGAGGCATCCACTCAAGGGGACTCGCGCAGATTTCCAGAAGAATGCATAAGGGACATGAATTACGATTATTCTATGTTAGCTTCCAGATTGGAAGAAGAAGTCGCTTGCTTAGCAAGCTCTGCCTCCTCTGAGGTTTGGTATGTAGATAGTGGAACTTCCTAACATATGACGGGAATCCGAGAATATTTTTCAAATTATTAGGAAGAAAGAATGAATTTTCAAATCACCATGGGAAATAAGGCAAAGTGTACTCCAGTAGGAAGAGGTATTGTGGTCTTTCAAACCGAAACAGGAGAGCGGCTTCGAGCAACCAATGTGTTGCATGTGCTAGGATTGGGGATGAACTTACTCTCTGTATCTCAACTTCAAAACAAGCACTATGACGTTTTCTTCATTAAGGAGAAAGTATATGTCAAACACCCGAGTTGGAAAAAGAAGGCCCAGATTGGAATCAGAAGTAACAGGTTGTACAAATTGCAGCTAGAATCACCAATGACACTGATAGGCAGTAATCATGACAAGATTTGAATGAACTATGGCACAGGAGGATGGGACACTTACACAATGGGGCTCTGAGAATTCTCAAGAAAGCAATATCAAGAGTTCTAGAACTAAGTATCGAACAAGATGATGTATGCAGAGGGTGCGCTCTGGGCAAGTATGCCAAAACAGCATTTTCCAGAAGTAGCAATAGGGCTAAGAGTGTGCTAGGATTGATACACTCAGATAACTGTGGACCGATGTCCACAAAAGCTCTTAGTGGTGCCGAATAATTCGTCACCTTCGTTGATGACCATTCCAGAAAGACTTGGATCTACTTTCGGAAAACCAAGGATGAGGTTTTTGGTCGATTCAAAGAGTTCAAGGCTCTAGTGGAGAATCTGACAGGAAAGAAGATAAAAGTGTTGCGCTCAGACAATAGTGGGGAGTATGTTGACAAGGACTTCTCCAATTTTTGCGCTAAGGAAGGCATCAGAAGAGAGTGGACAGCTCCCTAAAATCCGGAGTAGAATGTAGTAGCAGAAAAGAAAAACAACACTATTGTGGAAGCAGCTAGGGCAATGCTGAATGATCAGGGTATGCCTAAATTTCTGTGAGCAAAAGCATGCAGCACAGTAGTTTATGTCCAGAACAAGACTCCACACAGGGCATTGGACAAAATCACTCCAAGGAAGGTCTTCACAGGGAAGACACCTGAAGTCAGTCATTTCAGGATACTTGGGAGTTTAGCATATTGTCTTATACCCGAAGAAAAGAGAAAGAAATTAGATCAAACTGCTGAGAAAGGATATCTTGTGGGATATAGCGAGAATGCTAAGGCATATAGAGTCTATCTTCCAGGGAGTAGGAAGGTAGTAGTTCGGTGGGATGTAAAGTTCATGGAGCACAGAGCTTTCCAGAAATCTTGAGAAATGCCTTCCGAGGAGCAGTCGAAAGATGAGCCGTTGGTCAAACTACTTTGACCAGCAAAAACTAGTACCAAAAATTCTCCTGAAGACAAAGCTTCAGAACAGGAGGAATCTCAGAAAGAGGAAGAGCTAATAGATGTGCCTACTACCAAGGGAAAAACGAGCCAGGACCTGTGAAAGATTTTACGGGATGCAGAGGACTTCATTGGTACACCCAGGAATAATAAAAGGGAGCGAAGACATCAAGACAGATACCAGCTCTTAGTAGCTCAAGTTGAGGAACCTTCTAGTTTTCAGGAGGTTGTTTGGCATCAAGTATGGGTAGATACTATGGTGGAGGAATACAGCTCTATAATGGTCAATGATGTCTGGGAAGTGGTACCTAGGCCTCAAGACAGATCAATGGTAGGTTCCAGATGGATTTACAAGGTCAAATATGCTGCAAACGACAGTGTGGAAAAATACAAAGTCAGGCTTGTGGCTAAGGGGTATGCTCAAAAGGAAGGAATAGACTACGAAGAAACCTTCGCCCTAGTAGCCAAGTATACTTCTATTAGAACTGTGATATCTCTTGCAGCACAGATGGGGTAGGAGATTCATTAGATGGATGTCAAGACGGCATTCTTGAACGCGGTAATATAAGAGGAAGTATACATTGAACAACCAAAACGTTTTGAGACAAATGAAAAGCAATCTCATGTATGCAGATTAAAGAAAGCCTTGTATGGGCTTAAACAGGCACCTAGAGCATGGTACAATCGAATTGATGGCTACTTGCAAAAGATGGGGATCGTCAAGAGTGACGCAAACCCTAATCTCTACTATCTTGTCGTAGAAAATGAGCCTCTAATCCTAGTGTTATATGTGGATGATCTCTTCCTAACAGGATCATCCAGGCTCATCAAAGACTCCAAGAAGAATCTAGCCACAGAATTCGACATGAAGGATTTGGGACAAATTCATTATTTCTTGTGGTTGGAAGTTTGGCAACAAAAGGGTGAGATCTTCCTTATACAAGGGAGATATGCTACAAAGAGCTTGAAGAGATTTAGGATGCGGGACTGTAGACCTATGGCTACTCCAATGATCACCAACTGGAAGAAGATTGATGCATCAAAAGATAAAAACGTTGATCCCACCTTGTATAGGCAGCTTATAGGGTCCCTGATGTATCTGGTCAATACCAGGCCAAACATTTGTTACACTGTCAACACCCTTAGTCAGTTCATGGTGGAGCCTAAGAGGGTGCACTGGGCAGCAGCCAAACATGTTCTCAGGTATATACAAGGAACAATTGAGCATGGACTATTGTACACCAAAGGCAATGACATCAGGGTAAGTGGGTTCAATGACGCAGATTGCGCTGGAAGTTCAGTAGATCGGAAAAGTACAATTGGGTACTGTTTCAACATGGGATCAGGAATGACCTCTTGGTGTAGTAGGAAACAGAAACCTATGGCTCTGAGCTCAACGGAAGCAGAATATATGGCAGCTAGCATAGCTTCATGCGAAGTCATATGGCTTAGGAAATTTCTTGTGAATCAATTCAGGAGAAGTATGGAAGCGACCAGGATCATGTGTGATAATCAGAGTTCCATCAAGCTCTCCGAGAACCCAGTATTTCATGATCGATCAAAGCACATTGATATCAGATGTCACTTTGTCAGACACTGTGTCCAACGAGGAGCAGTACAGTTGACATACACTCCTACAGGAGAACTGGTGGCAGACATCCTCACCAAGGCTCTAGGAAGAACAAAGTTTGTTTATTTCAGGAAGAAGATGGGGATGGTAAAGAATCCATTTCAGTAGCAGAAATGGATAAGTTTCAGGAGTTGCAGTGCAGCAATTAGCAGTGGCAAGGCTATGGGCAGCATGATGCAGCATGTTGAGAGGGAGCTGCAATACAGATGTGGCTGTGGTAGTGGCAGTGTCATGAACAACAGTACAGGAAACAGCAGTGCAAGGGATGTGAGGCAACAGGCCAAGCATCAACACAGGAACCGATGCGAAAGATTAGTGTGATGTTTCTATGGTGAAGCATTACTAGAGCACATTCCTCGCTAAGAGGGAGTGTTGATTTTTGGTAGCATCGGATGTGCTCTAGCCATAAAAATTGGTGGAGAGTATAAGGCACATGAGACCTCCAAGACCCAGAAATCGTTTTGAGAAATTCCAAAGATGAGGAGTTATTAAAATAATTAATATTTTTAATGGGTTCCAAAGTCTAACTTAGGAAAATAAAAATATTAATGGACATTAATAAAGATAAGGGTGAGAAGCTTCAAAGAGACGAGGATAAAGTCTGTTTTAATCTTAGCCGTTGATTAAAGACTTAATCTCGGTCGTTGATTCATCAACAGGAAAAGTATAAGAGAAGACTTGAGGATCATTTGGAGACACACCGGCAGATACTCGGTATCTCAAAGAAAATCAATTCTCAAGAGAGGAGATCAATTTCAGAGGGAGAGTTGCAGGGTGGAGGAAGAGGAGGGCATCAGCAGCAGGCAGTGACTAAGGAGGAGGTGACGCAGGGACAGTGGGAGACAGCTCAGATAGAGACGTAGTCCAGAGGAGAGATGCAGCCCTCACGCAGGCTGTCGCAGAGGGACACAGAGCCACGCTGAGCCACGCAAAGTGACGCAGAGGTGACACAGGAGTGGGAGCAGGATCTCCAAAGTGTCAGAATGTCTCAAAGGGAAAGTCTCAGGTGTTTTCTTTCAGTTTCTTTGTAAGATTATTCCTTGTAAAAGCAATTGTTGTTGAAGATTAATAAAGCCCTCATCTACTGCACCAGTTTTCCCGCATTGGGTTTTTCCGGAGACAATTGTCCAAAAACAACTGCGTTGATGTGATTGGTTCTTGTGCAAGTATTTTTCTCTAGGTAATTGGGTGATAACTGCAGTAGAATTTATTTTAATATTGCAAAAGGGATTTCGTAAATAACTTATTGTGAATAATAAGTACGTGAAATAAATCAGTTGCTGCAGTAGAATTTCAGTTTAAAAATTTTCACATAGTATCGGAGCAGAGATCCGACAACACGAGAGGAAAATCAACTATGGGTCAAGAGCATGTTGCAGAGGCATCCACTCAAGGGGACTTGTGCAGATGTCCAGAACAATGCACAAGGTACATGAATTACGATTATTCTATGTTAGCTTCCAGATTGGAAGAAGAAGTCGCTTACTTAGCAAGCTCTGCCTCCTCTAAGGTTTGGTATATAGGGAGTGGAACTTCCTGGCATATGACAGGAATCTGAGAATGTTTTCAGATTATCAGGAAGAAAGAATGAATTTTCATATCACCATCGAAAATAAGGTGAAGAGTACTACAGTAGGAAGAGGTATTGTGGTCTTTCAAACCCAAGCAGGAGAGTGGCTTCGAGCAACCAATGCGTTGCATGTGCCAAGATTGGGGATGAACTTACTCTTCGTATCTCAACTTCAAAACAAGGGCTATGACGTTTTCTTCATTAAGGAGAAATTTATGTCAAACACCTGAGTTGGAAAAAGAAGGCCCAGATTGGAATCAGAAGTAACGAGTTGTACAAGTTGCAGCTAGAATCACCAATGGCACTGATAGGCAGTAATGGAGACAAAGATTTGAATGAACTATGGCACAGGAGGATGGGACACTTACACCATGGGGCTCTGAGAATTCTCGGGAAAATAGTATCAAGAGTTCCAGAACTATGTACCGAACGAGATGATGTATGTAGAGGGTGTGCTCTAGGCAAGTATGCTAGAGCAGCGTTTTCCAGAAGTTACAATAAGGCTAAGAGTGTGCTAGGATTGATACACTCAGATATCTGCAGACCGATGTCCACAAAAGCTCTAAGTGGTGCCGAATACTTTGTCACCTTCATCGATCACCATTCCAAAAAGACTTGGATCTACTTTCGGAAAACCAAGGATGAGGTTTTGGTCGATTCAAAGAGTTCAAGGCTCTAGTGGAGAATCTGACAGGAAAGAAGATAAAAGTGTCGCGCTCAGATAATGGTGGAGAGTATGTTGACAAGGACTTCACCGATTTTTGCACTAAGGAAGGCATCATAAGAGAGTGGACAGCTCCCTAAAACCTCGAGCATAATGGAGTAGCAGAAAGGAAAAATAGGACTATTGTGGACGCAGCTAAGGCAATGTTGTATGATCAGGATATGCCTAAATGTTTGTGGGTAGAAGCAGGAAGCACGGCAGTTTATGTCTAGAACAAGACTCCACATAGGGCATTGGGCAAAATCACTCCGGAGAAGGTCTTCACAGGGAAGACACCTGAAGTTAGTCATTTCAAGATATTTGGGAGTTTAGCGTATTGTCGTATACCCAAAGAAAAGAGAGAAATTAGATCAAACTGCTAAGAAAGGATATCTTGTGGGATATAGCAAGAATGTTAAGGCATATAGAGTCTATCTTCCAGGGAGTAGGAAGGTAGTAGTTCGGCGGGATGTAAAGTTCATGGAGCGCAGAGTTTTCAGGAAATCCCAAGAAATACCTTCCGAGGAGCAGTCGAAAGACAAGCCGTTGGTCAAACCACTTCGACCAGCAGAAACTAGTACCAGAAATTCTCCTGAAGACAAAGCTTTAGAACAGGAGGAATCTCAGGAAGAGGAAGAGCTGATAGATGTGCCTAATACCAGGGGAAGAACGAGTCAGGACCTCTGAAAAATTCTACGGGATGAAGAGGACTTCATTGGTGCACCTAGGAATAATAAAAGGGAGGGAAGACAGCAAGACAGGCCTTAGTAGCTCAAGTTGGCGAACTATGTTGCGGGGGAGCGCCCCCCCCCCTCGAACCCGCTCCCGAATCGCGCTCCGGGCGGGAGCGGCTCGGGAACGCGCTCCCAAAATCGCTCCCGGACGGGAGCGATTTTAGGGAGCGCGCTCCCTTAAAAAAATTTGCGCTCCTTGGTCTGTTAGGGAGCGATCGCTCCGGCGCTCCCGGAGCGATTTTTAACGCTCGGGAGTGATCGGGAAGCGATCGCTCCCGAGCATTAAAAATCGCCCCGAGAGCGATTCGAGCCGGGCCGGGAGCGGTTCGGCGGAAAAAAAAATCCGCGGACCCGAAAAATAAAAAAAAAAATTAAAAAAAAATTTGGGTTTTAAAAGCCCAATGGGCCAAAAAAAATTCATTCTAACTTCATTGAGCTTGAGTTTGGAGCTGGAGCAAGAGCAAAGGAGCGAGGAGCAAGTGCTGAGGAGCGAGGAGCAAGTGCCAAGGAGCGAGGAGCAAGTGCTGAGGAGCGAGCGAGTGAGCAAGCAAGCCTGCAGAGGTAAGTAACTTAGTAATTTAGTTAGTTTAGTTGGTTAGATAGTAATTTAGTTAATTTAATTTAACTGTTTGAGTTTAAAATCATGTATTTAAATTAAATTAATAAATTAAATTAGTTAATCCCAATAAATTAAATTAATTTGCAGATTCAAGAATCAAAACCCTACAAACATCAAACACCATGGACCTGGCTATATTTATTGGCATTTTCCTCTTCCTGGTCTCTTTTATGGTTATTATGGTGCTGGAGAGTAGGAAACGGAGGGGGCCCCAAACTGAAGAGGGGGATGAAGAAGCCGGAGAAAGTCAAATGGGTGAAAACCCCGATGAGGAGGAGCTGGAGGAGGGTGAACATGACCCTCAAAAAAATAAACAAGACCAAACTCCATTGTGGAAATATGTTCACAGGGCTGAAACAAGGAGAGGGGGTGGAACCACTAAATTTCATTGCCCCCATTGCAACACTGATTACACAGGTTCATACACTCGTGCTAGAAGGCACCTCTGCGAGAAAAGGCCATGGGATGGAGAGAAACAAATAGGAATCAAAACTTGTACAGCGGTGTCAACAGCGGATAGAGCCAAATACATAAGGGAATAGGAGGAAGCCCAATACAGAACAAAAAAATCAAGGGGTTTCTTTGAACCAAGCTCACAATCACAAAGAACTCCTTCAACATCCTCCCAAGGCAATGGATATGGACATGGAGGCACAGGGTCATCATCTTTAAGGCGTAGAACCATATCAGATTTCCTTGATGAGGGGTGTAGGAATGATGTGGATTCAAAAGTTTACAGGTTTCTCTATGCATGTGGGATACCATTCAATGTTCTACGCTCACCTTATTGGCACAAAAAGGTTTCTTCCATAAATGATGCCCCTAAAGGATACAAGAGCCTTGGGTATGACAAGGCAAGAACCGTTGGCCTTGATCATGAAAAAGCAAAAATATCACATTCAAAATGACAAGTTCTTGGACTGACCATGGGGTGTCCATTGTATCTGATGGATGGACAAATGTAAAAGGCAAGCCATTGATAAGTGTTCTTGTTGTGTCTGTTAGTGGTCCCATCTTTCTAGCTGCACATGATTACTCAGACAAGTTCAAGACCGCCATCAACATTGCAGAAGCATTACTTGAACCAATTGAGCATATTGGCCCATACAATGTCATCCAAGTCATCACTGATAATGCTCCTAATTGTAAGGTAGCGGGAGCAATTATTGAGGATAAATACCCGAACATATTTTGGTCTGGATGTTTGGTTCACACATTGAACCTTCTGTTGCATGATATTGTCAAAAACAAAAATGAACAATACCAATGGATTGGTGATTTGTACAAGAAAGGCAAACAAATGATAAAATTTATTAAAAATCATAGCAATACCCATGGCCTTTTCCGCAGTCACTCGAGATTGGAGTTGCTAAAGATTGCGAAGACTAGATTTGGTAGCTATTACCTCACCTTCAGGCGCCTTTTGAAGGTAAGAGAGGCATTAGCTAGCATGGTATCAAGTCCACATTGGCAGGTGTTAAAGGAAAGGGCTACAAATGTAGCTGACATGGCAGGTTTTGAAATGGTGGAGGAGGCCGCTCTTGATGGGCAGTTTTGGACAAGTGTGAGGCAGGTATTGGATTTCACCAAGCCAATTTATCACATGATTCGGTTTGCAGATACAGACAAACCAGTGATTGGCGAGGTGTATGAGCAAATGGATACCATGTTGGGAGAAATAAAAGACATTGTTCATAATAGAGATCCCAACTTGTACAAACTGATTCATGATTGTGTGTGTGAACGGTGGAATAGGCTTAACCTTCCACTACATTGCTTGGCGTATATCCTTACGCCAAAATACTACTCTACATCTTGGTTGGGCCAACCTGCAGCAGGGGGTGGGTTAGGACCAAACCCCATTTAGATCAAGAGGTAACTAAAGGATATTTGGAAGCATTAGAAAAGTTGGTACCTGACGGAGGAATGTGCAGCTGTGCGCCTTGAAATAGGCAGATACTTCAGTGGCACTGGTTTGTATGGTAACTTCCATGCAATGGACGACAAAGATAAATTTGAATCTCTCACATGGTGGGAAACATATGGCGGCCACGGACTTTTGCCAAAATTGGCAAAAAAAGTTCTTTCACAGGTTGTAAATTCTTCTTCTGCAGAGAGGTGTTGGAGCACCTACAGCTATATACATAATGTGAAAAGAAACAGACTCAATGAAAACCGAGCAGAAAGCTTGGTTTATGTGCACTACAACTTGAGGTTGTTGAGTCATTACTGTGATCGGGCTAATGAGGATCCCACATATAAAATTTGGGACAATCACCCAGAGGATGACAATTTGGAGAATGGCATTGTACATATTGAAGAACTAGAAGAGGAACTTGCAAGGGATGAAAATGAAGCAGCAGCCATGCCACCTCCACCTCCACCTCCACCATCCAGTAGCAGTGCTCGAGGTCCGAGTCTAGTTCCTTTGCTGTCGCCACCTCCATCTACACCCTCGCGTGGAGGTTCTAGTTCTAGTCGTCGGTCTATGCGGGAGACTCCTAGAAGACCACCACGACCTGCTTATACTCCTGGAGACTCTCGTAGCAAGGGCCACATGTAGATTTACAGTTTACTTGTCTTTTTTAGTTTCTATTAGACTTTAGTTTTCATAATTGTTGAGTTTTGAGTCCTTGACTCTTCACTCTTGACTCTTTCATATCATAATGATATTTTTTGTAAACATTATATCACTGTGACAATGAAAATTTGAAGTTTGAAGTTGGGCCTTGGCAATAATAACTCATTGGTAATGATTGTGAATTATGAATATGATGCTTTGTGAAAGACTAAAGTTGTTTCATTTCATCTCATTATTCATGTTTCATTTTATAAATTTTTAACATTTCATATCATGTTAACAGTTAGAAGTTAGGACTTAGAAATATCTTCGATATTACTTCTTGTAATGGTTAAACTTAGCTTACAAGTACAACTTTGGTGATCAATGATGATAAATGTTATTGAATTTTCAATTCTGAAAGCTTGAAGTTGAAACTTTAATATTGAATTTGATGAATCATGATTTATAAGACTCAATATGTTGCAGTTGTAATATGTATTTTACTAACTTGTGGACATGGTTGATGACGATTATAATTTCTAGATGATTGATGTGATATGGTTCAATGATCAATCTATGTTTTTTTATGTTTTTTATGTCTAATTCATCATTCTACATGTTTTTGTTGACATATATGTATCAAAAATTAAAAAATATAAAAAAATATATATATTTTTAAAAAATCGCTCCCGGATTCGCTCCCAAACCGGGAGCTTCTGAAAATGGTCGCTCTCGCTCCCGTTTTCGCTCCCGCTCCCAAGTAACATTGTTGGCGAACCTTCTAGTTTTCAGGAGGTTGTTCACCATCAAGTATGGGTAGATGCTATTATGGAGGAATACAGCTCTATAATGGTCAATGATGTCCGGGTAGTGGTACCTAGGCCTCAGGAAAGATCAGTGATAGGTTCAATATGGATTTACAAGGTCAAATATGCTGCAGACGGTAGTGTGGAAAAATACAAAGCTAGGTTTGTGGCTAAGGGGTATGCTCAGAAGGAAGGGATAGACTACGAAGAAACCTTCGCCCTAGTTACCAGGTATACTTCTATTAGAACCGTGGCATCTCTTGCAACACAGATGGGGTGGGAGATTCATCAGATGGATGTCAAGACGGCATTCTTGAACGGGGTAATAGAAGAGGAAATATACATTGAACAGCCGGAAGGTTTTGGAACACATGAGAAGAAATCTCATATATGCAGATTAAAGAAAGCCTTGTGTGGGCTTAAACAAGCACCTAGAGCATGGTACGGTCGAATTGATAGCTACTTGCAGAAGATGGGATTCGTCAAGAGTGACGCAGACCCTAATCTCTACTATCTTGTCGTAGAGAATGAGCCTCTAATCCTAGTGTTATATGTGGATGATCTCTTCCTAACAGGATCATCCAGGCTCATCAAAGACTGCAAGAAGAACCTAGCAACAGAATTCGACATGGAGGATTTGGGACAGATGCATTATTTCCTGGGGTTGGAAGTTTGGCAGCAAAAGGGTGAGACCTTCCTTGAACAAGGGAAATATGCTACAGAGATCTTGAAGAGATTTAGGAAGCAGGATTGTAGACCTATGGCTACTCCAATAATCACCAATTGGAAGAAGATTGATGCATCAGAAGATAAACACGTTGAACCCACCTTGTACAAGCAGCTTATAGGGTCCCTGATGTATCTGGTCAACACCAGGCCAGACATTTGTTACGCTGTCAACACCCTCAATCATTTCATAGTGGAACCTAAGAGGGCGCACTGGGCATCAGCCAAACATGTTCTCAGGTATATACAAGGAATAGTCGAGCATGGACTATTGTACACCAGAGGCAAGGACATCGGGCTAAGTGGGTTCACTAACACAGATTGGGCTGGAAGTTCAATAGATCGGAAAAGTACAATTGGGTACTATTTCAACATTGGATCAGGAATGACCCCCTAGTGTAGTAGGAAACAGAAATTTGTGGCTCTGAGCTCAGCTGAAGCAGAATATATGGCAACTAGCACAGCGTCGTGCGAAGCCATATGGCTTAGGAAATTGCTTGTGAATCTATTCGTGAGAAGGATGGAAGCAACTAGGATCATGTGTGATAATCAAAGTTGCATCAAGCTCTCCAAGAATCCAGTATTTCATGATCGGTCGAAGCACATTGATATCAGGTGTCACTTTGTCGGAGACTGTGTCCAAGGAGGAGCAATGCAATCGAGGTACACTCCTACCGGAGAATAAGAGGCAGACATCCTCACCAAGGCTCTAGGAAGAACAAAGTTTGTTTATTTCAGGGAGAAGATGGGGATGGTAAAGAATCCATTTCAGTAGCAGAAATGGATAAGTGTCAAGAGTTGTAGTGCAGCGGTTAGCAGTGGTAGGGCTATGGGTAGCATGATGTAGCATGTTGAGAGGGAGTTGCAATACAGATGTGGCAGTGGCAATGGTAGTGTCATGGGCAGCATAACAGGAAGCAGCAGTGCAGGGGATGTGAAGCAGTAGGCCAAGCATCAACACAGGTACCGATGCGGAAGATCAGTGTGATGTTTCTATGGTGAAGCATTACTAGAGTACATTCCTCACTAAGACGATGTGTTGATTTTTGGTAGCATCGGATGTGCTCTAGCCATGAAAATTGGTGGAACGGCTAAGGCACATGAGATCTCCAAGAACCAGAAATCGTTTTGGGAAATTCCACCCGGATGAGGAGTTATTAAAATAATTAATATTTTTAATGGATTCCTAAGTCTAAACTTAAGAAAATAAAACTATTAATGGGCATTAATAAAGATAAGGGCGAGAATCTTCTAAGACGAGGATCAAGTTTGTTTTAATCTTACTCGTTGATTAGGGACTTAATCTCGGTCATTGATTAATCGACAAGAAAAGTATAAGAGAAGACTTGAGGATCATTTGGAGACACACTGGTAGATACTCAGTGTCTCAAGGAAAATCAATTCTCAAGAGAGGAGATCGATTATAGAGGGGGAGTTGCAGGGTGGAGGAAGAGGAGGGCATCAGCAACAGCCAGTGACTGAGGAGGAGGTGACGCAGGGAAAGTGGGAGATAGCGCAGAGAGAGACGCAGCCCTCATGTAGAGTGACGCAGAGCCACTCAAAGCCACGATGAGCCACACAGAGTGATGCATAGGTGACGCAAGAGTGGGAGCAGGGCCTCCAAAGTGTTAGAATGTCTCAAAGCGAAAGTCTCAGGTGTTTTTTTTCAGTTTCTCTGTAAAAGCAATTGCTACTGAAGATTAATAAAGCCCTCATCTGCTGCACCAGTTTTCCCGCATTAGGTTTTTCCGGGGACATTTGTCCAAAAGCCACTGTGTTGATGTGATTGGTTCTTGTGCATGAATTTTTCTCTGGGTAATTGTGTGATCACTGCAGTAGAATTTATTTTAATATTTGCTGAAGGGATTTCGTAAATAACTTATTGTGAATAATAAGTAGGTAAAATAAATTAGTTGCTGCAGTAGAATTTCAGTTTAGAAATTTTCACATATATCAAGCTTATCCTTAAATTGACTTAAAGTCTTAGTATCAAGGCATACACTAGTGTTGACTATGAATGGTACAGCAGCTTCTCTATTTTATCAGACTGTTAAGCTTTAGGACAAATCTAGGTCTTTCATCAACTCCTTATATAGGTAAATGAGAGGATCTTTATCTGTTGGACAAACATCATCAATAGCTGAACCCAAACATCATAGCTCCCTCTGAAGCCTTGCTTTGGGTAATCACCATGAGCTGCCCAGATTAGAGATGAAACTTTCCATGAGGTAATTGCAATATCAAAACTTTTAAGAAGCTTCAGGTCAAAGAAGAGAATTATGATGTGCTTCTTCATTCAAAGAGAAGAAATCCTCCTATATCTCAAGACAGTTGTATTATTTTTCACTGCTAGATGAAAGCTACTAATGTATCAAATTACCGGATCCATGAAGGTCCTTGCAACCAAGATGTCAAGGATCTGTAGTGCACATTCATCAAAGCATCTCTGTTGACAAGTCTAGTTACAAAGAATTGCACCAAAGTGCTATGCACTTCTTCTCCTAGTTGTTCTTCAAGATTGAAAGCTTCAATTGTGCTGCAGTTTCTTTTACAGTAGGATCCCTGTAGCTTCTTCTTAGACTTTCATGATGCATAATGCAGAACTGAAAGGAGACCATAGATGTGGCTGAGCTAAATATGTTGAGATGCCATACATATAGAAGAGTTGATATAACCAAGCATCACTACTGTGCAGACTTTTTATTTCAGATCTTTCAAACTTCCAGGACCATTCCCTTTTAGGACTTCTACCTGCTGACGTGTCTTCAGCAGAACCTCTGCTCTAAAAGTTCAAGGACATTGTTTCTTCAAATCCAAAAAAAAGAATTAAAGAATGAAAAACTTCCACTACTTGATGCCAGAAGCTATCCTTCTTTCCAATGTAACCAAAAACCTATATATAGTGGGATCTCAGAGTAGCCATTGTAAATAAAAGAAATCTCAATAGGTCTGAGCTGATGTAGATTGTGCAAATCAAGGATCTCATACAGAGGCATATATTCTTATCTCTGTATAGACTATAGATGCATTAACCCTTTTATTCTATTATCCAAAACGATGATGAGCCTTTACTGATGATTCATCAACCTATGATTTCTTTTCTAGTCTCTTTTGTATGGAGAAGATCTTGAAGAGAAACTCGGAAAGTTGACAGAGAGGTACAAATGTCGACATACTATCTGTTGACCACTACCGGTCAACCGCCCATAGCAGTACACCCCCTTTTCTTCGCAAAAAGGGGTAGTGCTTGATCGACATGTCCGTGCCATTCGACAGTCATCGACAGCATGATCAATTTATGTTGTAAACCCAGTCTGCATGTATAAATTGTAAATAATCTTAGCAGATATGAGTCATGTCTGTAAATTTCCTAGGTGGACCTAATTTTCTAAGTGATAATCTACGTCCCGGAAGGTTTTTCGTCTCACCGATCCATGATCGGCAGAGTTTTCCTTCAGCCTAACCCCAAAGCCGGGATGGATTTTGTCATTAGAATCTTAGGAGAATCCTAGTGTGTTAATCTGCTAGATTATAGTTGTGTCGCAGAACTGGGTGATTTATGAGGGTCTATGTCAGATGGGTATTCCCTCTTAAGATGTAAAGTTGTAAAAGTCTTGATGTAAAGTGTCTTGAGGGTTAGAAAATGTTTTAATCCCCTCATAAGTCCTAAGTCCTAGGTCCTAGGTGATTTTTCCAAAGGCTAAGTTCGAGGATCCATTTAAAAAAAAAAAAAAAAAAAAAAATTAAAATAAATAAATAAATAACTGAAAATTTAAAACAAATAATAAAATAATAAAATAAATAAAAAATAAAAAGAAAATAAAAATAATAATAAAAAATTATAAAATAAAGCAAAAACCCTAAAAAATAATAAAATAATAATATTTTGAGTAAATACATGCAAAATTTCATTTTTTAATGAATTAACAAATTCGACGGATGAGATTAAGAGATGTCTTGATCCCCATCGACGGTCGAGATCATTTCAACATGGAACACTCGAACTAGCCTTTGGGATCTTTTCCTTTAAATAGGGTGCTAGGGGTCATTAGAGATCATTCGGTCTGTGAGTCTTGTGCTGAAGAAGCTCTCTTGTAATCTGTTTCTGGTTAATAAAAGAAGACTTTGGGGTTCAAATCTTGTTGGTGTTACTCTCTGGAAGTGCTGTGAGCTATTTTATTTTCTGCATATTTTGTTTTTTAGCCATTAATAACAGCTTATTTTAAAGTATTGTGAGCACAGGTGTCTTGTTCACTTGCTAGGGTTTGAATGGTATTAGGGTTTCTGGAGTAATGGCAGGTATCTCCATTACTTTTTGAGATCTAGTATCATTTTCTCTCTCTTTACTGATGGTTGAAGTGAGCTGTGCAGAAAACCCCTACTAAAGAAGACTAGTGGGCGTTTGGGGAAGTTCTAGGCTGAACCAGCCAACTCCCGCAGGCTCTTCCTTGCAGAGCCCAGCTAATTTTTACCCTGGGTTAATCATTCAAATTTACTTTTCTGGTTTGCATGAGAGATTTCTGAAGTTTTTCATAATAAATCTGATATTCTGAAAATATTACTGTTGTTATCGCTAAATCTGGCTGTTAAAGGGTCAAGATCTGTAAATTATTCAGTTGATCTGGGGTTTTAAAATTTGTTTTATGCATATATTATGTT
Organism: Pinus tabuliformis; assembly: GCA_031772625.1. NCBI lineage: Eukaryota > Viridiplantae > Streptophyta > Pinopsida > Pinales > Pinaceae > Pinus > Pinus tabuliformis. The sequence goes on from CM062809.1 coordinate 57,929,564, forward strand.
AGGGTTTTTCTTTTCTCTTGCAGATTACAGGTACATGTGATCTAGAAATTTTCGGGGTTTCATCAGGCAAATTTTGAGCCGGGAATTTCAAATATAAATTTTGTGGAAAGCTGCATTTTTTTGGGTTTCTAAGGCAATTGGTTTACTGTGGCCTGGAGCTTTCAAATTCCTTCTGAAAGCTTGGCTTTGGACCTGTGCTCTCCCATCTACCATGCCACGCCTCACGCAGTCTTGATCCGAGGCTGCAGAATACATATTGGGGTTTACTGGCAATTTCTTTCGATTATCAGTTCAAAGCTGCCTGCGTCCCTTGGCTCTCAGCATAGCATACACTTGTGTTTTTTGGGTTATACATCGGTCAAAAGAGGAGCACAGCTGCATAAATTCAATCGATTATCCTTGATACATAATCTCTGCCGTGGAGTTTTCTCAAAGTTGCGTCCAAATTCATGGTCTGTCAGCAAATACGCCTTTCTCCACCAGCCATCACGTCCTCCAACCTCCAAGCACCTTGCAAAAGATCGTGCCTTTTCCCGCCTGCAAATTTCTTTCTGTTTCCGCCACAAGAAGCACGTTCTTCTAGGGTATATGCTGGTCATCGCATTTGCAAATACAATATTCCGCCATTAGAACAGCGAGGACGCAGATACTGGCCGGATTGCATGTGCACGCATTTGTTGGTATACTCTCAGAGCGTTGTCGTTGATCAGGTGTTTAACGTGAGGTAACCGCAGTATTTCGCACGAACAATTGGGTGAGTTTCGATTCGATTTAATAGTTTTTCCTTGACCCTCGCGGACAGTGCATCATCGCATCTCTGTCAATACGCCCAAGATCGGCCCGCAAGCCTGTCGAGCATTCCACTGTCACCTATGCTCACGTTAAATTCTTTAGGGGGTTACACGTTCAGTCATTTTTTTTGCTCTATGTTAAGCTAGGGTTAGGATGTGTCTTAGGTTCAGTGTTTAGTCAGATTTTTTTTTATTGTTTTAAATTTAATGTTTTGATATACGATTGCGTAGTTAAGTGTTAGTTTTAGGATTATGGTTTGGCATTAGAAATAGTTTCCTTTTTGTTTTAGATTAAAGCTAAGTTGTATTTAGGACTCAAATTTTTTTTTTTTCTTTGTTTAGCCATAGTTTAATTTTTATCAATTTTAAATGTTAGATTTATTCCAATGTTTCATTTTTTTAGATTTTTTATATATAAAAAAAAAAATATATATATATATATATATTTCTTTTAAGTATAGATTTAGATTTTATTTAGTTTTAGCTTTAAAAAAAAAAAAAAAATTGCCATAAATTTGAAAAGCAATAAAAAGGCATTGTGGAAATTTTTCCAGGATTTAGTTTTTCTCAGAAAATTGTCACGTCATAATTTTTTTTTTTTTTTTTTTTTTTTAATGCTGAGGATTTAGATTTTCGATTTATGCACACGAATGATTATCTTGACGATTTAGCTGCATATATGTGATCTCTGGTTGTTGTTTAAAGCATTTACTCTTTTAAGTTGTTGAGCTATTGAGCCTTTATGGTTATCTTGTATCTGGCAAAAGTTAAGCTTTACATGATAAATGGTTGTTCTTCATGGTTTATATTGCTGCAGTATCTGATACTTAATCGATTAAACATTAACTCCACAAGGCACTGGTCCGCTAAATTAATAAATTCATTTTAGTGCTTCGTGTCTCCCAAACCAACTAGTCGACAGTTGGTCTCCTTCACCTCGTAGGGTCTACCCCCCTTAGCCGCGGGAGACAGGATTAAACGGAGGGATCAGGGATCAGAGTGACAGTCCCTGGTCTGAGCGTTGTCGTGTCAATCTGTGCGACAACACTAATCCATGGCCATGATTTTTCCACAACTTAGATTGTGAACAAGTCTTATCACCAGAACTCAAAAAAAAAACTTGTTAGAATGTTATGACTACTTTGTACTGCAATACATAACACAACTTTCAATGCTGAGTCTATGTATGTATGTAGGATAATGTTATGTAATATTCCTAATTAGCCCCAGCTAATTGGAATATTCGATTTTGCCATATTTTGCCTTCTATAGTTATTTTGTAAATAAAAAGGTGAGAAAGGGGGACATAACTCACTTTTAGAATAAAAGTCACTTCCTAGTAGCACAACGTTGCGACTTAAAGGGAGAGCCAAGGGGGCCAAAAGGGGGACGCAAAAATGGAACCCACGCAGACACATGGAGGGACTGCGCAGGAGGGGAGGAACACGTGGCAAAAGGGGAATCACGCAGGAGAAGGTGAGCATTGAGATTGAGAGAGGCAGAAGCTATAAAAGAGAGAGGAGCCCCCTCATTTTGATCATTCAGTTATGTGCATTTTCAGCTAGTCATTTCGACTTCTGAGCACGCTGGCTGTTTAGCTGGTCTACAGCGTTGTTTAGTGCATTGAGTGTCTCCGTACGGAGACCTCACCCTTAGCCCCGGGGGACTTTGAGTCCCTGCTCGGGCAAGGTATTTCTATCGGCATTTCAGCAGTAGTTTTATCAGCATTTCAGTAGCAGTTTCATCAGCATTTTGGAGGACTACGCGGCACTTGGAGAGGGACGCAGTTCTTTTGGGTTGTAGTGCTCGATTGGGGTTTGCAGGTGGAGTTATGCTGGGAGATTGAGCAGGGGTCCAGCTCTTGTCTCATTGGAGGATTTTTGGTAGGGTTCAGGCAATGTTTGAGGCAGAGTTTAGAGGGGTTTACTTCAGTGGCAGCGCAGGGCATTGAGGAATTACGTAGAACCCCAAGAGGGTGTTTTTCGGAGGTCGGCCATTCCATGAAAGCTTTCTGGGTTTTTCTAGGTTTCTTGGGTAGAGCCCAAATCCAGAGTTTCAGACTTTTCCGAGGAGGGGAGCAACCCCAAATCATCATTTGTTTTCTAGCAGCACAGCAACAGCATCCACACAAAGAGGACATTCTTGTCATTCTGAGAGTATTTCTTCACTTGCCTTGTGTAAGTCGAGGTGTCATCTGTCTAATCACCTCTTGTACTCATTTTATTGCTCAGTATAATAAAATGGCTTAGCATTTCTCGTTGCATTTCTTGTGTATCTGCTTATATTTCCGGTTTACATTATTATATGATGTTCCACTGTTATTTTATCACTTCTGGGTTATTATATCACTTGCACATATTTGGTTGGAGTTTTTGCTAGGGTTTGAGGAATATTCTGGGTTAGGAATATTACATGTTAATAATGGTCTTCCTGTGGAAATGATGTCATGCCAATAGAAATCTTCATTGTAAAGGGATAAGAGACCACACTTACTGCAGAAGCTATCTCAATACATATATAGAACCATAATGACTACAGGATCAACTTACATGAGTGAGATGATATCCAAAGCATACTACTGGTTTGTGCATAACCCTTAGTTCACAAAATTCCCAAAAAGAGAGGACGCTTGAATGCCATGACCCAATGATTGGTATGCCCTCCAGTTTTCCCCCAATAACTTCACATCAGTTGCAATCATGTTTGGATTCCCAACTGAGGAATGAATCAATTTCTTCCCCACATCAATCATCATTTTTTGTATCCTCACCACCTCATTCCAGGTGATCGCCATGTTGTTTGATTCTAATCTTTCCCACAGGCTGAGCCAAGATTATGGCTCTGATACCACTATAATGTTCCTAAACATGAACGTAAGTGATGTAAAAAGCATGCAAACAATCCAGCAATCAGAAAAACGAAATATACACTAAGCACCCATGGAAACACTGGAAATAGAGAACTGTTGAGCCATTTTACTACTTCTTTGGGAGCAAATACAATAGTAAAATAAAATGGTGCACCTGGGATTGTCTCAATGGACAAGCACGACCAAACCCAGATGAGAAAATGTTGAACTGAAGGCTGTTACAACTACTACAACAAACTTAATTGCGTTGCCCCAGAAAACTGCTCTGTCTGCTGACTTCGAAGGGCTGGAATCACTGCATCCCGTGCTCAGAAAATTATGAGATTTCACCTCCTTGCTCCTTGGCCTAAACCTAGCAAAACCCACAACGTAATTGGCCAAATATTGACCTCGGAATTTTGGCCCAAATTCCCCTTAGCTCCTCTAGCTGCTCGTTGAGTTGGGACCCCTATTTGACCGCTTAGATCTACCCTGAAAATTCAATAAAATCAGGAGTGTGATCCTTGCCCAAAACCCAGAAAACCCAGAAAGGGTTTACCTTGGTTCTAACCATCAAAAACTGACCTTTTACAGTTTGGCCCTCCTCTAATTTTGAATTTTGTTGCTGTGACTCACCCTGTCAATCTTTGCTCTCCCAACTCCAGCAATCCTCCTCAAATGGCCCTCCAAGTGATCTCCTACTTCTCTCGGCCAGCTCCAGCTCTATAATTCCTTCCTCCAACTCCCACGTGAGCCTAGTGATTGCTCTCTGCGCAGGCACATGTAATTGTAAATCGGACTGCTGGGATGCTCGCTCTGTTGTCTCTAAACTTGCAAGAAAGGTTGGCCCTTTGCTGCTCTCCCAATTCTCTAACCCTCCCGGCATATTCTTGATCACTGATAGCTCCAAACTCCCCTTGCATATTCTCCAGCTAGCCAGAAATACGCACTCTCTGTTGCAGCTGAATGGTAGTGCTATAACACACTCCCGGAACTCCTGAAATACTTATGGAACTGCCTCTCTAGGGCGGGCACGAATGGTCCCCCAAAGTAGAGGTTGAATCTCCCGCTTGAGAGATTCGTGGCTAAACAGTCAGTTGACTTAGCTAAACAACAGAGTGAACAGTCAAGTAATTTTGATTGCAAGGTGTAAGAATGAATCCAAAATGAGAATTGCACCCTCCTTATAACTCCTTGGGCCTCCCTAGCCTCATGTGGGCCCCTCCATCCACCTATTTGACTTTCCCTTCAAGCTATTCGAATCGGCCAATTCGAACTCCCATGTGAGTGGCCCCCACATTCCACTAGCAACGAAATAAAGTTGAATTGCCTCCTAAGTCCCCAAGTCAAAAATGATGGGTTCTCTTCCTTAGCCAAAATTGTGCAGAATAGTGTAGCAGCACCCTGTTACAAATTTATTTGAGAAGGGACATGACAGTCCTCCCCTCCCAAATGTTGTTTGCCCTCAAGCAACCTCACAGCTGGGTGCTCCAAAATGTGCTCACCCTCCCATGTGGCATCCTATTCCAGCAAGCTCTTCCAATGCACCAAAAATCGCTTTTCCTCAAGCAATGCCTGAGCAAACAACCTCTCTCTCTGTTGCTCCCCACTCTCATTGCAAAATGTGCCAAGGCCCTAGATGTGCCACTGGATCATGCCTGACCTCTGTACTGTCCTGATATGGAAGAATCCTTCAATACCAGGATCCGAGGCAATCCTGTCAAACATGAAGCTACCCTCGCTCCACTCATTATCCTGCCTGGTGAAAGTACCAGAAGTCCCCTGCTCCATCAGTGGCTCACTAAAGCCCAATGGAAGTTCTGTATGATCTCCCCCTGCAGTAGTCGGCGCATCCCTAAAGGTTATTGGGTTGTGAATAGTTGTGATGCCCCAGTTCCCTGCTAGTCCCAGAGTGGTGCCAACATGCTGACGCTGCGCTACTCTAACTATGTCATACTCCCCATCGTGCGCAGTCAGTATCCTCATCTCCTGCAACTCGGTGGTGGAATATTGAAAGAGGCGAGACACATCCTACCTAGGCATCTCCATGGCACCCAGTCCTACCCATCCAAATCTAACTTCGAACGTGTGCAGCAACAACAAATTTTTGCCTCCCATATGATGAAACCCTCTGTGAACCCTATATCACTCTCTGCCACGGCTTCGCTCATCACGAGTGATCTATCGATCAACTGAATCCCTGCATCCCATAGCCAGACCTGCTGCAGCATAGCCCTGTCAACCAATGGAAACCCTCTGGCCTTCATCTCTAGTCCTTGCATGTGATCACTATATAGGCTCCATATGGGCTAATTTGATGCATGCTAATCTACACTGTGCCTGCCACTGTGTAGTACCGATGATCATTGGAAGCCACGTGTGCCAAAGAGCTACCCCCTGAATGCAACCAAAAGATGGGTATCTGATACTCGTAATCGACTCAAGGTATGTGGATATCTCCTGTCCCTGCCAACCATCTCCCCTGGGTTTGCAATTCGCCTTCTCGATAATGTTCCAATATAAGGTCTGGAGCCCGGACACATATTGGGAAACTACCTCAGTCGTAACTGTTATCCTCTGCTCATGCTCAGTCCCGACATGCCCTGAGAAAAGAGTGACACATATCTCCCTCGGGACTAGATCCCTAGACGTAGGCTCGATGATGAACGATATGCCACCCCTACAGATGATCACCTCATCCCCCAACCTGTGGCTGTCAACTGATGCACTAACCCTACGCCACTGCTTAAAAGTCTCCCCCCTAGTGCGCTAAGTCTCACCCAAATATCGTAGGTGAGCTCCTCGTCCCACGTGGCTCATGCCCAATGTGTAGAAAGTCGACAGCAAAATCGACTGCACCTATGAGGGATGTAGAAGACGGTCAAGCATGTGAGTCCCCTTGGATACCATCAAGCATCGCTCAATTATGTCCTCATCAATCCTAGGTGAACTACGCCCAAAGGTATGCTCGGTGTTTCCGTCCAAGGGTCTCCATGGAGGCAACACTCCATGGCCACGTTGTGCAACAATATACACCCTTGCATACCACCGATCATCCCAGTACTCCTCAACATGCCACTATACACCATGGCCTACCCTTGTACACCGCCGGATACCCTCGGCTATGGCTATGCCATCCTGTACTGGCCTAGGTCCCGCGTGTGTCACTGTATCTATCACTCCCCACATGTACTCAATGTGATGTGAGGCATTCCCACTCCCTAGCGCAGTCCAACATTCTATGGCACACCACCCTGCATCTCCATGCTCCTCTGCAGGCCCCTACTCCTCGCTCCAGAGCCCCACACACCACTGGATGCTATGGTCTAATGTTGGGTTTGTATGCATCAGACTCCATCCCTCTACATAATATTGGACGCTATGACATAACTCTGTGTAGTCCTGTGCACCACTGCCCACTGTCGTACCACCCTATAACATACAGTATCCAGCATGGGCCAAAATATCGACCTCTCTCCTAGTACGCCCCTCCATGATGAGGGCTACATCCCCCCATCTGCTCTGAAAGACCTGAGCAGCCCGACTCCCACATGCTAACGGAAATGACACTACTGTGCCTATGCTCAATAGTCCCTAGGTCCCATATGCTAGTAAGAGAGCACTCTCTCCATACAATGCCCTATCTGATAGCTTGTCAATGCCACCTCCTCCTACCAGCTCCTGCCAGAGAAAGCTAGTCACCCTATGACTCCACGCACTATCAATATGCCAAGACAACTCATGAAACCTGTCTACTCGCCTGTCAAACCATCCTGTCACTAGTGCTGACTGGGGCACTGAAGGAGATTTGAAAATGTGGGTGTGCTCAAGCGTCAAATCCATCCCGTAGCTACTACCATCACCTACCAGCTCTATGATGTGATGGAAAATCCCAGCTAGATCCCAAAAATAGTCCGACCCTCGAGTCCCTCTAGTAATCCATGGCCTCTACTGACATGTGGCCATGGATGTATCCAACTGCCTAACCTGCTCCATCGAGTACCAGCGCAATACCTCTAACCATCCAATCCCAAAGGAGAGATCGAATGTGTAATCCTCTATGGAAGGAACAAGCCCTCCAAGCTTATGTGGTATCATGCTCAGGTCAGTCCTGCTAACCTGTCAACCCCCTCGGGTACGTCTAGACAACTCGACCTCCCTCAATCCAACGCATAAGGGTGGGTTGATAACTCTATAGACCTCGCCAATGGGCCTCTAAAGTGCATTGTGTTGAAAACCCAACGCGTGACCTCTATGTTGCCCCTCATCAATGGCTAGCCCAAGGGATGGCTGCACATCCTCCTCCATCATGGGCTCGACATGAGCCTTCGACTGCTCCTCCATAGAAAACCCAATATGCACGATATGCTCACCAGTGAGCTGCAGGCGACTGTCGTCTAGCAACTTCGTCATAGATCTGGAGGTCTCTGTACCTATCGGCTCCTCAACCACAGTGGAGCTGTCTTCTGGCACCTCACCAACCTGTGGTGCATTGTTATCACCTGAGAACTTGGTCACAACCCCGAATACCTCATCAATGGGTGTATGCTCAACTATCTCTTTGCCAACCATGACCCCTTCAACTACTCTTTCATCTTTTTTCTTAATACTTCCCATCATCCCCGCAAAATCCCACTGAATCTCCATTGCTTTATGCATACCCCTTAGTTCACAGAATTCCCAATAAGAGAGGGACACCTGAATGCCATGACCCAATGATTGGTATGCCCTCCAGTTTTCCCCCAATAACTTCACATCAGTTGCAATGATGTTTGCATTCCCAACTGAGGAATGAATCAATTTCTTCCCCACATCAATCATCATTTGTTGTATCCTCACCACCTCATTCCAGGTGATCGCCATGTTGTTTGATTCTAATCTTTACCACAGGCTGAGCCAAGATTATGGCTTTGATACCACTGTAATGTTCCTAAACAGGAATGTAAGTGATATACAAAGCATGCAAACAATCTAGCAATTAGAAAAACGAAATATACATTAAGCACCCATGGAAACACTGGAAATAGAGAACTGTTGAGCCATTTTATTACTTCTTCAGGAGTAAATATAATAGTAAAATAGAATGGTACACCTAGGCTTGTCTCAATGGACAAGCATGACCAAATCCAGGTGAGAAAATGTTGAACTGAAGGTTGCTACAACTGTTGCACCAAACTTAATTGCGCTGCCCCATAAAACCACTCTATCTACTGACTTCAAAGGGTTGGAACCACTACTTCCCATGCACAGAAAATTATGCGATTTCAGCTCCTTGCTCCTTGGCCTAAACCCAGAAAAACCCACAAAGGAATTGGCCAAATGTTGACCTTAGAATTTTGGCCCAAATTCCCCTTAGCTCCTCTAGCTACTGGCTGCGTTGGGACCCCTGTTTGACCCCTTAGATCTGCCCAAAAAAATCTATAAATTTTGGAGTGTGATCCTTGCCCAAAACCCAGAAAGGGTTTCCCTAGGTCCCAACCTTCAAAAATTGACCCTTCACAGCGTGGCCCTCCAATTTCGAATTTTGTTGTTGTGACTAATCCCGTCAATCTCTGCTCTCCCAACTCCAACAATCCTCCTCAAATGGCCCTCCAAGTGATCTACTACTTCTCCCAGCTAGCTCCAACTCTACAATTCCTTCTTCTAACTCCCACGTGACCCTAGTGATGGCTCTCTACGCAGGCCCAGGTAACTGTAAATCGCACTGTTGGGATGTTGGTTTTGTTGGCTCCAAACTCGCAAGAAAGTTTGGCCCTTTGTTGCTCTCTCAATCCTCTAACGCTCCCAGCAAATGCTTGATCACTGATAGCTCCAAACTCCCCTTGCATATTCTCCAGCTTGCCAGAAGTACGCACTTCCTGTTGTCGTTGAATGGTAGTGTTGTAACACACTCACGGAACTCTTGAAATACTTATGGAACTGCCTCTCTAGGGCAGGCACGGATGGTCCACCGAAGTAGAGGTTGAATCACCCGCTTGAGAAATTCGTGGCTAAACAGTCGGTTGACTCAGCTAAACAACAGAGTGAACAGTCAAGTAATTTTGATTGCAAGATGTAAGAATGAATCCTAAATGAGAATTGCTCCCTCCTTATAACTCCTTGGGCCTCCCTAGCCTCATGTGGACCCCTCCATCCACCTATTCGACTTTCCCTCCAAGCTATTCGAATGGACCAATTCGAACTCCCAACTGGGTGGCCCCCACATTCCACTAGCAACCAAATAAAGTCGAATTGCCTCCTAAGTCCCTAAATCGAAAATGATGGGTTCTCTTCCTTAACCAAAATTGTGCAAAATTGTTAGGTCCCTATAATACTAGTGATTACCCCATTACTGTTGTAGTTGTATCCCTTATTAATATTGTTGCACCCCTACTGTCCCCATATTTTTATCACTGTGCCCCCTAGAATCCCTCTATTGTTATTTTTGTGGCTTTATATTATTATTGTTAGGTCAGCTGGGTTATATTGTGACTCCTTAGACTCCTATATATAGAAAGGAGGTTTTGTCATTTGAATCATCGAAAAATTGTTCATTTGTGTAATGTAAAGGAGGTTGCCCCCTCGAAGAGCCTGAATTCTAAGGCGTTCAACTATCTTTTCTATCTATTTGTGCGCTGGTTTCATAACATTTGGTATCAGAGCTTTGGATTCTAAGGTTTCGATGCTCCAAATAGGTCATCATGGCATTTTGGCTATAACTTTTTTTCTGCGATGTTTCAGAAGCGAAAAAAAAAACCCATTTGAGAAGAAATCGCACTGAACCTCGCGTCCAAATTTCAGAGTTTTTCGCGCTATATTTGTGAAGATATGATTTGAGAAAGTTGGTCTTTTTGCAGACTCCTGAATTACATTCCAAACAGGTGACCTAGGGAAAATCGTCATAACTTTATCTCTGAGCATCGGATTGAAGTTTCGTAAGAAGCTACAGAAAGAGGACGGATTGTAGTTTCTTGTATATATTTTTCAGAGCCAAAGGTCGAAACAGGGACACATGGCATGTCGTACAAGTTCGCTCTACTGAAGTAGTCTATAATCAGGTCACTGTGGAAGATTTGGCATAACTCTTCCTTGGAAAATCCAATTTGGATCAGATTGGTGGCACTGGAAAGAGGACACAAAGGGCTACTGCAGGTCACAATTTCAGAACTGGATGATCCAAAATTACAGAGATACATCAAAGGCAATTTCAAGCTCCTTCGAAGTGAAAAAAGGTGTGTAGAATTTTTAAAATTTTTTCTTAAGCTTGGTTTGAAAAATTATTTTGAAGAATTTAAAAGGCATAGTAGAGCATTATTATCAGTAATGGATGCCCCGAGAAAAGAAAATGTAAACACCTAGTAAGCAACCTGAAAGCGCTACATGACTCATGAAAAAGAGGAAGAAATGCTACATGATATATCAAAATTACAAGACCAAGTGCAACAAATGTCACTCTCACAGAAGCTAACAGAAGCTAAGATAAATGGCGTGGAATCTAAGATAAAGGGCATGGAAGCTAAGATGAATGGCATGAAAGCTAAGATGGACGATTTGAAGACAGATTTGAAGATAGACATGGAAGAATTGAAGATAAATATGAATAAGTTGCTACAAGAAATGGTCACTAATGGTGAAAGGGTAGTAAAGGAAACTCATGATGAGAACAAAAGAAATGTTAATCATGATTCCATAGACTTTAATGTTGGATCGAAGACCCACCATATTCCAAAAATCGATATGATGGCAAGGACCCTGCGACATGGATATTACAGATGGAGCAATTTTTCGATCTCAATAATGTGCAAAACACACAAAAGGTACGTATTGCAACTTTATATTTGGAACCAAATCAGTTTGTATGGTATCAATGGCTTTGCTCTCGTAAACAAATTATCACTTGGGCAATTTTTACGGAAGAATTGACAGCACATTATGAGGACACAAAAAGCAACACTTTTTTTAGCCAATTGATAAGCCTCAAACAAAAGGGTTCAATAATGGCGCACATTGAGGAGTTCCAAAAATTGAACATAAGAGTAAAAAATATTCCAGAGGAGCATAGGATTGATGTGTTCATAGGGACTTTAAAAGATAATATCCAACATGATGTTCGTCTTTGGGAACTTGATTCATTAAAGAAGGCATTCAGGTTAGCATGAAAAATGAAAAGCAAAATTATGGCAACCAGGAAGCATACCAGTCACAACTATAAAGATGAAAGTGTTGTTAACCCTAGCCTTCTACAACCTATAAGGTTGACACCACAACAATTGGAAGAAAAAAAGAGCAAAAGGACTTTGTTACAGTTGTGATAGCAAATACACTAAAGGTCATAAGTGTGCTGAGAAGAAATTACTCTACATAGATTGTGAAGAGGAAGAAGAAAAGGAGCAAGAAAGGCCAAAAGAAGAGGATATACTCCAGGAACAAACCCTAGATAAAGAAGAAATGAATTCGACCATATCTTGTAATGCATTGGCTGGAATCAGTGTTTTTAAAACCGTTTTTAGAAACGGGTTACCGGTCTAACCAGCCGGTTAGCAAGGCCGCCGGTCTAAACCGGCCAAAAAACCCGGTTGGAAAGGCAGTTTCTCCAATTTTTGGCCCTAAACGGTGAAAACCGGCCGGTTTAGGACGGAATCGGCCAGTTTGATACGTCCTAAACCGGCCGGTTTTAGGCATGCCAAGCATAACTTGCAAAAAGCAGATTTCTGACTGGTTTTGCATCAGCTTAAACAGCTCATAGTACCTGTGATCTTCATCACTGTGCAAGGTATTTAAGTATATGAGAAATGGACGGAGCCCTAGCTATATGCCTACAACCAGTATGTCTGAATTGAAGAAGTTTGAAGCCCTTGAAACCTTCAAACTATAGCAATTTTCATCAATGACACAAGGACCGGCAAGAGATCTGAAGAACATTTTTCCCTATATCGGCTGCTGGGAGCATCAAACTACCTGTGGAAGATTTAAAGTTAAATTACAATAACTTTGGTATATTGATGGATGTGCCTCTGTTGACTAAGTAATGCATGATTAAATGCTCAGAGATTACCTGTAGTAGTAGTATGTGGAAAAACCTGTTTATTAGAACGATACATCTACCCATAAGCACTATACATGTAATTCATAGTACTGAAGGTTGTACCAGAGTTGAAATATGCACTAATCTTTATGCTTTGATGAATGTATAACAGTAATGACATGCCTTTGAATGACACTGAGACCATAAGGAAAAGGACTTTATAACAGTGAAACAAATGTGGCTACCAGTGTTTTGTGTGTTGAAAGTCTGACTGAAGATGACTGTTTTAGAAATTGTGCTTCAGGCAGTAAATGGACTAATGCACAAACTTGTGCCATATTTGTGTATCTGTACTTGTGCCTCATTGCTTATGTATTTTGTCGATGATATGTATTGCACTCGGTGCCATTTTGATATATTCACCTTTACATGGTATATAAATGAGCAATCTTTGCATATTTTGTCTCTATTGGCTTGGAATCATGGTATTAAATCTTAAAAATAGTTTTTTTCATTAAAAAATAATTATTTAATGTATTTTTCTAAAACCGGTTCGTTTAGACCAAACCAGTCCCGGTTAGACCGGTTCCGGTCGGTAAACCAGTTCATTAGGTGGACCGGTCCGATCACCGGTTCCGATTTTAAAAACATTGGCTAGAATTACCACTCCTCAAACCATCAAGATAGAAGGACAAATCAAGAACAAAAAAGTAATGGTGTTGATTGATTCAGGAAGTACCCACAATTTTATTCATTGTAAGGTAGCAAAAGAATTGAATTGCTTCCTATATCCAGCACCAAAGTGTCAACTGATGGTTGCAAATGGAGGAACGATAAATTGCTCTGGAAAGTGCCATAATATCAAGCTATCCATGGGAGAATATGTATTGAAGAGCCCAATGCTTTCCATTCCAATGGGAGGTGCTGATGTTGTACTAGGAGTCCAATGGCTACAGTCCTTGGGTACAATAGCTTTTAATTTTCAAGAACTTTTCATGAAATTTTCTGCAGAAGGAAAGGAAGTTAAATTAAGGGGTATTGTATGGAAACCGAGAAAGATAATCAACTCTAACGGTATGACAAAGCTTTTAAAAAAAGAACAAAGAAGTGTAATTGCACAATTATATTCGCTAGATGTTTCCACATCGAAATCATCTATTTCTCTAGATCTCCAAAAAGTCTTAGACAATCATTCCAAGGTATTTGAAACTCCCAAAGGTCTCCCACCTATTCGTGATCATGATCATGCTATTCATCTGATTCCAAGAAGTGTTCCTCCAAACATCAGGCCATATAGATATCCCTATGCCCAAAAGAATGAAATTGAACGTATGGTTGCAGAAATGCTGAAGGCTGGTATAATTCAACCTAGTCAAAGTTCTTTCTCTGCTCCAGTAGTATTGGTGCACAAGAAGGATGGATCATGGTGCATGTGTCCGGATTATAGGGAGCTCAACAAGCTCACTATTAAAGATAAGTTTCCCATTCTTGTCATTAATGAATTACTGGATGAATTGCATGGATCAATTTACTTCACCAAGTTGGATCTTCGTTCAGGATATCATCAAATCAGAATGAAGATTGAAGACATTCTGAAAACAGCGTTTAGAACTCATGAGAGTCATTATGAATTTTTGGTCATGCCTTTTGGCCTTACCAATGCACCTTCTACATTTAAAGGTTTGATGAATTCCATTTTCAAACCCTTCCTTAGAAAATTTGTGTTAGTATTTTTTGATGATATACTAATCTAGAGCAAGTCTTGGAAGGATCATGTTGAACATGTTGACAGGGTACTACAACTATTGGAGGAGAAACAATTATATGCAAAAGGATCCAAATGTTTCTTTGGAGTACAAGAGGTGGAATATCTGGGTCATGTTGTATCTCATGAAGGAGTTAAGGTAGACCCTAGCAAAATTAAAGCCATTAAGGAATGGAAAATCCCAACATCCATAAAGCATCTAGGAGGATTTCTTGGGTTGACAGGATATTATCGCAAGTTTGTTAAGAATTATGGGAGAATAGCAGCACCTCTAACAACATTATTGAAGAAAGATGCATTTTCATGGACTCCAGAAGCAATAAAGGCCTTCGAACATCTTAAAGAGGCAATGTGCCAAGCATCGGTCTTAGCTACACCGGACTTCACAAAACCTTTATTGTGGAATGTGATGCTTCAGGAAATGGAATTGGTGTTGTTTTAATGCAAGATGAAAGACCCATTGCTTTTGAAAGTCGTCCAATCAAGGGAAAGTTTTTACACAAAGCTATTTATGAGAAGGAAATGTTGGCAATACTACATGCACTTAAGAAATGGCGACCCTACCTAATGGGAAGACACTTCAAAGTAAAAACGGATCATGATAGCCTTAAATACTTTTTAGAACAAAGATTATCCTCTAAAGAGCAACAAAAGTGGGTCACAAAGATGTTGGGTTATGACTTTGAAATCATCACAAAAAAGGGAAGCAAAATGTGGTGGCAGATGCACTCTCAAGAAAGGATGAGGATGTGGAAGCATTATTGTGCGCCATTTCTATTATCCAACCAGATTGGATAAACGAAGCAAGGGAGGAATGGAAGAATGATGAAGAAGTGTGGGCACTTATTCGAAAGTTACTAAATAGATTCCAGTACATCTAATACATTTAGCTGGGAAAATGATTCATTATGGTACAAAGATCGCTTATACCTTTGTAAGAATTCGCAACTCAAACAAAATATTCTTATGGAATTGCACACTTCTCCCTTAGGAGGGCACTCAGGATTTTTAAAAACTTACCATAGGGTTAAGAAGGAATTTTTTCGGGATGGCCTTAAATCAGATATTCAAAAGTTTGTGGTGGAATGTTTGGTTGCCAACAAAATAAAGTTGAAACAATTAATACCCCGGGTCTATTACAACCTTTATCCATTCCAAGCCAACATTGGGAGGAGGTTTCAATGGATGTTATCACAGGTTTACCCAAGTCAGAGCGAAAAAGTGTCATCATGGTGATAGTTGATAGACTTATCAAGTATGCACACTTTTGTGCATTATCACATCCATTTAAGGCCAACACAGTTTCTACTGCATTTATGGAAACAATTCAAAAGCTACATGCAAACCCAAAGATTATTGTAAGTGACAAAGATCCCATTTTCATTGGAAATTTTTGGACAGAATTATTTTCTTGTCTTGGTACTCAGTTACCTCATAGCTCATCTTATCATCCTCAATCTAATGGGCAAACTGAGATAGTAAACAAATTTTTGGAAGGATATCTTCGTTGCTTTGTATCTGATAAACAGACACAATGGATCAAATGGTTGCCTCTGGCTAAATGGTGGTATAACACTTCCTTCCATACAGCAACAAAAATGACCCCATTTGTGGCACTTTATGGATATCAGCCACCATCCATCACATCATATTTAAGAGAAAATTCTAAGGTTCAAGCAGTGGAACATCACATCGAACATCAACAACAAGTCCTCCAACTCTTAAAGGATAACTTCGTGTTGGCACAAAATAGAATGAAACAGCAGGTAGATCAACATCACAACGCGACTACAACCATATAAACAAATGTCCCTCAAGCAAGCTAAGAAGGATAATAAATTATCACCAAAGTATTATGGTCCGTACAAGGTGTTGCAAAAGATTGGTACTATGGCATACAAATTGGAGCTTCCTTCAGCGTCTCGAGTGCACCCAGTGTTCCATGTTTCATGCAGTGTTGTTAAAATCGCGATAAAATCGCGATTTTATCGGAAAATCGCGATTTTTTCATCTTGCCGATCAAATCGCGATTTTTATACGAAAAAATCGCCTACTTTTTTTTTGCCGATTTTTACTGAAAAAATCGCGCTTTTTTCAAAAAATCGCGATTTTTTCGAAAAAAGCGCGATTTTTAACGAAAAAATCGTGGGGGCTCAGGACAGCATAGTTTTATAACTTTTTTTGGGTTTTTTCATGCAATGTTTTTTGAAAGAAACAAATAATTTTTGAGTGGGGTAGCTTAATGATCAAGTCTAGGCCCTAGTATGGATATGTTATTCATGGTAATGTTAAATTCTTAAAGTAAAAGTGACATTCTCCTTAATCTTCATTTTCATCCTTTTACTTAAATTTTTAACATTACCATGAAATGACTCAGGATGTTTGAGAGTGGTTCCAGCCTCATTGGATTTCATATGGAGAAAGTAGAATTTTAGATTTCAATTAAAATCCAGCAGACTTATCAGTTTTTCAGGATTTCAGGATTGGGAGATTGTAATGTTTCCAGGTGACACCACCTGCCCGGGCTACCCCTGCCACCAGTAGAGGACGTGGTCTACCTCCTATAGCTCCTACTTCTAGTTCTTCAACGTCTAGATCACATCAGACTCCACTGCCATTTCCACCTGCACGGGCACCAGCATCTACATCTAGAGGGAAAGGGAAAGCTGTGGCATTTTCTCGCAAGAGGGGCAGAGGAAATCAATAGGATTAGACTTTCATTTTATTGTATATGACATTATGACATGATGAGATACATTATCATATTTTTTGTTGATATTTTGAGGCTGAGTTGGGACTTACTATTCAGGACATGATTCAATGTTATGTGTGATTTTAGCGCTAGAAATGATATTAAACATCTTATATATTAGTTTTTTTATCATATTTATGTGTCAATGTATTTATTTTATGTTGTAGATGGTTTAGATATTAAAAAAATTGAAAAAAAATGAATATTTTTGTGCCAAACGATTTTTTCCCGCTTTTTTCCGATTTTTTCCCGATTTTAACGATTTTTTCCGCTTTTTTCCCGGCGCCGATTAAATCCCGATCGCGATGTGTGCAACACTGGTTTCATGTTTAAAGAAGGTTATAAGCGACAAGCTCCTAGTTCAAACAATATTGCCAGAACTTGACGAGGAAGGAAAAATTATATTGGAACCGAAAACAGTCACAGAAACAAAAACTCGACAGCTACGAAATCGATTAATTTCAGAGTATCTCATCAAGTGGAAGAACTTATCCGCTGAAGATTCCACATGGGAGGATGAGAATTTTATACAGAAGCATCTAAAACTACTCAAGCGTTGAGGACAACACTTTTTTGAAGAAGAGGGGCATGTTAGGTCCCTATAATACTAGTGATTACCCCATTACTGTTGTAGTTGTATCCCTTATTAATATTGTTGCACCCCTATTGTCCCCATATTTTTATTACTGTGCCCCATAGAATCCCTCTATTGTTATTTTTGTGGCTTTATATTATTATTGTTAGGTCGGCTGGGTTATATTGTGACTCCTTAGACTCCTTTATATAGAAAGGAGGTTTTGTCATTTGAATCATCGAAGAATTGTTCATTTGTGTAATGTAAGGAGGTTGCCCCCTCGAAGAGGCTAAATTCTAAGGCGTTCAACTATCTTTTCTATCTTTTTGTGAGCTGGTTTCATAACAAAAATTGCGTAGCAGCACACTGTTACAAATGTGTTTGACAAGGGACATGACAGAAACAAATGTAATTAACCCAAAGCGATAAGATAAAACCATACTTGTTATCTTAAATGTTCCAGAGATCTTAAATTAAAACGAGGATCTCAGAGATAGATATCTCTTGCACTTATTCTTTTGGGATCAGTCCTTAAATGAGTATTGTAATACTTCAAACAAATATTTGTAGTGGCTTGGCCTTACCTCCAGGGATCATAGAAAATTTAAGAATAGCCTTCTATATGCTTATGATGATAATACAGTCGCAACCCTGACTGAATAGGACTGTCAAATAATCCTCTGAAAATATATTACAAAGCACTAGAACATACCTTTTTGACTTCCAACTTTTACCCGTGATGATTGAGTTGCTCTTGGATTGGTGCCCATGTTCATTGATTAGGGCTTGTAGAAGGCCTTAAGAAAATACCACAGATTTGTCATGCCCTACCACAGAGCGTTGAAGGTATCAATGAAATTCTTCAGCTGCTTCTTAGTGATTGCAATCTCTTTAAGCTTGGGCTTGTCCTCACCTGAGCTTCAATACCATGTTAACTTAAGTTAACGTGTTCTTTGCTTAGGATAGTTACTTCATTCAACCATTTGCCCATTAAACCATTAGCAATCACATTAAACATTATATGACAGTAACTAACGAAAGAACATAAATGATAGATATTGAAGACAAACCAAGACAGATGGACAAAAGAATATGGCTCAAGCCAAGGAAAAACCCCAAGATGGCGAAAACCCTTGATCAATTCTTCTTATTATTAATCATCAAATGTTCAACAAAGAGAGAGAGGTAAAGTACAATTATTCAAAGTCAATATTGACTTGTCAATCTGAAGATCTAATCATTACATTAAACAAATGAATGATCTACTCAAAACTGTAATCTCCGCATGAACTGGAGACAAAACAATTGAAGAGGTTAAGTCTGGTTAGGGTTGCTTAAGGATCACTATCATCCATTCGGATTGCACCAAAAAACCTCCTTATAACAACAACTGAGCTTAATGTGCAAGGAGCTTCCATTAGGGTTGGTCTCTGTTCATATAGGGCATCCCAGCCTCCTTTATTTAGTCTATATAGACAGCGGCCCTTTCTGAAATGAGGGTCAGTGATGTGGCCTCATAAGGAGAGGGTTCCTCCTTTATCTTAACCATAGACAAGCCCAGAAACTAACTCAACTGCCATTCTGCTCCTTAACATGGATCTGCAAGAATAAGATAGCCCATACAAACTTGTCCAGACCTACAGCTGTCCATCCGAAAGAGTCTAGACCCTAGTGAGAAGTTAACTCAAAAAATGACCTCCTTGATGACCTCGACTGCCTTAGACATAGATTCAAGCCTTTTGATGTGACTAAAATGAGGGATAAGGCTCCTGTATATATATAATTCGATGGGGTTGAAGAGATGTGACTTTTGGGCTTATTGAGCCAACATATAGGTGAGGCCGACCTTGTTAATTTTACATGAGAGAAACATAAATTCAAAATCATACTTCTCCTTAACCAAATTTGATTGTCTTTAGGTTGATTTTGGTCCTCTCGAAAAGATGAGTTTAATGCCATAATTATCTTCCCCAAAGGAGTTGTTTAACGTGGAATTTGGCCCTTGTTGCCAATTTTAACAATTAAGCTAATCTCAAAACTAAGAATTTCACTCATTATCATTGCATAAGCATTCCAGGTTTAGCTTGCACTAAAAACTTACCTCCAAGCATAAGCTTGGTTGATAGACCCCTAAGACAACCCTTTCTCATCTAGCTTGAGGGATTCAACCCTTCTTAACGGTTCACACAATGACCTTACAGTTGTCAAAGCCACAGTCTCTGGAGCGCCGGAGGCAATGGGTGGTTGAAACATAGTGGGAGGTATCGTTAATCAAGTCTTTGCTTGCTTCCCGTTGGCTTCCATCCCACAACCTACTCTGAAGACTGTTCTCAAAATAGTTAAGGGAAAGGTTCCATTTAGACTAGGCATATAATCTAAAACTAACCAAGATCCTTGCATCACACTTAGATTTTAGGACTTGCACTTCATATAGGTTAGTTATTCATCTAAGCAGCAATTGTCCATCCAGTTACTTGGTCATAATTTATAATAAGCAAGAATTTTGACTCCATAAGGCACTGGTCTCAATTCCAAATCTAATTAGATCCTTAAGTCTTGCTAAATTTTCACCAAGTAGCTAGGCCACTCAACTGTGTCTCCTGGGCAAGTTGGTTTCCAACTTGCTTTCCATCATCTCACTTCCATAGGGACTACCCCCCATAGCCTGTTGTTGGGAAACAGCTAAAATGAAGTGGGCGGGAATCAAAGTGACAGTCGCCGCCCTAAGTCGTTGTCGCAGTGCCTGTACAATCTGAGTGACAACAGGCCCTACCCAGGTATGAGGATGTATGGGTGACAAATCCCAGAGAACCAATGGTCAATTGAACCTGAAGAATGGATGTGAGACAAGGGCTTGTAATGTATAATGGAAAATGGTAAGTATGGAATAGAGATGGATGAAACTAAGCTATCTAGATCAAGGCTTCCTAAGTAGTGCCCCTCCTATACTCGTTGGGCCATTAGAGGAGGTCTGTTATGAAACCAGCTCACAAAAAGATAGAAAAGATAGATCAACACCTTAGAAATAAGCCTCTTCGAGGGGGCAACCTCCTTTACATTACACAAATGAACAATTCTTGGATGATACAAATGACAAAACCTCCTTTCTATATATAGGAGTCTAAGGGGTCATAATATAATCAGAGCCGACATAACAATAATAATGTAAGGGCACAATAATAACAATAGTGGACTTCTATGGGGCACAATGGTAACAATATGGGGACTACATGCGTACAGCAATATAATAAGGGGGTTGTACTAATGACAATAAGGGGTTACACTAGTAGTATAGGGGCCTAACATGCCCCTCTCCTTCAAAAAGTGTTGTCCTCAACGCTTGAGTAGTTCTTGATGGCTCTGTATAAAATTCTTGTCCTCCCATGTGGAATCTTCAGCGGGTAAGTTCTTCCACTTGATGAGATACTCTGAAATTGATCGATTTCGTAGTTGTCGGGTTCTTGTTTCTGTTACTGCTCCAGGTTCCAATATGATTTTTCCTTCCTCTTCAAGTTCTCGCAATATTGTTTGAATTGGGATCTTCTGCAACTTTTGAATGAGTGGCCACACTTCTTCATCCTTCTTCCATTCATCCCTTGCTTCGTTTATCCAATCTGGGTGGATAATAGAAATAGCACAAAACAATGCTTCCACATCCTCATCCTTTCTTGAGAGTGCATCTGCAACAAAATTTTGCTTTCCTTTTCTATAGATGATGTCAAAGTCATAATCCAACATATTTGTGACCCATTTTTTATCTTCTACTAAAGACAATATTTGTTCAAAAAAGTATTCAAGACTATCATGATCCATTTTTACCTTTAAGTGTCTTCCCATTGGGTAAGGTCGCTATTTCTTAAGTGCATGTAGTATTGCCAACATTTCCTTCTCATAAATAGCTTGCTTGAGATGTAGCCGTAAAAATACCCAATCACCTACATCAAAACATTTTTCACTGCGATGTTGATCTACCTATTGTTTCATTCAATTCTGCACCAAAGTGGCGTTATCCTTTAAAAGTTGGAGAACTTGTTGATGCTCGATGTGATCTTTCACTGCTTGAACCTTTTTCTTCTTGATATGTACTTCTATCTTTAGAGTTTGAGGAGTGGTAATTTCTTCCAATGCTTTACAAGATATGGTCGGATTCATTTCTTAATGCTCGATGTGATCTTTCACTTTTTGAACATTTTTCTTCTTGATATGTCCTTCTATCTTGATAGTTTGAGGAGTGGTGATTTCGGCCAATGCAATATAAGATATGGTTGGATTCATTTCTTCTTTCTCGGTGTGATCTTTCACTTCTTGAACCTTTTTCTTCTTGATATGTCCTATCTTGAGAGTTTGAGTGGTAATTCTTTCCAATGCTTTACAAGATATGGTCGAAATCATTTCTTCTTTCTCTGGGGTTGGTTCCAGGTGTATATCCTCTTCCTTTGATGTTTCTTGATCCTTTTATTCCTCCTCTTCATAATCTATGTAAAATAATTTCTTGATCCTTTTAATCACGCTAAGCCGGATTGGTTCTTCAACTTGTCCTGACGATGAACCACACTGGTTGGTTCGAAACGCGCCGACAAAAGATTGGTTATGTGATTTTGCAGAAGATTATCTAAACAAATAATTTCTTCTCAGCACACTTATAGCCTTTAGTGCATTTGCTATCACAATTGTAACAAAGCCCTTTTTCTCATTTTTCTTCCAATTGTTGTGGTATCACCCTTGTAGGTCATGGAAGGCTAGGAGAAACAACACTTCCATGTTTATAGTTGTGAAGGGTAGAATTCCTTGTTTCCATAATTTTTCTTTCCACTTTTTTGGTCAACCTGAATGCCTTCTCCAATGAATCAGGTTCGCAAAGACAAACCTCATGTTGAATGTTATCCTTTAAAGTCCATATGGAGACATCAATCCTCTGCTTCTCTGGAATATCATTTTCCCTTATATTCAATTTTTGAAAGTCCTCAATGTGCTCTGCCATTGAACACTTTTGTTTGAGATTTAGCAATTGGCTTAAGAAGGTGTTTCTCTTTGTATCCTCATAATGTGCTATCATTTCCTCCATAAAAATTGACCACATGACAAGTGGTTTACGAGAACAAAGCCCTTTATACCATAAAAATTGATTCGGTTCTAAATAATTAAATGCAATACATACCTTTTGTAACAGTGGTACACCATGTAGATCAAAATATTTCTCCATCTGTAGTATCCAATTTACCGGATCCTTGCCATCAAACTTCCTCATCTCGCTTTTTCTTGATTTTAGGAGCTTGATCTTGAAACGACTATAACTCTGTAATTTCGGATCTTCCAGTTCTGAAATCGTGACCTACAGTAGTCCTCTGTGTCCTCTTTCCAATGCCACCAGTTTGATCGAAATTGGATTCTCCAAGAAAGAGTTATGCACAATCTCCCAAGACGACCTGATTATACACCTTTTCATAATAGCGAACTTGTATGATGTGCCACGTGTCACTTTTTTGACCTTCGGATCTGAAAAATACACACAAAAGACTACAATCCGTCCTCTTTCTATAACTTCTTATGAAATTTCAATCTGATGCTCAGAGAGAAAGTTATGACAATTTTCCCAAGGTCACCTATTTAAGATGTAATTCGAGAGTCTACAAAAACCCTAACTTCCTCAAATCATATATCCAAAAATATAGCGAGACAATATCTGAAATTCGGACCGCGGTTCAGACCGATTTCTTCTCAAATGGGTTTTTGTTTTAGCTTTTGAAACTTTGTAGTGAAAATGTTATAGCGAAAATTCCACGATGACCTGTTTTAGATGAAATTCTGGAGCTTGCAAAAACTATAACTTCCTCAGATGATATATCCGAAAATATAGCGAGACAAGCTTTGAAATTTGGACCCGAGGTTCAGCAAGATTTCGTCTCAAATGGGTTTTATTTTTAGCTTCTCACACTTCACAAAAATAAAGTTATAGCAAAAATGCGACGATGACCTGTTTGGAGCAGCGAAAACCCCAGAATCCAAAGCTCTGATACCAAATGTTATGAAACCAGCGCACAAAAAGATAGAAAAGATAGATCAACGCCTTAGAAATAAGCCTCTTCGAGGGGGCAACCTCCTTTACATTACACAAATGAACAATTCTTAGATGATACAAATGACAAGACCTCCTTTCTATATATAGGAGTCTAAGGGGTCATTATATAATTAGAGCTGACATAACAATAATAATGTAAGGGCACAATATTAAAAATAGTGGGCTTCTATGGGGCACAATAGTAACAATATGGGGACTACATGGGTACAGCAATATAATAAGGGGGTTGTACTAATAACAATAAGGGGTTACACTAGTAGTATAGGGGCCTAAAAAGGTCCCACTGGACTAGGATCGAAGATTAACCCCCCATTTAAGGTGAGGGAATAAGATAACAGTCAAAACCCTTATTTCTTCTAGGTCACCCATAATCCATTTCAAATGCCCAAATACAAACAAGCATAAGCACTCAATTACAAAATAAATAAAGTATCTTTTGATCGAAAGCCCACCTTCGTCCATTTGTTTATGTTAAATCGGTAAGAAGCATTTGGTTGATCTAGGCGGTGTAGATATAATGCCATGTCATTGGCAACGGGTGGTTATCAAGAGTTGTATGTCTAGCTTGTTGGATGTGAAGAATAGGTGAGAAGTTTTCTCCTATAGTTTTAACAAGTTTGGTGTGTAACAAAGTCCAACTTGCTTTTTGAGATTTCGCATTTAATACTCCTTAATGATGAGGCAATCTATCACTCATCAAGGTTGAGACAATACAAGGGTCCCTTATATAGGTGGAGCAGTATGTGCGGAAGCAACCAAGTGATGGCTAATGAGGGGAGTAGAGCTCACGCTAGGCTTTTGCCCACACACTAATCATATGTCCCAGCCATCATTTGCATTTTATCCTTTTCTTTCATTGTGATTTTCTTATGTTTTTAACTTTATTTTGTAGAAATTTTGAATGTTGTAGCCCCAACCCAGTTTTAAGTTTTTTGCATAAGGCTTAGAGCTGATATAAATGTTAAGCTTGCATTCAACTTAAAACATAAGAGACTACTCTACTCTTTTGACATTATCAGCGGATACAAGAAAACTAAATGCAAGCATTCAACACACGACACATTTATTTTTGGTCCAATGACCCTGGAAAAACCCACAAGGGAAAAGTCAGTCTTCAAGGAGGATTATATTGCTCTTAGGAAAATTTAATACACAGCAAAAAATACAAGACTTATCTGACTTTAGTTGTTGATGTCACTGCTCATATTAGCATGGAAATTTGTGCCCCAAACAGTGATCTAACTCAGCCAATTATTTGCATCAAATTCTGTGCCTACCATCCACTGACAGTGCCTCAAAAAATTGTGTCAAACTCAGCAGAAACATGCCAGAAAATTTGTGCCTTAGTTATCACCAAACTGCCTCAGGATTCACACTGCATGAGCCTCGAAACTCGTGTTGTCTGTCCACGAATTTACTGCATGAATAGACCTCGGAATTCATGCCAAAATTCCTGCCTTATTCTGCATGCTCTGACAACTGAAAGTGCCCTCGAATTTTGGGCCAGATAAGCTCTTATAGCTGCCTCGAAATCTTAGCACAGTCCGATTTCTCTTCACAGAAACTTGGGCTACCTGGAAAATCATGCTTAAAGATTTACACTCCCTTTTCCTTGGGATTTGAGCTCCTTGTTTGTTGTATAATTCTCCTCCTGCAATTGTTGTAGCAGCCTCCTCCTTTTCCTCTCCTTCTCCTCTCCAAAACTCTTATGAGAAGAATGAATGAGATCCTCCTTTTCCTTTTCCTTTTTTGTCTCTCATTAGAGTAGGAAAACCTACCCTATTGACCAAGGGCTGAGATTAAATCTCAACCCATGAGATCAAGTCCCCCACTTGACCCCCTCTCCCATTTGGTCCCTCTCAATTAATGGGTCTGCTAGTTACTTTTTAATGTTTTTGTACCATGTGCACTTTTTCTCATAAAGTCACTTTAATATTAAAAAGTGTACTTTGTACTTTTCTCATAATGTCACTTTATAACACTAGTGACATTAATATATTAAAGTACATAGTAGATAACCCATAAAAAGTAACTTTCCTCCATGACATTAATATAACTCATAATGTCACTAGACAAAAAGACATTAATGTGTCTTCCTAGGCCAAAAGGATAAATGCACTAGGAAACACCTCCTTGGTACCCTTATTTTCAACACTCCCTCTTACCGAGGAAGGTGTTTCTCACCACTCCCATCTTGTCTCTGAAATATATATGCTTGCCCCTTGGCAATGACTTGGTGAGAATATCTGCTACCTATTCATCAATGGATATATACTCAAGCTTCACAGCTCCCCTCTAAACCCAATCTCTGATGAAGTGGTACCTGATCTCAATATGCTTTGACCGATCATGAAACACTGGATTCTCAAAGAGTTTGATACAACTATGATTATCACAGTATATCGTAGTTGGTCTCAGCCTCTAACCAAATAACCCATGTAGCATCTTGCGAAGCCAAAGTGCCTCGCAACTATCCTAACTAGCTACCATGTACTTTGTCTTTGCACTGCTCAATGCCACTTACCTTTGTTTCTTGTTGAACCATGACATAACTGCTAAGCCCAATGAGAAACAACACCTAGAAGTACTCTTCCTGTCACTAGCATTGCTAGCCCAATCCGAGTCCATGCAACCAATCAATCTAACTCCATCACTCCTGACAAAGTCCAGACCATAGTCCACTATGCCTTGTACGTACCTCAACAAATGTTTCGTAGCCACCCAGTGCACTCTCCCGGGCTCCATCATAAACAAACTCAATGTGTTGACTACGAAACAAATATTTGGTCTAGTGTTGACTAGATACATGAAAGAACTGATCAACTGACGATACAAGGTGGGGTTCACCAACTCAAAATATGAAGCATGTGGCTTCTTCAAATTAGTGATCATAGGAATAGCCATAGGCCTCCAACTAGCGTTATCAAGTGATCTTGCAACTCAGTATGTCTCTTGCATATCTTCCCTAACCCATGAAGATATGCCCATACTCCTGCCAAACCTCCAACCCTGAAATGTAATGCATCGATCCCAGATCAGTCATGTCAAACTCTAAAGCAAGGTCCCTCTTGCACTGCTAGATAAGTTTGTCCTCTCTTGTAATAAACAAGTCACCCACATAAAGAACCAGAATGAGTGGACCATCACCAACCATAATTAAATAGAGGTTTGGATATGCATCACTCTTATGGAAACCCATCTGCTGCAACTAGGCATCTATCCTCTCGTACCATGCCCTAAGCGGCTGCTTCAGTCCATATAAGGATTTCTTAAGCCTACACACATGAAACTCCATCCCATGCACCTCAAAGCCCTGTGGCTACTCAATGCACACCTCCTCCTGTATAACCCCATTGAGAAAGGCAGTCTTCACATCCATCTAGTGAATCCTCCAACCCATCTCAACTATTATAGATGTCACCGCCCTAATGGAAGTATAACGAGCAACTAGTGAGAACGTCTCCTCATATTCAACTCCCTCTACCTATGAGAACCCCTGCGCCACAAAACTAGCTTTGAACTTCTCCACGCTACCATATGCAACATGTTTAATCTTGTAAAGCCACCTGGAAGACACCACCAACTTCCCCTAAGGTCTCGAGATTATCTCCCACACATCATTCTTCATGATGGAGGCATATTCCACCATGGCATCCCTCCAGATTTGTTGACAATAGCTAGTTGGCTCTCTCTCCAAAACATTTGTCACATAGCCAACCAACCTTTCAGGTGGTCTACTCTCCCTCACGGACCACTTGGGTTGCCCGACTGCCTCTTGGGCTTCCTTCAGGGTCTCAAGAAGCCATCTTGGCTTCCTCTTCCCTGTAGTAGCCTCCTCGAATGATATCGGAAAATCCTCAACTGGAGCCTCTCCTCCTAACGAGGAAGAACCTCCTGTGATCTGTGGTGAACCTAGACTCTGAGATCCTGCACCCAGTGATACTAGACTCTGTGAACCTGTCACCCCTGAAGTAGGTGATCCTCCTGACCATGGTGTACCACCTGAATATGTAATATCCCAAATGAAATATTTTGCGGAAATCTATTTTTTCATAAATTTAACCCAACCAGCATTACTCCATAATAATTACCATTCACTTAACAGAAGATTGTCATGTAAAATAGAATAGATAGAATGCATGCAATTCAATCATACAATGAGCAGAAATAATCTTAGTTTTTATTATAATATATAAATTGGGGTTTTACATGCTGAAATAACAAAATAGTTGATATAGCTAAAATAGGACTAGCCTCAAGGATCTGTTCCAATGTTGCATGGGCCCTCCATTAAAACTGAATTGGATTTTGATTTGGGGTAGCATCGGATGTGCTCTAGCCACGAAATTTGGTGGAGAGGTTGGGGCACATGAGATCTCCAATACCCAGAAAGGGTTTGGGCAGATTCTAAGCAACTCAAGAGATATTAAAATAACTAATATTTTTACTAGAGTCCCTAAGTCTAAACTTAGGGAAAATAAAATATTAATGGGAATTAATATGAAACTGTGTTAGAATTGTCCAAAAGACATGGATCAAGCCAAATCTAATCTTAGCCGTTGATTAGGGACTTAATCTCGATCATTGATATGTCAACAGGAAAAGTATAAGAGAAGGCTTGAGGGTCACTTGGAGAACACACCAAAGTGATCAGTCATTCTATTCTCTAGAGCGGGGTTTGCTAAGAGAGGTAGAATTAGTGATCAGGAGATGCAGTTGAGGGCCATTTGAGCACAGAGAGACAGAGAGGCAGAGATAGTGCCGAGAGAGCAGCGCAGTTGTTGGGGAGACTGACGCAGAGGCAGCCAGGGCTCACGCAGGGCCACGCAATCGGGAGCTGCGCAGAGCCTCAGAGAGGCCAGTGTTGCTGACGCAGAGGGCCAGAGGGCTGACACAGGGCCTCCTAAGACTGACGCAGACCCATCCGGGGTGACGCTAGGCCAGCGTGGGGCAGAGAGGGGCTGACGCAATCCAGAGAGAGGCTGACGCTGGGGTTTCTGGGGAAAATTGGTGTTGAGTAGCTGCCGGAAGGATTATCCGGGGTTTCAGCGAGGAGATTTGTTAGAAACTGGCTGCCAAGGAAATTCTCTGTTGGGTAGGCCAGTTTCGGCACCCAAATTGTACTCTGATATTGCTTAATAAGAAAACCCTCAATAGTTGCATTAGTTTTCCCACATTGGGTTTTTTCGGGGACATTGGTCCAAAAATAATGGTGTCATATGGTGTGATTGTTTCTGTTTTCTTTAGTTGTTGATCTGTAATATGTTGAGCATGCACTAGTGTTTATTTTCAATATTTACATTGTAACTTGTTAAGTAAAATAACAAGTAGGTAGGAATAAATCAAATAAAGCGCATGGAGGGTTTCTAACTAAGTAAACTTAGAAACTTCAACATGGTATCAGAGCATGATTGTAGATCACAAGAGGACTAAAGGACATCAGCCGAGCGGAGCAATAGCAGCAGAAAAACGGCTGTCCCGAGGTGACTGAAGTTGTTTCTAGCAGAGCAGCAACAAGGGAAGTGTGACGCAATGCCTGCATCATCAACGGTGAGCCAAGAAGAGGCAGCACAGAGGCTAAGCAAGGCAAAGGGAGCCTCACACAGAGCCACGCAGTAGCTAGGAAGGCTGACGCAGTTTGCTGAGGAGGCGGCTTGCTGGTGCCGGGATTGCGCAAAGCCTAGGAGTTCTCACCTTCAGGTTGCTGGGGTTTAGAAGGCTGCGAATATATTGCAGAGTGGAGCTGGTGAGGTACTGTAGTCAGAACAGTACTTGACAGAGCAAGGCCAGAGGAGTTGCTACCGAGGGTTTCTAGCCGAGGAACCCGGATCAGTGGTGCGGTTGCACAAGACGATCAAAGTAGGGGGCATCTTGACATCGGTAGAAGGATTTCCAGGAGGGAAATCGGGACTCAAAGGGAGTCCAGAAGTGAACTTCCAGACGGGAAGTAAAGACTCAGAGGAGTCGAACAGAGAACTTCCAAGAGGGAAGTAGAGGAGCATCATGGCACTACACGGAGTAAGAGACCAAGATAGACTGGACGGAGTGTCGAACTTCACAGTCTGGAAGGCAAAAATCTTATCCGTACTTGACAGAAATCGTGTCAATAACTTTGCCTTGAAGGCAATAGCTATCCCAGTCGACCCCAATGATAATGACAAGTACGAGGAGGCAATGGCGAGGGCCAACAGAATCATCTTTGACGGGGTCAAGGATCATGTAGTACCACACATAGCCGAGAAGGAAACGGCCTTTGAGATGTGGGAGGCTCTCAAGAAAATGTACCAGCATACTTTTGTGCAGAAAAGAATGATGCTTGAAAATCAGTTAAGGTCGTATCAGATGAAGAAGGGAGAACCGACTGATACCTTCCTCGGAGGACTGAATGAGATCCGAGATCAGTTGACTGCTATAGAGGCGAAACCGAATCAGGAGTTGATGGTGAGGACAACCCTGAATGTTGTCTCAGAAGACTGGGAGGTATTTGTCCAAAATATACTGGGCAGAGGGACTCTCCCACCTTGGGACGAGATGTGGGCAGCTCTTCACCAGGAAGAGATCAGACGACAGTCGAAGACAGGTAGCAACATCAAGGAGATCAAAGTCAAGCAGGAAGAGGAAGATGTTGCCCTAGCATCTAAGGGAAAGCAAGAAAAGCGGAAGAAGAAGAATCTCTCCAAGATCAAGTGCTTCCACAGTGGGGAGTTGGGTCATTATGCGACCCAGCATCCAAGGAAGAAGAGTAAGGGAGAGTCTTCCGAGACTAAAGCAGCACCAGCACGGGCAGAGAAAAAAGTTTTGACAAGGAATGACTATGCCATGAGTGCACATGCGCCACTTGAGAAGAAGTGGGGAGACATCGAGTTGTAGTCAGCCGGACTATAAGCGATGAGGGGCAGGATCCTCAAGGTACCCAGCCTTTTGGATTAGACCTTGCTACGGGAGCCCCGACGAAGAGTAGCAGGATTGGCTAATGTGAGTAGAGACGGATGCGGATGGAGCGGCAGAGAGAGCTACAGTGCAAAAGTCCCAAGACAGCGCGAGGCTAGCAGGCTGCAATAGTGCGAGAGGCACGGGAGTGTTACGCCAGTGCAGGATGGCACAGAAAGGTGTGCAACGGTGCGAGATGTAGGGAGTTGTTATAGCAACGCAGAGGTCAGAGAGGGAGCACTTGTCAGCGGCAGAGGGAGCTTCACCTTCAATGGGTGTCTCTAGCCCAATAGGGAGGTTAGGTTGGGAGGTTAGGTTGGGAGATCAGTTACTTACTTCTCAGTAACCGAGTTGCAGTGCAACAGTAGGTAGCACGATGCAGGATGACGAGAGGAGGTGCAGTGCGGATGCAGTGCTAGGAGAAAGGACCAGCAGCAGCACAGATGCAGAGGGAGTTGTCGTACAGATGCAGCAGTGGCAGTGGCAGAACCATGGGCAGCAGTACAGGATGTAGCAGTGTAGAGGATGGTGGGCAGGAAGGCCTACAATCAACACAAGTACTGATGCTGGATGATCAGAGTAATACTCAATGAGGAGTATTGCTAGAGCACAGTCCTCGCTAAGAGAGAGTGTTGATTTTTTGTAGCATCGGATGTGCTCTAGCCACAAAATTTGGTGGAGAGGTTGGGGCACATGAGATCTCCAATACTCGGAAAGGGATTGGGCAAATTCTAAGTAGTTCAGGAGATATTAAAATAATTAATATTTTTAATGGAGTCCCTAAGTCTAAACTTAGGGAAAATAAGATATTAATGGGAATTAATATGAAACTGTGTTAGAATGGTCCAAAAGACATGGATCAAGCCAGATCTAATCTTAGCTGTTGATTAGGGACTTAATCTCGATCATTGATATGTCAACAGGAAAAGTATAAGAGGAGGCTTGAGGGTCACTTGGAGAATACACCAGAGTGATCAGTCATTCTATTCTCTAGAGCAGGGTTTGCTAAGAGAGATAGAATTAGTGATCAGGAGATGCAGCTGAGGGGCATTTGAGTACAAAGAGACAGAGAGGCAGAGATAGTGCCGGGAGAGCAGCGCAGTAGCCGGGGAGAGTGACGCAGAGGCAACCAGGGCTCACGCAGGGCCACACAGAGGTAGTCAGGAGCTACGCAGAGCCTCAAAGAGGCCAGCGTTGCTGACGTAGAGGGCCAGAGGGCTGACGCAGGGCCTCCTAAGGCTGACGCAAACCCATTCGGGGTGACGCAGGGCCAGCGTGGGGCAGAGAGGGGCTAACGCAGTCTAGAGAGAGGCTGACGCAGGGGTTTCTGGGGCAGATTGGTGCTGGGTAGCTACCAGAAGGATTATCGGGGTTTCAACCGAAAGATTTGTCAGAAACTGACTGCCAAGGAAATTCTTTGTTGGGTAGGCCAGTTTTGGCACCCAGATTGTACTCTGATATTGCTTAATAAGAAAACCCTCAGATAGCTGCACCAGTTTTCCCACATTGGGTTTTTCCGTGGGCATTGGACCAAAAATAATGGTGTCATATGGTGTGATTGTTTATGTTTTCTTTAGTTTTTGATCTGTAATATGTTGAGCATGCACTAGTGTTTATTTTCAGTGTTTACATTGTAAATAACTTGTTAAGTAAAATAACAAGTAGGTAGAAATAAATCAGATAAAGTGCATGGAGGGTTTCTAACTAAGTAAACTTAGAAAATTCAACATTGAACTGCCACTGCTAAGCTCTCCTGTGAATTTTGGATGAATTCACCAAAGGAAGATAGGCACTCGCCCAATCTTGCTAAATCACCCGAGGGTTTCTGTCCTGGGGCTACCAATGAAGTAGAGAATCAAGTTCCCAACCTCTCATACAAGAAGAAATAATAAATCCAATATGTCCTTTATGGACTCCTCCTCTTTTTATAGATCTGTTGGACCCTCTAGAAGCTCATATTTTATTTTGGTTTAATCATTGAACACATTTCCCTCAATTAAAATATCTTTTTAATGTGGGAAAATTGTAAATTGGCCACCATTCTCTCTCTGACCACTGAAAGTCACTTCTCAGTATCCCATCCTGTAGATCTTCTCATTCCAGTTCCAACAAGCTATTACGCTGAGGTATTCCATCAATCAATCTTCCCAGAATGGCACCTCGAGCATAATTAATTAAGTTAAGCCCCATAATAATGCTATTTTTTGAAAGTTGTCAGAATGCAACGAAACGACAAGCAAACTGTGCGGATGATGGAATATGCCAAGTGAATGCCATCGAATCCCATAAAAACTCCTCAAAACTCCCTCGGAACCCTTGATGACATAAACCTGTTCCCATGACCTGGCCATCCCATGTCATCGAAATCCACCATGGTTGTACTATAGAGGAAAATAAAAATGGGGACATGACAAATCCTCCTGCCCCAAGATTGCTTGCCCTCAAGAAATCCGCACCTGTCCACTATAGAGGCATCTGCAAACTGATACCAAGATCCCATATGAACCACTGGTCCACATCATGCCTCCAAGCAATCTAAACATGACTGGATCCCATGCCCATTTCTAACTCAACCTGCTACCCATAGATCCACCTGGATCCCAATGCCACCACGGCCAATTATCGCCCAAGTCCCATGGCTCTGACTGTGCTATGTCTCCAGCTATAGCTGTTGCTCCATCAAGCGAATACCAACTCATCACCTCTCTCCAATCCAACCTCTGGCATAGGTTGAGTTCAACCCCACTCTGCTAATGTTGGGCTAGTGCTACTGAAATATTGATGAACTGTCCTTCCACATTCCACTGCCCACTGAAACATGCAGTAACCCTCTCATCTAAGGGCTCATTTTGCATTGTGCCTCGCACTAAGAATGATACTCCATCAATAGGATATCGACTCATGATCTCCTGCCAATCTATCCTGTGAAAAGAATCGAATGCACGGACACCTATGAATGGGACAAGTCTACTACATTGTCGTTGGTCCATCCTCAACTCATGTGTAATATTCCTAATTAGCCATGGCTAATTGGAATATTCAATTTTGCTCAATTTTGCCTTCTATAGTTATTTATAAATAAAAAGGTGAGAAAAGGGGTACATAACCCACTTTATGAATAAAGTCACTCCCTAGTAGCACAACGTTGTAACTTAAAAGGGGAGCCAAGGGGGCCCAAGGACCACGTAGAGAAGGGGCCCACATAGACACTTGGAGGGACTGCGCAGATGGAGAAGGAACACGCGGCAAGAGAGCGGCTACATTGGAGGAGGTGGGCATTAGGGTTTTGAGAGAGGCCAGCGTTATAAAGGAGAGAGGAGCCTCTTCATTTTGATCATTCGATTATGTTGCATTTGAGCTAGTCACTTTGACTTAAAGCACGCTGGTTGTTTAGCCTGTCTGCAACACTGTTTAGTGCATCGAGTGTCTCCGTTCGGAGATCTCACCCTTAGTCCCGGGGTACTTCGAGTGCCTGCTTGGGCAAGGTAGTTTCATCAGTATTTTGCAAGAGCGATTTCCAAAGTTGAGGAGGAGCTGAGTATTTTGATGACTGCGCAGTCTTGAGAGGGGAGGACACAGTTCTTTTGGTAGGAGCTCCGGGTTGGGGTTCTGTGGAGGATTTGAGCCTGGAGATTGAGCAAGGGATCAGCCCTTACATATTGGAGGATTTTGGCAGAGTTTCGGGTAGGGTTTTGGAGGATTCTCTTCAAGAGCAACGCAGAGCCTTGGGGGATAGCGTAGATCCTCAAAGGGGTGATTTTCGGGGGTCATCTATTTTAGAAAAGCTTTCTAGGCTTTTCTGGGTTTATTGAGCAAAGGTTGATTCCAGAGTTTCAGCATTTTCTGAGGAGGGGAACAACCCCTAATCCTCATTTGATTCCAGCAGTAGCAGCAGCACAGCAGTTCTCCAGCAATTTGGACACAGTTCAGAGAGAGGCCATTTCCTTACCATTCTGAGTGTATTTCTTCACTTGCCTTGTGCAAGTCGAGGTGCTATCTTTCTGATCACCTCTTGTACTCTTTCCATTACTCAGTATAATAAAATGGCTTAGCATTTCTCTCTGCATTTCTCGAGTTTCTGCTTATATTCCATGTATACATTATTGTATGTTGCATCACTGTTATTTCTCTGGTTGGAGTTTGCTTGTGTTTGAGGGATATCTCTGATAAGGGATATTACAGTGGTATCAGAGCATAGATTTGGCTCAGCCTGTGGAGCTAGCAGTGTATGACACTGAGGGAGAAGCCCTACATCTGTTACAAAGGTAGGAAATACAGAGATAGTGAGCGTAGGTTGGAGAACACCTACGGAGAGGGAGACTGTGTTCGGGTGGTGGACACAGAACAGGAGGAGCTTGTGGTGAACACAGAACAGGAGGAGCCTGTGGTGGACACAGAGCAGGAGGATCCGATGGCAGATGAGGACAGGAAGAGATTTATATACATGCTCCTCAAATCAGTGCAGGATCTTTCGAGGCAGATCGAGGTGATGGGGCAGAGATTCACGGCGGTGGAGGCTAGACAGTGTGAGAACCCATGGGTTTTCCAGGTTGGTGAGGGATCAAGTACATCCCACCATTTGCCAGAGCAGGGTGCCACTCAGCGTGATACTACTCAGCAAATGGCCTCACATGCCCCTACAAGCTCTACCATGCCGACTTTCCTAGGAGTAGACATGGGGGCCGGAGCCCAGCAGGAGACAGAGCCCGGTCATATGGGCGACTATTTTGCAGAGTACCAGGCCTATGGGCAGGAGTTCAAGGATGCTCTCTCATTCAGAGACTTTGTTCAGCTCCAACGGGATAGTAGACCCTGCGACCATTACAGAGGGTACCGGCATTATCATGATGGAGACACCCACCGCACAGCTAGTAGATTCCACTTGCCTACATTTGATGGCTCATCAAACAATTCGGCAAAGTCTTCGGTGGAGAAGCTGGACATCTATTTCCAGCTTAACCAGATGTCGGAGACAGAGGCCATCAAGGTGGCGACCTTACATTTGGATGGTGAGGCCCAGGACTGGTGGTTCCATGGGTTGGTTACACTCGGACACTCCACAGTGACAACATATGCCGAATTCACCAGGAGATTGATAGAGAGGTTTGACCGGAAGGATCCGGGACAGCACTATGTTGAGCTAACGAGGCTCAAACAGACCGGGAACCCAGAGACCTACATTGCAGACTTCTTGAGGGTTTCATTGATGGTGCCAGATCTATCCGCGACATGGAGGATCTACATGTTTGTTGAGGGATTAGCAGAGCCGGGGTCTAGTCAGATCCAGTAGACCAGCCACACTCCAGGATGCTATTAGCAGGACCCGGGACTTACAGGATACCTTACCCAGGACCTGGACACCTTACCCACAGAGACAGGCTTTCCAGCCTAAGGGGAAGGATGTGAGGATTCCGCCTCCAAAGGGGAATCCAGGACGAGCACAGATTGATGATGATGCCAGGAGGGAGCTAAAGAAGAAGCAGTTGTGCTTTACCTGTCAGGAGCCGTGGGCACCGAGACATAGATGTGCTGCTGGCAAAGCACATTTTATTGAGGTCTTCTCTGAGAGCAGTGGGGAAAAAGATGAGGAGGATGATGTGGAGGTAGGATATAGTCATGCCGCGCAAGATCCTTTGCCACCTCCACCACCACCAGCAGGTGGTGCAGCTTTTGCACCTACCAGAGGGGCCCTTGCAACATTGCGAGGAGTTCCCAAGTATTTGACGCTGCACGTACGGGGGACAGTAAGTGGCCAGCGAGTATCAGTTTTGGTTGACAGTGGGGCAACCGACAACTTCATCGATGCACAGATGGTTGAGCGAAGAGGTATACAGATAGAGAGCTTCGATGGCTTCTCAGTTTTGGTCCCAGGAGATTAGACCATGTTGTGTGCTTGTTATTTTCCAGAGTTACCAGTGACGATGGGTACCTACACACTGACTAACCACTTTTTCGTGTTCGATATTCCGGACACCAACATGATACTAGGTGTTCAGTGGCTTATCACTCTAGGGAAGGTCACGACAAATTGGAAAGCCCTAGAGATGGAGTGGGATGATGAGAAGACAAGGAGGCATGAGAAGATACGGGGACAGCACACATATCCGCCTCAGACTGTTTCGGCTCATCAGATGGAGGCAATCTTCCGGAAGGGAGACGTAGAGTGGGCAGTGGAGCTACATGCATCAGAAGCAGGGACTACAGGGCAGACGGTGCACCCAAAGATATAGTCCATCCTTGACCAGTATGCCACAGTGTTTGGGGAGATTCTGCCGGGACAGCCATCGGACCGGGGGTTTGAGCACACCATTGAGCTTGAGCAGGGCATACAGGCAGTGATTACTACCCCCTATAGGCATCCCAAGGCCTATCAGGATGAGATTGAGTGAGCCATTCAGGAGTTGTTGGCTCTTGAGCACATTCAGCCGAGCACGAGTCCTTTTGCTTCTTCTATTGTGTTGGTGAAGAAGAAGAACGGCACGTTGAGGATGTGCATTGACTACAGGGCCCTGAACAAGAAGACCTTGAAGAACAGGTACCCCATACCCAGGATCGATGAGTTGATGGATGAGTTGAGAGGAGCACGGTTCTTCTCAAAGATTGATTTGAGATCTGAGTACCATCAGATTCCCGTGAGGGAGCAGGACATTCCCAAGACAGCCTTCAGGTGTCACTATGGGCACTTTGAGTTTTTGGTGATGCCCTTCGAGCTAACCAACGCCCCAGCTACATTCCAGTCCTGCATGAATCACATTCTCCGCGTCACTTGAGGAAGTTTGTGTTGGTGTTCTTTGACGATACTCTCATTTACAACAGGACTTGGGAGGAGCATCTCCAGCACATTGAGACAGTGTTGCGCATCTTGGAGGAGTAGCAGTTCTATGCCAAGCTCTCCAAGTGTGAGTTTGGGTTGACGGAGATGTTGTACTTGGGACACATCATAGGGGTGGACGGAGTGAGAGTCCACGAGGAGAAGATCAGGGCCATCAGAGATTGGCCGGAGCTCAGGAACGTGACAGAACTTCGGGGATTCATTGGCATTTGTACTTACTACCGAAAGTTCATTAAGAGTTTCTCACAGCTTGTTACACCCCTGACAGACCTAACGAGGAAGGGGGCATTGAGTTGGTCGGATACAGCACAGCGAGCCTTTGACAGGCTCAAAGAGGTTATGAGCAGTTGCCCAGTGCTTGTATTGCCGGATTTTTCGTAGCCATTTTTTTTGGAGTGTGATGCATCGGGAGAGGGGATCGGCGCAGTGTTGATGCAGGGAAGTCACCCTATAGCCTTTGAGA
The DNA here is from genome assembly GCA_031772625.1 of Pinus tabuliformis. NCBI lineage: Eukaryota > Viridiplantae > Streptophyta > Pinopsida > Pinales > Pinaceae > Pinus > Pinus tabuliformis. The sequence continues at coordinate 57,967,602 of CM062809.1, forward strand.
GTCGGAAGCTCCTTCCGCATGAGAGGTTGTATTCTATATACGACAAGGAGATGCTAGCCATTATTCATGCATTGGCCAAATTCCGGTAGTATTTAGTGGGTAACAGGTTCAAGGTGAGGACTAATCACAACAGCCTCAGGTTCTTTTTGGAGCAGAAACAGCGACAGGAGAGGTAGCAGAAGTGGATCAGTAAGATCCAGGCGTATGACTTTGACATTGAGTATGTCAAGGGTAAGAACAACGTGGTAGAAGATGCCCTTTCACGTAGACCAACCACGTTGTCTCTTATGAGCCTGGACACAAATTGGAGGGCTCGACTCTTAGTAGAGTACTCCAAGGACAGATTTACATGTGAGGTTCTGGATGGGCAGGTGGCGAATGACAGGTACAGGGTAATCGATGAGATCATCTACTATAGGGACCAGATCTTCTTGACTAAGGGATCTCAGCTCAAGAAGAAGATACTTCAGGCATCACATGATTCACCATTGGCCAGCCATCAGGGGTTTACCAAAACCTACAGGGCCATTAGAGAGAGGTCCTCATGGAAGGGCCTCAAGGAGGACGTACTCCATCATATCCGGGAGTGCGATATTTGCCAGAGGAACAAGGGGGAGATGAGCCATCCCGCAAGATTATTGCAGCCTCTTCCCATTCCGGAGGGGAAATGGTAGAGTATTTCGATGGACTTCATCACAAGGTTGCCCATGGTGCAGGGCAAGGATTGTATCTTTGTCTTCGTTGATCGATTGACAAAGTACGCACATTTTTTCGCCATATCCACACACTACACAGCAATGCAGGAGGCCGCGCTATTCTTCAGAGAGGTCTTCAGGCTACGTGGTCTTCCTAAGACCATCATCAGTGACAGGGACAGCTGTTTCATGGGCAGGTTTTGGCAGGAGCTTTTCTGGTTGGTGGGGACGAAGTTGACACCGAGTACCAGTTATCACCCACAGACGGACGGGCAAATGGAGATAGATAACAAGTGGCTGGAGGGCTACATGCGTAACTATGTCAGTGGGCAGCAGCGAGCATGGCTGAAGTGGTTGCATCTAGGGGAGTACTGCTACAACACTACACATCACATGTCCATTGGTATGTCACCATTCTATGCTTTGTATGGATATCATCCTTTATCTTTTGCTGACGTGATGTTTGGTGCTAGCAAGGCTCCGAGAGCCAATATTTGGATCCAAGAGAGTCAGGATATCCTTCGAGCTCTCAAGGATAATATGGCTACAGCGTAGAACCAGCAGAAGCTGAATGCTGACAGGGGTCGAGTGGAGAGACAGTTTGAGGTAGGGGACTTGGTCTACCTACGATTACAGCCATACCAACAGTCGTCACTGAAGCAAAAGGGAGTTGATAAGCTCAAGCCCCGCTTTTATGGGCCATACAGGGTGATACGCAGGATTGGACAGGTTGCGTATGAATTGGAGTTGCCCCAAGGCAGCAAGATTCATAACGCTTTTCATGTAAAATGCCTGAAAAAGGCATTGGGGCAGCAGGTGACAGTGACAGATGAGCTACCACCCACGGATGATGAGGGGCATTTGGTGTTACAGCCAAAGGCTATTATTGATACCAGGGAGAGGCAGCTACGAAGCAGGACGGTCCGGGAATTCTTGGTAAAGTGGAAGAATTTACGGGATGAGGATGCCACTTGGGAGAGAGAAAATTTTGCAGCATCCATCACTTCAGTTGCTTGAGGACAAGCAACATTTTGCCGGGGGAGACTGTAATATTCCTAATTAGCCATGGCTAATTGGAATATTTGATTTTGTTCAATTTTGCCTTCTATAGTTATTTATAAATAAAAAGGTGAGGAAACGGTGACATAACTTACTTTATGAATAAAGTCACTCCCTAGTAGCACAATGTTGTAGCTTAAAAGGGGAGCCAAGGGGGCCCAAGGACCACGTAGAGAAGGGGCCCACGTAGACACTTGGAGGGACTGCACAAATGGAGAAGGAACACGCGGCAAGAGAGAGGCTACGTTGGAGGAGGTGGGCCTTAGGGTTTTGAGAGAGGCCAACACTATAAAGGAGAGAGGAGCCTCCTCATTTTGATCATTCGATTATGTTGCATTTGAGCTAGTCACTTCGACTTAGAGCACATTGGCTGTTTAGCTTGTCTGTAGCACTGTTTAGTGCATCGAGTGTCTCCGTTCGGAGATCTCACCCTTAGCCCCGGGGTACTTCGAGTGCCTGCTCGGGCAAGGTAGTTTCATCAGTATTTTGCAAGAGGAGCGATTTCCAGAGATGAGGAGGAGCTGAGTATTTTGATGACTGCGCAGTCTTGAGAGGGGAGGACACAGTTCTTTTGGTAGGAGCTCCGGGTTGGGGTTCTGTGGAGGATTTGAGCCTGGAGATTGAGCAAGGGATCAGCCCTTGCATATTGGAGGATTTTGGCAGAGTTTCGGGTAGGGTTTTGGAGGATTCTCTTCAAGAGCAGCGCAGAGCCTTGGGGGATAGCGTAGATCCTCAAAGGGGTGATTTTCGGGGGTCATCTATTTTAGAAAAGCTTTCTAGGCTTTTCTGGGTTTATTGGGCAGAGGTTGATTCCAGAGTTTCAACATTTTCTGAGGAGGGGAACAACCCCTAATCCTCATTTGATTCCAGCAGTAGCAGCAGCACAGCAGTTCTCCAGCAATTTGGACACAGTTCAGAGAGAGGCCATTTCCTTACCATTCTGAGTGTATTTCTTCACTTGCCTTGTGCAAGTCGAGGTGCTATCTTTCTGATCACCTCTTGTACTCTTTCCATTACTCAGTATAATAAAATGGCTTAGCATTTATCTCTGCATTTCTCGAGTTTCTGCTTATATTCCATGTATACATTATTGTATGTTGCATTATTGTTATTTCTCTGGTTGGAGTTTGCTTGTGTTTGAGGGATATCTTTGATAAGGGATATTACATCATGTTACTCTATCTGGTCCATCAAAAAGATTTGTCTGGGGAAACTTGCCCCTCTCTATATAATAGGCAAAAGCGAGCAAGATGTGTTGCAAGCCCTGTCTATGTACTCCTGGAGAGGACTGCTCCCTGAAAGTACTGCAGCTGTGCTAGCTGCCTATGCAAGTAACTGCACCTCATCATTGTGTCAACCCAAAGATTCATGCACCACCATCTCAAAAATATCCCCCCTCATTTCGCTGGAAACTCCACGCTCCTCTAGTTTACCAACTGCTTGCAAAACTATCCTGTCAGACCCTCGCACCTCCTGAGGACATGTGTCTGCAAATACTGCCACCCTACTAGTTGTTTGTACATCTGGATGTTCCTCATCAATGGCTGCTCATCCTCCTCCATCATGGGTTCAACATGAACCTCCCACTGGCTCTCCCCAAAAGGCTCATCATGCGCACTATGCATATCGTCCTCCTCAGCTGACTCATGCTCTACCACATGTTGCTCCTGCTAAATCATCACTAGTGACTCATCATCCCGAATGTCTCCGATAGGGTTCGCTGACTGCTCACCATACACACTGGAATATAAATCTAGCCTTTTGTCAACAACTAGACATGATTGCCCATACTCCTTAAGGCATCCTCGTATGAACCCATGGACTCATCCAAAGAAGAACCCTCATCCTGAAAGTCAAAAGGAATCTCCTCTACCTCTGCCATCTCCTCCACATCACTCAAGCATGAGTGGTCAGGTCCCCAAGGTTCCTTGCAAACGAAGCAAAGACCCTTCCTCCTCAGCTCATTCCTGCTACATGGTTGGTCACCATAAATACACTACAACTCCTCCTGGCCCCTGGGTCAACCATCCCCTGAACAGTCCAATGTTCTACTCATCTAACCTTTTGGCCAGTTCATAAGCAGCAGGTGAAACCCATTGTTCCTCCCTCCAAATGGCCAACTGTTAGTTTTGGTAGCATTGGAAGTGCTCTAGCCTTGAAAGTTGGTGGAGAGACCAAGGCACGTGAGTTCTAAAGAACCTAGAAACCGTTTGGTGAAATTCCACACGGGTTGTATTTTATTAAAATAATTAATAATTTTAATGGAGTTCCTAAGTCTAAACTTAGGGAAATTAAAATATTAATGGGTATTAATCAAAATATGGGTGAGAATGATCTAGAAGGCGGATCAGGTCATGTTTTAATCTTAGCCGTTGATTAGAGACTTAATCTCGGTTGTTGAAGACTCAACAAGTATAAGATGGAGGCTTAGGGTTCATTTGGAAACACACACAGAGTTGATCAATGAATTCGATTTTCCTAGGGCAGGGTTTGCTAAGGAATTCGAACCAATGATCAAGCAGTGAGGATCAGAGGCAGTACTGGAAGGAAGTGATTTCCAGTTCCAATGAATATACAGAGAAGGATAATAGAGCCAGCGCTGGTCCAAGAAGGGACAGCATAGCAGCTGAAGGAGATTGACACAGAGGGTCAGCGCAGAAACTAGAGGAGGTAGACACAGAAGTGTTGGGGATGAGCAGAGATCAGTGTCGAGAATCACAGTTGGTGATTGGCAGGAGAAATCTTGATTTCTCAGTAGCAGAAGCAGTAGTAGTCCAGGTTGACGCAATTAGAGGGAGCCTCCACGCAGAAATCACGCAGAGGTTTCGAAGGCTCACGCAGAGACTACGCAGTGGGTCGGGACATAGAAAAATCTCCATAATCAGTGTGAGAGAATTCTCAGTTATCTTCTCTGAGTGGATTGTCGTTTTTCTCTACAGCATCCGAATTGTATTCAAATATTTACTGCCAATAATAAGAACCCTCATATCTGTTGCACTGGTTTTCCCACATTGGGTTTTCCAGGAAACGATTGTCCAAAAACAAGTGTATTAATATGATTGCTCATATGCTGATGTTTCTCTTGCCTTTTTCAGTTCCTAATTTGTGAAGTCTGCAACTGAATTTATTTTGATATTTACTGAAATATTGGTAAATAACTTATTATAAATAAGTAGGAGAAATAAATCAATTATTGTAGCAAATTTTCACACCAACAACTTAGACTGCAACCTTCTGCCAATGGCATCATGGCCTCCCATACATGAGGACAAAATGGACTGCATGTGTGTTATGATTGTCTCATGATGATGTTTCATAATGTTGAAGAAGCATTGGAACATCTGCACGATCAAATCGTCACACTCCAGGTCAAACATGAGGTCATAAGATCTAACCAAGGCCATGACTTCTAGAATCTCTAGCCTCTTCCCAAAGGTAGGGCCCTCACTGTTATACAAATCCTGAAAGGTCTCCACTATCAGTCTGAAGACTCTCCTCATAACGTCATCACTGTAAGTGGGTGTAGTTGCAGTCAACATCATGATACTACTAAGACAAAAGACAACTGGAAGTTTGACTCTGATACAAGGGTGCTCCAAATACTTGTGTTGTACTAAGGCAAGCATGACTGGTTTGAGAGACCAAATTAAGTTTTTACCATTTGACTGATGCACCTCAGAAAGGAGTGAAGCAAGTTTTTCCAGTTTGAGAAGGGCTTTTGTTGTAACTCCCATGAAACTCAAATCTGTCCCAAGCGCATGAATTTTGTGTCCCAGCTCATGTTCTTTTTGTGGTTGCACTTTCTGTAGCAAAGTAAGTATCCCCTTGGAAAGGGATCTGTTGATTGTTGTTGCTAGCTTATGAAGGGAGCTTATGAAGGTTTTATCCATGTTTAGTTTAGTGATGGCAAGTTCATCAAGTTGTTTTGTGCATGACTTGACTAACAGACTTCCCCAACTTTACAACACAGCTTTTAGCAACAAGGTCATATAATGATGATAGACTGACTCTTCAACAAAACCATTAAAAAAAGCATATCACCGAACTCACTTAATAGGTGCTGACTTATAAGGACTCAACCTCTCAAAACAATTCTGCCACAAACACTATAGTAGTGTCCAACCTCTCAAATTATCAAACTGTTAGACCCTAGCAGCATACTCATCCCTATACATCAACATAAGACTCAGCTATAGACGGTAATATAGTATTGACAGCCTCTTAATAATTCTTTGCTCAACTCTTCATGACGCATATATTGGTAGCAGATTATCACATACTCTTCTCCATATATCAATGACTCAAACCCTCAATAGACAACTCATATGTTGCTTATGATAGTAAGCTCTTACAGCAATACAACAGCAGCATATAAGACGGCTTCAGCAATAATACTCTCCTTACGTCACAGCACTATCAACAACACTTTTTAACAAGGAAAATACAAAGAACTACCTTCAGCTAATAGCAATGCAAGAAACCACACTTTCTTAAGATATTTCAAGGATCAAACAAGAAGAAAAATATAGATAGATTTTCTGAGGCAAGATAATTTTACTGAGACTGAACTTCAATGATTTACAAGGCAGAACCTGGATTTTCTCACGTATGCTCAACAAGCAGACTCAGGCCCATGGTCACGACCAATGTTCTTTCTCTCTGTAGCTATAGTTTAGTTATCCAGCAATTGTAAGATCGGTGTAATCAGCCCTATTTAATCATTTTCCCACAGAGCAACCTAAACTGGCTCCCTTCCAGATTCGTGGCATGCTACAGTTATTGGCTCAACTTGCCCTTCCTCCAGTTGACTTGTGGCATGTGCAAATGAGCACTGTGTTGACTCTGGTCAGCTCTCCCCTTTTATTGCCCGTTAATCGTCACATGGAAATTTTTTGTTTCTCCTCTCTGCATCGCATTTCCTCAGCCCCGCGTCCCTTCTCTTCCTCTGCACGCTGCTCCCCCTCCTTTCCCTCAGCTCGCTGCTAACTCATCCCCTCAGCCCTGGTCCCTCCTTCTTCGACCAGTGGTCTTCATATACTCTCTCGATCTGTGCTCATCATCTTCTCCCTCGACCTGCATTACATTGCTTTCCCTCTCCTTGCCTTAATCAACCACAATATTTCGATTTAATTTTTTGAAAGTGGCCTTTGGCCCTTTCAAAAAATATTTTTTTGCTTTTCCACATAAAAAATCGTTAATCACATTGGCCCTTTAAAATAATAAATTTTTGCTTTTCCACATAAAAAATCGTTTATCACATTGGCCCTTTAAAAAAAAAAAAAAAAATCTTTAGAAACATTATTACATTAAATTTAATTGTGACACAAAATTTAAAAATAAGTTCTTTTTTTTGAGTTTTTTGTGATAAGGATTTTAGGGCCTAAAATCTTTAAAAATTTTGTGGAGAAAAAATTATAAATCTTTATATTGTCAAGGAAATATAAATTTTTTATTTTTTCTGAGTTTGACTATAGGAGAAAAGATATTTTCTGGATTTGAGACATTAGAAAAAAAAAAAAATTCCAGAATTATTTGAAGAGGTGTTTGTTCAGTAAATTGGCATTAATTAGCATCTAAATTTCATTGCTATCCTGAATATTAAATCGTTGAAGTTAAGTGCTTAGGCTTTCATTATTTGCATGCTTCAGCTAAGTTTTGTGATCATTGGTATTAATGCTTGATATTTCTTGAGATCACTCACTATCATTGGGAAATTAACTCTAAGTTTGGATCTATTTACTTGAGTTATTGGATATTTCTTGAATAATTAGTTTTGAGAATTTTTCAAGTAATTGTGATCAGCATTTTTATTGAGTACTCTATCGTGGACTTGTGGAAAATTGTATATCTTTCGGTTCTTGAAATTGAGTATTTTGAGCATCTGCATAATTGGGATTTTTCATTAAATTTTCGCTTAAGTACTTAGCATTTAACTCAGAATAAATCGTAATCTAAGTGCTTTGAGTCTTTAACATCTCGCTTCACTAAAACATCTTCTAAATCCTCCTTGCATTTTGCATTCTAAGTTAATCTTGCATTTAATAATCGACCTCCAAGCATAAGCTTGGTTGAAAGAAAGATAGAAACACCTTTGTGTCTTCTCTTGAGAAGTCTAGTCTTTTAGTGTCTAAAATGGTGACCTTGCAGTCGTCAGAGCCACAGCCTCTGCAGCGCCGAAGGCACCAGGTATGTTAGATTTCAAGGAGAGGGATCGTTAATCACACCCTCGTGTGCTTCACCTTGACTTCTCTCTACCATTTGCTATCAAGTTTAGGCTCAATACAAATAAAGATGAAAGGACATACTTAGAATATGCATATAATTAAAATTAACCAAAATCTTGCATTTCACATTAGTTTTAGGAACTGCATGTCATATAGGTTAGTTATTCATCCAAGCAACAATTATCCATCCAGTACTTGTCCTAAATTTACTCAGCAAGATAGTTGACTCCATAAGGCACCGGTATCAATTGTCCCATCTTACTTGGGAGCGGGAGCGGGAGCGAAAACGGGAGCCGGAGCGACCATTTTCAGAAGCTCCCGGTTTGGGAGCGAATCCGGGAGCGATTTTTTAAAAATATATATATATTTTATATTTTTTAATTTTTGATACATATATGTCAACAAAAACATGTAGAATGATGAATTAGACATAAAAAACATAAAAAAACATAGATTGATCATTGAACCATATCACATCAATCATCTAGAAATTATAATCGTCATCAACCATGTCCACAAGTTAGTAAAATACATATTACAACTGCAACATATTGAGTCTTATAAATCATGATTCATCAAATTCAATATTAAAGTTTCAACTTCAAGCTTTCAGAATTGAAAATTCAATAACATTTATCATCATTGATCACCAAAGTTGTACTTGTAACCTAAGTTTAACCATTACAAGAAGTAATATCGAAGATATTTCTAAGTCCTAACTTCTAACTGTTAACATAATATGAAATGTTAAAAATTTATAAAATGAAACATGAATAATGAGATGAAATGAAACAACTTTAGTCTTTCACAAAGCATCATATTCATAATTCGCAATAATTACCAATGAGTTATAATTGCCAAGGCCCAACTTCAAACTTCAAATTTTCATTGTCACAGTGATATAATGTTTACAAAAAATATCATTATGATATGAAAGAGTCAAGAGTCAAGAGTCAAGGACTCAAAACTCAACAGTTATGAAAACTAAAGTCTAATAGAAACTAAAAAAGACAAGTAAACTGTAAATCTACATGTGGCCCTTGCCACGTGAGTCTCCAGGAGTATAAGCAGGTCGTGGTGGTCTTCTAGGAGTCTCCCGCACAGACTGACGACCAGAACTAGAACCTCCACGCGAGGGTGTAGATGGAGGTGGCGACAGCAAAGGAACAAGACTCGGACCTCGAGCACTGCTACTGGATGGTGGAGGTGGAGGTGGAGGTGGCATGGCTGTTGCTTCATTTTCATCCCTTACAAGTTCCTCTTCTAGTTCTTCAATATGTACAATGCCATCCTCGAAATTGTCATCCTCTGGGTGATTGTCCCAAATTTTATATGTGGGATCCTCATTAGCCCGATCACAGTAATGACTCAACAACCTCAAGTTGTAGTGCACATAAAACAAGCTTTCTGCTCGGTTTTCATTGAGTCTGTTTCTTTTCACATTATGTATATAGCTGTAGGTGCTCCAACACCTCTCTGCAGAAGAAGAATTTACAACCTGTGAAAGAACTTTTTTTGCCAATTTTGGCAAAAGTCCGTGGCCGCCATATGTTTCCCACCATGTGAGAGATTCAAATTTATCTTTGTCGTCCATTGCATGGAAGTTACCATACAAACCAGTGCCACTGAAGTATCTGCCTATTTCAAAGCGCACAGCTGCACATTCCTCCCTGTCAGGTACCAACCTTTCTAATGCTTCCAAGTATCCTTTAGTTACCTCTGGATCTAAATGGGGTTTGTACCTAACCCCACCCCCTGCTGCAGGTTGGCCCAACCAAGATGTAGAGTAGTATTTTGGCGTAAGGATATACGCCAAGCAATGTAGTGGAAGGTTAAGCCTATTCCACCGTTCACACACACAATCATGAATCAGTTTGTACAAGTTGGGATCTCTATTATGAACAATGTCTTTTATTTCCCCCAACATGGTATCCATTTGCTCATACACCTCGCTAATCACTGGTTTGTCTGTATCTGCAAACCGAATCATGTGATAAATTGGCTTGGTGAAATCCAATACCTGCCTCACACTTGTCCAAAACTGCCCATCAAGAGCGGCCTCCTCCACCATTTCAAAACCTGCCATGTCAGCTACATTTGTAGCGCTTCCCTTTAACACCTGCCAATGTGGACTTGATACCATGCTAGCTAATGCCTCTCTTACCTTCAAAAGGCGCCTGAAGGTGAGGTAATAGCTATCAAATCTAGTCCTCGCAATCTTCAGCAACTCCAATCTCGAGTGACTGCGGAAAAGGCCATGGGTATTGCTATGATTTGTAATAAATTTAATCATTTGTTTTCCTTTCTTGTACAAATTACCAATCCATTGGTATTGTTCATTTTTGTTTTTGACAATATCATGCAACAGAAGGTTCAATGTGTGAACCAAACATCCAGACCAAAATATGTTCGGATATTTATCCTCAATAATTGCTCCCGCTGCCTTACAATTAGGAGCATTATCAATGATGACTTGGATGACATTGTATGGGCCAATACGCTCAATTGTTTCAAGTAATGCTTCTGCAATGTTGATGGCGGTCTTGAACTTGTCTGAGTAATCATGTGCAGCTAGAAAGATGGGACCACTAACAGACACAGCAAGAACACTTATCAATGGCTTGCCTTTTACATTTGTCCATCCATCAGATACAATGGACACCCCATGGTCAATCCAAGAACTTGTCATTTTATTCAAAGAATGTGATATTTTTGCTTTTTCATGATCAAGGCCAATGGTTCTTGCCTTGTCATACCCAGGGCTCTTGTATCCTTTAGGGGCATCATTTATGGCAGAAACCATTTCGTGCCAATAAGGTGAGCGTAGAACATTGAATGGTATCCCACATGCATAGAGAAACCTGTAAACTTTTGAATCCACATCATTCCTACACCCCTCATCAAGGAAATCTGATATGGTTCTACGCCTTAAAGATGATGACCCTGTGCCTCCATGTCCATATCCACTGCCTTGGGAGGATGCTGAAGGAGTTCTTTGTGATTGTGAGCTTGGTTCAAAGAAACCCCTTGAATTTTTTGTTCTGTATTGGGCGTCCTCCTCTTCCTTTATGTATTTGGCTCTATCTGCTGTTGATACCGCTGTACAAGTTTTGATTCCTATTTGTTTCTCTCCATCCCATGGCCTTTTCCCGCAGAGGCGTCTTCTAGCACGGATGTATGAACCTGTGTAATCAGTGTTGCAATGGGGGCAATGAAATTTAGTGGTTCCACCCCCTCTCCCTATTTCAGCCATGTGAACATATTTCCACAATGGAGTTTGGTCTTGTTTAGTTTTTTGAGGGTCATGTTCACCCTCCTCCAGCTCCTCCTCACTGGGGTTTTCACCCATTTGACTTTCTCCGGCTTCTTCATCCCCCTTTCAGTTTGGGGCCCCCTCCGTTTCCTACTCTCCAGCACCATAATAACCATAAAAGGGACCAGGAAGAGGAAAATGCCAATAAATATAGCCAGGTCCATAGTGTTTGATGTTTGTAGGGTTTTGATTCTTGAATCTGCAAATTAATTTAATTTATTGGAATTAATTAATTTAATTTATTAATTTAATTTAAATACATGATCTTTAAACTCAAACAACTAAATTAAATTAACTAAATTAACAACCTAACCAGTTAAACTAACTAAATTACTAAGTTACTTACCTCTGCAGGCTTGCTCCTCGCTCCTTGGCACTTGCTCCTCGCTCCTCAGCACTTGCTCTTCGCTCCTTTGCTCTTGCTCCAGCTCCAAACTCAATCTCAATGAAGTTATAATGAATTTTTTTGGCCCATTGGGCTTACAAAACTAAAAAAAAATTCTAAATTTTTTTTTTTTATTTTCGGGTCAGGCGGATTTTTTTCCGCCGAACCGCTCCCGGCCAGGCTCGAATCGCTCCCGGAGCGATCGCTCCCTGTGTCGCTCCCTAACAGACCAGGGAGCGCAAATTTTTTAAGGGAGCGCGCTCCCGAAAATCGCTCCCGTCCGGGAGCGATTTTGGGAGCGCGCTCCCGAGCCGGTCCCGCCCGGAGCACGATTCGGGAGCGGGTTCGAGGGGGGGGGCGCTCCCCCGCAACACTGCAATTGTCTAATCTAATCCTTTAAAATCTTGCTTAATCTAAAACGAGTATTTGGTCGCTTAACTGTGTCTCCCGGATTGATTGGTTCGCAACTAGTCCTCCTTCCATCCATTTTCGTAGGGTCTACCCCCCTTAGTCTAATGTAGGGAGACAACTTAAACGGAGATATTGGGGATCAGGGTGACAACCCCCGTTTTGAGTCGTTGTCACAGTACCTAGACATTTTGTGCGACAACATTTTTTGGCGCTGTTGTCGGGGACCAAGTTTTTTAGACGTTGGCTTTGCGACATTTGTCTTAATCATTTTTCTCTTCATCTCTCACCAGGATAAGTTCCTTGTCCTCGGTTCCTTTCACTGACTTTCTTTCTTGCATCTGGATTTATCAAAGTTAGATTTATGTCCGTGTGGCGACTCCATTTCTTTATTCTTCTACAATAATGTGTACTAGAAGATATCCAAGTAGCTTGGTTAGTCCTGCTCCTGATCCTGAAAAGGCTCTCAGAGTACGATTACAAGAGCTCTCTTCCCATACACTTCTTGTCAATCTCGGACAAGAAGCTCTCTCTGTATCCATTTGCTTCTTCCTGACACGGTTGAGCACAACATCATGGATGTGTTCGCCCCTTGTAACTTTGTTAGCATTCAAGGTTATCCTAATGATCTTCTGGAGAATGGGATTAATAAATTGCCTTCTTTTCAGGGCAATAATACAATTAGTGTTGATGCTGATCTGAAAGCTTTTGGTTTTTGAGGAGGTAAGTATGCAAGGGTTGCTAATTATAATCATGAAGATGTAAAACTGAGCCTCTTTGTTCTTACCTTGGAGGAAGATGCTTTGGATTGGTTTATTGAAAAGCCAAATAATACATTTGACTCATTGCAACCAATTATTAATGCCTTTAAAGCTAAGTTGCACGAAACCGGGAAACGGGTACGAGTTTCCGAAACGAGAAGCGATACGAAACACGACCTCCCCAAATTTTGGAAACGGAGAAACGCGAATATATATATATATATATATTGAAAATATTTAAATATATATATATGTGCAATCATAAAGCATAAATGATACATTATAATTTATTACACTTAAACATTAAGATTTAATTTACATCACATTTACTCATGAATGATCACATAATGAAAATAAAAATATTGGAATATCCAAAAGCAACGTTTATTATATATCCAAATCTCAAAATCAGCCTTTATTTATATTAATATATGAGGCTGCAAGTACAATAAAGACTATAAGGCTGCAAGAGAGAGATCCAAATCAGGATTTTCTGCATCCACATCCCATTCTTTAGAAGGACCACTGTTGTATTGGGAGTCTCCTCCTACATAGTCGAACGACCTTAGTGCTCTTGATTAAATACATGTTTCATACCCTAGTACCCTACATGATCTTGATTATTGGGAGTTTCCCCTGCACAGAGGGCTTGATTCTCTTGATTAAATACAAGTTCCATACCTTAGTACATGATAAAATCCAATGGAAACATTGCAATCCCCCCAATCCTGAAATCCTGAAAAACAAATAAGTCTGCTGGATTTTGAGTGAGATCTAAAATTCTACTTTCTCCATATGAAATCCAATGAAGGCGAAACCACTCTCAAACATCCTGAGTCATTTCATGGTAATGTTAAAAATTTAAGTAAAAGGATGAAAATGGAAAATAAAGGAGAATATCACTTTTACTTTAAGAATTTAACATTACCATGAACTGCATATGCCTCAAACTTCCTGATGAACTGCAATTCACTTTTATAACTTTAGACACACATCTAGAAATCACTAACATACCCTAAAAGTAAATTAAAAAACAAATTAAAAAAAATAAAAAAACACAAGTTAATGAGGAAACGTGGGTCATACGGCCCTAAAACGCATTTCCGGCCATACTGGCCACGTTTCCTTCGGGAAACGTGGCAGTACGGCCGGAAAAGCGTTTCACGGCCGTACCAAACGCGTTTCCGCGTTTTGTACCCGTTTCCGTACGGAAACGGACCTCTATGCCATGTTCCCTGCAACATAGCTTTAAAGAAAAGTATGGAGATAAGAGAGAAGAAAAGCATCTAGTTAAGGCTCTCAGTGTCATAAAGAAGAAGGAAAATGAAACTGTAGAACAATTTAATAAGAGATTTAATGGTATTATTAAAGAATTACCTCAAGATTATAAGCCTCTTGATAAATCTTTTTTGGATTTTTACATTGATGCTTTTAATCCTGATACTTCTTATGAATTGAGACGGGCTAAGAATCGTGATTATAAAGTTGCTCAGACTTTAGCTGGAGAGCTTGAAAAGGATAAGAAGGCATCTGGGAAGTCTGAAATCCCAAGTTTTGATAGGGCTTCTGTTAAATTTGGACAACTAGGTCCAAACTCCATGTTCTGATGCTCAGATTAAGAGGCTAATATTTTTGTTGGATTCCTCTTTCTGAGAGGTGTAAAATCCATATAAAAATAGTCTTAATCCGATGAGCAGAACTTATATTTTGAATTTATTATTCTTAATAAATTATATGTGCAAGGTCAGCCAGTTTTGTAATGTAGGCTCACATGCCCAACAGATGTGTCACACACCCTCATTGATGGATATATATACAGGTAAAGTTGGAGAGAATTTGATGATAACACAACTCACATCTTCCTCTCTCATCCTAAAAGTACGAGCTACCTGGAGGACGAATTTCAGCCACACGTGGGAAGGACGAAGAGGATTTTTCTGCTGCTAGGGTTTCTGCTGCTAGGGTTTCGCAGAAGTTTGACCAGCGTTGAGGGTTGTTGTGACACATGCTGGTTAGAGGGTTGTTGTGACACATGCTGGGCTGGCTGACCAAAGGAGACTTTGCTGGTTGAAGCATCCTGCTGACCGCCGAAACGAACACTCACATTTTTCTTGTTTCTGATTTGTCTTCTATAAGATCTGCTTATATGTTCTATCTGCATTTTGCTTATCTACTTGTATGATTGCTGTGAGAAAAGTGAAATTGCTCTTAGCATAGAACATCTACAAAACTTTACATGGTATCAGAGCTGAGGTGAAGACAAACTCTATCTATAGCAATCATCATCGAAAAATCAATGGAGTCTCTCGGGTTAGCTGCGCAGTTCTAATGCGCATAGTTCAGGCGCATCAGAGGATAAGGTGCAGGCGTTAATTCATGTCGGTTGAATTAACGGCGAGAGAGAAAATATTGGTGGACAGAATTCGGACAGCTGTTGTATATATAATTGCGTAGGGTTTTAAAGGCGTGATGCGCTTGGTGAAACGGCGCAGAGGTCTATATAAATAGCAGGCTGTCGGATTTATTATATCGGTGGATAGCTGCAGGATTGTCACGTGGACAGGACAGAAGACTGTCACGTGGACAGGAGTGTGGGTTTATATGTGCGTTGGTGTGTTTAGCAAAACAGCGCACAGATTTATGCATATAATAGACTGTCGGGTTGACAAAGCAGTTCACATATATAAAGGTGCGGGTTATGTGAATGTCTGGAACGTTCGAGGTAAACGCAGAGGGATATGTGTGAACAGCGGACTGTCGAAGCGTTATATCGGTGACTGGTCGAGTGTGTAATGCGTGGGGTTTATTGTTGATCTGTCACGTGGACAGAGATCTCCGGCAGAACGTTGGTGGCTGTCACGTGGACAGAAACTACAGAACAACGCTGAAGTTTACATACGCAGGGAGTAGTCGGACTTTGGTAGTGACACATGGTCAGAGATCTATTGCGCAGGTTGCTGATGGTCCGGCGCGTGGACAGTATTATATACACCGGGTTATATATATATATATATACGCTGATGCGTTTGGAGCAAACAGCAAAGGAGATTGCGCAGGATTGCGGAGATAACGCGTGGACATTACAGTGGCACGCTAGAATTACAGTGGCACCCTAATATACTCTGAGGCACGCGTTTGAATTATAGTGGCACGTGAATATACAATAAGGCACGCGTTTGAATTACAGTGGCACGTTAATATAATCTGAGGCACGCATTTGAATTACAATGGCACGCTAATATACATTGAGGCACGCATTTGAATTACAGTGGCACACTAATGATCTCTGAGACATGCAATTTTGGAAGCTCATGGTTCATATACATATCTAAGGTTCTAATCTCAGCAGCAAGGTCACTATATTCTCTCTGGCACGAAATTTATGTGGCTCGAATTTTCTCTATCTCTGGAATCGCATCACACTACAGTGGACTCGAATTGTATTCAATATGGCTAGGCTCACATTACAGTTATGAATGTTCGTATGACAGAGACATATGGTTATATGACAAGGATTTTGATCAAATATGTTACAGTGATATGTGATACAGCTTATCCATGACAGAAATTTCAGATATGACAGTGACCTTAGTGCATAAAAGTGATGACTGTATATGACAGTAACTTGGATGAGATATGTTTAGGAGCAACTATCATCAGATTAGAAGTCAGAGGGCTAAGCTACTACCTTGGGTCTAGGAATCTGGAACTATAGCCTAGATGCTTTGCTAGGCTGCAAGCCATAGCAAGCAGCTAAGGCTGATATACATATGGCTGTATAATGAAGCAACAGAAGTATAGCAGCAGCATGATGTAGCAACAAGGTGTTGCAGCATGATGAAGCAACAGAGGTATAGCAGCAGCATGATGATGAAAGAGACAGCATGATACAGCATGATGGGGAAGATGTGTATGTAAGGGCTGTGCTGAAGGAAAACATACAAGGGGACCTTTCCCCTCAAGTGTCACAAAGACATCTGAGATATTGCAACTGGTCCATTCTGATCTTTCCGGTATGTTGCCTGTAACATCCCTGGGGGGATGTTCTTACTATATGACATTTACTGATGACTTCTCTCGCAAAACCTGGATATACTTCTTGAAGAAGAAGGATGAGGCTTTCATGTGGTTCCGTAACTTCAAAGCCTTGGTGGAAAATATGACCGGAAAGAAGATCAAGATTTTGAGGACTGACAATGGCACTGAATATGAGTCAAATGAGTTCAAAGACTTTTGCAGAGAAGCTGGCATTAAGAGGGAGACTACCACTGCATATACTCCTGAGCAGAATGGTGTTGCTGAACGCAAGAAATAGGACTATTGTGGAAGCTGCCCGTGCCATGCTATGTGACCAGGGTCTTCCAAAGTTTCAGTGGGGAGAAGCTGCAAATACTGTTGTGTACATTCAAAACCGATGCCCTCATTCTGCTTTGGACTCCAAAACCCCCGAAGAGGTTTTCTCTGGTAAGAAACCTGATGTCTCACATTTTAGAATTTTTGGATGTCCTGTCTATTTTCATGTGCCGAAAGAAAAGAGAAGTAAGTTGGATGCTACTGGGAAGAAAGGAATGTTTATGGGCTACAGTGAGACTTCTAAGGCATATAGAGTCTATGTACCTGGTCAAAGGGAAGTAGAGATAAGCCATGATGTCACTTTTGACGAAGATGCTTCCCTGAAGAAAGTAGTAGATCTTCCTAGATCTGAAGAAAACCATGAAGAAAGACCTGTAAATCTGGAAGAACCCCAGGATGAGACTATGCCTGATGTTGAAGGGCCAATGGACTCTATTGATCCTTCCCCTTCTCTAGGAAAGAGGCCATCATGGCTTAGGGACACCCTCGAAGATGCTGAGGGTCATGCTGCCCCAAGGGGAACATTCCAGGAAAGCAAGAAGCCGTGTAGATACCAAAGGGTATCTAGCTGCCATGAGTACTATTATACAATCTGAACCTGGATCTTTTGAGGAAGCCATCAAGCATCAAGTCTGGAAGGATGCTATGCATGAAGAATATGAGGCTATTATGAAGAATGATGTCTGGGATGTGGTCCCAAGACCGAAGGACAAATCTGTTGTCACCGCTAAATGACTCCACAAGATTAAACATGGATCTGATGGGAGTGCTGAAAAGTTTAAGGCAAGATTTGTTGCCCGTGGCTTCTCTCAAAAGGAAGGAATTGACTATGACGATATATTTGCACCTGTGGCTCGATATACCACCATCCGATCCATCATAGCCCTTGCTGCTACGCAAGGATGGAGTCTTCATCAGATGGATGTCAAGACCGCTTTTCTGCATGGTGCAATAAAGGAAGAGGTGTATGTAGAACAACCTCTGGGATTTGAAGTTCAAGATCGAGACACTTATGTCTGCAGGTTGAAGAAAGCCCTCTATGGGTTAAAGCAAGCACCCAGAGCTTGGTATGAGAGGATGGATAGTTACTTGATGAAGCTGGGCTTCACTCGAAGCAATGCTGATCCAAACCTTTACTTTAAGGTTGAGGAAGGAAAGCCTCTCATTCTAGTGCTGTATGTGGACGACCTCTTCCTGACAGGTGATGACCCTCTCATTCATTAATGTAAGAGGGAGCTTGCTGCTGAGCTCGAGATGAAAGACCTAGGACTGATGCACTATTTCCTAGGCCTGGAGGTCTGGCAGAGACCTGGAGAGATTTTCCTTTCTCAAGGAAAGTATATTGTGAAGCCTCTGGAAAGATTTGGGATGGTGGACTGTAAGTCCGTGTCGACACCAATGGAACTCAACTTTAAGAAGTTGAGTAGCAGCGCTGCAGGGCCTATCATGGCCAATCCTACTGAGTATCGTCAACTCATAGGAGCTTTGATGTTCTTAGTGAACACCCGTCCGGACATATGTTTTGCAGTGAATACTTTGAGTCAACAGATGGTTGAGCCTCATCATTTTCACTGGGTTGGTGCCAAGAATATTTTGAGATATCTTCGGGGCACGATAAACCATGGGCTGAGATACACTGCTGGGAGTGTGATACTCCGGGGATATACTGATGCCGATTGGGCTGGCAGTGTGGTGGATCGTAAGAGCACATCGGGATGCTATTTCAATCTTGGTTCTGCTTCGATCTCATGGATGAGCAGGAAGCAGAAGTCGGTGGCTTTGAGCACCGCGGAGGCCGAATACATTGCTGCTAGTATGGCCTGTTGTGAAGCAGTTTGGTTGAGGAAGCTCTTTAGTGAGCTGTTCCAACATGTGCTAGATACCACTGTAATACTCTGTGATAATCAGAGTGGGATTCGTATGACTGAGAATCCTGTGTTCCATGACCGATCCAAGCATATTGATATCAGGTACCACTTTATCTGGGATATGGTACAGCGAGGCGTCGTAAGGCTCGATCATATAGGAACTGATGAGCAGGTCGCGGATATTCTCACTAAGCCCCTGGGGAAGGTCAAGTTCCTAACCTTCCGTGAGAGTCTTGGTGTCGTGGAAAGACCCTATGATGTGGGTCCTGTTGGACGATGAGCTCTGGGAGCTCTGGGGGGCTTTGGGGATAGCTTCTCGGAGCTATAAGCACTCATAATGCTTCTGCCCCACCCTTGTGATTATTGAGCTGGTTCGCCACTCATTTAATCTGTGCCCCGTATGCATCCTACCCATTGAGTTCAGGGCTCATGGGAAGTACCTCTCATTTGGCCAATGAGGTGTGGAAAAGCTAGAGACTATTAGCAAAGACTGATGGACGCATCAGAGATTGCCGTACTCTCTATCTAGGATGGCATGGTCCAACCACTTGATCTGGGATCAAGATTTGTGAGGTCTGGGACCTCTGGACTGATTATGTCAGTCGGGAAATGATGTCTTTGTGACTGACCCACTTCTGTTCTGAAATAAAGAAGCCAGCAAAGCAAGTTTCGGCGGGATGACTCACGATGTTAATTGCACTAATAGATGGAGTTCTCCCTAGTTGAGAGGGAGTGTTAAATTTGGACAACTAGGTCCAAACTCCATGTTCTGATGCTCAGATTAAGAGGCTAATATTTTTGTTGGATTCCTCTTTCTGAGAGGTGTAAAATCCATATAAAAATAGTCTTAATCCGATGAGCAGAACTTATATTTTGAATTTATTATTCTTAATAAATTATATGTGCAAGGTCAGCCAGTTTTGTAATGTAGGCTCACATGCCCAACAGATGTGTCACACACCCTCATTGATGGATATATATACAGGTAAAGTTGGAGAGAATTTGATGATAACACAACTCACATCTTCCTCTCTCATCCTAAAAGTACGAGCTACCTGGAGGACGAATTTCAGCCACACGTGGGAAGCACGAAGAGGATTTTTCTGCTGCTAGGGTTTCTGCTGCTAGGGTTTCGCAGAAGTTTGACCAGCGTTGAGGGTTGTTGTGACACATGCTGGTTAGAGGGTTGTTGTGACACATGCTGGGCTGGCTGACCAAAGGAGACTTTGCTGGTTGAAGTATCCTGCTGACCGCCGAAACGAACACTCACATTTTTCTTGTTTCTGATTTGTCTTCTATAAGATCTGCTTATATGTTCTATCTGCATTTTGCTTATCTACTTGTATGATTGCTGTGAGAAAAGTGAAATTGCTCTTAGCATAGAACATCTACAAAACTTTACAGCTTCAACCAAATTGAAAGGACCTAAAGGAAAAGAGGTTAAATAATCTGATGATGATCCTATGCAAAAATTGTTACAAAAACTTGAAAGCATGGAGTTAAATCAGGGGAAGTTAATATCTAACCATGCTAAGGAAATAAGTGCCTTGCAGTCTAGGTTGGTCCAAATGTAAAGGTCTCAAGCCCAAAGTTCCCAACCTAGAAATAATAATAATAATAATAATTAGAATAATAATGCTTGGCAAAGAAAAGGCTCATCTAATGAGCATAGACCTCCAATTTAATAAGAGATTTAATGGTATTATTAAAGAATTACATCAGGATTATAAGCCTCTTGATAAATCTCCTTTGGATTTTTACATTGATGCTTTTAATCCTGATACTTCTTATGAATTGACACGGACTAGCAATCGTGATTATAAAGTTGCTCAGACTTTAGCTGGGCAGCTTGAAAAGGATAAGAAGGCATCTGGGAAGTCTGAAATCCCAAATTTTGATAGGGCTTCAACCAAATTGAAAGAACCTAAAGGAAAGGAGGTTAAAGAATCTGATGATGATCCTATGCAAAAATTGTTACAAAAACTTGAAAGCATGGAGTTAAATCAAGGAAAGTTAATATCTAACCATGCTAAGGAAATAAATGCCTTGCAGTCTAGGTTGATCCAAATGGAAAGTTCTCAAGCCCAAAGTTCCCAACCTAGAAATAATAATAATGCTTGGAAAAGAAAAGGCCCGTCTAATGAGCATAGACCTCCAAATCCTCTCGAATCTGCTAATCTTGTGGATGAAACTCCTCCTTATTGTAGGGCTTGTGATGCTCTTCATGAAGAGGCTACTTACCCCACTGTTAAGAGAATTTTGGATAGTGGGATGTTTGGTACAAGTAATCAAATAAATGTGGTTGGCAAGCAATTTACATTATCTATGGAGGATTGAATGGAAGTTAAGGAAAATAGTCAAGAGGTGAGGCCTTTTACATCTTCCTTTAGTATAAATAATTTTATCATGAAAAGGATTTAATGGTTGAATTATTTGGTGAGAAGCCTTCTCCAGAGCAAGTCTTGGAAATTGCGAAAGATAAGGGTTTGACTTATCAAAGAAGGGATAAGGATCAAAGTGGAAATCAAATTCCCCCTCGAAGTTTTAACCCTGGTTCAAGCTCTGGTTTGGATGTTGATTTGGGAAGTTGGTTTAATAACGCAAAAAATTGGGTTCCTGCCACCGAGATATTAAAGATTCCTTCCCAAAAGGCTAAATTATTAAAAGCTATTGAAGCTCCCAGTATGAGTGTTTCTCAACAGAAGGCTCTTGAGACTGTCTATCAAGATGCCCCCATATATTTGCAAAGTATGGATTCAGATAACAAAGATCATCAACCATTCTTTATTACTTTGTTGGTCAATAGTTATAGATTGTATAACTGCATGTTAGATTCTGGTGCCTCGACTTGTGTTATGACCAATAGGGTCATGGAGCAGCGTAATTTGAGAATTTCTAGATCTTACTACAACATATGTGCCATGGATTCTAAGAAGATTGAAGTTCATGGGTTGATTAAGGATTTACAAGTTCATTTATCAGTTTACCCTGACATAATGATTGTAATGGACATAGTTGTAGTTGATGTTCCTGATGCTTGGGGCATGTTGTTGTCTAGGAAATGGGCCTATGATCTAGGTGGAAGTATTTAGATGAATTGGTCATATGCTACAATTCCTTCTCCTAGAGGTGATGGATTTGTTAGATTTAACAGAGAGCCTGAGAGAAGATTCCATGTTGAAGATCATAAGAGTCCCCATAATGAGATAATAAAGGAACAACCTAACCTTGGGAATTATGCTATTTTGTCTAACTCTATAATTCCCCCAGAGGTCAAGGTTGATGAGAAGATTGGTGATTTAAAGAATAAGGTATGGTATATGTATTTTGATGGTGCATCTTCAAGGATTTGAAGGTTAAGTCGCTTAGTATCAAGGAAGCTTATGATTTGGTTATCATGCAAATTAAGAATAAGTTTACATGTAAAAACCAAAGATTGAGGAACCATCGAAATGTTGTATGGGATACTAAGGAATGTTTTGATGCTCTGGATCTAGAAGCTATCCCTACATAAAAGAATAACTTGGCTGATAAGCTTGTTGTAGTAGCATCTACTTTGCAGTTATCTGATGAATTCTTGAAGGATAAGGTTAAAATGGAGATCATTTTTAGACCTCTTGTACCTGACAATATGGAGCATTGGCAGGTTTTTGATGATGAAAGACAGGTGATTCCCTTTCTTAAAAAGTTGGATGAATTTGAAAATTTTGAGATTAGTTATAAAGAGCATGGACCTGAAAATCATGAAGATATAACTAATTCTACTCCCAAGAACACTGTAGCTTTGGAGCAACATTTCGATCGTCATGATGCTACAAAGAAAAAGGATGAAATCAAGATGGATCCAGGGGAGTTCATTGAAGTAAATATTGGTACCTCTAGTGACCCTAAAATTGTAAAAATTGGTAAAGGTACTAGCGATGAAGAAATAAAGAAGTTGATTAATTTACTTCGTGAATATAGAGATGTTTTAGCATTTTCTTATGATGAGTTAAATGGCTATAGGGAAGATGTCATGGAGCACACTATCCCTTTAAAAGATGAAAATGATAAACCCTTTTGTTCAAGAGGAACTTTCAAAGATGCTTGCAGCGGGTATTATTGCTCAAACTAGGCATTCAACATGGTGTTCCAACCTGGTGATTGTTAGAAAAAAGAATGGTACAATCAAACTTTGTGTCGACTTTAGAAACCTTAATCTAGCATGTAAAAAGGATAATTACCCTTTGCCAAACATGGAGACTATGTTGCAAAGAGTAACAGGTTCAGGAATGATGTCATTGCAGGATGGTTTTTCTGGATATAAACAAGTATGGGTTAAGAAAGAAGATCGGCACAAAACTACTTTCACCACACCATGGGGTACACTTCAATATGTTAGAATGCCTTTTGCATTAATTAAAGCTGGAGATACCTTTCAGAGGGCCATGGATCATGCCTTTAAGGGTTTAATTAGTAAAATCATTGAGATATATCAGGATGATCTTATGGTTTTTTCTAAGGATGGTATTAGTCATATAGGTCATCAAAGGCAAGTTTTTGACAGGTGTAGAGAGTTTGGAATCTCCTTGAATCCTGCTAAATCTGTATTTGGAGTAACTGAAGGTACGTTACTTGGACAAATCATCTCAAAAGATGGGATCACGATAGATCCTGAAAGGGTTGAGGCAATTCAAAAGATTCCTCTTCCTCATAATCTCAAATCCCTCCAATCTTTCCTTGGAAAGACCAACTTTCTTAGGAGATTTATTCCAAATTACGCGGAGATAGCCAAACCTATTCAAAGTCTTCTTAAGAAAGATGCTATTTTTTTGTGGAAAGAAGATAGTAAAAAGGGTTTTCAAGAAATCAAAGGTGTTATTGCAAAAGCTCTTGTTCTAGCTAGCCCTGATTATTCTAAAGATTTCATGGTTTTTTCTTTTACTTCAGAAGATACAATTGTTGGTGTCTTGTTACAAAAGAATAAGGAAGGTCACAAACAACCTATTGCTTTCATGAGTAGAGCTCTTCAAAATTCTAAATTAAATTATACTACCATGGAAAAGCAAACATATGCCTTGGTCAACTCTCTTAAGCATTTCAGGACTTATGTGGGTTATTCTAAGATCATTGCTTTTGTCCCACATTCAGCTGTTAAAGATATATTAATTCAAACCAATTGTTTAGGGACTCGTGCTAGGTGGGTTAATAAGATCCAAGAGTATGACTTGGAGATTAGACCCACTAAGTTGGTCAAAGGTCAGGGATTGACTCAAATGTTGATTGAAGGAAATGAAAAAGCTCTTGGTTTGATTTGTCTTAACAATTCATATTCACCTAAGCTGCAAAGATTAGGAGAGCATGATTGGTACAAAGACAACATTCATTATTTGTTAAATCTTACATGTCTTGATCATTTAGTTGCTCATAAAAGAAGGGCTCTTAGATTAAAAGCAACTAAGTATTGTCTTATGAAGGATGGCCTCAGATGGAGAAATCCTGAAGGTATTATACTTAGATATGTTGATGAAAATGAGTCCAAGAAGTTGATTTTCGAGTTTCACTCTAGATTTTGTGGTGGTCATTATGCTACTAGAACTACTGCCCACAAAATTCTGAGAGCTGGTTATTATTGGTCTTCAATTTTTTCCGATATGCATAAGTTTGTTAGATGTTGCCAAGCTTGTCAACTGTTCACTGGAAACAGAAGCTTGTTGCCCTGCCCTTATAACCTGTGGTTGTTGAGGCACTGTTTCAGCATTAGGGTTTGGACTTCATTGGGAATTTTCATGAAAATTCTAGCAATGGCTATTAATTATTTCACTAAATGGGTAGAAGCCACTCCTGCTAAGAATGCCACTGAATGACTACTGAATCCCTAATCCGATGCTGCTGCACTGCCGAAACCTAGATCGGAAATGCTTAGTCTGCAGCTACCCCTCAGCGGCCTCTTGCTGCTGAGCCCTGGACCAAATGGATTCTCCAGAGGATGGAGATCCTCTACCAAATCGCCAACAGGAAACGGAAGAATATGCAAGCGCCTTCACTTCCCTCATCTCTGCACTGGGTCCTCCCAAAAATCGACCGTCAGTAACCAAGTTTGTTAAAAGATTGGAAGACATCCCTGAAATCTCCATCCCTCCTACTCTCCTAGGTAGAGCAGCGCTGTCTCTTGCTAAACGCGGATTAGTTGGGCAGTTTACTAGATTATGGCCTTCACCCAAGATGGTTCAGAAATGGGTTGAAAGGAACTGGACTGCATCGATCAATGGGAAAATATCAATCAAATTCTGTGGAAGAGGATACTACACCTTTCACTTTGAAACCAAGGAGGATCAAGATCTGATATTCAGGAACGGCCCATACTTCATGGACACAAGAGGACTGTATTTAAATAGATGGACACCAGATTTCGATCTGGAAATGGATGTGCCCAACGTTGTTCTAGTATGGGTCAGGCTGCCACACCTCTCTCTTCATTGCTGGGGAGATGATTTAGTAAAGGCCATCGGAAATGTTGTTGGGAAATACATAGATAGATGCGAACCCAAGGAGAACATGCATGCATGCGCCAGAATCTGCGTAGAAGTGGACCTAGGGAAAGGGCTTCCGGAGGTGATAAAGATCAAAGTGGACCAATGGATGCACATTCAATAGCTGGATTATGAACAAATTCCTTTCAAAAGCAAGGTATGTCACGAATAATGCCATTTTGCAAATAGATGTTCCAAAAAAAAGAAAATGAAAATGAAAATGTAGAAGATTCAGAAAACAAATGGGAGCAGGCTAAACGAAATAAATCATCCAATAAACACTACACCCCCCCTTCATCGTAGCACTTTGTCCCCTCTAATCCTCTCCCTCCATCTCCAAAAGCAGACATCCCCTCTTCCCTTATTAGCCTAAACCCTTTTGGCCCATTGGAAGATCCTACAGCCCCTCCTTCCCCCAGATCCCCTCCCCAACCCCATAACTCCCCCATAATATCTCCTCCTCATACAAACATTTGTTCCCCGCCTCCCCCATCAGTTGATAGAATTATAACCAGAAATTAGTCCAAGGAATCCCTTCAAACCTTTGAACACCAAAAAAAAGTAGGAAGGAAGTCCAATAAGGAGTTGAGGGACGAAGCCGCAGCAAAGGAGATGGATCTAGGTACGCAACAACCAATGGATTCTTTTTGGGAAAAAGCTATGGAAACAATGACAAAAGCCAACAGAGAGGGAAAGGTCTCGTGCATCATCCAACAAATAAGTAATGATTGTGGTCTCCTAGAATTGTCGCGGACTGGGATCATCCTTTAAAGAAAATGCCGCAAGGGACATTTTAGTAAAAGAAACCCCAGACATTTGTATGATTCAGGAAACCAAAACAAAAAGTCAAGAAACTGGAAAAATAATAAAAAAAACTAAAAAATTATGAAGGGGCAGCAATACAGGCTACAAGAGCCTCAGGAGGAATATGTTCGATATGGAAAAAAGGAGATTGGGAAATGATACAACAAAAAAAGGAACAACATTGGATCCAAACAGATCTAAAGCAAACAAGTACAAAGGAGCAGTACAATCTCATCAACACATATGCACCCAATCACTACAGAAAAAAAGAGCAATGCTAGAACACCCTAAAGGAAACTCTAAATGAAATACAAGATGGGAAAATAATCCTTGGAGAGGACCTAAATCTGGTTCGAAATATAGAAGAGAAGTTTGGAGGGATATATCATGCAGATCCATCCAGAGATTCCTTGGAAACAATAATGGAGCATCACAAACTAATGGATATCCCCCCAAACAATGGAAAATATACTTGGAGCAATAAGAGAGTGGGCAAAAATAATATAAAGGAAAGGCTGGATAGAATATTGATCCAAGAAAACATTACAACGGTTTACAGCTCGATAAAATCTAAAATTCTTCACACCACGGCCTTTGATCACAAGCCGGTGGCAATAATATTGGGCAAAATGGAAAATCGAGGACCTCTACCATTTAAATACAGCCCAATATGGGACAGCAATGAAGACTTTAGGAATCAAATCACAGAAGCATGGGCACCAAGAATCACAGGATCACCCCAATATGTTTGGGAAACAAAGTTAAAGAATTTGAGAATCAGGCTCAAGGAATGGGCACGAGGAAATTAAATACAAAAAAAAAAAAAAAACAGAGCTGCAAATTAAAATGGACAGCATGCAAACTGAAAAAGAAAATAAAGAGGAAAAACAAGATTATTTAAAAGAGAAGGAGATTTTTTGGGAAATATACAGGGAAAATAGGAAAGAGGAAGAGGAGGCAAGACTGAAATCCAGAAGCCTTTGGCTCAACGCAGGGGATAAAAATTCAGCCTTCTTCCACAACACCATGAAAATAAGAAGAGCAAGAAATCAGATAGACAAAATTCAAGTTGACGGACAAGAGGTCAAAGGAGCAAAGGAACTGAAAAAAGAAGCTCATAATCACTTCAAAAACCTCCTTACAACCAGTGAAGAGGCAGCAGATCATGAAAGCTTCCTACAGCACACCAAAAAAAAAAAAAAAAGAATAACAAAATTCAGAAATAAGCAAAGAGATATTAGAAGAGGAAGTAGTTGCAGCCATCTGGAGCCTTCCATCCAGACAAGGCCCTTGGGCCAAATGGTTTCACAATAGCATTCTACAGGCAACATTGGAACATAATAAGAAAGAATTTTTTAAGAATGGTGAAAAATGTCTTTAAAAAAAAATAGGAAGCAATACAAAATCCTCTTATCTAGCTCTAGTCCCAAAAGAATCCAATCCTTCCACCTTTAATAGATTTCACCCCATTTCCCTCTGCAACTCCTCCTACAAGATTATTACCAAAATAATCGCCAACAGAATCAAGAAAGTTCTCCCGGAAATAGTATCCGAAAATCAAGGCGGCTTTGTGCCTAGCAGGGAAATCATTGATAATGTAATTATTGTACAGGAAGCCATTCACACAAGCATGCAAAGGAAAGAAAAAGGAACCATACTTAAATTAGATATGGCAAACACATTTGATAGGGTCAGCTTTCCATATTTAATGGCAGCACTCAAAAAATTTCGATTCTCACAAGACATAATAGAGGTCATCCAAGCTTGCGTCTCGACCCCGTGGATTGCACCTCTCATAAATGGAAGGCCAAGTGAATTCTTTCAGAGCTCCAGAGGTCTCAGACAAGGGTGCCCGCTTTCCTCTTTTCTCTATATTATAATGGCTGGAACTCTAAGCAAAGCCTTAGAAAAACAAAGAAGAGAAAGAAATATTACTAGTCTTCAAATAGCAAGAGGAGTAAAGACCATAAACCACTCCCTGATGACACCCTATTATTGGGAGGGGCTTCAACAATAATTGCAAGAAGATTCAAAAGATTTCTTGATGATTTTATTCAGGTCTCAAGGGGGCTCTTAAACAACTCAAAATGCAGAATATATGGATGGAACACTCCTCCCAGAATCATGCAAAGGATTTCACAAATCCTAGAAATCCCCATTCAAGAAAAATGGACTCATTTCTTCTATTTGGGGCTCCCCATTTCTAAAGGAAATATGAAGGCAGAATTATGTGGACCAAACAGATTGAAAAAATGAAAAATAAAATTCAAAGTTAGGGTATGATGTGGCTAAATATGGCAAGCAGAGTGATCTTAATAAAATCATTACTTGTTGCACTCCCAATATATTAGTATGCAATAATTTTGGCACCTGCAAGTGCACACAAACAAATGGAGCTAATTCTAAGAAGTTTTCGATGGCAAGGAGGGAAACAAGAGAATAAAAAATTCAGTTTGGTCAAGAAGGAACAAATAACATTACCCTATGAACAAGGAGGTTTATCAATAAGGTTACCTGGCCTAATGAACGCTGCTCTGGGAATGAAAATAGTATGGAGAATGATAACAGGAAATGAGAGTTGGTCGAAAAAACCTCTCGCCACAAAATACATGGATAAATCTAGAATAAATCTATTGAGCGAAAATGTCCCCATAAGGTCATGCACACAAGTCTGGAAACTTGTGAAAAAGACAATCCCTCTATTCAGAAAATATATATCTAAAATCCCAGGCAATGGGAAATCGATCTCGATTTAGGAGGACAGAATTATGGGGGAAGAGCCTTTAAAGTTTCATTTGGAACTTGAGGGCATTAAAAATTGGATGACAAAAAGAGGCCTCAACACTCTTCACTCAATATCTGTTTGGGACCAGCGAGAATGGCAAGAATGGCAAAATATAATAACTCCTCCAAATTTGAAAGGGCAATGGGTCAAATTAAGGCAGTACCTTAAAGGAGCAGCGCCCACAAGCACTGAGGAAGAAGATGATTTTCTTTGGGACCCAAGTGGAGGAAGATACACAGTCAAAACTGGTTATAAAGTCCTACAAGATCATCCAAATCAACATGATTGGGGCTTTTGGAAGACGGTATGGAAATCTGAAAGCTTACCTAAAATAAAAATATTCATGTGGACACTCTTAAAAGGAAAGATCCTAACTAGTGAAAATCTATAAACAAAATGCTTCCATGGCCCTTCCAGATGTTCTATGTGCTTGCAGGCAGAAGAGACCATCCAGCACTTATTCCAGGAGTGCATGTTAGCCAAAGAGCACTGGAAACAGCTCTCAAGTCCCCTTGAAATCAACTTAAATTTCACAAAGCCCTTTCTGAAATTTTTCCAAGCCTGGAAGAAGGCTTACCCGTATTCAACAAAGAATAAGGTGACAATTCAGAGATTCTGGAAATGCATCTCAGCAGTCCTTTGTTGGCAAATATGGTTGACGAGAAACAAAAGTATTTTCAAAAACCAGACCCCAAGAATAGGGAAAATTCTTTCCAAAACTTGGGGCTTAACTTTTGAAATCCTAAATGCAAAAGGGACTGCAACAATGGACTACAACATCCTTCAACAAGAAGAGAAATATTGGTTCAATAAAGCCATAACAAAAAACAATGAGCAAACAGGACACAAGAAAAAACCTTCAGCTCAGAGTTGGAAAATTAGGCTAAGTGAAGAAGAATTTGCAAATTGGAAAAAAAAAACAAAAAAGACATTGTCTTTTCTTTGATGGGGCATCAAAAAATAATCCCGGGAAAGCAGGGGCAGGAGGAATCATAATTGATCCTGGTGGGAAAGAAATAGTTTCATATGAATTGGGCCTCGGAGAAGCTTCAAACAATAAAGTTGAAGCTTACAATTTGCTAATGGGGACAAGAATAATTAAAAAAACACTGATTCGAGACCCAATTATAATAGGAGATTCAGCTATTATAATAGAGGCAATGGCCAGAGATAAAAATCCCAACAATGTATCCATAAACAGAATATATAAGAGGATCATAAATAATTTAGAAGGCTCAAGAGCGGTGACATTTAAACATGTTTTGAGAACTCACAACCAACTGGCAGATCAATGTGCAAATTAAGCAGTCAAAAGAGTAGAAGGAACCACACGGGAGAACGAAGAGATATACCACACCTCAATTCCATAAGTTCAAACCATATGTCATGAAGCAAGAATTAATCCAAACAAGAAACAGTGAATACTCCCAAAAAAATTCAAAAGGACAAGAAGGAATCAACAAGAAGATATCCCTGTAGGAGAAATCAGATGGAAATCACGGGATATCAAAGGAAAAATTAGGGGGAAATCATAATCATTATTTAGCCTGAAAAGCAAGGATGATTGCGATCCAACTCCCAGGAAATGTGCAGCAAAACATCTCATCGGGGACAGGCACCATAGCAATCCATCTCCCTTAAAGCCTAATTCGGCCTGCACTATACTTTGCTGTGTCAATCTTAGACAAATCTGCCCCCTTCAGCTGATACACACCGCCTCTGCAATTCCTCGTGCAAATCTGCCCCATTTGAGCCTCCATCCAAGTTTCCAACCCCTTCCCCTCGCATCTGGTATCAGATTAATCCTCATCTGGAGGCTAACATCAGACAGCAAACAAGCAGGCACTTGGAAAACTCAGCACATCAACACCATCTACGCCTTTCCTCTCACCATTACAACGTCATCACTCCTGTAATCATAGCTAGTAGCAAGCTTTTCGCGGGCTTGCCAATCCACAGGTTACATAATCTCTCTCGCTCCTCCATCCAAACACACCTAAGCTCCCTTCTCCTTAACTCTCAATCAGCTATCCTCCACTCTGTTTTTTATATATCTCTACAGGAAGAACGGTATATAACATCTTTAGCAGACAACATAATCCCTCACTTCAACAGAACAGCGCACAGTCAAAGTAGCAAAAGGACCACTTCAAGCAACGGAAGGCACAGGATCACCAACAGCAAAAGGAATAGCAAACAATTCAAAAATCCAGAGAAGGAAGTGAATCAAATGGAATTCAATCCTATAGAAAAAGCCACAAGGAACGATGGATGTGCAACATGCAAAGCAAATAAATTCATGATCAGCAAACTCCAAGAATCGTTGAAAGACCTCAGGGCGGAAATGAGAAATGAGTATAGTTATCAAAAGAGAAGCATGGAAAGTCAGAGAGCAGAGATCATGGCTCTTAAAAACAAATGTGTGCATTTAGAGGAGGTAGTGGCATATATCAAATCTACCACCATGAGCCAAGAAGGAGAAAACTCTGTCCATTATGGCAAAAAGAAGCAATCCTCTCAGGAACAGTCAGTGTATAAACCATGAAAAACAACAAGCAAATTAATATTATGTAAATTTATTTTACTTGCAGGCTAGTATGTAAGACAGTACACTAGGATAGATATAGGAACTTATAAAATTTTGGATTTCAAGCACAGGAGAAGGGACTGTGTTCCCAACACACTCTCACTGCCTAAATATCATTATCTTCGAACGTAAAAGGAGCTTGCTCCACCTCATATTTTGGTATTGACCAGATACATCAGGGACCCTATGCTGCCTGTATAAGGCGAGATCAACATATTTGTCTTCTGATGCATCAATTTTCTTCCAGTTAGTGATCATGGGAGTAGCCATCGGCCTGTAGTCCTGCATCCTGAATCTCTTCGGGATTTCTGTAGCATATCTCCCTTGTCCAAGGAAGAAAATTGATGCATCAGAAGACAAAGATGTTGATCTCGCCTTATACAGGCAGCTCATAGGGTCCCTGATGTATCTGGTCAATACTAGGCCAGACATTTGTTACGCTATCAACACCCTCAATCAGTTTAAATTTGTGAAAGTTTTAGTTTCCAAGTTGATCACCCTCTCTAGCGTAAATATCCCTACAGTTTTTAAAAAATTGAATTTAATTTATATTTAAAAATATATTTTAAATAATAAAATATTGTGATATTTTAAGAATTAAGTTAGATTGAAACTAGATTTTAATTAAAATAATTATTAAAACTGTTTTCATAATGTTTTATTAAGAAATAAAAAGAGAAAATTAAACTAAATAAAATATTTTAATAACCTAGAATTAGATGAAAATTTAATAAATTAAAGTTGAATTTTAGTTTCCTATTTCATATCAAAACATGAATATTCAATCTCAATAATATATTTTAAATTAAAATATATAAAAATACAAATAGTGTGAATTAATTAAAAATATTTAAAATTACATCGTATAATGTGAGATAAACTTTATAATAAGAAAATAATTATAAATTTATATAGTGCTAATAACCAATAATGACTAGGTCCTTATCCCGTAGAACCCCTTAGCCACTAAATATAGGGGTGGGATGGGAAGATTGGCAAGGATAACTTAAGTGAGTCGCTCGTAAGGGAATTGACGAGTAAGCAATGGGAAGGGTGCATTGTGGATGTCCATCCTGAGACCATTCATATATCTAGCCACCTTCTCATCTATATCCTGGGCTTCTCCAGCTCTTATGCTTACCTTGTAGAACTCCTCTGTGTATTCTTTCACTGTCATAGACCTCTGACTAAGATTCTGCATCTGTCTGAACAAGGTTTGCTGATAATTACTTGGCAGAAACTTAACTCTTAGCTTTGCTACCATCATGCTCCAATTTTTGATTGGTTTCTTGCTAGCTCTTCCTTTCTGCCTGCACACCATCCCACCAAAGCGTTGCATAGCCTTTTAACTTGGTGACAACAAACTTCACTTTCTTCTCATCTTTCGTTTCTTCATAATCGAAGAATTTCTCCAGGCCATTATCTAGTCTATCAATTCTTCTGGGTTCAATCCTCCTTCATATATTGATACGTCGGTCTTTGGCCTGGTCGTGGATCTCAATATTGACTGAAAGAACCTCATCTCAGGAGTAACTGCTACAGCTTCCTCTTCTGCGGCTTCAACCTCAGGTTCACTAACATCTCCATCATCTATATTTCTTCCTGTTGTTAATGCTTCCAATCTAGCTTGCATCTATTGCACAGCTTCCATTACTTCAATGTTTGCAAAGAGCCGTCCTCTTCCACCACGTCCTTGTCCTCTTCCAAATCTAAAAGTCGCCGTAACTTTCCTTCTCCTTCTGATGAGATTCAATCCAATGTCAGCTGGCTTCTCTGATACCACTAATGGTGCCCTGGGTGCAGGCGATATGGACAACCTCACAAATCTGTCTGAAATTTCCTCAATATCAGACCAAATTTCTCCCTCTGCTTCTATTGGCGTATCAGTTATTTACTATTAAACTGACAGCCTCCTGGGTTCTCCTCTGATCACCCCAATCCTTGTTATTGGCGCAATTTATAAACACAGAGCCCTTTTTAAATTGAGAAAATTGTGTTTTCAATGCAAAATACACAATCGGCGGGGATTTTGTTCCAAAGGAACAAAATACACTATCGACGCTTTAAACCACTATCACAGCATATAAACAGACTTTTGTTAAAAAAAAAAATGACACTGAAAAGGTTATTATGAATTTTATTGAAAATCACATCATTACTAGATTTGGTGTCCTAGCGAAAATCACCACTGATAATGCTAAGGCTTTTAGTTCTTTAGATTTTTCATCTTTTTGCTTCAAGTATGGCATATTTTTATCTCTTCCATTCCTGTGTTATCTCTTTCTCCTCTCTGCCTGTGTTAAACATCCCCTCAGTTCTCAGCCCCCTCTCAGCCTCTCCTCGTCACCCTTACCCAGCAGCATAACCCTTCGTGACTTCTTCTCATATATACTATGTCCAGCCTCCCTTTTTGCCCGCAGCTCCAGCTCTCTGCTCTATTGCACTTCGAAACCCTCTTCACATCGTTGCTACCTCCTCGCTCCTCTACCCCGCGGCCCTAATCTTATCCCATGCTCACAGCTCCCTCCGCGGCCCTAATCTTCTCCCTCTGCATGCAGTCATCCTTTCGCGGCTTCTCCTTAGTCTCGCATCACATCTCCTCTCTGCATCGCGTTTCCTCAGCCCCGCATCCCTTCTCTTCCTCTGCACGTTACTCCCCTGCCTTTCCCTCAGCTCGTGACTCCCTTGCTGCTAACTCATCCCCTCGGCCCTCATCCCTCCTTCCTCAACCAGTTTTCTTCATCTTCTCTCTCGATCCACACTCCTCATCTTCTCCCTCGACCTGCATTACATCGCTTTCCCTCTTCTAGCCTTAATCGACCACGATATTTCAATTAATTTTTTGAAAGTGGCCTTTGGCCCTTTAAAAAATTAAATTTTTGCTTTTCCACATAAAAAATCGTTTATCACATTGGGTCTTAAAAAAAAAAATTATAAACATTATCACATTAAATTTAGTTGTGACACAAAATTCAAAAATAAGTTCTTTTTTTTTTAGTTTTTTGCGACGAGGTTTTTAAGGCCTATAATCTTTAAAAATTTTGTGGCGAAAAAATTTAAAATCGTTATATAGTCAAGGCAATATAATTTTAAAATTTTTCTGAATTTGACTATAGGAGAAAAGATATTTTAAGGATTTGAGACATTAGAATAATTAATAATTGTCAGAATTATTTGAAGAGATGTTTGTTCAATAAATTGGCATTAATTAGCATCTAAATTTCATTGTTATCTTGAAAATTAAATCATTGAAATTTAAGTGCTTAGGCTTTCATTATTTGCATGCTTCAACTAAGTTTTGTGATCATTGGTTTTAATGCTTGATATTTATTGAGATAGCTCACTGTCATAGGGAAATTAACTCTAAGTATGGATCTATTTACTTCAATTATTGGATATTTCTTGAATAGTTAGTTTTGAGAATTTTCCAAGTAATTGTGATCAACATTTTTATTGAGTACTCTATCATGGACTTGTGGAAAATTGTATAACTTTCAGTTCTTGAAATTGAGTATTTTGAGCATCTGCATAATTGGGATCTTTCATTGAATTTTTGCTCAAGTACTTGGCATTTCACTCAGAATATTTCTTAATCTAAGTGCTTTGAGTCTTTAACATCTCACTTCACTAAAACATCTTCTAAACCCTCCTTGCATTTTGCATTCTAAGTTACGTTGATTTTGGGTAGCATTGAATGTGCTCTAGCCATGAAAACTGTTGGAGAGGCTAAAGCACATGAGATCTCCAAGACCCAGAAATGGTTTGGACAGATTGTATCCAGTTTGGCAGATATTAAAATAATTAATATTTTTAATGGAGTTCCTAAGTCTAAACTTAGGAAAAATAAGATATTAATGGGTATTAATATAAAACTGGGTTAGAAGGTTCTAAAAGACATGGATCAAGCCAAATCTAATCTTAGTTGTTGATTAGAGATGTAATCGCGGTCGTTGAAGGACCAACGAGAAAAGTATAAGAGGAGGCTTGAGGGTCAATTGGAAAATACACTAGAGTGATCAGTCATTCAATTTGCTAGAGCTTGGTTGCTAAGCAAAGTCAAGTCAGTGATCAACAGTGAGGGGCAATGAGTACTCGGCAGAGAGGCAGAGATAGTGCCAAGAGACCAGCGCGGAAGCAGAGAGCGAGAGGCAGCAGCTAGTTCAAGCCACGCAAAGCCCAGCAGAGACAGCACAGAGGCCATAGGGACTGCGTCATCCACGCAGAGGCTGCAGGAGTGACGCAGAGGGTCCCAAAGGCTGCGCAGTGCCTCAAAGGGCTGGCACAAAGAGGTTTGAGGTTGACGCAAGGCAGCAGGATACTGACGCAGAGGCCAGAAGGGACAACGCAAAGCTTTAGAGATGCTGGAGAGGGTTTCGTGGGATAGGTTTTCTGAATATCTGTTTTCGAATAGAGAGGTCTTGCTGCCGTGTATTTTTTCTCTGTCGAGTGAGCCGGTTAGGCACCTAGTTTTACTCAAGGAAATACTGCATAATAATAAACCCTCAGAATAGCTGCACCGGTTTTTCCGCATTGGGTTTTTCCGGGAACATTTGTCCAAAAATAACAGTGTCACTTGTGTGTTTGTTTTCTTTCAGCTTATGATTTGTAGATGTTGTGACTGTATTGTGCTTATTTTGGTATTTAAATGATTTAAATAACTTGTTCAGAATTTACAAGTAGAAGAAATAAACCAGCAGAATACAGATTAATTTTCTAATGGATAGACTTAGAAAATTCAACATGGTATCAACGTGTGGTTGCAGATCAAAGGAAAGCTAAAGGCATCAGCTGAGCAAAGCATTTGCAGCAGATTCAGCTGTCCCGAGTGACAGAGTTGATCCTTGCAGAAAGCGACAAAGGAAGGGTTGACGCAAAGGGACTGTGTCATCAGTCTGGGCCTGAGAGAGGCCAGCGTAGAGGCTAAGGAGGGCAGTAATAGGCTCATGTAGAGGCCAGGAGGGTTGACGCAATTGGCTGAGGGAGTTGTTTTGCCAGTGTCAAGATTGCGCAGAGCCAAGAGGCTCAATCCTTCAGTCGCTGGGGCGAAGCAAGCTGTGGGCAGTTTGCAGGAGCGAAGCTAGTGGGGTACTATGGTCAGAACAGTACCTAACAGGGCAAAACCAAGGTAGAGGGAGTTGCTGCCAAGGCGGATTTCTAGCCAAGGAATCTGGATCAGTGTTGCAGTTGCACAGACGATCGGAGAGGGGCAACTTGACGGTTGGCAGAAGGATTTCCAGGAGGGAAATCAGGACTCAGAGGGAGTCCAGAAGAGAACTTCCAGATGGGAAGTAGAGAGACTCGGAGGAGTCGAACCGAGAACTTCCAAACGGGAAGTAGAGAGACTTAGCAAGAGTCAAACCGAGAACTTCCAGGCAGGAAGTAGAGAAACTCGAAGGAGTCGACAAAGAAGAGCAGAGAGATGATCGTAAATGGGCTGAGGGATCAGGATAGGTTGGACAAAGCGTCCAACTTTGTGGTCTGGAAGGCCAGGATCCTGTCCTTTCTAGATAGACATCGCATCAAGGGCTTCGCCTTGAGAGTAATGGCTATCCCAGTTGACCCGGTAGCTAATGAATGGTATGAGAAGGCAATGGCCAAGGCAAAATGCATCATCCTTGATGGGGTCAAGGATCATGTGGTCCAACATATTGCCGAGAAAGACGGCAAAGGAAATGTGGAATACCTTAAAGACGATGTACCAGCATACTTCCGTGCAAAGGAAGATGCTACTTGAGAATCAGCTATGATCATACCAGATGCAGAAGGGAGAGCAGATAGATCTCTTCCTCGGTCAGTTGAAGGAGATCCGGGACCAATTGACTTCCATAGGGGCCACGCCAGATCAGGAGTTGATGCTAAGAACCGCACTAAACACAGTCTCCAAGGAGTGGAAGACATTTGTCCAGAGCATACTGGGCAGGGCGAATTTTCCAGATTGGGAAGAATTGTGGGCGGCTCTTCGTCAAGAAGAGATCAGACGGCTAACCAAGACGAGAAATAGTAGCAAAGGAGTCCGGATCAAGAAGGTAGAGGAAGAGGATGCAGCTCTGGCATCTGCGGAAAAGCAGAAGAAGAGGAAGAAAAAGGACCTCTCCAAGGTCAAGTGCTTCCACTGTGGGGAACTGGGTCATTATGCGAACCAGTGTTCGAGGAAGAAGAACAAGGGAGAGGCGTCTGACTCTAAGGCAGCGCTAGCGAAGGCGGAGAAAGAAGTCGAGGAGGATGACAATTGTGCCATGAGTGCTCATGTACCTCTAGAGGAGGTGGGGAGACATCAAGCTGTAGTCAGGAAGACTACAGGCGATGAGGGGCAGGATCCTTGAGGTACCCAACCTCTTGGATTATACCTTGCTACGGGAGCCCTGAAGAAAGAGTAGCAAGACTAGCAGATGTCGGTAGAGACAGATGCGGATGAAGCGGCAGAGAGTGCTACAGTGCAGGAGTCCGCGAGCAGTGCAAGGCTAGCAGGCTGGAACAGTGCGAGAGGCACGGAGAGTGTTGCACCAGTGCAGGTGGCACAGAGAGGTGTGCAACGGTGCGAGATGTAGGGAGTTGTTGCAGCAGCGCAGAGGTCATTAAAGGGAGCACTTGTTAGCAGCAAAGGGAGCTTCAGCATCGGGAGTGTTTCTAGCCTGATAGGGATGCCAGAAGTTGGGTGGATCAGTTACTTACTTCTTGCAGTGCAGTAGCAGTTGGCAGTAGCACGATGCAGCATCATGAGAGGGGGATGTAGTGCAGATGCAGTGTTGGGAGTATGGACCAGCAGCAGCACGATGGAGAGGGAGTTGTCGTACGAATGCAGCAGTGGCAGTGGCAGGGCCATGGGCATCAGTACAGGATGCAGCAGTGCAGAGGATGTTGGGCGGGGAGGCCTAGCATTAGCACAGGTACCGGCGCCGGATAATCAAAGTAACGCTCAGTGAGGATTATTACTAGAGCACAATCCTCGCTAAGAGGAAGTGTTGATTTGGGGTAGCATCAGATGTGCTCTAGCTATGAAAATTGGTGGAGAGGCTAAAGCACATGAGATCTCCAAGACCCAGAAATGGTTTGGACAGATTGTACCCAGTTTGGGAGATATTAAAATAATTAGTATTTTTAATGGAATTCCTAAGTCTAAACTTAGGAAAAATAAAATATTAATGGGTATTAATATAAAACTGGGTTAGAAGGTTCTAAAAGACATGGATCAAGCCAAATCTAATCTTAGTTGTTGATTAGAAATGTAATCTCGACCGTTGAAGGACCAACGAGAAAAGTATAAGAGGAGGTTTGAGGGTTAGTTGGAAGATACACCAGAGTGATCTGTCATTCAATTTGCTAGAGTG
This sequence comes from Pinus tabuliformis, assembly GCA_031772625.1. Taxonomy (NCBI): domain Eukaryota; kingdom Viridiplantae; phylum Streptophyta; class Pinopsida; order Pinales; family Pinaceae; genus Pinus; species Pinus tabuliformis. The sequence goes on from CM062809.1 coordinate 58,006,684, forward strand.
GGGTTGCTGAGCAAAGTCGAATTAGTGATCAGCAGTGAGGGGCAGTGAGTACTGGGCAAAGAGGCAGAGACAGTGCCAAGAGACCAGCGTAGAAGCAGAGAGCGAGAGGCAGCAGCCAGTTCAGGCCATGCAGGGCCCAGCAGAGACAGTGCAGAGGCCAAAGGGACTACGTCATCCACACAGAGGCTGCAGGAGTGACGCAGAGGGCCCCAGAGGCTGTTTAGTGCCTCATAGGGCTGATGCAGAGAGGTTTGAGGTTGATGCAGGGCAGCAGGAGGCTGACGCAAAGGCCAGAAAGGCCAACGCAGAGCTTCAGAGACGCTGGAGAGGGTTTCGTGGGACAGGTTTTTTGAATACCTGTTTCCGAATAGAGAGGTATTGTTGCCGTGTATTTTTTCTCTGTCGGGTGAGCCGGTTAGGCACCCAGTTGTACTCAAGGAAATATTGTATAATAATAGACCCTCAGAATAGTTGCACCGATTTTTTTGCATTTGGTTTTTCCGTGGACATTTGTTCAAAAACAACAGTGTCACTTGTGTGTTTGTTTTCTTTCAGCTAATGATCTGTAGATGTTGTGACTTGTATTCTATTTATTTCGGTATTTAAATGTTTTAAATAACTTGTTCAGAATTTACAAGTAGAAGAAATAAACCAACAGAAACCAGATTAATTCTCTAATGGATAGACTTAGAAAATTCAACATGGTATCAACGCGTGGTTGCAGATCATAGGAACGCTGAAGGCATCAACTGAGCAGAGAATTTGCAGCAGATTCAGTTGTCCCGAGTGACAGAGATGATCCTTGCAGAAAGCGACAGAGGAAGAGTTGACGCAAAGAAACTGCGTCATCAGTCCGGGCCTGAGAGAGGCCAGCGCAGAAGCTGAGGAGGGCAGTAACAGGCTCATGTAGAGGCCAGGAGGGCTGACGCAGTTGGCTGAGGGAGTTGTTTTGCCAGTGCTGAGATTGCACAGAGCCAAGGGGCTCAATCCTTCAGTCACTGGGGCGAAGCAAGCTGTGGGCAGTGTGCAGTAGCTAAGCTGGTGGGGTACTATGGTCAGAACAGTACCTAACAGGGCAAAACCAAGGTAGAGGGAGTTGATGCTGAGGTGGATTTCTAGCCAAGGAATCCAGATCAGTGTTGTCGTTGCAAAAACGATCGGAGAGGGGCAACTTGACGGTTCGCAGAAGGATTTCCAAGAGGGAAATCAGGACTCAGAGGGAGTCCATAAGAGAAATTCCAAATGGGAAGTAGAGAGACTCGGAGGAGTCGAACCGAGAACTTCCAAACGGGAAGTAAAGAGACTCAGCAGGAGTCGAACCGAGAATTTCCAGGCAGGAAGTAGAGAGACTCAGAGGAGTCGACAAAGAAGAGCAGAGAAATGGCCTTGAATAGGCAGAGGGATCAGGATAAGCTGGACGGAGCGTCCAACTTTGTGGTCTGGAAGGCCAGGATCCTATCCTTTCTAGATAGACATCGCATCAAGTGCTTCGCCTTGAGAGTAATGGCTATCCCAGTTGACCCGGTAGCTAATGAAAGGTACGAGGAGGCAATGGCCAAGTCAAAATGCGTCATCCTTGATGGGGTCAAGGATCATTTGGTCCAACATATTACCGAGAAGGAGACGGCAAAGGAAATGTGGGATACCTTGGAGACGTTGTACCAACATACTTTCGTGCAGAGGAAGATGCTACTTGAGAATTAGCTACAGCCATACCAGATGCAGAAGGGAGAGCAGATAGATCTCTTCCTCGGTCGATTAAAGGAGATCCGGGACCAACTGACTTCCATAGGGGCCATGCCAGATCAGGAGTTGATGCTAAGAACCGCACTAAACGCAGTCTTCGAAGAGTGGGAGACATTTGTCCAAAGCATACTGGGCAGGGCGAATTTTCCAGATTGGGAAGAATTGTGGACAGCTCTTCATCAAGAAGAGATCAGAGGGCTAACCAAGACAAGAAGTAGCAACAAAGGAGTTTGGATCAAGAAGGAAGAGGGAGAGGATGCAGCTTTGGCATCTGCGGAAAAAGTAGGGGAAGAGGAAGAAGAAGGACCTCTCCAAGGTCAAGTGCTTCCACTGTGGGGAACTGGGTCATTATGAGAACCAGTGTCTAAGGAAGAAGAACAAGGGAGAGGCATCTGACTCTAAGGCAGCGCCAGCAAAGGCGGAGAAAGAAGTCGAGGAGGATGACAATTGTGTCATGAGTGCTCATGTACCTCTAGAGAAGAGGTGGGAAGACATCAAGCTGTAGTCAGGAAAACTGCAGGCGATGAGGGGCAGGATCCTTGAGGTACCCAACCTCTTGGATTATACCTTGCTACGGGAGCCCCAAAGAGAGAGTAGCAAGACTGGCAGATGTCGGTAGAGACGGATGCGGATGAAGCGGCAGAGAGTGCTATAGTGCAAGAGTCTGTGGGCAGCGCGACGCTAGCAGGGTGGAATAATGCGAGAGGCACAGAGAGTGTTGCACCAGTGCAAGATGGCACAGAGAGGTGTGCCACGGTGCGAGATGCAGGGAGTTGTTGCAGCGGCGCAGAGGTCAGTAGAGAGAGCACTTATTAGCGGCAGAGGGAGCTTCAGCATCGGGAGTGTTTCTAGCCTGACAGGGATGTCAGAAGTTGGGTGGATCAGTTACTTACTTCTTGCAGTGCAGTAGCAGTTGGCAGTAGCACGATGCAGCATCATGAGAGGGGGATGCAGTGCAGATGCAGTGTTGGGAGGATGGACCAGCAGCAGCATGGATGCAAAGGGAGTTGTCGTACGGATGCAGCAGTGGCAGTGGCAGGGCCATGGGCAGCAGTACAGGATGCAACAGTGCAAAGGATGTTGGGTGGGGAGGCCTAGCATCAGCACAGGTACCAGTGCCAGATAATCAGAGTAACACTCAGTGAGGAGTATTACTAGAGCACAGTCCTCGCTAAGAGGGAGTGTTGATTTGGGGTAGCATCGGATGTGCTCTAGCCATGAAAATTGGTGGAAAGGCTAAAGCACATGAAATCTCCAAGACCCATAAATGGTTTGGACAAATTGTACCCGGTTTGGGAGATATTAAAATAATTAGTATTTTTAATGGAGTTCCTAAGTCTAAACTTAGGAAAAATAAAATATTAATGGGTATTAATATAAAACTGGGTTAGAAGGTTCTAAAAGATGTGGATCAAGCCAAATCTAATCTTAGTCGTTGATTAGAGATGTAATCTCGACCGTTGAAGGACCAACGAGAAAAGTATAAGAGGAGGCTTGAGCGTTAGTTGGAAGATACACCAGAGTGATCAGTCATTCAATTTGCTAGAGCGGGGTTGCAAAACAAAGTCAAATTAGTGATCAGCAGCGAGGGGCAGTGAGTACTGGGCAGAGAGGCAGAGACAGTGCCAAGAGACCAGTGCAGAAGCAGAGAGCGAGAGGCAGCAGCCAGTTCAGGCTACGCAAAGCACAGCAGAGACAACGCAGAGGCCAGAGGGACTGCGTCATCCATGCAGAGGTTGCAGGAGTGACACAGAGGGTCCCAGAGGCTGTGCAGTTCCTCAGAGGGCTGACGCAGAGAGGTTTGAGGTTGACGCAAAGGCCAGAAGGGCCAGCAAAGAGCTTTAGAGATGCTGGAGAGGGTTTCATGGGACAGGTTTTTTGAATACTTGTTTCCAAATAAAGAGGTATTGTTGCCATGTATTTTTTCTCTGTCGAGTAAGTCGGTTAGGCACCCAGTTGTACTCAAGGAAATACTGCATAATAATAAACCCTCAGAATAGCTACACCAGTTTTCCCGCATTGGGTTTTTCCGGGGACATTTGTCCAAAAGTAACAATGTCACTTGTGTGTTTATTTTCTTTCCGCTGATGATCTATAGATGTGACTGTATTGTATTTATTTTGGTATTTAAATGTTTTAAATAACTTGTTCAGAATTTACAAGTAGAAGAAATAAACCAACAAAATACAGATTAATTTTCTAACGGATAGACTTAGAAAATTCAACAGGTTAATCTTGCATTTAATAATCGACCTCCAAGCATAAGCTTGGTTGAAAGAAATATAGGAACACCTTTGTGTCTTCTCTTGAGAAGTCTAGTCTTTTAGTGTCTAAAACAATGACCTTGCAGTCGTTAGAGCCACAGTCTCTGCAGCACCGAAGGCACCGAGTACGTTAGATTTCAATGATAGGTATCGTTAATCACACCCTCGTGTGCTTGATCTTGACTTCTCTCTATTATTCGCTATCAAGTTTAGGCTCAATACAGACAAAGATCAAAGGACATACTTAGAATACGCATATAATTAAAATTAACCAAGATCCTGCATTTTACATTAGTTTTAGGAACTGCATGTCATATAGGTTAGTTATTCATCCAAGCAGTGATTATCCATCCAATACTTGTCCTAAACTTACTCAGCAAGATAGTTGATTCCATAAGGCACTAGTATCAATCGTCCCGATAAGGCACTGATCCCATAAGGCACTGGTTGCTTAACTGTGTCTCCCGGATTGGTTGGTTCCTAGCTAGTCCTTCTTCCATCCATTTCCGTAGGGTCTACCCCCCTTAGTCTAATGTTGGGAGACAGCGTAAATGGAGAGATTGGGGATCAGGGTGACAGCCCCTGTTCTAAGTCGTTGTCGCAGTGCCTAGACATTTTGTGCTTCAACATACTGTAAGTCTGTAACAAGATTCAATGGGACTTTTAACAAACTCCATGGATGCAAGGGTGACTCATCTCTGATGCTCTGAACAAGAGTAACTCGATGATACTACCACATGGGGGAGGCCCGAAGGGGACCATAAATGCATGATAAATAATGGCTACTCACGACGAAACTCAACACATAAGTCAACAAGTGCGAAGGCAAAGTGGTGCCAGAGTATAGGCGACTCATATGAAGAGATTCAGTTTTGATAGGCGGCAAAGTGAGACCTCATGGAAAAAATGGTTTTCTGGTGAATTTTCAAGTTACCAAAACGAAGAAAAACCCATTATAGAGCTCGGTGAGAGCATTTCAATGGTTGTGACGATTCATCAAATCGAGCTATGATTTACTCGTAATGGTCAATGGAAAAACTAAGGTTTCCCCTATAAAAGGGCTTCTTGCCCCCAAATACGATTCATTTACCCATAGCATTGTTGGAGAATTTGGAGACTATAACCCTAACAACAAAACATGGTTGTGTCTATGTTGCATATCTGCAACAAAACATAAGGAAAATTTTGCAACAAGAAATAATATGCAAATAGAAACATATAACAGCAGAAATAAAAGTGCAGTAACCCAATGGATGATCTAAATAATCAATTTTATTAATCAAAATGATACACCTGGTGAGGAGAACTTATAAACTTGGGTCTATAGATCCCCCTCTGTGAGATAGGTCCTTCTTGACCTTGTGCTTCAGCAACGTAGTTCTCTCTCTCAATTTGTGATTGTAATGGGCAGAAAAAATGTTTGAACTCAAGTGGGAGCTCAAATGCTATGAGACAATAACGAGGGCAATGAAAATGGTCATGGTCAAAAATGGATAGAAAACCCTCTATTTGTAACAAAAGATTGGAATAGATTGAGAATTATAAAATAATAAAATGTTATAGAATAAATCAAAATCTAGCTGTTGTGGATATTTTATTATATTTTTTGAGAGGGAAAAGATATTCAAAATGGTCAAAAATCTTTATTTAGAAAGTGATTGAAGTAATTAACAAGTAAAAATGATTTATTAATCGCTTTGTGAGAATCAAGGAAAATATGAATTTGAAATAACTATTAAATAATTATTTAACAAGTATCTCAAAAAGAAAATATGGAATAAATAAGGAATAATAAATAAACAATGATTTATTTAATTATTCCGAAGTGATTAAGTCAAAAGTGATGAGAAATAATTATCAAATAATGTTTTAATAGTTATTTCTAGAGAATATTAAATAAATAATAATTTATTTAATTATTCTCATGGGGTTTTTGGATTTTAATGACAAATAAGTTGGGAAAAATAGTTTACTAAATTATTTTCTATGGTGAAAGTTGATTTACCATGGTAAAATTAATCCTACATGGTATATTTCGATCCACCTAGTAGGAAATGGCTAGGTGACAATACAATGGCTTAGCAAAAATAACTTTTTCCACATGAGGTGCACTAAAATATAACTTTATGCTAAAAAAGTGCAAAAGATAGACAAAATACGTTTTAGTGCTAATCAACAATTCAACCACATTTTCATAAAGTGGGCCCTCAAATATCATACACATGAGGAATGGAAAAAAACATAATTGTAGTGCTAGTGTATTGAAAAAAATTAATGTAATGCACTTACCTCACAGTGCTTATATTAATGTTGAAAACCTTGTCATGAGGAGGAGCTGCAATTCAATACAATGAGGAAGGAATTGATAATTTCAATACCAGGTGATAGAATACAATTCATCCATTGAAAGAAATTGATGTCTCAAGAATATAGGCAGGCATCAGTTAATTGCCAACAACGACCATAAAAGTAAGATATTCAAACAGCACCACAATAAGGGTGAACAAAAAGTAAGTGATACTCAAAAGTATTGCAAATCTTATTAATTCTCATAATGGTGAGATGGATCAGAAAAACAAGTAAGTTGTTGCACTTCCAGGAAGTGACACTTAGGTTATAATGCAGCTAAAATCAAGTTTATGGCATCAGAAACCATTTGAAGACACTCACAGCATATAAATTTGCTTCACAAACCATTCCTAACATGTTCCAGCACACAACAAAGCCCTGTTTGAATGTCTGATCAAAAAAATTTGAGAAATAGCAAAAGAAACAAGATTGTAAGCCCAATATCAAGAAATGTTGAGCCCGTTTTACCTTGATCCGATCCCACTAAAAGCTCTTTCTGTGCTATGTCGGATAAAACTCTTTGATACCACATACGCCGCACTTTTAAGGGAAATAGAAAGTAAGCTACAGGTTTTAGGGCCCCCTATCCTTGTACAGTGGCAAGAGCAGTGTTCTTTCACTTTTCTCATTTAGCAAGCATTGTGGGTTTAAGTTTCCTTCTTTTTTCCTGGTTGACTGATGCTTGTTCTGCAGAAATATGCTGATGGTGACATTTCTATGAAATTCAAAACATAAAAACGTGTACAGGCTCACAGAGAAGAGTATATTTATGTTAGTCCAGCAATCAGAAATGAAAGACATACATCACCATGTCTCAAGGAATAGAAGGTCACTACCAAAGCTACCGTTGCTAGCTTAAGACAATGATGACTTTTATTACATATGATTAATTGTCTTTATTACTAACCTACAACACATTTATTACTCTATTACAAAACATAATATATATAGACAAATATCGTAAAAGGCAATATGACCATCATTAAGTGTTCTACATTCTAATAGTTTTTAATGTTTCAATTTTCAAATGGAGTTCATTCTCTCAATCTTCTTAATCAGCAGTTAGGAATAATGGAGATTGAGAACGGAACCAGTTCAGTCCCTTCAAAGGTGCAGTAGCTGGTGAAAACAGAACAGTTGTGAGATACGAGTAATCTATCCTAGCAAAAACAAGAATCCCCCAAAGTGCGAACACTAGTAAGGAAGAAAATGAACCTGAAAGTGCTTTGCAAGCATAAAGGATGGGTACCAAACTCAACTTGGACAATGTCCTAGTGTTCTAAATGTATGCCTGATAAATATCAACCCTAATAGCCTGATTGATCTCTCCTTTGGTGGAGAGCAGATGATCAGGGGCATCCAAGAAGAAACTAAAAGGAGGGAGATGCTCTATAGAAATGCAAAATCTCTAGAGAAGTGAAGTGGACATAGAGAACCAACTCCAGTTGCAACTAGAGAGGGTATTCTTCTCAGAAGCATAGAGAACGGGATAGTGGTATTTACCCCAACCAGAAGAAGATTTCCCCAAAGTACAGACCCTAGGGCCTAGAAGTGTTTCCCTTCAGGAAACTACCCACAGAGACACACTCATTTGGGGTGGTATTTTGTTGCTACTTTGATGAGATCCCTACTAATCACCCTGGACTTGTATTCTCCATCCACTAGTTTGTTTCTTGTGCTCATCAGTTTCTTCACATATAGTGGTATATCACTTCCTGTGCTCTATATATCAAATGTGCCAGATGATCTCTCTGATCCCTAAGTTTCAGTTGGTATAGTTTTTCAATGTATAGTATCCTTGCTTAGAAATAGTGCTAAGACCTTAACTTGTTTGTTAGGTGTTAGCATTAGATGGATGTTTTATCACTTATAACTTAGTAAGGATGTTACTTTATTACTATGTCTAACCATTACATGACACTATTGCTTCTGAATGAGTATGTAATGTCCCTTTCGAAATTAAATTGTTACAAGTTTATTTATTCTACAATTCTAGCAATTTTGGAGGCCATGGGACCCATGTGATTTTTGGAAAAGACTTAGGAAGGAAAAAGGCGCCAAAATGTTTTGTTGGCATAGCGTGGGGGCCACCCACATGAGGCAATATGCACCACCTTAGAAGGAAGTTCGAATGACTAAGGAGGGAAAGTCGAATTGCTAGTTGGAGGGGGCCCACACGGGAAAAGAGAACCACGAATTATAAATAGAGGCGGCTCAGCCTTTTTGACATATTGAACTCAACCTTAGTTGCTCGAGCTGCTTAGCCGGGTTACAGGGTTGTTTAGCACACAAGTGTCTCCGAGCGGAGATCTCAACCTTTGCTTCGGTGGACTTCGAGTGCCACCCTAGGAAGTGAATTCGTACTACCTTGGAGGAGAGTCAGTAGAATTTCACAGTCATATCATTCAACATTTGTCTCAGCTAGTACGTGTTTCTGGAGGACACAGAAGAGGAAGATGCAAGTGTTGCCTCTGGGTTCATCCAGGCAGCAACTGCTGGGGGAGTTTGGGCATTGAAGCTACAATGGAGGATCAACCTTCCGGGAGAGTTTTGGAGCAGGAGGTTGCTGCATTGGAGCAGTTCAATTTACAGTCACCTGAGCCTACATAGAGAGCCATCACTAGGCTCACGTGGGAGTTGGAGGAAGGAATAGTAGAGCTGGAACTAACCAGGAGTAGTAGGAAATCACTTGGAGGGCCATTTGAGGAGGATTGTTGGAGTTGGGAGAGCAAAGATTGATGAGATCAGTCACAGCAACAAAATTCGAAATTGGAGGAGGGCCAAGCTGTGAAGGGTCAATTTTTGAAGGTTGGAACCAAGGGAAACCCTTTCTGGGTTATTATGGATTTTGGGCAAGGATCACACTCCTAATTTTATAGAATTCTCTGGGCAGATCTAAGGGGTCAAACAGGGGTCCCAACTCAGTCAGTAGCCAGAGGACCTAAGAGGAATTTGGGCCAAAATTTCAAGGTCAACATTTGGCCAATTCCTTCGTGGGTTATTCTAAGTATTTGGTGGAGAGGCCGAGGTTAATTTTCCGTAATTTTCTGAGCACCAGAGGTGGGTTTTCCAGTAGCATCCTTGTAGCAGATAGCATAGTTTCACAGGGATAGCGCAGGGCATCATTGCAGCAGTTATTATGCCATCTGGGCTTGACATATTACCACCTAGGTTTGATCACGCTTGCCACTGAGGCAAACCCAGGTGCACCATTTCCACATTATTGTACTTTTCTCCCAAATTATAATAAAATGGCTCAGTTGTTGGATATTCTTGGACTTTTTATGGGTGTGCATTGAATGTTTCAATTTTATGGTGTTGTTTTTTTTATTTGCTTTGCATAGCACTATTTTCCCTAGTTTGGAACATTGCATAGTATGCCTTAGTCTAAGCTATTTGATACTACTAAGAAATCAAGGTGGGCACTGTAAATATGTCCCCTCCATACTTGACATTTTTGGTAAAACATTCTTATATTTCCATCCCATCAATAAAAAATAAACATTCCTCTAACTTATGGTTGGCTTACCAAAGATCATCCAGAATAGGGTCATGAAGATAAATAACAAAAAAGAATGCAAGCCTTAAATTTAAAAAAGCCAAATAAAAGGCTAAAGAGGTGAAGAGCAAAATAAATTAAAGAAAATAAACTACTTTGCTATGTCCCCCATTTCAAGTCCTAAGAGCAAAATGATTATCTAAAGAAGAAGGAGTTAGATAAAATCAAAAGAAAGAAAATAAAAGAAAGGGAAAGTGTGTGTAGGCTCAAGTAGTAAAGGCTCCCTCTTAGAAGGCATTCCAACTAAATGAAGACTCCTAGCCACAATCATCATATAGGACTTTAGATGTTAATTCATATATTGCCAGTATATACCATTTGGGAAATACCTTATGTCCTAGCTCAAAGACACATGTAATAGGGGTAAAGTTCTCCCCCTTGGTTAGTTGTTAAGTAAGTTCATAATATCAGCTAAATTATTTGTGTTAATATATCTTATCTATGTCAACACCTAACAATTAGTTGAAATTGGACGTGTTGTTATATGTTTGGACCTATGCATTGGGAAACATGTACCACGCAATGGGGTATGTCCATAATGCTGAAGCTTATGGTAGCTTCGGAAGGTATTCTACATACACCAGTGTTATCGGAACTGGTGGAACCGGCCAATCATGTCGTTTTTGGCCCAAAACCGGTCTCAACTGGGCCTTCGAACCGAAATAGGTTGATTCAGTACCGAACTGGCCGGTCCTATAACGGAACTGGCCGGTTTGATACCGAACCGGCCGGTTTAGGACAGGTTCCGTGCAGAAAAAATTTGCCTTTTTTTTATTTTTTAGTTGGTTGGCCCACTTCTTACTCTCCCCTAAGCTAGCCTAATATTCAAGCCTATGGCCCTCAACCTAATAATCAAGCCTATGGCCTTAGTACTGCTATGCAATTCATGGTAATGTTAAATTTTTAAAGTAAAAGTGACATTTTCCTTAAATTTTCATTTTCATCCGTTTACTTAAATTGTTAACATTACTATGAAATGACTCAAGAATGTTTGAGAGTGGTTCCAACCTCATTGGATTTCATATGGAGAAACAGACTTAACAGTTTTTCAGGATTTCAAGATTGGGGGGATTACAATGTTTCCATTGGATTTTGTCATGTACGAGGGTATATATCTAGTATTTAATAAAGAGCACCAAGCCCTCCATGTACTTTGATGTTAGTGGCATTGGTTGTCAAACTCCTCAATCATGAGTCATGACTCTACTAAAAATGCACCCATCACTCAAACAAAATCTTGACATGACGTGCTACATTTTTTCTATCTTATTTTAATGCCTAAATGGTTATGTTGATGGCGAAGACCCCAATATAGGCAATGATTTTGATGATATGTAGGCATTTGTTGTACCATGATTTTTTTTGGATGCTAGAGGCCATCTAGAGCCTATTTGTTGATGTATTTTCGGTTCATAGATGGATTGCACTCGATAATATTTTAGTTATGTGCACCCTTACATGCTATGTAAATGAGAACTTTTGCATATTTGTGTATAAATGGTTTGGAACCATATGGATGCACATGAATATATATGTTTTTCTTTAAAATATGAATATTTTATGTGTTTTTGGTAAACAGTTTTTTTTTCTGGTTTTTTATCGGTTCCTGTCCACAAGGTTTTTCGGTTTGATCACCAGTTCAGTGCTGATAACATTGGCATAGACTTGGTGTCTTAGCATATGGAAAATGATTTATTGCCTCTTTAGGTGTTTTCTTGGTGGAGTAGGTGATTTATGTCTTCTTTCCTAAGTTTAACTTAGGAAAAGTACAATAATTAAATTCAATTAATTATTATGGACTATTAAGTCATTTTCTAAGGATAAATTCAGTGTTTTACGACCAGGCCGAATCAACTCGGAAACGGCCGAGTCATACCGAGCCGTTAACAAAATTTGTGACCAGGCCAGCAAACCGGCTCGGTTGACCGAGTCAACTATGACTCGGCCGAGTCATCCAATGACTCGGCCGAGTCATAGTTGACTCGGTCAACCAGGCCGAGTCCGTATTGACCACGCCGAGTCAATGAAAGACGGCTGGGCAGCGTAAAAAATAAAATTTATTCACTTTTTTTTGGATTTGTGGTAAAGTTAAAATCAGTTTATGGATTCCAAAGGGTTTAGGTAAATTGTTAAGTGCTTTTGGGGTCCATTTCCCCCTCCCAAACCCTATTTAAGACAGCCAAATGCTCTCATTCACTCACAGCAGTCTTATGCATTTGAGTGAGAGTCTTCTTTGAGAATTAGTGAGCAGTTCTTGAGCTTGTTTTGGAGCAGCAGTGAGGAGTCTTGGAGGAGCATTGTAGCTGGAGTGAGGAGCTTCTTGGGCAGCCATTTGGAGCAGCATTGAGGAGCTGATTTTTGGAGCAAGCTTGAGGAGGCAGTTTGTGCCTAGAGGTATTTTTTTCCACCCTTACAAATCTGTTTTTGCTTAGTAAATTTTAGGTGCATATCAAGAAAGCTTAGAGAGTGTTTTTTGTCAAATAAATGAACATTGAATCAATTTATTTTTATTTTTTTCATTTTCAGATTGTTTTCCTAGTCAAAAAATGGCACCTAGAGCAAAAGATCCTGCTTGGGCATATGTTGAAATGGTTGATAGTCAGATGTGTTGCAAGTTTTGCCATAAGAAAATTAAGGCAGGTCCTGGGGGGATTAATAGGCTGAAACAACACTTGGCAGGGATTAAAGGCCAAATTACTGCATGTCCCTCTGATGAAATTGGGGAGATTAGAAAGAATTTGGTGGAAAGCTTTGAAAAATTTAAAGAAGATAAGGCTAGGCAAAAAGAGATACAGGATGAAATTGGGAGGAAGAGGGAGATACAAAGAATGATGGCTACCAACCCCCACTATGATTTTGAGGGTTCTTCCTCTATCCCTCAAACTGAGGCATCCAACCCTTTCCGTTATGTTCCTCCCTCTTTTGGTTCTGTTCAAGATAAGGGAAAGGGTAGAATGAAGGGTGATGTGACTATCAAAAGTTATTTCACTACCTCCTCTCCATCAGATGCACATGGTCCTGAAGTTAGTAAAGGTCATATTCAGCCCACTTTAGATGACCATTGGAAGAAAGAATTGAGGGAGACTGCTTGTGACTACATAGCTAGATGGTGGTATGATGCTGATATCCCCTTTAATGCTGCTCGTTCACCATATTATGAGCCTATGTTTGATGCCATACATGCTGCTAGAAAAGGCTTCAAAGGCCCTAGTATGCAAGAGCTAAGGGGGTTTCGTTTGCAGAAAGAAATTCAATCCATTAATGAGTATTTGCAAGAGTTCAGGGACTCATGGGCAAGAACAGGGTGTACCATCATGTCAGATGGATGGACTGATCAAAGAAACCGTACCATCATAAACTTTCTTGTCTTCTGCCCACAGGGAACCATGTTTTTAAAATCAGTTGATGCATCTGATAAGGTAAAAGATGGCCACTTGTTGTTTCAGTTATTGGATGAGGTTATTGAGGAGGTGGGGGTGGCTAATGTTGTTCAAATCATCACAGACAATGCCTCTAACTATGTTCTTGCTGGTAAACTGTTAGAGGAAAAAAACAAGACCATCTTTTGGACCCCATGCGCTGCACATTGCATTGACCTCATGCTTGAGGATATTGGAAAATTAGATTGGGTCAGAAACGCTGTAGATAATGCCAAAAGCATAACAAAATTTATCTACAATCATACACTGGTTTTGAGCCTCATGAGGAAACACACTGGAGGCAAGGATATTATTAGCCCTGCCATCACTAGATTTGCTACACATTTTTTGACATTGCAATCTATGCTTTCCCAACATAGAAACTTGCAAAAGATGTTTTCCAGTGATGAATGGAATCAAACCAATTGGTCTAACAAACCAGAAGGCAGAGAATTGAAAAGGAAAGTCCATGATGAAACTTTTTGGAGAAAGGCAGCAGAGATTGTGAAGCTTGCTGAGCCACTGGTTAAGGTGTTGCGGTTGGTGGATGGGGAAAGGTTGGCTATGGGCTTCATTTATGAGGCTATGGATCAAGCAAAGGAGCAAATAAAGACAGCATACAAGGATAGAGTGGCAAAGTATGGGCCCATTTGGGCAATCATTGATGAAAGATGGAACAATCAACTCCATCGCCCTATACATGCAGCTGGGTATTTTTTGAACCCACGGTATCATTATAGAGCTAAGGAGTCAGGAGCTTTGAGGGGGGAGGTCAGAGATGGACTGGTTGATTGCATTGAACGCATGATCCCATCGGAGTCTGATCAGTTGCAGATACATCAACAGGTCACATCCTTCAGCAATGCAACAGGTACCTTTGGGAAGAACCTAGCAAAGATTGCAAGAGAAGCAGATGAGCCAGGTAAACAAAAATTTCAATTTTCAATTTCTTAATGGTTTTACAGTTTTACTTTTTTTATTAAAGACTAAAGTTTGTTAAATCATTTATAATTTGAAAGTTAGATATAATTTGTAATTTTGTTGAGCTTCAGCCTTCATCTAACTCATAATTCATTACACTCCTATGTTTTTTGCAGCACAATGGTGGGAGGCCTTTGGTGGCCAGTGCCCTCAATTGCAAAAGTTTGCAATTCGTATTTTGAGTCAAACTTGCAGTGCATCTGGGTGTGAGCGCAATTGGTCTGTCTTTGAGAGGATTCACACAAAGAAGAGAAACCGTTTGGAGCAAAAACGGTTGAATGATCTAGTTTTTGTCCAATACAACCTTTGGCTCAGACGGAACCAATTGCTGAACAAAAGACCTGATTCAGATCCCATTGTGTTGGAAGACATTGATCCAACATAAAATTGGGTAGTGGAGAGTCGTGCACCAGAGTTTGATCCTGATGAGGATCTTGATGAACTTGAACTGGAACATCCACTTCAGCCTGTTCAGTTGAATGCAGATCCCGATCCACCAGCCTCAGTCTCACAGCCAGCAAGGACTCCGAGGAGTAGGACTCCAGTTGTAGGTGCTTCCTCTGCTCAGCCACGACAGAAGCGCAGCCGCATATCTACTCTATCTCAGCTTGCATCTGCTAGTGGTACTGGCACCACTTCTACAGTTGCAGTTGGAGACGATGATGATGAGGAGGAGGCATGGGGCCCCTTGTCTGACTCTGATGATGATGATGAATCTGATCCAGAGATTGGTCGAGATGATCTTGGCTCCTCTGGCAGTAGCCAGTAGTACTAGTATTGGAGTCTGGTCAGCATCACAGTTTACTTTTGTTGTAGAGGCCATTTCTAGCCTCCTTGGTTATTTGTATTTTGTTTTGAGTCTTTCACTTTGATCATCTATGACAGTTGACTATGTATTGCCATTGGGTACCATTTTGATATAATGGATTGGTTCATGAGCCTACTTTGATCATATGTTGTCTTCCATCTATATTATAATGCTATGTGTTTGGAAACATGAATGAAAATCTTTAAAATTATGTTTTTTTATAAAAAAAATAAATATTTAATGTATTTTTTACAACGACCGAGTCATTGAAATCGAGCCGGCCGAGTCATTACCGAGTCGGAGTCGGAGTCGGAGTCGGAGTCGTAAAACACTGGGATAAATAATAAAATTATTTAAGTGACTTAGAAATAATCTCAACCATTGATCTCCTAGATCTTCTAGAAGAGAGATTTGGGTTAGAGATTTCGGCTTAATAAAGATTATAAATGAAAGCCTAAGGAAACGGTGAAGACATAGACATAGAAAAGACACAGCTACAACATTTTTGGGAAAGCAATTTTCTCAAAAAGGAGAGAGCAGATTCTGAAGAGGAAAAGGCTTAGTTAGACTGAAAAGAAGGAAGAAGAATACAAGGATAATTTCAGGAGTATTTTCAGGGGGCGATTTGTTGGAAATTGCAGGGTTGAATTGTCGAAGTGAGAAGGAGTCGCAATTGTTGGGGAAGCCAATTTTCCAGGGCCGATTTGTGAGTGTGCAAAGCCGAAGCGAGGGCAAGGTGCAGGGGTCAATTTACTGGTGAGAAGTGGGTTGATTTTCTCCAAGTCGAATTTCTCTAGTGGTTGGATTCCAATTGGTTGATTTTTCCTTGGGTTGAATTATTCCAGTGGGGCCAACTCGCAGGTTCTTCAGATCTTAGGTTGGTTTTGATTTTGGTTGGCATTGGCATTAACATTGGCATCCATATTGATTGTTGTGTAGCCAACCTTTTCAAATTCAAGGAGAATGTTAGTTCTAACAGGCGATGGAGTTCTCTCCCCTCTTCTTGTAGCAACCCTAGTCCTAGGAGGAATGTTGTCTTCTTCACTTTCAAGCAAACTGGGGGTATTGACAATGAATGGAGTCACCAGAGGAATATTTATAATGTCGTCAATGAATCAATTCCTTAATGATTCATACGGAAGGTAGACCTACTTCCTCCTCGACAACGGTGCCAGAAATGTTGTTGCACATACTAGTACGCTTAGTATATAGGCTAGAGCTAGGGGGCACTGTTACCGCTCAATCTAGCACAAGTTCTAGGAGGGGTTCCAAAGGGGCAACTACTAGATCAAGTGGCAACAATGGGACAAGGACCCACTATCAGATCAGTCAATGTCCCTGCTCTTTACGGACTTTAACAAATGGGAGGAGTCTCGGTATAAGGAAAATCACTAGGATTGATGAGTCAATGATAGGATAGGTAGGTACGGACTCAAATAATAGTGTGAGCTTGCTTTAGAAATGTTGTCGCCTGAATTGTACATCCAATGCAACAATGCTCAAGGCAGGGGTTATCTCTTTGATCCCTGCCCTCTCCGTTCTAGCTATCTCCTTGGCAAGCTAAGGGGTGTAGTCCTTGAAGGTGAAAGATGAAGGGGAAACTTGTTGGGAACCAACAAGTCCTAGGAGATACACTTATTTGCCTTAGTGACTTGATTAAAATTTGGTAGCAAGTTTGATTTATGAGCAATGTGACATGAATTTGATTAGATTATTATGGCTCTAAAGATTAAACATTTAAGAGACCAATGCCTTAAACAACAATGCTCAATGAATTATAAACTTGCACAATAATGAGAATAACTTCAAGTTACAAGATAAATAGTGTTGAAAGGGAGAGTTAGCTTAACAACTAGAGCAATGAGTTATGAAGAAAGCAATGCAATGACAATATCTTGAAATTACAAAACTAAAACCCACAACTCTAATTACCAATGAAATGCACGAACTACTCAAATGAGATACGAGATGAGCCAATTGAGAAAAGTGCTCCAATAATAACAAGATGAGATCATTAATAACCAACATAGCAAAATTATTGCAATGATTGCAATGACTCTTTATTACTTGTATATGTTCATTAGGAATCTTCATTCAATTACTAGATTATCAATTTAGAATAAGAGCTCAGCTACAAGCAATTTAGATGAGATTGCTAACAATGACATTAGAGCATGAAAAGCAACAAGAAGATCATGCAATGCAACCAAGTGAACAACTATACAATGCAAGATGAAATCTAATCATGCAAATGAGAGAATGGGTTAGTGATGAGAGAAGCTATCCTCAAGCCAAGAGACAAACCAACTATGATTTGTTAAATCCCTCAAGAATACCACTGCAAGGAAATCGATAGAATATTGTGGCTTTATCTACCAATAGATGGCAACCAATTAGATGATCAATGCAACCTCTAATGCAAAGATAGAAGAACCAATGCACAAAGATCACCTTGAGGATTTAGCCCTTGAGGACCTTGACAAGAGAACACAGAGCTGTAGATGCAAATGTTAGCCTTATTGACCAATAATAATGTTGTGAATTCAATAGGGCAATGAATATGTTAATTCTCTTAACTTGATAATTGTTTGTGTTATCTTTTACTTATTAGCTTTGTTCATTATTATTCCAATGTGCAATACATCAAACAGCTACCAAAACAATAAGAATAGTGACACAGTATATAGGCTGCAAGCCAGGGCCAAAACCCCTCCTCTTGAGGGGAAAACCCATAAATCTCTTCTTTGCTTAGATCTTTCAATTGACGAATACCATGACCTAGAGACTTAGACAAATACCCTCCAAGATCAAGTCTACCATGACCTCCTGCTGCAATATCTTCGACCTCCCAGTAGATCCAAAATTCTACTCCCCAGCAACTGCTGCTTCTCTAGGAGACTTTGATCTCCCTCTAATAGCCTTCCTCTTGACTTTGCTTGCCTTGTCTTGAGTCTTAGGGCTAATAAGATGCCCTAAGAGACCTTCGCTTGCCTTCCCTTCTCTTCTGCTTCCAAGATCGAACCACGAGACTCCAGTGCAGAAACCCTAACTTCGATCTTCCCAAGAGAGATAGATAAGGCCCAGAAACACTTCGAATTATTCAACTTCCTCTTCTTCGCACTTCCTTCTGTGACTTCTTCTTCTTCAACTTCTTCGCATAAGATATGAGTGTGTGATCCAAATGAAGGACGAGTTCCTTTATAGATAGGCTTCTTCAAGGGTGGACGTGGCTCTTTATGTAGGCTGACTTGACAGCTCATTAGGCCAACTTGATCTTGGAGGTATTTTGACACTTTAAAGACAAAATAATTTTTTCTTTACAATTTACAATATGCCCATAGGGTCTTCAATATATGACAATGACTCTTATACTTAGGACAAACCCTAGAAGCACTCAATGGGTGCTTGACCTATAAAATAAAGGAACTTGAGCATGAAACCCATGCTCCAATAATAATAATAACTTCTTTTTCATTTTATATTTACAAGAATACATTTCACACTTATGAAGACCAAACCTAGTTACACATTTTCAACACTCCCTATTAACTAGGGAGGTATTCACAAGAGGCACATGGTCATTCTCAATCTGAAGAGATCTCATAAGAAGAGTCAGATTGCTAACCCATTTGTCTAGCATCGTATTAACCAGCATTGTCACATAGCAAAGGCCTTGACTAACAAAGCACAATGTTGGCGAGACCAATGATGTATAAACACCATCATCATTGTCTCCCAAGGTACATACTCCACCCGGGTGTTCACAGAGTATGACCTTCCATTGGACTATTCATATCTTGGGTAGCTAATCCTCAAAGAATATCGGTCCACGACAACTCTTGTCCTGAATGCCCTACCACATTCTCAAAGAGTATCAAATCCCAGATGTTTACCCAATCCTCCATTCTTTCTTCCCAAGTGAAGACAAGAATGTAGTGTCTATCTCTCCCTCTCAATTAGGGAGGACAAATCAACCAAACCAAGCTTGTCCCTTAAGTATACAAGCTTCTTGTTCATAAGTGATTTCGTCAATATGTCATCTATTTGTTCACCAGTGGAGATATACCGTAGCTGCAACACACCATTTTGTACTAGCTCTCGAATATAGTGATACTTGTTGTTGATGTGCTTTGTCTTTCCATGAAACACTGGATTCTCAGACAAACGAATACAACTGGTGTTATCACAAAGTATCATTGTAGGGTTCATCAGTCCTTCAAACAAGTCGGATAGCAGCTTCCTTAACCATACTGCTTCTCTACTTACTTCACATGCTGCAACATATTTAGCTTCAGCACTACTCAAAGAAATGGCATCTTTCTTTCTGCTCATCCATGATACCATGGAGACTCCTAAACTAAAACATCCTCCCGTAGTGCTTCTTCCATCTTGTTCACTGCCTCCCCAGTCAGAATCTGTATATCCAATCAATTGGACATCATTCCTTCTATCATATTTCAGACAGTAGTTGATGGTTCCTTGCAGATATCTCAGAATATGCTTTGCTGCTATCCAATGATCATGCTTCGACTCCACTTGGAATTGACTGAGTACATTTACTGCAAAACATATGTCTGGTCGAGTATTCACCAAGTACATCAATGAGCCAACGAGTTGTCTATACCTGGAAGGATCCACAGGGCTTGATTCAAAACTCCTTAGTCTCTTCAAGTTTGTGATCATCGGAGTGGTCATAGGTTTACAGTCCATCATGTTGAACTTCTTTAGAATCTCGATCACATACTTTCCTTGACCTAAATAGATTTCATTCGGTCCTTGCCAGACTTCTAGTCCCAAATAGTAATGCATTAGCCCAAGATCCTTCATGTCAAATTTTGCTGCCAGTTGCTTCTTACATTCTTCAATTCAACCTTCTACACCAGTTAAGAGAAGATCATCTACATATAGAAGAATAATTACAGGTTCATTATTTACAACCTTAATATAAAGGTTCGAGTCAGCAGAACTTTTTGTGAAGCCTATTCTCTGTAGGTATGCATCCATTCTAGCATACCATGCCCTTGGTGCTTGCTTGAGGCCATATAATGCTTTCTTCAATCTACAAACATATGCCTTCCTATCTTTGACTTCAAATCCCAAGGGTTGTTCTATATAGACTTCTTCATCTATGGTGTCATTCAGAAACGCAGTCTTGACATCCATTTGGTGGATGTTCCATCCCATCGATGTTTCCAGAGAGACTAATGATCGAATCGTTGTATATCTTGTTGTTGGAGCAAATGTCTCTTCATAGTTGATGCCTTCAAGTTGAGAGAAACCTCTAGCCACAAATCTTGATTTATACTTATCTATACTTCCATCAGTTGCATGCTTGATCTTATAGATCCACTTGGAAGTAACCACAGATTTGTCTTCAGGTCTAGGTACGATCTCCTAGACTCCATTCTTCATTATAGATTAATACTCTTCATTCATGCCATCCTTTCATTCTCAATGTTCTACAGCCTCTTTAAAGGTGGATGGTTTTGCTTCTATTAATTTTGTCATGTATGCAGCATACCCAGAATACTTCTTGAGTCTCTTACTTTCTCTAAATGATCCTTGCGCCGCCCCATGACCTTCTGCATCAAGTAGTGTGGATTTCAACCAATTAGGTATTTTCCTTGTTTCTGGAATGACCACAGGTTGAACAGGTTCACTAGGCCCTTCTTCTTCATGGTGTGATTCTTCTCCTTCCTTGTCAACTTCCTCCTCAAATATCAAAAGTTCTTCATCATCAAAATCTATAGAAAGTTCTTTTGACTTCTTGAATGCTATACTCTCATCAAATATGACATCACAACTAACTTCAATGTGATGTCCATCTTTCATATAGATTCTATAAGCTTTTGATGAGTTACTATACCCAACAAATATACCTTTCATACCGGAAGGATCCAGCTTATTTCTTTTGTCCTTTGGTATATGAATATGCACAGGACACCGAAACATCTAGAAATGATATACAGATGGCTTCTTTGTAGTGAACACTTATTCCAGAGTCTTGTTATCTAGAGATCTGTAAGGACATCGATTTTGAATGCAGACCGATGTCTTTGTTGCTTCTCCCCACATAAACTTGGGTAGATCTTGATCGTGTGACATTGTTTTTACACTTTCTTTAGTAGATCTATTCTTTCTTTTTGCGACTCCATTTTGTTCGGGATTGTATGGAACTATCAGCTCCCTCTTAATCCCAGACTCCTTACAAAATGCTATAATCTCTTTGGATGTATATTCTCCTCCATTATCAGATCTTAGTATCTTGATTCTTCTTTCTGTAAGGTTCTCCACTTCAGCCTTGAATTCTTGAAATTTTGTAAATACTTCATCCTTGGTTTTCATTAAGTAAACCCAAGTCTTTCTTGAATGAGCATCTAAGGATGTGACATAGTATAGATGGCCTCCAAGTGATTTTGGAGTCATAGGGCCACACACATCAGAGTGAATGAGATCCAAGATTTCTTTCGACCGCGAAGCACTGCTTCCAAATGGTCTCTTGGTATTCTTGCCCAATGCACATCCCTTGCAGACACCTTCATGATCTTCCTTTAGATTCGGGATTCCATCTACTATGGAACTTAAAGTTGGAAGTATTTTGAAATGTAGATGACCAAACCTTCGATGCCAAAGTTCACATGGACTAATCTCAATGTGAACTAGGGCTTGGTTTACAAGAGATATTAATCTGTAAAGCCTTCCTTCTTGGATACCAATAACTTTAGCTTGATCTATGCTTGAGTATTTTCCCCAAACAACTACCTTTCCATCAATGAAGGCTACTCTATCTCCTTTGTCTTCTAAACTTGAAATAGAAAGTAATTTTTTGTGCAAACCTGGAACAAATAGAATGTTGTTGAGGTGGATGTTGCTTCCATCTTCGAGTTTTATGGAAGTTGATCCAATGCCCTTCACAAGATAGCTCTTGTTGTCTCCAAGTTCCACAAAGTAAGCGGATTTTCCTTTTGATAAGTTCTTTATTTGGTTGGAGTGGCCAATCATGTGCCTTAATTCACCACTATCAATTACCCAGATGTCTTTGTCTTGGAATGTACCAAAGAGAGCCGAGAAGAGACCTTCATCCCTTTCATTGATTGATGCCTTCTTTGAAGAGAATAAGAAACTCCATGCTTCCTTGATACCTTTCTTGAGTTGGCTTGCAATTTTCTTGATGACCTTCTTCATTGTAGAGGAGATCTTCATGATGCCCTTAGAGAACCAAAGCTTTGATACCATGTTGAGAATTCAATAGGGAAATGAATATGTTAATTCTCTTAACTTGATAACTGTTTGTGTTATCTTTTACTTATTAGCTTTGTTCGTTATTATTCCAATGTGAAATACATCAAACAACTACCAAAACAATAAGAACAGTGACACAGTATATAGGTTGCAAGCCAAGGCCAAAACCCCTCCTCTTGAGGGGAAAACCTGTAAATCTCTTCTTTGCTTAGATCTTTCAATTGACAAATACCATGACCTAGAGACTTAGACAAATACCCTTCAAGATCAAGTCTACCACAGCCTCCTACTGGAATATCTTTTGAGGCCATCACTGACACTCGCAGAAAATCTGAGAGGTACTACTTCGAGTTGCCTTTAGCGCAGTTGGGTCAGCTCTCCGAAATGAGCCTCTGAATCCCTCTGATCAAATCGCTCCAACACCCTCCTAGTGAAGTCCTCATAAGAAACTACGTGGGCATGCCCTAGGGTGGTCAAGCCATGAAACCACCAATCATGGGCTTCCCCCTCCATGTGCAACATGGCCATCTTAATGGCTTCCTGCTCTGTCATCCAGTTGAGTTGGAAGTAGGTGTCCATCTTCTCAACCCAAGCCCTGGTCGTGCACTTGGCAGTGCCATCGAAAGTACGGAAATACATCCTCCCTATGGTTCTCTGCAGCTCGTAGTTCTGGGTCCCTTGTCCTCCATACCGCTTGTTCTTCTAACTCTACTTGAGCTTGTTGTAATCCCTAAAGGAGAGGGCTTCTTTAAAGTCTTCATCCATAGACTGCCACTCTCCAAAGTAATCCCCCATCTGAGGGGGGCTCTTCCTCCCTAGGAGGCTCAATTTGTGCCACTGGCACGAAGGAAGGTAGTGTAGCACGAGTTGGCACACTGACTGAAGGGCGATGTGCTGCTGGTGAGGGGTGATCGAATGGCTAAGAGGCCCCAAAAGTTTTCCCACACAGAAACCCTCTAGGCGTGGTCCTCGCTCTGTTCTGCGACTTGATCTCTTCCAGCATGCCTTTTTGACCCTTGGCCAAGTCACTCGAGGCCCTCAGAAGGTTATCGAAAGCCATCTCTTCCCTGCTCTTGGGTTCTGACATTTCCTCCTCTTCTGCTACTGCTTTCCCCCTATCCTCTATATCTGGAGTAATCTCTAACTCCCTTTCTCTGCTCCTGTACCTTTGTCTTTGGTAGGTGATGTTCTGTTGGTCCCCTTCTCTCATAGGAGACAATCCCCACAGCTGAGCCAAGAACTAGGCTCTGATACCACTGTAAGGATCCTAAATAGGAATACAAGTGATAACAGCAATTATTTTATGCAACAAATTACAAAAACAAAATATCCATCAAGCACCCATAGAAAAACTGCAAATGGAGAACTTTTGAGCCATTTTATTTAATTTTTGCAAGCCAAATAACAATAGATGATGGAATGGTGCACCTGGGCTTGTCTCAATGGATAAGCAGGACCAAATCCAAGTAGGAAAATGGTTGAGCTAAAGGTTGCCCAGCTGCTACACCAATCTGCACTGCGTTGCCCAGAAAATTGTTGCTCTACTGAAGTTCGAATGGCTGGAAAGTGCACTAAAACCGCCCAGAAATTTATATGCGTTTAACCCCGAACTCCTTGTCCAAAACCCAGAAGGGATTTTAGTTGGTTTGGACTTCTGATTTTCGACCCCCTTAGAGCCTCACCTCAGTTGTAGCTGCAAAACTCGGCCTGCTGGAAACTACCTGTAAATCCACCTAAAAACTCCTCCAAAATGCTGAGTTCACCCCTGCTATCCAACCCCTGACTTCCCGGATGAGCTCTTGGCCCAAATCAGCTGCTCCCAAGCACCACGAAAATCTGTTGAGTGGCCTCTGCGCTATCCCTCAGCCCAGCAGTTCGAATTGTTGGAATGTTGGCTCAGCTGGCTGTAAAACCCAGCGAAAATGTTGGTCTAGTGCTGCTACCTCAGCTCCCTGACTCCCGACAAGCAATATGATCTCTGTTGGCCTCAATCTCCCTCTGCGTGTTTCCTGGTTGCCCAAAAATATGCACTCCTTGCTCTGCGTTGGCTGCTAGTGTATGTCACTGCCCCGGAACTCCTGAAAACACTTATGGAACAACCTCCCTAGGGCAGGCACGAATGGTCCCCCGAACTAGAGGTTGAATCTCCCGCTTGAGAGACTCGTGGCTAAACAGTCGGTAGACTCGCTAAATAGCAGAGTGAATAGATGTGTAGTTGTTTGCAAATGTCAAAAAAGATGAAAACAAAATGAGAGTTGATCTCTCCTTATAGCTCCTTGGGCCTCCTTAGCCTCATGTGGGCCCCTCCATCCATCCATTTGATTTTCCCTCCATGCATATCGAATGGCTGATTTCAACTCCCATGTAGGTGGCCCCCACATTCCACTAGCTACTAAATAAAGTCGATTTGGCCCTAAGTCCCTAAGTCTAAGTGTGGGGTCCTCTTCCTTCGTCAAAAATGTGCAAAATTGTGTAGCAGCACCCTATTACTAATGTCTTTGAGAAGGGACATGACATTTTGTGTGTGTGTGCTAATATTTTCTCAGTTCCAGCGCTATTTATTTTTTTCCGCGGTTTTATTTGTGAAGGTTGCAGCGTGTTTATTTTGATATTTGTCATAACAAATAAATTGTTAAATTAATTAACAATTAGGAGAAATAATACCAGTCGCTGCAATAGGATTCCAGTTTGGAATTTTCACAGTTATCAAGTCAAACCCTACATCAATTTGCCTTTGTTGTCCTTGAATAATATAGACAAGTAGCATGCCAAAAGAAACACCCTATTTCAACCTTTAAGAAGGTAGATTCAAACGATTGGCTAGTCTCAAAACTAAGATTAGATAGCATGAATGACTTATGATGTTTGCTCGGTATCCAGAATTTCCATATGAAAACTCTCAGTTGATCGTGACCAACAACCTTGTTAACTTTGTTACATGAAAAAAGATAATTTGTCATATCAAGTTATGGCAACAAATAGAAGATTACTTTCACCCTAACTAGCATGCTAGCTAGAAGATCAATATTTAGTTATGGTCATTGTCTAATATAATATAAAGCCTAAAAGTAATGCAAAGATACATCTTTATCCTCCAAGATCGATTCCAGTAATTTTAAGAGAAACAACAATTACGTAATAACAAATGTCAACTTCAAACAACCATTGTCCACAAAATGGCCTTCAAGGATGGGGAATAGAAAGGTGGAAAAGATGATGACCACTCGTACAACCTATCATTGATTGCCACCCCCAATGTGTTCTTTCTCAAACATTTTCACTAGAATGATTTGGGTAAATAATTTCAAGTTAAGAAATGTGTATCCAAGATGGCTAATTATTGATAATAATCAGTGTGAACTGAAGAAAGATAAGAAGATATATCTAGACAATGAAATAAGAAGAATTTGATGAGCATATGGTATCCAACTGAAAAAGAGACCAAGGTCCAAATTGTTCTCCACATGGTAGTTACAAATTGTAATATATATTTGCAAATAATATAAAAACTATCATAGAAATCAACCTCCACAACTTTTAAGAAATTACCATGTGTGCGAACCATGGCGAGGCCCCAATGAGGACCACCTAGAAATGAAAGAATCACTGCACCATAAGCAGCCTGGGCTTCTATAGGTCGTGCAGACAAAACTTCCTGAACCAATCCTTCATCAAAGCAATTATTGCAGTTAGACAAATTCCATGTTCATAGTAAAACTTAATTAAGAAAAACTGATCAGCAAAGGATAAGGGACCTAGTGTATCCATTCAAGCATATATAATTACAACAAAAACCAACGATAAAATTTCAATGGATCAATAGATTGGAAGCAAGACAAGTGATCAAAACAAGCAACAAAAACAAAGTTTCAAATTGGAATGAAATTTTAATCATGTTCAAAAGAACAAATCATGTTTCCACTGTTTAGAATATAAAACTTACCTTTGTCATAAATTCACATGTCATTTTGTTAGGTTATGAAGTTGTTGGATGATGGTTCATATAATTTGTCAACCTCTTCCTCTCTAATCAGAATAAGTTAGATCTTACAAAAAACTGTGAACTCTAAAACAAGGCTCATTGGTATTGTATTAATGAACTGCGGCTAATATTGAATATCTTCTTTGAGTTCATTCCATTGTTCATCCTTCATTGTTATCATTGTGCATTCCATTAACCTATGGCTTATTCTAATATTGTATCAGAGCTGCAAGATTGGAGGCTGAGTTTGAAAAGAAGTCTTATGGATTGTGGACAAGGAAACACCAAATCCTCATTGTGAAGCTGTTACATGGAAGTGGCCACCATCATCATATATATTGAGCCATCCAGTGAAATAAGAGACAGCCGCCAGATTTATAGATCGTGAGCAGCAGGTTATCAAATTTCATAGATGCCAGATTTTTGAAAAAGCAGCCAATTGCATGATTCATGCATGCCATCATCATACACCTGACTGTAGTGTAATTAAAGGAACAGCAATTTTGTTTGGAACAGCTATATTAAAGCAAATAATCTATGTATGCATAAGAAACTGTCCACGTTGAACTATTTAGAGACACAGTTGCCTGCATGATCTGTGGCATCTACAAAAGAACAGATAGAAGTCACTGATTCCCTAAAGACAAACGCAGAGATGATTCATACACCGTACCAGCTACAGCAAGAATCAATTCAATTGCATCTATATACTAATTTCCATCCAGTGATTCCAAATCTAGAGGGGCAAAATCCAAACATTGAGGTTTATAACAATTAGTTTATTTTCAACAATTACATTTCAGCAGAAATTCTTTGACAGATTTGAGTTTTCATATCAAATATTAGAATAGTTTGTTCTTTTATTTATATTGTTCAAACTAGAACGTTAAGCATGAAAATGCCATCAGCGAAATACCCTGGTTTCAATTTCCACACCTGGAAAATAAAAATTCCAAATGTGGCTAATGAACAAAATCTTGTGGGAAATAATAAAAGGGACTGAGCAATCACCTACATATCCGAATAAATTACTGGAATGGCAGAGTAGAGATGATAAGACCAAAGCTATCATTGGCTTTTCTCTCTCAGATTCACAGTTACATCACATCGATCTGGAGAAATCATCCAAGGAAATCTGGGACATACTGAATCAATTGTTTGGAGCACAAGGGATGAATGCAAAGTTTCTCTAAAGCTACAATTATTCAATTTTAAGGTGCCGGCTGAAGTCACTATGTCTAAGCCACATAAATGATTCGAGATCTATTCTTAGACTAGTGGAAAGTCAAGGATGTGATAGATGAAGAGGATGCCAAAGCCATTCTGTTAAATAGTCTACCATCTAGATGCAACAATGTTATTTTTACTCTTAAGTCAGTTGTCCTCTCAAACTCTAGAAGATATGATTGCCGTTGTCATCACTGAAGAAAAGAGAACCATTGCAAGAGATACAGAAGGTGATAACCTAAGATGGCATTATACTCAAGAAACATTGGTAACATATCAGCTAAAGACAAGGGAGAGATATAATGCTACTATTGACAGAAGATGGGTCAACACAACTTTGAACTATAGATTTCAAGCCAATGACTGTAATATCCCTAAGGAAAATTAACAGTAAATATGCAAAGCAAAATAGACAAAAACACCATGAAACCAAAACAAGTAATCAGAACATGAATTTGCATCCAAAACTGCGCTGTGTACTCATTTTATTAATAGAAAGCTAAGTTGCAGTAAACATGGGTCCAGGGTTCGTTTCCGTACGGAAACGAGGAAACCCGTACAGTATGGCCCGGAAACTCGTTTCCAGCCATACTGGCCCGTTTCTCGAGGAGGAAACGTGGCCAGTACAGCCGGAAACGAGTTTCCGGGCCGTACGGCAGAGTTTCCCCACGCAGATTGACTTTTTCTTATTTATTTTTTTTATTTTGTTTTCTATTTTTTAATTGGGCAACTAAAGTGGCTTCTAGTTGCTTCTAGATGCCTCTCTCAAGTTATAAAAGTGACCTTCGCCTCATTCTCTCCTCACACAATTAAGCAAGTCGTTTCTCTTGGAGACTAGCGATTTTAGCAAAGTAGAAGAGAGGAAGAGAGCAATGGTTTCAGCTAGGGTGCTTTCAACAGTGAGCGAAGGAGATTTTAGCAGCAAGAGAAAGAGATTTCAGCAGCAGATTTGGAGTGCAGAGTTTCTGGCTATGGCATTCTTGGCTTTTTGGCTCAGCTACAGCCATATTTCTCTTGTCTTTTCTGGCATTTTGGGGTAGCTTCAGCTACAAAAAATTAATTTGGATAAGCAACATTCATTTTCTTAGTTTTTTCCTACTATTTCTTCAATTTTTCGAGGGTTTATGCTGCCAAAAATATAAAAAACGTTTTTTATTTACAGATTTGTTTTTTTATTTATTTTTGCAGCAATGGCTTCCAACCAAAGTGCAGCTGCAAGTTCAAGCCCTAGGGCCAACCCAAGGGCTAAATATTATCCTCTTTGGAGGCATGTTCAGAGGCTTAAAAAATGTGGAGGTGGTGGCGCATGGGAATGGCGATGTAATCTTTGCAATAATTTGCACAAGGGCTCCTACCCAAGAGTGAAGGCATATCTTTTGCATGGAGGAGGACAGGGGGTTGTGGGTTGCACAAAAACAGCAGATCCATTGGCAAGGAGGGCATATCAAACAGAGCAAGATGAGGCGGATGTTATTAAGAGAAGGCATGATGAGCTTACTCAAGCTACTCCTCAAGCTCCATCTAACATTGAGCCAAGGATTGTAGTTGAAGCAAGAAAGAGGAGAGTCGGTGCCACTAAACAACATGAACAACCAGCACCCAAAAATACCAGAGGGGCATCCCCTTTAGTTCAAGATAGCAGAATTGCTAAATTGGTGAATGTCCAAGGGAGAAAAGACATTGATTCCAGAGTGGCTAGGTGCATTTATGCATGTGGTATCCCATTCAATGTTGTTCACTTTCCTTACTGGCAAGATATGATAAGGGCAATTAACAAAGCTCCTCAAGGGTACAAGGGGCCCAACCATGAGAAAGTCATAACTCAACGTCTCAAAAATGAGAAGGAGCTTGTGGAGGATATTTTATCACCAATTCGTACTTCCTGGAGTAGCTCTAGGGTTACCATAGTCTCAGATGGATGGACAGATACAAGGCGCAGACCATTGATAAATATCATTGCCACTTCCCCCAGAGGAGCAATGTTTATCAAGGCGGAAGACTACTCAGGAGAGTTAAAAGATGCACAATTCATTGTTGATGTTATTATAAAAGTTATTGAACAAATAGCGCCTAACAAGGTGGTGCAAGTTATCACGGATAGTGCACCAGTTTGCAAAGCTGCAGATTTAATTATTGAGGGGAGGTATGACCACATCTTTTGGACACCATGCATTGTCCATAATCTGAATCTAATCTTATAGGAGATTGACAACAAAGTTTCCTGGATAAAAGAAATCACAAGGGAAGCAAGGGAGATTGTCAAATTCATCACCAAGCACCACCAATCTCAGGCCATATTTTGAGAGTACTCCAAATTGGAGTTGTTAAAAGTTGTTCAGACAAGATATGCCTCAAACTTCCTGATGTTGCACCGCCTTGTTGAGGATAAGCATGCATTACTTTCTATGGTGGTGAGTCAACTTTGGATTGAGTGGAGGCAAGCAGATTCAGAGTAGGGATATATGGTGCGTAGATTGTGCCTTGATGAGGATTGGTGGAGCAAGGTAGATTTCTTGCTAAAGTTCACAACCCCTGCATTTGAGCTTCTTCGGAGTGCTGACACTGACCAACCTTTCTTAGGAGAGGTATATGACGGGATGGATTCCATGGTTGAGAAAACTATGGAAATCATTTCGCAAGAGTTTCCACAACTTTTGTTTGTTGATGATCATTTTGTTGGTTTAGTCAAGAAAATCATTGTTGATAGGTGGAACAATTTCAACACTCCATTGCACACTTTAGCACATGCCTTGAACCCCAAATTTTATGATGAAGAGCTTATTTCTCAAAGCAATGGGAAGGGGAAGGCACCCCATAAGGATAGAGAGGTGGCTACTGGGGTGAAAAAAACCCTTATGAGAATGTTTCCTTCTCAACTACACAGGGAGGTAAAGGAAGAATTTGCCAGCTTTGTTGCAAGAATAGATGATTACGCAGATATATCAGCTTTGGAGGAGAGAAGCACCATGAATCCAGTTAGGCAGTGGATTTGTCATAGAGCAAATGGTGTACATTTGCAAAACCTTGCCATTCATATTCTTTCACAAGTGGCAAGCTCTTCATCAGCAGAAAGGAATTGGAGCACTTATGGTTTTATTCATTTTGTGAAGCGCAATAGGTTGGGCTCACAGAAGGCAGAGGATCTTGTTTATTTGCACTCCAACCTTCGCCTTGCATCTCGTAGGGATCTAGAATACAACAATGATCCTTCTAAAGAATGGGATGTGGATGCAAAAAGTCTTGATTTGGACCTCTCTCTTGCTACCCTGAATATTGAGGTCTAGCCTGGAAGTGGAATTGGCCCATTATCTTCTTCAGTACCACCATCCACTGTCGAGCATGGTTCTGCTTCTATTTTTGATGAGGATTAGTCTTTTGTCTCTATAGTTCTTGCAGCCTTAAAGTCTTTATTGTACTTGCGGCCTCATATATTAATATATAATAAAGGCTGATTTTGAGATTTGGATATATAATAAAGGTTGCTTTTGGATATTTCGATATTTTTACTTTCATTATGTGATCATTCATGAGTAAATGTGATGTAAATTTAATCATAATGTTTAAATGTAATAAATTATAATGTATCATGTATGCTTTATGATTGCACATAACACTTCTTAAATGTCTTAAATTCTAATATATCTATATATATATATATATATATATATATTCGCATTTCCCCGTTTCCAAAATTTGGGGAGGTCGCATTTCGTACCCGTGCCCATTTCGAAAACTCGTACTCATTTCCCCGTTTCATGCAACTTAGATGGAAAGAGGTGTACAACAAGGTGTCGAAATGAGTGCACCTGGGCTTGCTCTAAGCAAGCTAGCAAAGCCCCAAAATGATCAGTGAATCACCCTCCTCTAATCTACTGGTAATTCGGCCCAAGTGCTGCATTGTAGATGCCCAGAGATGTGTTGTTGCCTACAATGATCTACTGCTAGAGCCCTTTCCACTGCTCAAAAAATTCTGGGAAATTAATCTCAGCCTCTACTCAAGAAACCCAGAATAACCCACGAAGGGTTTGGCCAAAGCTTGACCCCAGAAATTCGACCCTCTTTTGGCCTGACTGGCTCTTCTGCTGGGCAAATCGACCCACCTAAAGATTATGCTGCTAAATGCTGCAAAAATGTCTGCAAATCCTGTTAGAAGGCTTCCTAGGTCTTCCCTCAAAGTTTCCTCCACGAACTACCCTCACTCCTCAACTTCCCGGAGTGCCTCTAGCCAAGACTGCGCACTCCCTGCGTTGTTGTAGCTTTCCCTGCTGCTATAACTCAACTCACTGCTGCTGGTATGTTTTGAGACTAAGTAGAACTCCCTCCTTGGACTGGCACTTGAAGTCCACCAAAGCAAGGGTTGGGATTTCTGCTCGAAAACACCCGATGTGCTAAATAGCACATGCAAACTTGGCTCACTACTCAAGCATGCTATGTCAAATGACAAATTATGAAATGATAGTCGATCCCCGAAATGATAGCCGATCCCCAAAATGAGAGCCTCTCCTTCCTTTTCTCGATTTGCCTCCAAGGTTGCCCATGTGGGCCCACATCGAATTCCCCTCACCAATTTCGCTCCAATGAGAGCGTACTCTCCATGTGGGCCAAAATTCCCTTGTGGTGGCCCCCACGCTCTACCAAAGCCACAATCTTTCCATCGAACTCTAATGTTGGGGTGCTTCTCATGCCAAATATCGAATGTG
Source organism: Pinus tabuliformis (assembly GCA_031772625.1). Taxonomy (NCBI): domain Eukaryota; kingdom Viridiplantae; phylum Streptophyta; class Pinopsida; order Pinales; family Pinaceae; genus Pinus; species Pinus tabuliformis. Next base: position 58,038,961 of record CM062809.1, read on the forward strand.
GGTCCCCTAAGCACACTTCTCCTAAGTGAAACAATATAATATGTTAGAATTGAGCAAAAATTGATATTTACTTACTGAAACACTAAGTTGGAATATCACAGTCCTGCCCGCCAAAATGTTGTTTGTCCTCAACCAACTGCAAAGAAGGATGTTGTATTTGTTCCCCCTCCCAGTGGCATCCTCATCTGCTAGATTCCTCCATCGAATCAAAAACTCCCTGATTACCCTGTTATGCAAATGCCTCTCCTTGGTGTCCAAAATAGCCTCCAGTTCCAGCAATAAATGCTCCTCATCGTCCATAGGGGGTAGCTCTGTAACCTGCTATCCCAATGCCTTCTTTAGGCAAGACACATGAAAAATGTTGTGCAACCGACTCCCCCAGGGTAGCTCCAGCTCATATGCCACCTCCCCCACCTTCCAAGTGACATGATAAGGCCCATAGAAGCGGGGTTTGAGCTTCTCGGCCCCCTTCTGCTTGAGCGTAGACTGTCGGTACGGTTGGATCCTCAAAAATACCAAGTCCCCTACTTCGAACTGCCTCTCAACTCTGCCCCTGTTTGCATAAAGCTTCTGCTGATTTTGGGTTATTTGCATGTTGTCTTTCAAAGCCCTCAAGATACCTTGGCTCTCCTGTATCCAGTCCTTAGCCCTTGGGGCCCTACTGTCTCCAAACATAATGTCAGCAAAAGATAACGCAGCATAACCATACAGAGCTCGGAATGGCGACATACCTATAGACATGTGATGCATAGTGTTGTAGCAGTATTCACCCAAGTGCAGCCGCCATGTCCACACTCTCTGTTGCCCTGTCACATAGTTACGCAAGTATCCCTTCAACCACTTGTTAACTATCTATGTATGCCCGTCCGTCTGAGGGCGGTAATTGGTACTCAGGTTGAGCTCAATACCCACCAACCAAAGTAGCTCCTGCCAAAATTCACCCATGAACCTGTTATCCTGGTCACAAACAATGGTCTTTGGGGGACCATGTAGCCGAAACACCTCCCTAAAAAACAATTCGGCCACCTGTGAGGCCAAGTACCGAGTTGGAATGGAGAAGAAGAAAGCATACTTCGTCAAGCGGTCCACCACTACATAGATGTAGTCTTTGCCCTGTATTGTGGGCAGCCCGGTAATGAAATCCATCGATATGCTCTCCCATTTCCCCTCCAAAATGGGAAGCGGCTGCAATAGGCCCACGGGGTGTGTCTGCTCTCCCTTGTTCCGCTGGCATGTGTCACACTCCCGAATATGCCTCAGAACATCATCCTTGAGGCCCTTCCACGCAAAACGTTCCCTGATGGCCCAGTATGTCTTTGTGAACCCTTGGTGCCCTGCTAATGGTGAATCATGAGCAGCCTGTAGAATCTTCTCCCTCAGCGGGGAGTTGGGTACCAAGTAGATCCAGTCTCAATAGTAGATCACCTCTTTCATCACCCGATACCGATCATCTGTCACCAACCCATCAAGGACCTCACACACAAACTTGTCCTTGGAGTACTCCACTAATAACTACGCCCTCCAATCTGGGGCGATGCTCATCAAGGAAAGAGTGGTTGGCCTCCTGGACAATGCATCAGCCACTACGTTATGCTTCCCTTTGACATACTCAATGTCAAAGTCATATGCGTGGAGCTTGCTCACCCACTTTTGTGCCTCTCCTGCGGATGTTTCTACTCCAAAAAGAACCTGAGGTTGTTGTGATCGGTCTTGGCTTTAAACCTGTTCCCCACCAAATACTGCCTTAACTTGGCCAACACATGCATGATGGCCAACATCTCCTTATCATAGATGGAGTATAGTAGCTCATGGGGCAGTAACTTCTGGCTCTCAAACTCTATGGGGTGCCCCTCCTGCATCAACAAGGCCCCGACACCCACTCCTGATGCATCACACTCCAACACAAAAGCCTGAGTAAAGTCAAGAAGTGCCAACACCGAACAACTACTCATGACCTCCTTGAGGCGATCAAATGCCTCCTGCGCTGTAGTGGTCCACTCAAAGGCCCCCTTCTTCGTCAAGTTTGTGAGGGGTGCAGAGAAATGGGAGAAGCCCTTCACGAACTTCCTATAATAAGTGAAATGCCCACAAAACCCCTAAGCTCGGTCACATTCTTGGGCTCTAGCAAATCCTGGATAGCCCTGATCTTTTCCTCATGTACTCTAACACCATCCTCCCTAATGATGTGCCCTAGGTAGAGCATCTCGGTCAACCCAAACTCACACTTCCACAGATTGGCATAGAACTGTTGCTCCTCCAGAATGTGCAGTACTGTCTCAAGGTGTTGCAAATGCTCTTCCCATGTCCGACTGTAAATCAGTATGTCGTCAAAGAACACCAGTAAAAACTTCCTCAAATGCCCACGAAACATGTGGTTCATGCGTGACTGGAATGTCATTGGTGCATTGGTCAGCCCGAAGGGCATAACCAAGAACTCGAAGTGCCCATAATGGCACTGAAATGTTGTCTTCCGGACATCTTGGTCCCTCACCCGGATCTGATGGTACCCTGACTGCAAATAAATCTCCGAGAAGAACTTAGCTCCCCTCAAATCATCCATTAGCTCATCTATACGGGGAATGGGGCAACGATTCTTCAGTGCCTTCTTGTTGAGGGCCTTGTAATCCATGCACATTTGTAAGGACCTATCCTTCTTCTTCACCAGCACAACTGATGAGGGAAAAGGGCTAGAGTTGGGCCTGATGTGCCCAAGTGCCAATAGCTCATGGACGGCCCTCTCGATCTCATCCCAATATGCCTTGGGATGTCGGTAAGGGGTGGTGATGACTGCCTGCACCCCTAGCTCCCACTCGATAGTGTGCTCAAATCCCCGGTCAGGTGGTTGACTCGATGGTATGTCCCCAAATACAACTGGTACCTGTCAAGAATAGCTTGTATCTCCGGATGGGGTGGCTTGGGCTTTCCCCCAGCCTCTGAGATCCTCAACTCCACAACCCACTCAATGTCTCCATGTCTCAAGTCAGCCTCCATCCTATGGCCGAAACAGTCTGTGGTGGGTATGAGTGCATCCCCCGAAGCAACACGGTCTTGCCATCCGGCCCTACAAACTCCATCTCCAACTTGTTGATTTGGGGTAGCATCGGATGTGCTCTAGCCATGAAATTTGGTGGAGAGGTTGGGGCACATGAGATCTCCAATACCCAGAAAGAGTTTGGGCAGATTCTAAACAGATCATGAGATATTAAAATAATTAATATTTTTAATGGAGTCCCTAAGTCTAAACTTAGGGAAAATAAAATATTAATGTGTATTAATATGAATCTGTGTTAGAATGGTCCAAAAGACATGGATCAAGCCAGATCTAATCTTAGTCGTTGATTAGGGACTTAATCTCGGTTGTTGATATGTCAACAGGAAAAGTATAAGAGGAGGCTTGAGGATCACTTGGAAAACACACCAGAGTGATGAGTCATTCTATTCTCTAGAGCGGGGTTTGTTAGAGAGATAGAATCAGTGATCAGGAGAGCAACTGAGGGGCATTGAGTACAGAGAAACAGAGAAGGTAGAGATTGTGCCGAGAGAGCAGCGCAACAGCCAAGGAGAGTGACGCAAAGCCAGCAAGGGTTCACGCAAAGGCAGCCAAGTGCTACGCAGAGCACCAGATAGGCCAGCGTGTCTGGCGCAGAGGCCCAGAAAGTTGACGCAGGGCCTCCTGGGGCTGACGCAGGTACGACATGAGACAGGGAGGGGCTGACGCAGTCCAGATTGGGCAGACGCTGGGGTTGCAGAGCAGTTTTGTGCTGAGGAGCTACCGGAAGGATTTTCCGGGGTTTCAGCCAGGAGATTTCTCTCAAACTGTGAGGTATAGCTGCTAAGGAAATTCTCTGTTGGGTAGGCCAGTTTCGGCACCCAGATTGTACTCTGATATTGCTTAATAAGAAAACCCTCAGATAGCTGCACCAGTTTTCCCGCATTGGGTTTTTCCGGGGACATTGGTCCAAAAATAATGGTGTCATGTGGTGTGTTTGTTCTTGTTTCTTTTAGTTGTTGATCTGTAATATGTTGAGCATGCACTGGTGTTTATTTTCAGTATTTACTTTGTAAATAACTTGTTAAAGAAAAATAACAAGTAGGTAGGAATAAATCAGAAAAAGTGCATGAAGGGTTTCTAAACTAAGTAAACTTAGAAACTTCAACACAACTTCCTCCACTTTGCCAAGCGTATAGAGCCACTGGACGTCGAACACCATGTTGGTGTCTAGTACATCTACCACGAAGAAATGATTTGTCATGGAGTAGTTCCCCATGGTCACTGTCAAGGTTGGCACATAACAAGTGCACTGCATGGTTCTGTCCCCAGGCACAAGAACTGAGAATCCCTCAAACTCCTCAGTTGTGATGCCCCTCCTCTGAACCAACTGAGCATCAATGAAATTGTGGGTAGCCCCACTGTCCACCAAAACTGATACACATTGCCCCTGAACAGTGCCTCTAATCCTCATAGTAAAGAATTTGGGTACCCCACGCAGTGATGCAAGGACCCCTCCAGTAGGTGCAAAGGAAACTCCCCCTAGTGGTGGTGGTCCCCCCCCCATGAGGTGTTGCGTTGTCCTCTCCACCCATCTCAAAATAGGTCTCATCCTCTACATCGTTGTCAGAGAAGACCTCGATGTAGTGGGCCTTGCCTGCTGCACACCTATGGCCTGGTGCCCACGGCTCCTGACAAGTGAAGCACAGTTTCCTCCTCCTAAGGTCTCTCCGGGTCTCCTCATCCAGCTGTCCACACCCCTGATTGGCCCTCGGTGGTGGAGCCCTGGTGTCCTTCCCCCTCGACTGGAAACCCTGTCTAGGGGGTAATGGTGTGTGTGCCCTAGGTAGGGCATCCTATAAATCTCGAGCTCTCCCTACCGCATTCTGTAATGTAGTGGGCCTATTGGACCTCACTAACTGCGCAATGGCTTTGCTAGCCCATCCACAAACATGAAGATCCTACTAGACTCTGACAAGTCAAGCACCATCACAGTGAATAGTGGAAATTCTGAGATGTAGGCTTTTGCACTCCCAATCTGCTTGAGTCTTGTCAACTCCCCAAAATACTCCTTCGGATCCTTCCTCTTAAATCGCTCCAACACCCTTCTGGGGAAATCATCATAGGCAATTACTCCTGCATGCCCCAGCGTGGTCAATCCATGGAACCACCAGTCGTGGGCTTCCCCTTCCACACGCAACGGTGCAATCTTGGTTGCCTCTCCTTCTGTCATTTGGTTCAGCTGGAAATAAACATCCAGCTTTTCGACCCATGCCTTGGTCGAGCTCTTGGAGGACCCATTGAAGGTTGAGAGAAATAGCCTCCCCACAGTGCGTTGCAAATTTGTCCCCTGCATGTAAAACCTCCTCCACTCTATCGTTTGGGCTTTTTGTTGCCCTTCAACTGACAGAAACCCTTGAAAGTAATGGCCCTCCCAAAATCGAGGCCATAAGACTAATACTCCAGGAAATAGTCCCCATAAGGTGCCTCCTCCTGCTCCGGTTGCCCACCTGCTCCAAATTGTAGGAATGTAGGAATGGTGGATCTAGGGGGTGTGTTCTGAATCAATGGCATGTTGGCATGGAGAGATGCATGGTGTTGTGAGGTGCCAGATCCTTCTCCATAGTGGAAATCCCCTTGGACCCCCTTGCCCTTGTTGCCATTGCCATTTCACTAACCCATTCCTTCAATGTTCCGAGATAAATCCTGCACTGCCTTCAGTAGGAGTTGGGCAAACTCCTTTTCCTCATCCCTTTTGTCTCCTTCATTGCCCCCCATGTTGGTTTCTTCTACCTCTGGTTATGTATTCATAGGATCAGGGGTGATCTCTAACTGTCGTTCCTTGCTTCTATACCTTTGCCTCCGATATGTCACATTTTGCCTATCCTCTGGTGTCATAGACTGTGTTTCTCCCACAGGTTGTGCCAATTCTATGAGCTCTGGTACCACTGTAATATCCCCCTAAGGAAAATTAACATCAAATAATAAAAATGCAAAGCAAAATAGGCAAAAACACCATGAAACAAAACAAGCAATCAAACCATGAATTTGCATCCAAAATTGCGTTGTGTACTCATTTTATTAATGGAAAGAGGTGTAAAACAAGGTGCTAGAATGAGTGCCCCTGGGCTTGCTCTAGGCAAGCTAGCAAAGCCCCAAAATGATCAGTGAATCACCCTCCTCCAATCTACTGGTGATTCGGCCCAAGTGTTGCACTGTAGATGCCCAGAAATGTGTTGCTGCCTGAAATGATTGGTTGTTAGAGCCCTTTCCACTGCTCAAAAAATTCCGGGAAAATAATCCCTGCCTCTACTTAGAAAACCCAGAATAACCCACAAAGGGTTTGGCCAAAGCTTGACCCCGAAAATTCGACCCTCTTTTGGCTTGACTGGCTCTTCTGCTGGGGCAAATCAACCCACCTGAAGATTCTACTACTAAATGCTCCAAAAATGTCTACAAACCCTGTTAACAGGCTCCCCAGGCATTCCCTCCAAGTTTCCTCCACGAACTCCCCTCACTCCTCAACTCCCTTAAGTGCCTCTAGCCAAGACTGCGTAGTCCTTGCACTGCTGTAGCTTTCCTTGCTGCTGTAACTCGACTCACTGTTGCTGGTACAACTTGAGACTAAGTAGAACTCCCTCCTTAGGCTGGCACTTGAAGTCCACCGAAGCAAGGGTTGGGATTTTCGCTTGGAAACACCCGTTGTGTTGAACAGCACATGCAGACTTGGCTCACTGCTCAAGTGTGCTATATCAAAAGACAAATTCTAAAAATGATAGTTGATCCCCAAAATGAGAGCCTCTCCTTCCTTTTGTCAATTTGCCTCCAAGGTTGCCCATGTGGGCACACATCGAATTCCCCTCGCCAACTTCGCTCCAATGAGAACGTACTCTCCATGCGGGCCGAAATTCCTTTGTGGTGGCCCCCACGCTCCACCAAAGCCGCAGTCTTTCCATCGAACTCTAATGTTGGGGTGCTTCTCATGCCAAAATTTGAATGTGGGTTCCCTAAGCCCACTTCTCCTAAGTGAAACAATGTAATACACCAAAAATTGAGCAAAAATTGATATTTACTTAGTGAAACACTAAGTAGGAATATCACAATGACATTCCTAAGGGAACAATCAATGACAAATCACATGTCACTAATGCAAGCATTGTTGAGGATGTAGTAAATACTCTTACTAAAGAAAGAGCATTCTATGCATTTTAAGAAGCCCATGCTTTGAAGATAGGAAACAATCTATCATGGATACAACGCAGCATGGATGGTTGCCACAATAGTTCAGCGGATTCATAATTCAAGGGTCCAAGGAGGTGGAATCAAGGAAATCAAGAATTCCACCAAGGCACTGCACCTTTACGAGGATTCCAAGCTATGTTGCACAAAATGCCTCCCCATGCAGCATATCGATACTCAAAACATATGGAAACTTTGAAACTCAGCCAAAACAGCCCCGAAGCATTGTACGGTATGGCCGCCTACATTTCAGGGATGTTTTGGGCAAATACCATGGCATTTCGGCAAGTTAACTCATTGTTTCAGGCTCACTTAAGCTAACAAGAAGGGTGTGTGTCCCTTCTATGGCCCAAAAACACTTAATTAAAAAATTTCGTAAACTTTATTACACTCCTAAGCTAATTTCATTTAACAATTCTCTAGAAAATAATAAAATTAGAATTCTCTAGAAACCCTAACAACCTCTTCCTTTCTATAAAAAAACACTTCATTCACTCATTTCTCACACATTCTTCAGCAAGAGGAGCTTCCTACAGCAGCAACAAGCATTTTAGTTATGTTTTGGAGCAATGGGAGCAAGGTTTGGTACATTTCTAATTTTCTATCAAGAAGAATGGCATGGGCAACAAGAAGAAGGTCGTGGGCAGCAAGAAGAAGGGCATGGGCGGCAGTTATTTTATTGAGTGGTTTATTTTCTGTTTTTGCAGCATTCATGGCTTCTCAAAATTGTGTTTCTAGTGCCCCTAGATCTACTCAAGCAAGCAAGCAGCAAGAATAATATCCTCTTTGGAAGTATGTTACAAAATTCAAACAAATGGATGCTACGGGTACATGGAAATGAAAGTGCAATTTATGCAAGAGTGGTAGGACCTTCAAGGTATCTTACACAAGAGTGAAGGCTCACATTTTGCATGAAGAGTTGAAGGGTAGTTTTTGCACATACGACAAATCCAGAGGGGAAGGCTACATTCAGGAAAGAGCAAGATGATGTTAAATCGTTGCAAGATCAAACAAGCAAAACCCATATGGGTGGCACTAGCAGCCCTTGCTTGGGTGCTAACAATGAGCAAAGGATTATCCAAGAAGCAAGAAAGAGGAGGGTGCTAGTAGTAGAAAAAGAGATATCCAAGCCATCAAATCCAACTAAAGAGAGTATATTGTTGAACATACTTGGCAATAAAGGGATAGAAGAAGCTAAGTCAAGAGTGGAAAGGGAAATCTTTGCTTGTGGCATCCCTTGTAATGTGGTTCGGTCCCCATATTGGAAGAATTTGGTGAGATAGATTAACATAACCCCTCAAGGTTTCAAGGGGAAAGTGTAAAGTTTTGTAGATGTTCTATGCTAAGAGCAATTTCACTTTTCTCACAGCGATCATACAAGTAGATAAGCAAAATGCAGATAGAACATATAAGCAGATCTTACAGAAGACAAATCAGAAACAAGAAAAATGTATGTGTTTGTTTCGGCGGTCAACAGGATGCTTCAACCAGCAAAGTCTCCTTTGGTCAGCCAGCCCAGCATGTGTCACAACAACCCTCCAACCAGTAGATGAGTCAACCCAAGTCAGTTCTACAAAAGTCAACGCTGTCCTGAAAAGTCAACGCAGGGGCAGCAAGCTAAAAGTCAATGCAGCAGCAAAACGGTCAACCCTTTGACCTCGATTTTTGTGCCAGGTAGTATGGCCTTCAAAAATCGAACCTCCCACAAGTTTTCAGCGTGTTTGGACCAAGCGTTGACCAAAGTCAATGCTGGTCAAACTTCTGCGAAACCCTAGCAGCAGAAACCCTAGTAGCAGAAAAATCCTCTTCGTCCTTCCCACGTGTGGCTGAAATTCGTCCTCCAGGTAGCTCGTACTTTTTAGGATGAGAGAGGAAGATGTGAGTTATGTTGTGTTCAAATTCTCTCCAACTTTTCCTGTATATATATATCCATCAATGAGGGTGTGTGACACATCTGTTGGGCATGTGAGCCTACATTACAAAACTGGCTGACCTTTGCACATATAATTTATTAAGAATAATAAATTCAAAAATATAAGTTCTGCTCATCGGATTAAGACTATTTTTATATGGATTTTACACCTCTCAGAAAGAGGAATCCAACAAAAATATTAGCCTCTTAATCTGAGCATCAGAACATGGAGTTTGGACCTAGTTGTCCAAATTTAACAGAAAGACTATGAAAAACTCAAAACAATTTTGCTCAAGAAAGTGAGCCAACTATTTGATCATGTTTTAAGACCAATTCATAGTTCACAGGATAGCAAAGTCGTTTCCACTATCAAATGGTTGCACTAATACATGGCGTAGGCCATTGATTAATGTCATTACATCATGACCAAAACGAGCCATGTTCATAAACGCATATTCGGGTGAGGTAAAGTAATAATAAGTTCATTGTTGAGATTTTAATTGTTGTTATTGAACAAGTAGGGCCAGAAAATGTGGTTCAAGTTATCACAGATAATGCACTTGTTTTCAGAGTTGTAGGCTTAATTGTTGAGCGTAGATACCATCACATATTTTGGACTCCTTGCACTGTCCATAATTTGAATCTGATTTTAGCAGAGATTGGGGCAAAGACAAAATGGCTTGAGATGGTCATAGGGCAAGCTAGGAAGAATATAAAATTCATCACCAACCACCACCAATCTCAAGAAATATATCAAGAATACACCAAATTGGAGTTGCTCAATGTTGTTGAGACAAAGTATGCCTCAAACTTCATCATGTTGCGCCACCTTGTTGAAGTCACAATTGCATCAATGAGTATGGTGGTGTGCACAACTTCGTCTAAGTGGAGATAGGCAAATTCAAAGAATGGAAGTATGGTGAGGAGGGTGTTGATTGATGAAGATTGGTGGAGCAAGATTGATTTCTTGCTCAAGCTCACATTTCCTGCATTTGATCTTCTCAGAGATGCAAACAAATCTTTCCTGGGAAAGGTTTATGATGGCATGGATACCATGATTGAGAAAACCATGGAAATTATTACACTTGAGCCTCCCACTCTTCCTTTTGTGGATTTTAGTTTTGTAGAGCAAGTGAGGTTCGTCAATTGTTATAAGGTGTAATGGCTTTAACACTCCATTGCACACTTTGACTCATGCTCTAAATCCAAAATTTTGTGATGAAGATTTCATTGCTCAAAGCAATGGTAAGAAGGCCCCACGTAAGGAAAAGGAGGTGGCCAACAGAGTGAAGAAAACCTTTCAAAGGTTGTTTCCAGCTTCTTTACAAATTGTTGTAACGGAGGAATTTTCCTGTTTTGTTGTTGGATTAGAAGACATCTTTTGATGAGAGGAGGACCATGAACCCAATTCAGTGTTGGACTTTTCATGCGGCAAATGGTGTTTATTTGCAAAGTCTTGTCACTCATATTCTAACATAAGTGGCAAGCCCTTCATCAACAGAACGTAATTGGAGCACTTATAGTTTCATTCACTCTAAAAAGTGCAACAAGTTCATATCACAGAAGGATGAGGATCTCATATATGTTCATTCAAGCCTACACCATATGTTTCATTGGGGTGAAGAATATACAAGTGGACCTCATAAAGGTTGGGATGTGGAAGCAGAATGTCCAAACCTAGAGCTCTCCCTCATTGCTATTAACATTAGTGGTGATGCAAGTGGATGTACTAGTATAGTCGCTCTTCTATTGAAAAAGCATCTTGTTATGTTCTCGTTGATGAGGATGATGATTGTAATGATTAATGATATGAAGTCAATAATTGTCTTTAGCACATGTTTTATTTCATTTTTAGCACATATAGCCTCGTGTAAAAGGCTCATTTTTTAACCTTCAATGAACAAACTCATTTATAAAGAATAATCTTGGATTTTTGAATGATGTGATAGCATTTTTCTATTCTACAACTATGACTTCAACAATTTCCAATAGCAGCCAATTTACAATTCCCACTTCTTCGATTAACCAATAACAGTAGAGCAATAGTAGATAGAGCAATTATACAATATGCACAATGAAAGAAAGCCAAGAGACAAGAGACACAATGTTTGGTCAATGACCAAGGAAAAAACTCCACAAGGGGGAAAGCCCTTTGCAATTCTTCTTCTATTAGATTGTCTTCAAATGTTCAACAGACAGAGTACATCATCCAAAAGCCAAAGTCAAGCTTTGACTATCCAATATCCAAGATCCAATCAATTCAATATGCCAAGCAACTATCTAAATCAAAGACAAGAGAGAGAGAGAGAGATGGAGTCAACAAAATTCAAATCTAGTCCTCCTGCAAATCTGCCCAAGTCAACAGCAGTAAACTGTTGTCAAAGTGTGCCCTAACCAAACTTAAGTCAGCAGTCAAATGATCTTCAAAAGAGCTCGGTCCTCGATCAATTAATGCGGCCTCCTTTGCTAATTAAGATGAGCCCAAGGAGAGAGAAACCAACTGCTAGATCTAAGGTCAAACTTGTGTGAAAGGTATGCGGTCAAAGTGCCAGAAAGTCATCGGATTTTGTGCCAAAGTATGCGGCCTGCTAGAACAGAAATAATCCACCTAAAAACGCAGTCAAACCATACCAAATTCACTTAAGTCAAAGTTGGTCAATGTCCCAGAATAGAAACTCAACCAATCAAAAAACAGAGTTCCTCCTTCACACATATGAAGAAAAGCTTGTGACCTTGGAGTTGTATGAACCAATCTGATGAAGAGAGAGAAAAATGAATGTGTTGATGTGTTTGTGATGCCAACTGAGGAGAACTTGACTTGTATTTATATGTGTTGGAGGGTTGCTCATTTTGCTTCTAGGTCGACCTGAACAAATGTGCCAGTGTGGGTTTTCCATCAAAAATATATTTTTCCTTGTCCAAATTGAGTGCTTCAAAAGTCAATTTGGTCCTCTCGGAAAAAGGAATTTAGTCCAATGGTTGGAATTTGTTACTAAGCTTCCAAATTAACACTCCCTCTCAACTAAGGAGAAATTCCAACCACATCATGTGATCATCACAAGTATCTCATAATCATGTCATGTGCATCCATGCTCATCTATGCTTTGTCTCTGCTCATCTCATGTTGAACAAACTCAAATCTAAACAAGAAGAATTGTTGCAGGGAAGCTCCAGCTACCACCCTGACAACAAGGAGACTCAGCTACCACCCAGAATCATCACCATCGGGGAGCCATAGCTACCACCCAAAACTAAAGACAATGAGCGAGATCAAACCTACCCCAAAGTGTAGGGATCACACCTTGTCCCAAACTCCCTGACAATAGGTAAGATTAACTTACCGAAGGTAAGGATCACACTCTACCTTGTTGTCCCTGATCATCCATCTTAGCCTTAGAGAGTCAGATGGTAGAACACTTGCATCCACCTACTTGGGCGAGATCCATCTACTGCAATGGGTAGGGATCACAGTCTATCCCAAGTCCATCATCCCATTGGCCAGATGGGGAGGTTATCCCACAAAGTGGACCAGACAGTAACTGGGGCATACTCTGACTAGTGGAGATCCCAGGTCTCTACGCCCTATCAGTCAGAGATCTTTCAACCCCAAGAGCCCATCAACTCCATTCCTCACCCTGGGAGCTCAAATAGGGGGGAAGAGCACTGCTCAGTATTCTTGATCAGGCAGGCAGGACCCTTATCTGAAAGGATCATATCAACCAATCCAAGTTGCTCTCTTATGACCAAGAACTTCCCTTTCGGCAAAGCCTTGGTGACGATATCGGCTATCTGCTCATCTGTCAAAATGTGGAGTCTCGCGGCTCCTCTCTGCACCATGTCTCAGATGTAATGATATTTTATCTCAATATGCTTGGACTTGTCGTGGAACACAGGATTCTCTAACAAATGAATCCCACTTTTGTTGTCGCAATAGATAACTGTCGTGTCCAAGACCTACTCAAATAGCTCTCCAAAGAGATTCCTTGACCAAACTGCTTCACAACTTGCCAAGCTGGTTGCAATATACTCAGCCTCAGTTGTGCTAAGGGCTACAAACTTCTGCTTCCTGCTCATCCATGAGATCATGGCATCTCCTAGACTAAAATAGCATCTAGAAGTACTCTTCCTGTAGACAACACTGCCAACACAATCTGCATCTATATATCCATGTAGTTTAACATCTCCAACGGCATATCTCAGTCCAAGATTAATAGTCCCATGTAGATATCTCAATACATGCTTGGCAGTGACCCAAAGTACAAAGAACATCAAACCACCAACCAATTGCCTATACCCAAAAAGGTTTCCTAGGTCCAGCCCGGCAGCCTCTCCACATAGCTTCTTGAAATTCATCTCCATAGGTGTACGCAAGGACTTGCATTCTACCATGTCAAATATCTCTAGCAGTTTCACAACATATTTTCCCTATGAAAGGAAAATATCGCCAGGCCTTTGCCACACCTCTATTCCCAGGAAGTAGTGCATGAGTCCAAGGTCCTTCATCTTGAATTCAGAGGCTAGCTCCCTCTTACACTCAATCATCAGGGGCTCACTACCTGTCAAGAATAGATCGTCAACATATAAAACCAAAATGAGAGGCATACCTTAGACTATCTTGAAGTAGAGGTTGGGATCGGCATTGCTTCTTGTGAATCCAAGCTTCACCGGGTAGCTATCTATGCAGGCGTACCATGCTCTGGGACTTGCTTCAAGCCATACAATGCCTTCTTCAACCTGCAAACATGTGTCTTTCAGGCCTTTACTTCAAATCCCTATTTCTGCGCAACGCAAACTTATTTCTATAACATGCCATGGAGGAATGTTGTTTTCACGTCCATCTGATAAAGGGTCCATCCTTGACTTGCGGCAGGGGCAACTATCGAATGAATGGTGGCGTATCAGGCCACAGGAACAAATATATCATCATAATATTCTCCCTCTTTCTAGGAAAATCCTCTTGCCACGAACCTTACCTTATATTTCTCGATACTTCCATCGGCTCCATGCTTGATCTTGAATAGCCATTTCGAAGTCACCACGAATTTCCCCTTCAATCTTGGCACAACATCCCATACGCCGTTCTTCACAATTGATTCATATTCTTCGGCCATAGCATCCTTCAAGACTTGTTCTTTAACGGCTTCTTCAAAGGTGGGAGGCCAAGCTTGAACCATGTTACTTATAGCTACAACATATCCCTAGTACCTACATGGCTTCTTGCTCTCTATAAATGTTCCACGGGCAATAGCATGTCTCTCAGCATCTTGTAGTGTGTCACGAAGCCATAGTGGCCTCTTCCTGGCTAGAGGATCACAAGGATGAGGATCCAAGGGGTCCATAAGCTCCATGGGATCATTAACAATATCTTTCTCGGATTCCGGCACAGAAGGACCTTCTGGAATATCCATATCATCACATTCCTTCTTAGGAGGAGGAGGAGGAGGAAGGTCCCTTGCTTTCCCCAAGGGCAACATCTTCATTGAATGTTACATCCCTGCTAATTTCAATCTTCCTTTGACCAAGAATATATATTCTAAATGCTTTAGAATATTCACAATACCCAACAAACGTACATTTTCTTCCAATGGCTTCCAACTTGTTTCTTTTGTCTTTCGGTGCATGAAAATATACAGGGCAGCCAAATATGCGAAGGTGATCAATGTCGGGCTTGACACCTGTGAATACTTCTTGGGGAGCCTTGTTGTCCAATGCTTGATGAGGCACCCTGTTTTGAACATATATTGTTGTATTTGTTGCTTCACCCCAAAGGAACTTTGACAGTTTTTTATCATGGAGCATGGCTCGGGTTCTACAATAGACCTATTCTTTCTCTCAGCCACTTGATCCAGGTGGCTCTAGCGACACACAGGACAAAGAGGGCTTATCGAAGCTCGAAAATCAAAGTGATCAAAATGATTTCGAACCAGAACTGAAGTGTAGATCTCATCGTCCTGATCGCGGTGGTGTGAATGGTTCATCAAACCGAGTCCGTATGCGCAAGTTAGGCACAGTCAAAGTTCAAGTTGACTTTGGTGACTGGGCAGGCTTAAGGAGGCCGCAATTTGGACAAAATCCGGCCACCGGATTCCGGTCAACCTGGGCCAGATTCTGGGCGAATTTGCGGCCTAATTAATTTGTCTCCTTTGGCCTACACTCCGAATATTTAAAAATGGCATTTGTATTAATAAAAATTAAAAAAAAAATGAATGTGGTGGCGGGCCACCACCCTCGCCACCCCCAAAACCATATAACAAAATTAAGTTATAAGGACTGACAGCCATGACCCTGTCGGTCCAACCGCACCCCAAATATTGCATATTGTTTATATATATATGGCGTGGGCACGGGCCACCTCCGATGGACCCAGCCCACACCCAACCAACACCAAACCAAATAAAACGTAACCATAATAAATACGAGGTGGGCGCGGTGGACCCGGCCCACACCCAAAACTTCACGCCAATCAAGCGAGGTCAGAACAGTGGTAAGGGTGTCAGCGGGGGTCAAACCCGCCCGGCCCACACAATGTTTTAAAACTCCAACTCCGACACCGACTCGGCCAAGGGTCGACTCCGACTTCGACTCCGACTCGATATCGACTTGGCCGGCTCGATTTCAATGACTCTGTTGTTGTAAAAAAATACATTAAATATTTATCTTTTTTATAAAAAAACATAATTTTAAAGATTTTCATTCACACAGCATTAGAATATAGATGGAAGACAACATATGATCAAAGTAGGCTCATGAATATATCCATTATATCAAAATGGCACCCAGTGCACTGTCCAATACATACATGATCATGAATCATGATATAGAGATCAAAACAAAAACACATAACCAAGGAGGCTAGAAATGGCCTCTACAACAAAAGTAAACTATGACCAGTACTGCTGGCTAATAGCTATTGCCAGAGGAGCCAAGATCATGTGGATCAATCTCTGGATCATCATCAGAGTCAGACAGGGGGCCCCATGGCTCCTCCTCATCATCATCTCCAACTGCAACTATAGAAGTGGTAGCACTAGCAGGCTGTGCAGCAGATGCAAGCTGAGATAGACGAGATATGCGCTTTTGTCGTGGCTGAGCAGAGGAAGCGCCTGCAACTGGAGGACTTGCTGGCTGTGAGGCTGAGGCTGGTACAAGTGGATCAGGATCTGCATTCAACTGAACATTATGTTCGAGTGATGCTATCGTCTGTAATTCAAAATCCATATCCTCATCAGAAGCAAACTCTGTTGGATGACTCTCCACTACCCAATCTGATGTTGGATCAATGTCTTCCAACACAATGGGATCTGAATCAGGTCTTTTGTTCAGCAATTGGTTGCGTCTGAGCCGAAGGTTGTATTGGACATAGACTAGATCATTTAACCGTTTTTTATCCAAACGGTTTCTCTTCTTTGTGTGAATCCTCTCAAAGACAGACCAATTGCGCTCACACCCAGTAGCACTGCAAGTTTGACTCAAAATACGAATTGCAAACTTCTGCAATTCATGACAATGGCTACCAAAAGCCTCCCACCATTGTGCTACAAAAAACATAGGAGTGTAATGAGTTAGCTCAACAAAATTACAAATTATATCCAACTTTCAAATTATAAACGATTTAACAAAAAAACTATTAAGAATTTGAAAATTGAAAATTTTGTTTACCCGGCTCATCTGCTTCTCTTGCAATCTTTGCTAGGTTCTTCCCAAAGGTACCCGAGGCATTGGTGAAGGTCATGACCTGTCGGTGTATCTCCAGCTGATCACACTCTAATGGGATCATGCGATCAATGCAGTCAATCAGTCCATCTCTAACCTCCCCCCTCAAAGCTCCTGTCTCCTTAGCTTTATAATGATACAGTAGATTCAAAAAATACCCAGTTGCATGTATAGGGCGATGGAGTTGATTGTTCCATCTTTCATCAATGATTGCCCAAATGGGCCCATACTTAGCCACTTTATCTTTGTATGCCCTCTTTATTTGTTCCTTTGCTTGATCCATAGCCTCATAAATGAAGCCCATAGCCAATCTTTCCTCATCCACCAACCGCAACACCTTAACCAGTGGCTCAACAAGCTTCACAATCTCTGTTGCCTTTCTCCAAAATATTTCTTCATTAACTTTCTTTTTCAATTCTTTGCCTTCCAGTTTGTGAGACCACTGGCTTAGATTCCATTCTTCACTGGAAAACACCTTTTGCAAGTTTCTATGTTGTGAAAGCATAGATTGCAATGTCGAAAAATGAGTAGCAAATCTAGTAATGGCAGGCCTAATAATATCCCTGCCCCCAGTGTGTTTCCTCATGAGGCTCAAAATCCATGAATGATTGTAGATAAATTTTGTTATGCTTTTGGCATGATCTATAGTGTTTTTGACCCAATCTAATTTTCCAATATCCTCAAGCATGAGGTCTATGCAATGTGCAGCACGTGGGGTCCAAAAGATGGTCTTGTGTTTTTCCTCTAACAGTTTACCAGCAAGAACATAGTTAGAGGCATTATCTGTGATGACTTGAACAACATTAGCCACCCCCGCCTCCTCAACAACCTGATCCAATCGCTGAAACAACAATTTCCCATCTTTTACCTTATCAGATGCATCAACTAATTTTAAAAACATGGTTCCCTGTGGGCAGAAGATAAGAAAGTTTATGATGGTATAGTTTCTTTGATCAGTCCATCCATCTTACATGATGGTACAACCTGTTCTTGCCCATGAGTCCTTGAAATCTTTCAAATAGTCATTAATGGATAAAATTTCTTTCTGCAAACGATACCCCCTTAGCTCATGCATAGTACGGCCTTTGAAGCCTTTTCCAGCAGCATGTATGGCATCAAACATAGGCTCATAATATGGTGAACGGGAAGCATTGAAGGGGATATCAGCATCATACCACCATCTAGCTATGTAATCACAAGCAGTCTCCCTCAATTCTTTCTTCCAATGGTCATCTAAAGTGGGTTGCATTTGACTTCTACTAGCTTGAGGACCATGTGCATCTGATGGAGAGGAGGGAGTGAAATAACTTTTGATATTCATATCACCCTTTTTCATTCTACCCTTTCCCTTTTCTTGAATAGACTCAAAAGAGGGAGGAACATATCGGAAGGGGTTGGATGCATCAGTACAAGGGATAGAAGAAGAACCCTCAAAATCAAAATGGGGGTTGGTAGCCATCATTTTTTGTATATTCCTCTTCCTCCCAATTTCAGCCTCTAACTCTTTTTGCCTAGCCTTATCTTCTTTAAACTTCTCAAAGCTGGCTAACAATTCCTTCCTAATCTCCCCAATTTCTGGTGAGGTACATGGAGTAATTTGGCCTCTAATCCCCACCAAGTGTTGTTTCAGCCTATTAATGCCCCTAGGACCTTCCTTAATTTTCCTATGGCAAAATTTGCAATGCATTTGACTTTCAACCATTTCAACATATGCCCAGGCAGCATCTTTCACTCTAGATGCCATTTTTTGACTTGGAAATAAAAGCAAACAATTTGAAAATGAAAAAAAAAAAATTGATTCAATGTTCATTTCTTTCACAAAAAACACTCTTTAGGATTTCTAGATTTGCACATAAAATTTAATAAGCAAAAACAGATTTGTACAAGTAAAAAAAATACCTCCAGGTACAAACTGCCTCCTCAAGCTTGCTCCAAGAAACTAATTCCTCAATGTTGCTCCAAATGGCTGCCCAAGAAGCTCCTCACTCCAGCTACAATGCTTGCCCAAGACTCCTCACTACTACTCCAAAAACAAACTCAACAACTCCTCACAAACTGTCACTGAAATTCTTACTCAAATGCATGAGATGGCTGTGAGAGAATGAGAGGGATTGAGTGGGCTAAATAGGGTTTGGGAGAGGGGAATGGACCCCAAAGACCAACTAAACAAAAACTAAAGTGCTTTGGAGTCCCCCACACTAAGCAATTAATAAAAAAAAATTAAAAAACATTGTTTTTTATGTGCTTGGGCCGTTGTACGTAACCAGGCCGGATTAATATGGACTCGGTGGAGTTGGCTGGGTTAATACTGAGCCGACCGAGTTGTTAGACAACTCGGCCAGCTCATATTAACCCGGCCGGTCGAACCGAATACTTGGCCAGGTTGATATTTTGAGGCCTGGCTTGGACCAACTCGGCCGAGTCGGTTCCGGCCGACCGTTTTTTAAAACACTGGGCCCACGTGGCCGGCCCCCAAGTGGGCGGCCCCATAAGAACAACGAACAACCCACGTACACTCCAACATCCCCAATACTTAAATGCACCAACAAAACGCACCATTCCAAGGAGCTGCGGGGAGTTATGGGGGCGGAGCGCCCCAATGTGGACGTGACCCCCAAATACATTTCAGTTTAAACATAAAACTATAATGTGTTAAAAAAGGGAGCGGCGGGCTTTGACCACCCGACCCCTCCTCGACCATTTTTCCTAACTTGCCATTGCACCAAACCGAATTTGTTGGTTAATCCGCCCAGCAAACTTATACTTAAACCCGTCATTCGTCAGTGCGCCCAAGGATGGAGGAACCAGGAGCAGGCATGGAAAACGAGGTAGAGTTAATTTTTAATTATTTTTTATGCAAGTGGAACCATGACTGAGCAAAATTTCCAAGAGGGTGAAATTTTTGCAGTGTCCAAATTGAACAAACTTTATGTCGATCTTACACCTCTCAGCGACACAAACTCGATGGCGCAATCAGTTTCCTGATCTGAACAACCAATTTGCAGAGGACGCAGAGGAGGGAATCTTTAAGGAATCTAGGGGAATCTAAAAGATTCCTTAAGCCCCAGATTTCCACTTTCTCAGAATTCAAAAATTTGACAGTCGATTTTACAATATTCGACGCCACAAATCTGATCGTGCGTTCAGATTTTCCATTTTCTCATTCTATTTTTCGACCACTTTTCTAAGTGGAGTGCAGGTGTCAGCATTCATGAACGAGCAGTCATTTCCATGCAATTCGATGCGGTGAGATCAATGGTCTGAACAGCTTCAACAATTTGGCATCCACTTCTTCAGATGGCCCCTGGATGTGAGGTATATGCAGTGTGTTTATGTACTTTTTACTATGCATTGTGCTGCACATATTGGGATCTTGTTTTCATACTTATTTCATGATTCCTGCTTGATGTGATGCGGAATCATTTGTGGGATGTACTTGTTGTCATGATTCGTCATGTTTCGTTTGAGATCCCTTCGTTGTCATGTTGATGGGATACTCCTATTGTCGCCATGTATGTTTGCATTGAGATCCCTTTTATGCCATGTTGGCGAGATGATCATCATGCATGAGTTTTGCGTCATACTGATAGGAGTCTTTTCACAGAGAGTTCCTATAGTGGAACATCTCTTGGAGCCACTCGTACGTGAGGGCATTTCCTTGTATGATAGCGACATCACCTCTTATGTACATCATCACTATTGACAGCACTTAATATAGCGGCCTACACCATCTTGACACTGAGGCCCAGAGACGTAGTCCCTCTTGGACGAACTCCGTTATCAACGGCTTATGTTTTCATGCGTTGATTCTTGTCATGTTCCTCTTCTTTACAGCATGCACATGTATTCATTTATGTTCTTTTAAAAATGCAATTTAACACATCACAAAAGTAAAGGTCTTGGAAGGGTCCTTTGTCACACCCGGACTTGGATCAAGTAGTATCAGAGCGGTCTTTACGTGGATGTGAATTGCAAGTGTGAACAATGGAACGTGCAACAACAGAGGATGAAAAAGCAATGTATGAGACCATGCTCAAAATTTCCAAAAGGGTGGAAATAATGTATGAAACTCTACAAAAAGAGACAGAGGAAAAGGAGCGATTGCAGCTTCAGTTGCAAGCCACGGAAGAGGCCCTGGAAGAACTGAAGCACAACAACCAGAATCTTCAAACAGAGAACACTGAATTGAAGATGCGTCTACATGAAGAGAAAGAGGAGAAACAAAGTTTGTTATGACAGCTGCAAGCAAAGGATGAGGCCTTGGAAAAGCTGCAGCGTGACCCATGTGAGGTAAAAAGTAGTTCTCTAAATTCATGTATGTGTCCTGATGATGATTTCGTTGTTTTTGAAAATCATACCACAGGAATTGGCTCCAAACTGTTGAAGAGAATGGGGTATGAAGGAAAAGGCTTAGGCGTTAATGGCCAAGGCATTGTCAACCCCATCAAAGTAGAGGAATTACTGTGTCGAACAGGACTTGGGTATGTCAGAAAGGAAGTTGGGGAATGCGCCACGACAGTTAGCGAACCACCAACAACAGATGATGAGCAGCCCTCATTAGTGCTTTCTAAATCGACAAAGGAGGTAAAAGATGTTGATTTCCTTTTGGTTTTGTCTTCACATAGTATGATTTCTGTTGGAGATGTGGAGATCCCAATTACAGGCACAAACATGAGGCTCCTTACCAGGATGAAGCACGACGAGGAAAAAGAACTTGGTGTTAATAACCAAGGCATAACTCAACCTTTGGAGGTTGTGCATAAACATCAATTTGCAGGCTTGAGATACACTAAAGGAGAACGCTCGAAGGTGTCAGATTCTTCCAAGATGTCGTCAAAATCGTCGAGGAAAGAGAATGATGGGAACCCATTCCCATCATCCCATGGTAGTTTCCATTGCCGGGAACAACTGAGGCAAGCTCTCATCGCCATACTTACAGCAAGGAAAGGTATAACCACTTTCGACATTCGAATGTTCATTTCGGTTATAATCATGTTGTTAGAGATGAACATAAAACATGGAATCAAAAAACATGTACCTTTTGTGGATTACATAACCATACATTTTCTAAGTGTTGGAAAAGAATGGCAGCACACAAAAGGATGAGGCGTGAAAGACCCTCTCAACAGCAAGTAAAGAAACATGTTAAGCAGGTCTGGAGGAAGAAGATGTATTGCAGTCATTACGACAGAAGTGGCCATCAAAGAGCCACTTGTTGGAGGCTCCATCCAGAGCAGCGCCTTAAAGACAAAGTGTCGATGCATGAACCAAATGAAGCAGTTGTTCGAACATCGAATGCCCCACAAGGAGGCGACCCATTCACCTTAATAAGTGAAAAATGGTTTCTAGATATGTTAGCTTGTCACAGTGGTGCTTTTGTAAATCATTTGTTGCATTTTAAAATGTAAAAGTGATGATGTTTTCCATCACTTGTTAGGCAACAATGATGTCTGGTCTTATTTTGAGTTGCATGATAAACTGTGAAAGTGATGTCGTGTTTCCATCACTTGTCAAAACAAAATAGTGTTTGGCCTTATATTTGTAAATCATGTGTTGCAGTGATGATGTGTTTTCCATAACTTGTTGAAGCAATAATGATATTTAGGCCTTGTTGTCGTAGCTGAGGTATTGTGTCCATCTTGATGTAAACTTGACCACCGAGTATGTGTTATAAACTCATGGAAAGTATGGGATGCTTGGCTCATTAGTTGGTCATGTAAGACAAGCATGTAATGTGCAAAACAATGTACTACAGGTTGCAGAGGTGCCAGGTGTCGACTCATCGCTTAAGGCTCCGAAGAACAAAGGTGAAGGAGATGGAAGCGAGACCTTTCAGGACACTTGTGATGCAGACAAAGTACAAAGAAGTTGCAGGGTATTTTTCATGCTTTTGGAGGACCAAAAGCTCTTCAGTGGGGAGGATTGATCCAGGTGGCTCCAGAGACACACACAGGACAAAGAGGGCTTATGGAAGCTCGAAAATCAAAGTGATTAGAATGATTTCGAACCAGAACCAAAGCGTAGATCTCATTGTCCTGATCACGGTGGTGTGAACGGTTCGTCAAACCGAGTCCATATGCGCAAGTTAGGCGAAGTCAGAGTTCAAGTTGACTTTGGTTACTAGACAGGCTTAAGGAGGCCGCAATTTGGACAAAATCCGGCCACCGAATTCCAGCCAACCTGGGCTAGATTCCGAGCGAATTTGCGGCCTGATTAATTTGTCTCCTTCGGCCTACAATCCGGATATTTAAAAATGGCATTTGCATTAATAAAAATTAAAAAAAAATGAATGTGGTGGTGGGCCAACACCCCCGCCACCCCCAAAACCATATAACAAAATTAAGTTATAAGGACCGACGGCCATGACCCCGCCGGTCCAACCGCACCCCAAATATTGCATATAGTTTATATATATATGGGGTGGGCACGAGCCACCTCCGGTGGACCCGGCCCACACCCAACCAACACCAAACCAAATAAAACGTAACCATAATAAATATCGGGTGGGCGCGGTGGACCCGGCCCACACCCAAAACTTCACGCCAATCAAGCGAGGCTGGAACAGTGGTAAGGGTGCTGGCCAAGGTCGAACCCGCCCGGCCCACTTGGTCGGCCCCCAAGCGGGCGGCCCCATAAGAACAATGAACAACCCACGTACACTCCAACAGCCCCAATACTTAAATGCACCAACAAAACGCGCCATTCCAAGGAGCTGCGAGGAGTTATGGGGGCGAGCCGCCCAATGCAGACCCAACCCCCAAATACATTTTGGTTTAAACATAAAACTATAATGTGTTAAAAAAGGGAGGGGCGGGGTTTGACCACCCGACCCCTCCTCAACCATTTTTCCTAACTTGCCATTGCACCAAATTGAATTCGTTGGTTAATCCGCCTAGCAAACTTATACTTAAACACGTCATTTGTCAGTACACCCAAGGATGGAGGAACCAGGAGCGGGCACAAAAAACGAGGCAGAGTTAATTTTTAATTAATTTTTATGTGGGTGGAACCATGACTGAGCAAAATTTCCAGGAGGGTGAAATTTTTGCAGTGTCCAAATTGGACAAACTTTATGTCGATCTTACACCTCTCGGCGACACAAACCCAATGGCGCAATTAGTTTCCTGATCTGAGCAACTCATTTGCAGAGGACCCGGAGGAGGGAATCTTTAAGGAATCTAAGGGGAATCTAAAAGATTCCTTAAGCCCCAAATTTCCACTTTCTCAAAATTCAAAAATTTGATAGTCGATTTTACACTATTCGACGCCACAAATCTAATGGTGCGTTCAGATTTTCCATTTGCCCATTCTATTTTTCGGCCACTTTTCTAAGTGGAGTGCAAGTGTCAGCATTCATGAGCAAGCAGTGATTTCCATGCGATTCGATGTCGTGAGATCGATGGTCCGAACAGCGTCAGCAGTTTGACATCCGCTTCTTCAAACGGCCCCTGGATGTGAGGTATATGCAGTGTGTTCATCTACTTCTTTTTGCTATGCATTGTGCTGCACAGATCCCTGTTTGATGTTTGATGTGGGATCTTGTTTTCATACTTATTTCATGATTCCTGCTTGATGTGATGCGGAATCATTTGTGGGATGTACTGTCCTGATTAGTCATGTTTCGTTTGAGATCCCTTTGTCGTCATGTTGATGGGATACTCTTGTTGTCACCATGTATGTTTGCATTGAGATCCCTTTTATGCCATGTTGGCGGGATGATCATCATGCATGAGTTTTGTGTCATACTGATAGGAGTCTTTTCACTGAGAGTTCCTGTAGTGGAACATCTCTTGGAGCCACTCCTACGCGAGGGAATTTTCCTTGTATGATAGCAACATCACCTCTTATGTACATCATCACTATTGACAGCACTTAATACAGCAGCCTACACCATCTTGACACCGGGGCCTGGAGACGTAGTCCCTCTTGGACGAACTCCGTTATCAACGGCTTATGTTTTCATGTGTTGATTCTTGTCATGTTCCTCTTCTTTATAGCATGCACATGTATTCATTTATGTTCTTTTAAAAATGCAATTTAACACATCACGAAAGTAAAAGGTCTTGGAAGGGTCCTTTGTCACACCCGGACCCGGATCACCACTCCATTTTGTTCGGGATTATAGGGCACAATCATCTCCTTGATCCCTTTTTCCTGGTAAAAGCCTATGAATTCATTTGAAATATACTCGTCACCGTTGTCGGACCTGAAGATCTTAATTTTCTTCCCTGTTTGATTTTCGATCAAAGCCTTGAAGTCCTTGAACATATCGAAGGCCTCATCCTTATGCTTCAAGTAATATATCCATGTCTTCCTTGATAAATCATTAATGAAAGTAATGTAGTAGAGATGGCCACCAAGTGAATGTATGGGCACAGGACCACAATGTCAGAATGAACAAGATGGAGGATGTCATTAGACTTGTTCTTGCTAGAGGGGAATGGTCCCCTTGTCTTCTTTCCACTAGCACATCCTGGACACACTCCATCATGATGGGCTTGAACATCAAGAATCCCATAAACCAACTTCTTCAATTTCAGAAGGGATGCATAATGTAGATGGGCCATGTTACCCACCACTTTGTGGCTGATATCTGTTAAAATTGGCAACTAGGACCAAACTCCATGTGGGTCATATTATTTATGGCAGCTGATATTTTTATTGGATCCCTCTCATTGAGAGGTGTAGGATTGATCTAAAGATCATCCGAATCCGATAAGTATTTATGAACTTATGAATTTATTTATTTTATGGACAAATTCTTAAGTCGGCCAGCATCTTATGTAGGCTTAGAAGCCCAACAATCATGTCTATTCAACCTCTATATTTTAGTATAAATAGAAGAGGACTTCAAGTCATCTCTACACACACATGGATCTCTTCCTCTCTCTACTTGTCTTTGGGTTTTAGTAGGAGGAGAGATCCTAAGGAAAAGCCGGAAAAGCTGGAACTGCCGAAAAAGCCGGAAAAGCCGAAACTGCTGGAAAAGCCGGAACTGTCGGAAAAGCCGAAAAAACTGGAACTTCCAGAAAAGCCGGAAAAGCCGAAACTACCGAGAATTGCCGAAATAGCCGGAGCATCTGTCTCCGAAGGAACACAGCATGATGTATGAGATCATGGGCAGCATAATAAGCAGCATGATGATATGAGCATGGGCAGCATAATGATGCATGATGATATGAGTATGGGCAGCGTGATGTATGAGATCATGGGCAGCATGATGATATGAGCATGGGCAGCATAATGATGCATGATGATATGAGAATGGGCAGCATAATGATGAATGAGATCATGAGCTTGGGCAGCTTGATGATGAATAAGACCATGGAAGATGCAGGATGATGAGCAGCATGAAGATGAGAGCAGCTCAGTCATCAAGGTTCAACACATGTGACAGTACAGCAAGGTGTCACACGGTAATGTGCAGCAAATAAACGAGATGCAGCACTATGATAGGTGAACGAGTCACCTTAGAGAATCAGTTGAAGCAATACGTCTTCAACTAATGTCATACTGATATCAAAAGTCAAAGTGATTGACTTCTATTGTAAATGTACTATCTCTCTCACTTTCTCTGCTGAACTTTGAAGAACATAAAAGAAGAATTGATCAAGGGTTTCCCCACATTCTGGGGTTTGTCCCTGGCTAGCGCCACATCTTGTGTCCTCTTGTCTTGGCTTGTCTTCTGCGATTTATATTTATATTCTATCTGCAGTTTACTTTATGCTGATGTGATTGCTAATGTGGAAAATAAATTGAAATAAATTGCTCTAGCATAGAACATACCTAAAATTAAAATGGTATCGGAGCCGAGGTGAAGACAATGCGCAAGCAAGAGTGAAAGAGCAATCACCAAAGACAATAGGGACAAGACAAAAGGATCAATGAGTTCCACATCTCTCTTCTAAGGGTGGAAGGAAAGGCAGATGCCTTGGTTGCAATAAGTTCAGCCATCATGCAAAGGAGTGTCCAAATAGCAGAGACGCATCTCTTGATGAAGATAATAATCATTCCAGGGACATCTTCAACGATCAGAGGAATGATAAGTAATGCAGGTCATCAAGGAAATGGTCGACTCTTCAAAGAAAGCAAGGAACCCCAAAATCTCTTTTATGTACCTGATTGCAAGAAGAACCTGGTGTCCATCTCGGAAATGGAAGTTTAAGGTTTCAGGGTGGCACTCATCGATGGAAAGGTACGTGTTTGAAAATAGATTTTTCAAAGATGTTTTAGAGTTCAAGGTTGTATCAAGTCCACTGGGGACCATGTCCATTGACTCAGCACTAGAGGTCTGTGAGTCAGATGGAGACTGGAATGCTTGAATTCAAAAAGAGCATGAAGGTACATGTGTGATATGTACTGAAGGAAAATCTTACAAGGGGACCATTCCCCTCATGTAGCAGGTCCGTAAGTTTGGAACAACTCGTGGAGTTTGAGATTCATGAACGGGAATCTCATGTATACAGGTGGAAGAAAGCCCTCTATGGCTTGAAGCAAAACACCCCGGGCGTAGTATGAGAGGATTGATAGTTGTTTGATGAAGCTCAGATTCACTAGGAGTGAAACCGATCCAAACCATTACTCGAAGGTTGTGGATGATAGACCTCTCACACTGGCACCTCATAAGGACGATCTATTTCTGACAGGTGCAGACCCTCTCATTTGTAGAAGTAAGAGGGAGTTGGATTCCGAATGTGGAATGATAAACTGCAACCCTGTGACTACCTCGAGGATATTAACTTTCAGAAGTTATATGGTAGTGATGTCGGACCAGATTTGGGAAATGCCTCTGAGTTTCATAAACTCAATCACGTTGATGTTCTTGGTGAACTCCGAACATATGTTTTGCAGTTAGCATGGTAAGCTCATATTTGGTTGAGCCTCACTCGATTGGTGCCAAGAATCCTCTGAGATATCTTTGGGGCACAATCTCTCATGGATTGAGATACACTGCCAGAAATATGAAAACTGCATGATTATTCAAACGTTGACTGGGCAGGCAGTGTGGAGGATCACTAGAGCACTTCTCAGTGCTGGTTCTCTTTGGATTCTGCTTCGATATCATGGATGAGCAAGAAGCAGAAATCAGTTGTTATAAGTACCGCCGAGACCGGATACATAACTACGAGTATGACCTCGTATGAAGTTGCCTGGTTGTGGAAACTCTTCAGTGAGTACACATGATGAATACCACTGTGATTCTTTGTGACAACTAGAGGTGGGATTCGATTATTGAGGAATCCCATATTCAATGATTGCTCCAGCAAATAGACATCAGATACTGCCTTATCTGGGATATGGTAAGTCGATGAGCAAGGAAGCTCCATCGCACTGAGATGATGTATAGGTCGCTACACTTGTTAAGTTATGGTATGTTCTATGCTTATAACATTTTACTTCTTTTTCTTATTATATTCCACAGATTAGCAATCACATGTACATAAAGTAAAGTGCAAATAGAACATTAAACGATCGACAGAAAACAAGCCAAGACAAGAGACACAAGATGTGGCGGCTAGCCAGGGGCAAACCCCACAATGTGTGGGGAAACCCTTTGATCAAATCTTCTTTTATCTTCAATAATTCAGCAGAGAGAAATAGTACAATAAATCTGATTTATATCAGCAGTAGCAAACCCTAGATCAGCAGCATCAGCATTAGCGACTTCATCATTAAAACTAGGGCAATCGATATCTCACAAACCAACCGTCGGATCGGCTTGATTCCACCACTAAGACTTGCGGCTTTCAGAGGAGGTTCGGATGAACCTACAGCGCAGTTCAGATGAGGAGATCTTCTGGTCCACGCAGGTCAAACTTCACTTCTGCTGTTGCAGCTTCAGTTTCAGCAGCTTCCTTCAAATGTGTGAGGGAGAGACCCTTTTCTACGCAGTAGAGAAGAGACTCTTTTTTGCGCAGTAGAGAGAGAGATGTGATGAGATGAGTGAGTCCAAATGAGGAAAAGTCCTCCTATATTTATACACAACGTTGGTGTTTGAGTAGATGCCACTGTTGGGCTTCTGAGCCTACATGAGTTGTAGGTCAGCTTGATAATAATTCCATAATCAAAATAAATTCATATCTCCATGAATACTTATCGGAATCGGATGATCTTTATATCAATCCTACACCTCTCGATGAGAGGAATCTAATAAAAATATTATCATCCATGAATAAGATGACCCACATGAAGTTTGGCCCTAGTTTCCAATTTTAACACTCCCTCTCAACTAGGGAGAACTTCATCTGCAATCTATCTATTGGTCGTTACTATTCATCCATTAAATGCACTGCCTTGTACAGCCTGACCCTTGCCTTGCTCTGCTCTATTCTGCTTTGTCTTGTTCTGCCCTGTACTGATCTGTACGGCTTTGCTCTGGTATGCTCTGTTATGCTTTTGTTCGAATTATGAAGAAGAAGAAATGATCGAGGATGTATCATACTGACTCAAAGTCAGTCTCAGAGTATGTACCACTGGTCCCAGACTAGTCTCAACCAACCAGAAGTCAGCGTCATAGTGAGTACAACTCCTACCACTATTCCCAAACCAGTAACATCCTCCACTGACTCAAAGTCAGTCTTAGAGTGTGTACCACTGGTCCCAGACCAGTAACAACCGACTTTAAGTCAGTGTCATAGAATGTACCACTCCTACCACTGGTCCCAGACTAGTAGCATTGATCCCAGATCAACGGAGGTCATCCTAGCGTAGGGAGTATGGTAGATACAACGATGCGTCCATCGGTACTACTATGGTCCCTAATTTCATTTCCCTGCTCATTGATCAGATGAGAGGTACTTCCCATGAGTCCCAAACTGCATGGGTAGGATGTCTCAACAGGAGAACTTAATCAATCCCGTCCTCACAGGAGAACACATCAATCCAGGCCTCACAGGAGAACACATCAATCCTGCTACAATCGCCATGGAGAACACATCAATCCAGGCCTCACAGGGGAACACATCAATCCTGCTACAATCGCCATGGAGAATACATCAATCCAAGCCTCACAGGAGAACTAATCATCCTGCTACACAGGAGAGCAAATCATCTTGTTCCACAAGAGAGCGAATCATCTTGTCCCAGTGCGCACCACCAGGGGAGGGTGAGTCACCCTGTGGTCATATGTTGCTCTAGTAAGAACCACAAGCCCTCAAAGCTCCCAGAGCTCAATGTATGCAACATGCAGGACCCTTGTACAAGGGTTTCTTGACGACTCCGAGTCATTTGGGAAAATCACAGATTAGACCTTTCCTCGGGGCTTTGACAAGGTGTATCGACCTATACATCATCTTAATGCGATGGAGCCTCCTTGCTCATCGACTTACCATATCCCAAATGATGTCTATCTGTTGGAGCAATCGACGAATACAGGATTCCTCAATAATCGAATCCCACCTCTGGTTGTTATAGAGAATCACAGTGGTATGTGTTCAAACAGCTCACTGAAGAGCTTCCCCAACCAGGCAGCTTCATACGAGATCATACTCATAGATATGTATCCGGTCTCGGCGGTGCTTATGGCAACCGACTTCTGCTTCCTGCTCATCCATTATATCAAAGCAGAATCCAAAGAGAAACAGCACTAAAAAGTGCTCCAGTGATCCTCCACACTACCTGCCTAATCAGCATTCGAATAATCATGCAATTTCATATTTCCGACAGTGTATTTCAATCCATGAGAGATTGTGTCCTGAAGACGTCTCAGAAGATTCTTGGCACCAATCTAGTGAGGTTCAACCAAATATGAGCTCACAATGCTAACTGCAAAACATATGTTCGGACGGAGGTTCACCAAGCACATCAACGCGAATGAGTTTTTGAAACTTAGAGGAATTTCCCAAATCTGGTCTGACATCACTACCATAACTTCTGAAAGTTAAGATCTTCGAGGTAGTCACAGGCTTGCAGTCCACCATACCAAATCTTTTCAGAATCTTCACCACATATTTTCCTTGAGATAGGAAAATTTCCCTTGGCTTCTGCCACACTTCAAGTCCTTGGTTCTTGTTGTGCCCTACAACAACCCCCCATTTCATATCATCTGTATTTACAAATAATCAACGTATGAAATGGGTCCCTTTTAGAAATTAATTGGTATTAATGAATTTGTTCGAAAAAGGGATGATAATCAAATAAGTATGAAAAATGAAGCCTTTTTTCGAATAACAATGTTACCAAAATAAAACAATCTTTTGTTATTGTGATAAAGCGATCGCAAGATCGCATATCGCAATGACAAGAGAGACGCACTTAAACGGCACTTTTGCCTTTGCCGATGCGATATCGTTATCGGCAATCGGCGGTATTCATGGCATACACAAAAAGAGCACATATCTCACACCCCGATGCGACGCTATATCGGCGATCGGCTATCGGCACTGCCTCTTATGAGAAAACGCGTCAAGTTATAAACCCCGACCCGATGCGATATCGCTATCGGCCATCGGCGGTATCCCATGCATTTTTATAAGGCGCCCACCTCTTTCCCCGATGCAATGCGAATTCGCTATCGGAGTTCGGCAAATCACTTAAATTGTATCTGGTAATGTGTTCATATGCTAGTCCAATGCGATATCGCAATCGGCGTTCGCCAGGGCTACTTTCAAACGATAATGTAACAACTCTCCCCCCATGCGATGCGACATTGTTCATCGGTAATCGGCATTTTCAAAAGGTGATTGTTTAAATCCGGTTGATAAGGCGCAGATTTCAAAATGCCGTTAAATGCAGGGATAAGGTAATGCATGCGTATTTAATAACCTTGCCCCTTCGATTAACGAATACTTGCGTCTAAGGCATATCATATCTGTTGCACGCGTTGGGTGGTCATTCAATTGAATAACAGCGTAAATGGTCATTTAATGGGTAGCAAGCCTTAAAATCACCATTAATGCATATGCAATCTCTTACCAGTGATTAGATCCGCAGCCACTTTTTGAAGATTAATAGCGCCACGCTTCAAGTGATATATACCTTTCCAATTATGCTTTGTCTTCATTATTCCTCGTGTTACGATTTCTCTCGCACTTGTGTAGAGTTCGTTTGTTGAAGAAAGCCTGAACATGATGGGGAAGAAAAATAATAGGAGTTCTAGTTCTACTACAACATCTGTTGCAGGTCAAGCTGCTCCAATTTCAAAGAAAGGCTTAATCTCGGACACTACGTGAGCTGGTCTTCATAGAACCACATGGCAAGGTACATATAATCTGTTGGAGGCCGAGCAACCAAAAGTAACAGTGAGAACGGCTAGTGTAGATGTATTAAGGAAGTCTGATGCAACGCTCAAAGACTTGGCCGACTCCTTTTTACACAGAATAGCGGCCAGAGAGCAGGTTCTCCCTTACACAGACGTGGTGCGCTGGGCAATCGAAGAAATCCCCATCACTGATAGAACTTTCCATACAAGGGACGGAAGGATTTTCGGGTCATTCAAGCCTGATGACCTGAGGCGAATGTATCATCTGCCTGAACCGGAGCTAGTCTACAACAGAACCTTCGTGGAGAAATTCGCAAAAGAAAATGAATCACCATCCGAACCCCTCCGAGATTGGAGGCAGAACCCAGCCAAGCACAAGCATGAAAGTTCGGGTAAGTACTCCAACGTTTCTTTGGCCTCTCCCTATTGCTATGCGGGGATTATGATGTGTAGATTGTGGGGATTACATGACTCTATTAATATCAATATTGACATGGTTCCCCTAATGGAAGCGGCTATCAATTCTATAATCATGGACTGGGCCACTATTCTTTCCGATAAATTGGTCGTAGCTGTTCGTGAATTCAGAAACAAAACTATAGTCTCCGAAAGGAAAATCCCTCCATTCTATTATTCTGCTTACATTATGGATACCCTGTGTCTTAATTCTGAGTTTCCTGTCCTCGGTTGGAGATGGACCACCCAGGATCCAACACCCATTCATTTATACCATCAGAAATTGTGGAAGTCCTCTTACAAGGACCACTTGTACCAAATTTGTAATGGTTTCATGGTCCCCATTTACTATTCTATTTTTGGCAGACCCATTTCCAGAATTTCTTATGAAGCCTCCTTTGACTTACCTGCCGTAGCGAGTTGGTTTGGGGAAGAGTATTTCTCCTATATCAGAGTTTTTGGGAGTAAGGCTAGGCCACATGTCCTCCCTTTGTATATCCCAGACAAGCTGTTAGCCCGGGAAATCTGCTACCAGATTATGGCCGACAGTGTCACACAAACTCTCAAAGAAGAGAAGAAGAAAGGTTGGCCCTCTTTTTCTTTAAGAATTGGGGTTTTTACTCTGCTTAATTACAAGCACGCAGAAAAAGAAGCAGCAAAAATCCAAGCTTTATCCCTGGCCACTCTCCCAAGCAGACTCTATGATCCAAAGAAAACTGCCTACATTGCCCTAGAACAAGCAAAATTAACAAAAGTTGATCATCAAGAGGATACATTTGATGACTTGTTCGTAGGTGCCGAGACAATAAGCCAAGTCAAACAGCTTGCCATAATGAAATACAACGATGAGGCGTTGACTGAGTTTAATAAACTTAGGGAGCAGAGGTTGCAAACTCTGCCCCTAGAGTTATTATCCACAACCCCAGCGTCTTCCTCAAGCGAGCCTGGTCGGCAACAGATACATTCACCTCCGGTTACAACTAAAGAACAGGATAAACAACAGGAGGAAAGACAGAAAAAGCTGCAGGCTGAGAAGCAGAAAAAAGAGCAAGCAGAGAGGCAGAAAAAGGAGCAGATAGAAAGGCAGCAAAAGACACAGAGGGAAGAAGAGCAGAGGAAGAAGAAGGAAGAAGAAAGATTAAAGAAAGAACTAGCAGATAGGCAGAAAAAGGAATTGGAGGAGCAGCAGCGGAAAACGCGAGAGGAGCAGCAGCGAAAATCACTTGAAGAACAGCAGAAGTTAGAACAAGAGAAAGAACGGAGAAAAGCCCATAAGCAATCTTCCATTGATCCTGAATTGATTAAACAATGGAATCAATTCGATTCCATTATCAGTGGAAAGGAAGGCTCCAAAGACACAGGCTCCTCTAAAACAAGCAATGCGCCCGATATCACTTCTTCTCAGGTTCTAGGAGGAACCAGCGGCCCACCCATTTCACAGGATGTTGAGATTATCAATAAGGACCCTTCCGATCAAATTGTTCTCCAGGTGGAAGAAATTCCTCCCCTGGATATTTTCTATAGCCCAAAGCATAAAGCCGTTATCAAGCGCTCTAAGAAAAGACGAAGGCTTGATCAACCTTCTATCTTTCCTGAGCAAACAGTCACGGGCAATATGGTCTGGAAGGAGGATTTGGATCCCTCCGATGATCTAACAAAGCTGTCGCAATTCGCGGGAGCTTATTCTGCAGCAACCATCGACAAAGCATCGGAGGTAAGTCTTCTGTTGAAGACTAAGGACCATGAAATATATGCATTACAGGCGGAGGTAATTGAGGTGAAAAACAAAGCAGCACAGGTGGAAGAGCAGTTGCTAGCTCAACAGCAAGAGAACAATTTGTTAACCCAGCAACTGCAAATTGAAAGACAAAGGATAGACCAAAGTGAAACTCAGAAGGCAAAAGAATTGTCAGAGGCATTGTCACAGTTGGAAGCATCAAATGAGCTGATGATGAAATCAAAAGATGAGCGAATAGCTCAACTATCAACACAGCTCGAAGGTATCAAGAGCACACAGAATGTGAAAGTCTTCAGAGCAGAGGCAACTCAAATAAATGGCGCATTACTGTCTCAGATCAGACTTTTATGTCAAAAACTTGCTAAGGCTGAGCAATTATGCGAAATATCTACAACAGTGTGTGAGCAAATAGAGAAGGCCAGGAATGAGCTAGATCAGGCCGAAGAAGCCATATCCGAATACGTTGAGTGGCAAGACACTCCAGAAGGGAAAGCGGCGAATTTGTCCCGAATCCATGAAACGTATAAGGACATACTCTTCACTGAATGGAATACTCAGGTAATGAAGGCAGAAAGGGCGGCTTCCAGGTGTAAAATAATTGCCAGCAATATGATCGACCTAGTCAATGATACACTTTATTTGGCGAACATGATCTCCAAGTGCACACCTGGAAGCATAACAACAGCAGGTATGCTTGAAGAATCAAGTTATCCTGACTTGGAGGAACAGAGGAAATTAATTACCGGAGTAAATACTTTAACCTCTGATGCATATTGGCTCTTTCTAATCAAGCCACATACTCAAAGGTCTGCTCTCAAGTGTTTAACAGATGCCCTCGGATACCTGATCCTCGACATTCAAGATGCTACATATGATGCTCAGCTAACTTCGCGTCTCAACACTCCACCAGAAGTAGAGCCAATGCTGGCGATATGTCAGCTAAGGAGTAAAGGCAAAGAACCCATCGAATGAAGCACTGCCGCCAACTGCCAGATTGCCAAAAAAGATGGAACAAACATTTATTGATGCCAATTTAATAGCTTTTCAGTTGTTTAGATATTTAGATTAATATAGTATTTATAGACCCTTTCATTGTTTTGGAAAGGGTCGTAAAATTTTGTAATAAGACTTAAAGGCTGAAGTTTGCACTATTGTGCTTCAGTCTATATTCTTTTTGTGAAACTCGACCAATGGTTCTGAATTTTGATTAGAAGGCTGTTTTATACAATTGCGCACGACTGTCTGTTGTTTGGAAGGCTTTCCGATTGGAAGGAAGGACTGCGACATAGTGATTGATGTACTGGATTGATCGATCAGCTTACATGGTACTATTATCTGTATCTGTGTTCTTTCTGATTATATGAATTGCTGTGTTATTATCTTTGCTATTGTTGAATGCATGTATGCGATATAACAGCGAATCGTCATTTCGTTTCACTATTGAATGTTTGTGTTGATTTGTTATCTCTTTCACTCATGCATGTATCAATGATATGAATGATTAAGCGTAGTAATTCGCTCTAATCGCTCTGCATAACCAATTATGCAGAGCAATGTTTAAATGGTTCAAACGTCTATGCTTAAAGTGTTAGAGTCATTTATATGCCTGCCTTAAAGCACAGATCATCAAACGCTACGCTTTGCCTAGTAATAAGTCCCGGGATCCGATTATAGTTATTACATTTTGTTTATAGTTTAGCTGTCCGCTCATTACCATCTTATCTCATAAGTCATTCATCCATCCCATTCACTTATACTTCTTGGGAAACTGGTCCCATTATCCCCAGTCGGAACCACTATTCCAAACGGAAAAGGAGCTGCATTAAGGTCCGGACCGGGTGGTATCCCCTTTGTTGTGGCAGCGATTTTCGAGGCCTCAACAGTTCTTCATTTCAAATTCAGAAGCCAACTCCCTCTTACATTTGTGAATGAGAGGGTATGCTCTTGTTAGAAAGAGGTCATCCACATACAACATCAGTATGAGAGGCTTGTCATCTTCAACCTTAAAGTAAAGGTTAGGATCGGCTTCACTCCTAGTGAATCCCAGCTTCATCAAGTAGCTATCGATCCTCTCATACCATACTCGAGGTGCTTGCTTCAGCCCATAGAGAGCCTTCTTTAACCTGCATACATGTGATTTTCAATCATAAATCTCAAATCCTTCGGGTTGCTCCACATAGACCTCTTCTTTGATCGAACCGTGCAAGAACGCGGTCTTGACATCCATCTGATGTAGGTTCCATCCTTGTGAAGCCACAAGGGCTATGATCAAGCGGATGGTCGTATATCTGGCAACAGGTGCAAATATCACATCATAGTCTATACCTTCCTTCTGGGAGAAACCAAGAGCAAAAAAACGAGCCTTATACTATTCCGTACTTCCATCTGTTGCAGCTTTATCTTGTAAAGCCATTTTGAAGTAACAATTGTCTTGTCCTTGGGGCTGGGAACTGCTTCCCAGACATCATTCTCCACAGTGGTCATGATCCTTCCATACTCGATGATTGACGACATCTGAGAATGATGAAGGCTCATTTTGTATGATTGTGCTCATACTGGTCAGGTATCCCTGATACCTATTGGGTTTCTTACTTTCACGGAAGGTTCCTCGGGGTGCAGCATGTCTTTCAGCATCATCAAGTATCCCCCTAAGCCATGAAGGCCTCTTCCTGGAAGAGGAAGGCTCAGGTGGATAAATAGGATCCATCGGTTCTTCCACATCAGGCATTGTTACATCATCTACCCATAGAGACAGCTTCCACAATCGTACGGTGCCACACCATTCTACTCTGGAGTATGTGGTGTAGTAGTCTCCCTCTTAATGCCAACCTTAGGTATGCCTGAGTGAACCAACTGTAATATATCGGAGGTCTTGCTTAGGCTTGAGGGGAATGGTCCCCTTTTGAGCTTTCCTTCAGCACATCCCGAACATACACCTTCTTTTTCTACTCGGAATTCGGGCATCCCTGTTACCATATGTCTTACATCAGGTAGATCTTTGTAATGAAGGTGGGCAAACCTCCAATGCCAAAGTTCGGACTGAAGAGATGTGTCATAAGACATGACACCTACCTGACTTTCATCGACCTGATATAATGAATCAACACGA
The DNA here is from genome assembly GCA_031772625.1 of Pinus tabuliformis. NCBI lineage: Eukaryota > Viridiplantae > Streptophyta > Pinopsida > Pinales > Pinaceae > Pinus > Pinus tabuliformis. The sequence continues at coordinate 58,076,316 of CM062809.1, forward strand.
AACCCAAGAGTAAAGGCATCTTTAACATTAATTTTCGATACATGTACCTTGCCATTGCTGAAGGTTACCTTGTAGCCTTTGTCTTCCATTGCCAAGATGGACACCAGGTTCTTTCGGAGGTCAGGTGCATTTAATACATCCTGGAATTTCTAGCCTTCTTGAATGGTTGTCCTCTTCCTTGATTTCCAGCATTCCTTTTACCTTTGCTATTGAATTTTCCATCCCTTCGATTACCATGAGAGGGATTTTGATCATCGTCACGGTGAGAGTCCTTTCTATAAGGGCATTCCCTTGCATAATGACCTGCTTTATTGCAAATGTAACATCGTCCTTTTCTTCCACCCTTAGGTCCAGCCTTTCTTTTCGATTTAGACTCGGAATTATTTCTTTTCTTAGCATGAGAAGAAAAGGCAGCAGGAGGACCTTTAGGCAAGGGCATTTCTTGCTCTTCTACCCTTGTTTCTTCTAGAATGCATCTAGCCATTAATTCCTTGAAACCAAGAATTACATGATTGTTCAGAAGAGTAGTCCTAAACACGTACCATTCGGATGGTAATCCTCCAAGAGTCGTGAGTGCCATTTCCCTATCAGTAATAGTCTCCCCAATAGATAGGAGATCGTTCTTGATCTCGGTGATTCTTAAGAAGTATGCTTGCATACTCTCATCTTTACCCTTCTTGATTTCCCTCAGCTTATTTCTAAGAAACAAAACTTGATTTGCATCATTAACTTTAAATAAACTCACCAGTCTATTGTAGATTTCCTTGGAGGTGTTCAGGTCAGAGATGTAGGCCACCAAGTGCTTGTCGATAGAGTCCCGGATGATCTTCTTTGTTTTGACTTCTCCGGTTTTCCATTTGTTCCAGGCAGCAACGGATGCATTTGATGGAGGCTCAACAATATTGCCTCTTACATGGTCCAGCACTCCTTGATCTTCTAGGGTTAGATCAATAGACATCTTCCATCCGCGACAGTCAGCTTTCTCACGGAGCTTGTCTTCGGCAAGAAAGAGTGTTGAGGACCCCATAGTTCTTTTAGGATAGCCTTGCCAATCTTCTCTTCGGTGATTGCTCTTGCTCCTGCTCGGGCTTTGTCTTCACCTCAGCTCTGATACCATGTTAAGTTATGGTATGTTCTATGCTTATAACAGTTTACTTCTTTTTCTTATTATATTCCACAGATTAGCAATCACATGTACATAAAGTAAAGTACAGATAGAACATTAAACGATCGACAGAAAACAAGCCAAGACAAGAGACACAAGATGTGGCGGCTAGCCAGGGGCAAACCCCACAATGTGTGGGGAAACCCTTTGATCAAATCTTCTTTTATCTTCAATAATTCAGCAGAGAGAAATAGTACAATAAATCTGATTTATATCAGCAGTAGCAAACCCTAGATCATCAGCATTAGCAGTTTCATCATCAAAACTAGGGCAGTCGATATCTCACAAACCGACTGTCGGATCGGCTTGATTCCACCACCAAAAGTTGCAGCTTTCAGAGGAGGTTCAGATGAACCTACAGCGCAATTCAGATGAGGAGATCTTCTAGTCCATGCAGGTCAAACTTCATTTTTGTAGTTGCAGCTTCAATTTCAACAGCTTCCTTCAAATGTGTGAGGAAGAGACCCTTTTCTGCGTAGTAGAGAAGAGACTCTTTTCTGCACAGTAGAGAGAGAGAGATGTGATGAGATGAGTGAGTTCAAATGAGGAAAAGTCCTCCTGTATTTATACAAAATTTTGGTGTTTGAATAGATGCGACTATTGGGCTTCTGAGCCTACATGAGTTGTAGGTCGGCTTGATAATAATTCCATAATCAAAATAAACTCATATCTCCATGAATACTTATCGGAATCGCATGATCTTTATATCAATCCTACACCTCTCGATGAGAGGAATCTAATAAAAATATTATCAACCACGAATAAGATGACCTACATAAAGTTTGGCCCTAGTTTCCAATTTTAACGACACTTTGTCAGAGCTCCGGGGAAAAATCAAATTTGTGATTTTCCCGAACAACTTGGAGTCGTCGAGAGACCCTTGTAAAAGGGTCTTGCATGTTGCATACATTGAGCTCTGGGAGCTCTAGGGGCTTGCGGTTCTTACTGGAGCAACATATGACCACAGGGTGACTCACCCTCCCCTGGTGGTGCGCACTGGGACATGATGATTCGCTCTCCTGTGGACAAGATGATTCGCTCTCCTGTGGACAAGATGATTCGCTCTCTTGTGGGACAAGATGATTCGCTCTCTTGTGGGACAGGATGATTCGCTCTCCTGTGAACAAGATGATTCGCTCTCTTGTGGGACAAGATGATTCGCTCTCTTGTGGGACAGGATGATTCGCTCTCTTGTGTAGCAGGATGATTAATTCTCCTATGAGGTCTGGATGATGTGTTCTCCATGACGATTGTGTAACAGGATGATTAATTCTCTTGTGAGGTCTGGATGATGTGTTCTCCATGACGATTGTGTAGCAGGATGATTAGTTCTCCTCTGAGGCCTGCATGATGTGCTCTCCATGGCGATTATGTAGCAGGATGATTAGTTCTCTTGTGAGGACAGGATTGATTAAGTTCTCCTGTCGAGGCATCCTACCCATGCAGTCTAGGACTCATGGGAAGTACCTCTCATCTGATCAATGAGCAGGGAAATGAGGATAGGGACCATAGTAGTACCGATGGACGCATCGTTGTATCTACCGTACTCCCTATCCTAGGATGACCTTCATTGATCTGGGATCAATGATACTGGTCTGGGACCAGTGGTAGGAATTGTACCCACTATGACACTGACTTCGGGTCGGTTGAGTACTGGTCTGGGACCAGTGGTACATACTCTGAGACTGACTTCGAGTCAGGAGAGTACTGGTCTAGGACCAGTGGTAGGAGTTGTAACCACTATGACACTGACTTTAGGTCGATTGAGGACTAGTCTGGGACCAGTGGCACATACTCTGAGACTGACTTCGAGTCAGTAGAGTACAGGTCTGGGACTAGTGATAGGAGTTGTACCTACTATGACACTGACTTCGGGTCGGTTGAGGACTGGTCTAGGACCAGTGGTACACACTTTGAGACTGACTTTGGGTTAGTGGAGAATGGTATGACACATTCTCGATCAATTCTTCTTCATGGTTGAGCAGAGCAAAGCCAGCAGAGTTGAGTAGAGCTAAGCAGAGCAGAGCAGAGCCAGCAGAGCTGAGCAAAGCAAAGCAGGGCACTGATGGCAGAGATAGTACAGTTGGACATATGGATCAGCGGATGGAGTTCTCCCTAGTTGAGAGGGAGTGTTAAAATTGGCAACTAGGGCCAAACTCCATGTGGGTCATATTATTCATGGCAGCTGATATTTTTATTAGATCCCTCTCATTGAGAAGTGTAGGATTGATCTAAAAATCATCTGATTCCGATAAGTATTTATGAAGTTATGAATTTATTTATGTTATGGACAAATTGTTAAGTCGGCCAGCATCTTATGTAGGCTCAAAAGCCCAACACTCATGTCTGTTCAACCTCTACGTTTTAGTATAAATAGAAGAGGACTTCAAGTCATTTCTACACACACTTGGATCTCTTCCTCTCTCTACTTGTCTTTGGGTTTTAGTAGGAGGAGAGATCCTAAGGAAAAGCTGGAAAAGCCAGAAAAGCTGGAACTGCCGGAAAAGCCAGAAAAGCTGGAACTGTCGGAAAAGCCCGGAAAAGCCAAAACTATTGGAAACGCCAGAAACGCCGGAAATACCGGAAAAGCCGGAACAGCCAAAACTGCCGGAAAAGCCGGAATAGTTGGAAAAGTCGGAAAAACTAGAACTGCCGGAACTGCCAGAAAAGCTGGAAAAGCTGGAATTGCCGGAAACGCCGAAACTACCAGGAATTGCCGAAACAGCCGGAGCATCTGTCACCAAAGGAACACATCATGATGTATGATATCATGGGCAGCATAATAAGCAGCATGATGATATGAGCATGGGCAGCGTAATGTTGCATGATGATATGAGTATGGGCAGCATGATGTATGAGATCATGGGCAGCGTAATAAGCAGCATGATGATATGAGCATGGGCAGCATAATGATGCATGATGATATGAGCATGGGCAGCATAATGATGAATGAGATCATGAGCATGGGCAGCTTGATGATGAATAAGACCATGGAAGATGCAGCATGATGAGCAGCATGAAGATGAGAGCAGCTCAGTCATCAAGGTTCAACACATGTGATAGAACAGCAAGGTATCACACGGTAATGTGCAGCAAATAGACGAGATGCAACACTATGATAGGTGAATGAGTCACCTTAGAGAATCAGTTGAAGCAATATGTCTTCAACTAATGTCATGCTGATATCAAAAGTCAAAGTGATTGACTTCTATTGTAAATGTACTATCTCTCTCACTTTCTCTGCTGAACTTTGAAGAATATAAAAGAAGAATTGATCGAGGGTTTCCCCACATTGTGGGGTTTGTCCCTGGCTAGCGCCACATCTTGTGTCCTCTTGTCTTGGCTTGTCTCCTGCGATTTATATTTATGTTCTATCTGCAGTTTACTTTATGCTGATGTGATTGCTAATGTGGAAAAGAAATTGAAATAAATTGCTCTAGCATAGAACATACCTAAAATTAACACCTGTCACGCCCCTACACTGGCGGTACTCTTCCAACCGCACTATAGCGAGGTGCGGCACCACCGACCACTTTCTTTTCACCAATACTTATGACCGTGGACTACGCCTAACATTCGTACTTAGTTTATTTTTCATTACCAAGTATTAGTTTATCCTTTATACACGATGAAAACCATGAACATTCATCATAAACAGCAATAACATGAACAATTGCACAACAGTATAAAGGGAGGGGCAACTCCCCGATGTGAGTCTACCTGTATATCAATATATATAATCTTCAATTTTCACAACATAAGTTAAATCTTGGAGGAAACCCCAAATTTACACTTAGCCAAATTTTCACAACTTCGGCAAACTCGGTTCCCCAGCCTCGTCGGAACCTCTGAATAGTCGCCGCATGTTCTGCCCAACTCTTCGTTCACCCGTCGCACGTCTTCACCCGGCTCGCTCACCGTTCGTTTAGCAAACGCCCAAACCGTGTTACCCTGCCCGACATTATCGTTCAGCCCAACCGTTCCTTCGTTCGGCGGGCGCACACGCACCCGTGTCGCCACTCACCCGAACTCTCATTCACGGTTTCGACCTCCCTTCGTTCGGTGGGCCGCACGTAGTACCGCCTACACAAACTCCCGTTCACGACCTCCGATTCAACCACCCTTCGTTCGACTAATGCCCTCACCATGTCGTCCTGCACGAACTATCAACCTATCATTCAGCGTTGCACGAACTATCAACCTATCGTTCAGCCCTGCATGAGCGTCCTACCTAGGTCGCCCGTCGTTCAACACTGCACGAACGCCCTGAACAGTCCACCCATCGTTCAGCTTTGCACGGATGCCCTACCCGGGTCGCCCGTCGTTCAGCCCTGCACGAACGCCCTGAACGGTTCACCCGTCGTGCAGGCACATCTACACGACTTGCTCCTTCACACTTCTTCGCACTTCACTTAGCTCGTCCAAGTGATCTGCGTCCAAGTGTTGGTTGAATGACTTCTCTCCACAACTCGTCCATCCATATATACGCTCATCCGCCCAAACGTTCAAGCGTTCAGCCGCCCTGCCTTTCCACCGCATGTTCGTCGGCTTGTCAAGTTTTCAACACGTCGGCCCACCCGATATGTGCGTGACCACCTTGCCAATACGTCGGCCCGTCACCAACTCGCCCGTCGACTCGCCCGCTCGTCGGGTCGCCCAGGACCACCCACACGATATAAACACATATCTCCACCAAAACACATCGCACTTTCTCCATTTCAACTCATGCGACCTGCGGCTTGGCTCGCTCATCCGTGCCCTCGCCCGTCCACCAACCGCATCTCGTGGGCGTTACATTCTCCCCCACTTGAAATCATTGTCGTCCTCGACAATCTCTCATCCCAGCAACCATCTGTCACCAAGATATCCATACCAAGGTATATACCCCATCGGTATGTCATACATCAGAATGTCTCCTCAATCCATGATCATCAACCACCTCGTCGCAATCTCCACATGCTGCTCCCATTGTGGAAGGTTGGTCCCTCCATCTCAAGCTACATGCCTCCTGCAACATATCGTGTCGACCTCATCATGTGTTGTCCTCGTGTGAACTACTGCCATGATACTCCAACACAATGCTAACACATCTCTGTACACTACTAGTCCCCATGACTCGAACTAGTTGGGTGATCAGTCCAACTGTCACGCTCAACTCATGAGAATGCACATCCTCATGCCATCATCAGTCGTTTCTCCGAACATCCTGTCACATCATCAACTCGATCAAGAATCCATCTCCATATAAGTGTAAGCCATGCTCAGGTCCATGAAATAGTCTCCATCTCGTCTGCAACATGTTGTCCATGATGTTTAGAACCAATGTGCTGCATGAGATCAGCCACATCTACCCCAACATCATCATCCATCTGCAAAACATCCACCTCTTCAAGGTGAAGAGATCATCTCCCGACTCTCGATGTGCCACATCCAGGTCCATGAAGCAACCTCCATCATCTCTGCAATGTGCCATCCCTCAACTCTGCCATAGAAACAAGTATACACCCGTCTCGTCTCCCATGTGCTGCCCATGATCATAGATCAATCAGCTCCCATGTGTCAAAAGCGATTAAGTCTCGGCTCAACCCATGCCCAAGTGTTGCCACCAAGGCACCATCATCGTTGTAACTCCATCACTCCAAAGTGTCTCATATCGATCCTCCACATCAAGTCACTCTTTCAAGCACACCCATATGTACTCAAAAGTATGCACCCCATCCTGCATCAAAGTCCCTGACCTCAGCTCCTCAATGCATCAGATCCTCCAAGTCCACCATATATGAAGTGCCCACAAGTCACAACCTCATGTCATCATGAGCTCCATGAGTCATCTCCAACCAACTTTCTAGCAAGCATACAAGTCTCGACCCATAGGTCTCTGCAAGATGCCTCAACTCTCCATGTAGTAGGAATGCTCCATAGTCTGCTCACAATTCCATCCAGTCCATGGCCTTGTTGTGCACTCTAGCAAGCATACAAGTCTCGGCCCAAAGGTCTCTGCAAGATGCCTCAGCTCTCCATGTAGTAGGAATGCTCCATAGTCTGCTCACAATTCCATCCAGTCCATGGCCTTGTTGTACCAGAGTGCACAACATCTCCATCGGCTCATAAGTAAAACATCTCCATGTCACATTAGCAAATCCACTTGCACAACATCCCTGCCTTGGCACTCCTCATTAGATGCCCATAAGTGACATCTCTACAAATGCTCTTGCATAGACTGCCATGCTCCATGTCTCCAACCTGATGTCCATGACACAAGTTGCCCATGTTGTCCAACCAAGTAGACCCATTCACAACAATCGGTCATCCTCATCCAAGCTTCCAATCTTTGGTCTAGTGAACTCGGTCACCCAACCATATCATCATCATATCATGAGTCTCTTCCACCATGGCTCCCCCACTAAAGGTCCCACCAAGACTTGCTCTTGGTCTCGGCCATGAGAAGTCTACCCAAGTATCACCATACTCAAGTGTGTGCCCTCCTCCAATCTGTCCATGAGTCATGTCGGGCACTTAGCCAATTCTCCATGTGGCTAAAGCATGACCCATTCCTCCGCAATGATCATCATGTTCCTCCCTTGTCACAGGCCCTTGTACCTTCTACCATAAGGTCACAAACAACCCCAACAAGTCCTGCAACAGTCAATGGTCCTTGCTTTTCCATACAAGGTCTCATTGTAGACATCCATGGTAAGATCCTCCCTTGCATCGACAAACTGATTTTTCTCTTCCCTGCATATGGTTCATCTACCAAATGCTCAACTGAAACACAAGTATCAATAATACTTACTTCATCATGAGGCTCCTCCATGTGAGTATCCTCATCCACCCATGTCTGCAAACTGCACGATCCTGGTCCAACTTGATCAATTTCAAGTTCATCCTCTATCATTGTCACATCTGCAACATCCTCAATCATCACGGCTTCCTCTTCCTTGTCAGCACAATCTGCAACTTCATCCTGCTCCATTGCCCAACCAAGTCGAAGAAGTTCGTCTTCAACATTCCTTTCCAAGACTTCAAGTTTATCTCGAATCCGTGGGTTCTCTTCTTTCATCTGCTTCAACCTGTACAAGGTCAGCAAGAGCTTCCCTTTGCATTCTTCCAAACCTGCCATGCCTTGTCATTCAGCTTGGCCCAAGCACAAAGCTTCACCTCTATTAAACCTGTCACGAAGTATTACACTTCTTCCACCATTCACCTGAATCACCCTGATATACCACCTGTCACCTACAAAACTTGAACTCCCTACCAAGTCTTTGGCCTTCCTGCGGAATCAGCTCCTTAATTCAGTTCACCAGCTCTGATACCACCTGTCACGCCCCTACACTGGTGGTACTCTTCCAACCGCACTATAGTGAGGTGCAGCACCACCGACCACTTTCTTTTCACCAATACTTATGATCGTGGACTACAACTAACATTCATACTTAGTTTATTTTTCATTACCAAGTATTAGTTTATCTTTTATACACGATGAAAACCATGAAAATTCATCATAAACAGCGATAACATGAACAATTGCACAACAGTATAAAGGGAGGGGCAACTCCCTGATGTGAGTCTGCCCGTATATCAATATATATAATCTTCAATTTTCACAACATAAGTTAAATCTTGGAGGAAACTCCAAATTTACACTTAGCCAAATTTTCACAACTTCCGCAAACTCGGTTGCCCAGCCTCGTCGGCACCTCTGAACGGTCGCCGCACGTTCTGCCCAACTCTTCGTTCACCCGTCGCACGTCTTCACCTGGCTCGCTCACCGTTCGTTCAGCAAACGCCCAAACCATGTTACCGTGCCCGACATTATCGTTCAGCCCAACCGTTCCTTCGTTCCGCGGGCGCACCATCATGGAGAAAAAATTTCTCCTAGGGATATCAGTCAGTAGCCCCTTGCAGCCACCAACTAGGTTGTTGTGCCATTTTTTCGCCACCTGAGCCAGCCATGTGGTCCCTCACCCATCTGCCATGGTCGCATGTTTGAAGGTGGGCCTCCCAAACCTAAAGATATGCCCTGTCATTTGGTAATTGAATATTGTAGTTCACTTATCATGGAGACTTTTGGGCATGAATTAATGGGAGGATTTGGGGGAAAGAGTGGGCTAGGTCTGTGCTCTTGTCCCCTAGACATCTTTTGGATGTTACCCTTGGACCCTAGTCCCATGGGATCTCTTTTAGTGACCTTTGGGCTCTCGGGATGGTACTTCATGGGAAACCCGATTTTGGTTGCGTGGTCCTGCTCCCTCATCCACATACATCACTCCCCCTCTGCTCATTATAACCTCATTCATCATTTCTCCCACCTAGGCCCACATTCCTCCACTGGGTCCACATAGGGTTAGCCTTCCCTTCCCCTTGCCCACGCCTTGGGATGGGCCTGGTACGATGCCCCGGAGGTTGATGCAGCTAAAAAGAAAAGTAAAAGCATAATTGATCACATTCAATAGGGAAATGTACCACAAAATGCAAAAGATGGCCGGGACAAACACATTTAACAGATGGGCAAAAGCCAATGCATGAGCTCTACCCCATTCTCATGGTCATCACCCTGGTTACTATAGGCCCTAAATGAGCCTCTTTTATCATTCAAGAACCCATGATTGTCCCAACCAACGTTGCACGAAGCAGGGACGCAGAAGCGTCATTTTCCAAAAATCTAGGAAGTGAAGCGTCTTAGAAGAGTCTTCTATATATATATATATATATATATATATATATATTGAATTGATATTCAAAACAAACATCCCAAATACAAAATTAGCTGTAGAAGACATGAAAACATGCATATTTTTACATGAATCAAGATAGATATGGCATCTATGATTCCATTGTACATCAATGATTAATTATTCGAGCATCAACCATTTATATTCTAGCAATTACAAGCATACGTCAAATTTTTAAGCATATTACAAAACATAAAACATTTAAGCATATTATAAAACATAAAACATAATGCATATTATCTAGCAAGTAAGCAACTGTCAACATTAGGCATGTCCAAAATTCAAATAATAATGTTTACAAAATAGGCCACTTGGCCACCACCATGACAAAAAAGTTCAAATTCACAACAAGCCTAAAAGTCTAATGATTAATATATGACAAAAGTACTAAATTGTGAATATATCTACTAATCTCTCCTCCTTCCACCACAAAGAGTATGTGGCGGTGGACCTCCACGTGGTGGCAATGAAGAGGATGGTGGTTACGGAAGTTGTGGCACTGAAATTGATGAAGACGAAGCCCCTGTTGTTGGTGTTGAACCATGGAAACTGGGAACCAAGGGACCAGATGGGGGTGGCATCTCAACTCGATCATCATCATCCTAGATAAGAGAATCCTCTAATTGCTCTGATTGCAACACTCCATCCTCCAAATTGGGCTCCTCTAGATTCTTGTCCCAAACCTCAAAGTCATTATTAGTCTTTGCATCATCACAGTAATGGGACAACAATCACAAGTTGTAATGAACATAAACCAAGCTCTCTGCTCGGTTTAAACTCAACATGTTCATTTTAAAACAGTGGATAAAAGAATAAGAGCTCCAACACCTCTCTACAGAAGAAGTGTTTACCACCTGTGATAGCACCCGCAATGCCAAAGTCTGTAAAAGTGGAGTAGCACCTCCATGCATGTTCCACCACTCAAGAGAAGAAAAACTCTCTCAATCTCTAATTGCATGCATGCTCCCAAATGGACCAGTGCTAAGCGTATAGCTGCTCAATTGTTTTCGTACCATGGCAGCCTCCTCCTCATCAGGGACTAATTTATCCAATGCAATCATATATTTTTCTAGAACCTCTAGATCTAGGTGTGTTTTCTCTTGCTCCTCCCCCAGCTATTGGTGTTGAAAGCCATGATGGATGATGGTATTTAGGTGTCAAAATATATGTTAATGCATGTAATGGAACATTTAGTATATCCCATCGTTTTTCCACCCCTACACAAATATAATTGTACAAGGTGATATCTCTAGGCTCAATAATGTCTTTAATTTGCCCCAACATGCTATCCATTTGCTCATACACCTGCCCAATTATTGGTCGATCTAAATCTGCAAACTTGATCATGTAATAAATGGGTTTGGTGAATTGTAAAACGTATTTAACTTGTGACCAAAAGAACATGTCAAGAATAGTGTCCTTGGCTACATTAGCACCATCTCTATCAGTGTTAATTTCCTCCCATGATTCAACGCACACCATATTAGTTAAAGCTTGTCTCACCTTCACTAGCCACCTAAAGGTGGGGTAATAACTTGCAAATCTTGTTTTTGCAAGTTTAAGCAACTGCAACTTGGAGTAAGTGCCATAGAAGTAGCTTACCCTTGTATACCTTGTTATAAATTTAATGAGTTGCTTCCCTCTCTTGTAAAGCTCATTAATCCACCCACATTCTTTATGCTTCACAATATCATGCATCAAAAGGTTCAATGTGTGCACCAAGCACCCAGACCAAAAAATGTGTGGATGAGTATGCTCAATAACTTTTCCTGTTGCCTTACAATTTGCTGCATTATCTGTGATCACTTGAACCACATTATTAGGACCAACATCTCTGATTGATTGCAATAGGAGATCTGGAATGTTTTGGGAAGTTGCACTGATGGAGGAGTCATTACATGTAATAAATACTGCACCACTAACAGAAACATCAAGAACATTTATCAAATGTTGGTTTCTAATATTTGTCCACCCATCTGATACAATGAATACCCCACAATCCACCCACTCATTTGTAAAACGTGTCAAATCTCTTTGAACCTTTGCTTTTTCTCTTTCTAATAACATTGTTCTAGCTTTCTCATAGTTGGGGACCTTGTATCCTTTTGGGGCTCCATTGATGGCCTTTACCATTTCATGTCAATAGGGAGAGCAAAGCACATTGAATAGTACACTGCAAGCACAAAAAATCGGAATATCTTTCCATCCACATCATCCCTCCGAGCAACATTCAAGAAATCCCCTATTGTTCTTTTACCTCCAGAGCTTGCAGAAGTACCATGAGGAGATGAGCTACCAAATCTAGAGGTTGCACTTGATTCAGACTGTGTTTTTTGTTTCTTGCTTTTTTGTTGTGCAACCTCCTCTACTTGGATGTATTTTCTTCTATGTTCAGCTGAAATGTTTGGGCAAATTTGTATCCCCACAGCACCCATTTTCTCATCATTGTCCATCACCCCACAAAGATGCCTCCTCATACGGGTATATCAACCACTAAATGGTTTTCCTCCATGACAACCATGAGGGCACAAAAATTTGTAACTTCCACCACCTTTTCCCCCTTCAAGTTTGATCACATAGTTCCACAAGGGTGTCAATGCAGCTTTCCCCTCTAGTGTTTCAGTGTTCCCTTCAGGTTCATCCCCTTCCTCTTCAAAACCTTCCTCCTCATCATACATTGGGTCACTCATATGGGGACCACTATCCTCTTGTTCTTCTTCCCTTCTATTCCTACTCCCCTTGCTATCATGAAAACCAAAAGTGGAATGATACATAGAAGCCAAAAGAACACCATCTTGGAATATGAATATAGGCGGTGGACAACCTGCAATTAAATGAGCAAGAAGAAAGAATGGGAAAGAATAGGAGAGGGAGGAGAAAAATATAAAAAACAATGTCAAAAAAATGAGGGAGTTTGGAGTTTGCACTTACATCTTTAGCTCTTGTAGATGGAATCTCTTCTTTACTCCTCCAAGCTCCTCCTCCTTCTCCTAGCTCCTCCTTCTTCACTCCTCCAAGCTCTCCTCAAGTCTCTCCTCTCTTCTCCAAGCTCTCAAAAAATACAAGTGAGCAAATGAGAGCTGAAAGAGACTTTTAATCCCTTCATTCCCTTCCCTAACCCAACTTAGACCCACCCCCAACCACTAGATAACAAAAAAAAAAAATTAAAAATCACTTTTGTGGGGTCGCACGGCGGAACCGATCGGCTGCCCACATAGTCGGTCGCAATCCGTACGGGTCCGGCCCCAAAACATGGCGTTTCGACCGGGTGATCCGCCCCCCGAAACGCATCCCGACAATTCCGAAATGCGGATCAGGTCGGACGGTTCCCATAGGGCAGGGAGCGGCTTTTCCATCTCGATCCATGTTTCATAATTTCCGGGACACGTTTTGGGGGCGGATCACCCACGAATCCGTACGGGTCGCGTTTCGGGGTTTTGATCCGGGGGGGCATTTCGTGCAACACTGGTCCCAACCCCTGGTGGGCAATGAACCGCCCCACCTCAAAGGGCGTATCCACTGCTATACTTTACACATCATACTCTTACTCCTTGAGCCCCGAGCAGTTAACCAAAGAAAATCATAAAAGGCAAAAAGTATATGAAGAAGGGTGGAAAAATCAAGGTCGAGGTAACTCATGTACCACGATTTGTCCCTCCTATACATTATAACCTCAAGTGTGGGCTTCCCCTTTATTAGCTACCCCTGTGCCTTGGCATGTGACCGAGGATTGCACCCTCCATCCCTTACTTTGTTCCATCACTTTATCACATGCCACCACCGTTTGAAGGATGTATCTTGGACATATCATCCCCTTTAAAAGTACAAACCACCTAATAGGGTACTTGGTTAACCCCCCTTGCAGATTGGAGAAATTAGCACATGCCAAAGCTCACTATGGAAGGGCATGCCATTATGAAGTGCCCACCTGTTATCCATGGTTTGTAAGCTCTTTAACTCGATTTCTTTAAATGATTTGTTATAATGGAAGGCAAGGGAACACATTGGATCTTATGCGAATTGCAGATGGTCTCCATTTTGGGTTTGGTCTCCCTATACGGGGTCCTACCTCTCCAAAGGTGTTAATTTTAGGTATGTTCTATGCTAATAGAAAATTTACTTCAATTTTCCATATTAGCTCAATATCAATTCCAGATTAGCAATCACATTTAGCATGATATTAAAATGTAGATAGAACATAAACATAAATGGCAGAAGACAAACCAAGACAAGAGGACACAAGATGTGGCGCCAGCCAGGGACAAAACCCAATGTGGAGAAACCCTTGATCAATTCTTCTTATATGTTCTTAAATAGTTCAGCAGAGAGAGAGATAGTACATATACATCAAAAGTCAACACTTTGACTTGACAAGATAAAAGCATAGATCTTCACCATGAAGATAACATAATGAGGTAGCTGATCTGATCTCAGGGGAAAGCATACTACTTCAACTGAACCTCCAAGGTGACTCCATCACCATGTTGCACCCATCATTGTGTTGCACCTCATTATCATGCTACACCTGACACTATGGTACACCCAATCATTGAGCTGCTCTCATCACTATGTTGCTCCCATCACTAAGCAGTACCACATCATCATGTTGTACTCATCATCAACTAGTTGTTGCAATGCATCGAGTTGCTACTATATCTACATGCCCATCATCACCATGTTGTACCATTGTGTTGCACTATACTACATCCCTGTTGCCCACAACAGTCACTACATTTATCATGCTACATCCATCCAAGTATGATGCATCTAAACATATTGTCAAGACAACCATGCTGATGTTGACAATACAACCATGTTGCATCTTATTACATCATGTGTTGCACCATACTGTCCATTGTGTTGCACTGTACTTCCATTGTGTTCAGTCCTCTATGCTGTTGGCTATGGCCTGCGGCCTAGCCCAGCAGCAAGTAAGGTTGAGTTATCGTTACCCTTGAACAGCAGTGTCTTCCTCTTATTGTTGTACGGCCATGAGGGCTGAGATAGGTCTATCCATGGACTGCGTTATGCCCCTTCTTTCTCTGCTGTTATGACACCACTAGGACAGTGTTTAGGCAGTGTCTGGTTACACTCTTTGACAACTAGAGATCCCCTAGGACTGCAGCCACTCTTCTCATTATTTGTGGCTAGGTAAAGACTATGGTCCTCCCAATAGGACTGTGGCTAGGGCTTGCACTCACAGCAGTTAGGGCACATGAAAAACCCTCCTCAAACTGTGGCCTAGAACAACGTATGAGGGATCTCTTTTAGGGCCTAGATAAGGCAGCGTGTAGATCTTTTATGGACAACATTTAGGTCTTCACCATGACTGTGTTTAGGTCTTCACCATGATTGCGTTTAGGACAGCTTCACCATGACTTCGTTTTAAAACAGCTTCACCATGAATGCGTTTTAGGGCAGTTTCACCATGACTACGTTTTAGGGCAGTTTCACCATGACTGCGTTTTAGAACAGCTTCACCATGACTGCGTTTTAGAACAGCGTCACCATGACTGCATTTTAGAACAGCGTCACCATGGTTACGTTTTAGGGCATCTTTAGAAGCTAGGTCATCTTCTTTTAGGGCTGCATAGATCCTTCTTTCCTATGGCAGCTAACAAAATTTGGGGCATCTCTTCATTAGGGCAGCGTTGTCTCCTAGGATCTCTCCTCCCACCAAAACCCAAAGACAAGTGGAGAGGAAGAGATCACAAGAAGAGTGTGTGACCAAATGACTAGCAAGCCACCTCTTTTTATACTAAAACGTTGAGCACAAGTGGGGGCAATTTGGTTGATGGTTGACCTTGACGAATTGTCCCATAACACAAATAAATTCATATCTCCATGAATACATATCGGAATCGGATGATCTTCAGATCAATCCTACACCTCTCGACGAGAGGAATCCAAGAAAAATATCTGCTGCCATGAATAAGTAGACCCACATGGAGTTTGGCCCTAGTTGCCAATTTTAACAAAAGGGCTACATTGGCACATGTAGGGTGTGTGTAGAGAGCCATGGGCATCCACAGCAATAGACAGCATTCCATGGATCCTCAGAGATGTTCAGAGATTGCTCGAGTTTCATCTATTGGATGAGGAAGATGCATCTGGTTCACAATACCCAGTCGGCCCCACAGTTGTATCATGCACTTGGCAGATGCCCCAAGACCTGTATGATGATGTGGCATCACTTATACCATCATCCGAGCCCTTGCAGATGGTCTAAAAGAATCTTCGATCTATTTGGAGACCCATAAGGATACTTGTGCGTTGGGAATCACGATTGTCGTTAGACAAAAACCCGTAGGTGTTAGTCAATTGATCGCATCACCAAAGATAAGGTCCACGAAAGGCGGTTAGTCCATGTCGTGAAACACACAGGGAGCGTTGGTTTATCCAATGTCCAACAATCTCCCCCCCAACACGAGATGAGTGTGTATCGAACTCGTGACCGACACTCTGATACCACTTATTGGGAATCACGATTGTCGTTAGACCAAAACCTGCAGGTGTTAATCAAAGATTGCATCGCCAGAGATAAGGATTCACGAGAGGCGGTTAGTACATGTCGTGAAACACACAGGGAGCGTTGGTTATCCAATCTCCAACAGTGTGTGCCCCCACACCCATTGGGAGCACCACAGGTTTATTATTTGGAGAACAAGGGGGCAACCCCTTGTCCACTACTTTTGGGAGTCCTATTTCTCATTATGGCACCTATCGACTTCATCAGGCCTCTTAGAAGGCCCAACGACTTGTACTATTGATCATTCAACCCCTTGAGAGGCTTATTCTTTTGTTTGTGAGCTAGTTTGGTGGTCTTGTCATGAAAAGTTAGTTATTTTGCACATTATTTTATTCTAGGGGCGAATGTAGGCCTAACTAGCTAAATCAAACTCATTAGAAGTGTATAAATACAAGTGATGTGAATTCATTTTGGCATCATCACTTGGATTGGACTTGTATCTCTCTTGAGAATTTCGCTATCCTCTTGGAGGACGAATTTTGGAGCGTGGAATGAATTTTGATGTTTGGATTATTTTCTCGTCTTGGAGCTTCTTGATTGGCAAATTCTTGATGGTTGGATATACTCTTAATACATGTAAGCACAATTTAATGTTATTTTCTTTTCTATTCTTGTCACATGCATTGTTGTTGGGATTTCGCTATACTAGGGCTAATTTATCCATCCATTTATGCGAAGTTGTGGAAATCCGGTTTCTAGATAGTGATGCTCCATGTATGGGCCATGTATTATGAATGAATGTTCCTAGAGATGCTTCTTCATTGAAATTCATCTTGATAAGCCATCAATATTTCTAAACGAAGTATAAAGTTCTTGAAGTTTATTTTGTTGTTGCCCTAATGTTATGCAAAGTTGCCTTTGAGGCCTCCTTGACATAGAAAATTCAATGTCCATAGTCATAATTACTCTTGACTCCAAATCTCCCCAAAGGATTAGGCATTGGTCCACCTTAAGGTGATCACCTTAAACCTATCTTCCTTCTCCCCTCTCCTCTTCTCTAGGTCTAATCCTCTAGGTCACCTAGGGCAGCAATGACCTCACAATCTAGCCATCCAAATACTTTGATTTTTGGTCCACAACTGCGTTGGTGTGTCCTCAATAAGCCCTCCAAATTTCATGAGATTACCTCACTGGGATCCTTGCATTGCCTTTCAATGCAAATTCATTCCTTGCTCCCTTTCCCCTCCCTAATTAAGTCAAGCATATCATTGGTTGCTAAATCTTGTCCCCTTGACCTAACCTCAGGTCCACATGATCCTCTGTGGTCCCATGCACTATCAAGGTTAATTCTTCAAAGACCACCTGGAACCCAAGTTTCCACAAGAATTCTAGGGCTTAGGGATCTCCTTTATAAGACACGTACTCAAAATCTAACCCTTGAAATTCTCCCCAAGCCCTTCTTTGAGAGCCTTCCATCTTGTCTTCCAAGAAAATCAAGGCACATATTTGAGCCTCTCTTGTGAATAGGCTTCTAGGATCACCCCTCGCCCTATCATTGTTCCATCCATTTCGTGATTCTTATCATAACGGGTCTCCTCCCATCGGTGAAAGTCCGTAAAGAGTAGGGAGCCTTAGCCAAGGTGACAGTGGGCTATCGCTCCACTGTTGCCCTTAGCCTATTAGTAGCCCTTCAAGGATCCCCTTTTAGGAACCCTACTAGTTTGAGCGGTAACATGCCAATCTACGGTGCCATAGCTTGCTTTCATGATTAGTGCCATGTATCATCGCTAGAAGAGGTCTTCCAATGACTCTATAGAGTCCTTCAAATCTAGATCCCAATGTGAAAGCATCTCTCATAGAGGATCCAACAAGCCAAGCAAGTACTTTTCCTTCAATTAAAGCAACCCTCATTCTGTAATATTCCTAATTAGCCATGGCTATTTTAGGAAAGCTTTCTAGGCTTTTCTGAGTTTATTGACCAGAGGCTGATTCCAGAGTTTCAGCGTTTTCTGAGGAGGGGAACAGCCCCAAATCCTCATTTGATTCCAGCAGTAGCAGCAGCACAGCAGTTTGGACGCAGTTCAGAGAGAGGCCATTTCCTTACCATTCTGAGTGTATTTCTTCACTTGCCTTGTGCAAGTCGAGGTGCCATCTTTCTGATCACCTCTTGTACTCTTTCCGTTACTCAGTATAATAAAATGGCTTAGCATTTCTCTCTGCATTTCTTGAGTATCTGCTTATATTCCATGTATACATTATTGCATGTTGCACTACTGTTATTTCTCTGGTTGGAGTTTGCTTGTGTTTGAAGGATATCTCTGATAAGGGATTTTACAGTGGTATCGGAGCATAGATCTGGCTCAGCGTGTGGAGCTAGCAGTCTATGACACCGAGGGAGAAACCCTACATCTGTTACAGAGGTAGGAAATACAGAGATATTAAGCGTAGGTTGGAGAACACCTACGGAGAGGGAGACTATGTTCGGGTGGTGGACACAAAACAGGAGGAGCCTGTGGCGAACACAGAACAGGAGGAGCCTGTGGCGAACACAGAACAGGAGGAGCCTGTGGTGGACGCAGAGCAGGAGGATCCGATGGCAGATGACGACGGGAAGAGATTTGCGGACATGCTCTTCAAATCAGTGCAGGATTTGTCAAGGCAGATCGAGGTGATGGGGCAGAGATTCACAGCGGTGGAGGCTAGACAGCGTGAGAACCCACGGGTTTTCCAGGTTGGTGAGGGATCGGGTACATCCCACCATTTGCCAGAGCAGGGTGCCACTCAGCGTGATACTACTCAGCAGATGGCCTCACATGCCCCTACACGCTCTACCATGCCCACTTTCCTAGGAGCAGACACGGGGGCCGGAGCCCAGCAGGAGGCAAAGCCCGGTCATATGGGCGATTATTTTGCAGAGTACCAGGCCTATGGGCAGGAGTTCAGGGATGCTCTCTCATTCAGAGACTTTGTTCAGCTCCAGCGGGATAGTAGACCCCGCGACCATCACAGAGGGTACCGGCATTATCATGATGGAGACACCCACCGCACAGCTAGTAGATTCCACTTGCCTACGTTTGATGGCTCATCAAACAGTTCGGCAAAGTCTTGGGTGGAGAAGCTGGACATCTATTTCCAGCTTAACCAGATGTCGGAGACAGAGGCCATCAAGGTGGCAACATTACATTTGGATGGTGAGGCCCAGGACTGGTGGTTCCATGGGTTGGTTACACTCAGACACTCTACAGTGACGACATATGCCAAGTTCACCAGGAGACTGATAAAGAGGTTTGACCGGAGGGATCCGGAACAGCTCTTTATTGAGCTGACAAGGCTCAAACAGACCGGGAACCCAGAGACCTACATTGCAGACTTCTTGAGGGTTTCAGTGATGGTGCCAGATCTATCTGCGGCACGGAGGATCTACATGTTTGTTGAGGGGTTAGCAGAGCCACTTCGGGGTCTAGTCAGATCCACTAGACCAGCCACACTCCAGGATGCTATTAGCAGGACCAGGGACGTACAGGATGCCTTACCCAGGACCCTGACACCTTACCCCCAGAGACAAGCTTTCTAGCCTAAGGGGAAGGATGCGAGGATTCCGCCTCCAAAGGGGAATCCAGGACGAGCACAGATTGATGATGATGCCAGGAAGGAGCTGAAGAAGAAGCGGTTGTGCTTTACTTGTCAGGAGTCGTGGGCACCAGGGCATAGATGTGCAGATGGCAAAGCACATTTTATTGAGGTCTTCTCCGAGAGCAGCGGGGAAGAGGATGAGGAGGATGATGTGGAGGCAGGAGATAGTCATGTTGCACAGGATCCTTTGCCACCTCCACCACCACCAGCAAGTGGTGTAGTTTTTGCACCAACAGGAGGGGCCCTTGCAACATTGTGAGGAGTTCCCAAGTATTTGACACTGCGCATACGGGGGACAGTACGTGGCCAGCAAGCATCAGTTTTGGTTGACAGTGGGGCAACCCACAACTTCATTGATGCACAGATGGTTGAGCAGAGAGGTATACAAACAGAGAGCTTCGATGGCTTTTCAGTTTTGGTCCCAGGAGATCAGACCGTGGTGTGTGCTCGTTATGTCCCAAAGCTATCAATGACGATGGGCACCTACACACTAACTGACCACTTTTTCGTGGTCGATATTCCGGACACCAACATGATACTGGGTGTTCAGTGGCTTATCACTCTAGGGAAGGTCACGACAAATTACAAGGCCCTAGAGATGGATTGGGATGATGAGAAGACAAGGAGGCATGAGAAGATACGGGGACAGCACACATATCCGCCTCAGACTATTTTGGCTCATCGGATGGAGGCAGTCTTCCGGAAGGGAGACGTAAAGTGGGCAGTGGAGCTGCGTGCATCAGAGGCAGGGACCATAGGGCAAACGGTACACCCAGAGATACAGTCCATCCTTGACCAGTATGCCACAATGTTTGGGGAGATTCCACCGGGACAGCCACCGGACCGGGGGTTTGAGCACACCATTGAGCTTGAGCAGGGCATACAGGCAGTGATTACTACCCCCTACAGGCATCCCAAGGCTTATCGGGATGAGATTGAGTGGGCCATTCAGGAGTTGCTGGCCCTTGGGCACATTCGGCTGAGCACGAGTCCTTTTGCTTCTTCCGTGGTGTTGGTGAAGAAGAAGGACGGCACATTGAGGATGTGCATTGACTACAGGGCCTTGAACAAGAAGACCCTGAAGAACAGGTACCCCATACCCAGGATCAATGAGTTGATGGATGAGTTGAGAGGAGCACGATTCTTCTCAAAGATTGATTTGAGATCTGGGTACCATCAAATTCGCGTGAGGGAGCAGGACATTCCCAAGACCACCTTCAAGTGTCACTATGGGCACTTTGAGTTTTTGGTGATGCCCTCCGGGCTAACCAACGCCCCAGCTACATTCCAGTCCTGCATGAATCACATCTTCCGCAGTCACTTAAGGAAGTTTGTGTCGGTGTTCTTTGATGACATTCTCATTTACAGCAGGACTTGGGAGGAGCATCTCCAGCACATTGAGACAGTGTTGCGCATCTTGGAAGAGCAGCAGTTCTATGCCAAGCCCTCCAAGTGTGAGTTTGGGTTGACGGAGATGCTGTACTTGGGACACATCATAGGGGTGGATGGAGTGAGAGTCCACGAGGAGAAGATCAGGGCCATCAGAGATTGGCCGGAGCCGAGGAATGGGACAGAACTTCGGGGATTCATTGGCATTTGTACTTAATACCGGAAGTTCGTCAAGAGTTTCTCACAGCTTGCTGCACCCCTGACAAATCTAACGAGGAAGGGGGCATTCAGTTGGTCGGATACAGCACAGCAAGCCTTTGACAGGCTCAAGGAGGTTATGGGCAGCTTCCCAGTGCTTGCATTGCCAGATTTTTCGCAGCCATTTGTTTTGGAGTGTGATGCGTCGGGAGAGGGGATCGGCGCAGTGTTGATGCAGAGAGGTCACCCTATAGCCTTTGAGAGCCGGAAGCTCCTTCCGCATGAGAGGTTGTATTCTATATACGACAAGGAGATGCTGGCCATTATGCATGGATTGGCCAAATTCCGGCAGTATTTAGTGGGTAACAAGTTCAGGGTGAGGACTGATCACAACAACCTCAAGTTCTTTTTGGAGCAGAAACAGCTACAGGAGAGGCAGCAGAAGTGGATCAGTAAGATCCAAGCGTATGAATTTGACATTGAGTATGTCAAGGGTAAGAACAACGTGGTAGCAGATGCCTTTGCACGTAGACCAGCCACGTTGCCTCTTATGAGCTTGGACACAGACTGGAGGGCTCGACTCTTAGTAGAGTACTCCAAGGACAGATTTGCATGTGAGGTTTTGGATGGGCAGGTGGCGGATGACAGATACAGGGTAATCGATGAGATCATATACTATAGGGACCAGATCTTCTTGAATGAGGGATCTCAGCTCAAGAAGAAGATACTTCAGGCATCACATGATTCACCATTGGTCGGCCATCAAGGGTTTACCAAAACCTACAGGGCCATTAGAGAGAGGTTCTCATGGAAGGGCCTCAAGGAGGACGTACTCCAGCATATCCAGGAGTGCGATATTTGCTAGAGGAACAAGGAGGAGATGAGCCATCCCGCAGGATTATTGCAGTCTCTTCCCATTCCGGAGGGGAAATGGGAGAGTATTTCGATGTACTTCATCACAGGGTTGCCCATGGTGCAGAGCAAGGATTGTATCTTTGTCGTCGTTGATCGACTAACAAAGTATGCACATTTTTTCGCCATATCCGCACACTACACAACAGCGCAGGTGGCCAAGTTGTTCTTCAGAGAGGTCTTCAGGCTACATGGTCTTCCTAAGACCATCATCAGTGACAAGGACAGCCATTTCATGGGCGGGTTTTGGCAGGAGCTTTTCCAGTTGGTGGGGACGAAGTTGACACCGAGTACCAGTTATCACCCACAGACGGACGGTCAGACGAAGATAGTTAACAAGTGGTTGGAGGACTACTTGCGTAACTATGTCAGTGGGCAGCGGCGAGCATGGTTGAAGTGGCTGCATCTGGGGGAGTACTGCTACAACACTACACATCACATGTCCATTGGTATGTCACCATTCTATGCTTTGTATGGATATCATCCTTTATCTTTTGTTGACGTGATGTTTGGTGCTAGCAAGGCTCCGAGAGCCAAGATTTGGATCCAAGAGAGTCAGGATATCCTCCGAGCTCTCAAGGATAATATGGCTATAGCGCAGAACCAGCAGAAGCTGTGTGCTAACAGGGGTCAGGTGGAGAGACAGTTTGAGGTAGGGGACTTCGTCTACCTACGATTACAGCCATACCCACAGTCGTCACTGAAGCAGAAGGGAACTGATAAGCTCAAGCCCCGCTTTTATGGGTCGTACAGGGTGATACGCAGGATTGGACAGGTTGCGTATGAATTGGAGCTGCCCCAAGGCAACAAGATTCATAACGTTTATAATGTATCATGCCTGAAGAAGGCATTGGGGCAGCAGGTGACAGTGACAGATGAGCTACCACCCATGGATGATGCGTATGAATTGGAGCTGCCCCAAGGCAGCAAGATTCATAACATTTTTCATGTATCATGCCTGAAGAAGGCATTGGGGCAGCAGGTGACAATGACAGATGAGCTACCACCCATGGATAATGAGGGGCATTTGGTGTTGCAGCCAGAGGCTATTATTGATACCAAGGAGAGGCAGCTACAGAGCAGGACGGTCCGGGAATTCTTGGTGAGGTGGAAGAATCTACTGGATGAGGATGCCACTTGGGAGAGTGAGAAAATTTTGCAGCATCCATCACTTCAGTTGCTTGAGGACAAGCAACATTTTGCCGGGGGAGACTGTAATATTCCTAATTAGCCATGGCTAATTGGAATATTCAATTTTGCTCAATTTTGCCTTCTATAGTTATTTATAAATAAAAAGGTGAGGAAAGGGGGACAAAAACTCACTTTATGAATAAAATCACTCCCTAGTAACACAACGTTGTAACTTAAAAGGGGAGCCAAGGGGGCCCAAGGACCACGTAGAGAAAGGGCCCACGTAGACACTTAGAGGGACTACGCAAATGGAAAAGGAACATGTGGCAAGAGAGAGGCTACATTGGAGGAGGTGGGCCTTAGGGTTTTGAAAGAGGCCAACGCTATAAAGGAGAGAGGAGCCTCCTCATTTTGATCATTCGATTATGTTGCATTTGAGCTAGTCACTTCGACTTAGAGCACGCTGGCAATTTAGCCTGTCTGCAGCACTATTTAGTGCACTGAGTGTCTCCGTTCGGAGATCTCACCCTTAGCCTCGGGGGACTTTGAGTGCCTGCTCGGGCAAGGTAGTTTTAGTAGTATTTTGCAGGAGGAACGATTTCTGGAGTTGAGGAGGAACTGAGCATTTTGATGACTACGCAGTCTTGAGAGGGGAGGACGCAGTGTCTTTTGGTAGGAGCTCCAAACTGGGTTTGTGTGGAGGATTTGAATTTGGAGATTGAACAAGGGATCAGCCCTTGCATATTGGAGGATTTTCGCAGAGTTTCGGGTAGAGTTTTGGAGGATTCTCTTCAAGGGCAGCGCAGAGCCTTGAGGGATTGCGTAGATCCCCAAGGGGGTGATTTTCGGGGGTCAGCTATTTTAGAAAAGCTTTCTGGGCTTTTTTGGATTTATTCAGCAGAGGCTGATTCCAGAGTTTCAGCATTTTCTGAGGAGGGGAACAGCCCCAAATCCTCATTTGATTCCAGCAGTAGCAGCAGCACAGCAGTTCTCCGGCAGTTTGGACGCAGTTTAGAGAGAGGCCATTTCCTTACCATTCTGAGTGTATTTCTTCACTTGCCTTGTGCAAATCAAGGTGCCATCTTTCTGATCACCTCTTGTACTCTTTCCATTACTCAGTATAATAAAATGGCTTATCATTTCTCTCTGCATTTCTTGGGTATCTGCTTATATTCCATGTATACATTATTGTATGTTGCACTACTGTTATTTCTCTGGTTGGAGTTTGCTTGTGTTTGAAGGATACCTCTGATAAGGGATATTACACATTCCTTTGTCTTCCATAGTAGATATAGATACCAAATTCTTCTTCAATCCCGACACATACATCACATCATGAAGCAAAACAGCTTCCCCAGAGTCCAAGTGAAATTTAACAGACCCAAAGCCTCTAACGGGATAAGTGGATTTATCTCCAGGAATAATCTTCAAGCTTGACTCCCTCTCTAACAAATTAAAGAGAATATTGTTATACCTAGAGAAATGTTTAGAGGCCCCACTATCAACC
The DNA here is from genome assembly GCA_031772625.1 of Pinus tabuliformis. Taxonomy (NCBI): domain Eukaryota; kingdom Viridiplantae; phylum Streptophyta; class Pinopsida; order Pinales; family Pinaceae; genus Pinus; species Pinus tabuliformis. Next base: position 58,101,452 of record CM062809.1, read on the forward strand.
AACCAACTATCCCAAGTATCCAGAGGAAAGGAAATAGAAAGCGCAAAAATAAGGATATATTCAGATTGATTAGTAGCATTACTTTCATACCTGGAATTTCTTGACCTCTTTTGTGGATGATTTCCTCCTTCACGATCAATGGGAGAGTCTCTTCTTCTTCTATCATTCCTTCTACCATCACTTCTATCATATGACCTGTTGTTGTTGTAGCCACGATTATTGTTGTAGGACCTTGAAGTATTTCTCCTTGGAGCATCTCACTTCTCAAGGCAATCTCGAGCATAGTGACCCTTTTGATGACAATTGTAGCATTCAACATCTTTATCTCGTCTCCTTTAGTAGTTAAAGTCTCAATTGGCTTGAGGAGGTCTTCTTGCATTAGATGGTTTTCCCTTTCCTTTCTTCTTATTCTTCTTCTTCCCTTGAGCAACGGAAGCAGTAGGCTCTCCTTCATTTGGCCTTTGAATCCCTCCCCTAGATATCATCATTCTTTCCTTTTGATTGCATAGAGCAAGTAGCTCATCAAAAGAAGGGATCCTTTCCCTAATGTTGATAAAGTAATGAACATGTCCCATGATGAAAGGAGGGCACTAAGGGCAGTGATCACCAATTCTTTGTTAGGTACAATTTCTTGAGCAGTTTGGAGTTGATCCCCGATTTGAGTGATTCTCATGAAAAATGATTACACAGTTTCTCCCTTATGCATCTCAGATTCCTTGAGTTGATTTTTCAAATCCATAATGTGGCTCAAAATGTTCACTTCATACATGCTAACAATCTTATTGTACATTTCCTTGGATGTCTTTAAAGAAGAAATATAAATAAGTAGATGATCTCTTAAAGAATCAATAACGATCTTCTTAGCTTTAATCTCACCTTTCTTGTACTTGGACTTGACAGCTTGGGGAGCATTTCTGGTGGTGTTGAAATCTTTCCTTGTTAATTTTAGGTATGTTCTATGCTAGAGCAATTTATTTAAATTTTCACAGTTAGCAATCACATCAGCATTAAGATAAACTACAGATAGAACATAAATATAAATCGCAGAAGACAAGCCAAGGCAAGAGGACACAAGATATGGCGCGAGCCAGGGACAAACCCCACAATGTGTGGGGAAACCCTTTGATCAAATCTTCTTTTATGTTCTTCAATAGTTCAGCAGAGAGAGAGAGATAGTACAAATACATGAGATTTTATGACAGCAGTAGCAAGACCATCATTCTACTAATGGTGACAGTTCTGAGATGCAATCCTGAATTCTCATGACAGTCTTCAACCAATAAGAGTGTTGTAGCAGATCATCAATCTAGTAACCCTCACAGCTGCAACATTCCACTGATAGCTTGCAGCACCTGCAAATCTGATAAGAGCACAAATAGCAGCCCTAAATAGCCTTTGCTATGATGCCATGGCCTTTGGCCTAGCACATAGCAACTTCTGTAGCATATGTTCTCAAAACAGCGATACAAACATCATCAATGCAGCAATATGGGACTATAAGAACTCAGCTTAATGTTAGCACCTAATCCACATATGCTATTCAGCCCTACATTGATCTTTTCTAAGCCTTAAGGTCAGACCTTATGACTGCGGCTTCATTATCTAGCAAACAGTCTTAAAACCATGTGTTGAACAGCCTCTTTCATCACGATGTTACCTACAGCAAACACACTATCTTGTCAGGCTTATTCACACTGAGATAAGACCCCTTCTTGCTGCGGTTAAGGATCTCTTCTTGACTGCGTCTTAGGGTTCTTCTTGACTGTAGTTTAGGGCCTCCCTTTTTGGCTGCGGCTAAGGCCTCTTGATTGCGGATCAAGGGCTACTCCTTAAGTGTGTATTGAAGCTCCCTTTGACTGCGACTAGGGCTAGAGCTCCCCTCTAGGACTGCGGCCAAATCTCTCCATTACCTGCGGCTAGCTGTGTGCATAACCCTCATCATGTATAGGTTTCCATGACTGTGTGGACAACATACATGAATGCGTTCCAATGCCTGCGGCTTTATCTTTTCCACTTGACTGCGGCTTTATCTTTTCCACTTGACTGCGGCTTGACTGTGATCTTCATGACAGTAGCTTCCCTTAGCAAGACTGCGACTTTCTTCGTGACTGCAGCTCCATGTTAACTGCGGTTCCACCTCCTCGTGACTGTGGTTATGACCGCAGCTTCCATATGACAGTCACTGTGTGTAGGGAGTCTCTCTCCCCTGCTTCCAAAACAGTGTATAAGAACAGCATATAGCATTTAATGACCAGCGTATCCATAATGAACAGTGTATAGTGTATATGTCTCCATTATGAACAGCGTATAAGTCTTCCTGATCTGCGTAATGGGAGCCTCCTTGACTGCGTAGGATAGGACCTGCATATTAGACTTCTGGACAATGTATTAGGTCTCTGTCTATTGCGTAGATCATCCTCATATGCCTGCGGCTTCCTGCGATTAGGGCATCACTCTTGGGCCAGCGTATCTTTTGGTTCTCTCCTTCCAAAAACCCAGACGTGGAGAGGAGATCACCTTAAGAATACCTGTGTCAATTGACTAAAGCAAGGATGATGAATAGACACGTCGATTGGGCTTCTAGAGCCTACATAAGCGTTGGTCGGCTTGACAATAATTATATAAACAAAATAAATTCATATCTCCATAAATACTTATCGGAATCGGATGATCTTTGGATCAATCCTACACCTCTCGACGAGAGGGATCCAATAAAAGTATCAGCTGTCATAAATAAGCCGACCCACATGGAGTTTGGCCCTAGTTGCCAATTTAACACTCCCTCTCAACTAGGGAGAACTCCATCCGGTGATCCATATGTCCAACTGTACTATCTAGGCCACTAGTGTCTTGCACTGCTCTGCCTAGCTCTGCTCAGCTCTGCTGGCTCTGCTCTGCTCTGCTCAACTCAGCTCTGCTCTGCTGGCTCTACTCAGCTCAGCTCTGCTAGCTCTGCTCAGCTCAACTCTGCTAGCTCTGCTCTGCTCTGCTCATCTCCGCTGAACTATGAAGAAGAAGAATTGATCAAGAATGAGTCATATCATTCTCCACTAACCCGAAGTTAGTCTCAGAGTGCGTACCACTGGTCCCAGACCAGTCTCAACTGACCCAAAGTCAGCGCCATAGTATGTACGACTCTCACTGGTCCCAGACCAGTCCTGCACTGACACGAAGTCAGTCTCGGAGTATGTACCACTAGTCCCAGATCAGTCTCAGCCGACCCGAAGTCAGCGTCATAGTATGTACAACTCCTACCACTGGTCCCAGACCAGTATCATTGATCCCAGATCAATGGAGGTCATCCTAGCGTAGGGAGTACGGTAGATACAACGATGCGTCCATCGGTACTACTATGGTCCCTAACTTCATTTCCCTGCTCATTGATCAGATGAGAGGTACTTCCCATGAGTCCCAGACTGCATGGGTAGGATGCCTCGACAGGAGAACTTAATCAATCCTGTCCTCACAGGAGAACACATCAATCCTGCTACAATCGCCATGGAGAACACATCAATCCAGGCCTCACAGGAGAACACATCAATCCTGCTACAATCGCCATGGAGAACACATCAATCCAGGCCTCACAGGAGAACACATCAATCCTGCTACAATCGCCATGGAGAACACATCAATCTAGGCCTCACAGGAGAACACATCAATCCTGCTACAATCGCCATGGAGAACACATCAATCCTGCTACAATCGCCATGGAGAACACATCAATCCAGGCCTCACAGGAGAACACATCAATCCTGCTACAATCGCCATGGAGAACACATCAATCCAGGCCTCACAGGAGAACACATCAATCCTGCTACAATCGCCATGGAGAACACATCAATCCAGGCCTCACAGGAGAACTAATCATCTTGCTACACAAGAGAGCGTATCATCTTGTCCCACAAGAGAGCGAATCATCTTGTTCCAGTACGCACCACCAGGGGAGGGTGAGTCACCATGTGGTCGTATGTTGCTCCAATAGAATTGCAAGCCCCCTAGAGCTCCCAGAGCTCAATGTATGCAACATGCAGGACCCTTTTACAAAGGTCTCTCGATGACTCCAAGTCGTTCGGGAAAATCACAAATTTGATCTTTCCTCAGGGCTTTGTCTTGTACATCATCTTAGTGCGATGGAGCCTCCTTGATCATCGACTTACCATATCCCAGATAAGGCAGTATTTGATGTCTATCTGCTGGAGCAATTGTCGAATATGAGATTCCTCAATAATCGAATCCCACCTCTAGTTGTCACAGAGAATCACAGTGGTATTCATCATGTGTACAAACAGCTCACTGAAGAGTTTCAACAACCAGACTGCCTCACAGAAGGCCATGCTATCAGCAATGTATTCTGCTCAGAGTCACCGACTTCTGCTTCCTGCTCATCCAGGATATCGAGGCAGATTCCAAAGAGAAACAACACTGGGAAGTGCTCTAGTGATCCTCCATACTGCCTGCCCACTCATCATTCGAATAATCATGTGGTTTTATATTTCCGCCAGTGTATCCATGAGAGATTGTGCCCTGAATATATCTCAGAAGATTCTTGGCACCAATCCAGTGAGGCTCAAGTATGAGCTCACCATGCTAACTGCATCCCATATGTCCAGACGGAGGTTCTCCAAGTACATCAACGTGAATGAGTTTATGAAACTCAAAGGCATTTCCCAAATCTGGTCCGACATCATTACCATATAACTTCTGAAAGTTAGGATCCTCGAGGCAGTCACAAGCTTGCAGCTTATCTTCTCACATTCAGAATCCAACTCCCTCTGTCTCCTATAAATGAGAGGGTCTGTACCTGTCAGACATAGGTGCCGGTACGAGAGGTTTATCATCCACAACCTTCGAGTAATGGTTTGGATCGGTTTCACTCCTAGTGAATCTCAGCTTGCATTAAACAGCTATCAATCCTCTCATACTATGCCCAAGGTGTTTTTCTTCAAGCCATAGAGGGCTTTCTTCCATCAAACTCCTCGGGTTGTTCCAAACCTATGAACCTGCTGCATGAGGGGAAAGGTCCCCTTATAATATTTTCCTTCGGTACATTTCAGACATGTACCTTCATGCTTCTTTTTGAATTCAGGCATCCTAGTCACCATCTGACTCACAGACCTCCAGTGCTGAGTCAATGGACATGGTCCCTAGTGGACTTCCTGCAACTTGATACAGTCCTGAACTCAAAACATCTTTAAAAGATCTATTTTCAAACACATACCTTTCATCGATAAGTGCCACCCTGTAACCTTTGACTCCCATTTCCGAGATGGACACCAGGTTCGATCAGGTACATAAAAGAGATTTTGGGGTTCCTTGCTTTCCTGGAAGAGTCGACCATTTCCTTGATGACCTGCATTACCAGTCATTCTTTTGATCATTGAAGATGTCCCAAGAATGATTGTTATCTTCATCAAGGGATGTGTCTCTGCCATTCGAACACTCCTTCGCATAACGGCCGAACTTATTTCAACAAGGCATCCGCCTTTCCTTCCACCCTTAGATCCGAACTTCCCAATGAAGTGATTTTAAGATGGACCATCATTATCTTCCGCTGCGCCATTCTGATAACATTCTATGCTTTGACTTCACCCTAGGTGAATTATGAGGAACCCATTGATCCTTCTGTCTTGTCCCAACTGTCTTCGGTGATTGCTCTTTCACTCTTGCTTGGGCATTGTCTTCACCTCAGCTCTGATACCATGTTAATTTTAGGTATGTTCTATGCTAGAGCAATTTATTTAAATTTTCACAGTTAGCAATCACATCAGCATTAAGATAAACTACAGATAGAACATAAATATAAATCGCAGAAGACAAGCCAAGGCAAGAGGACACAAGATATGGCGCGAGCCAGGGACAAACCCCACAATGTGTGGGGAAACCCTTTGATCAAATCTTCTTTTATGTTCTTCAATAGTTCAGCAGAGAGAGAGAGATAGTACAAATACATGAGATTTTATGACAGCAGTAGCAAGACCATCATTCTACTAATGATGACAGTTCTGAGATGCAATCCTGAATTCTCATGACAGTCTTCAACCAATAAGAGTGCTGTAGCAGATCATCAATCTAGTAACCCTCACAGCTGCAACATTCCACTGATAGCTTGCAGCACCTGCAAATCTGATAAGAGCACAAATAGCAGCCCTAAATAGCCTTTGCTATGATGCCATGGCCTTTGGCCTAGCACATAGCAACTTCTGTAGCATATGTTCTCAAAACAGCTATACAAACATCATCAACGCAGCAATATGGGACTATAAGAACTCAGCTTAATGTTAGCACCTAATCCACATATGCTATTCAGCCCTACACTGATCTTTTCTAAGCCTTAAGGTCAGACCTTATGACTGCGGCTTCATTATCTAGCAAACAGTCTTAAAACCATGTGTTGAACAACCTCTTTCATCACGATGTTACCTACAGCAAACACACTATCTTTTAAGGCTTATTCACACTGAGATAAGACCCCTTCTCGCTGCGGTTAAGGATCTCTTCTTGACTGCGTCTTAGGGTTCTTCTTGACTGTAGTTTAGGGCCTCCCTTTTTGGCTGCGGCTAAGGCCTCTTGATTGCGGATCAAGGGCTACTCCTTAAGTGCGTATTGAAGCTCCCTTTAACTGCGACTAGGGCTAGAGCTCCCCTCTAGGACTGCGGCCAGATCTCTCCATTACCTGCGGCTAGCTGTGTGCAGAACCCTCATCATGTATAGGTTTCCATGACTGTGTGGACAACATACATGAATGCGTTCCAATGCCTGCGGCTTTATCTTTTCCACTTGACTGCGGCTATATCTTTTCATCACTACGGCTTGACTGTGATCTTCATGACAGTAGCTTCCCTTACCAAGACTGCGACTTTCTTCGTCACTGCAGCTCCATGTTAATTGCGGTTCCACCTCCTCGTGACTGTGGTTATGACCGCGGCTTCCATATGACAATCACTGTGTGTAGGGAGTCTCTCTCCCATGCTTCCAAAACAGCGTATAAGAACAGCGTATAGCATTCAATGACCAGCGTATCCATAATGAACAGTGTATAGCGTATATGTCTCCATTATGAACAGCGTATAAGTCTTCCTGATCTGCGTAATGGGAACCTCCTTGAATGCGTAGGATAGGACCTGCATATTAGACTTCTGGACAATGTATTAGGTCTCTGTCTACTGCGTAGATCATCCTCATATGCCTGCGGCTTCCTGCGGTTAGGGCATCACTCTTGGGCCAGCGTATCTTTTGGTTCTCTCCTTCCAGAAACCCAGACGTGGAGAGGAGATCACCTTAAGAATACCTGTGTCAATTGACTAAAGCAAGGATGATGAATAGACACGTCGGTTGGGCTTCTAGAGCCTACATAAGCGCTGGTCGGCTTGACAATAATTATATAAACAAAATAAATTCATATCTCCATAAATACTTATCGGAATCGGATGATCTTTGGATCAATCCTACACCTCTCGACGAGAGGGATCCAATAAAAATATCAGCTGTCATAAATAAGCCGACACACATGGAGTTTGGCCCTAGTTGCCAATTTAACATTCCTTCCATGTGTTCCAAGACATCATACTCATCTAAAGTGACCTTAATCATGGTCTTCCAAGCTGCAAAGTTAGATGCATCAACTAGCTTTTCATTATCCTTGAAATATGAGGTAGACATTTTTACCAAACCAAAATGACCTTTCAATCAGCTGCTAGAAGATGGATGCTCTTGCTCTATGTCTCTTGGGCTTGTCTTCACCTCAGCTCTAATACCGTGATAATTTTCTTCAAGAATTGTTCTATGCTGCAAACTATCACTTCAACAATTTCCAATAGCATCCAATTTACAATTTCCACTTCTTCAATTAATCAATAATAGTTGAGCAATAGTAGATAGAACAATTATACAATATGCACAATGAAAGACAGCCAAAAGACAAGAGACACAATGTTTGGTCAATGACCAAGGAAAAACCCCACAAGGGGGAAAACCCTTTGCAATTCTTCTTCTATTAGATTGTCTTCAAATGTTCAGCGGAGAGAATACATCATCCAAAAGTCAAAGACAAGATTTGACTATCCAATATCCAATCAATTCAATATGCCAAGCAACTATCCAAATCAGAGACAAGAGAGAGAGAGAGAGATGAAGTCAACAAAAGTCAAATCTGGTCCTCATGCAAATCTGCCCAAGTCAACAGCCGTGAACTGTTATCAAAGTGTGCCCTAACCAGAGTTAAGTCAGTAGTCAAATGATCTTCAAAAGAGCTTGGTCCTGGATCAATTAATGCGGCCTACTTTGTTGATTAAGATGAGCCCAAAACAGTCCCAAATCAACCAATCAAACAAATCAATGGAGAGAGAAACCAACTGCCAGATTTGAGGTCAAACTTCTGTGAAAGGTTTGCAGTCAAAGTGCCCAAAAGTCCTCAGATTTTGTGCCAAAGTATGCAGCCTGCTAGAACAGAATTACTTCCCCGGACAACGAAGCCAAACCATACCAAATTCACTCAAGTCAAAGTTGGTAAACATCCCAGAGCAAAATAGAAACTCGGCCAATCAGAAAACAAACTTCCTCCTTTGCACGTGTGAAGAAAAGCTTAGGCTCTTGGAGCTATACGAACCAATTTGATGAAGAGAGAGAAGAATGAATGTGTCGATGTGATTGTGATGCCAAATGAGGAGAACTTGAGTTGTATTTATATGTGTTGGAGGGCTTCTCATTTCGCTTCTAGGCCAACCTGAACAAATGTGTCAATGTGGGTTTTCCATCAAAAATATATCTTTCCTTCTCCAAATTGAGTGCTTCATAAGTCAATTTTGGTCCTCTCGGAAAGAGGAATTTAGTCCAACGGTTGGAATTCGTCATTGAGCTACCAAATTAACATCATGTAATCATCTGTGATGAATTAATATAGACTTGGTTTTCCTTCTAAAATGTCATTTATGTGTCTCATTCTTTCTTTCTTGCAACATAATGTGTTATTAACTTATTTGTAAAGAATTTGTATGTGTGTGACATTTTGCCCAATGTTTCAAGCAGCATTCCAATTTTTGGAGGGTCATGTTCTAGTCATACCCGTTACGGAAAATCCCAAACAAGTCCACGTTTTAAACTTACAAATCATCTAACTTTTCATCACCTTAACCCCTTTTTTTAAATATCCCTTAGGTGAATTTATACAAAGAAGCCTCCCTTGGGGTTTAATTTACCACTAAACAACTAGAGAAAGGTTGTTGAGGTGACAATGGTAGTCAAACTCTTGTTTCCATGAGGTCTAGATCTGCCTAGTGGGACTTTGCACATGGCCTACTAGATTTTGCAGTAGCAATCACATGTAATGAAAAGTTTCACTAGTGTCGGCCTTGTTGCCGCAAAATCTAGCAGGACTAGTGAGGGGATTCACAAGGCAAGAACCAAACCCTATGGCAACAATGTGGAAGGATTTTCATTGTCACCTCAGCAATCTTCATCTTTCTATTTAGTGAAATTTCACAAGGGAGGCTTCCCTCTATTCACCGATAAGGACATTCTAATTAGAGAGCTCTAGGTGTTATGATTGATCTAGGGATAGATACTTTAAAGCTAGAATACGATCAAATCTTCTTTATTAAGGAACAAGTATTATAACCCTAGACTAACTCAGGTCTACTACAAATTAGAGTCTATTGATATGCAACGACAAGGAGTATCTAGACATGTAGAAGTCAATGAAAGGATTCCCTCAATGATTAAGGTCAATAAATGAATAGGGGAACTCTCAGAGAGGCTTCAAGTTGAAGCTTGGTTAGGGACTACGGTTTTAATGACACAAAAGACCTTGGAAAAGATGACATCAGCCTTAATTAGGGAGCTTTCACCACAATTAACTCTAGATTTTGTGTTTGAATGGTTTATGAAGGCAAACCTTAGAGTTTCATCCACATGCATCCACCCTCACTCAACTCCATGGCAAATCGGCCCTAAAAGCCCTAGCGCCTTACCTTAAAAGCCTAGGAAATGTAATAAAAGAAAATTATTTAGGTTTTTGATTTTGATCAACGCAACCCTAGCCAATGGCAAATCCTACTTGGGTAATGGAGTTTTAGGACAAATTCTAAGGGAAAATGAAAATTGAATGGACTCTGGGGGGAAAATAATTTTCCTCTTGTAAAACCTTAGCTATCTTTTTTGTGAGGGGAGAAATTAAATATAGAAGATGCACCCTCCGAGTTCTGTTATAGGTTTCAAGGAAGAATAGTTTTTACATGCAAAATTTCACGAAGGTTTCCAATAAACAATGTGCATTTAGTCATGGAACATTTAGAAACTTTAGCTAAAAATTAATTCACATGAAAAATATAGAAAAATCAGAAATAAAGTGGCAAATTCCACCAATAAATCCTTCTTTCAATCCCAAAAGAGCGTTTCCAATGCAAAAATCAATCTCCAGTATAAATATGCTCTACAAAAATCACATTTTTTCAAGTAGTGAAATAGACAAAGGCAATTCTCTCTAAGGAGGTTGAATTCAAGTGTGTGACGATGAAAAGAAGTGGAGGGATCCTCGATTTATATGAGGTCTATCCCTTCACTTTTACAAAATAATAAGCCTACAAACCCTAAAACAAGTTTAACTTTGAGTGTTTGACAACATGAGGTTACAAGCCAACCTCATAGCTTAAAATAATTAAATAATGCCATGAATGCCTACACATGTGGGTTGATACCCTCCATAAGCATAACATCATTTCTTTTTTTAGCAATAAATGCCACAACAAGATGTGAAATGGGCTAAGGGGATGCTCCACCATCTTAACCAACTCTAACTCCTCAGGGGAAGCCTCAAAAAGTGCCTCCATGTCCAAAAATCATGTTATGGGTGCCCTACATCACCTTTCAATGGCTAGATGGTTGACGTTGCACTATCTCTCTCCAAAAATGGAGCTCCAAGAATAAATACAAGTTCTCCCTTGTCATTTTGGTGATGACCACCATCATATGGACTCTAGAACAAGCAACGACCATCAAACAGTGTTAATGCCAACCTAGGGACATCCTAGGTACAATATTAAGTAAATCTCACACCAAGCAAGAGGAGCTCAGCATTTCAGCATCTAGGGATACTCCGAGGTATTAGTCATCATATAGAACCATCAAAGTGCCCAACGCTTTGTTTTGGAGGGGAAACGCTACATCTACAAGGTCATCACTGCTCACTGGAGGGTACAAAACAACCTAGGCATGCTATACAGAGGAAGGATGTAATGTGCCCTCAAAGGCCTCTATTGTTGTGGGAAGATCCACCTGGAAAAACATTCTCAAGATCAAGTGAAAGTCACCAATCATTAGGGACAATGACTATAGATGCATCATAGTGGACCATATTTAATTGTTAAGGGCTCACGAAGAAATCATAGCTCCTATAACCACGGTTGCAACTAAGAGGGCTAATCAACGAGAGCATTCCCCTCTTTTTGAGAGGAACCTCATTCTTGGCAATGTGAAAACCAAAATCAAACTAATGTCCCTAGGCCTAAGAAGTGGAATTTGGCAGCTTTCAAACCTCTGAATTTTAATGGGATTCCTGATCCTTTGCTTCAGAAGTATCATGAATGGCTACCAAAGTTCAAAGGAAGTGTTGATCAAAGTGTTGAAATCCATCTTGAAAACTTATTTAGGGCAGTAGGCCCTCGAGGGAATGGTACCTTAGTCTTCCTCCAACTAGTACTGGTGACTTTGACCAATTTGAAGATGTTTTCAAGAAGAGATGGGCCACTAATGTTGATGGAAGTTATGTCCTTGAAACATTTTATCACCTAAAGAAGAAAAATAATGAAGATGTTAGAGAATTTATCCAGATAATTGACAGGATTGTCAAGGATATCCCCAATCGCCTCAAACCCACCGAAGCCCAAATCATGAATAAATTCATCAAAGGCATTGGAGGGCACTTGACATGTCAACTTAGGGATAAGAAACCTAACACTCTTGCCGAAGCAAACGAAATGGTCATTGAGGTTGAACAAAACTTAAATGTTGCTCAAGTTGAAATGTTCAATTTCCCTAGGGCCAAGGTCAAAACCAATAAGAGCAAGCCAAAGATTCGATTGAGGAAACTCTACTCATTTCCCTTAAGAAACTTTACAAATTGTCTAAGGATATGAATGTAAGGGACGGGTTGAATATGAACAAATTTACCGCTCTTGAAAAGGGACAAAAATCCACCTTTATCCCAAAGAATAAACCCTTTGTCAAGAAACATAACGAAGAAGGCAAGCAAGGTCCACCCAAAGTCCCCAATATCTTAGCTCTGACCAATGTTGTGGGACAAGAAGATTCATCTTTTGAGGATAATCAAAGTGATAGTGTTAGCGAAGAAAGTGAAGATGAGGAGGGTGGTGTTGATTTGGGGTAGCATCGGATGTGCTCTAACCACGAAATTTGGTGGAGGTTAGGGCACATGAGATCTCCAATACCCAGAAAGGGTTTGGGAAGATTCTAAACAGTTTGGGAGATATTAAAATAGTTAATATTTTTAATGGAGTCCCCAAGGCTAAACTTAGGGAAATTAAAATATTAATGTGAATTAATATAAAACTGTGTTAGAATGGTCCAAAAGACATGGATCAAGCCAGATCTAATCTTACTCATTGATTAGAGACTTCATCTCGGCCGTTGAGATGTCAACAGGAAAAGTATAAGAGGAGGCTTGAGGGTCACTTGGAGGATACACCGGATGATCAGTCATTGTATTCTCTAGAGCGGGGTTTGCTAAGAGAGACAGAATCAGTGATCGGGAGAGCAGCTGAGGGGCATTGAGTATAGAGAAGGCAGAGATTGTGCCGAGAGAACAGCACAGCAGCCAAGGAGGGTGACACAGAGCCAGCAAGGGCTCACGCAAGGCCACGCAGAGGCAGCCAAGTGTTGCGCAGAGCACCAAAGGGGCCAGCGCAGCTGACGCAGAGGCTCCCAGAGCTGATGCAGGGCCTCCTGGGGCTGACGCAAACCAAGAAAGGTTGATGCAAGGCCAGCGGGAGACAGGGAGGGGCTGACGTAGTCCAAATTGGGCAGACGCTGGGTTTGCAGAGCAGTTTTGTGTTGAAGAGCTGTCGGAAGGATTTTTCAGGGTTTCAAGTTTCAACCAGGTGATTTCTCTCAAACTGTGAGGTATAGCTGCTAAGGAAATTCTCTGTTGGGTAGGCCAATTTCGGCACCCAGATTGTACTCTGATATTGCTTAATAAGAAAACCCTCAGATAGCTGCACCGATTTTCCCGCATTGGGTTTTTCCGGGGACATTGGTCCAAAAATAATGGTGTCATGTGGTGTGTTTGTTCTTGTTTCTTTTCGTTGCTGATCTGTAATATGTCGAGCATGCACTGGTGTTTATTTTCAGTATTTACTTTGTAAATAACTTGTTAAAGGAAAATAACAAGTAGGTAGGAATAAATCAGAAAAAGTGCATGAAGGGTTTCTAAATTAAGTAAATTTAGAAACTTCAACGTGGTATCAGAGCGTGATTGCAGATCACAAGAGGACTAAGAGACATCAACCGAATGGAGCAATAGCAGCAAAAAACCGCTGTCCCGAGGTGACAGAAGTTGTTTCTAGCAGTGCAGAAGCCAAGAAGTGTGACGCAGAGCTAGCCAGAGCCACGCAGAGGAAGCCGAGAGCTGCGCAGAGCCTCAGAGAGGCCAGCATTGCTGACGCAGAGGGCCAGAGGGCTGACGCAAGGCATCCCAGGGTTGATGCAGACCCATCTGGGGTGACGCAAAGCCGGCGTGAGGCAGAGAGGGGCTGACGCAGTTCACAGAGAGGCAGTTGCTGGAGTCTAGAAGGCTGCAGAAATATTGCACAGTGGAGCTGGTGAGGTACTGTATTCAGAATAGTACCTGACATAGCAGGCCAAAGGAGTTGTTACCGAGGGTTTCTATCCGAGGAACCTGGATCAGCAGTGCAGTTGCACAAGACAATCAGAGTAGGGGGCATCTCGACAAGCGGCAGAAGGATTTCCAGGAGGGAAATCAAGACTCAGAGCGAGTCCAGAAGAGAACTTCCAGACAAGAAGTAGAGACTCAGAAGAGTCGAACAGAGAACTTCCAAGAGGGAAGTAGAGGAGCGTCATGGCACTTCACGAGGTAAGAGACCAGGAAAGACTGGACGAAGCATCGAACTTTGCAGTTTAGAAGGCCAGAATCTTATCAGTGCTTGACAGGAATCGTGTCAAGAACTTCGCCTTGAAGGTTATAGCTATCCCAGTCGACCCCAATGATAACGACAAGTACGAAGAGGCGATGGCAAGGGCCAAGTGCATTATCCTTGATGGGGTCAAGGATCATGTGGTACCACATATAGCCGAGAAGGAAACGACAGTTGAGATGTGGGAGGCTCTCAAGAACCTGTACCAGCATACTTCTGTGCAGAGAAGAATGTTGCTCGAGAACCAGATGAGGTCGTATCAGATGAAGAAGGGTCAATCGATTGACACCTTCCTCGAAGGACTAAATGAGATCCGAGACCAGTTGACTGCTATAGGAGCAACACCGAATCAAGAGTTTATGGTGAGGACAGCCCTGAATGTTGTCTCAAAAGATTGGGAAGTGTTTGTCCAAAGTATCCTGGGCAGATGGACTCTCCTACCTTGGGACGAGATGTGGGCAGCTCTTCGCCAGGAAGAGATTAGACGGCAGTCGAAGACAGGTTGCAGCAGCAAAGGGATCAAAGTCAAGCAGGAGGAGGAGGATGTGGCCCTAGTATCTAAGGGAAAGCAGGAGAAGCGGAAGAAGAAAGATCTCTCCAAGATCAAATGCTTCCATTGTGGGGAGTTGGGTCATTATGCGACCCAGTGTCCAAGGAAGAAGAACAAGGGAGAGGCCTCTGAGACCAAGGCAGCGCCAGCAAGGGCAGAGAAGGAAGTGGAGACAAACGATGACTGTGCCATGAGTGCACACACGCCACTTAAGCGAAAGTGGAGAGACATCGAGCTGTAGTTAGACGGACTACAAGCGATGAGGGGCAGGATCCTCGAGGTACCCAGCCTCTTGGATTATACCTTGCTAGGGGCGCCCTAGAGGGGAGTAGCGGGACTGGAGGATGTGGGTAGAGACGGATGCGGATGAAGCGGCAAAGAGAGCTACAGTGCCGAATTCCCAGGACAGTGCAAGGCTAGCAAGCTGCAACAATGCGAGAGGCATGGGAGCGTTGCACCAGTGCAAGATGGCACAAAGAGGTGTGCAACAGTGCGAGATGCAGGGAGTTGTTGCAGCAGCGCAGAGGTCAGAGAGGGAGCACTTGTTAGTGGCAGAGGGAGCTTCAGCATCAGAAGTACTCTAGCCCGACAGAGAGGTCATATTTGGGAGATCAGTTACTTACTTCTCAATAACTGAGTTGCAGTGCAGCAGTTAGCAATGGTAGTGCTATGGGCAGCACGATGCAACATGATGAGAGGAGATGCAGTGCAGACGCAGCAGTGGCAGTGGCAGGGCCATGGGCAGCAGCACGGATGCAGAGGGAGCTGTCGTACAGATGCAACAATGGCAGTGGCAGAGCTATGGGCAGCAGTACAGGATGCAGCAGTGCAGAGGATGATGGGCAGCAGGCCTAGCATCAACACAGGGACCGATGCTAGATGATCAGGGTGATACTCAGTAAGGAGTATTGCTAGAGCACAGTCCTCGCTAAGAGGGAGAGTTGATTTGGGGTAGCAGCGGAAGTGCTCTAGCCACAAAATTTGGTGGAGGCTAGGGCGCATGAGATCTCCAATACCCAGAAAGGGTTTTGGGCAGATTCTAAACAGTTTGGGAGATATTAAAATAATTAATATTTTTAATGGAGTCCCTAAGTCTAAACTTAGGGAAATTAAAATATTAATGTGAATTAATATAAAACTGTGTTAAAATGGTCCAAAAGACATAGATCAAGCCAGATCTAATCTTAGCCGTTGATTAGGGACTTAATCTCGGCCGTTGAGATGTCAACAAGAAAAATATAGGAGGAGGCTTGAGGGTCACTTGGAGGATACACCAGATGATCAGTCATTCTATTCTCTAGAGCGGGGTTTGCTAAGAGAGATAGAATCAATGATCAGGAGAGCAGCTGAGAGGCATTGAGTACAGAGAAGGTAGAGATTGTGCTGGGAGAGCAGCGCAGCAGCCAAGGAGGGTGACGCAGAGCCAGCAAGGGCTCACGCAGGGCCACGTAGAGGTAGCCAAGTGTTGCGCAGAGCACCAGAGGGGCCAGCGCAACCGACGTAGAGGCTCCCAAAGCCTCCTAGGGCTGACGCAAGGCCAGTGTGAGACAGAGAGGGGCTGACGCAGTCCAAATTGGGCAGATGCTGGGGTTGCAGAGCAGTTTTGTGCTCAAGAGCTGCCGGAAGGATTTTCCGGGGTTTTAGGCAGGAGATTTCTCTCAAACTGTGAGATATAGCTGCTAAGGAAATTCTCTATTGGGTAGGCCAGTTTCAGCACCCAGATTGTACTCTGATATTGCTTAAGAAGAAAACCCTCAGATAGTTGCACTGGTTTTCCCGCATTGGGTTTTTCCGGGGACATTGGTCCAAAAATAATGGTGTCATGTGGTGTGTTTGTTCTTGTTTCTTTTAGTTGTTGATCTGTAATATGTTGAGCATGCACTGGTGTTTATTTTCAGTATTTACTTTGTAAATAACTTGTTAAAGGAAAATAACAAGTAGGTAGGAATAAATCAAAAATATTGCATGAAGGGTTTCTAAATTAAGTAAATTTAGAAACTTCAACAGGTGGTGACCAAATGAATGTGGTTGATGAATCCCAAGCTTTCAACATTATGCTAAGTGGTACATATACACATCTTTTGATTAGTGAAGTTAAGCTCAAAGACGAAAAGGATGAGCCTATATTAAATGTCGATGATAGTGGGAGATTCAAAGGGTTGCAATATTCTAGGAAAAATGACAAACAACCTACCTCAAGCTCTAACACATTAAAGGGAAAGGATCTCCCTCCTAAGGAACCCCCAAAGAAGGATCATCCTAAAAAGGATAACATCAAAAAGGATCCTCCCAAAGGGGAACCTAAGCACAAAGCCAAAGATAAAGAAGTTGAATTAGATATTGATGTGGGTGTTGATGTAAATAAGAAGAGTAAGCAGGTTCATATAAAGGAGATTGTGAAGATCCCATCCCAAAGATGGAGAGTAAAGAAAGCTTTAGGGTTTGAGAAAGATGACCCAATTATCATGTTGAAAAACATTCACTTCATTATGACTAATCATGGTCATGACCCACTCCTATTGACCTTGACCTTGACCATAATGACCTTCTCCCGCATAATTGCATGTTGGATTCTATGGCTTCTGCCAATATTATGCCATTAAAGGTCATGAAACAACTCAATCTAAGCATTACCCGTAAGTATAAGAATATATGTGGTTTTGATTCTAGATCCATTCCCATTGTGGGCATCATCAAAGATCTCAAGGTAGCACTAACCATGAATGAGGACATATCTTCACTTATGGATGTTGTAGTTATCGATATACCAGATGTGTGGGGAATGTTGTTGTCCAGAAAATGGGGTGCTATTGTAGGTGGTCAACTTCAAATGGACTTATCTTACGCTACTATCCCATAGCCCAGTGGAACCCCATTCATTCTTTACAGGGAGCTCTTATTTCCAACTCATGTGGGAAAGCTTGTCCTTCTTCCATATCCCGATAGGTTGCCTGAGAGTAAGGAACCTAGTCCTAGCCTTAGTTCCCAAGAAGTTTGCATCCTTAAAAGACCTGACCCCAAGGACCACAAGCATAAAAAGAAGTGGGTGTAAAAGCCTAGGAAGGAGTTCAAGGTTGGGGATATAGTGTTGGTTGCCAAAAACCCCGTCCTTGTCAAGATCCATGGTATGTTGGGCGACAGATATTACTATATTGCTAGACTTGATGACGAGCATTGGCCAAATCCCATCAAAGCTAGTCATATCACCCCTTTCCTTGATACTTGACATTGTACCATATGTATGTTAGAGTAGGATGCATTGTATTTGATTTTTGCATAACTAACATCATCATATCGAGTTCTCATGCTAGAATAGATGCATTCAAATTAGACTTGCATTTAGAATAAATTTTATTTCTTGTATGGTTTATTATTATTTGATGAAAACATGGGCAATCAAAGTTAACCCAGGACAAATGCTTCCAACAATTGTTTATGATGTGCAGGGTAACAGTTTTCCACTCCCAGAGGATTGCTAGTCGTCTCATGACCTCCCATTCAAGTACATGGTTTGTGCACTCCATAGAGCTCATGTCCCAGTTGGAGCGAGATGTTACCCACCACCAGTGGGTGACCCCATAGGAGAAATTTTTCTCATAGATTTGTCTTCAAGTTGGCAAACAGCAGCCCCTGACAGCCACCAGTGTAGCTGACATTGTGCCAGATGTCTTTGCTCCCTAACCAGTCATATGTCCCCTCACCCATCTGTCGAGATTGTATGTTGGAAGGTGGGCCATCCAATCTTAAAGGTATGTCTTTCATTATGCAATCGGGCGCTTATGCTTGTTTTTCTTGGGCAGACTTGGGCATGGATTATTCAGTGACTTGGAAGGAGGGGTTTCAACTGTAGTCTTGTTCCCTCACCTTAACTGGGGGGTTAATCCTCAACCCTAGTCTCGTGGGATCTCCCCTACTTGTGAAACACTGATTTTGGTAATGCAATCCCATTATCCAACTCCAAATTTTTCACTCCCCTCCGCACATTACATGCCCTATTTCATCATCCTTCCCCTATACGTCCACATGACCACTAGGTCCACAACACTTTGGTACTCCCTTCCCCTTGTCCACATGTCTAAGTCAAGCCTGGAATGATGCCCCGGAAGTTGATGCAGCCAAAAAAAAGAGATAAAACATAATATGGCCACATACAAAAGGAATAATACCACAAAATGCAAAAGATGGTCGGGTAAATAAAATTTAGCACGTGAGAAAAATCCAAACATGAGCTTTGCCCCTTATAAAGGAGAGAGATCTTGGCCGCATCAAGGAGGAAGGAACAGCGAGGGCAAGAGACTATTCTAGGGTTGTTTCAGGGGTTTGTTTAAGGGTTGAGTTGCTATAAGGGAGGCTGAGGTAGCTCCCTAGAGGGTCGAGGCAAGTGAAGGTTGTTTCAGCGTGCGTGGAGGTGTTTTCTTGGGTGTTGAAGCCTTGGAGAGGCAGTTGAGCTTGTTGTAGGTGGGCCGCAGGCCCTACCTCACCATTTGAGGGCAACGTTGGGTTGTTTAGGGGCTGCCTATGCCCAAAATAGCAACCAAGTGGATCAGCACTTCTCCAAGGGTGGGTCGCAGCCAAGGAAGGTTGTTTTGGTGACATTTTAGGGGCTATTACAACAATCAAAGATGCCCTAACCAGTCACAGTCATAACAGCAATAGTGCAGACTTGTAACAGCAATTTTGATGTGTGTTGGATCCGTGTTTTTGGGTCAGTTTTGATCAAATTGTCGGGCAGCCTGTGGGAGCCAATTTGGAGGCTTGATTCGATGATCGGAAGCCTTCATCAGTGCAAATCTTGCAGTGTAGTATTGGGTACCATTGACCTGGTGGAGGGCAGTGTGTTAGCTATCGAAAGTAGCCCTAGACGAGCTACCTTGAAGTGACGAAGAGGAGCTAAAGGTTGTGTGAAGATTGGTGCCAAAGCGCAGCACCTTGATGGACAAAGGTGACTGTTAGCCTAGCAGTTTGGAGCTTGGGAATTGGCCAACCTAGAGAGCAGATTGATGAGTCCGTGTACATGCAGCAAAAGTGACTTGCAGCAGTGTTAGGTGGCAGCCCTCCTGGAGTCTCGATGTGTTGTCCTTGAAGGACTAAGGGGCAGCGAGTGAGCTGATACAGGAGCAAAGGACCAGTAGGACAAGATACGACATAGAAGTTGCAGTGAAGTTTGTCATTGTATCTTGTATACCATAGACTCTTCTATTAGTCAGATTTGGTTTAATATAATGAACATTGGGTTGTACATTATTGTACAATTTTGTTAAAAATTGTATATCATTGTGCATATGTGATTTATTGCTTTATATTTTCCGTTGTGCAAAGTAGTTCTTGTTGAGATTCTTGGTTTTGTAGCATCAGAGATTTTAAGATTCTAACCTAGACTCAAGATCGTGGAAATTCAACATGGTATCAGAGCGTGTCTAAGCTACTTTGGAAGTCAGTGAATCAGAGTTGTGCCAAGCAAAGTACAACTTAAGAGGGAGTTGGTCACATTGTAGGTGACAATGTCAAAGTTGCAAGCTGGTATCCGGTATGAGGACAAGTTGGAGGGGTTGTCCAACTATAGTCCATGGAAGGAAAGGATCAACTTGGTCTTGCAAGTCAACAGGATATGGAAGTTTGCCAAGAAAGCCATCAAGAAGCCAACTGACCCAAAGGAGCTAGAAGTATCCAAGGATTTGGATACGAGGGTGAGATTGATAATCCTAGATGGTGTGAAGGATGCCCTAATACCTCATTTGTCCAGGAAGAACACCGCACATGAGATGTGGATGGCTCTTCAGAATTTGTTCCAGAATAAGAACGAGAACCAGGTATTGGACTTGGAGGAGAAGTTGAAGTCCACCAAGATGATAAAGGGTGAAGGCGTGACTTTGTATCAAATGAGATTGTCTCAGTTCAAACATGAGCTTGTTGTCGTTGATGTGACTATTTCAGATGGAGATATGATGAGGATTGCCTTGAAAGGGTTCACCAAGAATGAAAGCCCTCCATCAAAGTAATCGTTGCCTGAGAGAAGTTGCCAAATTGGAATAGGCTACGAGACGACTTCATTCAGGAAGAATTGAGAGACAAGGATCTTCATTCAAAGAAGAAGACCTTCGATGATGACGTGGCACTTGCAACGCAAATAAAGGGTAAGCAGAAGAAGGACTTGAGTAAGGTCAAGTGTTTCAACTATGGCGAGATGGGTCATTTTTCGTCAAGATGTCCGATGAAGAAGAAGGGAGATGACGAGAAGAAGAAAGGAAAGCAAGTCATCGGTGTTGCCACTTCTACTGAGATAGATGATTCCACCAGGAGATTGGAGGAGGAGGACTTTGCTATGATCTCCCATTTCTCGTAGGGTACTGTCAATGAGAATGGATGGTACGTGGACAGTGGTGCAACGAAACATATGACAAGGTCACAGGAGGTTTTTGAGACTCTAGCTGAATGGGACTCAAAGTTGCACATGGTGTTGGGCGACAAGAGTCAGAAGGAGATCCAAGGATCGGGTGTTGTGCCTTTTAGGATGGAGACAGGACGAGTGATGCAGGTCCAAGATGTATTGTTCGTACCAAGACTCAGATATAGCGTGATTTCTATCTAGATAATCGAGACGAAGGGGTTTGAGGTCTTGTTTCAGAATGGGAAGGCAAGACTCAGGCCTAGAGGCTCTAGCTCGGCTGGTATTGTACTTGGAGTTAGAGAGCATGGTCTATATAGGCTGACGGGCAAGCCTATGGATCATGAGAAGCAGGTGGCGTAAGTGCAGGTTCCAGAGAAGCAGGTGCAGATGTAGGCTTCAGAGGAGCGGGCACAAGTTCCCGAGAAGAAGGTCTAGATTCCAGAGACTCAGAGGGAGTCAAGTTTGAGAGGGACCTTGCAAGTTCAGAGGGAGACTCTGCAGTCCAAGAAGAGCGCATGGTTAGTGGGGAGCAAGGGTGCTCCTATAGCTTCCAAGAAGGAAACACAAAGAGAGTGGAAAACGTTACAGGAAAAGAAGAAGAAATAGAGTGCTCCCAGCAGTGACAATGACACTTCTGAGAGAGGCGTAGTTCACAGAACAGGGATTGTTGCAAATGTAAGCGCCAAGAGTTGGGCAAGTGTTGCGAGTAGTGATGATAATGATGAGGTACTTCCTAGTTTTGGAAGTACCTCCCTCGCTAAAAGGGAGTGTTGATTTTTGAGTAGCTTGGGGGGTACTCCAAGCCCTAGGGTTCAGGGATTAGAGGGAAAAGTGCCACAAGAGTCACTTGTGGGCCTGGAACCCAAGGTTGGGGTTTTGCACCAAACTGTGTTTTGGGCATTTCCATGAGCACATTTCTACATTTGATGGCATGAGATGATAGAGGATGGAAAGGAGAATCCAAAGCTTCGAGCATCGTCGAATTCTGATTTGTAGAAATGGAGATATGAATTTTTGAAATTAATTTTGGGGTTGACACCATAAGTGTCAAGGTCAGCCTAAGGTTATGTTAGGCTTATGAAAGTTGGATAGCCCCTAAAAGATGACGTTTTGGAGCCCTTGTGTATGGTGTATATACAAGGTGAATGAGGGTGATAGAAATCATACATCATTCAACACACAACAAAAAAGGGAGCTCGATAAAGGAGAGAGATCTTGGCCGCATCAAGGAGGAAGGAACAGCAAGGGCAAGAGACTGCTCTAGGGTTGTTTCAAGGTTTTGTTTAAGGGTTGAGATGCTGTAAGGGAGGCTGAGGTAGCTCCCTAGAGGGTCGAGGCAAGGGAAGGTTGTCTCAGCCTGCGTGGAAATGTTTTCTTGGGTGTTGAAGCCTTGGAGAGGCAGTCGAGCTTGTTATAGGTGGGCCTCACCATTTGAGGGCAGTGTTGGTTTGTTTAGGGGTTGCCTATGCCCAAATACCAGCCAAGTGGATCAGCACTTCTCCAAGGGTGGGTCGCAGCCAAGGAAGGTTGTTTTGGTGACTATTTAGGGGCTATTACAACAATCAAAGATGCCCTAACCAGTCACAGTCATAACAACAGTAGTGCAGACTTGTAACAGCAATTTTTATGTGTGTTGGATCCGTGTTTTTGGGTCAGTTTGGATCAAATTGTCGGGCAGCCTGTGGGACCCAATGTGGAGGCTTGATTCAGTGATCGGAAGCCTTCATCGGTGCAGATCATGCAGTGTAGTATTGGGTGCCATTGACCTGGCGGAGGGCTGTGTGTTGGCTATCCAAAGTAGCCCTAGACGAGCTATCTTGAATTGATGAAGAAGAGCTGAAGGTTGGGTGAAGATTGGTGTTGAAGTGCAGCGCCTTGATGGACAAAGGTGACTGTTAGCCTGGCAGTTTGGAACTCGGGAATTGGCCAACCTAGAGAGCAGATTGATGAGCCCGTGTACATGCAAGAGAAGTGACTTGTAGCAATGTTAGGTGGCAGCACTCCTGGAGTCTCGATGTGTTGTCCTTTGAAGGACTAAGGAGCAACTAGTGAGTAGTACAGGAGCGAAGGACCCGCAGGACAAGATATGACATAGAAGTTGCAACAAAGTTTGTCATTGTATCTTGTATACCATAGATTGTTGCATTATTCATATTTGGTTTAATATAACGAAGATTGGGTTGTACAATATTGTACAATTTTGTTAAAAATTGTCTATACTTGTGCATATGTGATTTACTGCTTTATATTTTCCATTGTGCAGAGTAGTTCCTGTTGAGATTCTCGGTTTGGTAGCATCAGAGATTTTAAGATTCTAACCTAGACCCAAAATCGTGGAAATTCAACACAAAAGAGATGCTTTATTGGAAGAAAAGAGAGTGTGTCCAGACTCAGAGGGAATCTAACTTCAGAGGGAGCAACCCTATGGAGGTTGGGTCTTCTGGTTCTAAGTAGATCAGTATACACAATTGCAAGGGTACCAGTAGTGTGAGATCAAATATTGGTTCATCTATAGCTAGTGGCAGATGAATTAGAGTATGTGCAGTGGTTGATGGACAGTGTTTGCCGAATTGACTTCTTCATAGTGATTTCCAGTGATGGGGAATCAAATTAGTTGAGATGTGAAGAAAGGAGGAGCAACAGAAGTCAGACATCAACAATATGAGTTAGTCCAACTATAGGAAGTTCTTCAGCTCAGTTCCTTTATTTTAGAGAACATATGGGTGTAGTGGAGAACACCTTCCTTGCTAAGAGGGAGTGCTTATTTTTTATTATGGTGGTAGCATCAGACAGGTGTTCTGGCCTCAAATGGTGCTAAGAGGCTAAGGAACGCAGGATCTCCAACACCCGAAAATGGTTTCGCGAGATATGGCTCCGAAACACCTTAATTAAATTAATTAGCCAATAATTAACTTATTTCCTAAGTTTAGCTTAGGAAAGTTGGTTAATTAAAGTTAATTAATTAAGGATGTTCAAGATTACTCTAGAAATTACTATTGATGAAGTCTAAATTGATCTTAGTCATTGATGGAGATATAATCTTGGCCGTTAAATTCTAAAGAAGAGATTATAAGAGCAGCTCGAAGGGATGGAGAGAGACACAATTGTGACAGCATCAGTTATCTTGGCAGATCAAGCTACCCAGTTCATAACTTTGCTGAGGGCGCAGTTCGAGCCAGAGGGAGAGCATCGGAGAGAGGGAGCAGCAGAAAACTCAAGAGGAGGATTCTGGAGAATTTCCGAGCAGTTTTCCAGTGTCGGAGAGGCAGGAAAAGGAAGGCCAAATTCTTCTGCAAAGAAAGCCATACAGGCAGTGCAAGTTAGCTAGTCCAGCAGCGCGAGTTGCCGAAAGAAATTTGTATCAGTTGTCGAAGGCCAAATCTGAGTCCAAGAGACAAAGTGAAAATTTTCGAGAGGCAAAAGGGAGGCTAGATGGCCCAATTGGAGGTAGATCCAAGGTTGTGCGTATTGCCCTGAGCCAGAAATGTGAATTCCAAGCAGAGTGCGAGTTTGCTAGTGTGGGGTTCGAGCAAGCCAGCAGAAGCTGAGTTGATTGTAGAGGGAGAAAATCTTCTCCAAATAATTTTGCTAGTATATTTGTCAGAGGATTGCCAGTTGGGCATCCAGATTATTGTACTCTCAAAATTTGTTGCATAATAATAAAATAAACCCTCATCTGTTGCACCGGTTTTCCCTTCGGGGTTTTTCCAGGGACTTTTAGTCCAAAATAATTGTGTCGATATTTATGTGTGTGCATCTATTTCTCAATTCCTTATTTAAATTTTGCAACATACTTTTATGTGAAGAATTGCAATGTGGTTTATATGTTATTTGTCGTAAAACAAATAAACTATTAATCAGTTAAGAATAAACTCCAGTTGTTGCAATTTGAGGAATTTCACACCCTTACTCCGAGCATTTGTCCTTTATCTCTTAAATTGCCCTAAAGACTCCACCACCCAAGTAGGAATCAGGATTAGGCACTGGCAAGCTTTGTATTGATCAAAAACTAACCATTTTCCTTCTTTTCTATTTTTCTAAGCCTTTTAAGGCAAGCCGCTAGGGCTGAATTAATTTTGGGCACCTATTAACGAATATTTGTGGTAATAAAACCTAAGTTTTATCATGGTGATCATTTTAACTCAAAATCTAGCCGTTTGCATGGTAAAACTTCCCCTTGCAGGGTTGATGTCATCCTTCTCTAGACATTTTTATGTCGTAGAAACCCTGACCCTAGTAGAGCTTCAACTTAAGGCTTAATTGGAGTATTTGTTTTATTATTTTGTTGATCTTATCTTTTAGTAAACCTTTTCTTTGACTCATATGTGCCTAAGTACTCCTTTGTTGCTACATATCAAGAAACCCTAGGTCATATAAGCCTTTGCTAATCCTGGTGAATGACACTATTCCTTATCAAAGAGTCTTGAGCCTTTGCCCATAATTGAGTATCCCCACCTAGCCTATGCTTTTATCACCTTTAGCCATATAACATAGAATATCCTCTTCGGTGATCATTGGGAAGCCTCCCTTGTGGTGAAATTCCAATAAAGAGTGAGACGAAGATTGTTGAGGTTACAATGGCTATCTACCTAATTGTTGCAGTAGGGTCTGGCCCTTGCCTTGTGAGTCCCCTCACAAGGCCTGCTAAATGTTGAGGCAACAGGACCCCACACAAAATTATTTGGATGAACACTCACTTGTTGTTAGCATTATTGTTTAGAGTTATTTGCAACTAGTTGTATGCCTTGGGTACCATAGACTATGTTCCCTAGTTTTGTGTTGTTAGCGACTATTTGCTTGAAGCTATTTTAACAAAATCCGCCCGATTTTTAGTTTTGATTAGTTTTTGCTAGTGTTTGCAATCATTGCATGTGCAACCTGCCTTTTTTCTATTAAAGCAACGTATACAAAGTTTTTATCATTAACTAACCAAAGCTTCAACATCAAAAAGAAAAATTGAGAGAATAAAGATGTTTATCCACTTCGCATCTACGAAAAAGATATTTTGAATGAAAAATAAATAAATAGGCAGAAGCTTCATCCAAATATTGTAACTCCACAACACAATAAGACATCACAATATTGTAGCTCTACAACACCACAAACAAACCAATCAGATTTTTTGAATAACGAAAGGATGCTCTACAACGTGGAGTCTACAAACACCCCCACCACCCCCCAAAACAAGCTCCACCTTTCAAACTCAACACATCACAAGCTCGCAAAAGCAGTCATCGCTCAATACCATGTGGGATTTCATAGCACATGTGCACAAGACAAAACACAAGAAATTAATTGTCCACTAAATTCACTTTTAGCTTTGCTTTCAACACACATGCCCACATCTAAAATGGCCCTTTTGTATTCTAACAATATTGATTGTGAAAAGGATGGTGTATAGGAAATTCGTCTTGTGTGAGCATACACACAACAAATTTAAGGGTTGGAACTTGGAACCCACACACAACAAATTTAGGGGTTGGAACTTG
Organism: Pinus tabuliformis; assembly: GCA_031772625.1. Classification (NCBI taxonomy): domain Eukaryota; kingdom Viridiplantae; phylum Streptophyta; class Pinopsida; order Pinales; family Pinaceae; genus Pinus; species Pinus tabuliformis. The sequence continues at coordinate 58,128,041 of CM062809.1, forward strand.
GAACCCTCTTTAGATACATTAATATATTGTATTATTTGTATTGGTCTAACTATTGTTTATTAGATATCTAATAGATTTTGTCTGCTAAGTCATGAAATATAAAATGATTTTTTCAAATAAATATTGTATACAAACAAATCAGTGTACCTTGTTTGGACATTTTGAGATATGCCCTGTCTACAAGGCTTCCTATTGGGATTAAGAACTAGAATTGTCCATCATTGGCCTGTTCATAGATGAGCATCCTCATTCGATGGAGGGGGCTTATTTTTATTTTCATTATATTGTTAGTGGTAATTTAATCTACTAAAAAATGATTAATACCCTTATGTAATCACACTGGATCTCATCGGTAATCTTGCTATATTCTACATAGTTGTGTTGTACTCTGAAGCTACGTTAGCTCAAACAAAAAAAAATGCTATCTTAAAATTAAATCATTTCTTGAGCAAGGACTTCACGTTGGACAAGAACACTAATGCCTCTTCATTTTCACATCAATTGGTATAAGCATTGTACACTTGCCGGCAGAAACTTTGAGATTCTAGCCACTGATAGATCGAGACCATTACTGATACTCGTAGAAACTCTGAGATATACTGCTCCGGGTTGCCTGTTTGGCGCAGTTTGGTCAGCTCTCTGAAATGGGCCTCTATATCTCTTTGGTCAAAACGCTCCACCACCCTCCTGGTGAAGTCCTCATAACAAGCCACATTGGTATGCCCTAGGGTGGCCAAGCTATGAAACCACCAGTCATGGGCTTCCCCCTCCATGTCCAACGTGACCATCTTGATGGCTTCCTGTTCTATCATCCGGTTGAGTTGGAAGTAGGTGTCCATCTTCTCAACCCAAGCCCTAGCCGTGCACTTGGCAGTGCCATCGAAAGTAGGGAAGTACATCCTCCCTATGGTCCTTTTCAGCTCATAGTTTTGGGTTCCCTGTCCTCCATAACCCTTGTTCTTCTCACTCTGCTTGAGCTTGCAGAAATCTCTGAAAGAGAGTGCTTCCCTAAAGTCTACATCCATAGACTGCCACTCTCTGAAATAGTCTCCCATCTGAATGGGGTCTTCACCCCTTGCAAGTTTGATTTGTGCCACTAGTACGAAAGAGAGCAGTGTGGCACGAGTTGGCCCACTAGCTGATGGGTGTTGCACTGTTGGTGACTGGTGATTGAATGGCTGAGAGGCTCCAGAAGTTTCCCCAAACAGAAACCCTCTAGGAGTGGTCCTCTCTCTGTTCTGCAGCTTTATCTCTTCCAACATATCTTTCTGACCCTTGGCTAAGTCACTCAGGACTCTTAGGAGGTTGTCGAAAGCCATCTCTTCCCTGCTCTAGGGTTCCACCATGTCCTCCTCTTTTACCACTGCCTTCCATCTATCCTCAGTGTCTGGAGTAATCTCCAACTCTCTTTCTCTGCTCTATTACCTCTGCCTTTGGTATGTGATGTTCTGTTGGTCTCCTTCTCTCATAGGAGAAAGTCCCCACAGCTGAGCCAAGAACTAGGTTCCGATACCACTGTAATGTTCCTAAATAGGAATACAAGTGATATAAAGCATATAATCTGTGCAACAAAATATAAAAACGAAATACACATTAAACACCCATGGAAATGTTGTAAATAAGGAACTGTTGAGCCATTTTATTACTTCTTTGAGGGCAAAATACAATGGATAATAGAATGGTGCACCTAGGCTTGTCTCAATGGACAAGCATGACCAAACCCAGGTGAGAAACCGTTGAACCGATGACTTCTCCAACTGCTACACCAATCTGCACTGCGCTGCCAAAAAAACTGCTTTTTCTGCTAAGTTCTAATGGCTAGAAAGTCCACTTCCTGTGCTCAGAAAATTATAAGATTTTAACCCCAAACTCCTTGGCCTAAACCCAGGAAAACCCACGAAAAAATTTAGCTGGTTTAGAATTCTAAAATTCGACCCCCAAGGAGCCCAAATTCAGTTGCAACTGCGAAACTCGGCCTGCTGGAATCTGCCTGTAAATCCTCCCGGAAATAGTCTCAAAGTGTTGGGCTGACCCCTATAAATCCCTTGACTTCCCGAATGGGCTTCCAGCCTGTAGCACCTGCTCCTAAGCTCCACGAAAATGTTGGACTGGCCCTCTACGCTGTCCCCAAGCCCAATGATTCGAATTGTTGGGATGCTGGCTCTACTCGATCCAAAACTCACAAGAAATGTTGGTTTACCACTGCTCTCCCAATCCTCTAACTCTCCCGCCAATTGTCTGATCAATGATGGCTCCAACTCCTCCTACATATTCTCCAGTTAGCCAGAAATACGCACTCCCTGTTTGTGGCTGAATGGTAGTGTTGTAACACACTCCTGGATCTCCTAAAATGCTTATGGAACTGCCTCCCTAGGGCGGGCATGGAAGGTCCCCCGAAGGAAAGGTTGAATCTCCTGCTTGAGAGATTTGTGGCTAAACAGTCGGTTGACTCAACTAAACAGCAGAGCGAACAGTCAAGTAATTTCGATTTGCAAGGTGTAAGAATGAATCCAAATGAGAGCTTCCTCCTCCTTTTAACTCCTTGGGCCTTCCTTGCCTCATGTGGGCCCCTCCATCCAACTATTCGACTTCCCTCCAAGCCATTCGAATGGCCTAGTTTGAATTCACATGTGGGTGGTCCCCACATTCCACTAGCAGCCAAATAAAGTCAAATTTCCTCCTAAGTCCCTAAGTTGAAAATGTTGGGTTATTTTCCTTAGCCAAAATTGTGTAGCAACACCCTGTTACAAATGTATTTGAGAAGGGACATGACAGTCCTCCCCTCCAAAATGTTACTTGCCCTCAAGCAACCTCAAAGCTGGGTGCTCCAAAATATGCTCACCCTCCTAGGTGGCATCCTCATCTGGCAAGTTCTTCCAACGCACCAAGAACTCCCTGATGGTCCTGCTCCTCAGTTTCCTTTCCTTGCTTTCCAAGATGGCCTCAAGTTCCAAAACCAAGTGACCCTCATCATCCAGTGGGGATAAATCTATTGTTGTTGTCACCTGTTGTCCCAGCACCTTTTTAAGGCATAAGACATGAAATACATTGTGGATCCTGCTCCTCGGAGGCAGCTCTAGCTCATAGGCCACCTCCCCAACTTGTCTAATCACCCGGTATGGCCCATAGAAACGCGGTTGTAGCTTCTCGGCCCCATTCTGCTTCAGCGTGGACTGCCTATAAGGCTGTAGCCAGAGGTACACCAAGTCCCCCTCCTCAAAAATGCCACTTTATCCTATGTCGGTCTGCGTACACCTTCTGCTCGTTTTGGGTTGTCACCAAATTATCCTTGAGAACCTTGAGGATGTCTTGGCTCTCTTGGACCCAATCTTTGGCCTTTGGGGCCGGGCTATCTCCAAAAACAATGTTAGCAAAAGATAATGCATCATATCCATATAAAGCACGGAAAGGAATCATACCAATGGACATGTCGTGGGTGGTGTTGTAACAGTACTCGCCCAGATGCAACCACCGAATCCAAGCCCTCTGCTGACCAGTCACGTAGTTCCTCAGGTACCCCTCCAACCACTAATTAACCCTCTCGGTCTAGCCATCTGTCTAAGGGTGGTAGCTGGTGCTAGGAGTGAGCTCAGTCCCAACCAATCTGAAAAGTTCCTGCCAAAAACCTCCCATGAACCTGCTGTCCCTGTCACTCACAATGTTCTTAGGGAGCCCGTGCAATCGAAAATCTCCCGAAAGAACAATTCTGCAACCTGTGCAGTCGTGTATCTAGTGGGGATGGCGAAAAAGTGGGCATATTTGGTCAACCTGTCGACCACTACATAGATGCAGTCCTTCCCCTGCACTGTGGGGAGCCCTGTGATGAAATCCATAGATATACTTTCCCATTTCCCCTTGGGGATGGGAAGTGGTTGTAGCAATCCTGCAGGGTGAATCAACTCCCCCTTGTTCCGTTAACATGCCTCACACTCCTGTACGTGCTTCAGCACGTCCCCCTTGAGGCCCTTCCACATGAATCTCTCCCTGACTGCCATATATGTTTTCTGGAACCCCTGGTGCCCAGATAATGGCAAGTCATGTGCTGCCTAGAGCACACTCTCTCTCAACTACGAGTTGGGTACCAGGAAATGCGCCCCTTGTAATAGATAACCTCATCCATCACTCGATAACGCTCATCTACATGGGTACCCTCCAAGACCTCACATGCCCTCCAGTATTTGGAGTACTCTACCAATAGTTAAGCCTTCCAATCATGGCAGATGCTCATGAGGGATAAACAAGCTGGTCTCTGATATAGAGCATCAGCAACCACATTATGCTTTCCCCGCACATACTCTATGTCGAAATCATAGAACTGCACCTTGCTAATCCATCTCTGTTGCCTATCATTGAGGCCCTACTGTTGTGATCAATCTTCACTCGAAACCTATTGCCCACCAAGTGTTGTCGAAATTTGGCCAATGCATGCCTGATGGCCAGCATCTCTTTGTCATATATGGAATATGACAGCTCATGTGGTAGGAGCTTCTGACTCTCGAAAGCAATGGGATGCCCATCCTATGACAAAACTGCTCCAACTCCCACCCCTGATGCATCACACTCCACAGTGAAAGGCTGGGAAAAATTTGGAAGTGTTAAGACCGAGCAACTCCTCATCACCTTCTTGAGGTGATCAAAGGCAACCTGTGCTCCATCAAACCATGCGAAAGCCCCTCTCTTGGTCAAATCAGTCAAGGGTGTTGCCAATTGTGAGAACCCCTTGACAAACTTCCTGTAGTACGTGCAAATGCCCAAGAAACCCCTCCCCGCATCACATCTCTGTTGATTTGTGGTAGCATTGGATGTGCTCTAGCCATGAAAATTGGTGGAGAGGTTAAAGAACATGAGATCGCCAAAACCCAGAAATGGTTTGGGGAAATTCCACCTGGATAGAGAGATATTAAAATAATTAATATTTTTAATGGGGTTCCTAAGTCTAAACTTAGGAAAATTAAAATATTAATGGGTATTAATATAAAACTCGGTGAGAATGTTCTAAATGACATGGATCAAGCCAAATCTAATCTTAGCCGGTGATTAGAGACTTAATCTCGGCCATTGAAGACTCAACAAGAAAAGTATAAGACAAGGCTTGAGGGTCATTTGGAGATACACCAAGATTGATCAGTGAGTTCGATTTTTCTGGAGCGGGGTTCGTTGAGAAAATTCGAACAAGTGATCTGAATTGCAGCAAGGGGCAGTGAGTACATAGTAGAGAGGCAGAGATAGTGCCAGAGGGTCAGCGCAGTGACTGAGGCAAAGGCAGCAAGAGCCATGCAGAGGTAGCTAGAGACTACGCAGAGGCTGAGGGACCTGCATGGGTGAAGCAAAGGGCCAGAGAGCTGATGCAAAGAGGCAGAAGGTTAACGCAGAGGGTTCTAGAGCTACGTAAAGGCTAGCAAGGCTGACGCGGAGCCTAGGAATTTCTAACGTGTCAGGCTTAGAAATTTCAACATGGTATCAAGGCATCGCAGATCACAGGAGAACTGAAGGCACCAGCGTAATCAGAAGTATTTGCAGCAGTAGCAACTGTCCCGAGAGACAGAGTTGCTCCTAAGCAAAAAGAAACAGAGAAGGAGTGACGCAGAGGGCCTGCGTCATCATTTCGAGCCAGAGAGAGGGCCAACGCAAAGGCAAAGAGAGGCAGAAGAGGCTCATGAAGAGCCACGTCATCCTACTTAGTCAGGTAGGCTTGACGCAGTTGGCCAGAGGAGTGATTCAGCCTTTGCGGGGATTGCGCCACGCTGGAAGGCTCAATTTCTTCAGTTGTTGGGGCATAGGGAGTTGTGGGCAGATTGTGGATTAAGACACTGGTGGAGTGCTATTGTTGTCGAAGCAGAATAGTACCTAAGGGGACATAACCAAGGTAGAGGAAGTCGTTGCCTTGACGGATTTCTAGCCAAGAAATCCAGATCCGAGTTGCAATTGCAAAGAGGATCGGAGAGGAGCGGATTGACAATTGGCAGGAAGATTTCCAGTAGGGAAATCGAGACTCAGAGGGAACCTAGGAGAGAACTTCCAAGAGGGAAGTCGAGACCCAGAGGGAGTCCACAAGAGGAGCAGAGATGGCAATGAACGGACTGAGGGATCAGGACAGGTTGGATAGGGCCTCCAACTTTGTCATCTAGAACGCCAGGATCCTGTCTGTTATGGATAGACATCGCATCAAGGGCTTCGCCTTGAGAACCGTGGTTATCCCAGTAGACCCAGCTAATAATGAGAAGTATGAGGATGCAATGGCAAAGGCAAAGTGCATAATCCTTGATGGGGTCAAGGATCATGTCATACCACATATTGTCGAGAAGAACACAGCAAAGGAGATGTGAGATACTTTGACAACATTGTATCAGGGCACTTCCGTGCCGCAGAAGATGCTATTAGAGAATCAGTTGCGGTCATATCAAATGCAGAAGTGGGACTAGATAGATCTATACCTCCTCAGATTGCAAGGGATTCAGGACCAACTTACTTCCATAGGGGCCACATCGGATCAGGAGTTCATGGTGAGGACCACCTTGAATGCAGCCTCCAAGGAGTGGGAGACATTTGTCCAAGGCATCTTGGGCTTAGCTATTCTTCTAGGATAGGAAGAGATGTGGGTAGCTCTTTGCCAAGAAGAGATCAGACGGTTGACCAAGGCAGGAAGTAGCAACAAAGGAGGTCGAATCAAGAAAAAGGAGGAGGAGGATGCAGCTCTGGCATCTGCGGGACGACGGGGGAAGAGGAAGAAGAAGGACATCTCCAAATTGAAGTGCTCCCATTGTGGGGACCTGGGTCATTATGCAACCCAGTATCCCATGAAGAAGAATAAGGGAGAGGCTTCTGACTCCAAGGCAACTCCAGCGAAGGCGGAGAAAGAAGTCGAGACAGATGTGTTGGAAATAATACTGAGAGGGGGGGGTGAATCAGTATTATCTAATTCTTTTAATGAACCTTCCTTATTTGATCTTTGAATTATTTTTGCATGTCAGTACCATAAAATAATGTGCATGAACAAAGAAAACAGATAGTCACACCAAAGAACACAAGATGTAAGGTGCAAACCCAATGTGGGTGAAAACCACCTGCTGCAATATGTCTCTATCTTCTTTCAAATTAGAAACTTCTTTTACAATGGTTTTGTACTGGTGCAGTCCTTTACCAGTACGCAGGCTACAACCTGCAGAGAGCTACAACTCTCTCTCGTTTTCCAGTCTCTCCTGGAAGGGAGTTACAACCCCCTACTTCTTTTCTTACAAGGACCACTTTTCATAAATTTTCAAACTGGATCCATAAGCATCAATTGATCATCAAGTATGAGAGAATCACCCAATCCACTGTAGTAACCAGATCAACAGTAATAGGACCAAACCCAGAACACAACAATGATAAACAAAGATTTTAAGAGAAGGAAGCACCCTGCTCCACTGCTTGCCTGCTTCCCGGACTCACCCTGCTCAACTGCTAGCCTGCGTCCCGGACTCACCCTGCTCAACTGCTAGCCTGCGTCCCGGACGCACCCTGCTCAACTGCTAGCCTGCGTCCCTCGCTCTGAGTCTATTGAACTGCCTGCGTCCCGGCGCACCTGAACCCTTCTGCGCCTGCGTCCCGGCGCACCTGAACCCTTCTGCGCCTGCAACCCGGCGCACCTGAACCCTTACTGCACCTGCGTCCCTCCGGGCATAGATGATTTCAAGACTTCAGAAGTAACCCAGACAGTCAGATCTACAGATCTGAACATGCGCCGAAGAGATCTCGGTCCATCAGTAGATTCGCCTTGTTTAGATCTAGACCAGATCTAGCCCTCATAAGATATTCAACCAAAACCATGCATAAACCAAATGATCTCCTTTGCTTTATATAGGCAAGCTCCTCCTCAAATCATGGAACAATACCACGAGCCGACACCTTAATAACACAATACCGTCGGCTAGATACCAAGAGTAAAACACAAGAAACCCCCACGTGAGCTTTTCTCTGCCTTGAAATGTGTGCACTGGGTGGACGCACCTCCTGAATGGCTGGCCTGCATCTCTGGACGCGGTCCCTGCAAGGTGTACCTGCGGGTACGCACCTTCTGAACAGTTTTCCTGCGTCCTTCTTATTTTTCAATAAATTAAGAGCCTTGTCACGGGAGTTGCCATCAAGTACAACATCTGTAACATATAGCCATACCAGAAACATAATGCCAACAATCTCCCCCTTTGGACTTGATGGCAACCTCACAAACTTCAGCTTCATTCTCCCCCTTTGACATCAAGGGCAAAGGGGTATACTCCCCCTAAGATCATGCTCTCCCTGAAAAAGAACCAGATCTGCAACAAAGAACCATAATCCACCATGAAAGAGATAGAGACATATTGCAGCTATTTCCAAGATCTCCTTCTGACCATCCTCCATAATGCCAACAATGCATTATATGCTCCCCCTGAACCTGTGAGCCAACCATGACTGAACCATTTCCTGAGTCTGTTCTGCTCCCCCTGAGTCTGAGCCAACCATGACTGAACCTGAGTCTGTTCTGCTGCCCTTTCTTCATATACGCGACTTTGCAGCCTGTAACTCGCGTATATACGCGACTTGTCTTCATTATATCAGCGTATGCAAGATGGAATACTGAATTTCATCACTTTCAGATTCCCCTGTGTCTGTTATGTCCGCTGTCTGAATTATGCCACACCTTTCTGTCTCTGTCTTCTTCAATTCCTGCAACTGTGATGATGTATGGTCCTTTTGTTTTGAATTTTGAAATCTACTCCTGCATTCCCTTGCTTTATGCCCATAGTTGTTGCATGTATAACATCTTACATTTTTCATGTTCCTTCCATCACAATCAATTGCTTTGTGTCCATATGCATTGCAGGCAAAACAATATCCTCTGAAATACCTGGGATGCGATGATCTTTCTTGAACCATTCTACTTCTACATCTGGCTGCAATATGTCCAAAATTATGACATACATAACATTCAACATTTTTCAGTGGAGGAAATAATCGTCTATCACGTCCATAGTTAGGAGTAAAGGATCTTCCTTGAGGAATTTCTTTCCTTGGTTGTTCCTTGTTGAGCATTTCAGATTTCTCATTAGAGTTTCTTGCCTCACCTTGTGAACTAGATTCACCTTCAACATATTCGTGAAAACCAAGACCAGTCTTGATAGCAGGAGACCTTTGACTATTAAGAATATCATCCAAGACTTTAGTACTATCTTGAAATCGTAAAAGCTTATCTTTTTCTTCTATTTTACCTTTCAAGATATTTACCTCAACTTGATGTTGTTCTTCCTTTTTCAGATATTGATTCCTTAGGTCTTCTTCAGCTTTTCTTCCTTCTTCCACTTGTCGCTTTAGTTTGGTCACTTCATGTTCTTGATCTTCAAGATCTTCTCTGTTCTGTTCTGTTGATTTTTTAAGATCTTCTTTTAGAGAGAGGATCTTTGATTCAAGTTTCTGAATAGTTGTACTCTGATCCTTTACTATATCCTGCAATTGCTCCCTTACCCTGATTTCTGTCTCCAATTGTTCTTTTAATTTGGCAACTTCTTCAGTTTCTGCATTCTTCTCTTCATGTGCCATGAGACTTTTAATATCTTCGCTATTATTGGATGAAGCATTCTTCTTCTTATGTGCCATGAGACTTCTAATATCTTCACTATCATTGAATGAACTTTTAATATGGGTATAATAGCTTCTACCATCTTCTTCAGATATCTTTCCTTTGTTATGAGGACATCTAGCAGCATAGTGACCAACTCTACCACATAGAAAACATTTGAAAGTTAGCTTACCTTTGAACCGTCCAGTTCCCCGTTCAAGATTCTTGACAAAATTTACCTCATCTTCTTCCTCTGACACTTCGAATGCGGCCTCTGGTGGTACCTCTTGTCGCATTTCAAAAGCAGTTAAGATCCCATGAAGTTGTGACATGGTGATTTTCTGCACATTCTCCTTTTCTTCTATGGCAGATACTTTAGAACCAAATTTAGCAGACAAAGATCTCAAAACTTTTTCAATTAAGACAACTTCCTCAAATTCTTCACCCAGATCCCTCATACAATTCACTATCTCATCCATACGCAGGAAATAATTAGCTATGCTTTCATTATTACGCATCTTAAGAGTTTCATACCGGATTCTGAGAGTTTGAAGCTTTGCTCTTTTTACCTGATCATCTCCTTCGTAGCTTGTGACGATTTTGTCCCATATTTCCTTAGCTGATTTGAAATGCATGATCTTCATAAATTCTGATTGAGTCAAACTACTCAATAAGACAGTAACAGCTTTGGCATTGAGCTCATATTGCTTTTTCTCTGTTGGATCTGTAGGAGTTGCTGATGGGAATTTGTATCCTCCTTCTACGATTCCCCAAACTTCTGCTCCAAGTGATTGTAGATATGCAGTGGTTCTTATCTTCCAGTGAGTAAAATTGTTCTCGTCAAAGACTGGTGGCCTGATGTGTGCTTCTCTTTCTGGATTAGCCATTCTGATGGATCTTTTCCTTCAAACGATCAAGCTTCCTCAGAAGGACCTGCTCTGATTCCAATTGTTGGAAATAATACTGAGAGGGGGGGGGGGGGGTGAATCAGTATTATCTAATTCTTTTAATGAACCTTCCTTATTTGATCTTTGAATTATTTTTGCATGTCAGTACCATAAAATAATGTGCATGAACAAAGAAAACAGATAGTCACACCAAAGAACACAAGATGTAAGGTGGAAACCCAATGTGGGTGAAAACCACCTGCTGCAATATGTCTCTATCTTCTTTCAAATTAGAAACTTCTTTTACAATGGTTTTGTACTGGTGCAGTCCTTTACCAGTACGCAGGCTACAACCTGCAGAGAGCTACAACTCTCTCTCGTTTTCCAGTCTCTCCTGGAAGGGAGTTACAACCCCCTACTTCTTTTCTTACAAGGACCACTTTTCATAAATTTTCAAACTGGATCCATAAGCATCAATTGATCATCAAGTATGAGAGAATCACCCAATCCACTGTAGTAACCAGATCAACAGTAATAGGACCAAACCCAGAACACAACAATGATAAACAAAGATTTTAAGAGAAGGAAGCACCCTGCTCCACTGCTTGCCTGCTTCCCGGACTCACCCTGCTCAACTGCTAGCCTGCGTCCCGGACTCACCCTGCTCAACTGCTAGCCTGCGTCCCCCGCTCTGAGTCTATTGAACTGCCTGCGTCCCAGCGCACCTGAACCCTTCTGCGCCTGCGTCCCGGCGCACCTGAACCCTTCTGCGCCTGCGTCCCGGCGCACCTGAACCCTTACTGCACCTGCGTCCCTCCGGGCATAGATGATTTCAAGACTTCAGAAGTAACCCAGACAGTCAGATCTACAGATCTGAACATGCGCCGAAGAGATCTCGGTCCATCAGTAGATTCGCCTTGTTTAGATCTAGACCAGATCTAGCCCTCATAAGATATTCAACCAAAACCATGCATAAACCAAATGATCTCCTTTGCTTTATATAGGCAAGCTCCTCCTCAAATCATGGAACAATACCACGAGCCGACACCTTAATAACACAATACCGTCGGCTAGATACCAAGAGTAAAACACAAGAAACCCCCACGTGAGCTTTTCTCTGCCTTGAAATGTGTGCACTGGGTGGACGCACCTCCTGAATGGCTGGCCTGCATCTCTGGACACGGTCCCTGCAAGGTGTACCTGCGGGTACGCACCTTCTGAACAGTTTTCCTGCGTCCTTCTTATTTTTCAATAAATTGAGAGCCTTGTCACGGGAGTTGCCATCAAGTACAACATCTGTAACATATAGCCATACCAGAAACATAATGCCAACAAGATGACCACTGTGCCATGAGTGCTCATGCACCTCTAGAGAAGAGGTCGGGTGACATCGCACTGTATTCAGGAGAATTACAAAAGATGAGGGGCGGGATCCAAGAGGTACCCAAACTCTTAGATCATATCCAGCTACGGGAGCCTAGAATGACAGTAACAGGATGACGGATGTTGGTAGAAGCAAGATGCGATGGAGCGACAAGGTAGTGCTAGAGTGCAGAGGTCTGTAGCAGCGCAGTGGGGGTTGCAGCAGTGCGAGAGGCATAGAGATGGTTGCAGCAGTGCAGAGAGGCATAAAGGTGGTTGCAACAGTGCGAGAGGTACAGAGGTGTTTGCAGCAGCGCAGAGGGAGCACAGGATAGCAGCAGAGGTAGCTTCAAGCTTCAGCATCGGGAGGCTTCCGAACTGACAAGGATGTTAGTATTTGGGTAGATCAGTTACTTACTTCTCACTAACTGAGTTGCAGTGCAACAGTTAGCAGTGGTAGTGCTACAGGCAGCATGATGCAGCATCTTGAGAGGGAGTTGCAGTATAGATGTAGCAGTGGCAGTGGCAGAGCCATGGGAAACAATACAGGAGGCAGCAGTGCAGTGGATGTAGGGCAGCAGGCCCAACATCAGCATAGGTACCGGTGTTGGAGGATCAATGTGATGTTCAGTGGTGAAGCATTACTAGAGCACATTCCTCGCTAAGAGGGAGTGTTGATGTGTGGTAGCATCGGATGTGCTCTAACCATGAAAATTGATAGAGAAGCTAAAGCGCACGAGATCTCCAAGACCCAGAAATGGTTTGGGGAAATTCCACCCTGATAGAGAGATATTAAAATAATTAATATTTTTAATGGGGTTCCTAAGTCTAAACTTAAGAAAATTAAAATATTAATGGGCGTTAATATAAAACTGGGTGAGAATGTTCTAAATGACATGGATCAAGCCAAATCTAATCTTAGCTGTTGATTAGAGACTTACTCTCAGTCGTTGAAGACTCAATAGGAAAAGTATAAGAGGAGGCTTGAGGGCCAATTGGAGATACACCAAGATTGATCAGTCAATTTGATTTTCTGGAGCGGGGTTTGCTGAGAAAATTTGAACAAGTGATCTAAGTTGCAACGAGGGCAGTGAGTACATAGCAGAGAGGCAGAGATAGTGCCAAAGGGTCAGAGCAATGACTGAGGAGGCTACACAGAGGCAGCAGGAGCCACGCAAAGGCAGCTAGAGACTGCGCAAATGTTGAGGGGCCTACGTGGGTGACACGGAGGGCCAGAGAGCTGACACAAAGAGGGAGAAGGCTGACGCAGAGGGTTCTAGAGCTACGTAGAGGCTAGCAAGGCTAACGCAAAGCCTTGGAGAAGCGTCAGAAGGATTTTCGTGGGGCAGACTAGTGCTGAGAACCTGCATATCTGTCTCCGAGAAGAGGTATTACTGCCATGTAAAAATCTCTGTTGGGTGAGCCAGTTTGGCACCCTAGTTGTACTCAGAACTGCTGCACCAGTTTTCCCACATTGGGTTTTTCCGGGGACGATTGTCCAAAAATAACTGTCCCTTGTGTGTTTGTTTATTATTTCAGTTGATGATCTATATATGAGTTGAGACTGCATTTGTGTTTATTTTCAGTATTTATATGGATAAATAACTTGTTAAGGAATAAACAAGTAGGTGAAATAAACCAAATAATGCAGTAGGAATTTCTGACATGTATTAGAGCATTGCAGATCACAGGAGAATTGAAGGCAGCAGCGTAATCAGAAGTATTTGCAACAGTAGCAATTGTCCCGAGAGACAGAATTGCTCCTAAGCAGAAAGCAGCATAGGAGTGATGCAGGCCTCGTAGAGGGCTTGCGTCATCATTTCGAGCCAGAGAGAGGGCCAGCACAGAGGCAGAGAGAGGCAGAAGAGGCTCACGAAGAGCAATGTCATCCTACTCAGTCAGGTAGGCTTGAAGCAGTTGGCCAGAGGAATGATTCAGCCTTTGCGAGGATTGCGCAGAGCTAGAAGGCTCAGTTTCATCAATTGTTGGGGCATAGGGAGTTGTGGGCAGATTGTGGATTACGAAGCTAGTGGGGTGTTGTTAATGTCGAACTAGAACAGTACCTAACGGGACAGAACCAAGGTAGAGGGAGTCGCTGCCTTGACAAATTTCTAGCAAAGAAATTCAAATCCGAGATGCAGTTGCAAAGAGGAGCGGATCGACAGTTGGCGAGAAGATTTCCAGTAGGGAAATCGAGACTCAGAGGGAGTCTAGGAGAGAACTTCCAAGAGGGAAGTCGAGACTCAGAGAGAGTCCAAAAGAGGAGCGGAGATGGCAATGAACGGACTGAGGGATCAAGATGGGTTGGACGGGGCCTCCAACTTTGTCATCTGGAAGGCCATGATCCTGTCTGTTCTGGATAGACATCACATCAAGGGCTTCGCCTTGAGAACTGTGGCTATCCCAGTAGATCCAGCTCATAATGAGAAGTATGAGGATGCAATGGCGAAGGCAAAGTGCATAATCCTTGATGGGGTCAAGGATCATGTCATACCACATATTGCCGAGAAGAACACGGCAAAGGAGATGTGGGATACTTTGATGACATTGTATCAGGGCACTTTTGTGCAGCGGAAGATGCTATTAGAGAATCAGCTGTGGTCGTATCAAATGCAAAAGGGGGAGCAGATAGATCTATACCTCCTCAGATTGGAGGAGATTCGGGACCAACTTACTTCCATTGGGGCCACACCGGATCAGGAGTTCATGGTGAGCACCGCCTTGAATGCAGTCTTCGAGGAGTGGGAAACATTTGTCCAAGGCATTTTTGGGTAGAGCTATTCTTCCAGGATGGGAAGAAATGTGGGCAGCTCTTCGCCAAGAAGAGATCAGACAGTTGACCAAGGCAGGAAGTAGCAGCAAAGGAGGTCGAATCAAGAAAGAGGAGGAGGAAGATGTGGCTCTGGCATTTGCAGGACAGCAGGGGAAGAGGAAGAAGAAGGACATCTCCAAAGTGAAGTGCTTCCATTGTGGGGACCTAGGTCATTGTGCAACCCAATGTCACAGGAAGAAGAATAAGGGAGAGGCTTCTGACTCCAAGGCAACTTGGGCTAAGGCGGAGAAAGAAGTCAAGACAGATGACGACTGTGCCATGAGTGCTCATGCACCTCTAGAGAAGAGGTGGGGTGACATCGCGCTGTAGTCAGGAGGACTACAGAAGATGAGGGGCAGGATCCTTGAGGTACCCAAACTCTTGGATCATATCCGACTACGGGAGCCTCGAATGACAGTAGCAGGATGACAGATGTGGGTAGAAGCAAGATGCGATGGAGCGACAAGGCAGTGCTAGAGTGCAGAGGTCTGTAGTAGCGCAGTGGGGGTTGCAGTAGTGCGAGAGGCACAGAGATGGTTGTAGCAGTGCAGAGAGGCACAGAGGTGGTTGCAGCAGTGCGAGAGGCACAAAGGTGTTTGCAGCAGCGCAGAGGCAGCAGAGGGAGCACAGGATAGCAGCAAAGGTAGCTTCAGCATCAGGAGGCTTCCGAACTGACAAGGATGTCAGTATTTGGGTAGATCAGTTACTTCTCAATAACTGAGTTGCAGTGCAATAGTTAGCAGTGGTAGTGCCATAGGCAGCACGATGCAGCATGTTGAGAGGTAGCTACAGTAAAGATGTAGCAGTGGCAGTGGCAGAGCCATGGGCAACAGTACAAGAGGAAACAATGCAGTGGATGAAGGGCAGCAGGCCCAGCATCAGCACAGGTATCACTGCTAGAGGATCAGTGTGATGTTCAGTGGTGGAGCATTACTAGAGCACATTCCTCGCTAAGAGGGTGTGTTGATTTGTGGTAGCATCGGATGTGCTCTAGCCATGAAAATTGGTGGAGAGGCTAAAGCACATGAGATCTCCAAGACCCAGAAATGGTTTGGGGAAATTCCACCCAGTTACAGAGACATAAAATAATTAATATTTTTAATGGGGTTCCTAAGTCTAAACTTAGGAAAATTAAAATATTAATGGGTAATTAATATAAAACTGGGTGAAGATGTTCTAAATGACATGGATCAAGCCAAATCTAATCTTAGCCGTTGATTAGAGACTTAATCTCGGTCGTTGAAGACTCAACAGGAAAAGTATATGAGGAAGCTTGAGGGTCAGTTGGAGATACACCAAGATTGATCAGTCAATTCGATTTTCTGGAACGGGATTGCTAAGAAAATTCGAACAAGTGACCTGAGTCGCAGCGAGGGGCAATGAATAGATAGCAGAGAGGCAGAGATAGTGGCAAAGGGTCAGCGCAGTGACTGAGGAGGCTACGCAGAGGCAGCTAGAGACTGCGCAGAGACTAAGGGGCCTGCATGGTTGACGCAGAGGGCCAAAGAGCTGACGCAGAGAGGCAGAAGGCTAACGCAAAGGGTTCTAGAGCTATGCAGAGGCTAGCAGGCTGACGCAGAGAGGCAGAAGGCTGACGCAGAGGGTTCTAGAGCTACGCAGAGGCTAGCAGGGCTAACGCGAAGCCTTGGAGAAGCGCCGGAAGGATTTTCGAGGGGCAGACTAATGCTGAGAAGTTGAATATCTGTCTCCGAGAAGAGGTATTACTGCCGTGTAAAAATCTCTATTGGGTGAACCAGTTTGGCACCCTAGTTGTACTCAAGAAAGCTGCTTAATAATAAAATCCTCAACACTGTTGCACCGGTTTTCTCGCATTGGGTTTTTCTGGGGACGATTGTCCAAAAATAACAGCATCCCTAGTGTGTTTGTCTATTATTTCAATTGATGATTTGTATATGAGTTGAGACTGCATTTGTGTTTATTTTCAGTATTTATATGGATAAATAACTTGTTAAGGAATAAACAAGTAGGTGAAATAAACCAGATAATGTAGTAGGAATTTCTGACGTGTCAGACTTAGAAATTTCAACATGGTATCAGAGCATTGCAGATCACAGGAGAATTGAAGGCACCAGTGTAATCAGAAGTATTTACAGCAATAGCAGCTGTCCTGAGAGACAGAGCTGCACCTAAGCAGAAAGCAACAGAGAAGGAGTGACGCAGAGGGCATGTGTCATCATTTCGAGCCAGAGAGAGGGCCAAGTGCAGAGGCAGAGAGAGACAGGCGAGGCTCACGAAGAGCCACGTCATCCTACTTAGTTAGGTAGGCTTGACGCAGTTGGCCAAAGAAGTGATTCAACCTCTGCCGGGATTGCGAAGAGCTAGAAGGCTCAATTTCTTCAGTTGCTGGGGCATAGGGAGTTGTGGGCAAATTGTGGATTAGAAAGCTGGTGGGGTGCTGTTGTTGTCGAAGCAAAACAATACCTAACAGGACAGAACCAAGGTAGAGGGAGTCACTGCCTTGACGGATGTCTAGGCAAGAAATCCAGATCCGAGTTGCTGTTGCAAAGAGGATCGGAGAGGAGCAGATCGACAGTTGGTAGGAAGATTTCCAGTAGGGAAATCGAGACTCAGAGGGAGTCTAGGAGAGAACTTCCAAGAGGGAAGTCGACACCCAGAGGGAGTCCAAAAGAGGAGCAGAGATGGCAATGAACGGACAGAGGGATCAAGACAAGTTGGACAGGGCCTCCAACTTTGTCATCTGGAACGCCAGGATCCTGTCTGTTCTGGATAGACATCGCATCAAGGGCTTCGCCTTGAGAACCGTGGTTATCCCAGTAGACCCAGCTGATAATGAGAAGTATGAGGATGCAATGGCAAAGGCAAAGTGCATAATCCTTGATGGGGTCAAGGATCATGTCATACCACATATTGCCGAGAAGAACACGGCAAAGGAGATGTGGGATACTTTGATGACATTGTATCAGGGCACTTCTGTGCAGCGGAAGATGCTATTAGAGAATCAACTGTGGTCGTATCAAATGCAAAAGGGGGAGCAGATAGATCTATACCTCCTCAGATTGGAGGAGATTCGGGACCAACTTACTTCCATTGGGGCCACACCGGATCAGGAGTTCATGGTGAGCACCACCTTGAATGCAGTCTTCGAGGAGTGGGAAACATTTGTCCAAGGCATTTTGGGTAGAGCTATTCTTCCAGGATGGGAAGAGATGTGGGCAGCTCTTCGCCAAGAAGAGATCAGACCGTTGACCAAGGCAGGAAGTAGCAGCAAAGGAGGTCGAATCAAGAAAGAGGAGGAGGAAGATGTGGCTCTGGCATTTGCAGGACAGCAGGGGAAGAGGAAGAAGAAGGACATCTCCAAAGTGAAGTGCTTCCATTGTGGGGACCTAGGTCATTGTGCTACCCAATGTCACAGGAAGAAGAATAAGGGAGAGGCTTTTGACTCCAAGGCAACTTGGGCTAAGGCGGAGAAAGAAGTCAAGACAGATGACGACTGCGCCATGAGTGCTCATGCACCTCTAGAGAAGAGGTGGGGTGACATCGCACTGTAGTCAGGAGGACTACAGAAGATGAGGGGCAGGATCCTTGAGATACCCAAACTCTTGGATCATATCCGACTACGGGAGCCCCGAATGACAGTAGCAAGATGACAGATGTGGGTAGAAGTAAGATGCGATGGAGCGACAAGGCAATGCTAGAGTGCAGAGGCCTGTAGCAGCGCAGTGGAGGTCGCAGCAATGCGAGAGGCACAGAGATGGTTGCAGCTGTGCAGAGAGGCACAGAGGTGGTTGCAACAGTGCGAGAGGCACAGAGGCGTTTGCAGTAGCGCAGAGGCAGCAAAGGGAGCACAGGATAGCAGCAGAGGTAGCTTCAGCATCAAGAGGCTTCCGCACTGACAAAGATGTCAGTATCTGGGTAGATCAGTTACTTAATTCTTAGTGACTGAGTTGCAGTGCAGCAGTTAGCAGTGGTAGTGCTATAGGTAGCATGATGCAGCATCTTGAGAGGGAGCTGCAGTACAGATGTAGCAGTGGCAGAGCCATGGGCAGCAGTGCAATGGATGTAGGGCAGCAGGCCCAGCATCAACACAAGTACCGGTGCTGGAGGATCAGTGTGATATTCAATGGTGGAGCATTACTAGAACACATTCCTTGCTAAGAGGGAGTGTTGATTTGTGGTAGCATCGGATGTGCTCTAGCCATGAAAATTGGTGGAGAGGCTAAAGCACATGAGACCTCCAAGACCCATAAATGGTTTGGGAAAATTCCATCCAGATAGAGAGATATTAAAATAATTAATATTTTTAATGGGTTTCCTAAGTCTAAACTTAGGAAAATTAAAATATTAATGGGTATTAATATAAAACTCGGTGAGAATGTTCTAAATGACATGGATCAAGCCAAATCTAATCTTAGCCGTTGATTAGAGACCTAATCTCGACCGTTGAAAACTCAACAAGAAAAGTATAAGAGGAGGCTTGAGGGTCAGTTGGAGATACACCAAGACTGATCAATCAGTTCGATTTTCTGGAGAGGGGTTTGCTGAGAAAATTCGAACAAGTGATCTGAGTTGCAGCGAGGGGCAGTGAGTACATAGCAGAGAGGTAGAGATAGTGCCAGAGGGTCAGCGCAGTGGCTGAGGAGGCTACGCAGAGGTAGCAGAAGCCACGCAAAGGCAGCTAGAGACTGCGCAGAGGCTGAGGGGCCTACGTGGGTGATGCAAAGAGCCAGAGAGTTGACACAGATAGGTAGAAGGCTGAAGCAGAGGGTTCTAGAGTTACGCAGAGGCTAGCAAGGCTGACGCAAAGCCTTGGAGAAGTGTCGGAAGGATTTTCGTGGGGCAGACTAGTGCTGAGAAGCTGAATATCTGTCTCCAAGAAGAGGTTTTACTACCGTGTAAAAATATCTATTGGGTGAGCCAGTTTGGCACCCTAGTTGTACTCAAGAAAGTTGCTTAATAATAAAACCCTCATAACTGTTGCACCGGTTTTCCCGCATTGGGTTTTTCTAGGGACGATTGTCCAAAAATAATGGTGTCCCTTGTGTGTTTGTCTATTATTTCAGTTGATGATCTGTATATGAGTTGAGACTGCATTTGTGTTTATTTTTAGTATTTATATGGATAAATAACTTGTTAAGGAATAAACAAGTAGGTGAAATAAACCAGATAATGCAGTAGGAATTTCTGATGTGTCAGACTTAGAAATTTCAACAATCTCGTGGTACCGCCCAGTCCCGGATGGCCCGTATCTTCTCCTCATGGGCCTTCACCCCATCAACACCGATGATATGCCATAGGTCGAGCATCTTTGTCAAGCCAACTCGCACTTGGATAGTTTGGCATAAAACCGTTGCTCCTCCAGGATGCGTAGTACCTCCTCTAAGTGTTGGAGATGCTCCTCCCATGTCCGGCTATAAATCAGAATGTCATCAAAGAAAACCAGCACAAACCTCCTCAACTGTCCCCGAAAGACATGGTTCATGCATGACTGGAAAGTTGCCGACGCGTTGGTCAGCCCAAATGGCATGACCAGGAACTCGAAGTGCCCATAATGGCACCGGAAAGCTGTCTTGGGGATATCTTGATCCCTCACCCTGATTTGGTGGTACCCCGAATGCAAATCGATCTTAGAGAAGTACTTGACTCCTCTAAGCTCATCCATCAGCTCATCTATGCAGGGAATGGGGTACCAGTTCTTCAATCCTTCTTCTTCACTAGTACTACTAAAGAAGCGAAGGGACTGGAACTTGGACTGATATGGCCCAATGCTAATAGCTCCTGAATGGCCTTCTCTATCTCATCCTTATAGGCCTTGGGATGGATGACTATAAGGGGTGGTGATCACTACCTGCACACCCAGCTCCAACTCCATAGTGTGCTCGAATCCCCTATCTGGTGGCTGCCCTAGTGGAATGTCCCCAAACACAACTGTGTATCTGTCCAATAAAGCCGGTATGTCTGGTGGGTTGGGCCTGTCCCCCAACCTCTGAAATCCTTAGCTCTACTGTCCATGCAATATCCCCATGTCGCAGATCTGCCTCCATCATGTGGGTCGAGACCGTCTGAGGTGAATAGAACTGCATGCCTCTCGAAATTACCAGTTGGCCATCCAACACAATGAACTCCATCTCTGGCTTCCTCCAATCTGTCGTGACTCGCCCAAGGGAGTACAGCCACCACACACCATCACCATGTTAGTGTCTGGCACATCGACCACAAAGAAATGGTTCATCATCAAGTAGTTCCCCATAACTACTGTCAAGGCAGGCACATATCGAGTGCATTGTATGGTGCGATCACCTGGTGCTAGGACTAAAAAGCCCTCAAACTCAGTCATGGTGAGGCCCCTCCTCTGAACCAATTGGTCATCTATGAAGTTGTGGGTAGCCCCATTGTCAACTAGGACTTACACCCACTGCCCTTGTACAGTGCCTCTGATCCTCAATGTCAAAAATTTGGGAATCCCACATAAGGAAGAAAGTACTCCCCCGGATGGGGCAAGGGATGCCCCTCCCTGTGGAGGTCGTAGTGGTGGCCCTCTGTCTGTCGGACTCTCACCATCTCCCACACCACACTCCTGCTCCACCTCGTCTTCCTGGTGACTATCTAAAAAAACCTCAATATAGTGTGCTTTATCGGTAGTGCACCAATGGCTTAGCGCCCAGGGCTCCCTGCATGTGAAGCACAAATTCCTCCACCTGAGGTCCTTTCGTGTCTCATCATCTAGCTGCCCCTGCCCCTGTGTGGTTCTCTGAGGTGGAGATCTAGTCTCATGCCCCTTTTGTGGAAAAGGGGTCTGTGCAGGAAAAGGCGCTCTAATATTGGGGATAGCCCCCTATAGATCTTTGGCGCACAAAACTGCCTCCTACAGCGTGGAGGGTCTGCGAGACTTCACCAGTCCACGCAGGCGCTCAAGTAAGCCCTCAATGAAGGTGCACACCCTCCTAGCCTCTGATAGATCCAAGACCATTACTGATACTAGAAGAAACTTTGACATGTATTGCTCAGGGTTGCCTGTTTGGCACAGTTGTGTCAGCTCTCTGAAATGGGCCTCTAGATCTCTTTGTTCAAAATGCTCCACCACCCTCCTAGTGAAGTCCTCATAAGAAGCCACATTGGCATGCTCTAGGGTAGCCAAGCCATGAAACCACCAGTCATGGGCTTCCCCCTCCATGTGTAGCGTGTCCATCTTGATGGCTTCCTGTTCTGTCATCCAGTTGAGTTGCAAGTAGGTGTCCATCTTCTCAACCCAAGCCCTAGCCGTGCACTTGGCAGTGCCATCGAAAGTAGGGAAGTACATCCTCCCTATGGACCTTTGCAGCTCATAGTTCTGGGTTCGTTGTCCTCCATAACCCTTGTTCTTCTCACTCTGCTTGAGCTTGCGGAAATCTCTGAAAGAGAGTGCTTCCCTAAAGTCTGCATCCATAGATTGCCACTCTCTAAAATAGTCTCCCATCTGAATGGGGTCTTCACCCCTTGCAGATTCGATTTGTGCCACTAGGACGAAAGAGAGCACGTGTGGCACGAGTTGGCCCACTAACTGATGGGTGTTGCGCTGTTGGTGACGGGGGATCGAATGGCTGAGAGGCTCCAAAAGTTTCCCCAAACAGAAACCCTCTAGGAGTGGTCCTCTCTCTATTTTGCAGTTTTATCTCTTCCAGCATATCTTTCTGACCCTTGGCTAAGTCACTCAAGGCTCTCAGGAGGTTGTCAAAAACCATTTCTTCCCTGCTCTTGGGTTCCACCATGTCCTCCTCTTCTACCACTGCTTTCCCTCTGTCCTCCGTGTCTGGAGTAATCTCCAACTCTCTTTCTCTGCTCTAGTACCTCTGCCTTCGGTATGTGATGTTTTGTTGGTCCCCTTCTCTCATAGGAGAAAATCCCCACAGTTGAGCCAAGAACTAGGCTCCGATACCACTGTAATGTTCCTAAATAGGAATACAAGTGATATAAAGCATATAATTTGTGCAACAAAATATAAAAGCGAAATACACATTAAACACCCATGGAAACGCTGTAAATAAGGAACTGCTGAGCCATTTTATTACTTCTTTGAGGGCAAAATACAATGGATAATAGAATGGTGCACCTGAGCTTGTCTCAATGGACAAGCATGACCAAACCCAGGTGAGAAATGGTTGAACCAATGATTTCCCCAACTACTACACCAATCTGCATTGCGCTGCCCAGAAAACTATTTTTTCTGCTAAGTTCAAATGGTTGGAAAGTCCACTTCCTGTGCTCAGAAAATTATAAGATTTTAACCCCGGACTCCTTAGCCTAAACCCAGAAAAACCCATGAAGAAATTTAGCTGGTTTAGACTTATGAAATTCGACCCCCAAGGAGCCCAACTTCAACAACAACTGCGAAACTTGGCCTAGTGGAATATGCCTGTAAATCCTCCCGGAAATAGTCTCAAAGTGTTGGGCTAACCCCTACTATAAATCCCCTAACTTCCCGGATGGGCTTCCAGCCTGTAGCACCTACTCCTAAGCTCCATGAAAATGTTGGACTGGCCTTCTGCGCTGTCCCCAAGCCCAGTAATTCGAACTGCTAGGATGTTGGCTCCACTGGATCCAAAACTCACAAGAAATGTTGGTCTACTGCTGCTCTCCCAATTCTCTAACCCTCTCGGCAAATGTCTGATCAATGATGGCTCCAACTGCTGCGTATTCTCCAGCTAGCTAGAAATACGCACTCCATGTTTGTGGCTAAATGGTAGTGCTATAGCACACTCCCGGATCTCATGAAACGCTTATGGAACTGCCTCCCTAGGACAGGCACAGAAGGTCCCCGAAAGGAAAGGTTGAATCTCACGCTTGAGAGATTCGTGGCTAAACAGTCGGTTGACTCAACTAAATAGCAGAGCGAACAGTCAAGTAATTTCGATTTGCAAGATGTAAGAATGAATTCAAATGAGAGCTTCCTCCTCTTTTTAACTCCTTGGGCCTTCCTTGCCTCATGTGGGCCCCTCCATCTAGCGATTTGACTTCCCTCCAAACCATTCAAATGGCCTAGTTCGAATTCACATGTGGGTGGCCCCCACATTCCACTAGCAGCCAAATAAAGTCGAATTTCCTCCTAAGTCCCTAAATCGAAAATGCTGGGCTCTTTTCCTAAGACAAAATTGTGTAGCAACAACCTGTTACAAAAGTATTTGAGAAGGGACATGACATGTGTATTATTTGTATTGGTCTAACTATTGTTTATTAGATATCAAACAGATTTTGTCTGCTAAGTCATGAAAGATAAAGTGCTTTATTCAAATAAATATTGTATACGAATCAATTCAGTGTACCTTGTTTGGATATTTTGAGATATGCCCCGTCTACAAGGCTTCCTATTGGGATTACAACTAGAATTGTCCGTCATTCGTCTGTTCACAGATGAGCATCCTCATTCGATGGAGGAGGCTTATTTTTATTTTCATTATATCGCTAGCGGTAATTTAATCCACTAAAAAATGATTAATGCCCTTATGTAATCAGACTGGATCTCATCAGCAATCTTGTTATATTCTACATAGTTGTGCTGTACTCTGAAGCTACGTAAGCTCAAACACTAAAACAAGCAATCTTAAAATTAAATCATTTCTTGAGCAAGGACTTCACGTTGGACAAGAACACTAATGCCTCTTCATTTTCACATCAATTGGTATAAGCACTGTACACTTACCGGCAGAAGTGAAGAAAATGCGGGAGTCAAAAGGATAAATGGAATGGCACCAGCCAACCCAAGACCCAAGGCAGCAGTAGGTAGTTCCTCCGACTTCATTTTTTCTTGCATTGATCTGAGAAAGGCAGCAACCTTGGCCTCAGATTTCTGGCGTTGCCCGGCAGTTTCACTTGCCTTGGAGTAGTGAACCTTATATCTCTCCTGTAAAACATTCCATACATTCACTGAGAATAATAAAGAAAAAGTAGAATCTACGAGAACCTTGATACTTCCAAGACTCAGAAAATGTTTCTGCCAAATGATGGTGTCTAATGGGTGATTCCGAGCATTTTTCTAATAAAATAAATTGTCGAAATTTCCATTCTTAAAGAGAAAATCTCCACGTAACGTACAACTTCCGAAAAGCATAAAACTTTAACTTTGATAAAATGTTTAATGAATTCCTCTATGAAAACTGTTGTGTCTGCAATCAAAGACCTGATATAAACTTCCAATTTTCAAAGTTCGAGCAAACACCTTGGCAATTTATGAATTCAGCTAGCTCAACTTCATAGAGAAAAGTATATTATAAATTACTGAACAGTTAAATGTCTATGCGGAGGGGTTCTTTGCCCACAAACAAAGGGGTTTCGGACTCCAAATTGGCCTTTGACCAAGCTGACACTTTAAATTAGAACCACTGGTTACATTGTGATAAAATGTTTATTTATCAGAAAATATTTGAGTTAAAACTGATTAAAATTGGCTATATCTTGTGTGGTTTAAATAGGTTTAAAGCACCCAGCAAGTCCCTGTACAGAATTTATGCCCAGGTGCCTCAATGCCACTTTCTTAGCACCTCTACCTAAAGGAAATAATTTAGGCTAGTTTGGCCGGTTTAAATGTCACAATGTTAAGAAAATTTAGTTTGATTTGATATATTCAACTCGCAGACCTACTGAACCATAATGCCATTATACAAGGCTTTATAGTTTGCTGCGTACCTTTGGCCCAGATGACAGACTCCTGTACATGCTCAGCTTTGCATTGCAGAACGGCATTTTCAGTCCACAACTATGTGACACCTGTCAACACCATGAGGGTTTCACGCAGAGATTAGAGGACAGTAGTTCTATTCCCATACTGTCAGTGAAAAAATTTAGATAAAGTAGATTTCAATGAATGAGAGTAGGTACCGATAATGGTAATGTTTCAGCAGGCTTGAGGAGTCCCCTTGGATTGTCCGGTGAAAAGGAAAATTTAGGTAAAGGAAACATGTCTGCATTGATGCGCCTCGGAGAAGTGGAAGAAAAATTGTCGGAAGGAGATACCAGTAGCAGCTTTGAAGCATATGCATTGCGTATAATGGCATGAAAGCTGCCGCTGTATCTTCTCAGAGCCATTCACTCCCAAACACGGTGAACGACGAAATATTTGCCTTCGAAGCTATGATCATATGACACCCACCAAAAACACTGAACAATGAAGAGTACAGAGCAAGGGGGCAACGGGTTGGAATGAATGAATCGGAGCTATATAGACAACGTGACTTTGTATCTGCAGAAATTTCAAGTCCGTAAAAGTTTATAAGCCTTGTTTGGTTTCCATTTTGGAATAATATCATGTGGTTTGAAGCAATTGCTATTGTGCAAGTCATAAGGTTTTTAAAAAAAAATGAGTAAATGGAAAAGGCTAAAAAAATGGAGTAAATGGAAGAAGGTAGATGGCTTAAGGTTGTTTTTAATGATAGATTGTGCAAGAGAAAAAAAAATTGGATGCAGCAAAATAACAAATGGTTTAGTAAATGGGGTAGTTGCTTGAACGCGTATCCCATAAACAGCAAAGAGATAAAAGCTTTTGTTATGGAAAAGTTCCACAAACGTACTTGGGATAAGGAGCTAGGAAGAAAGAAAAAATATTATATTGAAGTTTTTAATCCCACTCATAATCATCAACCAAAAGCATACATAGAGGCCAATATTTATTGGAGAGCCAAAATTCTTATTGCTCAGTTAAGAACTAATTCTCATCAACTCCGTTGTGAAACAGGGCGATGGAAAAGGCCAAAGGAAGTGTGGGAGGAAAGGGTATGCATTTTTTGTTCTTCCGAAAAAGTGGAAACAGAAAAACATTTCATTTTAGAATGTGAGGCATTCAAAGACAACAGGGAAAGTTATGCAGATATGCTAGCAGCGAGCTCTTGGGATAATCTATTTAGCGAGGGGTTTGTCGAGAAGCTAGGAACATTTATTGTGAAGCTTCACAGAAAAAGGGCCGAAGACATCAAGCAGATGAAGAAGCAATCTGTCACACAGGCTATCTTTAGCCTCGTGGACGTTAAAATAATTTCTTCTTCTTCTTCTTAGGGAAGAGATTTATTTAAAATCGGTTTAGATTTATTTTAATCCCTCATTTATTAAGTGTCGAGACACATTGAATCTCTCCATGTGTAAATTTTTTTTAGTGTAAAACTTGAAGAAAGGTTTGCACCTCCAGGGATTTGATACTTTTGAGCACTTGATAGATCCAAATTTAAGATGGATCTAGATTGGTATCAGTGTTGTGCGGTCATACAAAATCTGTTGAACATCTAATTATTTTGATCATTTTAAATATGTTAAATATGTAAGATTAATTTGGTCAAATTAATTTTAAATTTGCGTAGATATCTCAATTTGTTAAGATGAGAGAGCCTATTATAACTTGAATGATGAAATACAAATTTGGAGTGCAAAGTGACAATGTAACAATGTTGAATGAACATCTAATTATTTTGATCATTTTAAATATGTTAAATATGTAAGATTAATTTGGTCAAATTAATTTTAAATTTGTGTAGATATCTCAATTTGTTGAGATGAGAGAGTTTGTTAGTAACTTGAATGATGAAATACAAATTTGGAGTGCAAAGTGACAATGTAACAATGTTGAATGATATAGATCCAGATTTAAGATGGATCTAGATTGGTTTCAGTCTTGTGCGGTCATACAAAATTAATGAACATCTAATTATTTTGATCATTTTAAATATGCTAAATATGTTAAATTAATTTGGTCAAATTATTTGATCATTTTAAATATGCTAAATATGTAAAATTAATTTGGTCAAATTAATTTTAAATTTGCTTAGATATTTCAGTTTGTTGAGATGAGAGAGCCCGTTAGTAACTTGAATGATGAAAAATGATGAAATGCAAATTTGGAGTGCAAACTGACAATGTGACAATGTTGAATGATAGAAAATGTGAATAATAAAAATATAGTCAATTACAAACAATCTTCATTGTGATCAATCTAAAACTATTTCTTATTGTCACACTTGTTAGTTTTGTCATTTTCTCACATAGATCATATGAAAAGGACAGTTGAAATCATTTACCATTCAAATATTTAAGTCAAGTTACTGTAGTAAACATGATACCTTGTGTCTTTGCTCTCCAATATTAATAGTAGTTTTCTCCGAAGTCAATTATTATGACTGATGGAATATTAAACCCCTAGTTATTTTCTATTGTCGTGTATTAATAGTAGTTTTCTCCAAAGTCAATTATTCTGACTTATGGAGTGATAAACCTCAAATAATTTTCAATGATATTTATTTTCTATTGTCCTGTTTGAATGCAAAGTGATTAACAATGTTGAATGATGGAAAATTGGAATAATAAGAATGTAGTCAATTACAAATAGTTTACAGTTTCACGAAGAAAACATTTCGGGTAAGTGAACATTTTATTTAGGATGGAAATTCAAGCATTGAATTTATGATTGAATTACTGTAACACATAAGTCAATACACGTCATGAATAATTTGTATGTGATTACACTAAGGGAGAGTGTGTATGTTTTGGGGGTGAGAAGGAGAGACAAGGGGAGATAAGGATATAAATGGAGGTGGGGAGAGAGGGAAGAAGAGATAGGCAAAGACAGGGAGGGAGGAAGAGATATAGACATGGAGAGAGAAGTGTTAGAGAGAGAGAGAAGGGGAAGAGAGAGAGGGGGAGGGGAAAAGGGAGGCAGAGACAGATAGATAGATATGGAGAGATAGTGTGTATGTTTGGGGGGTGAGATAGAGAGATAAAGAATGAGAGACAATGGGAAATAGAGATATAGATGGAGGGGGAAAATATGTGCTTACACTGAAATCAATGCACAATATTATTCTAATTACTTTGAAATTAATGTACATCATACATCTAGTTGCATCAAATCATAAATCGATACCTACACTGAAATCAATGCATCTAGTGCAAATAATCAAATAGGATTAGAAATCAACATCTACACTGAAATCAATGCATCTAGTGCAAGCAATCAAATAGGATTAGAAATCAATATCTACACTGAAACCAATGCATCTAGTGCAAGCAATCAAATAGTAGTAGAAAGCAGCATGTACACTCGAATCAATGCATCTAGTGTAAGGTATTAAATAGGTTAGAAATCGACATCTACACTGAAATCAATGCATCTAGTGTAAGGTATTAAGTAGTATTAGAAATTGACATCTAAACTGAAATCAATGCATCTAGTGTAAGCAATCAAATAGGATTAGAAATCAATATATACACTGAAACCAATGCATCTAGTGTAAGCAATCTAATAGGAGTAGAAATCAACATCTACATTGAAATCAATGCATCTAGTGTAAGGTATTAAATAAGATTAGAAATTGACATCTACACTGAAATCAATGCATCTAGTGCAAGTGATCAAATATGATTAGAAATCAACAACTACACTTAAATCAATACATCTAGTTTAGTGAAAAACAAAAATATTCTTGACTTTCTAGATCTAACTTCCATATATGTATTTTTCTTTGTGTATCTCTTTATTCTTCCCTCTCTCTCCACCTTCCATTCTGTGTCTATCTCCCTCCCTCTCTCCTTCTCTCTCTCTCCCCCCCCCCCCTCTCTTCCCCATCTCTCCCCCCCCCCCCTCTCTTCCCCATCTCTCCCTCTCCTCCTCTCTCTCCCTTTCTCTATCTGTCTCTTCTTCACTCTACCCCCCTGCCATTGATATCTATACCTCCCTCAACCTCTCCTTATTTGTCTCTCTATCTCAGCCTACTAAACACATCTCTCTCTCTCTCTCTCTCTCTCACCCCCTCCATCTATATCTCTATCTCCCTCTGTATCTCCTTCTTTATCTCTCTATATCAACGCGCAAACATACATTCTCTCTCTCTCTCTCTCTCTCTCTCTCTCTCTCTCTCTCTACCACCTCCATCTATATCTCCCATTGTCTCTCTATCTCAGCCACCAAACATACACTTTCTCTCTCCATATCTATCTATCTGTCTCTCTCTCTCTCTTCCTCCCTCTTTCTCTCCCCTATCTCTCTTCTCCCTCTCTCTCTCTCTTCCTCCCTCTTTCTCTCCCCTATCTCTCTTCTCCCTCTCTCTCTCCCTCTCTCTCTTTGCCTCTCTCTTCTGCCTTCTTCCCCCCCCATCTATATCTCTATCTCCCCTTATCTCTCCTTCTCACCCCAAAACATACACACTCACTCTCCATACATGTCTTTCTCTCTCTCCCTCCCTCATCCTTTCCCTCTCTCTCTTCTACTTCTCTCTCTCTTGCTCTCCTCTCTCCCTCACTGTCTCTCCATCTCTCCCTTATCACTCCCTCTCCACCTTTCTCTCTTTATGTCTTTCTTCCCCTTCGAACTCCATCTCTCTGTCTCCTCTTTCTCAAGTCTTCTCTCTCTTCCTTATTCTCTCTCCCTTTCTCTCCCACCTCCCTTTGTCTCTCCCCCCCATCACTCTCTCTCTCTCTCTCTCTCCACCCTCCAACTATGTCGCTATCTCCCTCCCTCTCTCCTCCTCGCTCTCCCCCTCTCTCCCCCCTCCATATCCATGTCTCCCTGTCTCTCTCTACCCCTTCCTTCCCTATCTTTATCCTCTCGTTTTCTCTCTCTTGCCTCGTCTCCTCTCTCCCTCATTCCATCTTCATCCCTCCCTTGTCATTCCCTCTCTCCCTCTCCACCTCTATCTCTCAATGTCTTTGTTCTTCTCTCCCTTTCTCTCCCCCTCTCTCCTCCTCTCTCCTCCTCTCTCCCCCCTCCTCTCTCTCTTCCTTCCTCTCTCCCCCCGCCTCTCCCACCTCTATGTCTCTCTTTCCCACTCTATTCCCCCTCCATCTCACTCACTCTCTAAATATGATGCCATTATATTGTATTAAAGAAAGTATCTAAAAAAATAAAAATGAAAATTGGTTGTAAAATATTAAACCTATATTTTGGATCAATCATGTCAAAGAAAATACAATAATAAAAAACTTAAAAGAATCATGCACTATCTTTCCTCTATCATTGTTAGTCACTTTTCTTTCTCTCTTCTCTTTGATCTTTGTTTAAGACGCATCTATCTTGATTCTTTATAATATTGTTTATATTATATAAATTTCACATATGTATATATAAAAGTATTCTCATGTGGATTTAATCTCTATGGGAATATTTTTAGTATTCTTGAGGATGAAGGGTTTAGATATACCTCAAAAGTAATTATAACATTTTTGTTTTTAGATCTAATTAAAAAATCTTATAAAATTAAATTAAAATAAAGTATTTGTAAAATATTTTGATTTTGAAATAAGTTATGGTTTTTAGGCATGTGGTATTGATAAGCCATGGTATTGGCATTGTAACCGAATAATTAAAAGCCTAGATCCATAACATAATAATCAAAATCCTAGATGGCTCATGGTATTGACAAACCATGGTATTAGTCCATGGTATTATGATTTTCTTCCCTTCTCTCCCTCCCTCTCTCTATCTGTCACTTCTGGTATTGGCCCATGGTATTGTAAAAAAACTATTTAGAAGTTAATAATGTCCATGGTACAGTAGATGAGAATACAATACCCTCTTCTTTCAACCTCCATACACTTGCCTTGCATGGCTAGTGCCTTTGAACCAAAACTCGAAGGTAGTCGACACTTCCCTTCCTGGATGCACTTGTCCTCCTGTTAAGAACTGTCTTCCTTGAACTCATTCAAAATTTCTGTTGAGAAGTTTACAGAAGGTAGTTGAACATCGCTTCCTTGATCATCGACCCAAGATGGCTCAAACAAACGTGAGATTACATCATGAATATATGCATACTCAACTGAAATTTGCATATGTACAATGAAAGTATGTTTTACTGTGTCAAGAAGTTAAACCACTTCTTACCAAGCCACTTCTATGGCGACTTTTGTTGCTGCAAATATTCTTTTGACATCTTGTCAAAAACAACATAATGCACAAAAAACAACTTGACGACATAAATTCACATCACGTGAATCATCATCATGTCTCTTACATCTTGTGTACAAATGATCGACTAAATAACAAGCTGACAAAACATACATTTTCAAACAAATGACTCTCCAAGTCAATCATGTACGAAAATAACTTGACGATTCTTTTTCAAAGTAAAAAGAATTCCACCTCTTGTGAAACACTTCATCATTATCTCCTTTTTCAAGCTTGGAGACAAAATCAAATTTTCCAAGTCTATATGACATTGCATGCATGTTTAAACAAAGCAATCGACCATCAAGTCAATTACACATACATGTTCAAATACAATGAAATCATGAACGTTCGTTTGTTCATACATACCATTCTCATGCATGTATTATATTCTTCAACTTTCTCTCAAGCACAACCATAAGTGCAAGATCCTCAGTCATATGTAAATGTACTTACAAAGCTGAAATGAATATAATTTTGCTGCAATAAAGCGAGTCTCATACTCAACTCTTCCATTCACCTTTTTGGTAAAACCCTGCAACTTGCATTCCATTGGCAAAGAAATGTATCAAATCAAAAGACATGCAACTTTAATTGGATAATAACTCTAACCATTTCTTACCAATCCACATCAAAGGCACTTCCTTCAACTGCACATCGACATCAACATGTGAATCATACTGAAACACATCAATTATGGAAACTTCGTTTCCATTCTTGCCATTCTCTTTTTCCACCTTCTTCAAATTTCATGGAAGCATTGTTGGATTCAAAGTCCAACACTTTTCAGCAACATGTTCTTGCTTTTTGCAATAATTGCAACACATGTTCATCCTCTTTACAACATAATTTTCCTTGTCCAATGGACCTTTGGCTTCTTGCCTCCTTTTCTTCAAAATTTTCTTGTATGTGGCCATTTTCTTCCAACATCTAGAAACACTATGGTTAACTAAACCACAAAGGGAACATGCAACTTTTTTCCAATGCTTATGTGGAAATTTACCATGCTTTACATAATCAAAAGAAATGTGATTGAAATCAGATTTATACCTTCCTCTTTCACCTTTGTTACCTTCATGAGAAGGTGAATCGAATGAAGAAGTGGCTCCCTTCGGAACACCATCAATCTCTTCAATGATTTCACAACTCCCTTGTTCGAGTGCATGCTTATGAACACCTTCTTCTTGCAAAGTATGTTTCAAACAATTGCATTCCCCATGAATACAATCTTTATAAACTTGAGGTAGAGAACCTAAAATGAAACTTCTTCTAGGAACTGTTTCACTTGCCTTCATGACTGCTTTGGAACTTTCTCCATAAGATTGTCCATAGCCAAGACCCAAATACTTAGGCCTTTCCTCAACCATTATTGGCTCAACATTGCCTTGTGCATGTTTTCCCAATCCTTTTATTTCATAGCCCATTTTTGACATCAACTTGGACCCTATACCTCTTGTATGTTTTTCAAAAGAACCAACATAAACATTCTTAGAGGAAATTGAAGACAAACTAGGATTGTTTACCTTTTCTTCAAAATGATGCTTAACTAAGGCTTCTTTGGAAACAAGGAGTTGTGACTCCAACTCATGCATCCTTTCTAGGTTCATATTTGCAATATGAAGTTGGCTCTCCATTTCCTGCAATTTGTCAAAAAGCAACTGCTTCTCTTCCTTCATGGAATTCAACTGCTCTCGAAGTTTGGTGCTCTTCCTTTCATCTTCATACATTTGTTTCACCATATCCATCATGATGAACAAGTCTCGCTTCATGTCTTCATCAAAGAATCTTGTGAAGGAGGAGGATTTTGAAAACTCACTTGTAGAAGTTTTCATTATAGAAATGAACAAAAGAACTTCAACAAAATTCACAAAGCTTTCAAAGAACTAATGGTTGTAGAGTCAAACTCTTATTCAAGCAGCCTTTTGCAAACAAACCCTCTTGTGCTTCAAGGGTTGCCTTGAGGTCCTTTGGGTAAGGAGAATGCCTTCAGCCCTTCTTCCTTCTTGTCCTTTCCTGGACTTAGCTATCAGTAGCTTTCCCTTCACCTTTGCAAACTCAAACAACAGTCAGTTTACAAACAATCAAACAGTCAAATTCTTTGTACTGTTTAAACACCTTTCAAGTCAAACAAGCAACCTATTGCTCTGTCAATCAAGCAACCTGCTCTGTCAATCAATCAACCTTGCTCTGATACCACCTGATCTGAAATGGGGTTTGATTACTTGTTATGCTTACAAGAACCTCCCACTCAAAGCTTGACAAATAAATGATCTAGCTTATGTATGACATTTGCGAATTAAATACTTGAAACAGGTGTACGTTTTATTTTAACTGTTTAAGTGCTCTAAGTCCATTTGTTTATGCTGATATTAAACACATATAACAGTCATATAATGCAACAAATAAACATCAACACATAACAGCAAATTTAATCTAGGAGTTCACCCGAATATCGTGGGCTATGTCTCCTTGAGCTTCTTTCATCTTGACTTGGCTCTTTGGGATTATGGAAAAGTTTCTTTTACAAGTTCCACACTTAGCTCCAAAGGTTACTGAACTGAACCAATGGGCTTAGAATACCATCTATATCCTTGTCATGGTTTTCATCACTTTGAAAACAGATCTAAGTTTTCTTAGACTTGATTCCTTCAATCAGTGCTCTAAGCTATCCCGAGCTTCTTGATGGCACTAAATCCTTCAAAATTCTTTAACTATCTTTGAAACTTCATCTCATGTCTCCAACATATATCAGACACCGAAAATAGACTAAACATTTGCTCAAAATGAGCATTGCATCCCCAAACTAGGCCTTCCTCCATGGTTGGCACTGGGCTGCCTAAAAATTCCCTTTAGAAGTCTTCAAATGCTTCTGCAAATCCCTGCAATGGATTCAGAATGCTCATTACAGTTAGGAATGACTGTTGGTTCGCTGAGAACGAGTATTGGTAGCTCCTACAACTGCGTCCAACTCCTGGTGGCCCTGAGCTCCAAAATATCCCTGGATGAAAATCTCCATGAATATGACTTCTTCAGCTTCTATGGACTATTCCATTGGCTTCAGAAGGCTCCAATTAGCCTAGCTAGGCTCTTGTTTCACTTTCTCTCTCTCTCTGGCTCTTTGGCTCTGGATGAAAACTGCTCCTGGAGTGCATTTAATCAATATCCCCTAGGGATACTCCACCAAATTTGGTGAACTGCACCTAACTCCAGCTAAACTTAGCATATCGCCTAAATTTGTTCGCTCGCCCAGGCTAACCATCGGAAGTGACTGTTACAATAACTTTCTAGCGTGCATATGGACCGGTTAATCCCCAACGGTTAGGGATAAGGCTGGCGGTCGTATTAATTGACAACTGCATGGGACTGTTTACTTAGCGGAATCTCCACCATCAATCAATCCTGCTCGATCCTTCTTTGACTTTCCCTTTTATCAAGCGCTTCAATCTACACCATTGATCTCACTTCTCCAGATCCAACAGATATTGCGTCGTTCGCTTACCAACTAACCCGGACGATCTCCACTGTCGATTTGTCCCGTCTGATCCAACGGTTACCACCTCACCCACTCGCAAACTAGCTTGGCCGATCTCCACTGTCGATGTGACCCATCCAATCAAACGGCTATCGTGCAATCTCGTGTGAAATATTGCACGATCGATATCAGGTCGAGAGTGTGTGAAAAAAGCAGTTTTCCCGTGCTATGTGTCGCCCGCTAAGGGTAATCGTGTGAAATTTAGGAATACCATTTCCTACCTTTAGGGCAAGTGTGAAATTTAGGAATACCGTTTCCCACCTTTAGGGAACGCGAGATACCAGTTTCCACTTTCCGAATACTACCCACGTGCTTAATTCACACTTTTAAGAAAGGCACTTATGGAAATATTTAACACTTAAAACCAAATTAATCTTGGTCAAATGTCCATAAATTGCAGTTTACTAGACTTTTCAAATTGCGATAACTCCTTCATACAGTATCGGTTTTTCAAACTGTTCATGGCACCGGAATCAAGAAGATGATATCTATCTAGTCGCTCATGTTCAACACTCTTTTGAACACTTTGAAATTTGAGCTATCATTAAGGTCCTGGATCAATATCTGATCATATCTAAACCTTTTATCCTCGAGACTACTAAAAATATTCTCATACAAATTAAATTAAGGTTTTAATAAAGTTAAAAATGAGAATAGTGAAATTTATATAATATAAATAATATTATTAAAAACCAGTAAGGATCTAAACGATGAGAGCAAGCAAAGTGACTAACGATAATAGAGGAAAGAGAGTGTGATTTTTTAAAGTATTTCGTTGTTGTATTTTAGTTGACATGATTGATCCAAAATATAGGTTCAATATTTTACAACCAATTATGTTTTTTTTTTAGATACTTTCCTAAACACAATAAAATGGGATGAAATTTAAGAGAGAGAGGGGGGGGAGGGTGAGAGAGCGAGAGGGAGGAAAACGAGAGAGGGAGTGAGAAGGAAGGGATGGAGAGAGAGTGAGGGAGAGAGGAGAGGGGGGAAGACAAAGAAGAGGAGAGGAGAGAGATAGGGAAGGGGAAGAGAGAGAGGGAAGCACAAAGATGGAGGGGACAGAGAGATGGAGAGAGGGAGGGAGATAGTGACAAAGTTAGAGAGAGAGAGAGAGAGAGAGAAGGGGAAGAGAGAGAGAGGGAGACACAAAGATGGAGCAGAGAGAGAGAAGGAGAGAGGAGGGGAGATAGTGACATAGTTGAAGGGAAGACAGAGAGAGAGAGAGATGGGGGCGAGAGACAGAGGGAGGTGGGGGAGAAAGGGAGAGAGAGGACTCGAGAGAGAGAAGGAGAGAGAGTTGGAGTTGGAGGGGGAGAGAGAGGGAGGGAAGAAGAAATCCATAGAGGGAGAAAGGTGGAGAGAGAGAGGGAGTGACAAGGGAGTAATGGAGAGAGAGTGAGAGAAGAGAGCATGAGGGAAGAGAGAGAGAGAGAAGGGGAAGAGAGAGAGAGAAGGGGAAGAGAGAGAGAGGGAGAGATAGATAGATAGTGAGAGAATGTGTATAATTGGGGGTGAGACAGAGAGAGGTAATAAGAAAGAGACACATAGATACAAATACAAATATTATATAGTATTATATAACCAACCTAGATCCATCTTAACCCCGAATCTATTAAGCGTCAACAGGGATCAAATCTCTCGAGGTGCAATCATTTGCTCAAGTTTCGCATTGAAAAAATAGGTTTTCACCTCGAGAGATTGGATCCCTCTCAGTGCTTGATAGATCTGGGGTTAAGATGGATCTAGGCTGGTATTAATAGAATTACAATATATATATATATATATATATATATATATATCTTACATCTCACATCTCACACCCACACATCTAACATCTCACATCTTACAACTTACATGATGTGTAATAGTTTATTTTAAAAAGATTTTTATATAGGTGGCAAGGGTAGGTTGATCACCTAATTTTAGTTGGAAAATAGGAGATGAATTTGTTTTTGATTAGTAATTACAATTTCTTAAATTCCTGTTAGGGATTAGGAATTATAATAAATAATAAAGTTGATATTTTTACAATCTTTAAAAGGTTTATTCATGTTTAAGGAATAGTGAAGTTTTTTATAATTGGAGTGTTTTCTTACAATGTATCATGTACACTTTTTCTTAGTATTGAAAAAGTGTTTTATTACTTTGTTTATAGAGTATTTTTAAACTTTGTTTTCAAATTTTACATTTTGGAACATTTTCATGTATTTAAGTGTTATAATTCATTGATAAATGTCAAAGCAAACGAAGGGTGTTGGTTTTAGAAGAAGGATTTTGTAGAATAAGAGGTAGGATATTGTCTCCAACATGCTCTCCTAATTAGTTTAGTTTCATGATGTAACAAAAGGTCAACTTAATGGATACATTTGTCACTACATCCTTGACTTTCATCATGCATTATTATCACTCTCGCAAAATGAAGTACCCTTTCTCCTGCTTGATGAGATGGCAAGTTTAATGGCACTTGAATTTTATGTCTTAATGTGTGTGGGATCCCAACTAGGGATTGGATTACATAATGGGTTATTGTGTGATCTTATAAGTTATACTTTTGAAAGGGTTGAGTGGCTCTGAAATAATAATTAGCAAAGCACATCTTATAGTCACATGCCACATATTTAAACCCTAGAGAGGTTACCCCCCAAACCTCTCAAAATGTAAAGGCCTTGACCTTTTGTGCCTACATATCTATTGTCAAGAAAGCCATTAACTCTAAACCTCCACGCTTGGGTAAGAAACTAGACAATATCCTTAAATTCCCTCTTCCTATATCTTCCTCTCATCACATGGCTTTGGGTTTAGCTAAAAGAGGCTTAATTGGTTATTTCACTAGGATTTAACCCTCACCAAATCAATAGCCATTTGGATTCAAAATAACTGGCAAGTCCTAATCAAAAGTAAACTCACCCACTACTTATGTGGTTGAGGGTTTTATGCCCTTTAGTTTGAAACAAAGGAGGACAAGGACCTATTAATCATACATGGGCCCCATTTCTTTGACATAGAGGAATCTACGTGAATAGATGGACTCATAACCTCAACCTAGATCTAAACTTCCATTTTGTTGTTTCAATTTGGGTCTATTTGTCACACTTTCCTCTTTACTATTGGAATAATGATTCACTTGGGAGTATTGGTAATACTCTTGGGAGATACTTAAACAAATCTAAAGCCAAAGATGGAATGTTCATCCAAGCCAAGATTTGTGTTGAGGTTGGTCTGGAGAAAGGCTACTAGAAGCAATCCTCCTTGGCTTAAATTATTGGAAAAATATTCAAAAATCAAATTATGAACCATTTCCCTCCATATGTAAAATCTGGCATGAGTATGAACACTTTGTAAAGGACTACAAGAAAAAACTCCCATGGCTAACAAGCAAGACAATGGCAAGTGGTTAAAAAAATAGCTCAAAGCAACAAATCGACTCAAATTTATTGCAATAAGCTCCTTCATATTCATCCCAAAGGAAACATATTGGTCCAACATAAGCCACAATAAAAAATCAAGGGTCCCCAACAATGCCAAAACCCACCCACACAACATGAATATGAGGAAATTTTGCGTTATCTCTAGGGTGCAACCCTCATGAAGACAAATTGGTATCAATGGAAAACAAGTTTGACATCCTTTCTTCGGAAGAACCCGTATTGTTCATGGAAGTCATTTACCCCCCCCCCCCCCCCCAAGGTGTCCTCGTCTCTCTTTCCAGACAAAATGTCCATATTTTTATATTCTTAAAACAACCACTTTTCACCCACCAATGAAGACTCCCTTTTAGATCAATGGGATGAAATTGATTTTGTATCGAATTGACCTCACCTTTCCTCATGCACCTTGACAAGGTAGAAATCACAACAAGTGGAGGATGATGAGGGTGAAGAGAGTAAATACAAGAAAGTAGGCAAGAAGCAATCAAAAGAAAAAAAGGAAGAAGCAACAGACAACAAGAAATTGTTAGGTATCTAAACAACCATTAAAAAATTCTCAAAATAGCTTAAGTTCATTCTCAAAATTGTCCCAAAATACCTTACTCAAATAAGTACTTATGCTTAAATTTCTCCATGTCCAACACTAAATATACACATCCTTATGATCAAAAGGCATGGATGTGCACACCAAACTACTAAGTATGCATGTCCACCTTTATTGATTTCCACATTATTTCCAACTTGCTTTATTTAAGGTCTTGATAGTAGATTAATTTGTTAGCTCAAATAAATACTTGAAGTGTATGTTGGTGTGCAACAAAGTTACATTGTAGCCTAGAATGCTAACATTTTCAACCTTCCAATAAAAGGGCATCTTGACTAAGGCATACTTGAAGTTGTTGTCTATAATATTATGGAGAATTTAGAGAAATTGACTCCATTGTTTATAGATTATATTAATTAAACTTATAAGTAAAGCATCTGTTGGAGCATATGGTAACAATAAAAACATAACATATGTAACAAAAAACAATAAAAGCATACGTAGAACATCCCTTGTTTTCCATTAGGCTAAAAAATGGAAGGTTATAAGAGACATGAAGTACATATCACACGACAAAAGCTTACATCATATTTTTAGTATGCATAACCCATTTCAACATTAATAATGACTAGAACATTCATCATCTCCAAATTTTTGCAATTTCAACCATTTCCAAGTATTCCAAGTAGCATTAATGAATGATTACCAACAATGAGATTGCTTCAAATACCCTTTTAACCATTTATATAAAATCACAGGAAATTTGGCCCAAAAAACCTCATGTTCAACCCCAAACAAGTAAAATTTTGGCTAATTTTCTCCACATACAAGTCTAAATACATATTCTTAGCATGCAAAGGCATGGATATGTACACTAAACTTCTAAGTCTTATATATCTACCTTCATTAATTTCCACAACACTTCCATCGACATGCATTAGTTGAGGTCTTTATAGTGGAACCATCTATTGGCTCAAACAAAGACCCATGATCTACATACGTGTCCAACAAAGGTCCATTATAATCTAGAATGTCAACATTGTCAACCTTCAAATTAAAGGATGTCTCCCATGATGTATATTTAAAGTTTAAATTAATAAAAGCATATAGTAAGGGAAAGTGACAATGGGACAAAATTCATTAAGAACTTAATTGTCTATAGATTACATTAAGTCATCTTAGAAATCCCCTTTGGATAATTCATCATCATTATATATATATATATGTGTGTGTGTGTGTGTGTGTGTATATATGTATATGTATATGTATATGTATATGTATATGTATATGTATGTATATGTATATGTATATGTATATATGTATATGTATATGTATATGTATATGTATATGTATATATATATAAGAGAGAGAGAATAAAAAAATTTGATGAATCCATAAATTGTAAACATCGCAAGGCCTTTATGTTGCCACAACACACAAAAATAAATGCACACTCCAAGTTTGCTCATGATAAAGAGGATGGCACATTCCTATTATTGTTGCCACAACCCTTCTATTAGCCCAACCCAATGATTTTTATTGTGACACCTTTCACCAGGGCGATACAATGATGTTTGTTGTTGTTGCAACACCTTCTACTAGGCTGACCAAAGAATTGTTGCTGCAACACCTTCTGTTGGAATGACCCAATGACCATTGTTGCAACTCCTTGCACCAAGCTGATATAATGTTGGTTTTTATTGTTGCAACACTATGTGTTAGGCCAACCTGATGAATTTTGTTCCAATACCTTCTACTAGGTCAATGCAATTCTAGTTGTTGTTGTTGCAACAATAAACCATGTAGTTGCTACAACTGCAACATCTTTGTTGGACCATAATGATAGACCTCTCTTGGTTTTGATTGATGTTGTATCATTAGAAAGGGACTTAAGACATTTCCACCATAACCAATGTTCTTGACTCCACTAACCTGGAGTGAATTTTCAACTCACACAATGGTAAGCATTAAAAGGTATGAACTTTCCTCACATAACATATGACATTAAATTTGACATAATTGCACTTACATTGTAATCATTCACATGCATCGAATATGAAAACACCCACCATTAATCTCACACTACTCAACTAGTGCCCCATCCTATCTCTAGATCTTTGCGATAGATGATAATTATATTGTCTAATGTCTATATTGGAAACCATCATCTTGGTGCCTCCCAATAAATTGTCTTGTCCTCATTGAAACTAGTAATAGTTTGATTCCTAACTATTTCCATGGGCGGTTTGATAATACACCAAGAGCCTTCTAAAAACCTCCTACTGTAAGCTTATGACCATATTTAGGAAATATTCCAGGCAACAAGATAGATCGACTATGATGAGAGACTGCAAGGGCTTGATGAGGACGTCACTCTTGAATTTGTCCTAAATTTGCAAGGTGACATAAGGACAACGAAGGGAACTTTGGTTCCATTCAATGGAGAAACGATCGACAATGTATTAGGGTTGCCCTAAGTGGGAGAATGTTGGTATTCCCATAAAACATCATAACCAAAAGTAAGGGGATAATCCCTCGAAGAAAATAAGGTGTTGGTGAAGAAAGGGAATAGGTTTGATAGGTAATCCTTACCTGAATCCTAGGATGAGGTGGTATTTTTCATTCAAAAATACTTCACTTGTGAAGGATTCCACGACATTGTATTCTGACATCATTTGAAGCTACTCAACCACCAACAGTGCTAGAGTTTAATTAATACGTCGTACTTTTTTATGAAAACCTTACAATAAATTTCCTCTAGTGTCCAGAAGGCCAATCAATCCGAGGATCATCTCTCACACCACTACCTTATTAAGCACCTCGTGGTACATGGACCTCAATAAGTGGACCACACTTGGGACAACCTCATTGGGTTACTAGAACCAAAAGCACTCTTGATAGAGGTAGAAGCTATGACAAAACTAGAAGCACTCACGACAAACACAAAAGCTACGACAAAACCATAAGCACCTATGACAAAGGCACAACATCCCAAGGAAGAGGCGAACCCAACACCTGGAAGTATATAGGTCTAGTTGGTACCAATGGAAAAAGGAAATACAAATAAAGGTTGAAAATTCCTCTCATCTACAAATTCAGGTGTAGAAATTGAAAATGGAGAAGAAACAACTTGGCCTAATGATGGAATCTACACTCAACAACAGAGAATGCTCCACTTTGCATAATATGTATTTGTTTGAGAGATACTCTTAGCTACAAAACTAGTTGTAGACATTGAAAATGGAGAAGGAACAACTTGGTATGATGACGGAATCGACACTCATCAACAAAGAATGCTCCCATTTGTACAATATGTATTTGCATGAGAGATACTTATGTTGTAGTAAAAAGCATTGATGACAAGTACACCCTATGAGATAAGCTCTCCAACTACTTTCCTAGCGCCTTATTATGAAGGTACCAATGAAGAAAAAAATTCTTAGTGAAATTTACCAACACAACATATCACTCCATCAGGATCCTACATGCAACCTCAATCACCTTGTGGGGGATGTTTAATTAAGGGATTTTGCATCATAATTAAATAATCATCCTAATTGGATACTCGCTCGCCAGGTAGGCGAAAACAATTATAGTTGTAACCTATGGGTCAGAGGGAGATTTTATAGACCCAAACTTATCCTTATCATACACAACAACTTAGTTAACTTTATCTACACACATAATTTTTGGCTCGTAATAGACAAGAGGTTATTGACCATTGCAGGGTACATGTACAGGTAGTATCTAAGGTCAGTACAAAATGATGTGTTGAGAGATGGTAATGTGTCACATACAATATGTGAAGGAGAGACCCATTCAATCTTAACAATCTTGCAGTGACCTTGGAAATAACACACATATATATCAAGTGCAAGGAAAGTTGTGGAAATGAGTGGATAGGTTTAAAATTCCATTAATCTATGATTTAGTAGCCTTTTGATATACCAGGGTCACTACAATATGAGTAAGGAAAAGGAGGTTGCTTGTTGGAAATAAATTG
Organism: Pinus tabuliformis; assembly: GCA_031772625.1. Classification (NCBI taxonomy): domain Eukaryota; kingdom Viridiplantae; phylum Streptophyta; class Pinopsida; order Pinales; family Pinaceae; genus Pinus; species Pinus tabuliformis. Next base: position 58,171,056 of record CM062809.1, read on the forward strand.
AAATAAGGAAGGGTTATTTCTTCACTTATGATGCAAGAGAGATTGGTTATAGTATAAGTAATCTCCATGTGAGTAACTTTTCCTTTGACTCAGATTGATTATCTAGATGCATGGGGATATGCAATATTTCTTATTGGGAAAAGATGATGAGAATCTAAAAAGACATATTTTCTACACCCATTCACCACTTTTTAATTCCTTTTATCCTCTCTTCATAATGTCCCACAACCCATTTTGCTTATAATGATGTGTTTTTTCCCAATGTACAAAGTTCCTTTGATTATGTCATTTTTAAAGATCATATTAGTATGTTAAGGAGATAATCAACCTTTTTATGATAACTAATGAGAAATCATGAAAAATTACTAAGATAATATCACGCAAAAACCTTTTGAGGCATTGGAAAAAGCTAGTTAAGGTAGTTCAGTTGTTGCAACATTCATTTGCATTACTGCAACACCCCTGGTGCAATGCCTATTGATGGAAGTTGATGCAACACTTCTTCTGTGTGGCTACAACACCTTTGGTGCATTACCTATTGACAATAGTTTCTATAACACCCCCTCCATGTTGCTACAACACCTCAATGCACTGATTCCTAATGATAGGGTGATGACACAAGAGCAACAACATCGATAAACCATTGCTTCCTAGTTGTCATTGTCAATTAATTGGTGCAAGAAATGATAACTTGCCACTGCCCAACAAAGGAAACAAAAAAAGAGTGGTAGCACCATTCAACATGGGATATTTTCCTACAACCATTTTTGACCTATCTTTTGCCACAGGTGGTCAATGACTCAATGATTGTTTTATAATCTATCATTTTCCAATATTGTTGTAACAAGGAGAGACATCCTAAAAATCAGAGATTATCATGGCTATCCTTGGCCTCCATGTTAATTTTAAGAATCATGTATAAATACCCCCACTCCACTCTAGCCAAGGGAGAAAAAAAAAAGAAAGTTTCTAAGAGTTGTACTTGCATTGTGCTAAGTTTTTGTTAATACAACATCTCCGATTTCTATTCAATTATGTTTGTATGTGTGATGCATTAATAGAGTAACTCTCAGTTGGACATTTAACCAGTGTCTTTCCTAAGGAGATAGGCCCCCTTCCTTAATCAGGTACTACTTGTAATTTAGAATAGGTTAATTTATATTCCTCACTGCAATTCATTAAGTTTAGTTATTGGATTAGTCTATTTTATAATTCCTACTTTCCAGTCTATTTTAGCAATTACGTCATTCATGAGGTTGAATTTTCCTTATTGTAATCCAATTTAAACTTTTTTCAACATTTAACCAATTGGACGCAACATGTGTGCTTCCATTATAGAATTGGGGATTGAACAAACAACTTGATCAAGTCACTGATTGATATTTTCCCTGCAAGAGTGTTTCCTTTCTTGAAAATGTACTTATTTTTAAGCTTGTGTTCATTTTTTTGCAATTTAGATTAGATCTACTTCTCTACAATTAGACATATTTACTTTCAACAAAGTGTGATTACTGTCTACAAGTGTGTTTCCTTTCTTGAAATGTTATTTCTCTTCTACAAGTGTGTTTTAGTTATGTAAACACTAGTTAGCATTTTAATTCTAGTCATTGTGTGAATCTTTATATTACTACTTATGTGTGTAATTTGTTTTACTTGGTGTCTTAACAAATTATATTAACACCCAAGCTTTGTGATCATTTAACCAATGCTACAAGTTCAATATCGCTCAATAGATCATATTAACATATATGGGGCACGGTAGTTCACAAGTTCCAAACAAACATCGGATTGATAATTAGATGTACAGTTCCTCATTTATCTACCAAGCAATTAGAATATAATTGAAGGACATGCATATATTTGTCTTGCCCTCCATATTTTAGGACTTTTGTGGCTTGCTTTGAGAGTTGGGGATCTTTTGGTTGTCACTTTATTATTTGGCGCAATTCTATGTGGTTATGTCTACCATTTCCCTACATATAGATCATCATATTATGGGTTGGGAGAGACATCGTGCTTTGCAACATTTGGACCCATTGCCATGAGTGAATTCTACTTCAACTAGTCATTTTCAAGAGAATGATGGAAATTAGGAGAAATTAGCACTCTAGCTGACAATCAAGTCCCAAGTTTCTTTATGGGGGAAATATTGTTTACAATTGGAAATGTGCAATATGAACAATTGTTTTAGAAAGATAAACAAACATTTACTTTTAAACAAGCGTGAGCCTTTTCTTGGAGAATATTCTTCAATGGTGATGATTGTAAAATTAGTAACCCCGATGAGAGTGTATGGTTTGATTTCATCTCAGTAGCAATATGAGGTTACAGGACAAATGATTGGTGAAAGAAGAACTATTATAAAATAAATTGGAAAATTCAATGTAAGTAACAAAATTCCCTATGAGTATCAGAAATGCTCTACTTTTTTTCGAACGCCCAGGAGCTCTGGATTTGAATCTCCCGCGCGCTCCTGCCTTCGCCCCCCAGGCCCTGCCTGGCTGGGCCTCTGATCCTCGATCCCCTCCCGTGCCTGTCGTTTTGCGCTGGCCCCTGCCCTCGGGGTCCCAGCCCCCCCTCCCGCTTTGTTTCTTTCGTCGTTCCCTGCGGGCCTGCAATGGCAGGGCCCGCCCCCCCCCCCCCAGCTTCAGAGAATCACGAAGAAATCTTTGCCTCACTCTTTTCTGAACCCTCAGATGACAGACCTCGCCCCTCAGTAACAAAGTTCATTAAAAAGCTGGATGAAATCCCTGAGGTTAATCTACCTCCCTCCCTTCCAAGGAAATCGGCAATAGCTCTTGCGGAAAGAGGCCTTGTAGGCCAGTTCACCGGCCTCTGGCCCTCCCCGAGATCAGTTCAAAAATGGGTGGAGCGCAACTGGAGTGCAATGATCCAAGGAAAGATCGCCATCAGATTCTGCGGACGTGGATACTATACTTTTCTTTTTGAGTCGAAAGAAGACAAGAATCTCATTTTCCGTAATGGACCTTATTTCATGGATACAAGAGGACTCTATTTGAACAGATGGACTCCAGATTTCGACCCGGAAATGGATATTCCAAACGCAGTTCCAGTTTGGGTGCGGCTCCCCCATTTGCCGCTTCATTGCTGGGGGGATGAATCAGTAAAAGCAATAGGTAATGCAGTAGGAAAATACATTGACAGATCTGAACCAAGGGAGAACATGCACGCGTGCGCAAGGATCTGCGTTGAAGTAGACCTAGGGAAAGGCCTGCCAGAAGCTATAAAGATAAAGGTGGATCAATGGATGCACATCCAGCAGCTGGACTACGAGCAGCTCCCCTTCAAATGCAAGGTATGTCACGAGTATGGCCACTTCGCCAATAGATGTAGTAAGTTAAAAGCAAATGAAGTTGAGAATAATGAGGAAAATGTTGAGGGATCATGGGAACATGTAAAAAGAAAAAAGCCCTCCCCTAACCAGGGAATCAGCTCTAAAACCCCTCCGGAATCAAACCTCCCCCCCCTCCCCCCCCCTCCAACTCAGCCTTCCCTTCATCCTCCAACCCCTTCGAATCCTTATCTGCTGAAGAACCTTCCTCCCCCCCCCGTCCCCTCGTCCAGCCTCTCCCCGCTCGAACCCTCCCCCCTCCCCCCGTCCCCTCGTCCAGCCTCTCCCCGCTCGAACCCTCCCCCCTCCCCCCCCCCACCATTGAAAGAATCCTCACTAGAAACAAAGCGAAAGAAGCCAATCAGCCCTCAGATCCCCCGAGAAAAGTTGGTAGGAAGACAAACAAAGAACTCAGAGATGAAACAGCTGCTAAGGAGATGGCAACGGGAACACAGCAACCTATGGACTCATATCTAGGCAAGCTAAAAGGGAGTGGAGAAAAGGCAAAGGAGAAGTCCGGATCCCACCCAACAAATGGTAAATAATGATCTTGGTCTCTTGGAACTGTAGGGGGATGGGCTCTTCCGTAAAACTGAAAGCAATCAAGGATTTACTAAAACAGGAGCAGCCAGACTTTCTCCTTATCCAGGAGACCAAAATCACCGAGCAGGACTTTCAACATCAAACCCAACATTTCAAAAATTTTACAGGTTTATCAAAAGGCTCAGATGGGGCCTCAGGAGGTATAGGAACAATTTGGAGCAAGAACAAATGGGAAATCATCAACTCACAACTATGCAACTGGTGGATCAGAACAGACTTGAAAAATAAAAGCACTCAGGAAGTTTATCACATCTACAACATATATGCCCCAAATCACTACAGGGACAAAGCTAGCTGTTGGAATACCATAGAGGCAGATCTCCTCTCTGTTCAAAACAGTCGGATAATTCTTGGGGGAGACATGAATTTAATAAGACATGTGGAAGAAAAATTTGGTGGAAATTATCATGCAGATTCCTCACGAGATAAGCTAGAATCCATTATTCAGTCATTCAATCTGATCGACACCCCTCTGTCAAATGGCAAATATACATGGAGCAATAAAAGATCAGGATCTCACAATATCAAGGAGAGATTGGACAGGTTTTTACTTCAGGAAGGAATAGTAGGAAATTTTCAGTCCATCAGGAGCCACTTAATTCACGCCTCAGCTTCGGACCACAAGCCTGTGATTCTCATTCTGGATAAAGGAACAAATTTGGGGCCACTCCCCTTCAAATACAATAAAACTTGGGACCTCCAAGAAGACTTCCGCACCCTTATACAAAATCAGTGGGCTAAGGAAGTAATAGGATCGCCTCACTTTGTCTGGGAAACAAAATTAAAACAACTACGGACAGTCATAAAGCAGTGGGCAAAAGAGGCGGCGATCTCTGAAAGGAAAAAAAAAACAGACCTGCTTACAAAGATGGAGCTTTGGCATAAAGAGAAAGAGCACATTCAATACACAGTCGAGGATTTAGAGCAGGAAAAAAATATGTATAAGGAACTCTACCGACAAAACCGCGTGGAGGAAGAGGAACAAAGAGTGAAATCTCGCTGCCTATGGCTGAAAGCTGGGGACAAAAATACCACCTTCTTTCACAACAATATCAAACTCAGGAGAGCTGGCAACCAAATCGATAAAATTGAGGCTGATGGGAAAGTGCTGAAGGATCAAGAAGAAATTAAAAATGCAGCCTATAATCACTTCAAGGCCCTCCTCTCAGCAGCTCCTCAACAAACAGACAGCGCTGACTTCCTCAGTACAATAGAGAGCAAATTATCAGAGGACCATAATAGAGAGCTGGAGCAAGACCTCACAGAAGAGGAAATCCGAGTGGCGACCTTCAGCATGCAGCAAGATAAGGCTCCGGGCCCAGACGGATTTACGGTTGCATTCTACCGTCAACACTGGGAAATAATCAAAAAGGATTTTGTGAGAATGATAAAGAATGTTTTCAGAAATCACAAGCTGGGAGAAAACACAAAATCTTCCCACATTGCTCTGATCCCTAAGGAAGCAAATCCCATCTCATTTGACAGGTTTCGCCCCATCTCACTATGCAATGTCTCCTACAAGATTATAACAAAAATAATTGCCAACAGGCTCAAGAAATTTCTCCCTCTTTTAATCTCTGAAAATCAGGGAGGCTTTGTTCCAAGCAGGCAAATAACAGATAATGTCATATTAATTCAGGAAGCCATACACAGCAGCCTTAATAGAGGAGAGCGAGGAATGATAATCAAACTAGATATGGCTAATGCTTTCGACCGGGTGGACCACTCTTTCCTAACTGCAGCACTAAAAAAATTTGGGTTCTCAACCAACTTCATCAGCATCATCAATGGGTGCATCTCCAACCCTTGGACTGCCCCTTTGATCAATGGTCGACCTAGCAAATACTTCAGAAGCACCAGGGGGCTGAGACAAGGATGCCCCCTCTCCCCATTCCTATACATAATCATGGCTGAGACCTTGAGTATTCATCTAGAACATCTTCGCAGCAATAAAGAGATCACGGGAATCTGCATAGAAAGAGGGATAAAGGAGATAAATCACTCGCTCTTCGCGGATGATACTCTCTTAATTGGGGGAGCCTCTAGTCTAATGGCAAGGAGATTTAAAAGAGTTTTGGATGCTTTCCTCTCAGCCTCTGGGGGTAAATTGAACAACAGGAAATGCAAAATATACACATGGAATGTTCCTTTCCAAATTCAACAAAGAATATCCTTGATACTGGACATCCCAATGCAAAGGAATTGGAGCTCTTTCTCCTACTTGGGTTTGCCTCTGGCTAAAGAACCTGTCAAAGCTGAGGTCTGGACAAAACATATAGAAAAGATGAGAGGTCTCCTTCAGAGTTGGGGAGTCTCTTGGCTCAACTTAGCAGGCAGAACCATTCTCATCAAGGCTGTCCTCTCAGCCCTCCCAATCTACCAGTATGCGGTAATCATGGCTCCGGCCAGCATTCACAAACATATGGAACTCATCATGCGAAGTTTTCTCTGGCAGGGAGGAAAACAGGAGTCCAAGAAATTCAGCCTCGTCAAATGGGATCAGGTAACTCTTCCTTATGAAAAAGGAGGCCTCTCCATTAAAATTCCAAGTCTTTCCAACCAGGCTCTGGGGCTCAAATTGATCTGGAAGATTCTCTCAGGCAAAGGATCGTGGTGGGTGGAGACCATAAAAAGAAAATACCTCAGAGGTTCGAATTCTAACATTCTCACTGAACCAATTGTAGACAGGCCTTGCACCCCGATGTGGAGACTTATCAAAAAAGTTCTGCCTCACTTTAGAGAAAATGCTTCCAAACTCCCAGGTAATGGAAAGGACACCAAGATCTGGTCTGACAGAATTATGGGTTCAAAACCGAGAAATCTCCTCCAAGGCCTCCGGCCCCTGCAAGAATGGATGGATGAACGAAAGTTAACATCTTTGTTTGACATATCTTCTTGGAATCAAAATAGATGGCTCGACTGGAAGGATTTGCAACCCCCCCCCCCCCGACCTCAGAGAATTATGGCTCAATCTTAAGCAATCTCTTTCTGGTTCTGCTCCAACCAATAAGGGGACTGAAGATAGATATATCTGGGACTCCTGTGGAGGGAATTTCACGGTGAAAGAAGGATACAAAACCTTGCAAAACATAACCCCCTCAGCAAACTGGAATCTCCACACAGCTGCTTGGAAGTCAGAATGCCTTCCAAAAGTGAAATACTTCAATTGGACACTACTTAAAGGGAAAATTCTTACAGCTGAGAACTTAAGGAAAAGAGGAATTCAAGGTCCCTCGATATGCTGCTTCTGCCGAGCAGAGGAGGAGTCCATCCAACACACCCTTTTACTCTGTCCCTTCGCTCAGAGTTGCTGGAAGCAGGTGACAAGCCCCATGGAAACCCGAGAAAGCTTTGATCAGATCTCCAATCTTCAGAAAAATTGGAAGAAAAGCTACCCCTTCTCCAGGAAAGGCAAGCTCAATCTAATCAGAGTGTGGAAATGCATCCCAGCCACCCTCTGCTGGCACCTCTGGCTAGCCAGAAACAACCATGTTTTCAACAATAAACAGCCTAACATGGCCAGTATCCTTGCAAAGACAATCGCCAGCATTTCTGAAACTATCAGTACAAACTACATAGCTCTTCCAGATCAGACGAGCTGGGCTCAAGAAGAGAGAGATTGGTATAATAAATTCAACCTCAACCACACCCAAAATCATCTCCCCCAGGCCAAAGATCATAAGAAACGGCCTAATTGGAAACTCAGAGGATCCAAGGAAGAGGTAATTCAATGGATCCTCAATCAGAAGCGCCCTTTTCTCCTCTTTGATGGTGCTTCGAAGAACAATCCTGGGAAAGCCGGAGCAGGGGGTATCATCAAAGATCACAATGGGAAAACCATTCTTAGCTACGAATGGGGATTGGGGAATGCCTCCAATAATGCTGCTGAAGCCTATAGCCTCCTATTGGGCACCTCAATTTTGTCTAGATTGGGAATTAGGAATGTAATAATATTGGGGGACTCGGCCATCATCATCGCCGCTATGATTACAGGCAAAGAGTTTATTAAGGAAGGCCTTAACAACATCAAGACCAGGATTCATGACAATCTCAGGCACATGGGAGACTCAACCTTCCTACACGTTCTAAGAGAAAACAATACAGAAGCAGACTCCTTAGCAACCAAGGCTGTCAACAGGCAGCAAGGACAAGTTCGTGAGAATGAGAGGATATATGAAAAGGCAATCCCGTAGGAGATCAAGCTGTCAGACAGCTCACCCGATCAGCACCCTCAGAACTCGTCCTTATATTAGTTATTCTTTCCTCGATCTTCACTACGCCTCTTCCACTATGCTGTCTCTCCTCTGCTCCATCGCGACCAGTACAAAGTATCCTTTCATATCCCGTGCTCTCCTTCCTATGATTTCTGGTAAACGTCCCCTCCTCCTCCTCATCGACTGCATCAAGAATCTTGAGCAGGATATGCACTCAGTCCCTTTAAATAAAAATAATTCGACTTCTCATCATGGCTGGCCTCCCTCATTCCTTTATAACCACTTCCCTTCTCCCGTCCGTCTCAGAACACCCCTGCTTTTTCAGAAACAGGCTTGGAAAGTTGCGCGTTCAGAGAGGAGCCCGATTGTTCTTAACAACAGAAGCAAACAGTGCGCTCATCCTCCCAAGACACCGTTGTCTCTCTCTCGTGCTCACCTCCCCAGCATCAAGCGAGGCAGTCATCAGAGCAACCACGAAGAGCTCGCTCCCTTCACAGCTCTCAGGTATAAATCGTGCCATTCCCAGACTATTTGTTTGCTAACTCTCTCCTTCTTAGCAATGGCAGAGCCCTCAGAGAACAGAAAGCAGAAAGAAGCTCAGGAGGGCCATGAGCAGCAAGAGAACCCGCTGGATCGAGTGCTTGGAAACAACACATGCACTCTCTGTAAACAACACTGCTTCATGATCGCTCGGTTCATCAAACACCACAATGAACTCAAAGAGGACTTCCAAGCAGACAGCAGGTCCAAGAGGAAAAAACTAGAAAAGCAAAAGACAGAGATAGAGAGCCTCAAGGAGAAATGCCAACACCTGGAGGAGGCCATCACCCACATAAAGAATATCGCAGAGAGTATGCAAGCAGAGGCATCTACCAAGGCAAGCAAAAAGGAGCCCCAGGTGGAAGACTCGGTTAATCAGTTTTGGTAAATAATCATATGTCCAGCAAAGTTTGCCTTCTAGCTGGCCTTTTTGTCCGACAATACAGTCGCTATCTATTCCAACATATTTTCTTTAAGTTAAATTCTCAGAAGTCAAGGGCTGCGACCCTATTTTGGACTTCTTCTCTCCTTCTCCCCGCATCTTATGTAACAGCACCTGCTCAATGCAGTTTTTTATAATATAAGAGTAGACGATCATGTTAAAAAAAAACAAAATTTCCTATTTTTGGGTAAATTCAAATATCACATGAAGTCAAAGTGTTAAATATTATAAAAATATCTTCAATACTACTTTTATAAGACAATTTTAATAGCCCCAGATTTTAATGGCAAAAATAAGCATTTGAGGACATATAAAACACCATCAAAAGGTATAAAAAGAGGGGAAGATGAATAATTTTGGTAGCGAGAGGACTATGTCATTATAAATGAGCCCGAAAGGCTATTTTTTTGTAAATCATCCTGAATGAGGGAATCATTCATTTGATTCTCCTCTCATTGAAGTCGAGCCTTGTTTTCTCTACATTTTTTGTGTTTACATTGTTTATTATACACCTCTCTTCTTTCTTTTTATGAATGTCACGTTTGCAGGCTAAAGCATTGTATATTCAAATATTAATATAAGATAGTTTGTGTTACATATTTCTTTTGTTATTCTATTTTTGTGTAAAGTATTTAGGCAATGGATGGAGTACAATGAAATAATTTTGAGTAATGATTAACTCTTTCATGCACCATTTGAATATATATTTCAAGAATGTTTTTCATAATATTCTAATCATTGTTATATTTTTCATTTCATGGCTTATGTCAAGCTCATTCACTTATCTATTGTTGGATTCATTGTAATTCCCAACAAATCCATTTTCTTGATCACAAGATGGCGAACACTTTGTTACCCGTTATTTTGCCTGAGATTTATGTATTCTAGTTTTCTTCCACCTCCCATTACCAACTATTGTGCTATGATACTTGAAACTCTATGCCTAATGGATATGCCTTTGGTCTTATAGGTTTGCAGTATTTTATCCCGGTCTACTGCCATTTATCCTCAACCCTTTTTATCATCCCTTTCCACTATAAATCTAATATTGTGAACTTAATGTTGTAGGTTGTTGGTCAACGATGGTAAGCAATTAAGTGTATTTGCTATCTGAGTGTTTGTCCCCTCTCCCCCAAGAGACAACTTCAGGCAAAAAGTAGGTCTGCGCTGCCTTGACATAGTTCCTAAGCAGTTGGGAATACTATTATCATTTTACCATTCATAGTGAGCTTCTTCTATCCATACCAGAATAAAAGGTGTATTTGAATATAAACTTGATGCTTCTTCTATTCAAGAGAAATCATATGTCACCACTTTGTCCTTCAAGTTCTTATATATTAGATTTCAAAATTAAACCTTTGCATTTTTGTTGGTCTTCTAATGACAATATTTGCTCCAAAATGTACTTTAGCCTGTCATGGTATATCTTGAATTTAAAATGTTTCTGTGTGAAATATTGTCGCCATTGTTTTATTGCATGTAGAATTGCTTCCACTTCTTTTTCATGTGTTGATTTCATCAAATATTTTCCCTTGAATTCTTTGCTTTCGAAATCCATTAGTCTCCCTTCTTTCTTCAACATTGTTCCAATTTCTTGTCTCGCTGCATTACATTTTACTATGAATGTTTTCCCAAAATCATGCATTTCCAATACTAGTGTAGAAGACATGACATCCTTTAAGAGAGAATATGCTAAAGTATCATTATAATTCCATGCAAATGAATTCTTAAGAGAGATGTGAGTGGACCTGCAATGCACGGATAATTCTTAATTTCTTTTTGATAATATCCTGTAAGTCCCAAAATCCTCTATAACTCTTGATGTTCTTAAGAATAGGCCATTTTGTAATATCTTGGATCTTTTATGGGTCCATCTTAACTCCTTCATTTTAAGTAATAGGACCCAAATACTCTACTTCTTGTTTCACAAAAGCACATTTAGATTCTTTTACATGTAATTGATTATTCTCAATAATTTGTAGGACTTTATCCACATGTTTAATGTACTCTTCCCATGACTTGCTATAGATAAGAATATCATCAAAGAAAACCAACATAAATTTTCGAAGATGGGATCAACAAATCTTTTTCATAAAGCTTTTAAAAGTAGGAGCATTATTCATTGCAAAAGGCATGACCAATAACTCATTGCGTTGTAAAATTGTTTGGGAATATCTTCTTTCCTTAATCTAATTTGGTGGAATCCTCATTTAAGATAGAGCTTTGTGAAATAAGCCACTCCATGAGGCTCATCTAACATCTCATCAATATATAGGACAATCGTGATTTTGTTTAGATTTCTATAATTAAGACACATCCTCCAAAAATTATCATTTTTTCTCATCATCAATATAAGAGCTAAAAATGAACTCCTATAATGTTGAATATTATCTAAATCTAGCATGTCATGTGCCATTTTCTCAATCTCCCCTTTTCTGGATGAGGATATGTATAAGGCCTTTTATTAGGAGAAGTACTTCTAGGTATTAATTCATGATGTACATGATCTCTAGATGGGGTGAGACCTTTGGGAATTTCTTGGAAGACCTAATAGTGTTTTTCCAAGGTGAATTACAATTCCTTGTGAACATTTTCAACTTCTTGCTTAACTTCCATAGAATACAATTGAACCAAAACTCCATTGCTACCCTTTTTAGGAGATTTTCCATTCTACGAGAGTCGATGACTTAATAAGGTCTACATTTTATCTCTTTGAGTTCATATTGAATTCCTTCCAATTCAAATCCCATGAATAGCTCATTATAGTTTGTAGAATTTGAACCCAATGTTCTCAACTGTTGAATCCATAGTATAACATTTACACTTGCAAATGGAATGACCTACATTGGGCTTTCAAAATTATATTCTCCTATAATTGCGAGGACTCAATTAGTGGTCCTATAACTAATACTACATTAATTCAATAAGTTTCACAACATTTCAAAACATGGAAAATTTCAATGTTTATAATACAAAAATCTAACATGTACATAGATTTTGATCTACAACATAAAATTTGATCTGCAACATATTATACGTGTCATTGTAACAATTCACATAGATAAAATAATAATTGAAGAATACCTAATCCGATGGCTCGGTTGGGGTGCTCCTGTCGGGCTTCTCGACTGAATTTACCTCCTAGCCAATTAAGAATGACTTCCTAGCCTAAAGAACCTCCACAACTTCCCTAGTCCTCTGAACCCAAGTCCAACCAACTGTAGTGTGTCTAGGCTAGATCTAGATCCAACCCTCTTTAATCCATACAATTTTGAATTCTCCCAACCATCTCTTCCCTGCCACTTTGAAAGCCAAAGACCAAAGACCAAAAGAAAGCCCAAGAAAAAACAAAGATCAACAACCCCCTTCTTCCATCCTCCCTTCCTCATTTTATTCTTCCTCCCTCATCTGTCCCAACCACCTCTCATGAATGTCCTCCCATCTTTCAACTTTAATTCTTTTGAATTTCATCCCCTTGACAACTCCTTGTGCGCCCCCCCTCCTTATCGCTCCAACTACCACTTATCCCTTCATTAACATTTAGGTGGTACATTCCCCAACCAACCTTTATTAATTCATTAAAGTATTACCTTTCAAAATAATATTATTTTAATAAAATATCACCATTCGATAAATAATATGATTCTAATAAATGTTACCAATCATTAAAATATTCTTATTTTAATAAAGTGTCACCATTAAACAAAATAATGTTATTCTAGTAATATTACCATTCAATAATATTATTTTAGAAATGCTAGTCAAACTTGAGGAATGCTATTAATTTAATAGTTAAATGAATCATGTTTAAAATATAATCATTAATTATAAATAATGTTTAAGGTTAATCAATCACTAATCATAATTAACTGTTTATTTAATCATCCAACACTTTAAGCTTTTAGAATACTAGTATATTTTTGTGAGGTGTAGGTATGTAGCTAGAATATGCATACCTTGTACATATACTAATAATACTTATTGTAATTAGGCAAAAAATTCAATCACTCAATAGGTAGGCTAATAAGATAATGTAAGATAATACAGGTAGGGCATTACATACAACCCTCCTTCAAAAAACTTCGTTCCAAAGTTAGACTCAAAAGGATACCAACAATCTCGAAGTAGTATGACAGTAAGACATAACAAAATAGAGAGAGATATGGGGGAGGTTGGAGTGGGAGGGGTCTTAATTGACCCCGATGAAAAAATGGTTTCTCAATTCACATAGGGTCTTGGAATTGCCACCAATAATCAAGCTAAATACTTGGCCTTATGGAAGGATTTGGAGATTTCCCATGAATGCAAAGTATCAAAAATAAATGTTTTTGAGGATTCAATGCTTGTTATTTGGCAGTTCACAATGGCTAAGAAAGCCATTAGCAATGAGTTGACGGCATCAAATCAAAGAATTCTCTCTTTAACATCAAGATTCAAAGAGGTGTGTTATCACTCAGAGGTTTTCGTTAGTTGTGGAAGGAAACTCACAAAGGAAACCTTCAAACCACTTTGAGATGAAAGACGACCCTTCAATTTGGAGAGGGATTTCTCCATAACTCTACTAATCAAGGTCACTGTAGTAGTAGGTCACTAAGACGCTCATTTGCTAGATTTACTTATAACAAATGAATTTGGTTTGGAAAGAAAAGAAAGGGACCATTGGGCATGGAGTCTCTGATAGAAATAAATACTTGTTAATCGCAGATTACATGAACAACTATAAACAAAAGGCAAGATAACTTATGATTTCTTTGATAAGTTATCATCAAGGTATGGTAGAAGCCTATAGAAATAAACATCATACATAAAGCACTAAAATTGATTTCTGTAAATGATATTTAGGATGAAAAACACATAAGTATTTCAAATAACATGAACTTGATAATTCAACACGAATTCAAATTCATATAGCTTTATTCAAATATTGAAGACTAATGTTCAAAGTTGTGGCTAATGAGAAGGTAAACACAGTAGAAAACAAATAGGAAATATTTCACACATGAATCTTTGGCAACTGCACATATAACACTCCTTATAGCAAAATATATTAATCTCAAAGTCTACAACAATACACCAAGTTTTTCCAAAAATTCCAAACCGTTCAATTATTACAAACTGTTGATTAAATAGGCAAATTACAAGGCCTAATTTCAATAAAAAAAAAAAATTGCAAAAAATAAATATTCCACCTAATAATAAAATCGAATAAAATAAAATTAAAGTTGGAACTAGTTGTAGAAAAGGTCTCGAATAGTTGAGGTTGTTGGTGGATTTGTTGGGTGGAAGACCATTGCTGCTAGGTGGCCTATTCATGTTGCATGAAAATTGAATGCCATCTCTTGCCAATACCTTCGAATTTGGAATTGATGGATTGAAATACTTTATCTGGAAATGATTATTAAATAATTGTTTCTCTGCGTGGAAATCTAGAAAACAAATATAAAAATAAATTGAAATTAAATTAAATCTGGAACAGGCTGGAAAATATGTCAAATTGTTTGAGAGTTGTTGGTGAATTTGGAATGTTTTTCAAAATATATTAGTTTCCAAGTGTCCACGAGATAAGTTTTTGACTAACTAGTGCTGCTAATTTTGTGCTCCAAATTAGGATTGCCCTGCCATATACTCGAATATGGAGTTGACCAAGTATCTCCTGATTTGATACTTTAATATTCTGTTGATAAATACCCCTTTTTACAACCATTTATGGTCCCTTGGATGCTAAAAAATTGAAAGATGTGCCATTGAATGTTGTAGTTAATTCTTAAAATCTAGATATGCTAAAGTTATGCCAAGAAAATTGGGATATGATTTGTCTATCTATCCACAGTCGCCTACCTTCAAATATAGATCTACCCGAAAGAATCTTCCAACTATTGATTTGATGCCGAAGTCGAACTGATGAGGTGGCTCATCAACAACTATCCATGAGATTTTCATGGAGAATTCCTGAAAAATAGGCTTCAAAGAACCATTCAAATCTCCAGAACCGAGATAGTTGTGTAAAAATTGAAAGAGGTTTTATTTAAAGGGTTGGTTCCCAACAAAAACCTCTTTTTGTTTTCAAAAAATTGTTTCCATTTGTTTGGAAACCATGACCGAAGTTACTATATTTTATAGGAAAAAACAGTGTAAAACAGTGCTGTCAAATAATATGTTAGCGCTTTCATTTAAAATATTTGAACCATCACTGAAAAAATATATGTCAACGCTCCTAATTTTTTCGTGAAATATTTCAAACCACTGCTCTCATCCATTACCCCTGAAAGTAAATTGTGATAACAACCAACTCTAACGAGGATTTTGTCACCTTGAGAGGCAGCAAGAACCTCGTAGACCAAGTGCCTAGTCCATTGGGTTTCTCCCAACTTGAAACTAACATGTACTTGTTATTTTCTAAATTTACAAATTTCACATTCATGCTAACCACTAACGATTGAATCCAATTAACTGCTCATTGCTAAAACCAAGCTTTCAACTACAATCAAATCCACACTTAAACTATGGTGCACCCTAAAAAAACTGCTGAAAATATTCCAACTAACCAAGCTAGAAAAAAATGTTGAAAGGATGCTCAAAATCCATGCTTATTCATCGCACAACTTCCTTCTATAAACTGTTGAAAAACTACTCAGTCAAATAATACTTGAAAATGCCAATGCAACGAGTCAAGTAGTTGCTCAAATATCGTGGCTCTTTGACTATGTTTTAGCAAAATCAGAATTTGATAGTGTAGTGGCAGAGGCAACTCATGATGCATTTTGTCTCGACAGGGAAAAAATGGCTGAAAATTCAAGCTGAAAAAGCCATCCATGTAGTCATCTACGAGATCAATAAAGACATGATATGTTTGTTGATACTCAAAGTATTCTACAATTTAGTTGTTGTGGTTAGAGAGTTCACACGCGCTCTCTATGTCAAATCATTGTTCCAACTGAGTTGTCAAATTTATACCCATTCTCAATATTAAAACGCAACAAAATGTCTTTCTGGCTTTGCTAAAATGAAACTTTCTCAATGTTCGTGGCAAATTCATACAAAAACTGAATCTTAGCTTTTGAGCTATATTTGCATGACTTTAAATAAGAAGATAAAAATGGAGAAAATTTTGTGTCCACTTCATCTTTCGTAAACATATAATTCCATTCTCTAAAACCTTGGATGGAAACATAGTTTGCCACAAACTTTGCCTTCTCCATCCATGTTTCCAAAAAGATAACTCAAAAGCATGTTGTAGACCTTATGGATTTAACAAGTAAACTTTCAGCCCAACTTCTACACTTTCCTTGGAATGAATCATAAAACAGTCTAAGAAATACATCTTCATTCTTGATTTTAAGGAGATCAGTAAAGTCATGAAATTTTGAAATATGTTTCAAGGCCAAGCTCAGATCTTCTCCATTAAATTTAGGACCATTCCTCAAAAAATATTCATCTGTAGGAAGAGGATTTGGAAAACCAGGAAGGTCTATAAAGTCCAAACATGCATACCTTGAAATAATGGTAGCAGCATCTGCGTTCTTCATCCAGTGGAGTCACTGGTACATTCTTCAAGCTTTAAATTCTTTGGACAGTGGAGTCGTCTTTCGTGCTTTCCAACTCTGGATTGTTTTACCATGGAGTTGTCAGGTGAATTATGCACAACCTCTTATGTTTGATCCTTGTTCACCATCAATGATCAAAACTAGTCTTTTGTCGTCTTTCCCAGGGATGATTTGACCTTCGCTCCCTGGAAACAATGCCAAGATATTATCCCTCAGAAGTTTTCCTTGGCTGTGGACAAAAACTCACCGAGGAAACCTTAAAATCACTTTGAGAATGAAAGTTGGCCCCTCAATGTAGAGAGGGATTTATCCCTAACTCTACTATTCAAGGTCACTGTAGTAGTAGGTGACTAATATGCTCATTGGCTAGATTTACTTATAAAAAATGAATTTGGTTTGGAAAGAAAAGAAAGGGACCATTAGGCGTGGAGTCTCTAACAGAAATAAATACTTTCTAATCACAGACTATATGAATGACTATAAACAAAGGCAAGATAGCTTATGATTTATTTGATGGGTTATCATCAAGATATGGTAGAAGTCTATAGAAATAAACATGAGACACAAAGCACTAAAAGTGATTTCTGTAAATGATATTTAGGATGAAAAACACATAAGTATTTCGAATAACATGAACTTGAGAATTCAACACAAATTCAAATTCATATAGATTTATTCAAATACTAAAGACTAATGTTCAAAGATGTGGCTAATGAGACGGTAAACAAAGTAGAAAAAAGACAGGAAATCATTCACACATGAATCTCTAACAATTGCACATATAAGACTGCTTATACCAAAATATATT
Organism: Pinus tabuliformis; assembly: GCA_031772625.1. NCBI lineage: Eukaryota > Viridiplantae > Streptophyta > Pinopsida > Pinales > Pinaceae > Pinus > Pinus tabuliformis. Next base: position 58,188,559 of record CM062809.1, read on the forward strand.
AATCTCGAAGTCTACAACAATACACCAAGTTTTTCCAAAATTGCCTAACCCTTCAATGATTACAAATTGCTTATTAAATAAGCAAATTACAAGGCCTATTTTGAATAAAATGTCTTTTGCAAAAAATAAAAATAAAAAATAAATATTCGACATAATAAAAAAATCGAATAAAATAAAATTAAAGTTGGAAATAGTTGCAAAAGAGATCGTGAATAGTTGAGGTTGTTTGTGGATTTGTTGGTTGGAAGATCATTGTTGATAGGTGTCCTATTCCTGCTGCCTGAAAATTGAATTCCATCTGTTGTAAATCCCTTCAAATCTGGAACTGATGGATTTAAACACTTTATCTGAAAATGATTATTAGACCATTGTTTCTCTGCATAGCAATCTAGAAAACAAATCTAAAAAGAAATTCAAATTAAATTAAATCTGGAACAGGTTGCAGAATATGTTGAATTGTTTGAGTGTTGTTGATAAATTTGGAATGTTTTTCAAAATATCATGGTTGCCAAGTGTCCAAAATATAGGTTTTTAACCAATTGGTGTTGTTGATTTTGTGCTCCAAATTAGGATTGCCCTGCCACATACTCGAATGTGGAGTTGACCAAGTATCTCCCAATTTGATACTCTAATATTATGAAAAATAACCCTTTTGACTGCCATTTATGGTCCCTTAGATGCTAAAAAATTGAAAGACATTCCACCAAATGTTGTAGTTGATTCTTGAAATCTGGGTATGCTAAAGTTATGCCAAGAAATTTGGGATATGGTTTGTCCATCTATCCACAATTGTCTTCCTTCAAATCTGGATCTACCCCAAAGAATCTTCCAATTATTGATTTGATTCACAAGTCGAATTGATGAGGTGGCTCATCAACAAGTGCCCATGAGATTTTTCTGGCAAATTCATGAAAAATAGGCTTCAAAGAGCCTTCGAATATAAAAAATCGTGATAGTTGTGTAAAAATCGAAAGAGGTTTTTGTTAATGGGCCCGTTCCTGAAAAAACCTCTTTTGGTTTTCAAAAATTCATTTCCATATGTTCGAAAATTGTGCCTACAGTTATTATCCTTTACAACAAAAAAAAACAGTGTAAAATGGAGAGCTGCCAAATAATTTGTTAGCACTTTTGTTTAAAATCTTTGAACCAGTGCTCACAAAATATTTGTCAACGTTCTTGAATTTTTTGTGAAATATTTCAAACAACTTCTCTAAGCAATTACCACTGAAAGTAAACTATGATAACAAGGTGAATCTTTCATATTCTCAAACATCTAAATCCAAAGGCTAATAAACTTTCCAAAAAGGGTACCTCGAGGAATCAAGGTGAAATAAAGTATAACCAAAGGAGGGACTTCTTGCCATTTCCTTAATATGCTAAGTCCAAAATTAAAAATTATGCCTCAACAATAATCTCGGTGGGTGACGAAGGTTAAAAATCATATAATGGTGGGTCATAAGCTCTATCCCTCTTCCCAGGAAAACCTCCTTCACCTCCAACTTCAGAAGTCTAAAAGGAGATACAAGTGTCCCTCGATGGCGTATAGGTGGTCACATCTCATGGATTTCATTCTAAATATTAGTCATTTATATTTATGGGCATGTAAATCGGGTCTCTACATTCTTAGCAATTGGAGGTGTCTGATTCATTTAGACAGGGAATGAAGTTAATTCTCATGTCCTGGGGTGTCCCTTTGATGCAGTTTCTCTGTGCCAAATATTTAGCAACGAAGATTGTGGTCTTTTCATCACAAGGTGACTCATGCTAGGACCTTAGAATTTTCTATATAACCATACCTCATGTCTCTTGGCTCCTTCAATGGGGTATGGTTGTTTCTCTCTGTGGTTTGGATTGTCATTAACATGTGTTCCACTCCATTAATTATTGTTGAATTTCGAGTTTACAATTCAATATGGCCGGTAATTTCAATCCTCAAGGAAATATATAGGTTGAAAAGGTGGTAGACATGTTATTAGAAGCCTCTCATGCCCTACTAGTTTCAATTCATAAGTTGGAAGACATGGTTAAGCATCAGAGATGCTCTTTCCATCTCTTCTTGGAGGAAAAAATGATTTCCCACCATGCTGAAATGGAGGATTCTCTAAATTGTGTTAAGGAGGAAATACATCTCCTCACTAAATGGGTGGTTGCGTTGGAGGTTTTTTCAGCAATTGTTGCTGGTGTGATGCTTAGTGGCAATGGTACGAGAGTACCTATTGGTTGTAAAAGAGTTCATTATCCTAGAGGGCATGACGATGGTTGATGCAACATAGGGTGAATCCAACTTGGTCTCATGGTGAATTTGGTTTTTTGGAGTTGATTCAGACACTTCTTCCCCTAAAAGTATGTTGTTTTGTAAATGTAAATTATGGCTTCGATCCTTCTGTAGAATATACAACATTAACATTTTTTGTACGATCTGGTATGCAAATCTAAAGGCTAGTAAAATTTTAGTTTACTATGAAAAAGATATGTATTTTGTAATAGACACCAAATGTAAGGGTTATGGGCCCTCTCCCAACTTTCATTAATATAAATATCTATATTCATTTCCTTCAAAAGAAAACATAAATAAATAGAGATATAATAGTCAAATTAAGTAAGTCAAGCAAGAATGCCACTTCCCCTCTAGAGTATCTGACTAACCTATAGCTTCCTGTCCTCCCTAAACCACTTATGCTCCCATCCTATCCATTCTTTGCTACAATTGTAACACCCTCCTACCACATCTACCTAAGTAACTAGCCAACAGGGGTAAATATGTGACAAGAAGTTACTATGGTATGATTCGACCTCCTAGGTCACGTTAAGGAAGTGGAACCGATGAAAACAAACCATACAAACCTTCAACCTCAGCAACAAGACTCCTAAGAACCATCCCAGCCTTTCTGGTAACTAGTCCCTGGATCCCATTGAGGTTTTAGACCACTTCACCCCCGAACGCTCCCATGTTATGGGCTTGACAACGTCTAGGAGGCTCTTGTCGCTCTCATGAAAAGGAATTCCAACGTCCAGGGAATAATTTTCCTAGTGTTGTGCCAACATCCCCAGGATTTGAGCCACTTTTTCAAGCCCATAGCCTAGGTCATTTCCCATAATTGAATGACACCTTTTAGAATAGAAAGATAACAAGGAAACAATGATGCAAATGCAAATACTTAAACAAGCCCTTGACTGGACCCTACTAGCCATGACAGGCATTTCATCAAACATATCACAAATATGTAATCTACAGGTGTCAATAACAAATCTAAGCATAGGGATCTCATAGCTGAGAATCGCTAAGAAGCTTTGATGCCTCAACACATTAGCTGCAATTTCATCCATTACGTCATAGATACATTGTCCATCCATTTACAAGTAAAAATATGATGAGATACATACATAGCTATTGTCATAAAACATATACATAACCAACATAATAGCAATATAAATACCAATGAAGTCACAGCTATATGATCCACATATAAAATAGCATAGTACTCATAGAAATACAAGAAGAAATAATATCATATTGATGATGCAAAATCCAAACCTGGGATGGGGCTACCAAGTTCCATCTGGCCGTAGAATGGTTGAGCCAAATCTCTCTTCAGTCATTCACCCTCGTGCCATATTCCAATCATGAATTTGGGATCTCATAAAAAACATCAATCCAAACTATCCAGGGCTTCCAGAGGCCAACCACCTCAACCCATCAAACAATGATTCCACCTCACAGTCAAACATCACAAAACCATCACTAGATTGGTCTTTACCCAAGCCTTCCAGGGCTCTAGAGCATTTGTTCCAACCAAGGCTTCCAGGACTAGTAACTCAACCCACAACTGTCATTGGGCTTCCAGATCATTTGTCCAACCAATTCTTCTAGGACTAGTAACTTAACCCACCAAGGGCTTCCAAAGCGTTTGTCCAACCAAGGCTTCCAGGACTAATAAATCAACCCAAGATGTTACAAGGCTTCTAGAGAATTTGTCCAACCAAGGCTTCTAGGACTAGTAACTCAACCCAAGTTGTTTCAGGGCTTCTAGAGCATTTGTCCAATCAGGGCTTCCAAGAACTAATAACTCAACCCAAGCTAAAGGAAACATGAGACCCAACCAGAAAACAAAGAAATCAATTCACAACACTATGGCTATCTAGGAAATGGCAAGGCTAGGCAACTCCACTATCACCAAGGCAATCCTCCATGCCAGTGACAGATCATGACCAATAATTCACATGCATATACCATGCATGCCAAAACCATGGAGGAAAACATACATGCAACTCAGTACCTACAAGCCAAATCCGTTGTAGTTGTTAATCCCGATGTCCTCTTGCGCTTTCCTACTCTTCCTTTGCCTTCCTTCTCCAAAACTCCAAGCATGCATGCCACACACCTCCAAGAGTGCTCCAAGAAACTCCAAGTGTACAAGAGTAGGAGAGAGAGAGAGTAGAGAGAGAGCTCCAAAGTTGAACTGAAAAAATTCTATGAACTGATCCTCAAAAGCCTTTTTATTAATGAGGCCTTTATTTTCTTAATTTTCCTTCATATTCCAAAGCACATGCAACCTGTGACCTTTCACCTCCTTTTCCCCCTAATTTCCTTTTTTTTCATAAATAAATGTGCCAAAATTTTCATTTTGCCTTTCGAAAGCCTTAGCCATTTCCTTTGCTAATTTCCTTAGCAACAATAAACCGAAGGAACGCCCATACTAGGATATTTTGCCCAACATTCAGCTTGGACTAAATGTCCCATCAACCATGGTTATTATTTTTCCTTTATTAACTTGTATTACATGGAATTTTCATCAGGGTTGTTACAACAATATACTATGGTATCAGTTATATTGATCTAATCATTGATAAAACCAAGATGGTAGAAGCGTTGACTATATAGATCTAACATCCCTAACATGTAACTAACAATTGTCATCACACTTCTAGGGGAGCATTTTCGTCACTACTCTCCTATTATTACAAGCATGGAGGTTACATGGTGGGAAATGCCTCCACCCCTCCTCAAAACTAGGGTCAACACCCTAATATGGACCACACTACGGTGTTGGTTGGACACTTGTTATCAAACAATACAATTGGGCAGTCATGTCACCTACAATTTGCACTTTACCCATGTTATAATCATGCATATCAAGTAGGTACAAAATGTAATAGAGCAATGTACATCATACCATTCCTCATTGGATGTCTCATCATCCCCCAAGCATTAGAATGGATCTTGGTTGTCATATAGTTATTTCCAATATGTAGGTTAGGTTTCATCCATGCATATAGATAACAACAAAATATATATAGACAAGTGATCATAATTATTATGTTATTAAGCCTAGTATCCACGTACCCATTTTGTAATTAATATCAACATACTAGAAGTAAATCTGACATTAGATAAATCATAACTTCGGTAAGGCATGCACTGGATAAATCATATCTAATTAAGCCATACATAAAACAAATCATAACTCTGATAAGTCATACACTAGATAAACTATAACCAAGTAAGCCATACACCAGGTAAATCATACATCCTTTAAGTCATACATTAAATACTTTAATAAAAAAAACCTAATCCATAAAGTGTTTTATATAATTAATTTGATTTGTCTACTGAAGTGTATCAATATGACATAGCGTTCATAAATAAAACATGAAAATACAAATGGAGCCCCAGCATAGGTGGCTATCTAGGTCAAAATGGGCATCACAAATGGTCAAAAAGTGAGGAGTATTTGGGACGTCTAGTCTCTGCATCCTCCTAGGTAGAAAATCCCGGGCTATACTTGTCCCATTGGACCTTAACCTAGTCCACCATGCAATGTTTAAGTTGTTGAAACCTAGGTCCAAAATGCATAATGTTTTGACCATTACGGTCCCCATGTCTGAGACCTATAATTCGGTCTAATCGAGTTTGTGAGATTCATCAGAAACATAATGTCATAGAACAAATACATGAAAAACATCACGGGTTTAATGAAAATAGGGTGGTATTACAAGACGATAGGAAATTGGTCCAATATTTTCCTTGATTCTGAAAGGCCCAATAAATCGAGGTGATAACTTTGTCCCCTCCCCAAACCAAATGATGATTTTGTTGGGTCGGATATGAATAAAAAATTTGTCTCCCACTTCATACCTTCGATTAGTCCTATGTGCATCGACATAATGCTTTTGTCTATCCTATGCTTATTTTACCCTTTGTTGAATATGCCTTACTTGTTCCTCCATTTCTTGAATTAATTCTATCCCAACTATCACTCTGTCCTCCAGCGTTTCCCAACTCAATGGTGTCCTGCAAGGCCTCCCATATAGAGCTTGATAAGGGGGCATCCCTTTGAATTGTGGTAACTGTTATTATAGGAAAACTCTTCTAATGGTAAGTACCTTTCCCACTGATTCTGATTATCCATGACATACATTCTAAGCATGTCTTCCACATTGAAATGTGTAACTAGGTTTAGTCTTCATAAATATGAAATGTACTTTTGATTCTTGTATATTGTAAAAGGAAAAATAAATAAATATTATTTTTATTTTTGTAGCATGGGTTTCATGCTCAAGGCCTTTTATTTAGAGATCAAATAGCCATCGAGTGATTCTATGGTTTATCCTAGGGTCAAGAAGTCAAAAGAGTCATCGTCATATGAACAAGACCCCATTAGGCACATTGTAACATGTAAAAATAATTATTTATGTATTTAAAAGTGTCAAAATACCCTCCAAGACCAAGTCGGCTTGGCAACTAAGAAGTCGCCCTCATTAGGCCATACCATCCTCCTTGGAAGCCTATATATAGGAGGGAACTTAATCGCCTATGGACACACACTCATCTTCTCATCATATAAGTGAAGGAGAAGCAAAAGAAGGCTAACAAAGAAGGAAGAAGGACGAAGTTTTGGGTTATTTCTATCTCTCACACACATGTGCGCAGAAAGAAGGCTAAGGTTTTGATGAACATTGCAAGGTCGAAGTTGAGGAAATTTCAAAAATAAGGTTAAAGAAAGGTCTATTAGGTCACTCACAAGCCCTATAAGAAGGAGGAACCCAAGCGAAGGTCCAAGGAATCCTTGGAAGTCCTGAAATTGCTCACACGTGTGGAAGTAATAACTGTTGCAAGGGCCGAAAATTTCAGACCTGCAGTGGAGGCCCAAATTCTGTAGCTAAGGGTCGAAGTTATGCAACTGGAAGAGATTTTACTAGGTTTGACTTGGACAAAGGAAGAACATCATCAAGGAGGTCAGATTTGGCCTTGGAAGGGTATTGGTCTTGGTATAAAGGTATTGGAATTTGTCATTTGAAGAATCTATAAGAAGAGAAGAGATTTGTGGGTTTTCCTCTCAAGTGGAGAGGTTTTGGCCCTTGCTTGCAACCTACATCTTGTGTTCGTGTGTATTGTTGATATTCTTGTTTTGGTAGTTGTTTGATGATAAGAGCAAAATAATAATAAGAAAAGAATATAATAATCAATAAAATTAAAAATACATCACAAGCAGTTATCAAGTGTAAGATAAATCATCTCATTTCCAACCCTTTAGATTTCTCAACATGGTATCAAAGCTAAGGTTGGCTAAGGGCATGATGAAGATCACTACATCCTTGAATAAATCATTGAAGCAGTGTTCTATGGTGGCAATTCATCTCAAGCAAGGTTTCAAGGCATTAGGGAATCTCCTATTATCCATAAAGAATAGTATGGCCAAGACTTCTACAAAGGACAAAGGGTTATTCTTGGTACTTACAAGTACGTTTGAGGATGGAATTTTTTGGGTAATCTATAATGGAGCATCAAGACATATGATAGGTGAGCACAAACAACTAAATACCTTATCAAGAGGAAAATCCTCCTACTCTATTCAACTTGGTGATAAGAAGAGCTATCCTATAAGAGGAATTGGATCAACATTGTTGGAGCTAGAAAATGGAGGAAACATTCATCTCAATAACATTATGTTCGTGTCAAGTTTGCAATAGAAATTACTTTCTGTTTCATGTCTAGAAGATGAGGGATATATAGTTTCTTTTATAGATGGAAAGGTTGTGGTATGGGATAAAAAAATATAACATCGACAATGCAAAAATCATTGGGATTCATGAAGGAAGACTCTACAAATTGTTGACCCCTCTATCTCAAGCTTTGGTTCACATTGAGTAAGTCCATGTAAACTTTGGCATAGAAGGTTTGGACACCTTCACTACAAAATCTTACCGACTCTAAATTCAATGGTGAATGGCATCCTTGAAATCAAGGAGGATCATGAAGGAATGTACATTAGGTAAAAATGTTAAGAGACCATTTGGGAGCAGTTCTTCAATGTCAAAAGAAATCTTGGATCTCATTAATTCTTAAGTCTGTGGTCCTATGTCTATAGAGTCTATTGGAGTTCATCTATACTATGTAACGTTCATCGATGAACACTCAAGTAAAACATGGTCTATTTTCTGAAGTCCAAGGATGAAGCATTCGACAAATTTCAATAATTTCCGAATTCGCTTCTATGATCCATATTGAATTAAGATTTTTATTTTTCGTTAAAATTCAGATCCGAGAATTTTTGCCGACGCGTTTCGAACCATCTAGTGTGCTTCATTGTCAGGACAAGATGAACCACACTAGATGGTTCGAAACATGTTGACAAAAATTCTCTGATGTGATTTTTACCAATTTTTCTTTTCTTTTCTAAATTTCAATAATTTAAAGTTGAAGTAGACAACCTTACAGAAAGGAGGATAAAGGTACTAAGATCTGACAATGGAGGAGAATACGCATCAAAGGAACTCATATATTTTCGTAAGGAGGTCAGGATTAAGAGGGAGTTAATAGTCCCATATAATCCTGAACAAAATGGAGATTTTGAATGAAAGAATCGATTGATTGAATAAAGTGTTAGAGCCATGTTACATGATTAAGACTTGCCTAAATTTTTGTGGGGTGAAGCAAGAAAAACTGTTGTGTATGTTCAAAATCAAAGTCCTCACAGATCACTAGACAACATGACTCATGAGGAAGCATTCACTAGGAAGAAACCAAGCGTAGACCATCTCCAAATATTTGGTTGTCTTGTCTATATTCACATTTTGAAAGATAAGAGAAAGAAGTTGGATCCTACAAGCATGAAGGGAATATTTGTTGGCTATAGTAGCACTTCAAAGGCATATACGATCTACACAAAGGAAGGGAGCCAAATAGAAGTAAGCCAAGATGTGATCTTTGATGAAAGTTTTGCATTCGCGAAATCAAAGGACCTCCCGATTGACACTGATGATGAAGAAATTCCAATATTCGAAGAAGAACGCATTAGGGAGGAAGATGATTCAAATCACGAAGAAGAATGTCCCAGTGAAACAATGCAACAAGTGATCATACATGAAAGCAAAAAGAGACCTAATTGGTTTAAGTCTACTCTTTTAGATGCAGAAGGACATGGAGCAACCAAAGGTATGTTCAGGGAAAGCAAGAAGCCCTAAATATATTCAGGTTATGCAACTTATATGACAAAGTTAACAGAAGAAGAACCATCCAGATTTGAAGAGGTTGTTATACATCAAGAATGTAAAGATTCCATGAATGAATAATATCAATCAATAATGAAGAGCGGAGTGTAGGAGATCGTTCCTAGGCCTGAAGACAAATTTGCGGTAACTTCCATGTGGCTCTACAAGATTAAACATGCAATGTATGGAAGTATTGAAATATAAGGCAATATTTATGGCCAGGGGTTTATTGAAACAATGAGGCATCGATTTTGAAGAGACATTTGCACCTATAATAAAGGTATACAACTATACATTCATTGGTCTCTTCGGTAGCATCGATGGGGTGGAACATCTATCAAATGGATGCTAAAACAAATTTCCTAAATGGTACTATCGATGAAGAAGTATATATAGAACAACCCTTGGGATTTGAAGTAAAAGATAGAGAGACTCATGTTTGCATGCTGAAGAAGGCACTTTATTGCCTTAAGCAAGCACCATGAGCTTGGTATACCTACAAATATTGGGATTCTCGAAGAGTTCTGTTGATCTGAATCTCTATATCAAGGTTATGAAGGATGAGCCCGTAATCATTCTTCTATATGTGGACTATCTTCTCATGATAGGCATGGAAGGTCGTATTCAAGAGTGTAAAAAGTAGTTGGTAGCATAATTCGATATTAAGGATCTAGGGTTGATGCACTACTATTTGGGGTTAGAAATTTGGCAAGGACTTGATGGGATATGCCTAACTCAAGGAAAATATGTGATCAAGATGTTGAAAAGGTTCGATTACCCCTATGATCATAAATTTGAAGAGGCTAAGAAGTTATGATTCAAGCCATGTGTATTTGACAAGGTATAGACAACTAATTGGCTCATTGATGTATTTGGTAAATACTCGACCAAACATTTGTTTTGTAGTGAATATTATCAGTCATTTCTAGGTACATCCCAAGCATTATCATTAGATATTAACCAGCCATATACTAAGATATGTTCAAGGAACAATCCACTATTACTTGAAGTATGATAAAAATAATGATGTCCACTTGATTAGAGATAAAAATTATGATTAGGGAGGCAGTGAGATGGATGGAAGAAGCACTACTGGAGGATGTTTTAGTTTGGGATCCTCCATGATATCCTCGGTGAGTAGAAAGCAAGAATTGGTTCCTTTGAGTAGTGTTGAGGCTTAATACATTGCAACCTATGAAGTAAGCAGAGAAGTTGTCTGATTGAGGAAGTTGTTATCCGACTTGTTTGAAGGACCGATGGACCCTGTGGTGATACATTGGGGCAACACCAGTTGTGTAATGTATTTGAAGATCCAGTGTTCCATGGAAAGACAAAACACATAAATAACAAGTATCACTACATATGAAAGTTGGTGCAAGATGGAGCATTGCAGCTACAATATATCTCCACTAATGAACATGTAGCTGACATCTTGACACAATCTCTTCCTAATAAGAAGCTTGTGTATTTGAAAGAAAATCTTGGATTGGTTGATATATCCTTCCTAGTTGAGAGGGAGATAAAGACACATCATAATCGTCTACACTTTGTGAAGAAAGAATGGAGGATTGGGTAAGCATCTAGTTTTCGATACTCTTTGAGTATGAGGTAGGGCATCCAAGATGTAAGAGTGGTCTAAGAGGAAATTCCTTGAGGATGTTATTCCAAGATAGGAATTGTCCTAAAATGACATACCCTCTAAACACTTGGGTGGGGTATGTGCCTTGAGAGAAAATGATGATGGTGTCTTTCAGCCATTGGTCTCATCAACGTCGTGCTCTAATCTTGTGGAGAGATAGAGTTGTTAGTCAAGGCCTTGTTATGTGAGAATGTTGGTTGTAATGATGCAAAGAGATAAGATAAAATGATAGCTTATAAGATGACTTACCAATCCGACTATTCTTATGAGATCTCTTCAATTTAAGAGTGTCCATGTACCATTATGAATACCTCCCTAGTTAAGAGGGAGTGTTGAAATGTGTAACTAGGTTTGATCTTCATAAATTTGAAATGTACTTTTGATTCTTGTATATTATAAAAGGAAAGCAAATTTTATTATTGTTATTTTTGTAGCATGGGTTTCATGCTCAATTTATTTTATTTAGAGGTCAAGCAACCATTGAGTTCTTCTAAGGTTTGTCCTAGGGTCAAGAAGTTAAAAGAGTCATTATCAAATGAAGAATACCCCATCATGCACATTGTAACATGTAAATAATTATTTTTGTATCTAAAAGTGTCAAAATACCCTCCAAGACCAATTCATCCTAACAACTAAGAAGTCAACCTCATTAGGGCATGCCATACTCCTTGGAAGCCTATATATAGGAGGGAACTCGACCTCCTATGGACACACACTTATCTTCTCATCATCTAAGTGAAGGTGAAGCAAAAGAAGGCTATCGAAGAAGGAAGAAGGACAAAGCATGAAGGTTTGGGTTATTTCTCTCTCTCTCTCTCTCTCTCTCTCACGCGTGAAGAAAGAAGGCTAGGGTTTTGATGCTGCAAGGTCAAAGTTGAGGAAATTGCAAAAATAAGGTCGAAGAAAGGTCTATTAGGTTACCTACAAGCCCTAGAAGAAGGAGGAACCCAAGTGAAGGTCAAAGGAAGCCTTGTAAGCCCTGAAATTTCTCACATGTGTGGAAGAAGTAAATGCTGTAGGGACCAAAATTTTCAGACCCACAGTGGAGGCCTGTACTATCCCCTGGTCGATTTCCTATGTAAATAAATAAAAATAATAACCAAGGTCATGGGACACATATTCCAAGTTGAATGTTGGGAAAAAAAACATAGTGATGGGGATCACTCGTGATTAATAAATGGCTATGGAAATTGGCAAAGACATTATCAAAGGTAAAGTGACAATAATTGACATTTTATTTATGAATTAATGGAAAATAGGAGAAAAGGAAGGTGAAAGGTGACAGAATTGCACGAGGAAGAAAATTGAAGGAAAATCAAGAAAAAAATTAAGAAAATGGAGGCCTCATTGATAAAAGGGGTTTTGAGGATCAGTTCACAACTTTTGGTTGGTTAGTTTTTGACAGTTCTATGGTGGAGCTCTCTCTCTATTCTCTCTCTCTTATAATTTTGCACACTTACAAAAATCTTGGAGCATGCTTGGAGCACTCTAATTTTCATTGGATTTGGAGAAAGAAGGCAAAGTAAAGGAGTAAAACACAAGGGAACAGGTGGATCAACAACTACAACTAGATTTCTTTGCAAGTAGCAGGTTGCATGTATGATTCCTTGATGCATGGTAGATGCATGTGCTTATTTGGTTATGATCTGTCACTGACATGGATGATTTCTTGGATTAAAAGTGCTTTTAGCCTAGCCTTGCCATTTCCTGGGTAACCATGGTGTTGTGGGTTTTTCCACTTGTTGCGTCTAACTGGTGCTCAGGTTCCTTATGGAGGTGGGTTGAGTTATTAGTTCTTGGAGATGTTTTGGAACAACTTGGGTTGAGTTACTAGTCCTGGAGCCTAGGTTGGACAAACACTCCAAAGCCCTTGGTGGGTTGGGTTGCTAGTCCTGGAGTCGGGTTGGATAAATTCTTTGGAGCCCAAGAAGATTGTGGGTTGAATTATTAGTTCCTGGAGTTGTGGTTGGAACAAATGCTTCGGAGCCCTAGACAACTTGGGTATAGATTGATCTGGTTGGTGTTAGTGATGTTCAACCGTGAGGTGGAATGCTAGTTGAGGGTTAAGGTGGTTTGGCCTATGGAAGCCTTCGTTTGGGTTTATTGGTTTATTCCATGAGATCCCACATTCACACTTGGAATATGGCGTGGGGGTGATTGGTTGAAAGAGATATTTGGTTCAACCCAGTCTACTGTTGGGTGATACGTGGAAGTCCCTGACCTGGTTGGTATTTTTCCTCTGTTAATAAGAATTATTATTCCATTATGATTCATGTATATTTATTGGCAACGTGTTGATGATATTATGGCTGATTTTCCATGGTTTATATGATGATTATTTTCTGGTTAATTTTGTTCATATTATGTGTATTTTCTATGAATCATGTGATGAATTTTCCCCCCCGGAAAAAATCGTAATTTTCATTAAAATGTTGAAAATTACATGTTGTATATGCTTCAGGAAGCATATGAAATATAGAGTGGCTATTTCCACATATTTGAAAAAACTATCAAAAATCTATCCTGGGACGGGAGTCTGATATGTTGATACAAAACTACATGTTTGTTAAATATGTATACATATAAATACTGAAAAAATAAAGACTGTCTAATATCTAGATCATCAAAATTTGGGGCCTGGCTGCCCCATCAAGTTGATGATCATCATATGGTCTATGGAAGTACTGGTAGAAGTCATGCCCTGACTGCTCCTGGATCATCCAAATCCCTTGAGGCTGGAGCATGACCTCCTTGGATAGACTATCGAAAATCTGGTTGCGCTCCCTGTAGATGTGATGACAAGTGATAGTGTCAAATTGTGATTTTAGTAGGTAAGTCTCATCCAAAATGTTCCTGAGTGTGTGCATGTGACAAACAGATTGTTGATTGAACCAATTTATGATGAGTTTGGAATCTCCAAAAATCTGAATGTGTCTACATCCCTTCTCGAGAGAAAAGTATAACAAATGTCTGAGAGTTATGAGTTCAACATAATTGTTAGTTCCATCTCCCAAACCCATCTGAATTTTGAAAAAATGATTTTTAGTAAGGTGAAGTAGCACTCCCCCACCACAACCATTATGCTGAGCTAATCCATCAAAATATGCCCAGGGAATGTTTTTGTCAATAGTTTCAGCAATGATAGTGCGTTGTGGTTGTGGTCGTTCATCCTCTGGGATACTGTTATATATTGAGATGAGATGAGCAGATGCATGTGTCCAGTGAGGAGTGATGCCCTTAAAGATGAGCTTATTCTTGTGCAGCCATATGCACCAACAGATCAGGAGGGGAAGGTTCCTTATTTTGGTGGGTTGCATTGCAGACCACCACGATTGCCAAGCTACTTGAATATTTGCACCATGCCATCTGTTGGATAGTTGAATAGATGAAAGAACAAGATTCCAGAAAGAAGTGGTAATAGTGTAGTGAAGAAAAAGGTGCTCTATTGATTCTGTTTCCTGTCGACAGAGGATGCACCAGGTTGGTCCTTGAAATGAGCGCCTTTGTAAGTTATCCCTTGTGGGAGATTTATTACAAAGGATACACCACATGAATAACTTAGCTCTAGGTGGTGCCTTCAACTTCCAAATAACGCGCCACCACCAGTCAATAATAAGGATCTTATGACGAGAAAAAATATTGGAATAACCATCCTTTGGAGAATAGGAGTCTTGTAGTGCATGATCCCAAATGAGCTCATGCTCACCCTTTGCAATCCGAACATGAGATTCAGAAAGAGCGTTTGTGTAGGAGAGCCAATCATCACGCTAATTATCTGGAATTCCTAATTGATCAACAAATTTCTAGGTCTGAGAGAATATAGTGGAGTTGTCTGGATCCACAATGTGGGCAAGGCGTGAAATACCTGTGCTCGAGAGAAAATGTATGAGATCTGGAGGAAGAATATATGCATTCCCACATCCAGACCAAGGATCCATTCCAATGCAGACCAGGTTGCCAGATCCAATCCTCTAGGCCAATCCATCATGAATGTAGGATATGGAGTTCAAAATTGCTCGCCAGATAGTGGAAATATTAGATTTGTTCCATGAGGGGCGCCTAATCCAATCAAGGAGGTAGAGTGGACTAATATATTTCTGAATGACCACCTCAGTCCATAAGTTATTTGTAGTGAGAACTAGCCATCCTGTCTTGGCCGCAAGTTCTTTTGCAAAGGCATCAAGGTTTTTCATGCCCCATCATCCTCATTTCTTAGGTAGGGTAATGTGATCCCATCTGACCCATGCATAAGTATGGCCTTCTTGCTTCCCCTTCCATAAAAATCTGCAACACAACTATTGAATTCTAGATAAAATACCCCTTGGAATCCAGGCCAAAGACATCTAATACACCAGTGTTGCTTCCAAAACAGATTTAATAAGAGTGAGGCGACCTGCCCTAGAAAGCCATCTGTGGTGCCAGATATTTAGTCTCCTTTCTATCTTAGCCACTAGCCATATCCAATCAACAATTTTGTAGTGAATGGGCTTGAGCTGAAATCCAAGGTATTTGAGACCATCTTCAAAGGGGAGGAGTGAGAAAGGAAATATTTGATGGGCATAGTGTGTTTCATATTGTGAGAATCCAAAAATAGTCAAAGTCGATTTTTGTTGATTTCATTCCATTCCAATAGCTAGGCAGATGAACTTTACAACATAAAAGAAAACTGACAAGTCACCAATCTATCCATTAAGGAAAATTAGAACATTATCAACAAAAAGCAGGTGTGAGATAGTACATCTATTAGTGATTTTAATATCGTGTAGTCTGCCAAGTATTCTCTCCTATGTGATAAGACAACTCAATCCTTCCATGAACAAAAAAAAAAGGGGGAGAGAGTGGACATCCTTGTCTAAGGCCTCGCTCAGCATGAAAAAATGCAGAGGCAGATCCGTTGATAAGGACACTATATGAAACATTGGATATGCAGCTCATGATCCAGTTGATGAAGGCAATAGGGAATCCTAGATGAGTCAAGAGAATTCTCAAGTATAGCCAACTGGTATGATCAAAGGCCTTTGATAAATCAATCTTTAGTATCATACCTTTTAGCCTCTTGATCTTGATAGAGTGAAGAACCTCCTGAGCAGTTCCAATGGCTTCATGGATCTGGTGATGATTAAGGAAAGCAAATTGTTCGGGAGAGATGTGGCTAGATAAAATAGGATTTAGGCGGTTGGCAATGATTTTGGCAATGATCTTGTATATGTAAGTACATAGAGATAAGTCGAAAGTCACTGAAGGTTTGAGGGGAATCAAATTTGGGAATAAGGGCGATGAAGGTCGAATTAAATGCATCATACATTCAACCACTAACCCTACATTCTTCAATGACCTGAAGCAGATCATTTCCTAGCACTTCGAAGAAGGCTAGATAAAATTCAACTAGCCAACTGTCCGACCCAAGACTCTTGCCTTTCTTGAACCATTTGAGAGTACCTTCCAATTCTCCCATCGATACTAGCTTGGTGAGATCCTCAACAGTTTCCTGATCAACAAAACTAGGGCAAAATTCGGCTACTTTGATAATATTTTCTAGAGTAGCTTCCTGAGGTGCTTTGAATAGTTGACTGAAATGTGATGTGCTGAGAGAGGCCAGTTGATTGAAGGATTGAACCCGCTGTCCAATATCATTATCCAAATGCCATATAGTGTTGATAGCATGACGACCATTTGAAAAATGATGATAAAACTTTGTGTTTTCATTCCCAGATTGTAACCATATGGCTCGACTCCTAATTCTCCAGGTTTCTTCTCTATCCTTAAGTATTTTGTTCCTCTCAGCTTCAAGGTGAATGAGGTAGTCTTTAGCTTCAACAAAGTCAAAACCTCTTCCATCCACATCTTCTAAATTAGCAAGCTCATGTTCAATATTTTTGAGGTTGAGGTCATCCCTCGTCCTTTTGACTCTGGCCCATTCTATTATTTTTCCACTTAAGACATTGAAGTTTTGTAGCAAGGCATTCAGTATGAGACTGACTGGGAGCAGGAGGGTGAGATTCCAGTAATCACAGATCATTTTGGTGTACTCCTCATCCTTGAGCCAGGTCACATTAAATTGTCATGAAATGTTTAGCTATTGATGGGTGATGGATGTATGGACTAATTGGTGGTGTTGAAACTATGTGGAGAGAGCATAGGGACTTCTCGATGATTCTCAAATGAATCTTAGACTTTTATGATAATATATGTATTTATGACATGTAGCTTACTTGTTTGCAATATGTTTGATGAAATGCCTATCATGTTCTAGGTAGTCTAGGTCGAGTTTTGCCTCCAAATTTGTATTTCTAACATTGCTGTCATGTCATTATTAATTCAAGAAAGTCTCACTGAGTTCTGGGCAATGTTCTAGAGGCTGACCTAGAATTTAGGCTCATAATCTAGGACCGCATGCTCTAAATTAGACATTTTAGGCTGCAATCACATGGATGCAAGATTGTGCATGTTGTTGGAGGCTTCCAACTTTATGGAGGGCTTTCTATGGGAGTGTTTGGGGACCCAGGTCAGTGAAAAGGGTGTCCAACTCAAGTTTTGGCCACCTAGGGTAGTGACTTAGCCTTTGAGTGACTTGTAGCCCATGTAGGTTGTTGTGAGATGTCAATTGTTCATCAGTAGTCCACCACACTTCCTTAATGGAACCTAGGAGGTCAGGTCATGCCATAGTAGCTCTTCCTCTCATTTCTACCTTGGAAGGCTAGTGAAACCGGGTAAATGTGGGAGGGGTGGTTACAAGTCTGAAATTCTGTAGCTGGGGGTCGAAGTTGTGCAGTTGGAAGAGATTTGACTGGGTTTGACTTGGACAAAGGAAGCACATCATCAAGGTATTTGTCTTTATCTGGAGGTATTGGAATTCGTCATTTGAAGAAACTATAAGAAGAGAAGAGATTTGTGGGTTTTCCTCTCAAGTGGAGAGGTTTTGGCCCTGACTTGCAACCTACATCATGTGTTCTTGTGTATTGTTGATTTTCTTGTTTTTGGTAGCTATTTGTTGATAAGAACAACATAATAATAAGAGAAGAAGATAATAATGAATAAAATAAAAATACAAGCTATCAAGTTGAAGAGAAATCATCTTAGTTGCACCCTTTATATTTATCAACATTCCATAACTCGATTTACTCTTTTAGTCTACCCATCTATTTCTGGATGATATGCAGTGCTGAGGTTCAACTTTATTCCCAATGTTGATTGCAAACTAGTCCAAAATCTAGATGTAAAGCGAGAGTCTCTATTAGGCTTCATTTTTGTGGGTAATCCATATAGTTGGCTAACTTCACTTATAAAAACTTGTGCCACATCGATAACATCATAAGTGTCTATCACTGGGATGAAATAGGAACTTTTGGTCAATTTATCAACTACAACCAATATAACATTGTGACTTTATGAGGTGAGTGTAAAATCCACAACGCAATCCATAAAAATGACCTCCCATTTAGACACAGGGATGTCACATGGTTGTAGGAGTCTCATTGGGTGGTGATGCTTATCCTTCACTTGTTGACATTCAGGACACTTGGTGACAAACTAGACTACATCATGCTCCATGTCTGCATACAAGAAGAGTTTCTTCATGTTTGTATATATCTTCTTCACGCCAAGATGTGCACAATAGAGTGCTCTATGTGACTCTTCGAGGACTTTTCTTCGTATGCCCCCTTCCTTAGGGATGTACATTCTCCCTTGAAATCCCAATAGTCCATTTGGTTCAAGGTCATAATCCTCAAACTTTAGTTCTATATGCTTACCACTATGGAGTGCTAATGTAACCTTCAGATACCAACTATCTTTAAAGAGTTTCTCCAACACACGCTCCTTGAAATTGACCCTCGAGGGTACCGAGGAGAAGATATGTGGCATCTTTCTTAGTGCATCGACTACCACATCCTCCTTTCCCTTAATGTATGAAATCCCAAAATCATTCTCACTCATGAATTCGCTCCGTCGCCTCTGCCTGCCACTCAAATCTCTTTAAAATAAGAGGTGCTTCAGGAACTCATGATCAGTTCTTAAATTGAACCTTCTCTTGACGAGGTAGTGTATCCACAGTTTCAAATCTAACATCACTGTTGCTAATTCGAATTCATGGGTAGCATACAACTTGTTAACGCTCCTTAGTTTTCCTAAGGTTGAGAAGAGAAACCAAAGAGGTAACCACAAATCAAACTTTTGACTTGGTAGCTATCCTTGCCAAATCAGAGAGGGCTCTCTCTAAATCAACCTCACAACAAATGGAAGTGAATGGAGAATATGAGGGTTTTAGGCTAGTTATCAGCTCAGTAGGGTTTTGATTTAAGTTTTGTTGGATATGAAGCAATAGGTTTAGGAACTAGGCCAAATAGATCAAAAGATCAGTTGCAGTTATTTAAATGAGGCAAGATCGATGTAATCAAGGACACAAATGGATTTGTCGTAGTAGTACGGTGATGAGGAAATTCGATAGAAAGAACTAAGTGAGCATACATGCATGAATTCACATGTTTGGAAGATAAAAACACTTAAATGACAATCTCAAACAAAACAAAGCATTTATGGCACTGAATTATGTTTAAAACTTAAGAGATTAGCATGAGAAAAATGACAATCTCAAACAAAACAAAGCATTTATGGCACTGAATTATGTTTAAAACTTAAGAGATTAGCATGAGAACAAATATGGATAGTTGCAAGAAACATCTAACAATCAAATGCATAAGAATAACTGAAGAAAACAATGTCATTGATCACAACACATCAATCCCAGAAAAATCGCTGCAACAATATATTAATTTTGCTAAAAAATCAGGTACACAAGTTCCAAAATGTTAGAGCTTCAAGTATCCAACCTTTTGCACTCTGAAATTCATGAAATATATACAATTAGCTGATCCCTGGACTAAGGGAGTCGAGCTCCACCATCTCCCTAAAGATAGAAACATTTGCATTAAATTTGGCACTCTTTGCTAGGAATAGGGACCAAATTTATGAAAATATGGGTCAAATATTAACTCGTATCTCTTGAATCATGACATATATTACAAAAATGAAGGATGTTTTTGTATATTATATTGTGTTTGAGAGAAAACTCTCCCAGTTTTCGCAGATTCATCTCCATCTCCTCGGAATATGTGCTGCAAAATCATGAGTAAAACAAGAAACCATTAAATGTGTAATCTGTAAAACTAGGCTGTAAATATCCAGTAAAATATTTCAATCCATGATGTATGTGAAGAAATGGGAAGAGGTTTTTGATATTTGGCTCGTGCTTGACAAAATCCTCCTTGTGTTTCTCAAAATTCCTTTCCAACTGTTAGAAAAGCGCGCCAAAAAATAGTGATTAAAACAGTAAAACAAATTCAAAATTTGATTTTTTGAACATAAGCCTCAAATCTCGCTGCATATCTCCCAAATCATAACACCTGTGCATAAATGGAAGGATGTTTTTGTTATTTGGTTTGTTATTGACAAAAACCTCTTTAAATATTGTAAAATTCATGTCCATTACTTCAAAAACTGATTTTGAAGTAAAATTGTCCATGTGTGTAGCAAATGACCTCAAAAGACCCATGAGATTTTCTGATGATACTTTTGATGATGACCATGAACTTAGGTTTGTGATGAGAGTATCATATGCATTATAAATTTATAAATTGACTCAATACCCTTTCCCAACCACGAGAGATGTCAAATTTAATTTGAAAATATTATAATTTGACCTAAGGCTCTATCAACAACATGAAAAGAGTAAATTTGATCACTACGACTATTGGACACTAACACAACTCTCGATGTTTATTCAAATTTCTAGAAGCATAAGTTATTATTCTACCTTCTTGCATCAACACTGCACCCTATCCCTGCTTCAAAGCATCTGCATAAATAGCGAATTCCTTTTCCATGTCAGGCACTCGAAGGATCAATGGACTGGTGAGTAATCTCTTTAGTTTGGTGAATGTAGTGTCACATTCATCTATCCTTTCATACCTAACCCTCTTTCATTGTAATGTGGTGATGGGTTTTGAAATCTTCAAAATCCCTTCCATGAATCTTTGATAATAACTTGCTAACCCCATGAAGTTATGCAACTCATGAGCATTTTTGGTATTGTCCAATCCATTATGACCTTTACCCTTTTTGGGTCAGCTGAAATTTTGTTAGGTCCCTATAATACTAGTGATTACCTCATTACTATTATAGTTATATCCCTTATTAATATTGTTGTGCCCCTATTGTCCCCATATTGTTATTACTGTGCCCCATAGAATCCCTCTATTGTTATTTTTGTGTCTTTATATTATTATTGTTAGGTCAGCTGGGTTATATTGTGACTCCTTAGACTCCTATATATAGAAAGGAGGTTTTGTCATTTGAATCATCAAAGAATCATTCATTTGTGTAATGTAAAGGAGGTTTCCCCCTCGAAGAGGTTGAATTCTAAGGTGTTGATCTATCTTTTCTATATTTTTGTGAGCTGGTTTCATAACATTTGGTATCAGAGCTTTGGATTCTAGGGTTTCGCTGCTCCAAATAGGTCATCGTGGAATTTTCGCTATAACTTTTTTTCTGCGACGTTTCAAAAGTGAAAAAAAAACCCATTTGATATGAAATCACACTAAACCTCGGTTCTGAATTTCAGAGCTTTTTGCGCTATATTTAAGGAGATATGATCTGAGGAAGTTGGTTTTTTTGCAGACTCCTGAATTACATTCCAAACAGGCGACCTGGGGAAAATCATCATAACTTTCTCTCTGAGCATCGAATTGAAGTTTCGTAAGAAGGTACAGAAAGTGGACAGACTGTAGTTTCTTGTATATATTTTTCAGAGCCAAAGGTTGAAACAGGGACACGTGGCATGTCGTACAAGTTCACTCTACTAAACTAGTCTATAATCAGGTCACTGTGGGAGATTTGGCATCACTCTTCCTTGGAGAATCCAATTTGGATCAGACTGGTGGCATTGGAGAGAGGACAAAGAGGGCTATTGCAGGTCGCAATTTTAGAATTGGATGATCTGAAATTACAGAGATACATCAGAGGCAATATCGAGCTCCTACAAAGTGAAAAAAGGTGTGTAGATTTTTTTAAATTTTTTATTAAACTTGGTTTGAAAAATTATTTTGAAGGAATTCAAAGGGCATAGTAGAGCATTATTATTAGTAACTGATGCCCCGAGGAAAGAAAATGCAAACACGTAGTAAGCAACCTGAAAACTCTAGCATGACTCATGAAGAAGAGGAAGAAATGCTACATGATATATCAAAATTACAAGACCTAGTGCAACAAATGTCACTCTCACAAAAGCTAACAGAAGCTAAGATAAATGGCGTGGAATCTAAGATAAAGGGTGTGGAAGCTAAGATGGACGATTTGAAGATAGATTTGAAGAGAGAAATGGCAGATTTGAAGACAGACATGGCAGATTTGAAGACAGATTTGACAATTTTCTACAAGAAATAGTTACAAATGGTGAAAGGGTAGTAAAGGAAACTCATGATGCGAACAAAAGAAATGCTAATCATGATTTCATAGACTCTAATTTTGGATCGAAGACCCACCATATTCTAAAAATCTATATGAGGAAGTTTGATGGCAAGGATCCTACAACATGGATATTACAGATGGAGCAAAGGTTCAATCTCAATAATGTGCAAAACACACAAAAGGTACGTATTGCAACTTTATATTTGGAACCAAATCAGTTTGTATGGTATCAATGGCTTTGCTCTCGTAAACAAATTATCACTTGGACAATTTTTACGGAAGAATTGACAATACATTATGAGGATACAACAAGCAACACTTTTTTTAGCCAATTGATAAGTCTCAAACAAAAGGGTTCAATAATGGAGCACATTTTTTTGAAGAGTTCCAAAAATTGAACATAAGGGTAAAAAATATTCCAGAGGATCATAGGATTGATGTGTTCATAGGGACTTTAAAGGATAATATCCAACATGATGTTCGCCTTTGGGAACCTGATTCATTAGAGAAGGCATTCAAGTTAGTAAGAAAAATGGAAAGCAAAATTATGGCAACCAGGAAGTATACCACTCACAACTATAAATATGGAAGTGTTGTTGCCCCTAGTCTTCCACAACCTATAAGGTTGACACCACAACAATTGGAAGAAAAAAGAGCAAAAGGGCTTTGTTACAGTTGTGATAGCAAATACACTAAAGGTCATAAGTGTGCTGAAAAGAAATTATTCTACATAGATTGTGAAGAGGAAGAAGAAAGGAGCAAGAATGGTCAAAAGAAGAGGATATACTCCAGGAAAAAAGCCTAGATAAAGAAGAAATGAATCCAACCATATCTTGTAATGCATTGGCGGGAATTACCACTCCTCAAACCATCAAGATAGAAGGACAAATCAAGAAGAAAAAGGTAATAGTGTTGATTGATTCAGGAAGTACCCACAATTTTATTCATTGTAAGGTAGCAAAAGAATTGAATTGCTTCCTATATCCAGCACCAGAGTGTCAAATGATGGTTGCAAATGGAGGAACAATAAATTGCTATGGAAAGTGCCATCATATCAAGCTATCCATGGGAGAATATGTATTGACTAGCCTAATGCTTTCCATTCCAATGGGAGGTGCTGATGTTGTACTAGGAGTCCAATGGCTACAATCCTTGGGTACAATAGCTTTTAATTTTCAAGAACTTTTCATGAAATTTTCTATGTAAGGAAAGGAAGTTGAATTAAGGGGTATTGCAGGGAAACCGAAAAAGATAATCAACTCTAACGGTATGACAAAGCTTCTAAAAAAGGAACAAAGAGGTGTAATTGCACAATTATGTTCGCTAGATGTTTCCACATCGAAATCATCTATTTCTCCAGATCTCCAAAAAGTCTTGGACAATCATTCCAAGGTATTTGAGACTCCCAAAGGTCTCCCACCTATTCATCATCATGATCATGTTATTCATATGATTCCAGGAAGTGTTCCTCCAAACATCAGGTCGTACAGATATCCCTATGCCCAAAAGAGTGAAATTGAACGTATGGTTGCAAAAATTCTAGAGGCTGGTATAATTCAACCTAGTCAAAGTTCTTTCTTTGCTCCAGTAGTATTGGTGCACAAGAAGGATGGATCATGGCGCATGTGTCCGGATTATAGGGAGCTCAACAAGCTCACTATTAAAGATAAGTTTCCCAATCCTGTCATTGATGAATTACTGGATGAATTGCATGGATCAATTTACTTCACCAAGTTGGATCTTCGTTCAGGATATCATCAAATCAGAATGAAGACTGAAGACATTCCAAAAACAACATTTAGAAATCATGAGGGTCATTATGAATTTTTGGTCATGCCTTTTGGCCTTACCAATGCACCTTCTACATTTCAAGGTTTGATGAATTCCATTTTCAAACCCTTCCTTAGAAAATTTGTGTTAGTATTTTTTGATGATATACTAATCTACAACAAGTCTTGGAAGGATCATGTTGAACATGTTGACAGGGTGCTACAACTATTGGAGGAGAAACAATTATATGCAAAAAGATCCAAATGTTTCTTTGGAGTACAAGAGGTGGAATATCTGGGTCATATTGTATCTCATGAAGCAGTTAAGGTAGACCCTAGCAAATTTAAAGCCATTAAGGAATGGAAAATCCCCACATCCATAAAGCATCTGCGAGGATTTCTCGAGTTGACAGGGTATTATCGCAAGTTTGTTAAAAATTATGGGAGAATAGTGGCACCTCTAACAACATTATTGAAGAAAGATGCATTTTCATGGACTCCAGAAGCAACAAAGGCCTTCGAACATATTAAAGAGGCAATGTGCCAAGCACTGATTTTAGCTACACCGGACTTCAAAAAAACCTTTATTGTGGAATGTGATGCTTCAGGAAATGGAATTGGTGTTGTTTTAATGCAAGATGAAAGACCCATTGCTTTTGAAAGTCGTCCAATCAAGGGAAAGTTTTTACACAAAGCCATTTATGAGAAGGAAATGTTGGCAATACTACATGCACTTAAGAAATGGCGACCCTACCTAATGGGAAGACACTTCAAGGTAAAAACGGATCATGATAGCCTTAAATACTTTTTAGAACAAAGATTATCCTCTGAAGAGCAACAAAAGTGCGTCACAAAGGTGTTGGTTTATGACTTTGAAATCATCTACAAAAAAGGGAAGCAAAATGTGTTGGCAGATGCACTCTCAAGAAAGGATGAGGATGTGGAAGCATTGTTGTGCGCCATTTCTATTATCCAACTAGATTGGATAAACGAAGCAAGGGAGGAATGGAAGAATGATGAAGAAGTGTGGGCACTTATTCAAAAGTTACAACAAGATTCCAATACATCTGATACATTTAGCTGGCAAAATGATTCGTTATGGTATAAAGATCGCTTATACCTCTGTAAGAATTCCCAACTCAAACAAAAGATTCTTATGGAATTGCACACTTATCCCTTAGGAGGGCACTCAAGATTTTTAAAAACTTACCACAGGATTAAGAAGGAATTTTTTTGGGATGGGCTTAAATCGGATATTCAAAAGTTTGTGGTAGAATGTTTGGTTTGCCAACAAAATAAAGTTGAAACAATTAAGACCCCAGGTCTATTACAACCTTTATCCATTCCAAGCCAACGTTGGGAGGAAGTTTCAATGGATTTTATCACAGGTTTACCCAAGTTTGAGGGAAAGAGTGTCATCATGGTGGTAGTTGATAGACTTACCAAGTATACACACTTTTGTGCATTATCACATCCATTTAAAGCCAATACAGTTTCTACTGCATTTATGGAAACAATTCAAAAGCTACATGGAAACCCAAAGATTATTGTAAATGACAGAGATCCCATTTTCACAGGAAATTTTTGGACAGAATTATTTTCTTGTCTCGGTACTCAGTTAACTCATAGCTCATCTTATCATCCTCAATCTGATGGGCAAAATTAGATAGTAAACAAATGTTTGGAAGGATATCTTCGTTTCTTTGTATTTGATAAACAGACACAATGGTTCAAATGGTTGCCTCTGGATGAATGGTGGTATAACACTTCCTTCCATATAGCAACAAAATGACCCCATTTATGGCACTTTATGGATATCAGCCACCATCCATCATATCATATTTAAGAGAAAATTCTAAGGTTCAAGCAGTGGAACATCACATCGAGCATCAACAACAAGTCCTCCAACTCTTAAAGGATAACCTCGTGATGGTGCAAAATAGAATGAAGCAACACGCAGATCAACATCGCAGCGAAAGAAGTTTTGATGTAGGTGATTGGGTATTCCTACGGCTACAACCATATAAACAAATGTCCCTCAAGCAAGCTAAGAAGGATAATAAATTATCACCAAAGTATTACGGTCCGTACAAGGTGTTGGAAAAGATTGGTACTATGGCATACAAATTGGAGCTTCCTGCAGCTTCTCGAGTGCACCCAGTTTTCCATGTTTCATGCTTAAAGAAGGTTATAGGCGACAAGCTCCTAGTTCAAACAATATTGCCAGAACTTGACGAGGAAGGAAAAAATATATTGGAACCGGAAACAGTCACAGAAACAAGAACTCGACAGCTACGAAATCGATCAATTTCGGAGTATCTCATCAAGTGGAAGAACTTATCCGCTGAAAATTCCACATGGGAGGATGAGAGTTTTATACAGAAGCATCTAGAACTACTCAAGCGTTGAGGACAACACTTTTTTGAAGGACAGGGGCATGTTAGGTCCCTATAATACCAGTGATTACCCCCTTACTATTGTAGTTATATCCCTTATTAATATTGTTGTGCCCCTATTGTCCCCATATTGTTATTACTGTGCCCCATAGAATCCCTCTATTGTTATTTTTGTGCCTTTATATTATTATTGTTAGGTCGGATGGGTTATATTGTGACTCCTTAGACTCCTATATATAGAAAGGAGGTTTTGTCATTTGAATCATCAAAGAATCATTCATTTGTGTAATGTAAAGGAGGTTGCTTCCTCGAAGAGGCTGAATTCTAAGGTGTTGATCTATCTTTTCTATCTTTTTGTGAGCTGGTTTCATAACAATTTCCTTCTCCTGAAATGCCTGAGATAATGATTTTTTCTTCTGAAATAAGGAAAATTTAGACAACTTTCATTCTTTCCTTTTCATTCTTGGAATACACAAGAATAATGTCTAGAAATACTTGCACAAATTGGTCCAAATACTTTTGGAACATGCCATTCATGATACTCATGAACATTGATGGTGCATTGGTCAAACCAAATGGTACTACTACGAATTCATAGTGTCCAAACCGAGTCCGAAAGGAAGTTTTTAGGATGTCACCTTCCTTAATCCTTTGCTTCAAAGCTTATGTACAAACAAGGAAATCCTTTTCCATGTCAGGAACTCGAAGGATCGGTGCACTGGTTGGTAATCTCTTTAGTTTGGTGAATGCAATGTCACATTCATCTATCCGTTCATACCTAACTCCCTTTTGCTATAATGTGGTGATGGGTTTTGAAATCTTCGAAAACACTTCCACAAATCTTCAATAATAACCTGCTAACCACACGAAGCTACACAACTCATGAGCATTTTTCAATACTGGCCAATCTATTATGGCCTTTACCCTTTCTGCGTCAACTGAAATCGCTTCTCCTAAAATGATGTTCTCGAGATAATGAATTTTCTTTTGAAAGAAGGAATATTTCGACAACTTTCCATACAAATGATTTCCCCTTAAGCATGTATATACAACCCTTAGGTGCTCTTCATGCTCCTTTTCATTCTTGGAATACACAAGAATATCATCCAGAAAGACTTGCACAAATTGGTCCAAATACTTCTGGAACACGCCATTCATGAGACTCATGAACATTGTTGGTGCATTGGTCAAACCAAATGGTACTACTACAAACTTATAGTGTCCAAACCAAGTTTGAAATGCAATTTTTGGGATGTCACCTTCCTTAATCCTTAATTGGTGGTATCTAGATTATAGATCGATCTTTGAGAAAACCACTGCTCCCTTCATTTGGTCAAAGAGGTCATCTATTCTAGGTATCAGGTACCTATTCTTTATTTTGGCTCAATTCAATTCCCTATAATCTATGCACAATATCAATGAAAATTACTTCTTCTTGATGAAAATCACTAGCACACCCAAGGTGGAATGCTAGGTCTAATAAGTCCCATGCCTAAAATCTCTTTTAATTGCATCTGCAACTTACAAAGTTCTGGAGCTGTCATCCTATAGGGTGTCCTAGATATTGGTTCTACTCCAGGTTTTAGGTCGATTATGAAATTGATCTCCCTCATAGGTGGTAATCCTATTTTTTTTTGAAAACATCCTTGAATTCTAACAAAACTGGGTGTAAATCTAGGGAGGGTCCTTTTTGGTCACTTACAACCTTTACCACATATAGTTTACAACCTTGTTAAAGGCAACATTTTACCCTCATCGTGGAGATGAATCGTAGGGATACTCCTCTCTTTACACCACAAATCTTAATTGACCTACCTTCATTATCTAAAAAAGTCACCCTTTTTAACAGTCTACCGAGGCTCGATGAGATTCTAGTCAGTCCATTCAGATGATTACATCATACATCCCCTGTGTCGTGACGTATACCTTCAACTTATTTGCACACACCCTAAGGTTTACTTGACAATGGTCAACACAAGGTCTTATCGTTCGTTTTATCCCATAAGCCATTTCGACTTGTTTAAAGTCATCATGCTCATAGGATGCCAACCTACATTTTTATAATGTAATTGGTACAATGAAACTATCTATATCACCAAAATCAAACAAAATTTTGACTTTTACATGGTTGATCATACCAGAGGTTTGTACCAGGACGAATTGGTGTTCAACTTGTTGGTTATCAAATGTTGCATATATCTGATGGTGCATGTCTACTCCTCCCATGGTTGTTTTTCCTTCTCTATGGTTGGTACCATTTTGTAACTCAGGATAGTCACATTGCTAATGAGGTCCCTCGTATCTCGAACAAGTGATGCATGGTAAACTCCGAATAAAATGTTGTGGGTTTCTTTAGAAAGAGCTCCTTCCCCTAAGACTCCTACCCCTGCTTGTGGCTCCTCGCACATGACCTCGATTTGCACGTCCCTGAAGTTGCCTATTAAGCTGCATTGGCAGCCATTGAAATCCACACTGTTGGTGGTTCTGGTACAACCTTGTTTCCATATGGTGGCGGCCTTGAAATTCATCCCCTAAAGAAGGTACGAGGGGCGTTCCCTATAAACCTTGGTTGTAGTGGAAAAATGGTTATGTTTCCCTCTTTTAAGGCTAAGTGTTATTCTACATAGCAAGCATGCTCAAAAACTTCTGCAATTGAGGATGGTTTCGACATCCAGACCATTTCCTTAATCTTAGGGTTCAATCCATAAATGAAGAGATCTGCTTGGCGTTGATGAGTATCCATGTAGGAGACATGCTTGACCAATTCCATGAATCTAATCTCGTATTCCTCTACCATGCAATTTCACTGTACCAAAGCATGGAAGGATCCTACCTATTGTTCTTCATAATATGCTGGTAGGTACTTCTCTTGAATCTTTCCTAAAAAAACTCCCAGGGAAGTGTGTCAGGAGTGAGGTGTAGTTGCCGCTCTAGGTTACCGCACCAGTTCAGGGCACTATCTCTAAGTTGGAATATCATTATCTTAGATTTTGAATTGGAAGTATATTTTCTTATGTTATCATTTCTTACTCAACTCACACATGTTTACAAAATGATAGGTGTAAGTTTTCCTTTTGATATGCTCATAAATGAGAGTTACTGATACTTACCAGTTCCTCATGGATCTACTAAATCCTCTCCCATTGCTCACTAAGCGAGCACTATGATACACTACTAGTCACCTTTAGATGTCCTCCTAGCATCAATTTATATTTTAATAACCTTATTTAATATCAATATTATATAATACTAATTAAATCTTAAATTAATTAACTCAATTATCACACTAATTAAATATGTAATTGATTAACATTTTTTTCTTTCAATGGAACAATTATTTATATTTCAAAATGATTGCATGGCCAAAACCATTTACATCAGCATAAAAACAAAACATAATTCCGAAAGTTCAACAACATCAATGATCCAATATATCCATATGAGGGTCTTGTTGCCTCTGCGGGCTCGATATACTAAAATTCTACACTAATGTCGTTAATATAATCTACAAAATTTACCAGTAGTAAAAAATACTTGCAATACATATAAACTAAAACTTATGTTGTGATTGAAGGTTCGAATTCATGCTCATCCATACAAAAGATAATTTTTTCGTCGCTCATTCCTCCTGCTGCTCCATTTGGGACATGCATCTCCATGGTGTCAGAACCTGTCTTTCCTACCAATAGCTTGGAAACTTCTGCGAAGAGGGTGTCACTGACCAACTCAGAATTGCAAGTGATCAATTATGCCTCTAGTTTGTTGAACTTCCTCTCCACGCTCATCTCCAGGCACTCGACTTTTGCTGCCATGAACGCGACACTTGCTGCCCTATCACTTTACACTACATCTAACCGGTGGGACATAAGGTCTACATACCCCATTAGTAATTTGAATAAAAAAATTTCTGCCCTCTTCCATCTTGCAACATCCCCCTCCAAAGGCTGAGGATCTTTTGACGCGATCACTTCACTGCCTGCCAACGAACTAGACTTCAAAGAACACTGAGAGAATCCAAAGGAGACTGACCATATGCCTAGAGGAGCTGCCATATATAATCCTCTGTTGGTTGGACATTCCCTCTCTCTCGCTAATAACATTAAACACAAATCTCTAATAATCTCCATGACAACCTCAAACTTGTCCTTGTAGAGAGGCAGAGTTATGGGATTGGAAAAAAATTAAAGTGCTTTTTGGGCTCCTAGTTTGTTGAGTGATATTATATGGGTGTGAATTATGGGCTAGCAGCATCCTTGTCTCAAAATGGAACCAAATTGAGAAAATCCAAAAACGTTTGATCATGAGCAAGTTTAAAATAAAAATTTCAGTTTCTTATGAGATAATGTTGAGTGAAACATGAGCAACTTCCATCAAAGCAATTGCTATGGTGCATCTCATAAGGTATCTTCAGAGAATTTAGCAAATGGGAGAAGGTAGATGGCCTAAAGTTATCTTCAATGAAGGAATGAGTGAAAGAAAGAAATCACGAATGAGACAAAACAACAAATGGATGCAAAAATGGAATATTTACCTCAATGCATGTCTCACAAATAGCAAGGATTTAAAGAGTTATGTTATGGAGAAGTTTTTTAAGCATATATGGGGAAAGAGCTGGGTATAAAGAATAAGTACTATGTTCAAGAATTCAACCCCACGTGTGATCTCTGACAAAAAGAGTACATTGGAGCTATCATTCCATGGAGAGAAAAGATTCTTATTGCTCAATTAAGAACTAACTCACATCAACTACGATGCGAAACATGTCGGTGGAAAATACCTAAAGAAGCTTGGGAAGAGTGGGTGTGTACTTTTGCACTTCTGGGGTAGTGGAATCGGAAAAGCATTTCATTTTGGAATGTGATGCTTTCAAAGACATCAGAGACAATTACAACAGTATGTTAACTTTGATTTCTTGGTGTTGTCTTTTCAATGAGGGGACTGTTAGAAGGTTGGGTTAGATCATCATTACTTTGAATAATAAGAGGATTGAATTGGAAAAGGCAAAAATAAGGGAAGCTAGTGGCCCCATAGACTATATCTAGTCTCGTGGACGTTGAAATTTCATTCATTCATTCCCAAGAAGGCAGTCTAACATTCTGTGGAGTGCATTAATGTGGATCATGGGAGAGAATGACTATCTTTCCAATGATTTTAACCTCAGCTTGTGGGGACTCCGTCACCATGATTCCAATCCGACCAACTGTGAAACGAACTAGCTGTGGCACGCCTGGGGATTAGAGGAGAGTGTCTTGACCTTCCACATATCTACTAGAAAACTCCATGTGTGTTCGCATTTACTCTTGGTGCCAATACACTATACATGCGGGAATTGATATCCCAATGATTTTGCTCACATTTGCCACCAAACTTAATAAATCGATGATACATTGCTCAGACTTATGGAATGGGTGAATAATCTATGCGTGTTTCATTAATTTCCATTACCCCAACCATTAATTCTGCTCCTCGATTGGCTTGGCCATCGAATGCCCCATTTAGATGCCTAATAATGTGGAAACATGAAATTTTTCATTTTTTTTTAAAATAAGATTGATTCTTCTCGCAATAAGAGGAAGAGAAAAATGATTTTCTTGTAAGAGTTTTTGATAGCATTGTAATTACAATCATAGAATCTTCGAGAATATTGAGTTTTCAGATACCATGGTTCTTGGCAATATCTACTATGCCTTTCCACATGTCTAAAAATTAAGCTTTATTTTTTGTCGTTGTGCCTAATCCCCAAGCATACTTGATCTCTTCATGTTCTTTGGGGAAAGAAATCACCCCTCCCACTCTAGCCTCCCCTAATTAATTAAAATTTTGTCAATGAAAAATGTAATCAATTAACATTTTGTTAATAATCTCACATTAATGTAATTTAACTAACCTTAAATACCCATCAATAAATTTGTTAATTCTAATTAAATAGAATAATTTAACTTTAAAAATTAGTGTAAATAAATTTAATTATTGTAATATTGTTAATATTTAACTTACAATTAATAATTAATATTAAAAAAGTAAATACAACTTTAATTCTTTTAATTACTCATTAAAAAGTCTAAATGCGTACCTTACTTCTTTTGATTTAGACGTGTTAATGGCTGATAGAGCAACAAACATAATTATTGAATGGGTAAAAGACTATGGGAAAAATAAATGTACTCTTGACGTTGCAAGGGACTTATTGAAAGACAAGTTGCTATGGCAAGGACAAATATGCCAAGCATGGTAGGTGGGTAAGTTTAACGGTGGGAGAGCCATGCCCATAAAAGTCATCATGCCTAGCTTGCATGATAAATATATTATTCTAAGCAAGAAGCATCTCTTGAGGGGTTCTCGCTTTTTCCTAGAAGAAGATTTAACTATAAAACAACAAGAGGAAAGGAGGGAGGAAATGTTAAAGGTTAGGGCAGCAAGAGATGAATATAAGAGAGCATGGATTTATAAAGGTACAATTGTGATAGCACGATTTGGACCTCCTTCCAAAACAGAGCAGCAAGATGGTAATAAAGAAGAGGCAACAAACACTTCAACATGAAATCAGGAAGCAAGGTTAGTATGGGAAAACAGGGACAAAGACTCAAATGTGAGTCTTGCATGTCAAAATAAATAGCAATCAAGTCATAACCAAGTTTCCTTAAGATTACTTTGTTGGAATTGCAGAGGTTACCCATGGAGACGAGGATCTGGGTTAGGGCCTATTGCGGAAGATAGAGACATAATTTGCCTCATAGAAACACATGAGCATGAAGGGTGCAAAACACCTCTGTTTGAAGGATACTGGAAGATGGCAGTGTGGAACAAGGCAACAGGGAATGGAAAAGGGCATGAGGATATCATGGTTTTAGTAAGGGAGAAAGAAGGTCATCTCATTTAGTTAGAAAAAGAATACTCAAATAAGTAATTCATTTGGTTTAAAATATCAGAAAATGGAAACCACATCAGAATTGTAGCATGCTATTTTGCACCGCAAGTTTCAAAAATATACAAAGGTAGAGGGCTATACCACAAAGATCCATTTGCAACCTTAAAAGCGGATATTGCAACATATCCGTAGCTAGGTGAAGTCCTTATAGTGGGTGATTTCAATGTTAGGACTGCAAGTGAGCAAGCTAGCATTCTTTGTTGTAAAGATGATTGCGACCCTATTTGGCTTACAGAAGAGAGTAATCATCAATGGGAAAGAATTTCAGAGGACAAGGGTTGTAATCTCTTTGGTGAACAATTTCTTACTCTATGTGGGGCCTTTGATTTAGCCATTTGCAATGGCTTGACTAGATGGGCAAAGTCCGGTAATTTCACTTGCAATACTTACAATGGAGCAAGTGTAGTAGATTACGTAATTTTCTTGCATGGTTTGTGTGAGAAAATGAAGGAATTTTTTATTGGAGATCAATCGTGGGACTTAAAATCAGATCACAAGCCAATTTATTTATGTTTCTCTTGGACTGGAAAGAAACAATTAGAGTTAAAAATTCAGCATGTCCAACAAAATCTCCCACAGGGCAGAATTCTTTTGACTCTATAAAATTGTAATACCTTCAAAATGACGTTAGAGAGGTTCTTCGAGAAGGAGAAAATCACAATTCATGGCCTTCATATTCATGAATTAACACATTTAATTCAATGTGCACTTGCAAAGTGAAAAGAGAAAAAATTAAGAAGTTTGAAACAAATTGCTCTCCGGTTAATGCTTGGTCTGACGAGGAATGCAAAAAGGCAAGGAGGATGTGGAAAGAGTCAAACAAGGTTAACATAAAGCTCAAAGCTTACAAGTAGTTATTAAGTAAGAAAAATGGCGATTTCATTGTTTCAAGGAGGGAAAAACTAGTCTTCCTTGGGAAAAATAATCCCAGATTATTTTGGAAGGAGCTCCAACCGAAAAAGATACAAACTGGAAATAGTATTACAACTTCTAAATGGTTTGACTATGCAAGACAACTCTATGGGAAGGTGTATTATACCTAGGGGGGGTAGTATGGGGTACAGAGGGAGGTACCCAAGGGAATAATGTAATAATGGGATGGGCCATAGTTAATAAATAAAGTGGTTAACTCGCATAATGTGATAAGCCCATGGTATTAGATATATGGTATTGACAGAACCATGGTAATGACCCATGGTATTGTATGTATGAATCCTATATAGAGTCTATTGACTCCCCATTGAGAGATGTGAAGGATTATTGTATTGGCAAGCATATGGCTTGTGGAGTGTTCTCCTTCCTTAAGGAGTGATTTTATGGTGTTACCCTACCTTGAGGGTTTTGATTAATGAAGGGCGTTACAATACCATGGGTCATTACCATGGTTCTCTCAATACCATATATCTAATACCATGGGCTTATCACATTATTGCTAACGACTTGTGGTCCTTTACAGGATGCGGGTTAACCACTTTATTTATTAACTATGGCCCATCCCATTATTACATTATTCCCTCGGGTACCTCCCTCTGTACCCCATACTATCCCCCCTAGGTATACTACAACAGGATCCCAAGGTTGACCCTCCCCCCTTGGTCAACATTGATACCCACTCTTCACGGTGAAAGAGATAGAGATGGGTATCAAGAAGTTGGGTGTTGGAAAAGCAAAATACTTAACTAAAATCCAAGCAGAATATCTAAAGTGGGGCTCAAATATCCTTGCACCTCACATTACAAAAATTTTCAACAACATCATACAAAAGGGGCTCCCCACAGATTGGACAACTAGTATGGCAATACCTCTTTTCAAGAGCGGTGACATCAATAATCCCTCCAATTATAGGACCAGCATGATAAACCCTTTGTTTGCAAATCTATTTGGAATCATGTTAGAAAATAAAATTAGCAAGTGGGCAAAGGAAAGAGATAAGCGTGCTAAAGGACAAGCAGGTTTTATACCTAAACATTCTATAGTTGATCATTGTATAACTTTAAGGCACTTCATTGAAAAAGTTTGGGAGAAAAAGGAAGAAGTCTTTTGTTGCTTTGTTGATTTCAGAAAAGTGTTTGACTCGTGTCATCTAGGCAATCCTCTTTGCTGACAGAGATGATCCCTCTTGCCCAATGAGTGGGACTAACAACCTACGTGACAATCTACTAGACACTTTACTAAGTTACAATTGAAATAGAAGAAGAGGAAGATGACCTACCTCATTCTGATGCTATAATATCCTCCTTTGTTTAAGAACTCGAATCGCTTGTGCCATGAGCTCGGTCCTACTTCTCACAACATTTGAATGCCTACACAAGAGACCAAGACACAACAAATCATACAAGTACAAATAACATAATCAAAAGTGGGATAAGACCAAAGGGCCAAGTTGAGAGAACTCGACCTCATCGATGCCGAACAACCTCTAGCTCGTCGTTCTGGAAGCCTCTAGATCACGAAGCTTCTTGTCCTCTTTGGGAAAATTTCCTTTTAGAGATCATCGCTGGTATCCAAGCCAAAAACGTGCTAGCATCGTGGGGCTAATATAGTGCAACTAGCGACCATCATGGTTTTTAGTGTCAGGGTAGCGATGATCTCCAAATTAGGGTTTTAGAGCCCTTTCTTCAGGGGAAGCTTTAAGGATTTTTTCATCAATGTTTTAGGGAGGATTTGAGCTGCATATCTGGATGAGTACATTGCATGATGGTTATGTTTCAGGCACTTCAAGATATGTCACAGGGAGGTGTGAAAAAATACTGTGTAACAGATGCCCCATAAAGCATGAAGGCAGAACAAGGAGTGATGACTGATATGCTTTACGAGCTTTTGCAAGGATGAGAACAAACACTGTCAGGAGACCTGCAAATCAAGGACACATATACATATACATATCTGATATCAAAACATGAATCCACGACATGGACACAACCATATAGATAGTAAGGACTATGTAAAAAGGATCCATGGTATGGTTTCAACCATCCAAATGAGAAGGATCATCTGTAAATCTAAGATCCAAGGTATGGACGCAACCACTCGCTATAGAAGGATCATCATAAATTTAAAGTCACATGGTATGGTCACAACCATCCACATATAAGAAACATGTGTGCAATCATGAACAATACATAACTCCACACATCCTGAGTTATATCAGATAAACTCAGGGTCTTACGCCCCATCCCAACCCGATCAAAGTAAGAATTCTAACATGCGAATGAATGTGTCAAAGTCGAACATACTAGAAAACCACCTAATTACCAGCCAATGACGTGGACCGTTAATAGGCACGAGAGAAACCACCAGTAATGACGATGATCCTCAAGGTACGATAGTACAATCCATGAATGCGAAAATGAAGCTGAAGTTGAACACTCGTGGAATCATCTAATCGAAGGCCAATGATGAAAACCTATTGTCGAATGTGAAGAACTTGCCATTAAGGCATGCAAGCTCTAAGGTACTGAAAGGGAGTCTATAAGTCATCTTCTCGGATAATGAGCTGAAGTTGACAGGAAGTGACTTGTCGAAGGAGGGCCATGATAATTCCCCCATCATCAACACGAGATGAGGAATAAAGTGGAATGGAATGAATAAGATCCAAGACTGTAGCAAAGGGCCAGTATAGGTAGTAAACTGCAGATAGGACTTCTCTTGAACATATTGGTGACATGACTTCAGAGTGTGGCAACATTTGACTCAACATAGGACCAAGGGTCATGATGACGTAGTGGAATATTCATATGAGAGGAAAAATGGATCACCCAAACCTGGAAGGACAAGTGACTGAGTGAGGATATCCCAAACCCGACACGAGAAATAGATGAGTGTCACATGTTCAAGAGCGACATGTCGCCTATACAAGAGATGTTTCACTTTCACTTCTTCCCCACTATTTCTAGTGAGTACCTCTTTATTTTACACAAGCTTGAAGATGATACCATATGCTTATGGTATAAGTTCATCCTTTGAATGAATCCATCCCAGTAAGTTTTACAAGTCCTAGGAAGGAGAAACTCGGTCTCATCATGGTGACAAGTCTTTCGTTGTAAAGTTTTAACGAGTTCGACAGAAGAATAACTCGATATCTTTTTCATATTTAGAGAGTTTGAAAAAGAGACGAAAAAGAAAACTCCATCATGTCCCTTTTCATAATTTGTCCCTCGAACCCGAAAAGGTAGAAAACTATATTCGAGAGAACCTCTTGACCATGTCAACCAGGGTGTTTCTTTTTTGTAAATAGTCAATCCCAACCCAAAAAAGGGCTAAACGTATATTGAGATGACATCAATTATTTAATTTAATGAGTTCGAAAAGACAAGTACTCCAATATCTTTTCATGTTTCGAGAGTCATAAAGGAGCTTAAAGATGACTCTACCCGGAGGAATGAGTGGTATAAAAGGATAGTAACTGGTTCCGGTCATGATGGGACTGCTCAAAACATGTAAGGGTCAAGAGGCTGGCTAATAAGACCAATCATTGCAAAAGTTCCTCAGACAAGGGTAAAACAACCAAGTGAAAGTGTATGATCAGCCAAAGAGATGGCGACGATGGAATGAAAAAACCAAGGCTCATCTGGAAAAAATTGACTGATAAAAACGACAGTCACAAGTTGTAAAGTGGGAATGGTTTCCTTTTTACACAAGCTTGAAACATGGGAAACTATTCTTGAGTATACTTGAGGATTGGTTTCATTTTTCACAAGCTTGAAACATGAGAAAAACTATGCTTGGAATTGGTTTCATTTTTACGCAAGCTTGAAACAAAGATAAACTATGCTTGAGATGAGTTTGCATGCCCCGAGCGTAATGACTCAATTCGAGGTACATGCCCCCAAGCTTCATTTCATGCACCTAAGTGGATGGAAAGAAGGTTTATTGATGAGATCAAGTGAAATACTCGACAAGGATTTTACTATATTTAATCAAAGACTCGAATTGGAAGGGGTTTTGTTTCATTTTTTAATGAGCTTGACACAAGAAAATAACCATGCTCATGATGTCTTGTTTCATTTTTTATCGAGATTGACACAAGTAAAATAACTTCACCCATAGAGACCTAATTCATTTTTTAACGAGGTTGACATAGGAAAAGAACTATCCTCATAGCACATATTTCATTTTTTAATGAGGTTGACATTGTAAAAGAACTATGCTCATGGTCCTTGTTTTATTTTTTAATGAGATTGACACAATCAAGGAACTTTGCTCCAAGCTCTTTATCACAAACCAAAAGAGGCCATGGCTTCCAAGAGATTCTCATCATATGGGAGAACAACACTCTGGAAGGGATACATGTCTAGGGATCCAAATAAAAAATCGGGCTCCAATGCCCCCAATACATGGTGTACTACATTCCATTAGATCATCAATAGAGGTGGGCATGGAACATGTGGCCACATAATTAACCTGTGGAGGGGGTGATACCGCTTGCATATAAGAACCATTTAGGGATGATGGTTGAGTGGGAGTTGATTCAGGACCAATGAATGTAAGCTGATCAATGATAAAAATGATTCCTTCATGTGGGAAACACATCACTCGAAAGAAAGGAGAAACAAGAGCTCCTATGACATAAACATAGTCACGTCCAAGGAGCGGATTAAAATATAAAGGTCCTTGGTAAACCATCACGTCTATACAAATAGTCTTTCCTCCCAAAGTAATAGGAGAAGGCCCTCATCTCAAGGAGGTAACTCCTTGGGATAAGACCAAAGGGCCAAGTTGAGAGAACTCGACCTCATCCATGCCAAACAACCTCTAACTCATTGTTCTGGAAGCCTCTAGATCATGAAGCTTCTTGTCCTCTTTGGGAAAATTTCCTTTTAGGGATCATCGCTGGTATCCAAGCCAAAAGCATGCTGGCATCGCAGGGATAGTATAGTGCAACTAGCGACCATCGCGGTTTTTGTGTCAGGGTAGCGATGATCTTCAAATTAGGGTTTTAGAGCCCTTTCTTCAGGGGAAGCTTTAAGGCATTTTTCATTAGTGTTTTAGGGAGGATCTGTTACACAACGATTTGTCACCGTTTGTCACCGTCCCTGTTGCCCCTCACTGTACACTCGAGGACTCATTCCGGGACCTGTGAGAAGTGACATGACCTGAAACCACTTGCATTATATTCCTCTGAGTATGAGCTTCATTTGCCCTAAAGACATCTCCTGCAAAATACTCATGAAAACAGCTCTTTTTGCATTAGCGCGGGTCCACAGTTCACTGCCTGCGCCAATGAGGGAAATCCTCTAAAAAGGGCGCGCCATTGGCGCTCTGTCTCAGAGTCGCACTCGCGCCAACCGAATTGAGTAAAGTTTTCAACCACCAAACTCCCGAAGGTTCGCTTCAACCCATTCACCAACTGAATCTATGTTGAGCTAGGATGGTTTGGCTTCAAATCTCCATAGAAAGGAAAGTGGTTTGCCACCTTTCATGGAAGTTTCCAAGTGATAAAGCCAATCCCATGAATAATGTGGTTGATCCTATCTCTTTCCTCTCTATCTATAAAAGCTTGCCTCTATGCCTTGAGGAAGCTAGTTAGAGTGACAATAGTTACAGTCACAATAGTCAAGAGCCAATAGTTTGAAGCTGCAAGAGCCTTCTTTGCACCCATAAGGCCAAATCTAAGTAAGGAGATTCTTGTCACCCAAAGAGAGAGAGGCTTGTTTCCCATCCCAACAAGCTTTGCAAGACTTGTGTAGCTGACTACCCAGCCAAAGGAGGATTTGACGTCAGAACAATGGTTGTATTCTTCTTTGTTATTTATTAATAATAGATGACTATCATTATGGTTCCACTCTCATTGTCCTATGATTGATGTTGAGTTATATCTTTTCCGACTGGTATATAATTGCATCTACTAGATTTTATGCTTGTTTTCGTGTTGTTCTTTGCATGTGTAGGTGTCCAATCACAGAGATCGTGACCAGCCAAGGCAAAGGAACGAGGGCGACATCTCTTCGACGAACACTAGCGTTGGAATCCAAGTAGGTTCTCACCATCTACTTTTTATTTGCAATTAGGAACTTGCGTGATAGCATTGTGTGATTGTTGCTAGACCCGATCTGGGCTAGTAGGGATCGTCTCTGTCCGCAGAGAGGATTTACCTCCACAACAATTTGGCGACTCCACTGGGGAGATCTTGTTGTTTGATTTGTAAACTTTAGACGGAGCCTGAAGTATGGCCAGGTAGCCTTCGAAACGCTATTGCTTTGCATTAGCGAAGTAGATCAACGCCACTTCAGTCAATCTCCGGTTTGGTTTACGGACTAAACAACTTGGAGTTTGTCTTGTCTCTTTGGTTTTTCTTGCTTTGATTGCTTAGATAGCTTTCTGGGTTGGATTTCTTGCTGTTTCTTGCTTCCTGGTTTGCCTAGATACTGTTCTCAAGCCCTGAGTCGCTTGCTTTTGTTTTTGATTTAGCAAACTTGATTAGCGCGCTTTTTAGCCTTACAGTCGCGCTATTGGCGCAAGTTGCTCAAAGACAACCCGCGCCAATCCTATAAAAGCGCGAGTTGCAGCCTGATAGTCGCGCCAGGCCTGTCAACTTTTCAGTTTGCTTGTCCTTAAGCCCTCTGAGATTGGATTTGTGTCTTGAAGTGTCTTTTTCAATTACTGGAGTGTGTTTGATCCTTGTTTGACTGGTTTTAGACCTTCATCCTTCGGGTGTTTGCCTCTTTCTATCAGTTTCACATTTTAGCCCTAGGGCATCTAGTGGCTTTGTGCATCGAGCATTCCGTAGGAGTCTTGGGTTCTTTGATCGTCCAGTCGACTTTGTGATTACTCTTTTGCACTTGCTCAGTGGTTGTCAAAGCTTTTTATTGTTATTCAAGCGATTTGCTTCTTTTCCGCTTGGATTTCGCTTGGCTTCGTTTGGGCTTAGATCACATAGCTCATAGAGGTCTTTGTGTTTTCTTCTTGGTTTGAAGGACTGTTTTGGTGTTTTGGGGATTCGATTGTGTTCTCATTGAGTGAAATTGGTCTTTTTGCTCGGTGTTAATATCTCTCAAAATTTGTCTAGTGCAGTTTGCCATTGAAAAGAAAACGAATAATCTCTTTTGC
This sequence comes from Pinus tabuliformis, assembly GCA_031772625.1. NCBI lineage: Eukaryota > Viridiplantae > Streptophyta > Pinopsida > Pinales > Pinaceae > Pinus > Pinus tabuliformis. Next base: position 58,230,295 of record CM062809.1, read on the forward strand.
GTTGCATTAGTTAATTGAAATTAGAAGCTTTTCATTGATTAAGTGATTTAAAACAAAACAAAAGTTTCGTTTATTTGTCATTAGCTGCATTAGAGTGATTCTTGCTTGTTTGTGGTCATTTTGTTTGAAAAATCCTTAACTCTCTCGTAGTTGGCATATAGTTTGCATTTAGGGAAATTGTGAGAGATTACATATGGTAGGACCTGGAAACTGAAACTTAACTAAAGATCAACCATAAAATGAACTGAATGAACTTAAAAACGCATTGGAACATAACGCTCACTAATTAGAGGTCTAGGCTAGAGACGTGCTCCGACGTCGTTAAACCTAGTCACTGTTGTTTCACACTACGATTGGGTGATTCCTCCTTTTGTGACTTGATAGTGGTCTAGCACGGACTTGAGCTCCCATGTACCGTCGAGTATATGGGGAGACCCCACTAGGTTATCATCCTTTATCCACAGGAAGCCGTGTCTGCCACCTTACAAGTCGTAACGCACCGAACACAGCATTCGGGAAGATTGACTGCCGTACGGGAAGTCCTTGGTTTTCATATGACTGCCAAGGTGTATATGCAGTTTTACGGATTTGTTTGGTAAACCCTTTTGCCTAGTTCTCCAGAGTAGTCACTTTTGATCCTTTTCAAACTCCTTAAAAGAAAAGGTTCACTTGAGCAATTTGTCACTTCGGGCTCACTAAACATTCGAAGGAGACTAGAGTCATCTTTTTGTCCTTTTCTTGACTCTTAAAACATGAAAAGGTCAAGTTCAGTTCCTTTGTCTTAAAATTTATTCCGCCGCGTTCACATTTACCCGGTTAGATCTTGTTTGCGTTAGCTTGAGTAGGCTTCTTTTCGTTCTCGATGGCAACTTCTTCAAGGTTCACCAACCCAGGGATCCCTTCTGACAGGAACCCTGGTCATTTCACTCCTTTTGGAAATGTTGGTGCTCCTTATATGGCGACGTTGTCCCTCCCAGGGTTAACTGTTGGGTTGGCGGTTTGGTTGTTCTCAACCTCTTTGGTCCCTGTCGTCTCACCGTCTGATCAATCAGTCCCTCCACCTGAACAACATCATGTTGATTCTAAGGTGGATCTCTCCCCTTCTACGCACACTTCCGCGTCCTCATCTTCTACTTCACCTGGTGAAAGTCTCAATTCGAGTAACCAGGTGGCTAACAAGAAGAAGAAGAAGACGAAGAAGAAGAAGGCTCCTAAGGGAGAGGTTACAAGTGCAGCTACCACCTCGAGTACACCTGAAGTCGGGCCTCCTTCCGCTCCTCCGCGGAAGGTCAAGTTTCCTTGTCGATTATGCAAGGAGGACCATCTTCTTCGCGATTGTCCTGGCATTCCCAGGGTACTAGAAGTATGGTCTCGTGATCCAGCCCGCCCCTCATCGTCCATTGAGGCTCACGATGATGTTCCCCTATCGACTCACAAAGGTAAGGAGAAAGGGAAGATTCGAATCCCCTGTAGACTTTGTGAAGGCAATCATCCCCTTCACCTTTGTCCGCTCATGGATAAAGCCTCCGGTGTCTTGGCAAGTCTTACAACTCCTTCACCCCAACTACCCGTTGGATATCGACGTCTCTCTGCAGCTGCAGATCGTCCCCCTGCTGACAAAGAGATTGCTTCAAATTCTTCTCTTGTCCAGGCCCCTCTTCTCGAACCCGGCTATCCCTAGCCCGTTCTAGTCCAACCATTGGTCGGAAAGAGTGTCGACTCGAGTCCGCCGCTCGCTCACTCTGTTTCGGAAGAGAATCACTCCCATGTTCTTCTCATCTCTTCAGATTCTCCTGAGTCCCGAAATGACTCTCCTAACCCAGCTGCTCCCGAAGGTTCTCCTTCGGTTCCTTTAGCACATGGGGGCAATCACACGATTCCCCCACCAAGTAGTCTGGTCGCTTCCTTTGATTGGAATCGCCTGATTGCCGGTCGCCTTCCATCCCATATGCCTTTCCAGATCACAGTACATGCCTGTGCTAAGGCAGTTTCTGGCACTGTTTTGGATGAAGGGGCATCTGTCAGTCTTATGCCGTACACTACTTGGCAAGCTTTAGGTTCCCCGCAGCTTGGGCCAGTCACTCAGAATCTGTTGGCCTTCGACGAAGGAGCCTGTCCATCTCTAGGATTTCTCCCGAAGTTCCCTATTACTTTGGGAGGCAAAACCGTCTATATAGACGTCTTGGTTACCCAAGGTGTTTTAGACTTTAGTCTTCTCCTTGGTCGCGACTATGTTTACGCCATGGGGGCCCTCATTTCTTCGCTTTTCCGTGTGGTTTGCTTTCCGCACGATGGACGAATTGTGACTATCGATCAAGTGTCATTCGTTAGTCCCCCGATGCCTCCTGCGCCGTTGTCATCCCCTCCTAGTTTTCATCCACCAGTTGCATCTACCTCACCACAGATCAACTACGTGGCCACCTATCCCATGCCTGGATCTAGCGATGCCGCCATCGTGCATACTGTCCTGGGGGCATTGGGCCCTGACTTCCAAGATGTTTCCCTTCCACCAGGAGTGGCAATCTTGGAAGCCCCGACTTTCTATTCATTATGATGCGGTTCGGGTGGAGCATAGTTCCTTTCCGGTGTCAAGCTCCTTAAAAAATGAAACTAGGTGTCGGAGCACAGTTCCTTGTCTTGTGTCAAGCTCGTTAAAAAATGAAACAACTCCTCCTTTTCCAAATCGAGTCTTTGATTAAGATCTCGTAAAATATAAGTCGAGTCTTTCATAGATCTCGAGAGTGAACCTTCATTCCATCCACTTTGTTGAATGCAATGAAGCTTGGGGGGCATGTACCTCGATTTGCGTCATTATGCTGGGGGCATGCGAGCTTATAACAAGCATAGTTTTTCATTTCAAGCTTGTGTAAACATGAAACAGAATCCAAGCAGAGTTCTCCATGGTTCAAGCTTGTGTAAAAATGAACCCATACCCGATTTACATCTTGTGATTGCCATTTTTATCCGCTGAATTCTGCTAGATGAGCCTTGGTTGTTTTCATTCCATCGCCGCCATCTCTTTGGCCGATCATATGCTTTCACTTGGTTGTTTTTACTTTCCTGAGGAACCGCAGCGATGAGTGGTTTTTATTAGCCAGCCTCTTGACCATTACATGTTTTGAGTAGTTCCACCATTGCCGGAACTAGTTGCTACCCTTTATACCACTCGTTCCTCTAGGATGAGTCTCCTTTAAGCTCTTTTCTGACTCGTAAAATATGAAAAGATTGCCAAGTATTTTTCCCTTTTTGACTCGTTAAAGAGAATAAAAATGGAGGTCTACTTTTAGCTCTTTTCCGACCGTTCAAAGACGAAAAGATCGCCAAGTTACCCCTCTTGACTCGTTAAAAGTAAATAAGAGGCGGTCGTCTTTAAACCCTTTTCCGACCGTGTAAAAACAAAAAGATCGTCGGACCCTTGTCGTTTCCGGTTTGTTAATGGTTACGAAACAACGTGATGTTGATCACTTTTCTACTTTTTCAGATCGATGCCACTATAAATGAAAATTACTGCTCGATCGTAATGGTCGGGCGATTCTTTCGAGCATTGTTTTATACTTTTTCGGGCTCGCGAGACACAACTTTACGAAAAAGGACACCCCTGGAGTTTTCTTTTCTGCTGTCTTTTCAGACTCTCTAAACAGGAAAAGACGCCGAGTTCTTCCTTTGTCAGACTCGTTAAAACTTAATGTCATCGGGTTCCGTCGAAATGACGCCTTACAAGCATATGCTATCCCCGTCAAGCTTGTTAAAAATAACTGGGGTACTCGCCAGAAATGGTGGGGAAAATGGACCCATAATTATTATCGTGTCGACAGTATGTCGCTCTTGAACATGGCACTTGTCTGCATTCGTGTCGGGGTGGGGACATCTCATCTTGTTTTACACTAGGCTCCGTGGGTTTAGGTTATCCTATTTGGCCTCTCATCTGCTCATTGCCTTGTCACAATGACCTCTTCTCATTTGATGTCAAATACTGCCAAATCCACTGTCGTGCCGCCGATATGTTCAAGAGAAGTTGACCTCTGCAGCAATACAACCTCCTCTGATACCTCACATAATTTTGATTCACCACAACATTCTTCCTCTGTCTTGTGTCACTGATGTGGGAAACACCATGGCCCACCTTTGATCAAGATCACTTCCTGTCGACTTCAGCTCATTATCCAGGAAGTTGATCTAGAGACTCCCTTTGGTGCCTTGGAGCCTGCATGCCTCAATGGCAGGTTCTTCGTGTTTGACGCGAGGTTTTCATCATTGGCCTCCGATCGAATGATTCTATGGGTGTTCGACGCCAGCTCATTGATTCACACGCCGTAGATTGTACCTATAGTACCTTGAGGGCCATTGTCCTTATTGGTGGTACCTCTCGCGTCTGTTAACAGTTTTCATCATTGACTGGTAATCAGACGATGTTCATGCATGTTCGACTTCAACTCATGTATTCACATGCTTGAACTTGTACTCTGTTCGGGTCGAGATGGAGCATAAGACCCTGGATTTTGTCTATTGGAATCCAGGCTGCGATTTGTGGCTTATTATGATTATTACGTGACTCATTCACTGGATGGCTGTGACCATGCCTGAGTCTCTATATCGATCCTCACTGGATGGCTGCGCCCATACCTTGGATCTAGATTATTATGTACTCTATTCTGGATGGCTGCGTCCATACCGCATATATCATGTACTTGAGATATCAGTTGTACTTCTTTACGCAGGTTCTCCGGCGGCCGTGTTTTTAGTCACGCATGTTCTTGTAAAGCATTTCACCCCTCTCTCTCTTGGGCCTCATGCTTTAGGGGGCATCTGTTACACAACAATTTGTCACCGTTTGTCACCGTCCCTGTTACCCCTCACCTGTACACTCGAGGACTCATTCCGGGACCTGTGAGAAGTGACATGACCTGAAACCACTTGCATTATATTCCTTTGAGTATGAGCTTCATTTGCCCTAAAGACATCTCCTGCAAAATACTCATGAAAACAACTCTTTTTGCATTAGCGCGGGTCCACAGTTCACTGCCCGCGCCAATGAGGGAAATCCTCTAAAAAGGGCGCGCCATTGGCACTCTGTCTCAGAGTCGCACTCGCGCCAACCGAATTGAGTAAAGTTTTCAACTACCAAACTCCCGAAGGTTCGCTTCAACCCATTCACCAACTGAATCTATGTTGAGCTAGGATGGTTTGGCTTCGAATCTCCATAGAAAGGAAAGTGGTTTGCCACCTTTCATGGAAGTTTCCAAGTGATAAAGCCAATCCCATGAATAATGTGGTTGATCCTATCTCTTTCCTCTCTATCTATAAAAGCTTGCCTCTATGCCTTGAGCAGGCTAGTTAGAGTGACAATAGTTACAGTCACAATAGTCAAGAGCCAATAGTTTGAAGCTGCAAGAGCCTTCTTTGCACCCATAAGGCCAAATCTAAGTAAGGAGATTCTTGTCACCCAAAGAGAGAGAGGCTTGTTTCCCATCCCAACAAGCTTTGCAAGACTTGTGTAGCTGACTACCCAGCCAAAGGAGGATTTGACGTCAGAACAATGGTTGTATTCTTCTTTGTTATTTATTAATAATAGATGACTATCATTATGGTTCCACTCTCATTGTCCTATAATTGATGTTGAGTTATATCTTTTCTGACTGGTATATAATTGCATCTACTAGATTTTATGCTTGTTTTCGTGTTGTTCTTTGCATGTGCAGGTGTCCAATCACGGAGATCGTGACCGGCCAAGGCAAAGGAACGAGGGCGACATCTCTTCGACGAACACTAGCGTTGGAATCCAAGTAGGTTCTCACCATCTACTTTTTATTTGCAATTAGGAACTTGCGTGATAGCATTGTGTGATTGTTGCTAGACCCGGTCTGGGCTAGTAGGGATCGTCTCTGTCCACAGAGAGGATTTACCTCCACAACAGGATCTGAGCTGCATATCTGGATGAGTACATTGCATGATGGTCATGTTTCGGGCACTTCGGGGTATGTCACAGGGAGGTGCAGGAGGTGTGACAAAATACTGTGTAACAACTCAGTTCCTAGGGATAAGTTTTGGCACAGAATGGAGGAACTTGGGGTTCCTAAACATTTGAGAGCAGTTGTGCATAGGATGTACGAAGAGGTGAAAGTCAAAATTATAACTTCAGTAGGCATTTCTGAAAGTTTTAGAAGCGATATCGGGGTCAAGAAAGGTTTCCCACTATCTCCTACTCTTTTTGGTTTATATATCGACAAGATTGAGGAGTGGTTAAATTCACAAGGGGGTGATGGTATCTATTTGGGCAAGTTTGTTATAAGGCTTCTTTTGTATGTAGATGACCTTATTCTGAATGCTAAATTGGCTCTTGGTTTGCAAGAGCACTTACTATCCCCTGAGCATTTTTGTAGAAGTGTGGGGATGCAAGTCAATGTCAGCAAAAAGAAAGTAGTGGTTTTCTCTAAGAAAAGAAAGCATAACCAACATAAGTTCTACTTTGAAGGCAACATTCTGGAAGAAGTTATGGATTACAAATACCTCAGAATTGACTTCAACAAAATCTAAGATGGGATGGTTGTAGAAAGAAAAGAATTTTTGGGGCTTGGAAAGCATTTTATGCTTTTCAAAATAGGTGTCGAGAGGCAGAGTTATGGGACTGGAAAACCACTCAAACTATTTTTGGGCTTCTAGTGATTTCGGTGATTCTATATGGTTGTGAACTATGGGCCAACAGTACATCCAACATGCAGTGGAGAAAAATTGAGAAAATCCAGAAGTGTTTGATTACAAACAAATTCAAGATTAAAAGTGCAGTTCCTTATGCTATCTTGTTAAGTGAAACAAGGGCTGCTCCTATTGAAGCAATTGTTATGGTGCAAATCATAAGGTATTTAAAAAAATTGAGCAACTAGAAGAGGATAGATGACCTAAGGTTGTCTTTAATGACAGACTGTGCAACAAAAAAAAACTTGGATGCAACAAAATCACAAATGGTTTAGTACATGGGATATTTTCTTGAACATGTGTCCCATATACAACAAAGAGATAAAAGCTTTTGTTATGATAAGTTCCACAAGCGTACTTGGGATAAGGATCTAGGATGAAAGGAAAAGTACTATATTGAAGTGTTTAATCCCACTCATAGTCATCAACCAAAAGCATACATAGAGGCCAATATCTCTCAGAGAGTCAAAATTCTTATTGTTCAGTTAAGGAATATTTCTCATCAACTCCATTGTGAAACAGGGCGCTAGGAAAGTCCAAAAGGAGTGTGAGAGGAAAGAGTATGCATTTTTTGTTCTTCCGGAAAAGTGGAAATAAAAAAACATTTCATTTTAGAATGTGAGGCCTTCAAAGACAACAAGGAAAGTTATGCAGATATGCTGGCAACTAGCTCTTGGGATAAACTCTTTAGCGAGGGGTTTGTCGAGAAGCTCAGAGCATTTATTGTGAAGCTTCACAGAAAAATGGCCGAATACATCAAGTAGATGAAGAAGCAATCCGTCCCATAGGCTATCTTTAGCCTTGTGGATGTTAAAATAATTTCTTTCTTAACCATTAAATTGAAAATACAAACCTTTATATTAATAGGATAATATTTAAATATAATTCTATTATATATTTGTTTGATAATATTTAAATATAATTCTATTATATATATTTATTTTAAACTTTATTTAGACTACGAACAAATTCTTCTTTATTTTTAGTATCAAAATAGTTGGTGGGCCAATATTCGTTGTTACTCTGTGTTTGATTTTTGTAATGAAATGATATTTTATAAATCAACATTGGAGCTACCATTCTGTGGAGGGCAAAGGTTCTTATTGCCTAATTAAGAACCAACTTGTATCAACTTTGTGTGAAACAGGACGATGGAAAATGCTTAAAAAAGCTTGGGAAGAACGAGTGTGTACATTTTGCACGTCTGGAAAGTGGAATCAGAAAAACATTTCATTTTGGAATGTGATACCTTCAAAGACATCAGAGAAAATTATGGGAATATGTTAGCATTAGTTTCTTGGCATTGTCTCTTTAGGTAGGGGATTGTTAGAAGGTTGAGCCAACTCATCATCAATTTGAATAAAAAAAAGATTGAATTGCGAAAAGCTAGAAAACAGGGAACTGGTGGTCCCATAGACTATTTTTAATCTCATAGAGGTTGAAATATCATTTCATTTCATTTTTATCATTAAAAAATTAAATCATGAGGAGTCCATGGAGTCCATTGTCTTGTTGAATTTGTGTACGTTAAATGTCTTGAAGTTCAAAGGAAGTTTATTCACCATGCTCATGTGAATTTTGTAATCGACCACAAGGATTTCACTACGTTTTTGAACAAGCGCTACATAGTAGCCACTCTCTGCCGCTTAGTTTAAATATAGCTAAATTAGATGGAAAGAGTTGTACACATTAATAATAAATAATTAGATGTTCAAATTCACGTTGTGAGGAGGTAGGGATTTGAAGGTCATCTATTAGAAAAATATGCAAGTCAATATGGTGAAGGTCATCTATTAGAAAAATATGCAAGTCAATATGGTGAAGGTCATCTATTAGAAAAACATGCAAGTCAATATGTCCCAACAAAACAATAATACTAGCCCCAAAAGAAAAACATGCTAGTGGTGAAGGATTAACAAAATGTCTAGAATAAAAATATATATTATTTAAATCTAGAATAATATTTATTTTATATTTAAAAATATATTTAAAATGTTAATTTAAAAAATAAAAAAATAAAAAATAAAATTGTAATAACTAAAATTAATAATATTTTTTGGTCCAATTTAATAATACATTTTTTTATTACATTATTAACTTTTATACATTTAAATTTTTTATATATAAATCTATTATTTATATGTAAATAACATTTTCTTTTTCAATATTAATAACAACCTAAAAAAAATTGATAAAAGTTTGTCTCTAGTCATTGACTTTTCTTTATTAATTTTATTTATATGTAGTCTTCGGAGAGATTATAATTTTATTTAAGAAACATGATTATGGCAATGTTTAAATCATTTTTTGGATGACAGAAATGGATTCAACACCATCAAGGACCCTTGGGGCACCCAAAATTATTAAGTTTGACAACTACAACCCAAATTTTCAAACATTTCCATCGGATTTTCTCAAAATCATGCCAAAATTTCTATTGTTTTCCAAGCAAAATTTTGACCTGTTTAGAGTAGGTGGAAATTTAATAGTGAAATCCATGTAAGTAATATTTAAATTAAAAATATATTTATTTAAACTATACTATTTTGGCATATTCTTAGTAATATTCACAAGTTAAAGGTTGAGATTTATTTTCAAAGTAGTTAGCTTTTTTTCTCTTTTAATTAAATTGTTTAATTAAACTAAATATCATATAAAGTCTAGAATGTTTTTTGGACTAATTTTAAATGAAGAGGTGAAAGTCAAAATTAGAATTTCAGCAAGCATTTCTGAAAGTTTTAGAAGCGATATCAGGGTCAAGCAAGGTTGCCCACTATCTCCTACCTTTTTTGGTTTATATATCGACAAGCTTGAGGAGTGGTTAAATTCGCAAGGGGGTGATGGTATCTATTTGGGAAATTTTGTTATAAGGCTTCGTTTATATGCAGATGACCTTATTCTGATTGCTAAATCGATTCTTGGTTTGCAAGAGCACTTAATATCCCTTGAGCATTTTTGTAGAAGTGTGGGGATGCAAGTCAATATCAACAAAACTAAAGTAGTGGTTTTCTCTAAGAAAAGAAAACATAACCAACATACATTCTACTTTGAAGGCAACATTCAGGAAGAAATTGCAGATTACAAATAGCTCGGAATTGACTTCAACAAAAATCTAAGCTGGAATGGTTGTAGAAATAAAAGAACTTTAGGGGTTGGAAAACATTTTATGCTTTTCAAAATAGGTGTATAGAGGTAGAATTATGGGACTGGAAAACCACTCAAACTCTTTTTGGACTTCTAGTGATTCCGATGATTCTCTATGGTTGTGAACTATGGGCTAGCAGTACATTCGACATGCAGTGGAGACAAATTGAGAAAATTCAGAAGCATTTGATTACAAACAAATTTAAGATTAAAAGTGTAGTTCCTTATGCTATCTTGTTAAGTGAAACAGGGGCTGCTCCCATTGAAGCAATTGCTATGGTGCGAGTCATAAGGTATTTAAAAAAATGAGCAAATGGAAGAGGGTAGATGGCCTAAGGTTGTCTTTAATGATAGATTGTGCAAGAGCAAAAAAACTTGGATGCAGCAAAATAACAAATGGTTTAGTAAATGGGGTATTTGCTTGAACGTGTGTCCCATAAACAAAAAAGAGATAAAAGCTTTTGTTATGGAAAAGTTCCACAAGAGTACTTGGGATAAGGAGCTAGGAAGAAAGAAAAATTACTATATTGAAGTGTTTAATCCCACTCATAGTCATCAACCAAAAGCATACATAGAGGCCAATATCTCTTGGGGAGCCAAGATTCTTATTGCTCAGTTAAGGACTAATTCTCATCAACTCCGTTGTGAAATAGGGTGCTGGAAAAGGCCAAAGTAAGTGTGGGAGGAAAGAGTATGCATTTTTTGTTCTTTCAGAAAAGTGGAAACAGAAAAAAATTTCATTTTAGAATGTGAGGCCTTCAAAGGCAATAGGGAAAGTTATGCAGATATGTTGGCAGCTAGCTATTGGGATAATCTTTTTAGTGAGGGGTTTGTCGAGAAGCTGAGAGCATTTATTTTGAGGGTTTTGTCGAGAAGCTGAGAGCATTTATTTTGAAGCTTCACAGAAAAAGGACCGAATACATCAAGCATATGAAGAAGCAATCTATCCCATAGGCTATCTTTAGCCTTGTGGACGTTAAAATAATTTCTTTCTTTGAATTCAAGCTTCTGTGATTCATAATTTAATTTGGAAACAATTTCAGGAGAAATCACATTGGTAGATTTAGGCTGACGCATTTCGAATCAACCAATGTGGTTCATCATCAGGACAAGATGAAAAATCAGATCATAGCAGAAAGTTAAGTAGGGAGTCAGGACCTCCAAACAACTAAGGGAAAAAGGAAGTTAAATAGGGAGTTAGGACCTCCAAACAACTAAGGGAAAAAATGGCTAGATAATGGCTATATTTGACTAGATGGGAAAAAGTAATTTATTTAGAATGACTGATTAATTTATTATTATTATTTTTTTTTCTCTGCAAATACTAACTTCTATTAACTGAAAGGCAAAATATTTTTACATATTGTTGAGGCATGGAAGCACTCGACAGAACAGAACTGCCCCATTACAGACATAAGTTGGGGAGACCAGTTACAAAGTGCAAGAAACCAGATATCAGACATAGAGAAGGACGAATGTTGTCGAGGAGAAGAACTGAGCCGACATAGAGATACAAAAAACAATGCAACCCAACATATCAAGTGTCACCAGGAATCCAACTGGGAGCCAAAAAACAGTAGGAAAAATGCATAGAAACTTGACCATGCGCCTAAAATAGAAATCGAAACAAAAAGAGACAGTCCCAAGTGGCGCTACTTCTCCTTTGCTGGGCCGCTGTCCTTCTTCTCATCCCGACCAATATCACCAGTCTTCAAACCTTCATTGCCACTTAAATCACTGTCAGGGATTGCTATGGTATGATCAGCTTCGCCATGAATCCTGTCCTCAGCGGTCGGTCCTATATCTTGCAAGGGAGGAAGACTGTTGAGACCAGCTTCCTGTTCAGCTTTCTCTTTTTCCCAAATCTCCATGCTGTCTTTGTCCGAATAATTCTCACTGTTTGGAGAAGGATCAGGGGCAATGCAGGCCAGGGGGGTGACAAGGTTTTCCTCTTCCGAGAGAATGAGAGTGATGTGGGCTGTGACCAGGGGTCTATGTAGATTACTTTGAAACTTAAAGTGCGTTGTTTGGAAAGCACTATTCGGCAGAGGTTTACGACCAGAACCAACAGAAGGCCCAGCTTCATGGACGGGAGAGGGATTGAAAGGTTCCGGCACCGTTTCCATGGCATGACCAACTGGAGGATGCAAGCGATTGTCACGATGCCCCTCAGGACAATGCCTCTTACCCGAGCGAACCATGGTGATAGACAGGAGATTGGACAGAGATGGGTTATGGACGGGATGACCAACAGGATGGAGTCGAATGAGGCAAGAGGGATGCCCAACAGAGCTTGCGACCGACACCACAGAATAACAGAGCTTGTAAACAGCCACTGCATAACAGAGCTTATAAGCATCCACAGAACTTGCGGACAACAACAGAGAGCAGGAATTCAGAACAGGGGAGAAATTACCCTGGAGATAGATGGCTTGGAGCTCGTGGCCGTGAACGAAATTTAAACCAACACCCACAGCCTCCTCAGACCAAGTTCCATAATCGCGCAACTGAGCACCAAGCTTGGTAAGAAAACAATGGAGCGGCATGTTTATAACAGGAGGAATTTTGCGTCGATCCACGCAGAGCATAAATGCAAATTCCCCTCCCGATCTCACATTAAAACTCTTCCCCTGCTCGCATGAGTTAACGTCCTGGGAGGCCACGCTGCTTTGCAGCTGGCAGTACTGGGCATTAACTTCTTGCATGGATAACTGTGAAAGCGGTTATGCCACCCGGATCCAGGAAATTTATTATTATTAATAATAATATTTATTTATATATTTAAACATTTATTTATTCTAATTTATTTTTATAATTGGATCATTATGGGATAATATCTAACTAACTAACCCCTAACCCCTAAGATAGAAATAATTACTATTTATCTATTTCTAACTAACCTAATATTATAATATAATCTAACTAACTTAAATAAATAATTAATAATTTAATAATTTATTAATAATTAATAGTTTATTAATAATTTATTTAAGTTAGTTAGATTATATTATAATATTAGGTTAGTTAGAAATAGATAAATAGTAATTATTTCTATCTTAGGGGTTAGGGGTTAGTTAGTTAGATATTATCCCATAATGATCCAATTATAAAAATAAATTAGAATAAATAAATGTTTAAATATATAAATAATAATAATAATAATAATAAATTAATTAGTAATTCTAAATAAATTACTTTTTCCCATCTAGTCAAATATAGCCGTTATCTAGCCGTTTTTCCCTTAGTTGTTTGGAGGTCTTGACTCCCTATTTAACTTTCTGCTACTATTTGATTTTTCATCTTGTCCTGATGATGAACCACACTGGTTGGTTCGAAACGTGTCAGCCTAAATCTACCAATGTGATTTCTCCTGAAATTGTTTCCAAATTAATTTCTTTCTTTCTTTCTATCATTAAATATGTAAATTAAAATTATATAGTCCAAAACATAAAACTTAGGTGGATGATGAATCAAACTTTCTTGCTAACACTCAAGTTATTATCTTTTAATTTTTTTATTATATAAAATTATAAAATAAAAGAACAACTCCAACTATTATTTTTTAACAAAATTTATATAAATCTATAAAACTATTATTTTTTTAACAAAATTTATATAAAACTATAAAATAAAAAATACACTTAAAATACGTAATTAATATTTTCTGTATTCAAGTTTTTGCGATCCATAATGAATTAAACAAAAGTCTTTCGGTAGAGAATTTTTTTTGGCTGAACGCATTTCAAACCAACAAGTGTGTTCATCAGCAGGACCAGATGAAGAGGCAGACCATGGCAAAGGCTTAAATAGAAAGCAATGTAGAGGCATAATTTCAAGTAACGACTATATTTGAACATTATTGTTTAAATTATAATATTAATTTATTAATATATTAAAAACAAATATTATTAAGTAACGGCTATACTAGTTTTTGAAAAAAATATTTAAATAATGATATTATTTCATTAATTTATTACAAATATTAAAAGGTAACGGCTATATTATATTAAACGGCTAATTTTTGAAAAATAATATTTAAATTAATTTATTAAAACCAAATATTACTAGTTCTTGAAAAACAATATTTATGAATAAGCATATTTTTCTTAACTAATACATATAATAAAATTAATTATTAAATAAATTTAAATTTTCTAAAATTAATAAATTTTATAAAATTATATTTTACATTGTTAATAATATTTACATTAAAAAATAATTAAATAAATTAAATAAACAAAAAAACTGATTTCATATTTTTTTTTGAAAATAAATGTTTATACTTTCTAACTCACCTCTAAACTATGATCTGCGTTAAGTAAATTAAAAGTTCCTACTTTCTAACTCACTTCTACTTAAATGTTAATAGAAATTTAATTTTTCATTAAATATCTATTTAATTTTATCTTTTTAAGACAACATAAACATGATTATTGATGATGATGATGATGGTTAATGTCCGCTAAGACCAAACATTGGTCTATTGGACCTAAAGAAACAAATTATTTATTTTGATTTAAGATTTTATTCCTATGCTCAAAAAGCTTGGAGAGAAGCCTCCCAAACTCACTATAATTTTGACATTGTAAAAGGCTAGGAAGGTCAGTATTGTAACAAAGATTGTGAAACTGAGATCTAATGTGGTTGTATGCGGGGCACTCTAAGAGGAAGTGGTTTTCATCCTCGATGTTCCTATTCTCACATATATGGCAGATCCTTTCCATCCATGGCGTTTTAGGAACTGCCCAACGACCTGTTTCACTATGGAGCTCATGAGAATTCATTCTAATCTTTGCTATATTAATTTTCTTCTTTGATCTAGTTAAAATAGAGAGATACTTTTGATCTTCTAGGGTGGGGTTGATGACCTTCTTATAATAACTTAATTTTCTTTTAGTCGCTAAATCTTTCTCACACCACATTTTTTCTTTGAACTTAGAAGTAACAATATCTTTAATGTTATTTATGTTTTGCAATGCATCATTCTCGTTGATCTCCCAATAGTTTAACGAGGCCCTTGTGTCTTTATGCCACCCCCGATTGAGCCTTAGGTGGTTTTGGCTGGAATTTAAAGCTAGCTTAGGAAGGCTATGATCGTCCATGTTATTGAGTTTGTGCTTGTACAACAGAAACCTAATCATAACTAGGCTCTCGATAGGGGAAATACCTGCTTCTACAAGGAGAATAGGATATGGTGTATTACTTTTAATTTTCAGGTTATAAGTTATAAAACGCTTTTGGATTTGCTCAATCTTTCTCCATGATTCTCTGGAGATGCTACAACCCCAAACCTCACAGCCATATAAGATAACAGGAGTGACTAAAGTTTCAAAGAGGAACTTCTTTTTATCCCACATTACAAGGTTTGTTGTTTTACAATTATTTTCAAGACCAAAATAGGCTTTCCACCCCCCATTAATCCTTTTCTCAATGCTATGGTTCCAATTGAGCTTGTGATGAATATCAATTCCTAGGTACTTGTAAGAATACACTTCCTCCAAGTTATTATTGTCATACATAAAATTAGCGTAAGTGTCTTTCTTGGATTTGATAATCATAACTTTTGTTTTGTCAGTGTTAACAGTCATACCCATGGTAGAGTAGAAATCCTTAAGAAGCCCGAGTTGCTTATCAAGATCAGATGGGCACCTTGACAAAAAAACAATATCGTCAGCATAGAGAAGAAGGATGACGACTATCCCAGCTAAGATCATGCCATCACATCCTACTTCCTCTAAATAGCCTTCGAGCTTATCGATGTAAATGCCAAATAGGGTAGGGGAGAGGGGGCAACCTTGTTTAACTCCGATGTTACACTTAATATCTTTCAACCACCGCTCATTGCTCTTTAGCTTGGCAATTACAATCTCGTATAGCCTTATAGCGACAGCTCTCAACTCGAGAGGAACCTTTAGCTCTTCTAATCTATTCCAAAGGTTGTATCTAGGAATCGTATCGAAATCCTTTCTAAAGTCCACAAAGCAACAAAATAAATTGGATTTATCTTTACGACATTCCTCCGCAATGATCCTAAGCGTAACGAGGTGGTCTATTGTTGAGTGATGCCTTCTGAAACCTACTTGGCCTCTGAAACCTACTTGGCCTTTAGCCTGCTTACCTTCACTTTCAAGCCATATGGTTAACTTCTTTTCCAAAATACTACCATATGAAATCGATTTAAATAATTATTAAAATTTTATTATAAAATTAAATAAAAATTATTAATAGTGCACGCTCTTATGGATTTCAAAGTTTTTAAATAATAACTTTGAGCAAAAATTATTAATAGTACATTCTCTTATCGATTTCAAAGTTTTTAAATAACAACCTTTTGCAAGTAACCTCGGACACATAATGAAATGTAATACGTAAACTCCGAACTATAGTGAAATGTAAGGAGTTGTCTTTAGTGCGACTTTTTGGACTGCTAAATTTTTTGAGGTGGAATTTTGATTTGTGTTATTTAAATTGGTTTTTTGACTACATATATGGATTTAGCACCCTGAAAAACCTCTATGGCACTTGGAATGTGTAGGAGTTACCGTACTTCGAATGTGTAGGAGTTACCGTACTTCGAATGTGCAGGAGTTACCCATCAAGGTTGTGATTTCAATAAATTCCTGCTGAATTTTAGAGAAATTAGACAGGAAAAACCCATTGGAAAAGCCTCCAAAAAGTTACACTAAAGACAACTTCAAAATGGAATAATGTCAATATATTTACATCGTGGAAACGTGTAAGACTTAATAGCATTCAATAAGTACACTGACAATATAAATGGTTTCTATTTTTTAGTATATATTTTTGAATAAAATATTCATGTTGTAATAGAATAATATTTTATGAATGGATAACATCTACATCATCATCCTTGCAAGTTTAACAAATCAATGCAATGAGTAATATGATCCATTTAATAGTCAATCAGATTTTAAATAAATAATTTAAATTATTTTTTAAAATTAATAATTTTTAATGTGAAATGTTCAACTATTGATTTTTTTTGGGTAATTTTTTTTAATTAAACCTAAACAAATATGAGTTTGATCCAAACTAAATACATAATCTACTACCTGAGACAAAGATAATAAATATAGCCATTTTTCCGTGCCCATGGCAGTTGCTTTATTGTGTTTTCTATTTTGAATCTATGAGTTTGATTTTTATTGTGTTTTCTATTTTGAAACTCGTGAGGTGCTGCATCTTTGTTTTTAAGATGAATATACGTGTCTTTTTAGGCGCGTGTAAGATATTTGTTATAGTTCGCCATTCACAAAATCATTAATTTCTATAAAATTCAATTTCTATTTAAAAAAAAAATCATGAAAATACAATGGCTTGCAATTACGTTTCTCAATTTTAAAAATCAATAATTTTAGCAACGTGAATTGTCAAATCTAACGCCTACCATGCTTATTCTATTCTTTTATTTAATTTTTATTAAATATATATAAGTAACTAATTTAATCAAAACAAAACAACTTAAATTATAATTTGAAATCATGAATCATGGAAGGCTTCTACGTTCTGAACTTAAATTAACTTACAACTTATTCAAAATGTTCCAACCCTAAATCGAACCTAATTAAATAAATAATAATAAAAAAATTAGAAAATAGAAATAAGTTTATTTGAACGTGTTTCTAATTTTATTTATTTTTATTCAATTTTCTTTCAACTAGGTTCATGAATGCTCTCCACGCCTTCCATTGAGCAAGGGTTGCGAAACGTGCGGCTCTACATGAAGCGCATCTGCCCTTCCCATCTCGCTTCTGGTGGTAAACTCTGCTCTTTCACATGCCTCACTTTTTATTTTCATTGTTTCGTTTTATTACCTTTTCTCTCTAACCTTTGTGGTTTGCGCTGCCTGGGAAGCATGTCTCCTCCGCAACGGCTTCGGCGAAACAACAGAAATGGAGGCCATGAACAATAATGTCAGGGTTGGGGTTCGGTATATGGAAGAAATGATGGAATTCCGGGTCTTTTCCGAGAGCAGCTGAGTAGCTTGGCAAAAGGCGACGCATAACCTAGATTTTTGGCATTCAACTTCCAATATACGAGAGAGCAGGTGATTAACTTGGGGAAACACAATACATGACCTATTTATTTGGCATTTACATTTTATTGGAACACAGAGATAATGGCAAACCAAATTGTGGAAATGGTGGATGCAACTCAGCCGTTACATTTTATTGGAACACAAAGATAATGGCAAACCAAGTTGTGGAAATGGTGGATGCAACTCAGGAAGAAGTTGATGGCAAACCAAGTTGTGGAAATGGTGGATGCAACTCAGGAAGAAGTTGATGGCAAACCAAGTTGTGGAATGGTAGATGCAACTCAGGAAGAAGTTGATGGCAAACCAAGTTGTGGAAATGGCGGATGCAACTCAGGAAGAAGTTGATGGCAAACCAAGTTGTGCAAATGGTGGATGCAACTCAGGAAGAAGTTGAGCAATATTTGGCATTAAAATGTAATGGATATCTGGCCATGGCATCGCTGGTCAGAGGATGTGGCCATCTCTTTTGCCAATCCTATGTGAACACTTTGGTTCACTCTACTCGGCAGTGTCCAGTATGCCATTTCCTTATCTGTCAGAAGATTTTTACTATTTATAGCAGCAGCAAGGGCCAAGAAGATTATCCTCCTACATGTGGTATACATTTTGAGAGCGTTGCGCCATAGGCCCTCATAACAAAGTGTGGATTAGCGCGTTTGGCTTCATATCAAAAGGTCGTGGGTTTGACTCCCCCTTGGGTCGTGTTTTATGGCCTTTTGAATTGAAAGGTCATGGATTCGACTCCCACTGTGGTTGAGTTTTCTAGTTGAATTGAATTAAAAGGTCATGGGTTCAACTCCCATTGTAGTCGTGTTTTCTGGTCGAATTGAATAAAATCCGAAGTTTTCCATTCTAATTGGGTTCACTAGCACCAGCGTAGTCGTGTTTTCTGGTCGAATTGAATAAAATCCATAGTTTTCCATTCTAATTGGGTTCACTAGCACCAGAACAGTAATGAATCAATGCCGTGGTTAATTTTCTAAATGCAGGGGAAGTGTTAAGAAAATCATTTCCTTTGTTTAGGTAAGAAAGCCAAACACATCCTATGTATGATTCTATGCTCTGTACATGTCTTTTCATGCTATGTACATATCTTTTAGTAATCTGTACATGTCTTCTCATGCGATGTACATATCTTTTAATAATCTGTACACGGCTTTTCAATGCAAATGGCTAATTGACGGTGGTGGCTTTGGCTTTGTCTGTCTTGCCATATCATATACTTTTTTTTCATTTTATGTTTTGCAGGTCACATGTTATGATGTGTTCTTTTATGAATTTCCCTTGTTCATGGAAAAAAACTAAGGTACATCCTGTGACTTTATACTCTGCGAATTCTTTTAATGCTTTGTTTTCAGTACTCAACTACTTGTTTTTTGTAATTTCCTGTTCTTTCACTTTTTTGAATGGTTTGTTTTCTTTACTCTTTCTTACATTACTTTTGTTTCAAAGTTTAATTTTAGAACGCGTGAATGTTTCTATTTTGTTAGTTTGATTCAAATAAGACTTACCTTTCACTTGATTTATCAACATCGTTATAGTTTTTGGTTTTAGAATTTTGGATTTTCTCATTTTTAAGTTAAATTTGTTTTATGAATTTCTAAGTGGAATTTTTGATTAAATGTTCTTATCTTCTTTATCAGTAAGGGAAAATAAATATATAGTGAGGGTAGGTGACCGGAGGATTAACTGGTGTCAAGCACTCAAATGAAGAAGGTATGCACTTATATGCATCATTTCTCTGTAAGGTATCACTTTTTTGAAGTTAATGTGTGTGTTCTTGCTCTAATGGTCTTATTTGACTTCTACAGTTAATCAAGTGGTTGGAACACAAAATAGGAAGCTTCTCCCTTTTCGAATTTTCTACCCCCTCACTTTTTTTTTGGAATTGTTTTCAGGCGTTTTTATTTGTTTTAGGTTGTACAAGAATGTACAAGGCTGTTCTAGTGGGTTTTAGGCTTCAAATTTTGAATATGGGCTTTGATACCACATGTGAGGACTGAACGAGTGACCCTCTAACTAATATTACATTAATTCAATAAGTTTCACAGCATTTTAGGACATGGAAAATTTCAGTGTTTATAATATACCAACTCTAGCATGTACATAAAATTTGATCTGCAACATATTATATATGTTAGTAATAATTCACATAGATAAAATAATAAATTGAAGAATCCCTGATCCAATGCTTTGGTTGGGGTGCTCTTTCCGGCTTTGCCCCACTAAATTTACCTCCCAACCAACTAGGAATGACTTCCTAGCCCAAGGAACCTCCACAAGTTCCCTACCTGTCTGATCCCAAGTCCAACCAGCCATAATGTGTCCAGGTTAGATCTAGATCCAACCCTTTCTAATCCATCCAAGTCCGAGTTCTCCCAACTATCTCTTCCCCACCACTATGAAATCCAAAGATCAAAAGAAAGTCCAAAAAAAGGCAAAGATCAACAATCCCCTTCTTCTATCCCCGCTTCCTCATTTT
Source organism: Pinus tabuliformis (assembly GCA_031772625.1). Lineage (NCBI taxonomy): Eukaryota > Viridiplantae > Streptophyta > Pinopsida > Pinales > Pinaceae > Pinus > Pinus tabuliformis. The sequence continues at coordinate 58,250,673 of CM062809.1, forward strand.
ATTCTTCCTCCCTCATCTGTCCCAACCACCTCTCATGAACCCGCTCCCCCCTTGAGGAATGTTGTTAATTTAATAATTAAATGAATCATGTTTGAAATATAATCATTAATTGTAAATCATGCTTTAAGATAAATTAGTCACTAATCATGATTAACCGTTTGTTTAATAATCTAACACTTTAAGTTTTTAGAATACTAATGTATTCGTGCGAAGTGTGGGTATTTAGCTAGCATACACATACCTCATATGTCTACTAATAATACTTATTGTAATTAGGCACAAAAGTCAATCACTCAACATGTAGGCTAATAAGATTATGTAAGATAATAGGATCAAGTAGGGCATTACAATACCTAGTTTAATGTTGTGGCATTTTTTTGCACAATCAATACTCCTTCCATTGGTAACTTAAACTTGAAAATTTATCACTGAATATACAAAACAATTGAGGTGTTTTGTCAATCTTTTTTCAATGAATTTATGGGTACTACCTTAGTCAATAAGCATTATCACCCTTTGCTTTTTAACGTAACCAACAATCTTTAGGGTTTGAGGAGCTAACAAACTTGCCAATGCATGAACATACATCTCACAATTGTCTGAATCAATGTTGTACACAATTTCTATCCGTATTTTAAGTTGACAAGTTCTTCCTCCCTCCCTTGTGAAGATGCCTCCATTTTCTCTTCATCATTATTTTCCAAGGTGAAATTTTTTGTTTCTGGACATTTATGCCCTTTTGACCATTTGTTGTTGCAACCAAGGCATAGTCTTCTTACTCTTCTTTGCTCCATTTCCTTCTGCAATATTTGAGTAGGTTAAGGTAGGGTCATCTTATGAACTCCAAAACAATCTCTACTTCCTATATAAGCTCCCATGGCAGACTTATGTGTAGCCTTATTCTTTGCTTAAATATGGCAAGAAAATTACATAGGTCACAAAACATTTTAAAAATGTTTTAGGGACATATCATGTTTAATGTCTTCTTTTAATCCACCAATGTAAGATTCCAATAAATTTTCATCACTATGTTATCCACCCTTGTGGCCAACACCTAAAATTATGAATTATAATCTTCAAATCACCGAACTGCTTGATTCTTGTCAATTAACTAAAGTAGTCTTGTTCCCAAACTTTACCATATTGTACTTCTGAGTCTCTTGTAAAAAATGCCCAAGTATAATGATAAGAATGGGGATTCTTTTTAACTACTTATTGGCAGTGCTGGAAATTCATCAACCAAGGGGTCTCCCAGATGTGCAGTCCCAATTAGACCTTACACTGTTTGGAGTAGGAGCCCCATCCGGAATATCGACCCAATTGCCATGTATTCTTATATATTTTCCTTGGCTCTAATTCTCAACAAGAGAGGAACACGTGGTGCCTTTGGAAAGCAAGAAGGTGTGCCTGGTGAGTGTTTGGTTGTAGGTGTGTCAAAGTTCTTCTACTATGGAGGGAAATAGTAAAGTGAGCCTCTAAGAGAGAGGTAATAGTACCACCCAAGAAGAGACACACACAAACAAGAGGGATCCATCTAACATCCAATGGAATAGTCCACAAAAGATGCAACGGTCATTACAACCAATCAATGAGATAGATTTGTCCAGCATCCTACAGAATAGTCCACAAAAGATACGATAATCATTACAACCAATCAATGAGAAAGATCTGTCTAGCATCCTGCGGAATAGTCCACAGGGATGGGACAACAATAACAACCATTACAACACATTCTCAATAAGATAAGTACTAAAATAATCGAAATAGTTCAACTAATTTAGCACAAATGAAAGCAAACATGAAATACAAACATCTGCAAAATAGTCTTACAAATATTCATAATGCATGCATGAAGAATGTGCTAGCCATGAAGGCTTATGTTATTAAGTAAAAGTTCCAAGACACATGTATACAATGAACATCACTACCTCCAATAGTGGAGTATTGGAGCTACTCCTTGCTCCTCAAAAGAACTAGTTTGTCTCTCCTTGCGGGAGGAGCCAATGTGAAAATTCCTTTGCTCTTACAATGAGGGTGTATATATAACAACGAGGAAGTGATGCTTCACCTTCCTTATGACTCTTCATCTACCCTCATGACTGTTTGACTTCCTATGAATTTTCAACTTTACATGACTCTTCATATTCCATACATGTCATTTGGAATTCCACTTTACAATACATTTTCGAAACATAATTTACATCATTAACCACAATGGTGTGGCATATTACAACTCATGACATGGCATGACATGTCACTGCTGACATAGACTGCTTGATGATGTGGCAATGTCAAGCCACTACTGCTACTGTGTGTTGCAGGTATGCTTGAGAATAGTTTTCTTTTCACCTTCGCGTGGCTTGGTGATAAGGGATCTTCAATGATCTCAAGTGTTAAGTGGCGATTGCAAACTGGTGCCCCTTTTCTTTCTCTTGATTGATCAACTTATATACTCAGCTACAAGAATGTCTTTAAGCATGTTGCGCTCCTTCATCTCCTTCTTCATCATCTCACCATGGCATGCTAAGGTACCTGTTTTTGCAATTCACTCATGACGAGACAACATCAGTCAGAAACCCCCTAGTCTAAGATTGCGCATATTGATCCATTGAATGAGCCGAAATCGATTGGAAAGCTGGGAAAGGAGCTCAATGATTGTGCAATTATGCAATTCAGGCAGTCAAGGGGAGCCCTGAGCCTTTAGACTACATAGTGCGCAGTTTAGGCTGCGCTGAGGGAGCAAACTACACAATTTTGGAGATCAGTGTGACAGGCTGAGGGGATGAGCACTGGGAGAGCACATTCCACAGTTCAGGATGAGGGGATGAGCATTGGGAGGTTGGGACACTGCACAGTTGTGCAGTTCAGGAACTCGAGGATGAGCTTGAGGCTAGAGACCGCACAATGCACAGTTAGGGCTAGGCTGGGAGAAGGAATTGCACAATTCTGGGAGTCAAGGTCAGGGTTTGAGCACTGAAACTACGTAGTGTAGCAGTCCTAGGAGGCAAGAACTGCACATTGTGCAGTTCCAAGAGGCAAGGTCACAACTAGATGACTAAGACCACACAATGCGCAGTTCAGGGAGGCTTTTAGGTGATGCTAGGTTGCTTGGTCGGGAAGCTTTTCAGAAAATGACTAAGTGTGGGATTGGTGAGACTGATGTGAACAATGATAAGACTTCGATTGTGATCACACACTTAGACTACTTGGCGACACAACAACATAGATAATCCAGGACACATGACAATGCATTTCCCTTCGCGCGATAACTTTACGACAACTTGTGACAAGTGCAACTCTTAAGATACACTTTGCGACGACTGTGACGACACTTGTGCGACAATGCTTAAAACTTTGAAAATGAGTGCGACAGATGTTTACAAGGTTAGAACAACTCATTTACATAAAGGTGACCTCTTGAAACCACCAGAACATGCTTATATACATGATGCGACAACTAATATGTGAAAATACAACATTTTTCCCATCTTGCAAAGGTGACAAAAATCCTCAAGAAAACACATGGAACGAGTTTCAATTTTTGTAACGACAATGTACAAGACCAAGGAAGGCTCTGAAATTGAGTGTAGGCTAAAATTTTGGAGGGTGTTGTAGCAGCGACAACACTTGGCGACACACTGGTAGAATTCTAGCTTCTTTTCCTTAGTTAACTCTTTTGTGCAGGGTCTTGGTTTTGTCTTGGTTCTTCAGGGAGTATTGATTCATCATGTAGATTACTTTGGTCTCCCCACTTACCCCATGAATAAACATGGTCCCCTCTATACCTCTCTCTCGGTTGAACACATCATAAGATTCAACGATATCACAAAGTTTCGAGTTGGGAAGGGTAGTGAAGTTCGCGAGCTTAATATTTTCAGAGTATGTTTTTTCATCTCTGGTGTTGCTCAGCTGCCAGCAGGCCTACCAGCGAGCCTGGATAGTACCCCAACGGAGTTGTTTGCTTCACCTCTCCGTGCAGGAAGCCTTTCTCTTCTTTCACTTTTATTTAGTTATTTTATAGGACTGTGCATTGACACATTCATTTTATGGGTGGAAGAGGGATTCCGAGTTATTGAGAATAGAAGAGGTTGTTATTCCAGAGAAGCATGTAGAGACCTTTGATTTAGGTTTGCTCATTTAGATTTTCTCCTTCTCCTCCTCTACTAATTGGATAGACATAACAACACCGAAACATGAAAACCGAGTGTGGGCATGAGGTTTTCCTAAATATACATAGGTTCATGGTTTAACCAAAACTCTCAAACGGATGGATCATATTTTGCGTCCGAACTTCATCCACCAAAAGGTATTACTGACACAAGGAAGATGGACAGAAGGTCCGCCAAATGTTTAAGTGTCACAAAGTCGTTTTCATTTTTCCACATACCCTTTGAGCCAACAGAGCATCTCCATGCACGGTCTCATAAAATGAAAGGAAAGACAACACACAACAAGGAAACAAAACTAGAAGACAAGACAGAAAATGGCTAAAGCAAAACATGATGTGAAACCAAAACTAGAAAAAACAAGACAAACTACGGGAAATGAATGCAGGATGGACGTGTAGTTAAACTAAATTTCAATTAGACCTACTCCTAACCTAACCAGCTAGAAGTTTGAGGTCACGTATAATGGAATTTCCAATGTAGCCACCGTAATTGTTCCCGACCTACAATCACAAAGATGCGATCGATTAAAACAAATATAAAATAATGTGCAATAGAAAAGATAAAAACTTGAATAGCTTGCACAAAAATTTGAAGGTATTTCCTGTCAGCTGAAAGATAGGCCATAAGTGAAAATTCCCCAACAGGAATCCCTACTGCAACAACTGATGATATTATTTGTATTTGTTAAATTCCTTTAAACAAATTACTTGCAGTTTACTACGACAACTATCGTAATACATACACTGCGACCTTCACTTAATTAAATATTATACGGAAACAAGATACTGAGCAAGAAAGAAAATACAACACAATTGACACCATTATTTTTGGACAAATGTACCCGGAAAAACCCAATGTAGGAAAACCGGTGCAATAGATCTGAGGGTTTATTAATTATTAAGCATTAGCAAATTCTAAATACATCTCTGAATACCTCTCCGGTTATTAAGTTACAAAGAGAAAGATTGGTAGAAAGATTTGTGAGATTACCTCACACAATCACTGAGAAAATCTTCGTTGATCCAGACTCTGGATGAAGTGCCTCTAGCAGGTCCTACGCTACCTCTCCACAATTCTCACACAATCCCCGTGTCAACCTCTCTAGGCATTGCATCACCCAATTTGCTGGTCGATTTGCTGCCTGGAATCTCTGGTCTCAGCCTCCCGGTCTCACACCTTGACTCCTGGCGTCTGAAATTGACTCTCCCCAGCAAAATCTCAGAATCTCTCTCACCCTCTGCGCTGCCTCTGCATGGTCCTTCGTGGCCCTGTGTCAGCCTCTGTGTTTGGGCTACTGGATCACTCTCTGCCTCTTTCCGCTAATGATTCTCCGACTGAGAAAATCTCTCTCTTCAAATGCTATCCCTGCCTCTCAACTACAAGAAATCTCCCCAACCAGAACTGCCTCCTGAGAACTTCTCACTTTAGAAATTCGATCTCTTGATCTCTCGGTGTGTTTTCCAAATGATCCTCAAGTTCCCTTAAATAATCTTCTCTTTGACACTAAGTGACCCAGATTAAAAGTTAATCAATGGCTAAGATCATTTTAGCTTGATCCTCGTATTCTTCTAGAAGTTACACCCACAATTAGATTAATACCCATTAATAGTTTTAATTTCTTAAGTTTAGAATTATGGTCCCATTAAAAAATATTAATTATTTTAATAAAATTGTATCTGCGTGGAATTTCCCAAAACACTTTCTAGGTTCTTTGGAATACATGTGCCCAAGCCTCTCTACAAAATTTGAGGCCTAGAGCACATCTGATGCTACCCCAAATCAACGCTCCCTCTTAGCGAGGAATATGCTCTAGCAATATATGCTGTTGCATACCGCTCTGACTCTGAAGCATCGCCTTATACGCTGCTGATGTCTGAAATGCTGTCCACCAACTACTGCGCTGGTAATGACACTGCCACTGTCAACACTGCATCCATACTACAACTCCCTCTCAAGTGCTACATCTGTGCTACTGCAAGCACTGTCACTGCAAATTGCTATTGCACTGCAAACTGTCGCTGATAGCAATGGAAAAACATCCAAAATTACTAAACTAATTGTGTTCAATATGATACGATGTGAATGTTGGAGCCTGATTGTTGCTAGTCTTTGCACTGACCCTCTGAATATACTGCGCTGCTGATGACCTCTGCTCTGTGCCATCTGCACTGCTACCAACTCTGCTCTGTGCTGCTCAGACTCTGGCGCTCCTAGCCACTGCAACTGTCTCTCCAACACTCCTCGACACCGTCCGACACTAGTCCATCCTGCTACTACTGATCTGGGCTCCCCTAGCAAGGTATTGATCCAAGAGGTGGACTCCTCAAGGATCATGCACAACTCTTTCGAACTACAACTCCAAATCATCCTACCTCCCTCCTGGAGGTATCTTGGATGTCATGGCAAACTCCTCTTCTTCAATCTTCGCAGGCACAACCTTCAGATCATGTTTCTCATCCTTGTCCTTCTTCTTGAGAGGACACTGTGTAGCGTAGTGACCCATCTCACCACACCTGAAACACTTGATCTTCGAGACGTCTTTCTTATGTCTCCGCTGCTCCTGCTGTCCCTTCGATGCAAGGGCTACATTATCCTCCTCCTCCTTGGGCTTCGACCCACTGTTGATGTTGCTTCCATCAAGTTTAACCTTGAATAAGTCTCTCCTCAAATCCTCTTGTTTTAGAGCTGTCCACATCTCATCCCAATTCGGTAATACTGCTTTGCCCAAGATACTCTAGACAAAGACTTGCCACTCATCTGAGACAGAATTGAGGGCCAGTTTATCTAACTCTGAATCCTGAGGTGTATGCCCCACAACAGACAACTCATCACGGGTTTTCTTCAACTTCGTGAGGAATGGATCCACACGCTCTCCCTTCTGCATTTGCGCAGATCTCAGCTTCTGCTCCAAGTACATATTCCGCTGCTCAGAAGATCCGTGATATAATGTAGCCAAAGTATCCCACATCTCCTTAGTAGTCCCTCTGCTAGCAACGTGACACATGACGTGATACTTGACTCCATCCAGGATCATCCTCTTGGCCTTCGCCATCTTAGCTCGGTATTCTTGCAGCGGATCTAGATCTGTAGGGACAACCACCATGAGGTCGACGTATGTCTTGAGGGCATGCTCATCTAGAAGGAATGACATCCTTTCCTTCCAGAGGACATAGTTGGATGCTCCGTCCAACCTGTCCCAATCCCTCAAGCCACTGGTTGCCATTTCTGCCAAAAATAGAAATTCGAATGACCTCCTCTCTCATTTGTGTTGTTGTTGGGGTAGCCTACGCACTCCTTACTGGAGCTAGTAAAACTGCTGCCCCTTGCTGCTGCTCAACTCTAGAGAATTCAAATTCTTTGGCTAGGAATTCTCCGAGGAAGAAATTCCCTCAACTGTGCTTCTCCTCTTTCTTCTGATGATCTTTTGCCCAATAATCTGCTTGTAGAAAAATCTGCGTCCCACTAGCTCTCCTCACGCTGAGTCTTCAACGTTGCTCCCTCTGCCCCGACAAAAAATCGATCTAGAAGCCCTTCTCTCTGTCAATTCTCTCGGAGAGAGACTGCCTCGAAATATCAGCCCTTCGGCTTAGAATTGCGCAAACCCTCTAGGGTTTCGAACTGCTGCCTCTTGTAGCTTTTTTGAATTCCTTTTTTTGCTCAGCACTGGATCTACCGGCTCTACTCTTCTTGCTTCACTTGTAGCTCCGATACCATGTGAAAATTCCCCAACATGAATCCCTACTGTAGCAACTGATGATATTACTCGTATTTGTTAAATTCCTTTAAACAAATTACTTGCAGTTTCCTACAGAAAATATCGTAATACATACACTGCAACCTTCACTTAATTAAATATTCTAGAGAAACAAAAGACTAAGCATGAAAGACAATATAACACAATTGACACTGTATTTTTGGACAAATGTCCCCGGAAAAACCCAATGTGGGAAAACCGGTGCAACAGATCTGAGGGTTTATTATTATTAAGCAGTAGCAAATTCTGAATACGTCTTTGAATACCTCTCAGGTTATTCAGTTACATAGAGAAACACTGGCAGAAAGATTTGTGAGATTACCTCACACATTCAGTGAGAAAATCCCGACTGATCCAGACCCTAGATGAAGTGCCTCTGGCAAGCCCTACGCTTCCTCTTAGCATTCCTCACACAGTCCCTATGTCAACCTCTCTAGGCACTACGTCACCCAGTTTTCTGATCGATTTGCTACCTGGAATCTCTGCTCTCAGCCTCCCGGTCTCACACCTCGACTTCTAAAACTGACTCTCCCTAGCAAAATCTCAGACTCTCTCTCACCCTCTGTGTTGCCTCTACATGGCCCTTTGTAGCCCTGCGTCAGCCTCTACGTCTGGGCTATTGGATCACTCTCTGCCTCTATCTGCTGATGATTCTCTGGCTTAGAAAATCTCTCTCTGTCTGGATATTATCCCTACCCCTCAACTGCAAGAAATCTCCTTGATCATAACTTCCTCCTGAGAACTTCTCACTTCATAAATTCGATCTCTTGATCTCTCGGTGTGTTTTCCAAATGACCCCCAAGCTCCCTTAAATAATCTTCTCGTTGACATTCAACAACCCAAATTAAAAGTTAATCAATGGCTATGTTCATTTTAGCTTGATCCTCATCTTCTTCTAGAAGTTACACCCACAATTAGATTAATACCCATTAATATTTTTAATTTATTAAGTTTAGACTTAAGGTCCCATTAAAAAATATTAATTATTTTAATAAGATTGTCTCTGGTGAATTTCCCAAAATGATTTCTGGGTTCTTTGGAATACATGTGCCCAAGCCTCCCTACAACATCCAATGCTACCCCAAATCAACACCATAACTATCGCTTCTAACCAGTTTATATTCTTACCCCTTTAACGAGAACCATCATTCAACAAACCTCTACAACTTCCCGAGAATGTATCTCCATCTGCACCGAACTCCTTAGCAAGCATGAGGAAAGATCGAAACTTAGTATTTGTAACAGAGCTTTCCAGGTAAGACTGTTCCAACCATTCAATGATTGGATCATAAAATTCATGATAATCCTCTTGAAAACCCCAAAATCTTTGAAAATATGAATTTTCAATTAGAGGCACATCATTACGATGGAAATCTTATGAGGGAAAATATATATGATCATATTTAGCAGTCATATTGAGACAGTGAGGGCCTGACATATCCATCAGTGAAGGGGGAAGTTCCTCAACCACTCAACAAAAATTCGAATAGTGAGAGGTTGAACGATGAAAATCAAAGGATGTAAAACAAATGTCATTGAATATATTGATGGGAAAATGATAAGATGAATGATAATCATTAGAGACAAAATCATGATCATATGGGTTGATTATAGCATCAAATTCCTATTTTGTAATCAACAAAGATAAATCAATTTGAAAAATTTCGTAAATGCTCTGAAGAATAGAATCATCTTCCTTGTGTAATGAAATATAGGGTTTGCAACAAACCCTAGTAGAGTGTGACATGTAATTATAAAAGCACATTGTTGAAACTTTGACTAAGTTGTTGATATATAAAGCTTTAGGTATCAAAGATGGAGTCTAGGGTTTATTGCGAAACACTAACAAGATATTGAAGTCTAGTATATAAAAAATGTGACCCTTGTTAATTATGAAAAACTGGGTTCAGGTATTTGATGTCTAAAGCTTGATTATTTTGATGCTTCCATTGTAATTACATGATATGGATGACTTCATGCTTCTATGTATTTGTACTTGTTGTTTAAGATTTGCAGGTACATAATCTTCAAGATGTTCATAATTAAAGATGACTTGATAATAATAATGAGCATGATGAAAAGAGGGAGCTGATAAGATGAAAATGATGATTTTGTTGCCATAGAGAGGATAATGTTCCTGAAGGAAAGAAGCTTTGAAATATTAAAGTTCTCAGATGTAACGATGATGCAAAAGAAAGAGGTTGTGTGGTTGAAAGAAGGAAAAGTGTTGATGGACTTATTCCTTATTTAGGAAGAAACTTGGATAAAGGAAAAGTGTATATTTCCCTAGTTGAGAGGGAGTTTGTTTGATAAGTTAATTTCTTCGAGTTGATAAGGATGATGGAGATTGGAGAATAGATAAAGCACTACATACAAGTTGTTCATGATTGATGAAGTTACAAATAAAAACTTGGTCACGTTGAAAAGTGTTGGGGTTGAGTTTGGTGATGTTGGAAAAATTGAAGAAGGAAGCTTCCGAATAGATGTATTTGGATATGATGATGATCTAAGTAGCATAAAAGTGATTAAGAACCTGAAAATTTGTGTTAAATATGTATAGTGAAAGTTTATTACTAATTGGGGTTGTATTTGTGCAGATCTCTCAATAAGAAACTTGATTGTTTGAAGCATGTTTGGATTGGTGGATATATCTTGTTTAGTTGATAAGGAGAGATGAAGCATCTTTTGGAAACAAGATTCTTGGGAGGACATCTAGCTAGCCTATGTGTTGATGTCTAGATCGCGAAGTAGGGAGGATGGCATTGGTCATGGAGCTCCGACCTTGGATACACACCTAGATCCCTGGGTTGGTGTTAGAGCTTAAAATCGAGATGGTACCTAGAGTGGCTAAAGATTGAGTACACCTTAGTTCCACTCGATTATAGTACCCTGGGCAGGTATCTAATTCATAGCAGTACGAGTGCTAGGACTCTCCATAGTACATATCTTTTTGAGATCTTCCATGTACTACTATATAATTATGAATACCTCCCTAGTTAAGAGGGAGTGTTGAAGAATATAACTAGTGTCTGTCTTCATAATTGTATTCGATGAAAATAAAGAAAAAATATTTTTTATTGCAAAATAATTTTACTTATTAAAGTATGGGTTGTCAATGATTTTTAGGTCAAAGCCTCCATTGAAGGCTTCTAGGTTTTGTCACGAGTCAATAGAGTCATTGTTTTTTTATTAGACCCTTCTTGGGATTTTGTATCATGTAAAAATAACTATTTTTGAGTCAGAAGAGTCATTTGTTACCTCCACACCAAGTCGGTCCTGCCTCATGAAGTCAACCTGGATTAGGGTTGTTTGACCCAACAAAAAGGCTATATATAGAGGCAACTCGAATCATTTGAAGCACACACAAAACAAGTTTGATCTATAAGAGAAAGAGGAAGAAAAGAAGAGCGAAGTTGCAGAAGAAGGAAGGAAGAAGTTGAGAAGACTAAAATCGAGTTCTTGGGCATCTCTCTCTCACATGTGTGAAGTTGCAGAAGAAGGAAGGAAGAAGCTGAGAAGACTGAAATCGAGTTCTTGGACATATCTCTCTCACAGGTGCGAAGTTTTTACGCTGGAGCTGGGGCTAAAATTTCTAAACTTACTGCAGGTCCCAAATTCTGAAGTTGGGGGCCAAAATTCTGTCGCTGGGGGTCGAAATTCTAGATTGAAGTTGCATATAAGAAGTTGACACTTGGAGAATTTGGAAAAGATCATCTACTGGAAGGAAGGGATGACTGGGATTAGTAAAAGGAGTACTGAAGTAGGTCAAACTATGCTACGTAGTGACTAGAAGAGATCTTTCTCTATATTTAAAGGGTCTTGGATTATCTCATCTTGATTTGAATATACTAGTTGAAGAGTTGGACTAGGTTTTTCCCTGGTTGAGTGCCTACATCTTGTGTCCCTTGTTGTGATCTTCATTGTTTGGCATTTGTCTTGATGAATGGAACATAATACATTGAAATAAGAACTAATAAGAAGAAAAGAGCAATCACAAGAAGATGTCAGAGTTGAGAGAAATTTACATAAAGACTCTAATCCATATGATGCCCTAGATTTCTCAACACCTTCTGGATTCAACTTCTCTTTGGTTAAAAGAACCCAAATACTTTGTAAGCTCTGGAACATGGGTCATATTCTTCAAAATGACTGTCCAATAGTAAATGTCAAAGAAATAAATTATTTTTTATTTTCCTGTTCAAACATAACTAGTTAATCATGGTATTCCCTGTAGGCTTTGGCAACAAAATACCTATCTATAACAATTTTTGGCAACAATAGTGGTTTATATTTAAACCCATAAATTTGAATAACTGTATTATTTTCTCTTTCTTCATGCATCCCTTTTCCCCATAGGAAAACTTAGGCTTGGGCATATATTCGATGGGGCTCTTGTCCAATTATCATGTAAATGATTTGCTTTACAAATACATCTTAGATTAGAAAAAAAATTAAGGCAACTTCCTCCTTCCACAACATGGGATACCAAAATTGCATCGATTCTTTGTTGGAATTAAATTTAGATTTACAGGGTAAGTCATGAAAGACATGGCTTGAGACAAGGGTTGGTATCGAATACACCATCATAAAGAATTTATTGCTTTTGGACAAATCGACTAACTAAAAAGCTAATTCATTTGAAATAGCATTAGCTTAGTTGAATAAATAATCTTTTTTTATATGAGTAATAAAGCAGATAGAGAATGGATTTTGGGACATTCATTGTAGTTTCTCTGCCCATCAGACAAGCACGAAGCCAACAAAAGTCTCTAAATGATTGTCTAAACAAAGAAATATCTAGAATGAAAAGATCAGAAAGAAACTGAGAAGATGGCGAAATGAATTCTCAAATAATGTTCATCCTGTCTACTTGTGACTCCAGAAAACTATTTGCTTTCGACGATTTTAAGCACATATATGGTTTCGATAGCTTGAATGTATATCTGAATGCCTTAAGAGTCATAGGAATTGGATTCTTCTTCGTTGCTAGCATAATTTTTCTTGTGTTTGGATCAAAATTGTTTGCACATAAATAAAATATTTCCCTGAAATCAAACACTTCTGGAACACATGAAACATTAACCAATCCACTATACCAAATAATATTGCTATTCTTATCTTTTATTGGTAGGTTCAAATATTACTCATACGCAGTCGACCATTGAAATTTCTCATTAATAAGAGCAAGTGAGTTTATTGTATCAGTGCAAATAACTTCTTTATTTCCTTTCATAGCAATTTATTCTTTGTACTTTCAAAATATTCTCTCAATCAATAACGTTTTCAATGCCCTTTAAGTGTAGATTTCTTGATATGCTAAATAATCACCATTTGTTACTATTTTGCATGTGAAATATGTTATACATGACACTCTCAATAAATAGGAATTCAAGATGTCATAGTCGACGTTTATGGGAAGTTGTGGAAATAAATCTTGAAATTCCAAAACTATTTCCTCCATTTAATTCACACTTTTCTTGCTTTAATATCATCGATATACGTACCCTAAGTGTCACAAATTTATTAACTAAATTAAATGTGAATTCTTTGTAATAATGATAGCTAGCGTACATGCTATCAATAATAACACTAAATCGAGAGGCGCGCAAGGACAACCACAAATAAATATTATGCGGAGACGTGGGAAACTATCTCTACTATGAAATTTATTAATGGTTGGGTTGGTACCCACTACTATGTCGATCTCAATTGGATCTATTTTATAGAAACATTATATATATATATATATATATATATATATATATATATATATATATATATATATATATATGTAGCACTTCCCGTTCCTGACTACGTGTCGATTCATCGATTCATTGAAAAAATGTCGAAACATCTTACATTTTCCAATAGTGAAGCCTTTGTTTACTATAAAGTTCGAAATATGTTATATGTTTTAATGTTTCAAATTTTGAAATATGTTATATGTTTATCATTGAGTTAATTTAATTATGCGGAAGACAAAAATGCGGAGGAAGCTTTCATTATGCTTCCTTCGCAATCCGCACAATGAAAGCTTCTTTCACTATACATGATGCTAATTTGTAATTTTGTGTGTTAACATTCCTAATGTTGGGTTGATTTTTACTTTGGTCCAATGATTTTCATGTAATTTGTCTCATGATGAGGGAGTTCACCAACCTTGGAATCCATAGTTTTAAAATAAGTTTTTTGATTTAAAAGATGTAGACAAGTTATCTCACATATACTATTACATTAAGTCATTCAATCCTCTATTTCTCTGCAAATATTAATCACGAGTGAATATCTTCCTTTTAGCGACCTGGAATGTCCCTTTGTGTTGTGCTACTTCCACATTCCCTACAATGAAAGCCTCCTCCACACTTGCTTAATGATGTCAATTGAAACACTATAGCTTACAATATTTTTACTACAACTTTTAGAAACATTAAAATACTTCTGCCATTGATGAACCTAATCAATGATCACATTATCTGTTATGCCCGACATACATCTAGAAATTAAAGACCATGCACAAAGCAATCAGATAAACAAAGCCCTAGAAATCTATTGAAAAATATCCATAGTTTATATTCCACGTCGATATTTACACATATTCGTTTTATAACTTTGGTCAGGATTCTATAAAATGCATTTCACAAGCAATACAAAATATATTTCCTTGAAGTGCAGAGGTGCGGAGCAAGCTTTCATTGTGCTTCTTTCACACATTCACATCTCTGCACCCCTCACAATGAAAGCTTCCAGTACCTCACAGTGAATTTGATGTATTAATTTGGTGGGGACTTAAATTTGTTTGCACAATATTTAATAATATCAACAATAAAAGGTGGAAAGGAAGCTCAAGAAATCGATAAGAATTACAATTAGAGACTTTGGCACTGACCATGCAAAGTGCTTCAGTCAGAAGCTGCTGCTGAATTAAAGGCGAAGTGGGGAGAATGTGAAGCATTTACTGAGAAAATAAGTTTAATTGAGTTAATTTCATTGCACATAGTGCAAACGTACAAAGGAATATTTCATTATGCTTCCTCCACAGTTTGAAAGCTTCTATTGTTGTAAATGATGCTAATTTGTAATTTTATACCTCAATGTTCCTATTGTCGAGGTAATTTGTATGTTGGTAAAACAATTTTCATGTAGTTGTCTAATGCTAAATTCATCTCACTATCCTTGGAATCCATAGATTCCAAATTCATTCAATCCAAGACCTATTTGGCTTTCTGGAAATATTATTCGTGAGTTAATGTTGTAATTGCTTTACATTGACCAAAACTTGTTTCCGCAAGCAACACCTCCACATTCCACACAATGAAATTTGTATTAAGCAATTGGATTAAATGGAACTTAGGTAAACAATTAGTGATAGTACATATGAGATTCTTCTGCAATTCGCACAACAAAATCTTCATCCACACAACGAAAGCTTCTTCACACTTCCAGACCCTGCACAATGATCATTACACAATGCATCAGAATAAATGCTCTTAAGCACTTGAATAATGTCTTGATAATACACATATTAAGCCTTAATTAATTAATGTCCTTAAATGTTAGTCCACAAAGATAGATTAAGTTTATGGGACATTTCACATATGTTAAATACCATGGGAATTAACACTTTGGGGACATGCACATAAAAATAGAGAGAGTAGATCACTCTCATAGCATTGATCCCAGTTTATGAAGTGTGCGAAGGGGAAGTGTGTACATAAATTCGGAAGTGGGACATAAAGGCTCTCTTGCACATACCTTTCTTCCACATCTTTTATTATGTATAGTTAAAACGTCTAACCTTTCACTTTTGATAAGAAAAAATATAATTTGTACCATTAAAATGCAAATAATACAAACAAATTGTATTTTTGCAAACTTATTTCAATATCAAAAAATAAAATGGTAATTTGTTTCATATGAAGTAACTTATATTGAAGTACTATTCTGCAATGTAACTACATAGCATAGTGCTTCAACTTAGATTGGATTTCAATGGATATAGGTGCTACGAAAAAGTGTATGAAGAGAAAAATGTGTGTGGATATGTAGTAGTGAGTATGGGTAGTGAAGGGAAAGAGCAGTGTTGCACAAGAATGTGTAGAGTCAATTACTATGCAAAAACATGTGCAAAAATAAACAATGAAAACATGTAAATCATCTGTCGACTTGGCATTTATTACTTAATTACAAAAAATAAGATCATTCTGATCAATAATAGAACATTATTCTTTTTATAAAATCTCAAAGCGTATCCTTGAAAACTTACGCAAAACATTATCTCGGAACTCTTCACAGAAATGGTGAACAAATTCAAAATTAGAATAGAGTAATCAGCCATTAGATATAAAACAACATTAGATATAATATAAAAGCTCAAAGTATATCTTCGAAAACTTATGCAAAAACATTATCTCAGAATTCTACACAAAATTGGTAAAGAAACTCAAAACTAGAAGAAAGTAATCAATCTTTGTGCTTGAGAAGTCTTGAACAATAACCAACAAAGTTACAGTAGCAAGAAATATATTCAGATTCAAATTCTAATGACCATAGCTATGGTTAAAATAAATACTACAAATGGAATAAATATTTGAAATCCAAAACTCCTTGTGAACGTTCAATTTCAATATGATCAATTACAAACCATTAGATATAATATAAAATCTCAAGCTTTGGATTTAAGAGATCTGTGGTTTGTATCTTTTGATTCAGTTACCGGAGAATCCACAGTATGAACATTTTTATTCCAACGTTTCAAATCCCAACTGGGATCCATCATCAGGGCTTTTGAATGATCCCAGTTGGGATTTGAAACGTTGGCATAAAAATGTTCATACTGTGGATTCTCCGGTAACTGAGTCAAAAGATACAAACCACAGATCTCTTAAATCCAGAGTCTTGTCCCTATACGGAGGGGATGCTTGGAGAGAAATCATTCATAAGCCCTGATGATGGATCCCAGTTGGGATTTGAAACGTTGGCATAAAAATGTTCATACTGTGGATTCTCCGGTAACTGAATCAAAAAATCTCAAGCTATTAAAATTATGTTGAATTAATGTTTTTGGATAATGCTACAAAATCGAGAGCTATACAAGTTCATTTGCAAAACATTGTCTGAGAATTCTTCACAAAATTGGTAAACAATCTTAGTATTAGACTAGAGTAATAAAAAAATCATTTTCATTATGATTTATTATTGAATATTAGGTAATATATAAAAGTTCAAAGAAAATTTTTGAAAACATGTGTTCAATTAATGTTTTTGCACAACGTCATGCAAAACATTATCTCAGAGTTCTTTATGTAATTGGTGAGACTCAAAATTAGAGCAGAGAGTAATCATAATTGGAACAAGGATTGAATACATAGTCATGGTCGAGAGAATAATATTTGTTGCATAAGGCACATACCAAAATCCTGGTACTTAAATAACAAAGGCAAATGCATTCCTCCCAATGGGGACTGGGATTGGCCTCCCATGAATTGTAATTTTCATTATGATCAATTACAAAACATTAGGTAATATATAAAAGCTCAAAGCAAATTCTTGAAAACATATGTTCAATTATTTTTTTTGCACAATGTCACAAAATTCAAACCTATACAACATCTCATCCAAAACATTATCTCAGAAATCTTTTTAGAATTGGTAAACAAACTCAGAATTGGAAAAATAATTGAATATAGAGTCATGGTCCAAAGAAAAATGTTTGTTGCGTAAAACACTTATCAAAATATTGATACCTAAATCATAAAAGTAAATGCATTTCCCCAATGGGGACTGGGATTGGGCTCCCATGAACTGTAATGTCAAAAATGTACCTACATCAAAAAACAAGAAACTGCATCCAGGAATTAGATTAGTTCACGATAAAATGTCTAACAAACTTGAATAATTAAACACTATAAATAGAAAAACAAATGTTCCAAGATTTAAAAACACTTAAAATATGCGAAAGCATAGATCGTGATTGTTTGACTCCTATATGTCTCTTGGATTCACGATTTCTTGAAGGAATTCCTTCAATTTAGATTGAATGGAATCTTTCATTGGAGGGACAATAATCTCATGTTTTACACGTTCATTGAATATATCCTCCTCAATCTCCCTATATTCTTGTTGTAATATCACAACCAAGGCAAAGTAGTCTTCGTTAACACTAACAAAACTAATTAGCCCTTTGCTAATTTCCTTTTCAATAAAATAAATTATACTATCAAACTCTATTTCCTTTAATTGTTTTATCTTATCGAATTCAACCATTAGTGTGTCCTTCGAAATTAATCTAGAGTCACATATGATGCACACACTGTTTAAATCCTAGACAATTGCTACTGCCATGACATAAGCATCAACTCTTCTACTTTCTATGCTCCCACATTTAGAAATAATGTTCTCTAATGTTCTAATATTCTCAGACCATGTGGTTTTGATCTACTTCATTCGATTAGTATCTGGGAGTCCTTGTTTCTCTTTCTGTAGATCAAATATAAATCGAGCTTCTGACTAAAAGTAAGCAAGACATTGTCTACAAATTCCCTATATCCCTTGAGATCAATTTTAACCCAATAAATGTATGACCTAATTCTCTAGACTAATGCCGCAAAGTGGAAGCTGGTTTCCATGCATATTCAATAATTTGCAATCTTTTGGATATTTTATTTATAATATACGATTTCAAGACATTAAGGAGATTGATAGGTTTATCAAATCAATGGGTTGTACTGGGGGTAGAAATTGAAAATGGTGGTGCATGTATTTCCAGTGGAGTTAACAAAGGACCTGAATTTAAAGCATCTTCTAGCTCTTTTATTCTTGCTCCTAGTCTCATATTTTTTTACTTCTTGTTGGCTAATAAACTGTGCAAGCACGTCACTAGTAGATTGATGCAATTTCATGAGCTTTGTTGGTCCAACCCCAGACACATCCATTTCTACTCGATGAATAAACTTTTTGTTGTGAACCTTCAAATTTTCAACTCTCAATCTTTTAGTGTCCCTATCATAATTTTCATTTTGTAATGTGACAGGGCGGTCATCAAAAGTGGTGACTTCTTCATCAATTTGCTACATGATTTTATGATTTTTTTCCAAACAAGTACTAACTTAATCAGATGGTATAGCACTATCAAATTCCACTTCCATAACTTCTTAAATGCTCCCTGTTTCATGTAGCCTTTTAGATTTGGATGATTCAACTGTGTGCTCTCTTTCTGGAGTGAATCTTTGAGGATGCTCTTCGCCATCTCTGCCACTTGATAGCCCACTGTGAACCAGTCTTTCACTTGTAGTAGCTTTTCTCTTTCTTTGATTGGAATATCAACTGGGACCAGTACCGAGTGTGCAATATTGAGATTTACCTAGGATTTGTACCTCTTTGTTTGTATCTTCCTCCTGTGTTGATGCTATCTTCTTCAACAATTTCTTTTATATCTATTAGAAACTCTTGATTTTTTGTTGGTGCATTGTGACTTTTCTTGTTGTGCTCTCTAACTCTTGGAAACAATTTCCCATAGCTAACAATATCTAGGTGTGCGCTAAAGGCTTCAACGAATTTAGCTTCCCTTAAGTTAAAAGGATCTAAATACTCTGCAAGATCCGTAACATGAGCCACATTCTTCATAATGATTTATCCAACAATAAATTGTAAATAAATAAATCGTTTTCTCTTTTTCTGTTCAAATATAACTAACCAACGATGGTATTTCCTACAAACTTCAACAACAAAATACCTATCTCTAACAAATTTTGGCAACAACAATGGTTTATCTTCAAAACCATATATTTGAATTATCGTATTACATTCTCTTTCTTAATGCACCTGTTTGCCACATAGGAAAACTTGGGCTTGTGCAGATATTTGACAAGGATCTTGTCCAATTATGATGTAATTGACTTGCCTTACAAAGACACCTTGAATTATACTAAAAATTAAAGAAGTTGTGTGCTTCCACAATGTGGGATACCATAACTGCAATGGTTCTTTGTTAAAATAAAAATTAGGATTACAAGGTAAGTTGTCAAACACATGGCTTGAAATGAGGTTGTTATTAGATACACCATCATAATGAATCTATTGCGCATGAACACATTAACTAAATAGAAAGCGAATTCATTGGAAATGACATTAGCCCAGTCGAATATACAATTATTTTGTATGAGTGATAAAGCATATAGAGAATGTATTTTGGGACATTCATTGTAGTTTATCGACCCACCACGCGATAGAAGTCCCTATAGGGCATTGTAAACAAATAAATATCTAGGAGAGAAAGATGAAAAGGAACCTAGGAAGTTGGGGAAATAAATTCTTGAATAATGTTAACTGTGCTTGCTTCTAAGTTCAGGAAACTATCTGCTTCAAACAATTTTAAATACTTACCTATTGAATTTTCCATGACACTTTAGTTACAGGTCTATGTCTAAAATCACGATCATAAACACACTGAAATGCCTCAACACTACTACTTTGCACACATACATCAGTGAATCAACTAGTGCACATGCCATTTTTAAGTTTTTACCCACTACTTGTTATATTAAAGAATTTAATACAACAGTCTTAGGGCTCCCGTACTAGGGATCATGGCCCTTACATACAACCCTAATATAAGGGCACAACTAGGGCTTGGTGTCTGTTAGCGCTTGAAATTTCACCTCAGGCTGAGAAAGGTAAACCTCAAGGCAACATCAAACCACTTAGCCTCGTAGCTAGCCCTACGGGGTAGGAGAGGGCTCTCTCCGGTCTATCTCGGTAAAGATCTTCAATTGGTGAGATGACCAATAGGGTAACACTGATTTTAGGCTAGTAAACTGATCAAAAGGGTTGATTTGGGGTTTTTAGGGTTTTTGGTGGCAAATTGAGGAGATGGCAATTTTGGGTGCGGGGATTGGACACAGTTTCTGCAAGGGGTTCTTTGGGGCGAGATAGGAGACAGTATTGATGCCTTAGATTGAGGTGAATGGATGAGAAAGACAGGTGAGGAGCTAAGGAGAGCAAACAATAACTTTGAATTCTCCTTAAACAGTAGAAAACATTGAAATTAAACAAACTTAAAAGCAGAGCATGACAGTCATGAGTTCTACTTTAACACTTCATTTGCTTAATGTGCAGAAGGAAAGAAAGGAAATGATTCACATAACACACTTACAAGTACATAGAGAAACACACCATCAATACATGTAACCACAAGAATCCCAAAAAGGACTGCAAAACCCTGGTCTTCCTTAGCCAAAAATTGCAGAGATACAGTGAATAATACAATGATAGCTTCTCCCTCAAGAGTCCAACCATGAAAATGAGCCAGAAAGTACATAATATAGATCATCTAACATCTTTCCCTGCCTCTAGGGGTCGAGCTCACTGTCCTAGGAGCTGTTTCAACCACTTCTAAACTAAGCACTGAAAACTAGGTAGTCAAAACAACTTGCCTCCATAAACTAGGAAACCAATTCATTCATTTAATTTTCACCTATTCATGAATGAATCTTCTAGAAGAGATACATAAGTGTAAAAGTGTCAAAAAATTACATTATTTACATCAAGGAGGATAATAATCCACTCCAAAAAGTCAAACATGGTCAAAACTGCGTTTTTCTGAGCTGTACAGTGAAATTTTGAGAAACTTGCCTGATAGGTCGCGCGCCATTCCCTGACGGGTCACGCGCCTTTGAGGGCACTTTTGGGGCACTTCCAGGTGTCCAAATGGGGCAAGAGTAGGCTTGTTGGAAAGGTCTGTGAGTCTACTTTCCAACCCAATTGGAATTTCTGAATTTGGTGGTCATTTGCCCCTCCAAAATTGCAATCTCCAAAGACTGCTTTTTGTGTCTCAAAAATGTGGCAGAAAGTCATTTTTTGCTTGTTTTTTGACCTTCTGGAGGCCCAAAACTTCATAAAATCTCTTGGCAATGGATGAGCATGTGTAACTTTTCATGACAAATATGGAAATGCTGAGTTTTTGCAAAATGGAGTTGCCAAGTGAAAGGGTCGCGCGGGGGGTGAGACCCGTTAAAAGGACAAAACCTGTAAATTGCCTGAAAAAACCAAAATTGACCCAAAATGTTCAAAATTTCTTGGGATTTGTGCTGTGACTGAGCTATTTAGTGCCTTGCTCCTTCAAGGAAGCCTCGGCCAAGATGTGGAGGGGATCGGGCCTTTTTCTCCTTTTTTGTGCCTTGGCCAACCGCCTTTGGAACATCTTCATCTTCGCCTTGCACACGTGCATCCGCGCCCAATAATGGTTCTTCATGTTTCTCAACAATTTCTTATCTTGGTTGGCCTTAGCCAACAGCCTCTCCAAGTGAGTATTGAGATGGATAAGCATGGACTCTCGCTCAGCGGTCAATAGATCACCGGGTCTTCTTTGATTCAAGTTGCGGTCACTATGAATCCTCCACAACTCATCAAGAGCTTGCTCATCCTCCAACTGTTTGTTGCGCTGCTCTAGATATGAGATTGTCCATTGTGCCCCCTCTAATCTCCTCTGCAATGCATCATTTTCAGCTCTAAGGTGCTGAATGATCTCCTTCGACTCTAGGCTAGGAGAACTGACATCAAGATCAATAAGCTCTATATCTGGAACACCTGATGGCCCCTCATCAATCTTGGGCTGCTTGCCCCTCTGTGCTGCCTGTGCTGCTGAAGAAAACGAGGCCCCTTCCACCTGCTGTGGAGATAACACTCGTTGAGCTGATGAAGAAGGCGAGACCCCTTCCACCTGATGTGGAGAAAATACTCGCCGAGCTGCTGCAAATAAGGCCCTTTGGCCTCTCTGATAAGTGACAAGCGGAGGAGAGCTGACATGGCTAGTCCTGGGGATATCATGCTGCTGTGATGGTCCTCCCTCCTCATGAACAATCTCTGGATGTGGTGGTGGTGCTGTAAAGAACTCACGAGAGATGAACTCCTCCCATGAGATGCCCTGCTGAGCCAACTGATGTAAGACCACAAGCTGAATCAAACCATAATGGTAGAGGCTCCTATACTGCTGTGTCGGGCTCTTCCGCTGCATCACGGGCACCATCCTCTCAATGTTCTGGCAGAAGAAAACAGGGATGTTCATCATCCGTACCCGTGTGAAATGCATCAATAGGCGAATATGGTACGACTATACCTGTGAAAATCTGCCCTCACAGGTAAAATAGAGCATGATAAGCCTCATCATGGGAGCATACTCACTCCTGAGAAATCTGAAGGGAAACACACCTGTCAAGTGTCTCATGAGTGCGGGTCTAACGAAAGGCTCAAACTGAACACTGTCCAACACCTTGCGCTTATTCCATACCTCTCCGACATTAGGTATCTCTGTGGCCTGTGCAATCATCTCGGGTGTCAATGTAAAGTCCACCCCGGCAAGGTTGACATGTCCATAATGCAAATGTAAAACAAATAGGCGAGCCAACTCTCTGTGATGCTGAATCCGAGAGATCCTCTCGCAAAACTCATAACAAGACATATACCGGAAACATGAGACTGCCATAGGACAAGCCTGTAAATCTGTCAAAGAAGTGGGCTCCTCTCTCTTATGATGACCACCCTTTCCACCCTTATGAGGCCTCCTCTGTACCTCAAACTCTGAAGCTGATGCCTGGTCATCACTTTGCTCGTAATTGGTTTCGGTTTCTGACATTGTTTAAGGAGAAAAGTGGTTGAAATGTACTGCTGTTTCTGCTTGGTAAAATGCTGATTAAAATGCTGTTTCAAGGGGACAAGGAGCACGAGGGGAATGCTAGGGGAGGGACATTTTAAAGGGAAAATGGGAATAAATATATAAAACATGGATTTTTGGGAAAAATCATTGCAAAATCATTGCATATACCATTATACAAACTTATTAACATGGATATTATTAGAGGTAGGGTTAGGGTTTGATTTTTACTTGTTAGGGAAGAGGGGTAGGGTTTAGGGCTTTTCACTAATTTTGCAAGGGAAATTTACATGGGAAGACAAGGAAAATAAAATGGGAAATGGAGAAAAAATGATTACAAGGGAATACCTTAAAACAGCATAAAACCCTAGCCACTTTTACAATTTCAAAATACAGCAACATGGAGCTTTCCTCTTGCACATGGAGATCTTTGAAAATGTACTCATGATTTCTTTTAACCATAACAAGCAACAAATTTTTAAACTTGAGGGCCTACCTCACACAATCCGGCGATTTTGTGGTTCCTTGGTGAAATTTGCAGGCGGTTTTATAAGGAGGGCGCTGACGGGTCGCGCGCCACTGACGGGTCGCGCCCGTTATAAATTTGCACTGTCGGAGGGCGCTCAACGGGTCGCGCGCCTGGTCTGACGGGTCGCGCGCCTGTCCATCTCAAAAACTTCGTCCAATCTCTCGCTCAATCTCTCTTGCAAGTGACTTAGATGCACAATGAGGCTCGATGGAGGGAGATTGGGCTTTTATAACCTTGATTTGAATTAATTTCATGCCCAAACCCACTTTATAATGTTTTTCTTTGACACTTTATAAACTTGATGTTTTTGGTTTCATTTTATCCTGAAATTGACTAATTTGATGCTTTTTCTCGATACTTTTTGCAGGGATAACATCTGAGGGATCTTGGCAAGGGAGCCAGGGTTACATGCTGTCCTTTGAGGCCTTTTGAAATTTTACCATTTTTTACAAAATTTTGAAAAATGACCTTGGCTTTAAAAACAGGGTTTTTAAATCCAAGGTGAAAATTAACTGTACAAGATAGAAAATTTTCGAAGAAACACTTTGAAAAACATCCCTCTGACTTGCTGGGCACCTATTGACCTTCAGAGACAATGACCTTAAAGACAAACTTGACCAAAACCCTAGACCTAGAATTTGACTTCAAGACAAGACAAGTAAGTTTGAAAGAGTCTAAGGACTGAAACAACTTTGATCCAGCAATGCCAAGGGGGGGACAAAAACACCAGCTCCTCCATCAGGGTTATGGCATGCCTAATGGAATGCAAAAATTGACACTGATGAGACACCTACTTATGCAAATGCAAAGAGTTTTGATCGCTGATGGAGGGCTACTAGACCGACTCTAACATTGGCTCCAATGGGGATGGTAGCTCCTTGGAGGTACCAAGAACCTTAGACCTCTGGGAGAGCAGACCAGTGCTTTATCATCATTGGGCAATGGAGTCAATATTTACACATGTGACCCAAATTTGGACAACTTTATTGACTTTGACAATTGACTGAAATTTTAACTAACTTTGACACAAACCGACTCACTTTATGCAGAAAAAAGACTGATTAAAACAACTTGAAAAACTCACACCAACTAATCACCAGCTTCAGAAATATAGCCTTCACCGTGGGCCCCAGACTGAAGATGGAAGATCAGTTCACACTTGCTGCAGAATGAAAGTAAAATGGTAATTACAATGAGAGTGATTAGAGCAGAAAATGCTCAAGCATGATACCTTTTGAGCAGCCGGCCATTCACCGACCCACCGAGACAATCATCACCGTTCATTTCTTTGAGAAGAAAGGCATTTGGACCACGGTATGCTGCAATTTTGTAGGGACCTTTCCACAAGTTGTCGAATTTTCCACGTTTCCCTTTGTCTTCATTTCGGGCATCCCATCTCAAAACAACATCATCTATCTGAAAGTCATCTGGTTTGGCTTTTTTGTCATAGATTTTCTTTATGCGCTCCTGCAACTTAAGGGAATTTTGAAGAACCTTCTCTCGTGTTTGCTGTAAATGAATCATTTGACTAATCCGCCATTGCATAGGATCCTCCTCGCCACCAGCTTCTTGAAGCAACTTTGCTACCGGAATACTAAGAGAAGTAGGAAACACTGCATCTGTCCCATAAACCAGTTCAAAGGGTGACATACCAATTGACTTCTTTTGACTTACCCGATCAGCCCATAATGCATTTACTAACTTTTTGTGCCAGCTCTTCTTATTGATTTCCAGCAATTTCTTTATGATGTTCACTAGAGATTTGTTCGAAGATTCGGCCAGCCCATTTCCTTGCGGATGGTAGGCGGTCGAATGCCCCAAGCTGATGTTATATTTGTAGCAAAAATCAACCATTTTCTTCGACTTAAAGGCTGCTGCATTATCTGTAATCAACTTATGTGGACAGCCGAAACGTGACAATATGTTATTCTCAAGAAAAGAAATAATTACCGAATCCGTGGCCTGCCGAGTGGGAATGGCTTCAATCCACTTCGTGAAGTAATCTGTGGCGGTCAAGATCCATCGATGCTGCCCGGAAGATGCTGGGTGGATTTCGCCAATAAAATCCAAGCCCCATTGCTGAAATGGTGCACTGATTTCAATGGGCTTGAGAGGTAACGGCTGTAATTTCTGCTTTCCTTGAAAAATTTGACATTCATGACAACTCTTAACTGCTTTATATACATCAGAAAACAATGAAGGCCAATAGAAACCAACTCTTAAGATCTTGTTAGCCGTGGTCTTCCAAAACAAGTGACCCCCACAGTCACCTTTGTGAAAATCCTCAACAGCTGTCTTAGCTTCTTCTTCGACTAAACAATTTAGCAATATGCCACCGGGGTCTTTCCAAAAAAGTGCAGATTTGATGATACAAAATTTGGCAGCCTTTAACTTCAATGTTCTAGCTTTGTTTCTAGGCATCCCAGGGGGTGAAGACAAATTTTGAAGCACATATACAATATCAGCATACCAAGGAGAGGAAACAAAGATATCTGATACCTGTAGAGCTGAATTTTCTTCATCTTCATCGGATAAGGCAGCAATCAAATTGATGTCAAGGACATGAAGATTCGTTTCAGCCATCATCTTAGCAAGACCTTGACCCTTGATCAACTTGGTAGGCTTAATTTCCACATCATATTCTAATAATGCAGCGATCCACTTACCCCTTCTTCCTTCCGGTTCCGCTTGTACCAAGATATCCTTGACAGCTGCGTTAGGAACATATGCCAAAATATGAGAATTCAGTATGTATACCCGGAAATCTTTCAAAGCTTTTATCAGCGCCAATGCTTGCTTTTCAATGATATTATAATTCAGCGCTCCATCCCTTATGATGCGGCTGAAAAAAGCTATGGGCTTCTCAACTCCATCTCTCTTTTGCATCAACACGGCTGCCAACGTATGCTCAGAAGCAAATGAAAATAAAATAAAATCTTGTGTATAATCCGGGCTGATCAAAGTTGGGGCTGAAGATAAGATTAACTTTACCAAGTTGAAAGACTTTACCGCCTCTTCGGTCCATTTGAGCTCGCTGTCCTTTTTGAGCATGTTGGTTATTTCTCTAAGATGTTCGGCAAGATTGGGAATAAAGCGACGCAGAAAATTCAATTTACCATTGAAGGACTGAATCTCCTTTTTGCTTCGGGGCTGCTCTAATTGCTGAATTGCTTCCACCCATGCAGGATCGATACGAATGCCATCTTTAGAAATAATATGGCCCAGCAGCTTGCCTTCGCTCATAGCAAAAAGGCTCTTCTTCGGATTCAACGAGATACCATACTTTCTGCACTTTTGGAACACCTTAGTCAAATGAAACAAATGCTCTTCATCAGATTTAGAAAACACAGTCAGATCATCAAGATAAACGACCAAAAAGACATCTTTCTCATTAGCAAAGGCCATGTCCATTGCCCGCTGAAATGTGGCGCCTGCGTTCTTCAATCCAAACGGCATCTTGGCATAATGAAATGTCCCCCATGGAGTAGTGAATGCTGTCTTGTCTCGGTCATCTTCATGTACCAAAATCTGATTATACCCGGAATAACCATCAAGTAATGACATCCTTGATGCCCCAACTACCCGCTGCAATATATGATCCATTTTGGGCAGCGGATAATTGTCCTTCAGCGACACCTTATTGAGATTTCTGAAGTCTATACACAAGCGAATCTCACCGGTCTTCTTTCTCACGGGCACCAAGTTGGAAATCCAATCAGAAAATCGGATTGGCACTATGATTCCAGACTTATATAACCTGTTGACTTCCTTCTCGATCAATGGCAGCAACTTAGGATTAATTCTTCTCAACTTTTGTCGGAAAGGCTTTTGATTTGGCTTTATGGGAATGGTATGTTGAATGATACTTGTGTCATAAGTTTTCAAATCTGAATAGTCCCATGCAAAAACATTAGAAAACGAAGACAACAATCTGATATATTCTTTCTTTACCTTGGGCGACAATGCTTTCGAGAGCTTCACCATCTTTGGATTTTCGGCTGTCCCGAGATTCACATCTTCAACACCTTCTTCCGTTGGCCTCAAAGTTGGTTTGCGGGCCACATCATCTTGATCGAACAATTCTTCTAAAGGAATTAATCCTTTAGGAATGTAATTGTCCTTGAGCTGCAACACATCCATCTGATTTACTCCTTCAGCTTTCGTGTCTATTGAGATGTCTTCGAATTTACCCTCAATTTGCAGAAAATCTTTGATTTCTTCGTCATCTTGGAAAACTTGCCAACACCTTTGATTATCTGGAACTGTAGGACGATGCTTCACATATATCTCAAACTTATTGCTGGAATTCATGGGTATTTTCAGATTACTTGCTGCCTTAGCCAATGCATCCGCAACACCATTTTGAATCCGGGGCACACATGTCAAAGTATGTTCTGAAAACAGTTTTAAGATATCTAGGACATCATTCCGATATGCTCGCATACGAGGATGTTTGGCCTGAAATTTACCTTTCACTTGCTTGATAACCAACTCGGAGTCGCCATATACCGCTATCTTCTTTGCCTTCAACTTCCGAAGGATTTTCAGACCAGCAATAAGAGCCTCGTATTCCGCCTCATTATTTGAACAATCAAATGCCAATTTATATGAACACACCCGTACCTTGCTAGGGACTTGGTTTTGAACTGAAAATGGGCTTCGAATCCACACACCTATACCAGCACCATCGCCGCCCACCGCGCCATCAAAATCCATGGTCCAAAGACCATCCTCATCGTCTTCTAAATGCTGAAAATGTGATGTCGATGCATTCTCTGCTTGCTGCCCATTTATTTCAGCTGTTGGCTTTATGACAGCAGACCTTTCTTCACTTTCCTTTCTCAAAACTTCTCTAAAATTCTCTGTAATATCTGGTATATCTTTTGCTTGAACTAACTGACTATCTATCTCATTGAAATTATCCGCAAACAAAACAAAAGATTCTAAATCTGTTTGTACATAATTTACAGGATGATTGACGGGCTTTTCCTTACTAGTGATCATGTATTTCATCTTTTGTTCCCGATACAACTTCCTCATCTGACCAAAAACGGGAATTGTAGCATAGGAAAAATCGAGCTGAAGTGTACCTTTGAGCTTGGCTCCCCATGACCTCGAAAGCAACATGCCAAATCGCGGAGGAATATCCGCCACCACCACGTCCATCAAAACATTCTTTGCTGGGATTTGATCTAGACTCACCACCAAGTCCTTGATCAAACCAATACATTTCACCCGGCTGGAATCAAACGAATACAAATCATGATACTTCCTTGTGACGTCAAGTCCCAGCTTCTCCATAATCACCTTGGGCATCAAATTATGTGAAGCTCCCGAATCAAACATGGCATTGTGTAGCACATACTCATGTAATCACAAACTGATATAGAACGGAGGAACATCATTCTCGGGAGACTCACCATCTAAAGCGGGCCCAAAAATCAGCTCAGGCTAATCATCTTCTACATTCACCGTGTCTAGCATAGGATCGAAATTCAGCATCTTGGATATTTGGCCTCGGTAAGTGCTGTTCTTCATGATTTCCGTCAAGGGAATATACACCTTCAACTTTGCAATCTCATTCTCCAAACTGAAAGCTGAAATCTTCTCACCTTCTTTAGCCGGATTGTCTCTTTTTTCACCTCTATCTCTTGGTGCGTTTGATGGCTGGTCTATTTTGCTTGCTGATAATGATTGGCCTGCTGGAGGATCGCTTATTTCTTTCCCTTTTTTCTGCGGGACAGCAGAACCATTCTTTGCCGAAGCCTCTGTTCTCTTTTGGATGGGATTTATGGGAACAACTCGGTTTCTCAATTGCCTTTGCTGACCTTGCTGAGCTGATAAAGCATGCAAATACCCTCTTTGATACTCTTCGGATTCTTCTTGAAGTGCTGCATCGTTTGACAAAATATAATGCTCATCTTGGGGAATGATGGAATTACTCACCAACTCTTCCTCTTCTGTAATATAAGTGGGCAGATCATCAGGAGTGAAGAAGTGATTTTCCTCTCCAACATTATCACCTTCATCCTCTGATTCTTGGCTAACAAAATTCTGCTGAAAAGGAGGTTTCATTTGCTGCTGAACTGCCGCCTCTTGTGCCTTTGTTTCACGCTGCTTGATTCTATATTGTTGCTGCTGTGCACCTCGGAAATTAGGATTACGGATCTGCGGTTCCGGCTTGTCAAGACGAACATTTTCAAGTGCCCTCTTTATCTGTTCAACATCACGAAGTAGCTGATTTGAGGTGGATGCTTCCTCTTTGATTGTGACTCACTTTTCGGCCTTCATTCTTGCCCTTTTATCATTTAAGTTTGCCTCAACACTGACAGCAATTTTCTGCATATCCTCCAAGGTAGGAGGATCTCTGTCTCTCAATGAGTAGGCCATCTCCAGATCAAAACCATCCGAGAACTTAAGAAGTGCTGATTTTCTAGATGGCCTCAAATCATCTGGAATAGCATTGTAAACTGTATTGAATCTGATTATGTAATCTTGAACGGACTCACCCGGATTACGCTTGAGGTTGTTGTATTCGGCATTAATCTGAAGCGGATCCTTTCTGATTTCCCATCGATCTAAAAACTGATTCTGAAGTGCTTCCAAGGTGGCAATGCTTCTAGCTGTCAACCCTCTGAACCACTTTCTAACTTCTCCTCCAAATGTTTGCACGAACAATCGCATAGTAACATCTTCTTCATCTATCTCATATAGATCAAAGAAGGTGGTCATTTTGTCAATATGTTGCTGAGCAGAAATACTTTGTGGAGTGCCATCAAACATGGGGATTTTACTTTGATAATCGGCTGGCATATCATGAAGATTTTGGGGAAGAGCAAGTGGGGCAAACCGGGCAGCCATTGCTTTAGGAGGGGGAGTAGGATGAGTATAAGGAGGAGGAGCTGTGATAGCAGGGATTATAATAAGAGGAGCTGTAGTTTGTGGAGTTGGGGGAGTCGGAGGGGCAGGAGGAGTAGGAGGGGTATGGGATGTAGAAGGAGAACCGACTGTGGATTTGGGATAGGTGATTATAGGCGAAACTGAAACAAATGGAGGATAAGATTCTTCGTGAGCCGTGATAGTGGATCCAATATGATCAGAGATATTCTCAACAAAATCCGCAAGGGTAGTAGCTTGAATATGTGTCTGGAGATGTCTCAAGATGAAATTTTCGACCAACTTGTTGTGTCTCTCAAATTCAATGGCAGCTGCAAAATCAGGGTCAAGGACTAGAGAATCGAGCGCACTTTCAGACTTGGCTTTAAACAGGGACAACTCAAAGCTTTCGTCAAAGTCTAGATCTTCAAAATACTTGATGATAGCTGGAGATGAATGGGATTTGAAAATGGGTCTAGGATCTGTAGCCAGCTTGTTTTTCTCAAAAAGACTAGGAAAGAAAAACCATTCAGCCTGTGAAAACTCTCAACCTATCATCAATGGCTCAGAGTTAACAATTATACTGGGATAAAGTGTCAATGAAGCGCTACGTTCACAAGCTCACGGAGATTGACTGAAGCAGCGTTTATCTACTAACGCTGATGTAAAACAAGAGCGTTTTCGAAGGCTACCTGGCATAACTTCAGGCTCCGTCTAAGACTTATGAAATAACACGTCAATGAGCAAACGATTAATTTGTTCTCCCCAGTATGGGCGCCAATATGTTAGCCCTTGAAATTTCACCTCAGGCTGAGAAAGGTAAACCTCAAGGCAACATCAAACCACTTAGCCTCGTAGCTAGCCCTACGGGGCAGGAGAGGGCTCTCTCCGGTCTATCTCGGTAAAGATATTCAATTGGTGAGATGACCAATAGGGTAACACTGATTTTAGGCTAGTAAACTGATCAAAAGGGTTGATTTGGGGTTTTTAGGGTTTTTGGTGGCAAATTGAGGAGATGGCAATTTTGGGTGCAGGGATTGGACACAGTTTCTGCAGGGGGTTCTTTGGGGCGAGATAGGAGACAATATTGATGCCTTAGATTGAGGTGAATGCATGAGAAAGACAAGTGAGGAGCTAAGGAGAGCAAACAATAACTTTGAATTCTCCTTAAACAGTAGAAAACATTGAAATTAAACAAACTTAAAAGCAGAGCATGACAGTCATGAGTTCTACTTTAACACTTCATTTGCTTAATGTGCAGAAGGAAAGAAAGGAAATGATTCACATAAAACACTTACAAGTACATAGAGAAACACACCATCAATACATGTAACCACAAGAATCCCAAAAAGGACTGCAAAACCCTGGTCTTCCTTAGCCAAAAATTGCAGAGATACAGTGAATAATACAATGATAGCTTCTCCCTCAAGAGTCCAACCATGAAAATGAGCCAGAAAGTACATAATATAGATCATATAACATCTTTCCCTGCCTCTAGGGGTCGAGCTCACTATCCTAGGAGCTGTTTCAACCACTTCTAAACTAAGCACTGAAAACTAGGCAGTCAAAACAACTTGCCTCTATAAACTAGGAAACCAATTCATTCATTTAATTTTCACCTATTTCATGAATGAATCTTCTAGAAGAGATACATAAGTGTAAAAGTGTCAAAAAATTACATTATTTAGATCAAGGAGGATAACAATCCACTCCAAAAAGTCAAACATGGTCAAAACTGCGTTTTTCTGAGCTGTACAGTGAAATTTTGAGAAACTTGCCTGATAGGTCGCGCGCCATTCCCTGACGGGTCGCGCGCATTTGAGGGCACTTTTGGGGCACATCCAGGTGTCCAAATGGGGCAAGAGTAGGCTTGTTGGAAAGGTCTATGAGTCTACTTTCCAACCCAATTGGAATTTCTGAATTTGGTGGTAATTTGCCCCTCCAAAATTGCAATCTCCCAAGACTGCTTTCTGTGTCTCAAAAATGTGGCAGAAAGTCATTTTTTGCTTGTTTTTTGACCTTCTGGAGGCCCAAAACTTCATAAAATCTCTTGGCAATGGATGAGCATGTGTAACTTTTCATGACAAATTTGGAAATGCTGAGTTTTTGCAAAATGGAGTTGCCAAGTGAAAGGGTCGCGCGGGGGGTGAGACCCGTTAAAAGGACAAAACCTGTAAATTGCCTGAAAAAACCAAAGTTGACCCAAAATGTTCAAAATTTCTTAGGATTTGTGCTGTGACTGAGCTATTTAGTGCCTTGCTCCTTCAAGGAAGCCTCGACCAAGATGTGGAGGGGATCGGGCCTTTTTCTCCTTTTTTGTGCCTTGGCCAACCGCCTTTGGAACATCTTCATCTTCGCCTTGCACACGTGCATCCACGCCCAATAATGGTTCTTTATGTTTCTCAACAATTTCTTATCTTGGTTGGCCTTAGCCAACAACCTCTCCAAGTGAGCATTGAGCTGGATAAGCATGGACTCTCGCTCAGCGGGCAATAGATCACCGGGTCTTCTTCGATTCAAGTTGCGGTCACTACGAATCCTCCACAACTCATCAAGAGCTTGCTCATCCTCCAACTGTTTGTTGCGCTGCTCTAGATATGAGATTGTCCATTGTGCCCCCTCTAATCTCCTCTGCAATGCATCATTTTCAGCTCTAAGGTGCTGAATGATCTCCTTTGACTCTAGGCTAGGAGAACTGACATCAAGATCAATAAGCTCTATATCTGGAACACCTGATGGCCCCTCATCAATCTTGGGCTGCTTGCCCCTCTGTGCTGCTGAAGAAAACGAGGCCCCTTCCACCTGCTGTGGAGATAACACTCGCTGAGCTGATGAAGAAGGCGAGACCCCTTCCACCTGATGTGGAGAAAATACTCGCCGAGCTGCTGCAAATAAGGCCCTTTGGCCTCTCTGATAAGTGACAAGCGGAGGAGAGCTGACATGGCTAGTCCCGGGGATATCATGCTGCTGTGATGGTCCTCCCTCCTCATGAACAATCTTCGGATGTGGTGGTGGTGCTGTAAAGAACTCACGAGAGATGAACTCCTCCCATGAGATGCCCTGCTGAGCCAACTGATGTAAGACCACAAGCTGAATCAAACCATAATGGTAGAGGCTCCTATACTGCTGTGCCGGGCTCTTCCGCTGCATCACGGGCACCATCCTCTCAATGTTCTGGCAGAAGAAAACAGGGATGTTCATCATCCGTACCCGTGTGAAATGCATCAATAGGTGAATATGGTACGAATATACCTGTGAAAATCTGCCCTCACAGGTAAAATAGAGCATGATAAGCCTCATCATGGGAGCATACTCACTCCTGAGAAATCTGAAGGGAAACACACCTGTCAAGTGTCTCATGAGTGCGGGTCTAACGAAAGGCTCAAACTGAACACTGTCCAACACCTTGCGCTTATTCCATACCTCTCCGACATTAGGTATCCCTGTGGCCTGTGCAATCATCTCGGGTGTCAATGTAAAGTCCACCCCGGCAAGGTTGACATGTCCATCATGCAAATGTAAAACAAATAGGCGAGCCAACTCTCTGTGATGCTGAATCCGAGAGATCCTCTCGCAAAACTCATAACAAGACATATACCGGAAACATGAGACTGCCATAGGACAAGCCTGTAAATCTGTCAAAGAAGTGGGCTCCTCTCTCTTATGATGACCACCCTTTCCACCCTTATGAGGCCTCCTCTGTACCTCAAACTCTGAAGCTGATGCCTGGTCATCACTTTGCTCGTAATTGGTTTCGGTTTCTGACATTGTTTAAGGAGCAAAGTGGCTGAAATGTACTGCTGTTTCTGCTTGGTAAAATGCTGTTTCAAGGGGACAAGGAGCACGAGGGGAATGTTAGGGGAGGGACATTTTAAAGGGAAAATGGGAATAAATATATAAAACAGGGATTTTTGGGAAAAATCATTGCAAAATCATTGCATATACCATTATACAAACTTATTAACATGGATATTATTAGAGGTAGGGTTAGGGTTTGATTTTTACTTGTCAGGGAAGAGGGGTAGGGTTTAGGGCTTTTCACTAATTTTGCAAGGGAAATTTACATGGGAAGACAAGGAAAATGAAATGGGAAATGGGGAAAAAATGATTACAAGGGAAT
Source organism: Pinus tabuliformis (assembly GCA_031772625.1). Taxonomy (NCBI): domain Eukaryota; kingdom Viridiplantae; phylum Streptophyta; class Pinopsida; order Pinales; family Pinaceae; genus Pinus; species Pinus tabuliformis. The sequence continues at coordinate 58,285,767 of CM062809.1, forward strand.
ACCTTAAAACAGCATAAAACCCTAGCCACTTTTACAATTTCAAACTACAGCAACATGGAGCTTTCCTCTTGCACATGGAGATCTTTGAAAATGTACTCATGATTTCTTTTAACCATAACAAGCAACAAATTTTTAAACTTGAGGGCCTACCTCACACAATCCGGCGATTTTGTGGCTCCTTGGTGAAATTTGCAGGCGGTTTTATAAGGAGGGCGCTGACGGGTCGCGCGCCTCACCCAACGGGTCGCGCGCCACTGATGGGTCGCGCCCGTTATAAATTTGCACTGTTGGAGGGCGCTCAACGAGTCGCGCGCCTGGTCTAACGGGTCGCGCGCCTGTCCAGCTCAAAAACTTCGTCCAATCTCTCGCCCAATCTCTCTTGCAAGTGACTTAGATGCACAATGAGGCTCGATGGAGGGAGATTGGGCTTTTATAACCTTGATTTGAATTAATTTCATGCCCAAACCCACTTTATAATGTTTTTCTTTGACACTTTATAAACTTGATGTTTTTGGTTTCCTTTTATCCTGAAATTGACTAATTTGATGCTTTTGCTCGATACTTTTTGCAGGGATAACATCTGAGGGATCTTGGCAAGGGAGCCAGGGTTACATGCTGTCCTTTGAGGCCTTTTGAAATTTTACCATTTTTTACAAAATTTTGAAAAATGACCTTGGCTTTAAAAATAGGGTTTTTAAATCCAAGGTGAAAATTAACTATACAAGATAGAAAATTTTCGAAGAAACACTTTGAAAAACATCCCTCTGACTTGCTGGGCACCTATTGACCTTCAGAGACAATGACCTTAAAGACAAACTTGACCAAAACCCTAGACCTAGAATTTGACTTCAAGACAAGACAAGTAAGTTTGAAAGAGTCTAAGGACTGAAACAACTTTGATACAGCAATGCCAAGAGGGGGACAAAAACACCAGCTCCTCCATCAAAGTTATGGCATGCCTAATGGAATGCAAAAATTGACACTGATGAGACACCTACTTATGCAAATGCAAAGAGTTTTGATCGCTGATGGAGGGCTACTAGACCGACTCTAACAGTGTCAACAAATATGACCACCAATTTGCTTTGAACAAGATACACTTGACCTACTTGCTGATGGTGTGCATGCCCAGCCCTTTCAGTCCACATATCTTGAAAAAATCTGGTGGGCCCATTGCCTTCCCATATGCTGATCACTACAACGACATCTCTAGATGACCAACCTGCCACTATTAATGATTACTGCTCCTTTTATATCACTGATTTTCCCACTAGTAGCGCTCTGGCTCCATTAAGAAGTCTACTCATTGGGTCTTCTGGATCTTCCCTCTTATCAATGATTTTCATCCTTACATTCACTACACTATGACTCCATCACTATGAATCCTAACAACCCACTATCACCTCTAATGCTCATTCTACATGAGGTCTTCTAGGCTTCCTTTTCATAGTGACAAGGCTTCTCCTTTGTCACACCACCTAGGGAATCATCAATAGCCCACTGAATTTCTATTTGGCTGCTCAAAAGGCATACTTAGGTCACACAAATCTTTTTGAAATGCCTCCTACATTTACCAATTTAGGGCATAACACAAACTGCCTATTAACAACCACACTTGGATGATTTAGGGCTACCAAAATACTATTGTTCATTACCTATGAACATAACTCTAAAAACCTTTATTTCCTTCACTATACGAGACCTTACCTTCTACCCGTATGCTCACATCCCTGTTCATATTCCAAGGTTGAAAACAACCTTCTTGAAGATCATATTTAGCTCACAAATAGTGCACAGGTATTCCACTTCTCTTGGAGTCTCGACCTCTCTATTTATGAACAGATCTTGAGCGCATAACCACAAGTATTAATGTATATTTTTTAAGAGATATATATATTAGAAGTAGCCCTCAACTAGGGCATTCGATCTATTGTCCTAAACCCTATGAAAACTCTCCATAAAATCTCACCAAACTTGCACTCTTTCTACTCAAAGACATCCTACTAGGCCTCCAAACAAATTTGGATCTGAGCATGTTATACCTTGAAGTTTTCAACCTTGTCTAGGGCTTCCTATAACAACCTCCAACTAGCGTAAAACTTCACCCACAAATCCTAATTTCCCATGTTGTTTCTCTAGGAAGATGCGACCTTTCTCTAACACCTTGCTAGGCCTCTCGACCCTCTAAAATAGGCCTTACAACCCTCTTGCAATACATAGAAAATTATCTGCCATAACATAGAGGGTGTACACCTCAAAAGATGCCCAAAATGTACCTTTCAAGCTTAGCCAATTATCTTCCTTGTACATGTACAAGAACATGAGACACAAAGACAAATCACTAGCCTTCTTTCTGTTCCTTATGCAACTCGACTACGTAAGGTATTCAACCTTCTAGCCGAGTCTTCATTTGAGAAGAAATGCCTTGTTGGATGATAAAATGAGTTGCACAACTTCCCCTCTTATAGTATTCAATGAGGGTAGACATTGGCCCTCAAAGGGTGTCTTTTCAAGCCTAGGCTGACTTGAATTTTCTAGACAAACCCAACTAAGATTAGGAAAATTAATTTCTTCATTTGATCATAACCCTTCATGGTTGCCTTAGGCCCTCCTTGGTCCTCTAAGGATGCTCCACTTGCAACAACGAATAAAAAAATAATATCTCCTCTTGGTTCCACATCCACACCTTAGGTGCAATACGTCATCACTTTGGTATTTCGTCCACAAAGTCCTTTTGTGGTAAAACTTCTCACAATCCCAACACCTAGGACTATGGAGTACCTTTCACTGCATGGAAGTAACCATCATTATCACCGATGCCACTAGCCCAATCTGGACTTCATCACTGCAACATATCCTATAAAATGAACTACACTATCTCAGTAATGTCTCTGCCTCATCTTGTCAGAACTCGAAGATCTCAAACTTCCATAGGGATGCTTCCTCTGAAACTAGTCTCCCTCTAAGTCTACATAACCTCGATTGAATCACACTGCTATTGATCTCATGTTCTACAAGGTCAATTCAAGTTGTGGTCACAAGCCACATCACACAAAAACCTAGCCCTACAAGTGATCTCATCTTCCTAGGTCAGACACCACACGTGCACATGGATCCAATGTTGGCTATCAAACCTCATGACCCACTAAAGAAACTAGTCCACCATAATCTCATCCATGACATGAAGCCAACTCATCCATGTCAAAGTAATCCTCAAGAAGTCCTAATGATCCATCACAAGTCATAGGATGTAAACGATATACAAACTTCCACACAAAAAATTGTTGCTCACCATGTTTCCCACCGTTCCACCAGAACTTCCAGCCCATGTTTCCATGTAACTGAACATTCTACTCCATGCTTTAGACAATCTTAGCTCCCTCTGAGTTGCTTCACTGTGCACACTCTGATCCACTAGCTCTTCAAAGTAACTCTGATACCATTTTGATCTTTTCACGACACTTCAACACTACTACTTTGAAAAAGGAAATAACATACATCAGTGAATTAAATAGTGCACATAATAATTTTTAAATTTTAACCCATTACTTGTTATATTACAAACTTGAATACAACAATCTTAGGGATCCCGTATCAGGGATCATACCCTTACATACAACCCTAATATAAGGACACAACTAGGGATTGGTGTCAACAACTATGACCACCAATCTACCCTAAACACGATACACTTGATCTACTTGTTGATGGTGCACATGCTCAACCCTTTTAGTTCATGTACCTTGAAAACATATGGCGGGTCCATTGCCTTATGATTGCTGATCACTGCAATTGCATCTCTAGTTGTCCAACCTTCCAACATAAATTATTACTACTCCTTTTGTATCACTGAACTTTGGATCATTGTTCTAACCACTAGAAACCCTCTGGCTCCACTAAGAATTCCACTCATTAGGTATTCTATATCTACCCTCTTATTAGTGATTTTCCTCCTTGTATTCACTAAACTAGGTCTCCATCATTATGCCTCCTATTAGCCAACTGACACCTCCAATGATCATTGTACATGAAGTATTCTATGCTGCCATTTCACAGTGACAAGGGCGCTCCTTTGTCACACCACATAGGACATCATCAACAACCCACTGATGTATTCTTTGGACACTCCAAAAGACAATCCTTAGGGAAGACAAATATTCCCTCACATCTGTGAAATGCCTCTTGCACTTACTGATCTAGGGCACAACACAAACTTCCCACTAACAACCACACCTGGTTGATCTAGGGATACCAAAATATTGTTGTTCTTTGTCGATGAACAAAGCTCTAAAAACCCTTCTTTCCTTCACTATATGAGCCCTTACCTTCTGCCCATCTTCTCACACCCCTGTTCATATTCTAAAGGAACCTGAGAAGTTCCCGTAGCTAACAATATCTAGGTGTGCACTAAAGGCCTCAACAAATTCAACTTTACTTAAGTTAAAAGGATCTAAAGACTCTGCAAGATCTATAGCATGAGCCACATTCTTCATAGTGACTTCTCCAACAATAAATGGCAAAGAAATAAATTGTTTTTTCTTTTCTGTTCAAACATAAATAGCCAACGATGGTATTTCCTACAAACTTCATTAGCAAAATACCTATCTTTAACAAATTTTTGAAACAACAACGGTTTATCTTCAAAACCATAAATTTGAATTTGTTGGGTATGTGTTATATTCTTTCCGCGACTAGAACCAGGCTGATTTTAGTGACATTTTATTGCCAAGTTAGCTTCTATTAGATTTCTTTTATCTGTTGTTTCTACTTTTAATTTTGAGGTAGAACAGATGGATGTGAAGACAACATTTCTTCATAGGGATCTAGAAGAAGAAATTTACATGAAGCAACCATAAGGATTTGCAGTGAAGGGTAAGAAAGAATTGGTATGCAAGTTAAAAAAGTCTCTGTATGGCTTAAAGAAATCACCAAGGATGTGGTATCAAAAAATTGATACATATATACGGGGACTTGGCTTCACCAGAAGCAAAGCGGATCTATTTGTGTATTTTAAATTAATTAGTGACGATGTTATTTATTTGGTCTTGTATGTGGATGATATGTTGTTGATTGGAAATGACAAATAAATTATCCAGGATTTGAAGACCCAATTGTCCTCCAAATTCGACATGGAGGAACTTGGTGCTACAAACTACATTTTGGGCATGGAAATTAAACGAGATCAGGCAAAGAGGAAGCTTTGGTTAAACCAGAGGAAGTATGTCGAGACAATATTGCCTGGGTTTAATATGCGTGATAGTAAACCAATGAAGGTTCCTATTCCTATAGGTGTAAAGTTATCTGCTGAATAGTGTCCTAAGACACATGAAGAGGAAGAGGACATGTACCATGTTCCATATACGAGTGCAGTTGGTAGCATAATGTATGCAACGGTTTGCACCAGACCAGACATTGCACATGTAGTCAGAGTATTGAGCAGGTTAATGTTGAAAGCAGGGAAGGAGCATTGGACAACAATGAAGTGGGTTTTCAGGTATTTGCGTGGCACTAGTGATTATAGTTTGTGCTATCAAGAAAGACTAGGATTGGATAGAGTTTTGGACATTTGTGGCTTTGTTGATGCAAACAGGGCTGGAGATCTGGATCAAAGAAGATATACAAATGTGTATGTGTTTAACATATTTGGAGTAACAGTTAGTTGGATGAGTAAGAGGAAGTCTCTAGTGGCACTTTCAAATACAAAGGTTGAATACATGGTAGCCACTCATGCAAGCAAGGAAGCTGTTTGGCTGCAAAGATTGTGTTCAAGTATGCAATTGGTGCAAAAAGCTATAAGGATATACTGTGACAACCAAAGAGAAGTTTTCTTGGTTAAGAACACTGCTTATCATTCGAAGACAAAGCACATTGATGTTCAATATCACTTCGTGAGGGATATGGTTGAGGACACAAAGGTGTTGCTGGTAAAGGTGGACACTTTGAAGAATGTTGTAGATGCATTGACGAAGTCTGTGAGCATTGAGAAGTTTTCTTAGTTTAGAGAAACAATGGGCATTGCAGGGCTAGACCAATGAAAAAGATCTCTTGTGACCCCCTGTGTTAAAACAAAAAAACAAGTGGGAGAATGTTGAGTATGTGTTATATTCTTTCCATGACTAGATAATAATAGCTGGGTGAACCCAAGGATGGGGGGCAGACCTATCCATGGTTTTGTGCATAGGGTTTGCGCATGGTTTTGGGCATGATGGTTTTTTGCCCATGGAATTTTGTAGATCCGGTTAAGGGAACTACGATTATGTTCAAATCCAGGGTTAGTGGATTGGGGTTTATGAATGCTTCGACATGTATATATATATATATATATATATATATGTATTGTAACATTGAAAGGAATATAATGAAAAGTCAATCTCGTAGTCTAGGTTTTGGGATCCAGGGGAAAATCTTTGTGTATATTTGTTTTATGTTCTCTCCATTGTATATTCATCTGTTTTAAGAATTCATTTGCAAGTAATTTATGTACATGGTTAAAACCTACATAATTATTGTATTACATTCTCTTTCTTCATGCACCTCTTTGAAACACAGGAAAAGTTGGGCTTGTGCAGATATTCGACAAGGCTCTTATCCAATTATCATGTAATTGAATTTCTTTACAAAGACATCTTGAATTTGCTGAAGAATGTAACCAGTATCAATCTTCATAATTATTTGTTAAAAGAAAAAAATGATTGTAAAATAAAAATATTTTTGAAGCATGGGTTTCATGCTCTTTCTAGGTCATTTCCTCCATTGAAGGCTTCTAGATTTTGTTGAGTGTCAAGAGAGTCACTATCATATTTATTAGACCGTTGTTGGGCTTTTGTATCATGTAAATAAATTTATTTTTGAGCCAAATTATTCATTTTGTCCCTCCTCACCAAGTTGACCCCGTCCTGAAGAATTCGTCCCTATTGGAGGCAATTCGACCCCATGGAAGCAATATAAATAGAGGCAGCGCGACTCACTTGGAAGCACATTCACACAAGTTCAATCTACAAATAGAAAGAGGAAGAAAGAGAGAGCGAAGTGCATGAGAAGAAGACCTAATCCAAGAAAGAAGGAAAATCAAAGTTTCTGGGCATCTCTCTCGCACATGCGAAGTTTGCTAGGGTTTTTGAACTAAATATGGGGACCAAATTTTTTGAATTAATTGCAGGTATGAAATTATGAAGTTGGGGGTCAAAATTATGGATTGAAGCTACATTTGAGGAAGTTGATCATCTACTTGAAGGAAGGGCTGACTTGGTGATGGGAGGAGGTCTTTGTCTAGGTCAAAGGGGTGTTGGATTGTGTCATCTCGATTTGAATCTACTAGTGGAAGAGTTGGACTAGGTTTTCCCCTAGATAGGGGTTTTTCCCTGGCTGAGTGCCTACATCTTCTGTCTCTTGTTCTTGTGATATTCATATACATTTAATTTGGCAATTTCTTGATTAAATATGAAATAATAAAGATGTAAAAGAATCCAACACAAATCACAAGTAATTATCAATAAAGAGAAATCAAACCCTAATACCTACATGCATTGATTTCTCAACATGGGATCCGAGCTAAGGTGAAAGAAGGACTAGTTGAAGATCACTTTATTGGTTATCAATTGAAGGAAGGAAAAGCAATCTTAGAAGACAAGACCACTCTCTCAATGGCAAGTTATTTGAATATGGGACTCAATCTCATGAAATTGTAGGAAGTTGGGTTGGAAGGATCATCTACAATCTATCTAGGAGAGTTGGGCTAAGGATTCTTCACTTCACTTACAAGTACAATTGATGATGAAAATGCATAAATTATTGATAGTGGAGCCTCAAGACACATGACAGCTTCATACTCTATCAAGAGAATCATCATCAAAAGCAGTGGAGCTTGGAGACAACAACAACTATGCAGCCAAGGGCCTCAGATCTACATCATTAAAGCTAGAAAGTGGAGAAAAGATACACCTCAACAACATCTTCTATGTACCAGTTTTGAATAATAATTTCATTTCCATTTATTGTTTAGAAGATAAAGGAGATATAATTGCTTTTGTAGATGGTAAAGTTTTGGTTTGGGGAAAAAATTCTACTTTTGGAAAGGAAAGGGTTATTGGGATTTGTGAAGGAAGATTATATAGAGTTATAACTCCATCTCAAGCCCTTGTTCATATGGAAATTACTCCCATCGAACTTTGGCATAGAATATATGGACATATTCACTACAAGATAGTACCCTCTCTAAGTCAAATGGTGAAGGGCATCCCCAACATGAAGGAGGACCATGAAGGAGTATGCAAGCCTATGTGCCTTGGTAAAGAATAATAAGAAACCCTTTACAAGCAGTGATACAAGATTTAAGGAGATATTAGATGTCATTCATTTTGACGTATGTGGGCCCATGTCCAAAAAATATTTTGGAGGCCACTAATATTATGTGACCTTCATTGATGATCACTTTAGAAAGACATGGCTCTATTTTCTCAAGACAAAGAATTAAGTATTTGAGAAGCTCAAGGAATTTAGATTTGAAGTTGAGACCCTAACTGGAAGAAAGATAAAAACTCTGAGATCCGATAATGGAGGTGAATACACTTAAAAATAAATTATAGAATATTGTAAAGAAGTATGCATAAAGAGGGAGCTCATTTTTCCCTACAACCCTAGACAAAATGCAGTAGTAGAAAGGAAGAATAGAACCATAAAGACTATGATATTTTATTAAGACCTACCAAAATTTCTATTGGAAGAAGCAGCCATGACAACAATATACATACAAAATAGAAGTCCTCATAGAATCCTTGACAATATGACACCAAAAGAAGGATTTTCAGGGAAGAAGCCAAGTATAGAACATCTCTGAAGCTTTGCATGTCCTGCATACATTCATGTTCCAAAATACAAGTGAAATAAATTAGACTCTACAATATAAACCATATATTATTTGGTTATAGCCTTTCATCAAAGGCTTATAGAATTTACATCAAAGAAAATAGATGAATTGAAGTTAGCAGAGATGTTATATTTGATGAAAATCATGCCTACAGGAAATCCAAGGATATACCAATCAAATCCGATAAAGAAGATGTACCACTATTTGAAGAAGAAAAGAAACGTGACAAGTCACGTACAAACCTAGAGGAAGAAGGTCCAAGTGCGGACACAATAATAGTTGGGCCAACCCAAGGATGGGGGGCGAACCTACCATGTTTTTGTGCATGGGGTTTGCACATGGTTTTGGGCATGATGCTTTTCTTCCCATGGTATTTTGTAGATCCAGTCAAGGGAACTACGATTATATTCTAATCCAGTGTTAGTGGGTTGGGGTTTATGAATGCTTCGATATGCATATATATGTATTGTAACATTGAAAGGAATATAATGTAAAATCAATCTCGTAGTCTCAGTTTTGGGATCCAAGGGAAAATATCTATGTATATTTGTTTTATTTTCTCGCCATTGTATATTCTTCTATTTTAAGAATTCATTTGCAGGTAATTTTTGTACAAGGTTAAAACGTACAGAATTACCATATTACATCCTCTTTCTTTATGCACCTCTTTGCAACATAGGAAAACTTGGGCTTGTGTAGATATTCGATAAGGTTCTTGTCCAATTATCATGTATTTGACTTGATTTACAAAGATGTCTTGAATTTGTTGAATAATGTAACTAGTGTCAGTCTTCATAATTATTTGTTAAAAGAAAAAAGTTATTGTAAAAGAAAAATATATTTGAAGCATGGGTTTCATGCTCTTTCTAGGTCATTGCCTCCATTGAAGGCTTCTATATTTTTTCAAGTGTCAAGAGTGTCATTTTCATATTTATGAGATCCTTCTTGGGCTTTTGTATCATGTAAAGAAATTTATTTTTGAGTCAAAATATTCATTTTGTCCATGTTCACCAAGTCAACCCTGTCGTGGAGAAGTCTGCCCTATTGGAGGCAATTCGACCCTAAGGAAGCAATATAAATAGAGGCAACTTGACTAACTTGGAAGCACACTCACACAAGTTTGATCTAGAAAGAGAAGGAGGACAAAAAAGAGAGAGAAGTGCAGGAGAAGAAGAACTAATCCAAGAAAGAAGGAAACTCAAATTTTATGGGTATCTCTCTCACACGTGCAAAGTTTGCTAGGGTTTTTGAACTAAATCTCGGGACCGAAATTTATGAATTAATTGCAGGTCTGAAATTATGAAGCTGGGGGTCAAATTCTGGATTGAAGCTACATTTGAGGAAGTTGATCATCTACTTGAAGGAAGAGTTGACTTGGTGATTGGAGGAGGTCTTCGTCTAGGTCTAAAGGGTGTTGTATTATGTCATCTTGATTTGAATCTACTAGTGGAAGAGTTGGACTAGGTTTTTCCCTAGATAGGTGTTTTTCCTTGGCCGAGTGTCTACATCTTATGTCTCTTGTTCTTGTGATCTTCATATACATTTAATTTGGTAATTTCTTGATGAAAGACAACATAATAAATATGTAAAAGAAGCCAATATAAATCAAAAGTAATTATCAAGAAAGAGAAATCAAACCATAATACCTACATGTACTGATTTCTCAACATGGGATCAAAGATAAGGTGAAATAAGGACTAGTTTAAGATCACTTTGTTGACTATAAATTGAAGGAAGGAAAAGAAATCTTGGAAGAAAATATCACTGTCTCAATGGAAAGTTATTTGAAGATGGGATGAAATCTCATGAAATTGAAGGAAGCTGGGTTGGAAGGATCATCTACAATTTATCTAGGAGAGTCAAGGTTAAGGATTCTTGGCTTCACTTATAGGTGCAATTGATGATGACAATGCATAGATTATTGATAGAGGACCCTAAGGACACATGACATGAGAAAGTAGACAACTTCATATTATATCAAGAGAATCATCATCACATGTAGTGGATCTTGGAGACAACAATAACTATTCAGTCAAGGGCCTTGGATTTACATCATTAAAGCTAGAAAGTGGAGAAAAGCTACACCTCAACAAAATCCTCTATGTCCCAAGTTTGAAAATATTTTCCATTTCTTGTTTAGAAGATAAAGGAGATATAGTTTCTTTTGTAGATGGTAAAGTTTTGGTTTGGGGAAAGTATTTTACTTTTGAAAAGGAAAGGGTTATTGGGATTTGTGAAGGAAGATTATATAGAGTTATAACTCCATCTCCTCAAGCCCTTGTTCATATGGAAATTAGTCCCATTGAACTTTGGCATAGAATATATGGACATATTCACTACAAGATAATACCCTCTCTATGTCAAATGGTGAAGGGCATCCCAAACATCAAGGAGGACCATGAAGGAATATTCAAGGGATGTGCCTTATGAAAGAATACTAAGAAACCATTTACAAGCAGTGATACAAGATCTAAGGAGATATTGTATATCATTCATTTTGATGTATGTGGGCCCATGTCTAACAAATTTCTTGGAGGCCACCAATATTTTGTGACCTTCATTGATGATCACTCTAGAAAGACATGGATCTATCTTCTCAAGAAAAAGGATGAAGTATTTGAGAAGTCAAGGAATTTAGATCTGAAGTTGAGACCCTAACTGAAAGAAATATAAAAACTTTTAGATATGACAATGGAGGTGAATACACTTCAAAAGAACTTATAGCATATTGTAAAGAAGTAGACATTAAGAGGGAGATAATTGTTCCCTACAACCCCAGACAAAATGGAATAGCAAAAAGGAAGAATAGAACCATTGAAGAATGCATAAGGCCAACAATATACCTACAAAATAGAAGTCCTCATAGAATAATTGACAATATGACACCTAAAGAAGCATTTTTAGTGAAGAAGCCAAGTGTATAACATATCCGAATATTTGGATGTCCTACATAGATTCGTGTTCCAAAATACAAGCAAAAGAAATTAGGCTCTACAAACCTACAAACCTAGAGGAAGATGGTCCAAGTGCAGACCCAATAATAGTTGGGCAGACCCAAGGATGGGGGGAAGATCCACAGATGGTGGGTGGACCTACCCATGGTATTGTGCATGGGGTTTGCACATGGTTTTGGGCATGATGGTTTTCTTCCCATGGTATTTTGTAGATCCGGTCAAGGGAACTACAATTGTGTTCAAATCTAGGGTTAGTGGATTGGGGTTTATGAATGCATCGACATGTGTATATGTGTATTGTAACATTGAAAGGAATATAATGAAAAATCAATCTCGTAGTCTTGGTTTTGGGATCTAGGGGAAATTCTATGTGTATATTTGTTTTATGTTCTTGCCATTGTATATTATTCTATTTTAATAGTTCGTTTGTAGGTAATTTCTGTACAAGGTTAAAACCTATATAATTACCATATTACATTCTCTTTCTTCATGCACCTCTTTGCAACGTAGGAAAACTTGGGCTTATGCAGATATTCGACAAGGCTCTTGTTCAATTATCATGCAATTGAATTTCTTTACAAAGACATCTTGAATTTGTTGAATAATGTAATTAGTGTCAGTATTCATAATTATTTGTCAAAACAAAAAATTTATTGTAAAAGAAAAATATTTTTGAAGCATGGCTTTCATGCTCTTTCTAGGTCATTTCCTCCATTGAAGGCTTCTAGATTTTGTCGAGTGTCAAGAGAGTCATTGTCACATTTATTAGACCCTTCATAGGATTTTGTATCATGTAAAGAAATTTATTTTTGAGTCAAAATAGTTATTTTGTCCCTCCTCACCAAGTCAAATCTGCCCTGGAGAAGTCGACCCTATAAGAGGCAAATATACCCTATGGAAGCAATATAAATAGAGGCAAATCGACTCACTTGGAAGCACACTCACACAAGTTCGATCTACAAAGAGAAATAGGATGAAAGATAGAGCGAAGTGTAGGAGAATAAGACCTAATCCCAAAAATAAGGAAAATCAAAGTTTCTAGGCATCTCTCTCACACATGCGAAGTTTTCTAGGGGTTTTAAACTAAAGTTGGGGACAATTTTTTTTGAATTAATTGCAGGTTCGAAATTCTAAAGCTTAGTGTCAAAATTCAATTGAAGCTACATTTGAGGAAGTTGATCATCTACTTGAAGGAAGGGAAGACTTGATGATTGGAGGAGGTCTTTGTCTAGGCCTAAAAGGTGTTGGATCGTGTCATCTTGATTTGAATCTACTAGTGGAGGAGTTGGATTGGGTTTCCACCTAGATAGGGGGTTCGCCTTGGTTGAGTGTCTACATCTTGTGTCTCTTGTTCTTGTGATCTTCATATACATTTAATTTGGTAATTTCTTGATGAAAGACAAAATAATAAAGTTGTAAAGGAATCCAACTTAAATCACAAGTAATTATCAAGAGAGCGAAATCAAACCCTAATACCTACATGCATTTATGTCTCAACATTGGATTCAAGCTAAGGTGAAAGAAGGACTAGTTAAATATCACTTCATTAGCTTTCAATTGAAGGAAGGAACAACAATCTTGGAAGAAAAAATCACCCTCTCAATGGAAAGTTATTTGAAGATGGGACTCAATCTCATGAAATTATAGGAAGCTATGGTTGAAGGATCATCTACAATCTATCTAGGAGAGTCAAGGGTTAAGGATTCTTGGTTGCACTTACAAGTAGAATTGATGATGACAATGCATGGATTATTGATAGTGGAGCGCAAGTGATTTTATTTAAACTTGCATCTCGAATGCGTATGATTTGTATAAAAGCACTAGTGCACTATTGTTATAAAAGAATAAATGCTATTAATTTAAATAATGCATCGGGGTTGAAAATAATATTTTGTAGCACTAGGACGTTAGTTCTATGAAAGCAATGGTGCTTTAGGAATTACAATACAATGGGGAATTAAATGCAAACAATACTGGTTCTTGAAGAATATAACACCATGTTGCTGTCATTTTCAGAAAGGGAACCAACCATGCAAAATTTTTTCCGTAATAGTTCTTTTAGATAACATAACACACTAGTGCATGTTTATGTTATGGACATACTAGTTTTTTGTATGAGATTTACTCTTTTTTAGAAACATCAACCCGTGACAATGAAATTATTGTGGTTTTTTAAATCCGTGATTCATCGAAAAATGACAGATATCTTATAACAGTATTCATATAAATTAAATTTTGATTAATGCATTTGTATATGTTGTTTGGATTAATTTGTTATATTATCAGATTTCACAGCTCTTCATTATAATATTTAATAATCCATATATTTAATCAATGGTGTGGCATTTCATATCGACATTGGATAATGCAATATAATAAATTATAACATATTTTATTATATATCAATAAGAGGCTCTTTGTCATACAAAATGGGATAGTTATTGGTAACCCCTTGTCTTTAAATTGGGACACTATGTCCATTACATTAAACAAAATGTCTGTTTTTCACAGACAATTATTTCAAAAAATATAACAACTTGCATTGATATCCAAATAGATCATCATTTTTCGCTAGAATTGCTGTCAGTGCTCGACCTACTTCCATGACTTGGGTTATTTGAATGAATGTTTTGTTTATTACATCTGTTGTTTTCATCTTATTGATTTTGTTCCATCTGCAAACATAAAAATACAATGTAATGAGCGTATATACATTGGTGAGAATAATGAAAATTGGAATAAATAATATACATCAATGTAAATTGAATAAAAATGTACCATAGAAATTGTACACATGGTTTCAATACCAAGTCTCATGCCTTGTTGCAACAACTCTTATGTTGACGTAGTTCCATATTCTGTTTTCTGCAAGTTTTATACTCCATTATAAATCATACATTTAATATAAATGCTTTTTTTGTTCTATTAATTATAAACTCAGAGAAGTAAAACAACATACATACTTACACATTCCACAATTATTTTTGATATGCCAACATATACTCACAACCCATATTTAACCCAATGTCAATCAATTCTGCTGATCATGGCTTTTTTTTATATGTTGGAACCTATTTGAAGACATTCAAGGATGATTGTTGTAAAACTACTTAAAATATACTAAAATGAAACCTTGCCTTGTTGTAAGGAAATATTAACAATTACTCACAAATATTGATATCAATCATTTTCTTCCTTGTCATCTTGTTTTATGTGCTGAATGAATTCCATTTTGTTTTCTTTTCTGCAAGAAAATACTTGAAAATTAATATTTAATGCTAAATTATTTGTTTATATGTACAAATTCAATCATGATTACATACATTTGAAGCACATTGTTGTTGAGATGGCTCCTCTTGTGATGCAATTATGTCCATTTCTTTGACCATCTCCTTGTACACTTTTTTGGGCATTCCCACTGGCATGTTTCACACATTAGCTCATTGATCCTTTGGGATTTCACAATCTTCATGAAAAAAGTAATAAACTATTTTTATATTGATATATGAAAACTAAATATAACAAAATTGATATTAATAAATGAATAGTTTTTAGTAATATATACATATAATTCTAGAAAATCATTTTAATTAGGAATATTATGTTTTGAATCATTAGTTTTTGTGGTTGTATGTGTTTTCTATTGCAAGTCTAACATATCTCATTGACCATTGCTCTCAAAACACTTCCTATAGTTTAGATATAATTTGGTTCTTGGAATCATTGGGTTGATTTTTGTATTGTAAGTGGAAAGTACATCTATACGCTCATTCTACTATATCCCTCATAGTTTTGTAAAAAAAATTTGCTTTCATTAATCTCCAACGCCACTCCATATGAGCTAAGGACCAATTCATCATCATTTACATATTCTATAATTTTTCTTTTCTTGGAATGACATTGATCTTTTCCTTCGTTGTTGCTCCCTGTAGAACAATAAACATATATGCATTAATAGATTGTCTCAAACATGTTGTCTAATATTCTCAAGTATCTTATTAATGAAAATTAAAAAAAACTCATATTGAATAGTATTTTTCATTTACCTAATTCATCCTTTTGTAAATTTTCTATCAGGTTTTTAGCTCTTCTACACTTAGATTATAAATAATCTTATCGACCTTCTTCATTTTGTAGCTATGCATCACACACACTAACCAATACATATTAGTTAAACATATATATAGTTTAAACATATTAATTTTATAAAGAATTTAAAAATAACTTGCCTTTTCTGCTTTTTTGGATGTATATTTTTGTTACTTGACAACTTCTCATACATTTTTTTAATTTATATATACCATTCAATATATAAGCCATTGAATATATTCTATACCTAAATCAAATAAATTTCAGCTAAAAAGAGCTCTGGTAACTGGTGTGGTTATTTGAATAAACGCCCTGGTGCGTTTAATCTACTAAACACATCAAGCATTTAATTGTTCAACACTCACAGTGATTTTTTTTTTTTTTTTTTAAATAATTCTAAATTATGACGGTGCGATTTGTAACCATAAAAACACTGCCATCACTTAATGGTGCTACTTGGCAGAGGCAAGCTGGTGCGCAATATTACACTGGGTGCACCGATAAACAAACTAGATAGGGCCGACAAGATTCAGTGCAATATGTAACAATAAAAGCACCGCCAACACCGATATGTTATATAACAAAGAGCACATCGTGAAACAAACACCATTTTTTTTTTAAAACGAAAAGGATCGACAGGGTTTGCATCTAATTCAATAAGTGATTTTCCTACTTTACATGTCAAACACCCTATATATAGTAAGTACACAAAACCATTAAATCTAAAATTTTGAAAAACCCTAATTGTGAAGTGGTAGAGGTAGTTAAATTCTAAGGTAAAATTTTGCAGTCACATAAGCAAGAAAAAGCAAGGGCTTAAGGTAAGTATTGATTTTTGTTTTTGTTTTTGTTTTTCGTTTTTTGTTTTTTTTTGTTTTTTGTTTTTTGTTTTTTTGTTTTGTTTTTTTTTTGTTTTCTAAATTTTAATTGAATTTAAATAGAAACAAAGATAGTAAAAATTTTTGCTTGTAAAATCAATAGTAAATTTTTTGTTATGCAGGGTTTTTATTTTTATTTTTTTGAATAAATCTAATAGAAATTGTAAAAATTTTTAACAGTAAAATCAACAATAAATTAATAATTTTTGCTATGAAGAGTTTTGAGTGAATCACCATAGCTTTCAAATTCTAATCTTTCTGCGGTTCCAAAATATTCTGTCTCTCCACAATGCTCCTAGTATGTCTCTTGAAAATAATATTTGTTTTAATTAAACCCTAACAAAAATTGTAAATTTTTTTATTAGTAAAATCAACAATAAAATTTAAATTTTTTACTATGCAGAGTTTTGAGTGAATCACCATATCTTTCAACTTCTGATCTTTTGAATAGTTATGTTACTCAAAATATCTTTCTTGCAAATCACTCCCTTGAAATTCTAGGAAAAATGATGAAATAGTGAATAATTTTTTTTACTAATTAAAAGACTTGATGTAATTAGATTTCGAAAAATAAAATTGTGCTCATTTTTCAATTAAAAACAAAAAGAAAAAAACTTGCATATATATATATATATATATATATATATTTTTTTTTTTCACTTAACATCAATGCATTCGATATAAAATAGCACCAATGCGTTTACAAGAAAAACACACCGAAATTGTTGGGGAACCAAATTTTCTAAACACACCGACATGATAGAATTTTATTTTATATATATATATAATATATTTTTTTTTTTGAAATCCTGAAACGATGTGGTTAATATTTTAACGAACGATGTGGTTTGTATTTAAATGCATCGTGCTGTTATTGTCATAAGAGCACGAACATGCTAGAATTCATTCTTATTTTCAAAATCTCGGAAATAGGTGTGGATCGGTGCTGTTTTTATTTAAATGCTTCAATGTTGTTTTTAATAAGAGCACCGATATGATGGAATATTTGTTTATTTTTATTTTTGAAATGCTAGAAATCGGTGCAATTATTATTTTAACACCCCGGTGTGGTTATTATTGAAACACATCGGTGCGTTAGTCCTGTTAAGAGCACCAATAGGGTTTAAAAGAAATCTGAAATTTTATTTTCACATAAAATGGCATATTCATCTCAAATTATACTTTAGGACACATCCACATAAGTTACAATAGTTCATAGCATACATTTTCCATTTAAAGTTGCCTTATTCTTGAAAAATGGTTTGAAAATTATATTGAAATTCAGATTGCGGTTATATGGTTTTTGAAATTAATTTTAGATATGTACCTAAAATTTTATTTCTTTTTTTTTCTCAAATGCAGGGAGAAAATCTCATAATATCTATTAAACACACACATGGCAACACTAGAAGATGAATGATAAACAGGAGAGTACATTTATTATTAACAAAACATATACATTTATAGTACATGGTGTGATTGTTGGGTTCCACATCCCAAGGTCTCTTGGACTTCCTTAGTCTATTCTGCTTCCACACTAACCCATAGAGGATTAGGTGTCCAACATTCCCCCCCTTAATCCGAAGGGTTATGTATGAGTCCAAGAAGAGAGCTGTAATACAAAATGTGCAAAAATGCATGGCAGCACTAGGTTGAATGTGCTCTCTGAAATGTTGGTATAAAGGGTGGTGGTTTAAGGATGACCACCAACACTGAAACGCTTAGTGCAGTTCCCGAAACTCTTCCAATTCTGGCATGAAGCTCAAGTCTTCTACTAGAGGAAGTGTTCTTGATGTTTTGAAGAGGGAAACCTTCAACCATGAAAGGGAGGTCTCACCCCGCATAAAAGGGAGAATCTCAACCTGAAAAGGGAGGTCTCAACCTGTGATGGTTTAAGGATGACCAACAACTATGGAATGCTTAATGCAATTCCTGGAACTCTTCCAAAACTGGCAAGAAGATGAAGTCTTATGCTAGAGGAAGTGTCCCCAATTCTATTCCTGGAACTCTTTCAAAACTGGCAAGAAGCTGAAGTCTTCTGCTAGAGGAAGTGTCCCAAATTACCAACTGAAGGCATGCTCAGGGGCATCTTTGTCTCTGGCTACAACTCTGAATCTGGTGTGGCAGGTTGTGGCTCAGGCTCGCTTGATGTGGCTTTGAAGCTTGTAGATGACCATCATTT
Organism: Pinus tabuliformis; assembly: GCA_031772625.1. Taxonomy (NCBI): domain Eukaryota; kingdom Viridiplantae; phylum Streptophyta; class Pinopsida; order Pinales; family Pinaceae; genus Pinus; species Pinus tabuliformis. The sequence goes on from CM062809.1 coordinate 58,304,736, forward strand.
CCTCCCCTTTCAGATACAAGGTGAGATGATGGAGAAAACTCAACTGCAAGACTATTCAATACTCTTGAACAAGTTCTGACATGTGACTGAAATATCTTCTTGGCTGTTGATGCCCATTGCCAAGAAGCGATCCATCCAAGATGAATCTTTGTTCTTGCAGGAGGATTGTTTCTGAAGCATCTGTTTGAAGAATGACTAGTTTTATGACAATGCTTACATGGATGAAGACCAAAACAGTGATCTTTCAGATGGCCAACTCGGTCACAGTGTTGGCATTTCACAATTTGTTGTTGTTGCTGTGGAAGAGGGGCAGAATCTAGAACAGCTGGAGATGAACTGTCATGAAGAAATCCAGCACTCTGAAACTGGATGGGCTTTGAGTAATCTGGAATATGAAAGGACACGTCCTTGTCATATCCAAGACCAATTTTGTGCTTGTTATGGACAAGCTCTTCCCAAGGTCTGATGACCGACTTGGGAAGTGCAGACTGAATTTCTGCTTGTGCATGCACAACTGCTGCTTTATTGGGTACTCGATTTGAATCAATTTGTTTCTCATGGGAGTCTATTTCAATGTTCTGAACAGAAACAAGTTCAGAATGATGACTCCTCTGCTGTAATTCTTCCTGTTGCAGTTGAGATTCAAGCTGCAAAAAATCAATCTGTTCTTGTGCATATTGTAGACAGGTCTGCATTTCAAAGAGAGAGTCTTTGTTGATTTCGACTATGTTTTCGACACTAGAATGTATTAGTGTATTCAGTAACTCTAATACTCCATAAAGTCTTCCCATTTTGTCAACAAATCAAATTCTGTAAATGTGGAGTGTCAGCTTCAATTAAAAAATACACTTATTTAACTTATTTTCAAAGATATTAGAAGTTGCTCCAATTTCGATTTGCACCAAGTTTTGGCTGAATGGTGAAATCATACAACTTTTGGAATAAGGGGATAACTTCTATATACTTTAATACTCTACGGGAACTTCAACACTGAACACAAAAACCATAATGAGTTTTAAATACAATGCCACAACTGGGGCAGCAGCAACTGCAAACTTGCTTGGATCCTTCAAATACTCCTTCACTTTCTCGGCCAGTGGAAAAGAATAGTCAAGTTCAATAGCAACTGCTAATACATTCTTGTAACCGTTGATGATAGCATGTGGAACAGCTGCAATTGTGGGATAACTGATCGCCAGAGAAAGAGCTGTCACACTAGAAATACCAGCAGCAAATTTCTCTATTAAATCATCCTCTGTGAGATCAAGAACTTCAGGATCAAATACCGATCCATTGTTGTATACAGACTGCACAATCAATCCATAGGAAAATGGCCGAATGCCAAGCTTTGCCAGCAAAACTGCCTCGGAAGAACCAACCTTGTCTCCTTTCTTAATAAGCTCCATGGGTGTTATAATTTCAACAGTACCTTTGTTAAGAGTTCACTGCACCACCAGTGTAGCTCGAATTCGTTGATACAAACGCCCAGAAAAATAATGGAGGCACAACCTCTTCCCCCGGTCTAGCTAATAACTCCTCTCAAGAATTTTGGACGTAAGCAGATACTGTAGACTTATCTAGGGCTGAGAAAATGCAAATGCACCACCGTTTCCTCTGGCTCGCAAATTCTAGCACTCCACACAAACTGGAAACTACAAACTAGATCATTTGAAAGACAGAGCATAAATTTGGTGTCACTGAATCGTTCAGATACATTTTAATCTGAGATCAAAGACTCACCTAAATTTATAGGTGTAGAAGATCATGCAAAGCATAAGTGCTTAAATTATGAAAGCCAACCCAGATACGGCTGCCAGCTAATATCAAAGACCACATTACTCTATGATGCTACTAGGACTTTGCTACAAGTAAATACAAAACACAACTACTGCTGCAGGATTATACAAGTAGATGTAAAAAACCTAGAGATGATATTTGCCTCTAGCTCGATTGAAGCGAATCATAAAGTTGGGTAGAGACGTTCGTCAAGTAACTTGATGAGAGTGATTATGAGGTCAATACTTAATTCGATGAATCCAGGGTGATACAACATAAATTATCTGCTCTAATTGCAATTACAAAGCGCCATGGAAACTTCGAAAAGCATAGAATTTAATCAAGTTGTGTATTTACCGCGTTAAAGACGACAAAACAAGGGCAAATAAGTCGGTGTAAAGCTAAAACCCTTACAGCTGTTCAATCACACCAATTCAGAGTGCTTCACTGATCTCACGCATAGGCCACGAGCGTATCAACTGAGGACTCTTTTACCACAAGTTTCATCACCACCATAGGAATTGACTTTAAGATCAGGATATTTGAGCTTGATGGGAAGCGGATTAAATTACAGATCTGGGACACTGCTGGTCAAGAGCGTTTCCCGGACGATTACAACAACATACTATCAGAATGCTATGGGTATTCTTCTGGTGTATGATGTCACAGATGAATCATCATTTAACAACATTCAGAACTGGATAAAGAATATTGAGCAGCATGCCTCTGATAATGTGAACAAAATACTGGTTGGCAACAAGGCTGATATGGATCAGAGTAAGAGAGTTGTCTCAACTGAACGCGGTCAAGCACTTGCAGATGAGTATGGCATTAAATTTTTTTAAACCAGTGCCAAAACAAACATTAATGTGGAGCAGGCCTTCTTTTCAATTGCAAAAGATATTAGGAAGAGATCCCATTCGCCCGCCCAGTGCCGCAGTTCCCTGTGGTGAAAAAACGGAAACTTTTGCCTACCTTTCTGCAGATGAAGGAAACCCTAGCTCATCAACACATTCCTCCATGGCTGCCCACGTTCCCAGATTCGCACACTTATAAGAGCACTCCTATGTGGAACGCACGGAAAACGGATCCTCAAGTCGAGCAGGCCAGGCAACGGCGGAAGGCCAAGCGGTCGCTGGTGAGTTTGCAGGGAGAAGAATAATGGAAGTTCTGACACACAAGAAGGTGGCAGGAGGGCATAATAGGGAGTTATAAAGCAGAGGGAAGCCAAAAATGGCACTGGAGAAATGACAGAGGTTGCAACTAGAATTTCGTTGAGAAAATATTCATAAAATGCAGAACCGATGGCATAAATGACCTACACAGAAAGGCCATAAAATAAATGGCTCAAATATCAGCAGGGCAGGATATCACCCACTCTGATACCATGTTAAAAACACACATGGCAGCAACATAAGATGAATGATAAATAGGAGAGTACATTTATTATTAACAAAACATATACATTTATAGTACATGGTGTGACCATTGGGTTCCACATCCCAAGGTCTCTTGGACTTCCTTAGTCTATTCCGCTTCCACACTAACCCATAGAGGATTAGGTGTCCAACAATATCAAATGGCCAATTCTTCAAATTCTAGCTCATTCCATATTGCTGATCAAAGTCTTTCGTGGATTTCTCCCTTTCCATCTCGAGTAAGTTCATATGTTATTTATATTTTAATTATCTAATTGATTTTTTTTTAATCCATGTTAATTTGAATAAAAATGTATCAAAATTTGCAAGATCCTGATTTAGAATTGAGTTCAGATGCATAAAATATTCCTCCATTTCAAAAACGTCGCAAAATTGTATTAGGAGTAGCATAACGCAAGCAATTGGTAGATGAAAATGGACAACCACTTCACCCTGCCAATTGGAAAATGACATCTTCCAACCGCAATCCTGGGTCATTGATGGTAATAATTGTTTGGTATAATGTAATTTCAACAAACCAATTGCATTGACATGTTACTAATATCTTTTTTTTCTAAGGCAAGAGTGGATCCTTCTATTTAATTAAAAAAAGAAATATTGTACAAAGACGACCGTGGCTGTGAGGCCCACCAATACGATAGGCCAACCCCAGTACAAGGTCACAAAATGACAAATCATAACCAAGGATGCGGGCCCTCCAAAACAAACCTGTAGTTCAAAACTGACTGTTGGATCATGAACTGATGATCCAATGGATTAGAAAGATATCGGGTGGCCAACAAGCACACCTTTTAACAAATGAATCGGACCCGATAAACCTAATAGACCAGAATCTATAATATTATCGGGTTCGTTTATGGCTTAACCTTAGATCACTTTAACCCTCCGAAATCCACCATTTGCGCATGATCCCAGAGAGGTCTTGTGAACAACTCAAAACATAACCCCTGATGTGGACCCACCAACTTGCACGCAAAATCCTGGCCATAGATTATCCTCGCTTGATCCAACGGTTACGGATCATATCGTGCGGGCTAAGAGCACCGATAGTTAGCGCACGATGAAGGTGGTAATTCCACCCCACCCCTAGCCACGTGTCGCGTGGTGAGTGGAATCGCTCCCAAATGAGAAAAACCACTTCCTGCTTGATGAGCTTGCGAAATATCGGAAACCACTGCAAGGGCAGTAAAGCTGTTCACCGGAATAAAAGTTGGGGTTTTGCGGTTATCGAGAAAATCCGGGTTCCGGCTCATGGGGCAAAGGGAGATGAAGATCCCTCTATCCAGCTGGCCCCCTGAGACATCTGGATTGCCATTACTCGCGTTAATGAGGCCGCCAAAGACCTGCCACCTAAAAGGGATCACACTTATGTCAAAACACTTCATGATGAAACCAGAATAACTGAACCCCGTTACTGTGGCTTTGTGTTAGAAAATACAGTCTCTTGGTTTTCCTGATGCTGCTGTCGGTTGTTAAGGGCTCTGGATGAACATCCCTCCTTCAACCTTTCATCTGTTATCTCCTCCCACTAGCCACAGAGATCGATATGCTTATTTCGTACCCCCTCATTGGCAAGCCAGTCAGCCACTTTGTTGGCTTCCCTACGAACATGCACCAACCTAAGGGTTCTCAATATTCTTAGGTGTGCTTGGATTCTTTGGTAGACTTGTGGAAGCCACCAATGTTCTGAGATTTTCTCAGGAGCAATGCCAACATTTATCCTTTTTACTGAGTTAATGACTAGTTCTGAATCAGCCTCAATGATGACATTTTGAATGTTGTACTTGAGCAGTATTTCCAGGCATGATTCCATCGCCATGAGCTCAGCCATATTGTTAGTAGCTTTGCCAAGATAACTGTGGAAGATGACCTGTATGTTTCCTTCCTCATCCCTCAGAACCCCTCCATAACCTGCTTCTCCCGGATTCCCTTTTGAAGCCCCGTCTATGTTGAATTTTAAAAAACCATGAGAAGGGGGTTGCTAAGAAGACTTTTCTGTTGAGGTTTTCTTGATAATCTGCATAGAACCCTGAGGGGGAATAACCTTGAGCTCTAATTTCTTCAATATTCTTGCCTCTCTTTGTTCAATAGGTTTACCTGTAGCTTCTCCTCCCAGGATATGTACAGTTTCTTTGAGTTGTTTAAGGACCAGTTTGAGGATGTTACTCACCGGACTCACTTTCTCCTTGAAAATCCTATTGTTACACTCCTTCCAGACATTCCAGATTAAGAATCCTGGGGTCAGCATCCAGGCAGAGTTTATGATCTCATTATTCGAGAAATTTTTCCTCCAGTTCTTCAAAGTGGTGATGATGTCATTAGCATCTCTGTCTGTCTACTCAAAGACTTCTCCAACCCAATTCCAAAGAGTTGTGGTGAAAGTGCATCTATTCAAGAGATTATTTGTAGTTTCTTCCTATTGTCTACATAAGTGACATCTTGAGGGGCTAACAAACCTCTTTTTTCTTAGGTTATCCCAAGTCAGAATCTTGCCCTGTTGAACTAGCCACTTGAACAATTTTAATTTCATCCAATGAGGATTTTCCTAGATTTCTTTCCATGTCTTATCAATGTTAGGATGGTTTAGCCCTGCATCTATTTTTTTGGCTTCCTTAAGGTTGAAGAGACCTGTCTTGTTCTTTCCCCATCTTAGTTGATCATTCAAATTTGAGTTCAAGATTTGTCTCTTGTCTAAAAGACCTTGAAGGGCTGTAGCTTGAGTATGCAACATGCCCATTCCACTATAATCTGGAAGTTTCCAAGTTCTCCATTTCTTATCATTCCTTGCTTGGTCCCAATAGTCACTTACCCACTTTAGTCCTTTGCTGATGGTATCAGTGTGAATGTTTGCTAATTCTTCGCTTCGGAGATTTTCCTCCTGCTGCAAATTGTCCTCCCAAAACCAAGCCAGGTTCCCATTTCTGATCTCCTAGAAACTATGGTTTTGGACTAGGGCTCTATTCTCCCATGCCCTATTCCAAATTACATAACCTTTTACTTGTCCTGTCATTCTGATTAGATTTTCCTCCTGCCATTCACTAGCATATTTGTTCTTCCAGAGTTTTGCCCAAGGGGCTTGAATTTCTTTCAGCCATCTCCACCATATTTTGGCACCAAGAACTCCTTTTATAATTCCTGGGTCATGAAGACCCAAGCCACCATGGGACTTAGGTTTTCATACTCTGTCCCATGCCACAAGGGCCCATTTCTTCTTTTCTTCACCTTTCCCCCATAAAAAGTCTCTCTGAATGTTTCTTATATTGGTCAATACACCAGCTAGTGCTGGAATGGCAGATAACATATAGATAGGGATACTTTGTAGGACAGCCTTAGTGAGAACTAGTCTCCCTGCTAGATTTAGTACTCTGTTTGTCCATTTGCTGATATTATCCTTTAGCTTATTAATAACAGGCTCCTAGATATCCTTGTAAAGCGATTTGTCAATAAGAGGAACTCCCAGGTACTTCACAGGTAGTGTCTCCCTTTGAAAGCCTAAAATTCTGGAAAGATTTCTTTGAATTGAGATATCTATATTGAAAAAGAAGATTTTTGATTTAGTGAGACTTACCTCAGTGCCTGCTGCCCTAGAAAACTCACTTAGAATCTGTTTGAATGCTTTGGCTTCCTTAAAAGTGGGAGTGCCGTGAAGCATAGTGTCATCCAGAAATTGCTGATGTGTCACCGTGTCCCCACCATGAGTGAGTCTTAGTCCCTAAATTCTACCTTCCTCCTTAGCAGCTCTGATAGCTCTTCCTAACCCTTCCATCATTAGAATGAAGAGGAAAGGAGAAAGAGGATCTCCTTGCCTTAGACCTCTAGAAGTCTTGAAGGTTTTGGAAGGAGCGCCATTGAGAAGAATTGAACAACTAGCTGTGGTAACTAGCGCCATAGCCCATTTTATCCAGTTATAGTCAAAGCCATAGGATTTTAAAATTGCTCTCATATATGACCAACTAAGTTTGTCATAGGCCTTTGCTATGTATAGCTGCATTATCATTCTAGCCTATTTGTTGGTAATGAGTGAATGAACCGTTTTGATGTGTTTGTATTATATTATCTAGAATTTGTCTTCCTTCCACATATCTTGTTTGTTCCTCTGACACTAGGGTTGGGAGAAGAGGTTTGAGACGATTGGCAATGACTTTGGATATAATTTTGTAGATCACATTGCATAATGCTATAGGTCGAAATCTATCTGGAGAGGTGGCCTTCTCCTGTTTGGGGATTAAGGCTATGAAAGATTCATTGAGCACTTTTAAGACTTTCTTAAATCTTCGAGATTCTTCCACAACCTCCAGGATGTCCTGTTTCACTATCTTCCAACAAGCTTTGAAAAAGTCCACATTGAAGCCATCCAGTCCTGGTGCTTTCCCATTTTGCATCTCTTTCATTGCTTCCTCAATTTCTTCCACTGTTACTGGTCTATTGAGATTGAAATTATCTTCTCTGGTGACCAATTTAGGGATGTACTGAGTGAATTTTTCTGTAAAATGGTATCTATCTTCCGAGGTTTCCTCAACAATTTTCTGAAAATGTTGGAGTAGAACTTTCTCCATCTCTTCATGAGTGTTTCTCTCTACACCATGCTGATCTGTAAGTTTCACAATTCTATTGTTGTTTTGGTGAGCTATGGTGGATCTGTGAAAGAATTTGGTGTTTCTCTCCCCTTATTTGATCCATTGTACTTTGGATTTCTGTCTCCAGAGTATTTCCTCTTGAAGGCATCTGTTGTCCCACTCTTGCTGGAGTAACTCTGCCATCTCTTTCCTTTCATCTGTGTATCCTTCTATGATAAGAATCTGGTTTATTTCCTTTAGTTTCTTTTCCACCTCTCCTTTAGCTTTGAAGATGTTACCAAATTCCTTTTTGTTCCACTCTTTGAGTCTGCCTTTAATGTGTTTGAGCCTGCAGTGAAGCAGGAACATCTTTGAACCTTGAAGGTGAAGATCTTCCTTCCACCATTGTTCAATATTAGTGAGGAAATTTGAATGTGTGAGCCAATCATTCTCAAACCTAAAGGGGGTGTTCCTTGGTTTGCCAAAAAAGGAGGCTTCTAATTGGATAGGCCAGTGATCTGAACCCCCAAAAGGTAAAATGAGTGCAGTAATGCTGCTTCCCCTGAGAAGAAGTTCCTCTGAAATGATAAATCTGTCCAATTTTGAGGCCACTTGGGTAGGGCCTCCTCTTTTGTTGTTCCAAGTGAAGATTCCATTGCTTGTTTCCATATCAACCAATTTCATATTGGTGATGAAGTTCTAGAAGGCAATTGAATCTCTCCCAAGTATTATAGTTCCTCCTTTCTTCTCCTTGAGTGATTTTGCTATGTTAAAATCACCTCCAAGAATCCATGGTAGAGCTAGGTCTCTCTTTTTCATGTCCTTCAGTGTTGTGAGGAGCCAAAGTTTGTCCTCCATTGGTTGTGGACCCTAGACATTGGTGATCATGTAACATTTCCTGTCTCCCACCAGTTGGAAAATCAGAGAAAGGTGATGTCTGGATGCCTCCGCATCAATCACACCAAATTTCTGTGGATCCCAGAGAGTGAGAATACCACCAACAGATTTATTTGCCTTAACTTCAAGGTATTCATATCTATTTACCCATTTGCTATGTTTTTCACGGATCTTCTCCACTGAGCATTTTGTTTCCTGTATGAATACTATGTCAGGTTTTTCCTCTCTAATCCTTTTACCAAGATTCCTCTGTTTTCTTCTGCTCCCTAGTCCTCTAATGTTCCAGGTTGTGATTTTCATTGAGGTGGGGTTATAAAGGAGTAACTAGAAAGGTCTTTCATCCTTCCTGAATCAATCATGAGCTTGCCACACTCCAGTAGTAATTCCTTCTGTCTTTTTCTACCCCTCCTTTTGCCTGGATTCTTTGTTAATTTTTCGGTTATTAATCCTATTGAGGAGGTTCCTTTGTTTTCCTGGTTGTCATGTCCTCTTTTGACTCCTACATCTGTTTGATGTGCTTTGTTAAGGAATATCTGTTGGAATTTATCCACATCCTCCTGCGGGATGGAGTTTATTCCCAGGTTTCCGCCCTATTCTAGAAACTTTTCCAGCTTTAGGTTCTCCCTTTCCAAGATCTCCTGCAAATCTTGATCCTCCGTACCACTTTCACTTTGAGTCATTTGCTGATCTTTTTCTACTTCCATGGTATTCAAAGAGTCCATCGTGTGTTCATTTTGTTCCTGAATGTGCTCCATGCTGGTCTCTTTTTCTTTCCCCCTTGCTGTCTGATTCTCTATACTCTCTTTATCCCCTTCCTCAACTTCTTTTTCTCATAAGATCTCAAAGTTGTTGTAACTTTTTGTTTTATTAGTCACACTGGGGCTCTTTTGTGTCTTCCTTCCTCCCCCTTTTCCTTTCCCTCCTACTTTAGTGCATCCTGTCTGGTCTTTTCCTTTGTTGGGATTTAGGTTTTCCTCCCTTCGATTGAGTGGACAATCTCTAGATAGATGCCCATGCTCATGACATTGGTGACATCTGAACGTGATATGTTCATAGTCAACTGCTTGAACCCATTCCTCATCATATACTTCTAGATTGACTTCATCTGGAAGGGCTCCAGATAGGTCCATCTCCACACATATGTGGGAATAGGATGTATATTTTCCCCTTAGAGTTGCCTCTGAAATATTTAAGAAATGACCTAATTTATTGCCTATAGCTTTTAAAGACTCTGGCATCCAATAATCTAAAGGTAAGGAGTATGGTCGAATCCATACTAGTACTGAAGTGAAGGTTTCTCTTTCAGGCACAAATTTCATCGTCCATGGCCTCATATAGAGCCCAACACTTGCAAAGAAGTATGGCCCTCCTTCAAAGATTCTGTCTCTGTCTTCCATGTTCGTAAACACCACAGTGAAAAAACATTTGGATCCAAGATGAATATTTAACTCCCCCTTTGGTTTCCAGCTGTATTTTATCCAGGTGTACAATGCTTTCTCTGATGGCCAGATTCCCATAAATTTACATATGATGGTATAGTTAGCCATGTGATCTCTGTGTGCTTACAGAGCTGGATCGTTCAGAATAACCCGAGGTTTAGTTGTGGTCTTGGGTTTACAAGGCCCCATCTTAGCTCTATTCTCTGACCCTTGACCTCTGTCTTCCACTTTTTCCTCCCGACAATCTTCTTCATGGGCCCCTTGATCTACATTGTTTTCGCTACCTTCCGCTTTCTGAGTTTCTGTGTCTGTGTCTTTTGCCTTGACCTCCCAAGGCTTTGGAGGTTTATTCTTTTTCCCTCCTCTTTCTCTGTCTGCTACCATATAACTGTAGGAGGGAGTGGAGCTCCCTCCTCCCCGTGTCTCCATGGATGCTTGGTACTCTCTGCCACTAGTTTTGTTAAACCCTAGAACCAGAGCTCCGTGTATTTGCTCTTTCCTTTTGCATCATTCAATCTCACATGCTACTAATATCATTGATGTACTAATGTTATTTTTTTTTTCTTTAAATTAGGATTCTAGTGATGATGAGCGACCCACCTACCATTTTACGGTGCACCCCACTACAACGTCAAATCAATAGAAGTTTGCATTAAGAGCATGACTTGGAGAGGAAGCATACAAAGAGTGGTTGAATCAACCACCTATTCAATTCCCACAACTTCTAGATTCACGAATTAGGAATGACTACAACAATACTAGTTCTTCATCACAAGTTGGCAATGGAGGAAATCAAATAGAGGTTGGTATGGATGATTACTTACCGAATATGACTACCATGGAGGCAATGTTGTTAGATGAAGTCCATAACAATGAGCTTGGGTATGATGCTCATATCTCTGATATCTTATTCGAAATATTGAAATCTGCTTCCACCACCCCTCTTTAGACCTAGTGGCAAGTCAAAGTCTTCTCAGTTGGGGACAACACTGTTATTGTACAACTTGAAAGCAAAGTTTGGCATGTCGAGTACATGTTTCTCAGTAATATTGAGGTATTTCACTTGCATGATTGATCAAGTCCCTTATATTTTGAGAATTCTTGTCACACAATCAACATTAAAAATGGCCTGTTTTATGAATGTTAAATATTGACATTGTACAATTATATTCCCCACTAAATGCATGTTATTGAATAATAAGGTTCTTCCGAGTGATAATGCCTTGCTGGGTAGATGCAAAGAGAAAAAGAAGTTGTTGAAAATGTTGGGCGTTGAGGACATATCTTATCATGCATGTTTGAATGATTATATTCTATATAGAGGACAATATGTAGACAAAGAGATATGTCTGAAATATGGGCATGATAGGTACCGTATATAAAAAAAACTGGGCAAATCACATGGTCCTCCTCATAATATATTAAGGAACATGCATATAATCCCAAGGATCCAAAGGCTCTTTCATTGAAAAGAATTACTATGTTGTAGGAATGGCATGTCTCACACAAAAGTGAGTCAGGAGTTATGCAAATCCCAACAAATTCAATAGCCATGAAGCATATAAAGGATACATGGCCTGAAAAATTCAAGGATGAAATACGAAGTCTACGACTCAATATGGATGGAATCAACCCATATTCCCTCCAAAACACCAACTATTATGTTTGGCCTGTAGTAGTGATTAATAACAATATTCCCCCCATGTTTGTCCATGAAGAATGAACATCTTCTGTTGGCTCTCATAGTCCACGATAGAAAAAAAGTGAAGAATATGGAAGTCTACTTACAACCATTGGTAGATGCATTAAAGGAATTATGGGAAGGGATACATGTGTACGATGTATCAATACCCATTGCAACGAAGAGTAATTTTACATTGTATGGCATATGTGCTTACACCATACATAATTTTCCAGGTTTAGGAGTTTGCTTTGGTAAATTACATTTTTATTGATTTGTTTATATACATAACAATATTGTTTCACATATTAATTTAATCCGCTGTAATTGTTCGATCTTCATGATCGCTAATGTGCCTTGTACACAATAATTTTGCAGGTCTTGTAACAAAAGGGTATAATTTATGTACATGTTGTGGACCTTCTCTAAAGGCTAGGTGGTCCAACCACCTACAAAAAGTAGTGTATGATTGCTCCAGGGTATTCCTCTCAGAAGAACACCCTTACAAAAGAGCAACATCCGCTTTCAATGGTAAACTAGAGAGAACCAAAAGAATTGCAATACTGACACCATCTGAATGGCTTAAAGCATATGAGAGAGAGAAGGAGAAGGAGTTTGCAGAAATGTTCGATTCAAATGGGGAGCTTATGTTTGATGATCCAAAATTCTTCAAAATCTATATTGAGAAAATTCCCATTGGGATGAAAAAGAAATCTGTGTTTTATGAGCTCCTTTATTGGAGCATCTCAAGCTTTCCCACTTACTAGATCCCATGCATATATTTACAAATGTCCCATCTTCTTTATGGAGGCACATATCATCGAAAAAAATGACACATTGGTTGTTAGGAGAGATCATATTTCTTCGAAAACTAAAAATAAAGATTGACAAAGACAAGAAACTAGAGGAGAGGCTGGACCCTTCTGGTCTTTCAAAGAAGGTGATGTCCCATGGATTTTAAAAAAAGATTATATTTCTTTGGCAAGGGAAGTTATAATGAGTGTGAGGATGCCTTCATTATATGGGTCTTCACTACGACACTGCTTCACTCTGGAAGACTGTTTGTCGAGGTGGAAATTGCATGACCATTTGAACCTTCTAAGACTACGTCTGTCAAAAGCATTATTTTATTATTTTTATGTAATGAGATATTTTATAATTAATTTTTGTATAATGTACTACTTAATGTGTAGTGTCATTATCCTTTGCTTGTGCGTGGGTGTGTGAACCATGACTTCCCCAAGATCTACGAGGTGCCATATCTAAATTATCTGCATTTGTACATTGGATCACATCAAAGGAGATTCATAAGGATAACATTCCACGATGGTGTCAATAGATAACTAAGATTGTTTGTATGTTTGAGAAGGAATTGCTGACGAGTTTCATAGACTTGCACATTCATCTTCTAGATGAGATTGAATTAGTTGGGGTAGTTTCTTGTTGTTGAATATTCTTCTTAGAGAGGTACATGAATAATTTGAAAGGTTTTGTTCGACAAGGGAAAAACCCGAGGGGTCTTTGGTAGAGAAACATATATCGTATGAGTGTTTCTATTATGCCAGTGAGTACATCAAGCAGATCGACAACACACTAGTTGCGGCAATTTGGGATGAGGAAAGGGATGAAGACAAAAGAGAAGGGTATATTCTCCAAACAAATGGAAAGAGGAACATGATAAAGACTAAGTGACTTATCATTTGTCAAATTTCTACATAGTAACTATTCACAGTGAACTTCATATTAATGCATATTTTGATCTCATACGTACTATATATGTTGGTTTGATTTCATCAGCGAATTCAAAAATTGAATCCAGCAACACAACCATGGGTTGCATTGTATGAGCAGAAGAGGAGGAAATGGGACAGTGACAAGAAATAATTAAAACAATTAAATGGTAGAAGTGTGCCTTATCTTTATCATTTAAAATAAAATATGCCAATGACATGCCCTAAATGTTGGGTTGTTAATCAAGTCAGAGAGAAATATGGTGCATCTGTTCATTACTTGCATGCTAAAGAGGATGCACTAAATATAGGGATTGGGTGCAACAACTTGGTAATAATCTCTTTCTGTACATTTTTAACTTCATAATGCACCTTTGAATTGTAACATCTATATTTTATATTTTTAATTATGTTCGGGTTATTAGACACATGACACTGTGATTTTTTCACTTTTTTTATAGGTTCCCATCTATGTTGGCATATGGACATCATTTTTTCACAGAGGATGTCGATGATGGATGCATGACACAAGACTGTGGAGTGGAATTCGAGTTTGACCAATCTAGTTGTGCTAACCATCGTGTAACCACCACAATAAAAACATAATACAAGGGATGTTAGGTTACATCGGAAAGATACAAGACATCATTCAAGTGGACTTCTCTTCATTCCAATATGTTATTTTTAGGTGTAAGTGGTGGGGAACATTTGATCGAAATAATGTAGAGGAAGATCACAATAGTGGGTTGATATCTATCAAGTCTAGAAAGATGTGGCATGAAGCTAGGGAGCCTTATGTTTTCCCCAAACACTGCAACTAGGTGGTTTTTACCCAAATGTGTTGGATAGGGATTGGTGGTTCGTATTAATACACGACCCTAGATCAAAACATATTTTTGAGAACAACAATGTTATTGTGCCAAGCGAGGAAGTTAATCGGGGTGATGACAACATAGAGTGATATCTACTTGTGTTATTTCATCATTTATACTAATGTTGTATGCTTTTGTTTTCTTTATTTCACTAATTATATTGTTCTTTTATTCGTCTTGTTGGCATATTATACAATTGGTAAGATTCATAAGCATTTTTAAACCTTTTTTTTGTAGTGGAAACATTTTTAAACTTAAAATTAAGTATTTCCAATTGTGTAATCTATAATTTAAAAATTAAAATTTTAACATATTTGTTTAAGTGTTTAAATCTAATTTACAATAGACTTCTTCTATATGCTTTGGATAGACATTAGGATGGATCAACAAATTTTAATTCTAAGCATGAGTTATCAATTTATAACTATATTTTATTAAGATATCAAGATAAATATACTCATATTATCTCCTTTCTCAAAGGACTTTGTGAGTATCAATCTAAAATAACTCAAAAAGTGATAGAAAATGGAGAAGGAAAATCATATTTGTGTTATATATGTGTACTAAAAGGGCTTAACACAACCATTGTCAAAGTTTTTCAATATAGTAAAATAACCTCCCTTATTTTCACTATGCAATGTATCCCCATAAATATAAATGCAATTTAAAACATGGTATAAAATATCTATGATAATAAGGATTCAAGGTCACAGTCCTAATCAAATAGGAAAATGAGAAGAATATAACCATAATGAGAAAATAGGGAATTTGGAAACAACATTGAAGATTTAATCTAGATTTAGATACTTATTGGTTTACTAATGAGTTGACATGTTTTTTCTTCTTGTTTATTTCAAAATCAATATAAGTCATGTAGTGATAAATCTATGGGGGCTTTAGCAATGAAAAATGTGTGTATTAATATGTAATATTAAATTCTTGACACGAGAGGTAAAGTCATGTTTATTATATTTAAATTCTAGTTCTTGAAACATTATGTAAACTAAAAGGAGGTCTTATTCATGTATAAAATGTTGATTACATCTTTTTATGGACCATAAGAGAAACAAATGGCCTTACATGGATGCATCAGAGGTTTTGTCTTCCTGGATAATGGAAGAGTTTTGGATTTTCTTTTCAATGGTAATTATAAATACAAGTTGAATTAATATATATTTTAAGGCTAAGAATTAAATGATAAATAATGTGATGGTGATTAAGAGGCATTTGTTTGACTTTCTAATGAAACTTGGTGATGCATTTTTTATTTCCTATTTAGATTATGTAAAATAAATATTTTTATTTTTTAATGTATTTATAAGTAAATTATTTAAAATAGACATGTCTGTATATTGTGAACATGATCTAATATTAGTTAGAAGAAATGCGAAAACGTGAATTTTAGTGACTATCTTGTGATAAGTATGTGGAAAAAATAATATTTCTTTAGTTGTTCATTAAGAAATAATCAAATATATTATTTTTCAAAAAGATAAATCTAATATAGTATGATATTTGTATTATTTAACTCATATTTATTATTAAAAAAAGATAACTTTAAACCACAATAATAAATAAAGAACCAAAATAGAACCAAAATGATGTACATGTCAAAAGATTTAATCTCTTTTAGTGATTGATAAATCTGTGATTAAGATAGATCTATCGTGGTTTTCTATATCTATATATAGATCAACCATAGTGTAATTTTTCATTCTTTAAATTGTATTTTTGAATAATTTATTATTATTATTATTTTATATTAAAATTGAATGAGTTACGCATTTTCGTCTTATTAAGAACTAACTAAAATATTTTACCTTTGATTATTTTTTCCTTGTGAGTATTGAAATATTATACTAATTAGGTTAGAATGAATATGAATGAAATATATAAGATATAGCAAAATATTTATTGTAATTTTACAATTATAGTTTCAACCATACTAAACTTTGCAATTTATAAAAAAATCTTTGCATTTTTTTTTAAAGTAAGTCGCTTTGCATATAATTTCAAATATAAAATTTTGATATAAGTTCACCAATACATAATCTATAATAAATATTATTTCATAAAAATAAACATCTTGATGATAACCTCTAACAAACATAAATATCATCTAAGATACACATTCAAATCCACTACCATCATCTAATTATATACACCTCTAGTACATATAAACATCGTTAGCTAACACACAAATCTAATAATCTAACAGAGCATCATCATCGTGATCACATCTAACGAAACACAAGCATTGTAATCTAACATTATCACCACACACATCCTCAAATTAATATGCATCTCATGTCAAATAACTGCTATCACATAAACATCTATCTACAAGCACATTAAATGAACATATCTAACATGACCTAAGAATATACAAATCAACACCAACATGTAAATTAAGTACATAAACATGAAAAAAAAAATGCACAATATATATATATATATATATATATATATAGACACACACACAAACAAGTCAAACAACTACATCAAGCAAAATAACTGGTATCAAATATTTGATAGAACAGACGTAGTAGTGGCAACCTGATCTGAAATAGAAAATGATGGATGGTCAAGTACGGCCTCAATAATCGAACTATCAGGTGGAGGAGAAGGTGACTGGTCTTCTCTCTCAAGAGAAACATGAGGCACGTTCGCCAATAATAGGACGTGATCATCAGGCGAATGATGAGGAGGTGTACTACTAGAAGTATCACCAACACCATGACCATGATTTGATGGGGTAGTACTACCAGAAGCATGATCGCCACACTCATCATCATGATTCAACAGGATAAAATTGCATGAAGACTCATGTGATGCATCTGTTGCATGCCCTGCATCCCTCCTCACTGCTAGTAGCCTGGTAGCTCTGATGATATGACACATAATAGTCATCATATCGCACATACAGTCCCTCAAGATCTCTAGGAGCCTAGGATATTCCCTTATGTCTCGAGCCCTTGCAGGGTGGACTCCCTCCTCAACCAAAAGTATAGACATTCGGTTTCAATAGCCCATCCTAAATTAGAGACCAACCCTATGGGCCCGGATGCCCGCACCCCTCTACATCTGAGGATGTGCCTCACCCTTTTGGGCCTTGCCCATCTCTACATCTCATCCCTCCGGTGGGGGAGGAGGCATATCCCAAAGGAATGTGCCGATGTATACAAAATATATAGTACAAAACAATAATTAGATAATTTCATTAAACAATTTAATAAAACAAGTTAAATAACGTGTTAGAATAAATTTTATTCTAAATAGTTAAGGTAATAAAATGAAACTATATTAATTTAAAGAAAACAATAATATTACCTCTATCATCTACAGGCTCATCCTCATTGGCCAGTAGCGCCAATGATTGGGAAGAAATCCTGGCCAAAGACTCCAACAGGCCCCTCTTGGGCATCATTTGGCCCCACATACGTATCTACACCTCAGTGATCGGCCTAGCAAGGTGACGATCAAATGTAGGCATCGTCTCTGGAAACCTCTCAAAAAATAAATAAAAAATCTCTGAAGTGAAAGGGAAGTTCGTCCTCCCATGTATCATCGCACGACATCTATCTAAAGCCCTACAAAACTACCTCCAAAAAATGGCAGACCATCTGATACATCGTGGCACCTGCATCAAAGAATCGACATAAAACAAAAGAGGGAAACTAATGCACTTCCCATCACTAGTATAATGTGCAATGGTGGTCACTAATGACATGCATCTAACCTCCTGTGCATGTAACCCAAAAATCTGCTGGACGGACTACATGAGCCACAACATATCTCTGAGAGTAGACAAGTTGATTCTGTACTGCAACCCCATGTGGGACATCAAGGAACTGAGGAAAATCCTCCCCTCTTGGATAAGCTAGTGATAAAATACATGTCCTCCTCAGAGGGCCTATACGACATCTCAAGACTATTACATAAATATTGTTGGTGGAAATTCCACATACAAATCAACTTTGCCAACATTCCAGAGTGCGCCTTCAGGGATGTAGCCTCCTAATAGTAATTAAGGAGGCCTACATTCTTAAAGAGCACTTGGGCCGCTGTGCTAATATGGTGAGGGTATAAATCCCTCTCCCTCTCTCATGCCTCCTATGGTCGAACCACATTGTATTGGTCTGCCATTTTCTCTTGTTCCCGCTGTTGCTCCCTCTATTGATGTCTATGCTACATGATTGACAGATAAAATACATCAAACTCATACATAAAACAATTTTTTTTAATAAATGAAAAATGTATTTATAAATATGGACACATAAATTTCAATAAAAAGGAAAAAATCATCCCCGATGCCCCCATAGAACATTAATGCATCAGCTCCAGTGTGCTATGAAACAAAACAACACTAAAAATAGTGAGTACGTACATATGACGCACCTCTTTTGGTTCACATACATACATTTTCAATGCGGTGCATCGAGACAACCTTATGCACCGGTGCGTACGTATAACCTTTTTGCAAAGGTATGGAAAGTATAGGTTATCGAGCGCACCGATCTATATTGTTTTAAATATTATGTGTGCGGTGCGTTTGGTAAATATAAATGCATCGAGAGTAACCTAAAAATGTACACATCGATGTACAATTTATAGGTTTTCCCAGTGCGTTGTAATTTACGAAACACACTGACAACACCCCAATGTGTTAGGTTCACACACCGAATTGCGGCACACCCTGTAAATTTATAGGGTGCACCATTATTGGTGTGAGTCGAAACTATCGAACACACCACGTCGGAAAAAAAATTAGTGGATTTTTGGACCTATTTTGTAATTCTAAAAATTAAATTAGAGAGAAACATATACATTGCCTAGACATTTGGTCACCGGGGAGGCATTGTTGACAGGTAAATGAGAAAACAAAATTTCACCACCGTTTGAGAAAATTTGAAACCCACACATTGAGCACGGTATGGAAGGATGGTGAGCAAGAGAAGAACCGATGGCAGGGCGCTTGCGTGAGGCAAGAGTGGGACTGGAGCTTCAGAGCTCTCTACAACACTACAAATGGTAAAACTAAACTTACGACTGATAGGTTTTATTTATTTAAAAATCCTGTTTCAGTGTGCTATTATAGCAACACTTGTGCGTACTATTTCCAAGAGCACCATTTTGTTTTTTTTTTTAATCAAAAACCCTATAGCGGTGCTCTTGTTAAGACATACCAAGGTGTTTTAATACATGAACCGCACCAACACTTCATGGGAATATAGCACCACATTATTTTTAAATTAAAAACCCCCTTGTAGTGCTCTCTCTAAGACGCACTAGGGTGTTTTAATACATGAACAACATTGGTGCTTTGTGGGAATATAACACCGCAATTTTTTTTTTAAAATTAAAAATCCTATAGCAGTGCTCTTTCTAAGATGGACCAGGGTGTTTTAATACATGAAAAACATTAGTGCTTCATGGAATATAACACTGCATTTAAAAAAAAATTTAAAAACCCTATAGCAGTTCTCTTTTTAAGTATGCACCGAGACATTTTAACACAAGAACAATACCAGTGCTTCGAGTGGATTTTTTTTTAGGGCCAATAGTTTTTAAATTTAACCTTTGTCCGGTGTTATTGAGTAGTGTAAGCACGAATGTGTTATATATAGGTGACACACTGTTATTTTAAATAACGCTTCCACGGTGAGCTATACTATGTATGCACCGAGGCGTTAGCGTACTGGTTTAGTACCGGGTCATCGTTATTGTATAACATCGGACTAGGAAAAAAGAATTTCACGACCAATTTTTTTGTAAATTTAACCCTTTTCTGGTGGTATCGAGTAGTATATGCACCAACACACTTTTTTATTCAGTGCACCGTTTTTTGTTGTTGTTGTAATAAATAAATTTGCCATGGTGCACCCTTTTCTATTAGGCACCGGTGCTTATATGTATAGTAAAGCACTAACACATTTGCATATTATAGACACATCATTAAAAAAACATCTTCCCACCTACCTCCGCTACAAATAGATTTTTGGGCTATTTTTATAGGGCCTTCCACAAAACCTCCGCTAGAGGGTCGTTTCCTTGTAGTGGATGGAATATACATCAAATGGATGTTAAAGCAACGTTTATAAATGGAACCATTGATGAAGAAGTATATATTTATCAACCAAAAGGTTTTGAGATAAATAGAGGATACTCATGTGTGTAGACTAAAGAAAGCTCTATATGGCTTGAAGAAAGCTCCTAGGGCTTGGTACGCAAGAATGGATGCCTATCTTTTAAGGATTGGATTTTTCAAAAGTTATGCTGATGCAAATATATAAATACAGATAGGGAAGAATGAACCACTTATTATAATTTTATATGTGGATAATTTATTTATTACATGTGTGGAGCGCAAAATTCTAGAATGAAAGAAAATGTTGGCGGCATAATTTGAAATGAAAGATCTGGGACTCATGCATTATTACTTGGGCTTGGATGTTTGGCGGAAACCCAGTGAGATATATCTTGGTCAAGGAAAGTACATAATAAAGATGTTACAAAAGTATGGTATGATGGATTCCAAGCCTATGATTACTCCCATGATCACAAATCTAAAGAAGTTGAGAAGCTTCGACTCTAGTCTCGTTGATCCTACAATCTATCATAAGTTGGTGGTTTCTTTGATGTACTTGGTGAATACCAAACTTGAATATTATTTGCTATAAACATTCTTAGTCAATTTTATATGGATCCTTGTCATGACCATTGGATAACTTCCAAGCATATCTTGAGATATCTACGTGGAATAATTCATCACTGCCTAAAGTATGATGGAAAGGAAGTTAAATTAACAAGTTTTACCGATTTCGATTGGGATGGAAGTGAGACTGATGGAAGAAGCATTACCAGTGGTTGTTTCAGTTTGGGATCTACAATGATTTCATGGATGAGTAGAAAACAAGATCCTATTTCTTTAAGTAGTGTTGAAGTTGAATATGTTGCTGCATGTGAAGTAGGAAAATAAGCAGTTTGGTTAAGAAAAATCTTGTCAGATTTGTTTTGAAATCCACTAGATCCTACAATGATAAATTGTGATAATCAAAGAAACATCAAGATGTCTGAATACCCCGTGTTTCATGCAAGGATGAAGCATATCAATAACAAGTACCACTACATTAGAAGTTTGGTGCAGGATGGGGTCGTAAAGCTACAATATATTCTAACGGATGAAAAGGTAGCTCGTGTTGACAAAATCTCTTCCAAAATACGAAGTTCAAATATTTCAAAAGCATGCTTGGATTGGTTGATATTGTAGATGTAGTAGACAGGGAGAGATGAAACATCTTGTGGCAACAAGATGCTTGGGAGGACATCTAACCGACCTGTGATGATGTCTAGATCATGAAGTAGGGAGGGTGACGTTGGTCTTAGAGCTTTGACCTTGGATACACACATAGATCCCTGGGTTGGTATTAGAGTTAAATCCTGATGGTACGTAGAGAGGCTGAAGCTTGGAACACACCTTAGTCCCACCCGGTTAGATGCCCTAGTCAGGTATCTAATATGTAGCACTATGTGTGCTGTGACTCTTCATAGAGCATATCATTTTGAGATCTTTCATGTACCTCTATATATGTGTAATTATGAATACCTTCCTCGTTAAGAGCGAGTGTTGAATAATGTAACTAGTGTTGATATTCATAATTATTTGTCAAAAGAAAAAAAATATTATAAAAGAAAAATATTTTTGAAGCATGGGTTTCATGCTCTTTCTAGGTCATAGCCTTCATAGAAGGCTTATAGGTTTTTTCAAGTGTCAAAAGAGTCATTTTCATATTTATTAGACCCTTCTTGGGCTTTTGCATCATGTAAAGGAATTTATTTTTGTTTCAAAATAGTCATTTCTCCTCACCAAGTCACCCTTGTCCTGGAGAAGTCAAACCTATTGGAGGCAATTCAACCCTATGTAAGCAATATAAATAGAGGCAACTCAACTCACTTGGAAGCATACTCACACAAGTTCGATCTACAAAGATAAAGAGGACGAAAAAGAGAGCGAAGTGTAAGAGAAAAAGACCTAATCCAAGAAAGAAGGAAAATTAAATTTTCCGGACATCTCTCTCACACATGTGAAGTTTTATAGGGTTTTTTAACTAAAGCTAGGGGTCAAATTTTTTTAATTAATCACAAGTCTGGAATTCTGAAGATGGGGGCCAAAATTCTGAAGTTGGGGGTCAAAATTCTGGATTGAAGCTGATCATCTACTTGAAGGAAGGGCTAAATTGGTGATTGGAGGAGGTCTTTGTCTAGGTCTAATGTGTCTTGGATTGTATCATATTGATTTGAATCTATTAGTGGATGAGTTGGATTGGATTTTCCCTGAGATAGGGGTTTTTGCCTGGTTGAGTACCCAGATCTTGTGTCCCTTTTTCTTGTGATATTCATATACATTTAATTTGGTAATTGCTTGATGAAAGCCAACATAATAAAGAAGTAAAATAAGCCAACATAAATCACAAGTAACTATCAAGAAAGATAAAACAAACCCTAATACCTTCATGCATTGATTTCTCAATAGAATAAAATAAAAATTTAAAGAAGTTGTGTGCTTCCACATTATAGGATACCGAAACTGCATTGGTTCTTCACTAAAATTAAATTTAGGATTACAAGGTAAGTGGTCAAACACATGGCTTGAAATGAGGGTTGTTATTAGATACACCATCATAAAGAATCAATTTCTCCTGGACAAATTGACTAACTAAAAAGCCAATTAGTTGGAAATGACGTTAGCCTAGTCAAATATGCAATTTCTTTTGTATGAGTGATAAAAAAAAAATAAAGAATGTATTTTGGTACATTTTCTGTAGTTTCTCAGCCCATCATGCAGGAACAAATCCAATAGAAGTCCCTAATGGGCTGTGTAAACAAAGAAATATCTAGGAGAGAAAGTTTCGAAGGAACTTGAGAAGTTGGGGAAATGAATTATTGAATAATGTTAACCCCGCCTATTTCGAATTAATGAAACTATATACTTTAGACAACTTTAAGCACTTACATGTTGAATTTTCCAAGACACTTCAATTACAACTCTATGTCTAAAATCACGATCATAAACACACTGAAATACCTCAACACTACTACTTTGCAAAAATACATCAGTGAATCAATTAGTGCACATGACATTTTTTATCTTTTAACCCACTACTTGTTATATTACAAACTTTAATACAACAGCCTTAGGGCTCCCATACCAGGGATCATGGCCCTTACATACAACCTTGATACAAGGACACAACTAGGGTTTGGTGTCAACAAGGATGACTACCAATTTTCCCTGAGAAAGATACACTTGACATACTTATTGATGGTGTGCATGATCAACCCTTTTAGTTCATGTACCTTGAACACATCTGTTGGGTCCATTACCTTCCCATCTGATGATCACTGCAACTGCATCTCCAGTTACCCAACCTGCAACTATCAATGATTACTACTCCTTTTGTATCACTAAACTTTGGCTCACTGATCTGCCCACTAGTAGCCCTCTGGTTCCACTAAGAAGTTTGCTCATTGGGTCTTCTGGATCTTCCCTCTTATCAGTGATTTTCCTCCTTGCATTCACTAAACTAGGGCTCCATCATTATGCCTTCTAACAATCCACTATCACCTCCAATGATCATTGTACATGAGGTGTTGTAGGTTTCCCTTTCACAGTGACAAGGATTCTCCTTTTTCACACCACCTAGGGCACCATCAATAACCCACTAATATGCTCTTCGACTGCTCCAAAAGGAAATCCTTAGAACACACAAATCTTCCCTCACATCTCTAAAACGCCTCCTGCATTTACTTATCTAGGGCACAAAAAAATCCACCCATTAATAACCACACTTGGATGATGTAGGGCTACCAAAATTTGTTGTTCATTACCTATAAACAAACCTCCAAAAACCCATCTTTCGTTCACTACAAGAGCCCTTACCTTCTACCTATATGCTCACATCCCTGTTCATATTTTGAGGCTGAATAAAACCTTCCCAAAGATCATGTTTATCTCACAAATAGTGCATAGGTCTTTCACTTCTCTTGGTGTCTTAGCCTCTCTATTTATGACCAAATATTGAGTGCATAACCACAGGTATTAGAGTATATCTTTTAAGATAAACGTATATTAGAAGTATCCCTCAACTAGGGAATTAAATATGTTTTCCTAAACCCTAGGACCACTCTCCATCAAATCTCACCAAAGTTGCACTCTTTCTCCTTGAAGACATTCTAAAAGGCCTCCAAACAACATTGGATTTGAGCCCATTATTCCCTGAGGTTTTTGTCCTTGTCTAGGGATTTCTATAACAACCTCCAACTAGTGTAAAACTTCTCCTACATACCCAAATTTCCTTCATTTTTTCTCTAGGAAGATGAACCTTTCTCTAACACCTTGCTAGGCCTCTTACCCTCCAAAACAAGCCTTACGACCTTTCCTTAATACACAAAAAATTCTCGGCCATAACAGAGAGAGTGTACACCTCACGATATGCCCAAAATTTTCCTTTCAATCTCTGCTAACCCTCTTCCTTGTACCTGTACAAGAATGTGAGACATAAAGACAAATCACTAGCCTTCTTTTTGCTCCTTATCCAACTTGGCTACCTGTGTTATTCGACCTTCTAGCTCAGTATTCACTGGAGAGTATATGCCTTGTTGGATGATCAAATAATCTACACGATTTCTCTTCTTATAGTCTTATATGATGGTAGATGTTAGCCCTAAAATGGTGTCTTTTAAAGCCTTGGTCGACTTGAAGTTTTTAGACAAACCCAACTAACATTAGGAAAATTAATTTCTTCATTTGATCATAACCCTTCATGGGTGCCTTAGGTACTCCTTATTCCTTTAAGGATGCTCCAATTGCAACAACGAATAAAAAAATAATATCTCCTCTTGGTTTCGCATCCACACCTTAGGTGAAAAACCCCATTGCTTGGGTACTTCGCCCACAAATTCCTTTTGTGGTCAAACTTCTCACAAGACCAACACTTAGGGTTATGGAGTACCTCCTAAGCTACATAAATCAACACTCCTAATTAGCAAGGGAGGTACATCCACTGCATGACAATAACCATAATCATCACTAATGACACTAGCCCAATCTAGCCTTCATCACAACAACATATCCTGTAGAATGAACTACACTATCTCAATAATGTCTCTGCTTTTTCTTTCCAGAACCTGAAGATATCAAACTTCCATAGGGTTGACCCCTTTGAAGCTAGACTCCCTCTATGTCTACACAACCTTCACTAGCTCACATTCTTACCGATCTCGTGTTCTACAAGGTTGGTCCGAGCTATGGTCATGGGCCACATCACACAACAACCTGGTACTACAAGTGATCTTATCCTCCTCATTCAAACACCACATGTGATCATGGCTCCAATCTTGGTTGCGCAACATCACAACCCATTGAAGAAACTAGTATGCCATCATCTCGTCAATCACATGAAGCCAACTCATCCATGCTAAATCAATCCTCGAGAAGTTGAAACGATCCATCGCAAGTCATATGAAGTATACTATCTTCAAACTGCCACACAAAAACCTGTTTCTCACCAGGTTCCCCACCGATCCACTAGAACTCCTAGCCCATGTTGCCATGTAGTATGTCAAGACCACATCTCCATGTCCTTATTTGAACCTTCTACTCCATCCTCTAGACAATATTAGCTCCCTCTGAGTTTCTTCATTGTGCACACTATGATTCAATGACCCTTCAAAGTAGCTCTGATGCCATGTTGATTTTTCCATGACACTTTAGCTATAGGTCGATGTCTAAAATCACGATCATAAATACACTGAAAATACCTCAACACTACTAGTTTGAAAAGCAGAATAACATACATCAGTGAATCAACTAGTGCACATGATTTTTTTTAACTTTTAACCCACTACTTGTTATATTACAAACTTTAGTACAATAGTATTAGGGATCCATTCCAAGGATTATGTCCCTTACGTAAAACACTGATACAAGGACACAACTAGGGCTTGGTTCAAAAAAATATGGCCACCAATCTGCCCTGAACAAGGTACACTTGATCTACTTGCTGATGGCGCACATGCTTAGCCCTTTCAGTCCATGTACCTTGAACACATCTGGAGGGTCCATTGCCTTCCCGTCTACTGATCACTGCAACTCCATCTCCAGTTGTCCAAACTTCCACTATCAATGATTACTTCTCCTTTTGTATCACTGAACTTTGGCTCACTGATATTCCCATTAGCATCTCTCTGTTCCACTAAGAAGTCTACTCATTAGGTCTTCTGGATCTACCCTTTTATTAGTGATTTACCTCCTTGCATTCACTAAACTAGGGCTCCATCATTATTCCTCCTAACAACCCAATGACACCTCCAATGATCACTATACTTGAGGTCTTCTAGGCTTCCTTTTCATAGTGACAAGGGTACTCCTTTGTCACACCACCTAGGGCATCATAAAATCCCCACGGATCTACTCTTTGTTTGCTCCAAAAGGTAATCCTTAGGGCACATAAATCTTCCCTCACATATGTGAAATGGTTCTTGCATTTACTGATCTAGGGCACAACACAAACTACACACTAACAACAACACTTGACTAATCTAGGGCTAACAAAATATTATTGTTCTTTGTCTATGAGCAAACCTCCAAAAACCCTTCTTTCCTTCACTATATGAGACCTTACCTTTTACCCACTTTCTTACATCCCTGTTCATATTCTGAGGCTGAATACAACCTTCTTAAAGATCACATTTATCTCACAAACAATGCACAAGTCTTTCAATTCTATTGGAGTCTCAACTTATCCATTTTTGGATAGATATTGAGGGCATAACCAGAAGTCTTAGAGAGCATATTAATTAATGACAACATATATTAGAAGTAGCCATCAAACCTACAACCTAGGAGAACTCTCCATCAAATCTCACCAAACCTACACTATTTATCCTTAAAGACGTCTTGTTAGGCCTTCGTACAACTTCAAATCTGAGCACACTATACCCTGAGGCTTTTGGCCCTATCTAAGGTTTCCTATTAAATCCTCAAACCAATTTAAAAATTCTTCCACAAATCCTAATTTCCTATGCTGTTTCTCTAGGAAGATGCGACCTTGCTCTAACACCCTACTAGGCCTCTCGACCCTCCAAAACAAGCCTTACGAACCTCTTGCAATACATAGAAAATTCATGGCCTTAACACAAGGAGTCTACATATCAACACATTCCCACAATTTACCTTTCAAACCTAGCCAACCCTCCTCCTTGTACATATACATGAACATGAGACACAAAGACAAATATCTAACCTTCTTTCTGCTCCTTATCCAACTCGAATACCTGAGGTATTTGGCCTTGTAGCTCAGTCTTCACTTGAGAAGAGTATGCTTGTTGGATGATCAATTGAGCCACAATACTTCCATTCTTATAGTATTTTTATTAGGGTAGATGTTGGCCCTTAAAGGGTTTCTTTTCAAGCCTAGGCCGACTTGAAGTTTCTAGAAAAACCCTAGCTAACATTAGGAAAATTAATTTCTTCATTTGATCATAATCCTTCATTTTCCTTAGGTCCTCCTTGGTCCTTTAGGTATGCTCCACTTACAAGAACGAATAAACAAATAATATCTCCTCTTGGTTTCACGTCTAGACCTTTGGTGCAAAACCCCATCGTTTGGGTACTTTGGCCACAAAGTCCTTTTGTGATCAAACTTCTCATAAGCCCAACACCTAGGGCTATGAAGTACCTACCAAGTTACATAAATCAATATTATCTAGTTCTGGTAGCTTGAATATCCATCTAAATGCCTTGGGATTCAGAGAAATATTCCTCATTGCTAGCATAATTGTTCTTGTTCTTGAATGAAAACAATTTGTGCAATTTTTTTTTTCTCTGAAATCAAAGACTTTTGGAACACATGTAGCATTCGCCAATCCGCTAGTCCAAATATTGTTGTTGTTTTTCTCTTCCATCGACAGATTCACATACTGCTCATTTGCAGTATACTAGTGAAAGTTCTCATCAATACAAGAAAGTGAGTTAATCGTATTAGTGCAAATTATTTCTTTCCTCCCTCTGCTAGCCATTTCTACTTTGCAATAAAAATACTATATCAATTAATAATGTTCTCAATTCTATTTAATTGTACAATTCTCAGTTCCCTTCATAATCAACAATTGTTAATATTTTTCATGTGAAAATGTTACACACGACACTCTCAATAAATAGAAACCCAAGATACTAAAGCCAACATTTATGAGAAGTAATGGAAATAAATATCAAAATTCCAAAACCATCTTGTCCATTTACTTAGAACTTTGCTCATGTTTTCATATCATCGATATATGTGTCATAAGAGATATCAATTTAAGATATAAAATAAATATAAATTATTTGTGATCACGTCAATTAGCTTAGCCTACTATAAATAATAATATTAAATATAAAATTGTGCAAGGACAACCACAAATAAATATTATGCAGAGATGTGTTGTTATGAAACCAGCGCACAAAAAGATAGAAAAGATAGATAAACGCCTTCAAAATAAGCCTCTTCGAGGGGGAAACCTTCTTTACATTACACAAATGAATAATTCTTTGATGATACAAATGACAAAACCTCCTTTCTATATATAGGAGTCTAAGGGGTTACAATATAACCAAAGCCTACCTAACAATAATACTATAAGGGCACAAAAATAACAATAGTGAGCTTCTATGGGGCACAATAATAACAATATGGGGACAATAGGGGCACAACAATAATAATAAGGGATATAATGACAATAGTAATGGGGGAATCACTAGTATTTAGGGGCCTAACATGCCCCTCTCCTTTAAAAAAGTGTTGTCCTCAACCTTGAGTAGTTCTAGATGCTTATGTATAAAATTCTCATCCTCCCATGTGGAATCTTCAATGGGTAAGTTCTTGCACTTGATGAGATACTCTGAAATTGATCGATTTCGTAGAAAGCCTCGCCCAACAACAAAAAAGTGAACTCGACAATCCCTCAAGCATCAACAGTTATGAGGATTTGGATACCGCACAAAATAAATTGTCATTTAATAGCAAAGCAGATCTCCTAGACCAAACTTCTTCTCTGTCTATCTTCAAGAGGACGAACACAATAGATCACGAAGCTAAGACACGAATGTCCCAAGAACCAGAAGAGATGAAGGAGATGTAAGAAACAAGAAGTTGGAAGACCGTAGAGAAAAAAAAGAAAGCTACAACATCAATCTCACCAAGAAAGACAAGGAGCCAGACAATTAAAAACTAAGAAAATTATAGGTCCGATAGACCAATTTGGTCTCAGTGGACGTTAACCATCATCATCATCATCTTGTTTCTTTGACTGCTTCAGGTTCCAATATGATTTTTCCTTCCTCATCAAGTTCTGGAAATATTGTTTGAACTGAGACCTTGTCACCTATAACCTTCTTTAAGCATGAAACATGGAAAATTGGGTGCACTCGGGAAGCTGCAGGAAGCTCCAATTTGTATGCCATAGTACTTATCTTTTGCAACACCTTGTATGAACCATAATACTTTGGTGATAATTTATTATCCTTCTTAGCTCGCTTGAGGGACATTTGTTTATATGGTTGTAGCCGTAGGAATACCCAATCGCCTACAGCAAAACTTCTTTCGCTGCGATGTTGATCTGCCTGCTGTTTCATTCTATTCTACGCCAAGGTGAGGTTATCCTTTAAGAGTTGGAGAACTTGTTGTTGATGCTCGATGTGATCTTCCATTGCTTGAACCCTAGAATTTTCTCTTAAATATGATGTGATGGATGGTGGATGATATCCATAAAGTGGCATAAAGGGGGTAATTTTTGTTGCAGTATGGAAGGAAGTGTTATACCACCATTCAGCCAGAGGCAACCATTTGACCCATTGTGTCTATTTATCAGATACAAAGCAACGAAGATATCCTTCCAAACGTTTGTTTACTATCTTAGTTTACCCATCAGATTGAGGATGATAAGATGAGCTATGAGCTAATTGAGTACCAAGACAAGAAAATAATTCTGTCCAAAAATTTCCAGTGAAAATGGGATCTTTGTCACTTACAATAATCTTTGGGTTTCCTTGTAGCTTTTGAATTGTTTCCATAAATGCAGGAGAAACTGTACTCGCTTTAAATGTATGAGATAATGCACAAAAGTTTGCATACTTGGTAAGTCTGTCAACTACCACCATGATAAAACTCTTTCCTTCGGACTTGGGTAAGCCTGTAATAAAATCCATTGAAACCTCCTCCCAACGTTGGCTTGGAATGGATAAAGGTTGTAATAGACTTGGGGTCTTAATTATTTCAACTTTATTTTGTTGGCAAACCAAACATTCCGCTACAAACTTTTGAATATCTGATTTAAGGCCATCCCAAAAAAATTCCTTCTTAACCCTGTGGTAAGTTTTCAGAAATCCTGAGTGCCCTCCTAAGGGAGAGGTGTGCAATTCCCTAAGAATTTTTTGTTTGAGTTTTATCGATTGGCTAAAAAAAGTGTTGTTTTTTGTATCCTCATAATGTGCTATCATTTCATCTGTAAGAATAGCCCAAGTGAAAATTTGTTTACGAGAGAAAAGCCATTGATACAATACAAACTGATTTGGTTCCAAATAGAAAGTTGCAATGTGCACCTTTTGTGTGTTTTTCACATTATGGAGATTGAAAGATTGCTCCATATGTAGTATCCATGTTACGAGATCCTTGCCATCAAACTTCCTCATATCGATCTTTGGAACATGGTGGTTCTTCGATCCAACGTTAGAGTCTATGAAATAATGATTAACATTTATTTTGTTCTCATCATGAGTTTCCTTTACTACCCTTTTGCCATTAGTAAGCATTTCTTGTAGAAATTTTGTCAAATCTCTCTTCAAATCTTCCATCTTAGCTTCCACGCCATCCATATTAGCTTCAACGTCATTCATCTTAGCTTCTACGCCTTTCTTTAAACCATCCATCTTAGCTTATGTTACTTTTTGTGTAAGTGAAATTTATTGCACTTGGTCTCATAATTTTGATATATCATGTTGCATTTCTTCCTCTTATTTATGAGTCATGCTAGAGATTTCAGGTTGCTTACTAGGTGTTTCCATTTTTTCTTCAGGGCATCAATTACTAATAATGATGCTTCACTATGCCCTTTTAATTCCTTTAAACTAATTTTTCAAACCAAACTTATGCAAAAATTTAAAAAAACCACACACCTTTTTTCACGTTGTAGGAGCTCGATATTGAATCTGTTGTATATATGTAATTGTGGATCTCTAAGGTTTGAAATTTGTTCCTACAGTAACCCTCTGAGTACTCTTTCTAACCTCGCAAGTCTAATCAAGATTGGATTCTCCAATGAAGAGTTATGCCAAATCTCCCACGATGGCCTAATTATAGACTGGTTCAGTAGAGCGAGCTTGTACGGAGTGCCATGTGTCACTGTTTTGACCTTAGGATCTGAAACTGACACACAGAAAGCTACAACCTATCCTCTTTTTGTAAATGCTTACGAAATTTCAATCTGATGCTCAGAAAAAAAGTTATGGCAATTTTCCCCAGGTAATCTGTTTGAGATATAATTCGGGATCCTGCAAAAACCCTAACTTTCTTGGATCATATATCTGAAAATATAGCTAGCCAAGATCTAAAATTTGGACCCGAGGTTCCGAGTGATTTCGGCTCAAATGGGTTTTTTTTTTGCTACTGAAATGCCATAGAAAAAAATTTATAGCGAAAATATCACGATGACCTGTTTGGAGTAGCGAAACCCTAGAATCCAAGCTCTGATACCAAATGTTATGAAACCAACTCACAAAAAGATAGAAAAGATAGATAAATGCATTCAAAATAAGCTTATTCGAGGGGGCAACCTCCTTTACATTACACAAATGAATAATTCTTTGATGATACAAATGAAAAAACCTCTTTTCTATATATAGGAGTCTAAGGGGTCACAATATAACCAAAGCTAAGGGCACAATAATAACAATATGGGGACAATAGGGCACAACAATAACAATAAGGGATACAATGAAAATAGTAATGGGGGAATCAATAGTATTATAGGGACCTAACACGTGCTCAACTACCTCTTCCATGAACTGACGTGATGATTGAGATGGTCCCCACCACTATGTTGATGTCAATTTATTTTATTTAATATCGGGTTGCAAAAATTGCTAAATCAAATTTGATTTATGAATAACATGACACATTGTTTTGAAAACTAGGGTGCAATGATGATTGTTACAATGTGTTCAAGTCGGTTGCACAAAGCATGTAACATAAAATTTCTTCTGAAATATTCTTTACCTTACATAGAGTCCCCCCACACATTTATTTCATACACCTCCCTCCCGCACAACACTACATATTAATCAATTAGTTAGATTTTTTTTCTTATTAATGTGTGTGCAATGAAATTCTTGGTTTACATGTATATCGGATGTGAATACCCACAACATATGAAACCAAGAATTGCAATTGTTGAAGCAATGATTGTCTTTGGCATTCATGATTTCTTTGAAAGTAAATTCTTGATTTGAAAATCATCCTAAGTGGCATCTCCAACCTGTGTTAGTTGTTGATAACAAGGAAAATCATATACAGTCTACCCAAAAACCAAAATATTTGAACATAGCTAAGAATTGGCACTAATCATAAAGTGCCATAAATGGGGTAATTTTTGTTGCAGTATGGAAGGAAGTGTTATACCACCATTCAGCCAGAGGCAACCATTTGACCCATTGTGTCTATTTATCAGATACAAAGCAACGAATATATCCTTCCAAACATTTGTTTACTATCTCAGTTTGCCCATCAGATTGAGGATGATAAGATGAGCTATGAGCTAATAGAGTACCAAGACAAGAAAATAATTTTGTCCAAAAATTTCCAGTGAAAATGGGATCTCTGTCGCTTACAATAATCTTTGGGTTTCCTTGTAGCTTTTGAATTGTTTCCATAGATGCAGGAGAAACTGTACTCGCTTTAAATATATGAGATAATGCACAAAAGTGTGCATACTTGGTAAGTCTGTCAACCACCACCATGATAACACTCTTTCCTTCGGACTTGGGTAAACCTGTAATAAAATCCATTGAAACCTCCTCCCAATGTTGGCTTGGAATGGATAAAGGTTGTAATAGACTTGGGGTCTTAATTATTTCAACTTTATTTCGCTGGAAAACTAAACATTCCGCCACAAACTTTTGAATATCTGATTTAAGGCCATCCCCAAAAAGTTCCTTCTTAACCCTGTGGTAAGTTTTTAGAAATCCTGAGTGCCCTCCTAAGGGAGAGGTGTGCAATTCCCTAAGAATTTTTTGTTTGAGTTTTATCGATTGGCTAAAAAAAGTGTTGCTTTTTGTATCCTCATAATGTGCTATCATTTCATCCGTAAGAATAGCCCAAGTGACAATTTTTTTACGAGAGAAAAGCCATTGATACAATACAAACTGATTTGGTTCCAAATAGAAAGTTGCAATGTGCACCTTTTGTGTGTTTTGCACATTATGGAGATTGAAAAATTGGTCCATCTGTAGTATCCATGTTACAAGATCCCTGCCATCAAACTTCCTCATATCGATCTTTGGAACATGGTGGTTCTTCGATCCAACGTTAGAGTCTATGAAATAATGATTAACATCTATTTTGTTCTCATCACGAGTTTCCTTTACTACCCTTTCGCCATTAGTAAGCATTTCTTGTAGAAATTTTGTCAAATCTCTCTTCAAATCTTCCATCTTAGCTTCCACGCCATCCATATTAGCTTCCATGTCATTCATCTTAGCTTCTACTCCTTTCTTTAAACCATCCATCTTAGCTCCTGTTACTTTTTGTGCAAGTGAAATTTGTTGCATTTGGTCTCGTAATTTTGATATATCATGTTGCATTTCTTCCTCTTCTTTATGAGTCATGCTAGAGATTTCAGGTTGCTTGCTAGGTGTTTCCATTTTCTTTCTTCGGGCCATCAATTACTGATAATGATGCTTCACTATGCCCTTTTAATTCCTTTAAACTAATTTTTCAAACCAAACTTATGCAAAAATTTAAAAAAACTACACACCTTTTTTCATGTTGTAGGAGCTCGATATTGAATCTGTTGTATATCTATAATTGTGGATCTCCAAGGTCTGAAATTTCTTCCTACAATAACCCTCTGAGTACTCTTTCTAACCTCGCAAGTCTGATCAAGATTGGATTCTCCAATGAAGAGTTATGCCAAATCTCCCACGATGGCCTAATTATAGACTGGTTTAGTAGAGCGAGCTTGTACAGAGTGCCACGTGTCATTGTTTTGACCTTAGGATTTGAAACTGATACAAGAAAGCTACAACCTATCCTCTTTCTGTAAATGCTTATGAAATTTCAATCTGATGCTCAGAAAAAAAGTTATGACGATTTTCCCCAGGTAATCTGTTTGAGATATAATTCGGGATCCTGCAAAAACCCTAACTTCCTTGGATCATATATCCGAAAATATAGCGAGCCAAGATCTAAAATTTGGACCCAAGGTTCCGAGCGATTTCGGCTCAAATGGGTTTTTTTTTTCGCTACTGAACATCGTAGAAAAATTTTATAGCGAAAATTCCACGATGACTTGTTTGGAGTAGCGAAACCCTAGAATCCAAGCTCTGATACCAAATGTTATGAAACCAACTCACAAAAAGATAGAAAAGATAGATAA
Source organism: Pinus tabuliformis (assembly GCA_031772625.1). Taxonomy (NCBI): domain Eukaryota; kingdom Viridiplantae; phylum Streptophyta; class Pinopsida; order Pinales; family Pinaceae; genus Pinus; species Pinus tabuliformis. The sequence continues at coordinate 58,339,814 of CM062809.1, forward strand.
ATGCATTCAAAATAAGCCTATTCGAGGGGGCAACCTCCTTTACATTACACAAATGAATAATTCTTTGATGATACAAATGAAAAAAACCTCTTTTCTATATATAGGAGTCTAAGGGGTCACAATATAACCAAAGCTAAGGGCACAATAATAACAATATGGGGACAATAGGGCACAACAATAACAATAAGGGATACAATGAAAATAGTAATGGGGGAATCACTAGTATTATAGGGACCTAACACGTGCTCAACTACCTCTTTCATGAACTGACGTGATGACTGAGATGGTCCCCACCACTATGTCGATGTCAATTTATTTTATTTAATATCGGGTTGCAAAAATTGCTAAATCAAATTTGATTATGAATAACCTGACACATTGTTTTGAAAACTAGGGTGCAATGATGATTGTTACAACGTGTTCAAGCTGGTTGCACAAAGCATGTAACATAAAATTTCTTCTGAAATACTCTTTTCCTTACATAGAGTCCCCCCACACATTTCTTTCATACACCTCCCTCCCGCACAACACTACATATTAATCAATTAGTTAGCTATTTTTTCTTATTAATGTGTGTGCAACGAAATTCTTGGTTTACATATATATCGGATGTGAATACCCACAACATATGAAACCAAGAATTGCAATTGCTGAAGCAATGACTGTCTTTGGCATTCATGATTTCTTTGAAAGTACATTCTCGATTTGAAAATCATCCTAAGTGGCATCTCCAACCTGTGTTTATTGTCGATAACAAGGAAAATCATATACAGTCTACCCAAAAACCAAAATATTTGAACATAGCTAAGAATTGGCACTAATCATAATTCGAATAACTGGACAAAAATCTATTGCGTACACTAAAGTATTCCTCGACTACATTTATAATTGAAAATCTTGAACCCTAATTTGTCTATACCTCCTTGCATCTGCATAATGATTTTCCACCAACAATGAATTAATAATTTATGCCAACTATTGGCATTATGACATAGCTGTTGTCCTTGATGGAAACTCTCTCAGATGACAGATCAAAATACAGCAGGTTAACAACTCAGAGTTACAGATCAGACTTCACAGAATGAAGAAAGAGAGGTATACGTAGGTTCACCATTGGCCAAGTCGTGTATACATGCAGGTTCACTATATACAAGTTGCGTATACGTACACACGCACTTTCACAAAAGGAAAAGTGTGTATACCTTGGAAAACTAAGTTTTTGATCCGAAGTATTTGGTCCATGGTATTTTGATCCATGGTATTGGTCCAAGGTATCGGGTCTGAGGTATTGACCCTAGGTATTTGATCCAAGGTATTGGTCCTAAGTGGTTTTGGTCTATGGTATTGAGAAATGCCTAAAACTATAAAAGGAGGAGAAGATCATTAGGCCAATGCACTCAAGCATTGAATATCTGATGAAGAGTGAGATCTAGTACGCAGGTGTTATGGTGCATTGCTAGATTTGAACCAAGGAGGAACTTTAGCGGTTGATGGAGAATAAGATCTAATGATGGATCAGGATCTTAAGGCGTAAAGTGAACTATCATTATGTGTTTTTTCTCATGAATATTCTAGATCTGAATACTGATGCATATATTATTTTGTAAATGATATGATCTAGGTATAATTGAAGTCTGGTATAGTTGCAGAATTATGAATTAATATTTGCAGATGTATACGTTGGTTGGCTTTGAGGAAAGCGCGTATACACATAGGTTCGTCACAAGAAAGTAGCGTATACCTTATAATCTATGTTTTAGTTGCCGCTGTTTGTTGTTGCAGTATTCTAGGTTCCGGTGGCTTGGGTTCTGGTTACTATATTCTGAAATATCAGATTGATGGGTTGTCAAGGTGATTGATTGATTTGGTTGAGGTTGGTTCAATAGGAGATTGGTTGATGCAGATATATTTGATGATTGAATGATGTTGCTGATGGATCCAGTCTGAAAATTTATGAAACGTGGTCCCTGGAAGAAAGGAGAAGGTTGTAGCCTTCTGTAGGCCGGCACCTACGTACTAGTAAACATATCAGCTAGTACAAGAGCTAGGGGGTTGTAGCTCCCTTCTAGTAGAATCTAGAGAACGAGAGAAGGTTTTAGCCTTCTGCAGGTAGAAGCCTGCATACTGTTATAAGGCTGCACCAGTACAAAATCTGTAAACAGAACTTTCTTATTATTAAAAGAAGACAAAGACGATTGCAGCAGGTGGTTTTCACTCACATTGGGTTTCCAACTTATATCTTGGTGTTTATGTGTGTTGCTTAGTGTGTGATGCTTATTCTGCTTTTACTGCACTGTCTAATGAATTGCTGATATATTGATTAAATTTCAGTACATGATAATTTGGGTAAATCAAAAGATATCTACATATATGTTGGTTTCATTAAGTATAGTTGCGTATACACGCTAGTTCACTGAGCTGAAGTAGCGTATACAAATCAATTTTGAAAATTAATTTATTGATCTAATAATATTGATTCACCCCCCCCCCCCCCCAGTATTATTTTCAACAATTGGTATCAGAGCAGGTCCTTCAGAAGAATCTTGATCGCTTGAAGGTAGATCCATCATCATGAGTAATCAAGAAAGCGGGGGATCCATCAGACTACCAATCTTTGATGGGAGCAACTTCATTTATTGGAAGGTAAGAACCACAACCTATCTTCAATCTCTTGGAACAGATGTCTGGGAAATCGTGGAAGGAGGATATACATTTCCATCAACAATTCCTACAGATACAACAGGTAAAAAGCAATATGAAACCAATGCCAAGGCTATCAATACATTATTAGGAAGTCTGTCATAATTAGAGTTTGTCAAAGTTATGTAGCTCAAATCAGCCAAAGAAATATGGGACAAAATCGTTCTAGGCTACGAAGGAGACTCTCAGGTAAAACATGCTAAACTGCAAGCTCTCAGAATTCAATATGAAACTCTCAAGATGCACAATGATGAAAGTATAACTATTTACTTCTTGCGTATAGATGAGGTTGTTAATTGCATGAAGAATTTGGGTGAAGAGATAAAGGAAGTTACCTTAGTTGAAAAAGTTTTAAGATCCTTATCTGTTAAATTTGAATCAAAAGTATTTTCCATAGAAGAAAAGCAGGATCTACAGACTATTACTATGACATAGCTTCATGAAATCTTAACTGCCGTTGAGATTAGAAAAGGAGGACCATCAGATATGAGAGAAGCCGCATTTAAAGCTTCAACAAAAGGAAAAGAAGAACTCAATGAATCAAGACATATTTAAGAAGAAGAAGAGGAAGTAAACTTTGTCAAGAAGCTTCAACGGAGTTCCAGAAGATTCAGAGGTAAACTACCTTTCAAATGTTTTGCATGTGGTAGAGTCGGTCATTGTCATGCCAGGCAGTAACTCCAATAGGAAGTAAAATTGATTCGATTTATTTCATTAGGTATGCTATTGTTATATACAAAAGGGTGTGACTGCTCAGTTCATCTCTTGATGACTGTTCACATTCATAATTTAACTATTTACATAAATTCACCCAATCGTGAGGATTAGGTGTCAACATTCCCCCCCTTAATCTGAAGGGATGTTGGTGAATCCAAGCATCGTTATGAATCTTTCAAGCTTTTCTCTTCCAAGCACTTTGGTGAAGATGTCTGCAATTTGCTCATTTGTGGAACAATGATGGAGATGGATTGTTTTGGCCTCAACATGATGTCGTATCAGATGATATTTAGTATTGATGTGCTTTGTTCGATCATGGAACTTTGGGTTCTTGGCCAACTTTATTGCAGAGGTGTTTTCAATCATGAGTGGAGTTGATTGTACTTCTTTTACCTGCAAATCTTCAAGGATTTTCCTGAGCCACACAATTTATTTTGTTGCTTCAGCTGCTGCCACGTATTCTGCTTCTGTTGTGGAATCTTCTGGAACTGATTGTTTGCGTGATCTCCAGGAGATAGCTCCTGATCCAAGACTCATAGCATATCCTGAAGTAGATACCCCAGTTTCTTTGTCTCCATCGAAGTCTGAATCAGAGTATCCGATCAAACTGAAGTCATCCACCTGTGTGTACTTGATTCCAAAGTCTTGAGTTCCCTTCAAGTACTTTAGAACTCTTTTTGCAGTAGACCAATGTCCTTCACAAGGCTTTTGCATAAACTTGGAGAGGATTCCAACAGCAAATGAAATGTCTGGTCTGGTTGTAGTAAGGTAGTTGAGACTTCCTACAAGCTGTCTATACTTTGTTGCATCCTCAAATTCCTTTCCTTCAATAGATGTGAGCTTTAAGTTTTGTTCCATTGGAGTAGTAAGAGGATTGCACTCTGTCATTCCAAATCTGTTTAACAAATCTCCAATGTATTTCTTTTGAGAAAGAAATATGGACTTTGGATGTTGGGTTACTTCAATGCCAAGATAGTAATGAACATAGCCCAAATCAGTCATTTCAAAACTTTTCCCCAATTCCTTCTTTATGGATGCAATGTAGCTTTCATTGTTCCCTGTCATTAAAAGATCATCTACATATACCACAAGATATACAACTGTTTTGCCAACTTTCTTGACAAATAAAGTTGCATCATCAAGATCAAAATGACTGAAGTTGAGTTTCAGAAGATGCTCAGTTAGTTTTTCATACCAGGCTCGCGGTGCTTGTTTGAGGCCATACAAGGACTTCACAAGTTTGCATACTTTATGTTCATGTCCTTTCATAGCAAATCCTTCAAGCTGGGACATAAAAACATTCTCTTTTAGATCTCCATTCAAGAAAGCAGTTTTTACATCCATTTGATGGACTTTCCAACTGTTCTGAGCTGCTAGTGCAAAGAGTGTCCGGATGGTGGCCCATTTTGCTGTGGGGGAAAAAGTATCCTCATAATTGACCCCTTCTTTCTGTGCAAAACCTTTTGCCACAAGCCTAGCTTTGTGCTTGTCAAGTGAGCCATCAGCTTTGTACTTGTTCTTGTAGACCCACTTGCAGCCAATTGGTTTGGTTCCAAATGGAGGATCAACCAGCTTCCAAGTGCCGTTCTTTATGAGGCATCATACTCCTTTTGCATCGCTTCTTTCCATTCATCATGAGAAGCAGCTTCTTTAAAGGAAGTTGGTTCAAAATATGTAGACAAGTTCAATTCACAATCATAAGAAACATCCATATCAACAGGTGAATTAGAGTCATCTACATCACCTCCATTTTGCTGGTTTGAATTTTTGGTTCCAGTTTTTCCAATTTCATCAGGATGAACACTTTCAAGTGTCTTCGTCAGCCACTTTGGGGGACCTTTCTGAGATGGTCCAGGCTGCTCTGTTGATTGAGTTGGGACTGAATCAAGATTGAGTCTCCCAATTCTATCAATTACATGACTTAAAGCATCATCCATTGTTGGAGTTTCATGCGGGGGAGAGTGTTCTTCAGAAGAAGATTCCACATGTTGATCTAGTATAGGAATCCCCCCTTCAAGATGTGGAATCTGATTATCAAATTCTTGAAATGATTTTGTTTTGCGAATCTATACAAGCGATCAAGTTGCCGATCAACAACATTGTCAGATTTGGATGATTCAAGAAAAATTACATCTCTAGATACAACAAACTTTTTATTTACTTCATCATAGAGACGATATGCTTTGGAGGTGTTTGAATACCCCAGGAAGATACACTTACGACTTCTAGCACCAAGTTTGTTTCTATGTACCTTTGGTATCAAAGCATAACAGGTGGAACCAAAGACCCTGAGATGTTTTACCGAAGGAACATGTCCATACCACAATTCATAAGGAGTCTTGTTTCTTATAGCATTAGATGGACATCTATTCTTTATATATGCAGCACATAGAACAGCATCAACCCAAAACATTATCTTTACATTTTCGAAGAAAAGCATGGATCGTACCATATTCAATATTGTTCTATTCATTCTTTCAGCTACACCATTTTTTTGGGGATTATAAGGCACAGTTGTTTGATGTTTGATCCCATGTTGGTGAAGATAGTTTTCAAATTCATTTGATGTATATTCTTTTCATTATCAATGCGAATAGACCCAATATGAGATTGTGCACCATTTTCAATCCATTTATGAAAATTATTGAATGTTTGAAAAGCATCAGATTTGTTCTTCAATAAATAAACCCAACACATTTAGGTGTAGTCATCAATAAATGTCATGATATATTTATTTCCATTTGCAGAAGGAACAGGCATTGGACCACATAAATCTGAATGAATGAGTTCAAGTTTCCTATGTGCTCTTGAATGTGAATCATGAAAAGACTATTTGCTATGCTTTCCTAGAATGCAAGCATCACATTGCTTAAGTTTACTAGGAATTGTAGGCAAACCAGCAACACTATTTTACTTCAACAAGCGGAGACTGTCATAGTTCAAATGTGCAAATCTAGCATGCCATAATAAACTTGATGGAAGTGTACCTTCTTCATGATGAACATTGTATGAGAAATGTTGTGCATGAGCAGAGGTTCCTTGCAGTTTGAGAAGCCTTTCTTCTTCTATTCCCCTCATGACAAGTGAGTGGTCAGATGCTTTTCTTACCTCAAGCTTGCCATCAAACATATGAATGGAGTGACCTTGCTGGCAGATGTGGACCAAGGACAACAAGTTTCTCTTGAGCTGTGGGAGATATAGAACATGATCCACAAGAAAGTCTGGAAGACCAGGCAATTTAAGCCTGATTGTGCCAAGCCCTGATGACTTGATTTTTGATTGATCTGCAAAGTATACAGCTCCATCAACATTGTCAGTAAAATCTTCAAAAAAATATTTTCTATGAGTCATGTGATAGGTTGCTCATGAATCAAGCAACCAATCATTTTTCCATGAAGCAAGTGAAGCATTAAACAAATCTTCATTTACTCCAATGTTACATTGTGCCTCAACATAGTGAGCAGATTCAGTGCTTTACCTTTGTCTGTATCATCAGTTTTACCTTTCTGTTGGTTTCTTTTCTGCTCAATTTTGTCCCATGGTAGCTTGCATCTAGAGGCATCATGTGATCCATTTCTTTTGCAGCGAATACAGTGTAAATCTGCCTTTTCTCCTTGAGAATGTGCCCCCCGCCTCTGAAATATCTTCCTCTTCCTCTTCATCCACCTCTTCCTCTTGTAGAATCTTGAGCAGGATGCTTTTCTTTATGAGCAAGGCACACAGTCTCTTCAGAAGATTCAGGGGCTGTCTTCTTTCCGAAAGCTTTCTCTCTTTCGACAAACTTTTTCACAAGAGAGTCAAAGGTTATATCTTTAAGATTTCCATTTGATTGCAATGACTCAAGATAATTGGAGTAAGTAGGATAAAGTGCCTTGAGAAAAGCAATAAGAGGAATATCCAATTCAACCTTAGTGGATTTGATATCATGCATTATAGACTTTACTTCAGATGCAAGAGCAAGATGATCATTATTTTGCAGTTCAAGAGTGAAGAGTTTAATCATGAGTTGGACAACTTCAAGTGCAGAATGTGAGTCATAGAGTTCTTTCAGCTTTTGTAGGGCTTCAAAGGCAGTTGAATATGACGAAATATGGCGACTCACCTCTTCATTTACAGATGTTGCGATTAATGCATAAGCCTTGCTGTTCTTGTTTTCCCAAATGACGAGCTCTTTGTCTGAGTTAGGCTGTACTGGGTCATTATCTCCTTCTCTGACACACACTCCATTTCCACAACTCATTGAAGATGAGGGTGTGTTTTATCATCCAGAACCATTCAGGATAGTTCTCCTTGCCAGTGAGAACTATTCCTACCATGGATATGATTGAATGCATTCTGTAAAAAAATTCTGCTGATAGAAAAAATACTTCTGCCAATATACAGTAAAATATACTCAAAAGGACATTCTCAAAAGATTTCAAATCCACCAAGTGACCCATATAAATCCATCATTATATAAATCCACCTCATATAAATCAATCTCATATAAACCTCATATAAATCCACCATATAATCTCATATAAGCCTCATATAAATCCACCATATAAATCTCATATAAGCCTCATATAAATCCACCATAAAAATCTCATATGCCATACGTCCCCTTTATATTAAAAAAACTCAATTATCATACGTCCCTTTGTATATATAATCTTTTCACCACTTAAAAATGTCATTCGGCCTTCATAAAATGGATTACAATTTAAAAAAACATTATTTAATGGTTTCCTCAGATTCGCTACACTTTCAGATTCCAGCTTGAAAATCGAATGTGCGCCAAGAAATTTACCAAACAACATGCGGTCCAGCAGTGCCCTCCATGCATCTGAGTCAATTCTGCGCCACAAATCTTTAAACAGGTTACCTGCATCGTCGATTTCTGGCTGAATTTCTCAGACAAAAACTTGTTCCAAAGAATTCCACTTAACAGCGCACAGATTTACCAACGGGCCACCAGAGCAGGACTTCAATCCATATTTCCGCCATCTAGTTTGCAGAACGAATGAACAGCGGCAAGCTATAAAAAGGATTTGTTGTAGATTGAACAACAGCAGCAAGGGCAAATGCAAATCGAGGGGCCTATTTTCTTGACCAAAGCCGTGAATGTTCAATTGCAGATTTTCACAAAAGGGGCAGCGCAATATGCAATGCTTTGACACCAGAGAGCAATCAACGCATTCAAAAATGTATTGAATACCAGGCTACGTGGAGCAGGCTAGCATATCAGCGTTCAGATGAACAAGCAACATTCAGGCTACGTGGAGCAGGGTAGCATATCAGCGTTCAGGCTACGTGGAGCAGGGTAGCATATCAGCGTTCAGGTGAACAGGCAGCGTTAAGGCATAAAAACGCATATGACAGACAAGATTTGAATGTAACTGATAGACAACGTTCAGAGAATATGAAACGTTTATGGAGTCAGATCGTATTCAAATAAACAGGGCGCAAGAATCATAAATAGAATATGTCAGGGCAGCGCAAGTGTGGCAGACCGAAGACAGGTATGGCAGACAGAATTATATGGAGAGCAGAGGAGCAGATCAGGAGTTACAAAGACATAAAGGCTAAACAGGGAGCTGGCTCCGATACCATGCTTCCAAATGTCCTCATAAAGATAAATATGATAAAGGGAAGGAATTTGCAAAATGGAATAGAAAACAAAGTGTAAGTAAAAAGAGCTACTATACTCATGAAGATAGTGCTGGTCTATCAAATAGTGATGAAGATGAAAATAATAATGACTATAGACTTCTGATGGCTTATGAAGATGATGACTTTTTGGATGCTTTAGATGAAGATGACCTTTATGAATAAATCTCTAAACTTAAAATCTATTTAGAAGAAAAGAATATGATTATAGATACCTTGACATACCAACTTGCAGAAAGAGAAAAACACAATGAAAAACTAGAATGTGAAATTGTGGGTCTAAGAAGGGATCTTGAGAAAACAAAAGCTCTCAATCTTAGATTTGCTAAGGGATCATAAACCTTAAATGAAATTATCAAAGTGTAGCGTTCTCCTCTGATAAAGATAGGTGTTGGATATATTGAAGAAGCATCTCAATCACAGAAGCTGTCAACCTCCACTAAAAGCTATCTTGATGCAGCAAAGAGCAATGAACAGTTTGACAATCGTCAACAAAGGCATAAAGCAGGTCACCAGGTAAATCAGGCTCAATTTACTTCAAGGATGAACAGAATCCACAATCAACCACAGGTAAATCATACTCAATTTGCTTCAAAGACAAATATCAGTAGAAACTACAATCACCAGGTCAGTAGATTCGATAATAATAGGAACTTCTTCAATGGTCAATGCTTCTCATGTCATAATTTTGGACACAAAGCTGCTCAATGTGTTGCTTACAAAACCATCATGACTAGAGAAGCACGAAATCAAAGGAATATGACAGGTATCAAGAAAATTTCCTATAATAACTTTTCTCTTCTTGAAAATGAAATAGAATGCTCAATCTGTAACAACTTTGGCCATGAAGAATCTGAATGTAGGAGTAAATTTCAGCAAATATCTCAAAAGGACAAAACTCCATTAAATCCAAAAATATGGAGAAAGAAAGAACCGCGAACATAAAGATGTGGTATAGCCTTGTATGCAGAAGGACAAGAAAACTAGTGGTGCATCGACAGTGGATGCTCAAAACACATGACAGGTGACAAAGAAAAACTAAACTCATATAATGCCTTAGAAAAGGAAAAGAGTGTCTCATTTGGAAACGACACTCTTGCTGTCATAAAAGGTAAAGGCTCTATTTTCTTGAAAGAAAAAGTTAAAGTTGGGAATATTATGTATGTTTATGGCTTAAAGCATAACCTGTTGAGTGTGAGTCAAATGTGTGATCAAGGAAATGAAGTAGTGTTTCGATCAAATAGATGTGTTGTTCGTGAGCTTTATACAGGAGAAACTATGATCAAAGGTACAAGAACTCCAAACAACCTATACATACTCAAGGGAGGACAACAACAGTGCTATCTAAGCAAAAATGATGAAAACTGGCTATGGCACAGAAGATTGGGGCATCTAAGCTTTTCTCAAATAAGAAAAGCATGCAGATTCCAGGCTGTTTGTGATCTTCCAGATATCAACATTCCTGAAAATACTATATGCAAATCATGTCAATTCGGTAAGCAAACCAGATCTCACTTCATCGAAAAGGAAGGGTCAACTAGTAAGCCTCTTGAACTTGTTCATACTGATTTATGTGGACCATCAAGGAAAAAGTCACCTCGTGGAGAAGAATACTTTATATTATTCATTGATGATTTTTTCAGAATGTGTTGGATAGGTCTTCTAAAGCATAAAGATGAAGCATTTGAAAAGTTCAAAGCCTTCAAAGCTTTGGTTGAAAATGAATTAGATCGCAAAATAAAATGCCTCAGATCTGATCGAGGAGGGGAATTTACCTCGGATGAATTCTTTGACTTTTGTGAGAAACACGGAATAAAAAGGTAGTTCTCCACCGTAAGGACTCCTCAGCAAAATGGAGTGGTAGAAAGGATGAACAAAACTGTTCAACAAATGGCTCGTGCTATGCTAGATGAATCTGAAACTTCTGCAACCTTCTGGGGTGAAGCTGAATTCACCGCCGTCACTATACTCAACCAAGCAAATGTTCGGGTAAACATCACTCAAAGTCCACATGAACTTTGGTATGGTAAGACTCCCACTGTAAAATACTTCAAAGTTTTTGGAAGCAAATGTTACATCAAAAGGATTGATGAAAAACTTGGTAAGTTTGAACCCAGAGTAGATGAAGGTATTCTTCTTGGCTACTTGTCCTGAAGTAAATGATATAAATGTTATAATATAAGACTTGGGAAAATTATTGAAAGTATTGATGTTGTGGTTAATGAAGCATGCAAAAATCCAAAATAGGGAAAAACCGAAGGTTATGACAATGAAGAATATGAGGAACATTTTCCCACATCAAATCACACTGATTCTGAAGAAGAAACCAATGAAGCACCAGAAGAAGGGATAACGATAGAAGAAAAGACTCTGTCTAGGTATGTTTAGAAAAATCATCGGGAAACTCAAATTTTAGGGGAAAAGGGGGCAGGTGTGCAGACAAGAAGAACCATTGCTGAAGCCTCAAGCTATCTAGCATTAATATCTTCCACCGAACCTCAAAATGTAAATGAAGCATGCAAAGATGAATGTTGGGTCAAGGCCATGAATGAAGAACTTGAGCAACTTGAAAAGAATAATACTTGGGAATTAGTTCCTAGACCTCATGATAAAAATATCATAGGAACTAAATGGATATTCAAAAACAAGCTAAACGAAAATGGAGAGGTTATTAGAAATAAGACCGGACTTGTTTGTAAAGGATATGCTCAACAAGAAGGTATAGACTTTGAAGAAACTTTTACACCTGTTGCTAGACTTGAAGCCATAAGAATGTTTCTTGCCCTTTCTAGTTTTTAGAAATTCAAAGTATACCAAATGGATGTAAAATCTACCTTTCTTAATGGAGACTTAGAAGAAGAAGTCTATGTTGAACAACCAGAAGGATTCATACTTGGAAATGATGCAAAACTTGTATGCAAACTCAGAAAAGCTCTCTATGGTCTAAAATAGGCTCCAAGGGCACGGTATTACTGTCTTGACAAATATCTCCACCAACAGGTTTTTCAAAGGGGTTAACAGATAACAATCTATATACAAAGATGGACACTGATAAATTGCTAATAATTGTTGTGTATGTTGATGATATCATTTTTGGTAGTAATGAAGAATCCATGAGTCAGAATTTTGCTTCAGTAATGCAGCAAGAATTTGAAATGTCCTTGCTTGGTGAGCTTACCTACTTTCTTGGTCTACAAGTTCAACAAAATAAAGATGGTATCTTTCTCTCACAAACCAAATGTCTCAAACAAATCCTGAAAAAGTATGGCATGGAAGATTCTAAACCAGTATGTACCCCAATGGTAACAGGATGCAATCTTAGCTCAAATGATGAATCAGCAGCAGTACATCAACCAACTTACAGATCCATGATTGGCAGTCTGCTTTATCTAACAGGTACTCGACCGGACATCATGCATGCAATGGGAATAGTTGGAAGATTCCAAGCAAATCCTAAGGAAACACACCTTCAGGCAGTCAAAAGGATTTTCAAATATCTTCAAGGAACACAGAACTTTGGTTTATGGTATCCTAGAGATACAGATCTTACACTTCATGCATATACAGATGCAGATTGGGAAGGAAGTGTTGATGACAGAAAAAGCACTAGTGGTGGTGCATTCTATATGGGTTCTAGGTTAGTGTCTTGGTTCAACAAGAAACAAAGTTCAATTGCATTATCTACAACTGAAGCAGAATACGTGGCTGCTACATCTTGCTACACACAACTACTTTGGATGATGCAAACCTTGAAATACATTCAGATCACATGTACTCCACCCATCTCCATTCTATGTGATAATACAAGTGCCATTAGTATTTCAAAGAATCCAGTCATGCACTCCAAGACCAAGCACATATCCATCAAATATCATTTTCTACGTGAACAAGTGCTTGAACAAAAGGTCAAATTGGAGTATGTTCCCTCCAAAGAACAGGTTGCTGATATATTCACTAAACCACTGCCTAGAGAGACATTTGAATATCTCATACAAAAGCTGGGAGTAGTTGCTGCATCATTCCACTGTTAAATCCTATCTCCTTTAGAGAAAGGTGGTTATACGCGAGATTCATGAAGCGTAGTCACATATATACGCTGGTTTCTATGTGTACATTCGTGTATATGTTGGTTTGAGGAAAAGAAGTGGGCCAGACTCAAGAGAAAGGGGTCTGCTATGGTTTAGTGAATTATTTGCTTTGCTATATGATGGTTACAATCTGTTGATGACATGTGGAAATATGTTGGCTCTCATAAGTTGTTGATAACTTGATATATATCTAATTGATGATCATTCCTTGATAACTCTTCTGATATATGAAATGATCAGATCTGATAGTGAACATATGACATAGGTTCAGGGGAAGCATATGCTTCTAATAATGCATTGTTGGCATTATCTTAGAAGATCTTGGTGTAGATTTTGTTTCAGGTGGAACAGGTTCACGGGGAGAACATGGTTGCTGGTCTGGATGCTAATTGATAGATGTTGTTGATGATAGTTGCTGATGACTATCATGGTCTTGTTTAAGATATTTGGTCTCTGTTATATATGTCATGTATATCTTTTAATGTAACAGTCATGAAAAAGACCTAATTTGTAACCCCACTATGCATGGGATGGATGATGTAATGTTTCTTGTTTTTGACATGTATAAACAATTGATATATCCCCACTTGGTTGGGTGGATGAGTCAAATTTGGTATATCCCCACTTGGTTGGGAGATGGATGTATGTATGAGTCATTGGTGATAGGAAGGTCATTTGTGATGCATGTATAGAGTCATGTTATTCTTTTAGAACATCTTTTTGCAGACCTTACTTGTGCTCAGGGGGAGCATGGACTCGATCATGGGAGCTCAATCAACACATTTCAGCATATCAAAAAATTCAACATGCACTCAGGGGGAGCATGACCCTTTGCCCTTGCTGTCAAAGGGGGAGAGTGACTTCATGTGGTTGTTGCCATCAAGTCCAAAGGGGGATATTGTTGGAATTATGACACAGGTGTTGTCCTTGATGGAAACTCTCTCAGATGACAGATCACAATACAACATGTTAACAACTCAGAGTTACAGATCAGACTTCACATAATGAAGAAAGAGAGGTATATGCAGGTTCACCATTGGCCAAGCCGTGTATACACGAGGGTTCACTGCATACAAGTCGCGTATACCTACACACGCACTTTCACAAAAGGAAAAGTGCGTATACCTTGGAAAACTAAGTTTTTGATCCGAAGTATTTGGTCCATGGTATTGGTCCAAGGTATCGTGTCCGAGGTATTGACCCTAGGTATTTGATCCAAGGTATTGGTCATAAGTGGTTTTGGTCCATGGTATTGAGAAAGGCATAAAACTATAAAAGGAGGAGAAGATCATTAGGCCAATGCACTCAAACATTGAATATCTGATGAAGAGTGAGATCTAGTATGCAGGTGTTATGGTGCATTGCTAGATCTGAACCAAGGAGGAACTTTAGCGGTTGATGGAGAATAAGATCTAATGATGGATCAGGATCTTAAGGCGTAAAGTGAACTATCATTATGTGTTTTTGCTCATGAATATTCTAGATCTGAATACTGACGCATATATTATTCTGTAAATGATATGATCTAGGTATAACTGAAGTCTGGTATAGCTGCAGAATTATGAATTAATATTTGCAGATGTATACGCTGGTTGGCTTTGAGGAAAGCGCGTATACACGCAGGTTCGACACAAGAAAGTAGCATATACCTTATAATCTATGTTTTAGTTGCTGCTGTTTGTTGTTGCAGTATTCTAGGTTCTAGTTATTATATTCTGGTGACAACATTCTGAAATATAATATTGATGGGTTATCAAGGTGATTGATTGATTTGGTTGAGGTTGGTTCAATAGTATATTGGTTGACACAGATATATTTGATGATTGAATGATGTTGTTGATGGATCTAGCTTGAAAATTTATGAAACGTGGTCCCTGGAAGAAAGGAGAAGGTTGTAGCCTTCTGTAGGCCGGCACCTACGTACTAGTAAACATATCAGCTAGTACAAGAGCTAGGGGGTTGTAGCTCTCTTCTAGTAGAATCTAGAGAACAAGAGAAGGTTTTAGCCTTCTACAGGTAGAAGCCTGCGTACTGGTATAAGGTTGCACCAGTACAAAAATTGTAAACAGAACTTTCTTATTATTAAAAGAAGACAAAGAGGATTGCAGCAAGTGGTTTTCACCCACATTCGGTTTCCACCTTATATCTTGGTGTTTATGTGTGTTGCTTATGTGTGATGCTTATTCTACTTTTACTGCACTATCTAATGAATTGCTGATATATTGATTAAAGTTCACTACATGATAATTTGGGTAAATCAAAAGATCTCTGCATATACGCTGGTTTCATTAAGTATAGTTGCGTATACACGCTAGTTCACTGAGCTGAAGTAGCGTATACAAATCAGTTTTGAAATTAATTTATTGATATGATAATACTGATTCACCCCCCCTCTCAGTATTATTTTCAACAATTGGTATTAGAGCATGTCCTTCAGAAGAATCTTGATCGCTTGAAGGTAGATCCATCATCATGAGTAATCAAGAAAGCAGGGGATCCATCAGACCGCCAATCTTTGATGGGAGCAACTTTGTTTATTGGAAGGTAAGAACCACAACCTATCTTCAATCTCTTGGAACAGATGTCTGGGAAATTGTGGAAGGAGGATATACATTTCCATCATCAATTCCTACAGATACGGCAGGTAAAAATCAATATGAAACCAATGCCAAGGCCGTTGATACATTATTATGAAGTCTGTCACAATCAGAGTTTGTCAAAGTTATGCAACTCAAATCAGCCAAAGAAATATGGGACAAAATCATTCTAAGCTACGAAGGAGACTCTCAGGTAAAACGTGGTAAACTGCAAGCTCTCAGAATTCAATATGAAACTCTCAAGATGCACAATGATGAAAATATAGCTAGTTACTTCTTATGTATAGATGAGGTTGTTAATTGCATGAAGAATCTGGGTGAAGAGATAAAGGAAGTTACCGTAGTTGAAAAAGTTTTAAGATCCTTATCTGCTAAATTTGAATCAAAAGTATTTGCCATAGAAGAAAAGAAGGATCTATAGACTATTACTATGACACAACTTCACAGAATCTTAACTGCCTTTGAGATGAGAAAAGGAGGACCATCATATATGAGAGAAGCTGCATTTAAAGCTTTAGCAAAAGGAAAAGAAGAACTCAATGAATCAGGACATATTTAAGAAGAAGAAGAGGAAGTAAACTTTGTCAAAAAGCTTCAACGGGGTTCCAGAAGATTTAGAGGTAAACTACCTTTCAAATGTTTTGCATGTGGTAGAGTCGGTCATTATGCTGCCAAATGTCCTCATAAAGATAAATATGATAAAGGGAAGGAATCTACAAAATGGAATAGAAAACAAAGTGTAAGTAAAAAGAGCTACTATACTCATGAAGATAGCGATGGTCTATCAAATAGTGATGAAGATGAAAATAATAATGACTATAGACTTCTGATGGCTTATGAAGATGATGACTTTTTGGATGCTTTAGATGAAGATGACCTTTATGAAGAAATCTCTAAACTTAAAATCTGTTTAGAAGAAAAGAATATGATTATAAATACCTCGACATACCAACTTGCTGAAAGAGAGAAACACAATGAAAAACTAGAATGTGAAATTGTGGGTCTAAGAAAGGATCTTGAGAAAACAAAAGATCTCAATCTTAGATTTGCTAAAGGATCAGAAACCTTAAATGAAATTATCAAGGTGCAGCGTTCCCCTTTGATGAAGACAGGTCTTGGATATACTGAAGAAGCATCTCAATCACAGAAGCTGTCTACCTCCACTAAAAGCTATCTTGATGCAGCAAAGAGCAATGAACAGTTTGACAATCGTCAGCAAAGGCATAAAGCAGATCACCGGTTAAATCAGGCTCAATTTACTTCAAGGATGAATAGAAGCCACAATCAACCACAGGTAAATCGTACTCAATTTGCTTCAAAGACAAATATCAGTAGAAACTACAATCACCAGGTCAGTAGATTTGATAATCGCAGGAACTTATTTAATGGTCAATGTTCCTCATGTCATAATTTTGGACACAAAGCTGCTCAATGTGTTGCTTACAATACCATCATGACTAGAGAAGCATGAAATCAAAGGAATATGACATGGATCAAGAAAAGTTCCTATAATAGCTTTTCTCTTCTTGAAAATGAAATAGAATGCTCAATCTGTAACAACTTTGGCCATGAAGAATCTGAATGTAGGAGTAAATTTTGGCAAATATCTCAAAAGGAGCAAACTCCATTAAATCCCAAAATATGGAGAAAGAAAGAACTGCGAACATAAAGATGTGGTATAGCCTTGTATGCAGAAGGACAATAAAACTATTGGTACATCGATAGTGGATGCTCAAAACACAGGACATGTGACAAAGTAAACTACACTCATATAATGCCTTAGAAAAGGAAAAGAGTGTCTCATTTGGAAACGACACTCCTGTTGTCAGAAAAGGTAAAGGCTCTATTTTCTTGAAGGAAAAAGTTAAAGCTGGGAATATTATGTATGTTGATGGCTTAAAGCATAACCTATTGAGTGTGAGTCAAATGTGTGATCAAGGAAATGAAGTAGTGTTTCGATCAAATGGATGTGTTGTTCATGAGCTTGATACAGGAGAAACCATGATCAAAGGTACAAGAACTCCAAAAAACCTATACATACTCAAGGGAGGACAAAAATAATGTTATCTAAGCAAAAATGATGAAAATTGGCTATGGCACTGAAGATTGGGGCATCTAAGCTTTTCTCAAATAAGAAAAACATGCAGATTCTAGGTTGTTCGTGATCTTCCAGGTATCAACATTCTGAAAATACTATATGCAAATCATGTCAATTCGGTAAGAAAACCAGATCTCACTTCATCAAAAAGGAAGGGTTAGCTAGTAAGCCTCTTGAACTTGTTCATACTGATTTATGTGGACCATCAAGGAAAAAGTCACCTCGTGGAGAAGAATACTTTATATTATTCATTGATGATTTTTCTAGAATGTGCTGGATAGGTCTTGTAAAGCATAAAGATGAAGCATTTGAAAAGTTCAAAGCCTTCAAAGCTTTGGTTGAAAATGAATCAGATCACAAAATCAAATGCCTCGGATCTGATCGAGGAGGGGAATTTATCTCCCATGAATTCTTTTACTTTTGTGAACAACACGGAATAAAAAGGCAGTTCTCCACTGCAATGACTCCTCAGCAAAATGGAGTGGTAGAAAGGATGAACAGAACTGTTCAACAAATGGCTCGTGCTATGCTAGATGAATTTGGAACTCCTGCAACCTTCTGGGGTGAAGCTGCATTCTCCGCCGTCACAATACTCAACCAAGAAAATGTTCGGGTAAAAAACACTCAAACTCCACATGAACTTTGGTATGGTAATACTCCCACTGTAAAATACTTTAAAGTTTTTGGAAGAAAATGTTACATCAAAAGGACTGATGAAAAACTTGGTAAGTTTGAACCCGGAGTAGATGAAGGTATTCTTCTTGGCTATTCATCCCAAAGTAAAGGATATAAATGTTATAATAAAAGACTTAGGAAAATTATTGAAAGTATTGATGTTGTGGTTGATGAAGCATGCAAAAATCCAAAATAGGTAAAATCTGAAGGTTATGACAATGAAGAAGTTGAGGAACATTTTCCCACATCAAATCACACTGATTCTGAAGAAGAAACCAATGAAGCACCAGATGAAGAGATAATAGTAGAAGAAAAGACTCCGTCCAGGCATGTTCAGAAAAATCATCCGGAAACTCAAATTTTAGGGGAAAAAGGGGCAGGTGTGCAGACAAGAAGAACCATTACCGAAAGGCTCAAGCTATCTAGCATTACTATCTTCCACCGAACCTCAAAATGTAAATGAAACATACAAAGATGAATGTTGGGTCAAGGCCATGAATGAAGAACTTGAGCAAATTGAAAAGAATAATACTTGGGAATTAGTTCCTAGACCTCATGATAAAAATATCATAGGAACTAAATGGATATTCAAAAACAAGATGAATGAAAATGGAGAAGTTATTAGAAATAAGGCCAGACTTGTTTGTAAAGGATATGCTCAACAAGAAGGTATAGACTTTGAAGAAACTTTTGCACTTGTTGCTAGACTTAAAGCCATAAGAATGTTTCTTGCCCTTTCTAGTTTTCAGAAATTCAAAGTATACCAAATGGATGTAAAATCTGCCTTTCTTAATGGAGACTTAGAAGAAGAAGTCTATATTGAACAACCAGAAGGATTCATACTTGGAAATGATGCAAAACTTGTATGCAAACTCAGAAAAGTTCTCTATGGTCTAAAACAGGTCTAAGGGCATGGTATTACCATCTTGACAAATATCTCCACCAATAGGGTTTTTCAAAGGGGTCAGCAGATAGAAATCTATATACAAAGATGGACATTGATAAATTTCTAATAATTTTTGTGTATGTTGATGATATCATTTTTGGTAGCAATGAAGAATCCATGAGTCAGAATTTTGCCTCAGTAATGCAGCAAGAATTTGAAATGTCCTTGCTTGGTGAGCTTACCTACTTTCTTGGTCTACAAGTTCAACAAAATAAAGATGGTATCTTTCTCTCACAAACCAAATATATAAAACAGATCCTGAAAAAGTACGACATGGAAGATTCTAAACCAGTATATACCCCAATGGTAATAGGATGCAATCTTAGCTCAAATGATGAATCAACAACAATACATCAACCAACTAGACATTTTCGCTTTGTATTTAAAAATTGCTTGTTTAATCAACGACGTTCTCGATATTGTTTGACTGTAGATTTCTTGTTTCCCTATATAATCACCACCTGCTACTATTTTTCATGTGAAACCTGTTACACACGACACATAATATACACATTTACCTTAAGTCATAGAAATGTATGAAATGAAATAAATATGAAATCTTTCTATCGGAGCTCAAGCGAGCATCAAGATTTTTAACCATCCCAATGTCTGTCCTCATTGAACAATTTCATGCTAACGTGAGTATATATGTGTCCTCATCACTTGTACATTTCATGATAATAGGTTCATAACACCAATTTTCTTTTTCATTGTCAAATATAATTCCCATCCTGCCACAACACATTCACAAAATGTCACAAAAACATTGCCAATAACGTGTAATTAAAGTTAACTAGCATATAGGGTTAATAGAAAACAAACCTACCGGTAAATATCAATATTTTCAGAATTCAATTCACCAAATGCGTGTGTGCGCATGTCATCAAATTGTATGAGTATTAAATTACATTTACTATAAAATGTTATGAAATGATGATTGTTCTGTGAAACTATCAATAATCCTTGTAGCTGTAAACTAGCTTCCTAATTGTCTTCTTTCCTTTTCTCTCTACTCATGCTTCGAGCTCCACAAGATTTTTCGAGAAATCAATATAAGTTATTTGAAATGAATGTTACAGTTTGGAGACCAACTGATATCATCTACATAATTTATGGCTATTCACAATTTAAGTGATTTGTAGGCATATACGATAACTACCTCTTGCTATGAGCTTCAACTTAAACACTAAGTCTAAATAATTCACATGTATACCTTGCTTCGCATACACAAACACACATTAAAATGACACTTCATTTAATATTGGATAAAAAGTATTTAATTCAAAAATGTAAGACCACAAATTCACATAGTATTCAAAAGTCGTGAATACCAAGATTGGCTCTTTCTACTTTGATATCATTTTTAAATGATCAAAGCCTTCAAACATAGTAATGCAGATAGTTAATCACCCACCCTTATTTCACACCCAATATACATGTAAACCAAATTTTCCATGCCCCAAAATTTAATAAACCAAAACCACTCATTAATTGATTAATATGTACTATTGTGCAGGGAGGAGGTGTGTGAAAGAAGTTTGCAGACTGGAAATTGAAGAAGAAAGTTTATGTTCCTTGGTCCACACACCTGTTATCCCACACAACACTTTTTCTCCGTACACATTAAAAAGACACTCCATTTAATATTGCATAATAAGTATTCAATTCACAAATATGAAATCACAAATGCACATAGTATTCAATATTCTTGAATATCAACATTAGTTGTTTCTAGTTTTTAAATGATAAAAGCAATTGGACATGGTTTTGAAAACCACACATTGAATCATCTTGATATCAAATAAAATGAGCCCACTTCGGTTCACCCTTAAGGGGAAATGTATCTAGAGATGCAAAACATTTTGAATTAAAGTTTATGTTCCTTGCTATGCACACCCATTCTCCCGCACAATGCTCCTTTATCACACACATAAGAAAGGGTCTTCATTTAATTTTGGATACTAAGCTTCTGCTTAAAGTTAAAATAATTTGATGTCTACAAAAAAAGTTACCTTTGGACCCCCATTGCTCATTAATTGATTAATATGTACTTTCGTCCAGGAGGAAGGTGTGCAGAAGGAGGAACAAAACACTACGAAAGAAAGTTTATGTTCCTTGCTCCACACACCCGTTTTCCCGTGTTATTTTTTGTAGCATCGAATGTCTTCTAGCCACGAAATTTGGTGGAGATACTAAAATACATGAGATCTCCAAAACCAGAAATAATTTCTAGAAATTCCTCATAGAAGTTTCTCAATTAGATTATTAGTTTTTTTTTTTTAAATATTTCCTAAGTTTGAACTTAGGGAATATGGTTAATTAATTAATGTTAATTGAGATAAGGTGAGAATCATCTAGAAACTCACACAGATCAATCCAGAACAATATGAGCCATCAATTAAGATTTAATACTGGATGTTGGAGTCCCAATAGGAAGATATAAGAAGGGATCAATGTGGTGATGGCAAATACATGAGTGCAAATACTCAGTTTCCTAGGCAATTTGATTTTCTTGGTGGAAGAGATTCAACAAAGAAGATAGAGCCATAGGGTGAGTAGCAGGTGGCAGAGGAGGCTAGCAACATTCTAGGAGGAAATATTCTAGTCCCGGGAAGAGGCAGTGAGAAGAAGGCTAGAATCCCCAAATATTCTGCACAAGAACTGCACAAAGGGTGACACAGAAGGCTCAGTGTGTGGTTAGGGAGTTAATTTCAGTGGTAGAAATTAGATGTGGGGTGAGAGAAAATTCTCACAAAAATTTTGCCAACATTTTCCCAAAATTAGATTGCCAGTAGAGTATCTAAACTATCGTACTTAGAATTGCTGTTGAAGAATAATAATAAAACCCTCATCTATTGCACCGATTTTCCCACATTGGGTTTTTCCGGGGACAATTGTCCAAAATTAACTGTGTCAAAATTCTTATGTGTGTGCTAGAATTTCTCAGTCTCTAGTATTTTATTTTCCACAATATTTTTATGGTGAAAATTGCAATTGTGATTTTATTCATTATTTACTAGAAAATAACTGCAAAATTTAATTTATAGTTAGGAGAATAATTTCCAGTTGTTGCAATAGATGAAA
The DNA here is from genome assembly GCA_031772625.1 of Pinus tabuliformis. Lineage (NCBI taxonomy): Eukaryota > Viridiplantae > Streptophyta > Pinopsida > Pinales > Pinaceae > Pinus > Pinus tabuliformis. The sequence goes on from CM062809.1 coordinate 58,362,368, forward strand.
TTCTCACATGGTATCAGAGCAGAAGTGATCAGCTAGAAACTCAGAAGTGAAGGAAAGAATTTTGTCGCTCAGAAGGAGCAGTAGGCCGAAATTCTTGAGGCAACATAGTTCATTGCCAGGTAGGCCGAGTTACTTGTGGAAGTTCAACTTTTCAGGACACGAGGCAGAAACGGTTTGAATCTCCTAGATCAGTGATTCCAGCAGGTAGAGGGAGCTACAACAACTCAGTTTTTTCACTGAGTAGATTCCTGGTTGTAGGTTTTAACCCCATACAGAAATTACCTGCATACAAATTCTAAAACATAGAAAATAAACAATGCGAGAGCGTAACAAATAAAACACATATACACAAAGATTTTTCCGTGGACCCCAAAACCGGGACTACCAGCTTGATTTTTCATTATTTTCCTTTCAATGTTACAATACATATTTATACATGCCGAAGCATCCAATACCATGGACCAAAAACCATTGCGTCCAAAGCCATGGACCAAAAACCATCGCATCCAAAACCATGTGTGAAAACCATGCACAAAACCATAGGTAGGTCCGCCTAAGCTAATATAGGGTCCAAATTTTTTTACCCCGGGGTGCTGCCTCAGACCCCGTAGAGGGGGGCTATCCACCCCCATCAAACCCCCTAGATAAGGGGGGATGCCGCCCCCCTGTGCCCCCCCCGCAATCTATGCAATGAAGGGGGGGCTTCACCCCCCTTATAACCCCTCTGATAACTACATAGGCTAGTCATGGAAAGAATATAACACAACCCAATACTATCCCACTTGTTGTTTTCTTTCCACAGGGGGCCACAGGAGAGGTTAGTCATTTATCCAGCCCTGAAATGCCCATTGTTTCTCTACACCAAGAGAACTTCTCAGAGCTCACAGATTTTGTCAATGTATCTACAATATTCTTCAAAGTGTCCACCTTTACCAGCAACACCTTTTTGTCTTCTATCATATCCCTCACAAAGTGATACTGAAAATCAATGTGCTTTGTCTTTGAATGGTAAGCAGGGTTCTTTGCCAGGAAAATTGCACTTTGGCTATCACAATCTATCCTTATAGTTCCCTATACTAACCCCATACTTGAACACAATCTCTGTAACCAAACTGCTTCCTTGCTTGCATGAGTGGCTGCCATGTATTCTGCCTCTGTAGTTGATAGTGCCACTACAGATTGTTTCTTACTCATCCAACTGACTACACCTCCAAATAGGTTAAACACATACCCACTTGTAGATCTTCTCTGATCTAGATCTCCAACCCAGTCTACATCAACAAAGCCACGAATATCCAACACTCTGTCCAATCCTGGTCTTCCTTGGTAGCACAAACCATAATCACTAGTGCCACACAAATACATGAAAACCCGCTTCACTATTGTTCAATGCTCCTTGCTTGGTTTTGACATAAACCTGCTCAATACTCCCACTGCATGTGTAATGTCTGGTCTAGTACAGACCATTTCATACATCAGGCTATCGACTGCACTTGCATATGGAACACGGGACATGTCCTCTTCCTCTTCTTGTGTCTTGGGACATTGTTCGGCATATAACTTTACACCTATAGGAATAGGAACCTTCACTGGTTTACTATCCTGCATATTAAACCTCTGCAGTATTGTCTCGACATAATTCGTCTGGTTTAACCAGAGCTTCCTCTTTGCCCGATCTCTTTTAATTTCCATGCCCAAAATATAGTTTGCAGCACCAAGATATTTCATGTCGAATTTGGAGGATTGGGCCTTCAAATCCTGGATAATTTCTTTGTCATTTCCAACCAGCGACATGCCATCCACATACAAGACCAGATAAATAATATGGTCACCAATTAATTAAGTTCCAAAGCTTATAACCCTTAAAACCATCCTTATACCCAATAAAGATCCACTTTTCAGATTTACTATCCAACTTGGTTATTTTCTCCTTTAGAACATGTACATATGCATCACATCCAAATACCCTCAGATGTGAAAGAGAGGGTTTCTTACAAGTCCATACCTCTTGTGGAGTCTTATCCTCCAACCCTGATGAAGGTGATCTGTTGACTAGGTAACATGTTGTCTCCACCGCCTCTGCCCAGAATTCCTATCCTAACTCGACACCACTGAGCATGCTTCTTGCCCTTTCCATCAACGTCTTGTTCATTCTTTTTGCAACTCCATTTTGCTCAGGTGTGTATGGAGTAGTCTTTTACTGTGCTATACCACACTTCTTACAGAATTCTTCAAATTCCTTACTGCAAAACTCTCCACCGTTATCTATCCTCAACACCTTTATCTTCTTCTCTGTCTGGTTTTGCACCAGAGCCTTAAATTATTTAAACCTTTCAAATACTTTAGATTTATTCTAAAGGAAATATATCCATGTATTCCTTGAGAAGTCATCTATAAATGATACATAGTACACAGACTTACCCAGTAATGGAAGCTTCACAGGTATAAACACATCACTGTGCCCAATCTCTAATATCTGTTTCGCCCTCTTACCACCAGAGGGGAAACTCACTCGATTCTGCTTCCCATATACACAATTTTCACATAAATCAAAATCCAAAGAGCTATTACTCATACTTTCTACCATACCTTTACCATGAAGTATTCGAAGGCCCTTCTCTCCAATATGTCCAAGCCTTTGATGCCACAACATGGTCTTCTCTCCAGAGACCACTAGATTTTTTGCTCCACTTTTAGGAACCAATAACTATTGCACCCATCAACAACAATGCTACCTTGCAGCTTGTACAGAGTGCCAATCCGAACTCCCCTCATCAATACCAGTTCTCCTCGAACCATCTTGCAGGTATCCTTATCAAACATTGTTTTTACACCTGCATCATCTAGCTTGCTTACGGAAATCAAATTTTTGGCCAAATGCAGGAATATGTAGAACACCCGAAAGTGTTCTAACCCTTCCACCTTGCAACTTCAACTTTACTTTTCTGTGACCAATGATTCTAGCCTTCCTGTCATCCCCCAAGAAGACATCACCACTATCATATTTCTCATACTTGCAGAACCACTCTCTTTGGGGAGTGAAGTGAAAGGATGCACCTGAGTAATCAACCATGCCTCATGATCTACATGTGTACTTGAAAAATCCAAGTACACATCCCCACCTTCATTTGAGGTGGTTTTCGCGTCTGCAGAAGGAGCATCATCAGATCCCTTTCATTTGTCAGGAGCTTTAGATTTACAGTCCCTTTTGTAGTGCCCTTCCTTTATGCATTTCCAACACACCACCTTTACAGGTTTTCCTGGAGATTTAGATCTCCCACCTGATGACTTATTTTTGTTTCTGTTTTGGGACCGTCCTCGTACACACAAGGCATCACCATTCTGGCTCTCCATATTTTCCGCCTCATCTCCTCTGTCAGCAAGGATGAGACTATTTCATCAAACTGCAAGGAAGTTTCATAGCTACCTATTGTAATAACCAGACTATCCCATGAATCTGGTAGAGAACACAAAAAACTAATGCACTTATCTTCATCTAAAATTTTTATATCATCAGATAATAACTGACTTACCACAATATTAAATTGTTTATATGCTCTGTCACCAAGTCTCCATCTTTCATCCTCAGGTTATACAACTTTTTCCATAGGAACAATTTATTCACTAGAGACTTAGATTGGTACAAAGTTCGTAACTTGCCCCACAAAGCCTTAGCCATAGCTTCCCCTGATACATTCAACAATACTGAATCTGAGACACACAATTGTATTGTGATATTTTCCTTTCGATCCAACTTCTTCCATTCTTCATCATACACTCCCGTTGGTTTAGTACCTGGATCTACAACGATCCACTTATCTTTATCCACCAACAGATCCTCCATCTTGAGTTTCCACAACTCAAAACTCTGACCATTAAATTTATCGATCTCTATCTTTCCACTACTCGCCATCTTATTTCACCACCAGAATCGACCCTGCAGAGATCCCACTGAACAAGGTCTACCACAAGGCCGAGCAAAACCCCTCAGCAATAAAGGCATCCCCTTGAAGCCAAAATGGCTCCGATACAAAATGTAGGTTTTAACCCGTACATAAATTACCTGCATATGAATTCTAAAAGACAGAAAATAAACAATGCGAAAGCATAACATATAAAACACATATACACAAAGATTTTACCCTGGACCCCGAAACCGGGACTACCAGCTTGATTTTCATTATTTTCCTTTCAATGTTACAATACATATTGATACATGTCAAAGCATCCAATACCATGGACCGAAAACCATCGTGTCCAAAACCATGTGCGAAAACCATGCACAAAACCATAGGTAGGTCCGCCCAAGCTAATATAGGGTCCAAAAAAATTTCCCTGGGGCACTGCCTTGGACGTTGTAGAGGGGGCCTACCTGCCCCACTCAAACCCCCTAGACAGGGGGGGTTGCCGCCCCCCTTGTGATCCCCCCGTTGCGCAATCGTCTAGTTGTGGAAAGAATATAACACAACCCAACACTGGTTGGATGCAGAGGGTTTTGTTGTAGGTGCAGAAGCAAAATTAACATTAGGAGGGGAAGAGGAATAACACAAAGTATGCCCATGGATCGATTTGATATTCAGGGAGCTTCATAGTTTTCTTCTGGATTGGATGATGAATTTGTTTGCTTTTCAAGCTTAACTTTAGAGGGTGTTTGGTATATAGACAATGGAGCGTCATCTAATATGATATGGGTTAGAGAATATTTCTGTAGCTACAAGGAGGAGCATATGGACTTCTAGATTAAGATGGGAAACAAAAATTAGTATACTCCATTAGGGAGAGGTACCATCAATTTTTAGAGGGAGTCAGAAGTAAGCACCAATGCTACAGATGTACTTCATGTGCTAGGATTGGGTATAAACCGGATTTCAGTATCCTAGTTATAGGATAAGGGATATTATATCCACTTCGTTGGGAAGAGAGTGTTCATTAAACACTCAAGCTGGAAGAAGGTAAGACAGATTGGGGTCTGAAGCAACAAATTATATAGGTTGCAACTCGGCTCTCCAATGGCACTGATAGGCAATGACAATAGTTGTGGGAAGGATCTGAATGAGTTATGGCATAGGAGAATGGGACATCTACACCATGGAGCACTCAAGATGCTCAAGGAAACAATAACAGGGGTTCCAAAACTTGGCACAAAACACGATGATGTGTGTAGAGGATGCGTACTTGGGAAGTATGCAAAGGCAACATTCCCAAGAATTGACAATAGAGAATATGGTGTGTTATGACTTATACATTCAGATATTTGTGGCCTGATGTCCACTAGAGCTCTTAGTGGTGTCGAATACTTCGTCAAATTTATTGATGAAAATTCTAGGAAAACCCGCATCTACTTCTTGAAGTCCAAATATGATATATTCAATTATTTTAAAGAGTTGAAGGCTCTCGTGGAGAATGCGACAGGGAAGAAGATCAAGGTACTTCACTCAGGTAATGGTGGAGAGTATATTGATAGGGAATTCATAGATATTTTTGCGAAGGAAGGCATCATAAGAGAATGGACAACTCCATATAATCCACAACAAAATGGGGTAGTGGAGAAGAAAAATAGAACCATAGTTGCGCTGCAAAAGCTATGTTATATGACCAGGATTTCCCAAGTTTATATGGGCAGAGGCATGTAACATGACAGTGTATATTTAGAACAAGCCTCCTCAAAGAGCATTGGGGAAGAAAACACCAGAAGGTTTCTTCACAGGGAAGAAGCCAAAATTTAGTCACTTCAGGATCTTTGGCAACATTTCTTATTACCATGTGCTAGATGAAAAACGTAACAAATTGGATCAAACTACAGAGAAGGGGTTTCTGGTTGGGTATAGCGAAACCTCAAAGGAATACATGATCTACATTCCTAACAGTAGGAAGATTATGGTGATATGAGATGTGAAGTTCATGGAGGACCAAGATTTTAGGAGATCTCGTGAGATTCCTACAGGTGATAAAAATCAGTCAGCAAAAGCTCCTTTGGTCCAACAATAGGGTCAACCACACGGGAAGCTAGTGGGATCGGTAAGAGGACTGTCACAGGGATCAAGTACAGTGACTAGTAGCAATGTTTCCTCAAGTGTAAGAGATCCAGGGAGTTCTAAGCAGACGGAGTAGAAAAGACAGGATGAGGAGGAGCTAGTTGAACCTCCATCCCTAGTGGTCGAGCCAACATAGAGGTTCTTCATACGTTGAGAGATGCAGAGGAGTTTATTGGAACTCCTAGACGAACAAAATACAACATAGACAACCTGACAGGTACCAATCATTGGTGGCTCAAGTTGCAAAACCTTCCAGCTTTCAGGAGGCCACACAACATCATGTGTGGGTAGACGCCATGGTAGAAGAGTATAGCTCTATCATGATGAATGATTCTTGGGAGGTGGTGCCAAAGCCTGAAGATAGGTCAGTTATAGGTTCTCGATGGATCTACAAGATCAAGTATGCTACAGACAACAGTGTGAAAAAGTACAAGGTTAGGTTCGTGGCAAAAGAGCATGCACTAAAATAAAGAATAGATTATGAGGAGACCTTTGCTCAAGTTTCCAGATATACCTATATCTGGTCAGTTATATCCCTAACATCTCAGATGGGATGGAAGATTCACCAAAAGGATGCCAAGAAAACTTTCTTGAACGAGGTGATAGAGGAAGAGGTGTACATAGAACAACCAGAGAGCTTTGAGAATCATGAGAGGCGAACTCATGTGTGCAGATTGAAGAAATATCTATATAGACTCAAGTAGGCTCCCAGGGCATGGTATGGTCGGATTGACAACTACTTGCAATAGATGGGATTTGTCAAGAGTGACATAGATCTCAACCTTTACTATTTGATGGTAGAGGGTGAGCCACTCATCCTAGTTTTGTATGTGGATGATATTTTACTGACAGGTTCATTAGGGCTCATAGAGGACTGCAAGAGGATCCTGGTATCAGAATTTGATATGAAGGACTTGGGATTGATGCACTATTTCCTAGGATTGGAAGTGTGGCAGAAGGATGGGGAGATCTTCCTTGGGCAAGGAAGATACACTACAAATATTTTGAATAGGTTTAGAATGCAGGATTTTAGACCCATGTCTACGCCTATGATCACCAACTAGAAGAAGATAGATGCATCAGATGACAATGATGTCAACCCCACCTTATATAGATAGCTTATTGGGTCTCTCATTTATCTGGTCAACACTAGGCCATATATTTTCTTCGCAGTAAATACTCTCAATCAGTTCATGGTAGAGCTGAAGAGGGTACATTGGGCAACAACGAGGCATATTATGAGGTATGTGCATGACAAAATCAAGTATTGGTTCAGATATACCAGAGGGGATGACGTCAGACTATGTGGATTCACAGATGCAGATTGGGTAGAAAGTTCAGTAGACAAGAAAACTACCTCTGGGTATTGCTTCAACATTGGATCGAGGATGGTTTCATGCTGCAACAAGAAGCATAAGTCGGTAGCTCTGATCTCTACAGAATCAGAGTACATGGTGGCAAGCACAACTACGTGCGAAGCTATATGGCTTTAGACGTTGCTAGTAAACTCGTTCAGGTAGAGGATGGAGGCAACCAGAGTCCACTGTGATAATTAGAGTTGTATCAAGCTCTATGATAATCCAGTGTTTCATGACAGGTCGAAACACATAGATATTCAGTGTAATTTCATTAGAGATTGTGTACAACTTGGGTAGGTACATCTAGAGTATGTTCCCACAAAAGAACATGTTGTAGACATACTCACAAAATCTCTAGGGAGAGGTAAGTTCGTCTATTTTAAAGACCAGATTGGTATGGTGGAGAACCCATTCCAGTAGCAGGGACAAATTTGAAGTCATAGTTGTTGCAGTTGCAACAACAACATATGAGAGGGAGTTGCAGTGCAGATGCAATGTTTGGCAACAGTATGGCAATGTCAGCAGCAACACAGATGCAACATCAGAGTTGCGCAGTAGTTGATGGGAAATAACAGCTAGACATTAACAACGTGACAGGAGATGATACAGATTCAAAGTGTTTTGGGAGGGTGTACAACACTAGAACACATTCCTTGCTAGGAGGGAGTGTTAGTTTTTGTAGCATCGGATGTGTTCTAGCCACGAAATTTGGCGGGGAGGCTAGAATAAATGAGATGTCCAAAAACGAAGAATCATTTCTGGAAATTTCACCTAGAAGTGTCTCAATTAGATTATTAGTTGTTTTTAAAATATTTTCTAGGTCTAAACTTAGGGAATATGGTTAATGAATCATTATTAATTGAGATAAGTGAGAATCATATAGAAACTCACACATATCAATCCAAAAATGATCCAAGCCATCAATTAATATTTACTCTAGACTGTTGGAGTCCCAAAATGAATATATAAGAAGGGATCGATGTGGTGATAGAGAATACATGAGTGCAGATAGTCAGTTTCCCAGGCAATTTGATTTTCTCAGTGGCAGAGATTGAACAGAGGAGATCGAGTTGAAGGGTGAGTAGCAAGTGGTAGAGGAGGTTAGCAGCATTCTAGGAGGAAATATTTTAGTGCTCGGAAGAGGCAGTGAGAGGAAGGACAAAATCCCCAAAGATTTTGCGCAAGCACTATGCAAAGGGTGATGCAGAAGGATCAACGTGTGGCTAGGGAGGACATTTCGGTGGTAGAAATTAGCTATGGCATGAGAAAATTATCACAATAATTTTGCCAACATTTTCCTTAGATTAGATTTCCAGTAGAGCATCTAAATTATTGTACTCAGAATTGTTGTAGAAGAATAATAATAAAACCCTCATATGTTGCACCAATTTTCCCACATTGGGATTTCTCAGGGACAATTGTCCAAAAATAATTGTGTCAGAATTCTTATACGTGTGCTATAATTTCTCAATCTCCAGCATTTTATTTTCCATAGTATTTTTATGGTGAAAATTGCAGTTGTGATTTTATTCATTGTTTGTCATAGCAAATAAACTCCATAATTTAATTTACAGTTAGGAGAATAATTTCCAGTTGCTACAATAGATGAAATTTTCACATTCCTCACAACACTTCTTCTTCACATGCATTAAAAAGACACTTAATTTAATTTTGCATAATAACAAGTATTTATTTCACAAATGAATATAACATTTAGAAACCTTGAATATTAAGATTCGTTGTTTCTAGTTTTTAAATGATGAAATTTGTTGAACATATTTTTTAAAACCGCACATCCAATTTCAAATAAGATGAGACCACGTCGATCCACCCTTATGGGGAAATGTATCCGGAGATGCAGAACATTGAAAATTAAATTTTTTGTTCCTTGATCTGCACACCCATTGTCCCGCACAACACTCCTTTCTCACACGTATTAAAAATGTACTTTATTTAATATTAGATACGAAGTATCTGTTTAAAGTTAAAATGATTTTGTATATGCAAAATAAAGTTCCCTCAGCACTCCTGTTCTCCTACACAACACTCATTTATCACACACAAAAAAAGATACTTCATTTAATATTGGATACTAAGTTTCTGCTTAAAATAATTTCATGTCAATGCAATAAATTTCCCTTTGCACCCCCATTTCTCATTAATTGATTAATATGTACTCTTATGCGGGAGGGAATTGTGCAAAAGGAGGACCAGAACATTGCAAAAAAATGTTTTTGTTCGTTTCTTTGCAAATCCGTTCTCCTGCACAACACTTCTTTGTCACACACATTAAAAATACACTTAATTTAATCTTGCATAATAATATATATTTAATTCACAAATATGAAATCACAAATGCACATAGTATTTAGAAACCTTGAATACCAAGATTCATTGTTTCTAGTTTTTAAATGATCAAAGTTGTTACACATCAATTTGTCACATCTATCCAAATGATGTCAAATACAAATCTTTCGCTATCCAAAGAACTATTGTCATCAATCCCTGAGAAAGGTGGAAGAAATACCTCCCCATGAAGTATAATAATCCCAGATTACATACCTTAAAAATCCTATTTTTGGAGATCATCGCAGGTGCCAATATTACAACCTGCGACATTGCACCTTGCATAATAAGTGAGTGGCGATGCTATCACTACTTTCCTTCATTAAAAGTGCAACAATATTCTTACATGGGTAGAAAATAAAAAAAGTTACAAAGCTTCCATTCTAGAAGGCTCGTGAAGGTATCTTTCCAAGCAGTGAAGATAATGAGCTCGAACTCCTACCATGATGGATCTCATCCCTACCATAGTGGATCCCATCCCATCGATCTCAAACTTCCATCCTTGGCTTACAAATACAATGCACTCAAAGGAAAATATGTTATATTTTTTACTCTAAAAATTATACTTCCACTCTGTTGAAGTATCCATTGAAGGCTTTTGAATGCAAGGTTGGAATTGAGGACTATTGGGAGGAAGCTATCAACATCAAGGATTTGGTTGTAACTATCTCCTTTTCCTTATTAATACAAATGCATATTTCTTTCCAACATTCATTGTTATGGTGATTGTTATGAGATTCCTTGATCACTTGTATATATTATGTTAAATCATTTATGTATCACATGCTTTGATAATTTGTATGTTTGTGTCTTTGCAGATATTTTCTTGGAGAATCAAGAATGAGATCAAAAGTTATAAAAAACAACAAGAGGATACTCATTTTGAAAAAGGTATGAATCATTCATCTAATCCTACATCTATGATTTAATTGTAATCTAGGGAATGTTTGTATGTATTTGATTGTTTTGTTCTAGTGCTTGATTTCCGAAACTAGGGATATCGCTATTGTTCGCAAGAGCGTTTTGTCTGTCAAATAAAATTGGCGACTCCACTAGGGAGAAAGTTGTTCCTTGGTAGTATTCCTTGTTTTTATTAAGTCAAACCTTTCCTAAGTCTTTGGAGAACCTTGTTTGATTTTGAAAAACCAGATCTGTTAGATATTTTGAAAGTTTTTGTTTTGTTTTGTTTTTGTTTTTCTTGATATTTTTCGCTCATCGCACCCTACTATGGGAGACATTGCGTCGATATCGCACTATTCATTTTATAAACTGCGACTATCCATGTTCATCACATTGATATGTGCTAAACACCTACATTGATCTTAGGCAAATTGGAATTTTCTTAGGGTTTCCTCTATGTGATCTTGGATATGTTGATTATTGAGGTTTTTGAGTCTATTCTTGATATGTTATAGGTCGAACACTTCATTTTGTTTTTTTTTCGATATGTTGTTGTGGAAAATATTTTTGTTTTTGTGAAAAGTTTCCATTTTCATTCCTTTGATGTATTTAGTTTTTATTTTCTGATTTAAGTATTTACAATCTTCTTTTGCATTGGAATTACTTGGTCAAAGATTTGTTTGTTGGACTTTTTTATGAAATAATTCTTATTCCTTTCTATAGAATATATCTTTTTCAAAAAGGAAAATCTTGTATTGTAGTTCATGGGTAAAGTATTTTTAGCTTGCATTTTTAAGCAAAGTATCATGTATCCTATAGCTTCTTTGATTTGAATTCAAAGAGTACTTCATGTTTCTTACTTTGAATGTTATGCTTGTTTATTTCCTTGAAACCTCTCACTCCTTACTATAGTCAGTATTCATTGAATTGAAAAAATATCACATTTTCATATTTGTTGCATTATATTTGGGGTCGAGTCATAATACCATTCGTTTCATTTCCATTTACCTATTGAGTAATAAACAACTTAAGAATCAATGCTTAATAAAATTAATTAGACATTTTATATTTCTATCGTAGTTACACCTACATTATATTAGTTGTAGGGCTTCAGAAAAGGTGTTGAAAGTTAACAATCCAAAGCTGCAAACAAACATAGAAGCTTTTGATAGGGAGAGAAATCCATGTACCACATATTTGGGAAGCTCCTTTGACACATGAGTCATGCACGAGGTCACATTGGACCCAATGAAGTAATATACCCTGCTTCATTGGTGACGGTGGTGTTGATCTACACACGTTACAAATGATGTCAAAAGGCATTTGGGGGTCACCTGAAAAGACTACCTCATTTTGATGGAACTTTCAAGGGGATTTAGGGCTTTGCTACCCCGCCATTGCGTGTATATTCAAGTATCGACTATACCCCTAGGTTGGGTGTTTGTAGGTGGTAACTTTAGTGACCATAATATTAGGTCTATCACCCATTGTGATAGCGAGGGATAATTCCTTGTTGTACTTGGAACAAATGTTGGCTAGAATCACTCAACCCTTCTTGGAGGGTACTTCACTATATGTGAAGTTACTTGCACTAGTTGATGAGCCTCATAAATGGGTAATTATATGGGCTCATTTTACTTCCTAACCTAGTCAAATCAACCATTCTCTTAGCTTATTGTATGATTTTCTGATTATATTTATGCTTATAGGGTGAGTTGAGTTAGTTATTATGCCATGTGGTCTAACATGTATTTAATGCATATTATTGATGGATTTCGAGGTCAAAGTCAAGGATCTAATGTTCAAACTACAAAAATAACTCGAAGTAGATAGAGGAGAGGACTTATAGGAGGGAATCCCCCTCATTTATTTCTCCTCACTTCGAATTCCCCTTCATTCATCTTGGAGTACAAGCAGCCGAATCATGCACTAGAAGGAAACCGAGCAAGTGGAAGATGATTGATAGTTATCTCGAGCTTTGTGAGCCAATCCTCCCTGATTTTAAGGAAGCTATTGGTAGCTTCAGATGTATAAGTAGAGAGGCCTAGGGCCTCACTAGGGTCGACTTTTTTTTTGCTTGTGTAAACTTTGCTCAAATTTCGAGCTTACTACTTTATGATAGTTTTATGTAATCTTGCTATTTTTTGATAATGAAGATGGAATCCTTCTTGAGCTAGCACTGAGTTACCTTAGAGGGATGAAGCTCTTGGTTTAGGGCACAATTCAAGCAGCCAAGCTTCTCTTTACTTGTATTTGTATTCTTTACTTCAATTTCTAGATTAGTTTGCTGTTAGATGTATTTCTCTTATGGTTAAGAATAGGTTGCTTTTGATGATTTAGTAGCTTGCTTCCATTTATGCTTTCTGTAGTAGGTTAAGCAGTGATCAGAGAAGATTCAAAAGGGCTATCAACAGTGCCTTGGCCTCTCTTCCTCCCTCTGGGACCATGATTTGAGGCAAAGACTCTCTTGCTGCCCCAAAAACACAGATTTTCCTCATTCCTAGGACTTCTAATGTTTGCAGCACTCTAGTAGGTTGATAGTCCAATTTTGCTTTGTTTTAGATCTTATTTACCATGTTCACTTCCTAATTTGCAATATTCCTTTGGCATGCTTTCCTTTCTTACAACATTTACCAGCATTTCCTTCTATACATCATAGTTTAAGCCATTTTAATGCAAAAATATGTTTTTCCTAGGATGCACTCATTTCATTAGTTTCTTGATTTTCTTGGTTGACTGTCAGTGTCTATGTAGCAGATCTCTTCCAGCAGTAGGCCAGCTTACTAGAAATCACACCCTCCATCTGATCCATGCCCTATAGGTCTCCCAAACCTCACCTCAATTCTGCCCTAGTTTCCTTCATTTTTCATAGAACTTCTTCCTCTCTCCTTGAGCAAACCCAATCGTCTTTCTCTCTCCTGGTGATTCATGATAGACCTTAGGTGCCCTAACACCTCATTTGAACCTTCATCCACCTTTTCCACCCACTCTCACACCCTCAAAACATCGAAAATTTCTCTCGGCCTCCTCCTGTAGTTTCCCTGTTTTCCTCCTGTAGTTTTCCTGTGTCCTCCTGTAGTTTTTCCTGTAGGCCTTCTTTTGAAGGCTGAGTGTGGGAAAAGCCTCTAGAAGGCCACCTAAGACCTCCTAGGACCCATCCACACCATCCTACATCCTCCCAAGCTCCAAAACCACCCTATAACTCCACCTGTTCGCTGCCACACTCACACACGATAAATTAGATGCATGTTAAGTTCACATAAAAACACATGAAAATAAAAAAACATGTTTTTTTTCTTATTTACTTCTAGAAATAGTATGGTTAGATGTTGTTTACTTCCTTGAGTAGGTAATGGAATTTCTTTCATGGTTTTCATAGTGTTTTTGGCAAAAGTAGAATTAGCTTGTTAATTAGGGTTTACTAGGTTTTGTTTTACATTCCAATCTTTCCCCTTTCTGTAGTAGAATAGCATATGTAGAGTAATATTTCTTTCCTTTCATCACACATAGAGCTTCTTCTGAAATCTATAGAAGTTGGCTTGAGCTCCTAGTGATCTCGCGCCGGCTGACCAAGTGACAACGTGCAGTGAGAACTAGTACTTGTGCATATAGCACTGACGCTTTCAAGTTTGTTACAAACTACTGGGTTGATAAAAGTAAAGTTGGTAGCCCAGGAATTGCAGCATTCTTGCTGCAATACTGGCACTCATCACTAGTTTGTGACCGTTAAGCAGATTTTCAATGTAACTAGTTACACCCACTCTATCTCTAGCCACTTTTCATATTGATCTCTGTGATGTTGGATTTTATCACCAACTAGTGATTTCATTGTGAAAAGTTTATTGTATTTGTATGCATGTTTTCTACCTTAGATTTTTTACTTGTGTTGTTTGTCTTTCCGTTTAGTAGACCTTAGGTTGAATCTGATGGCAACAGTTTGAAAATTTTCCAATTAAGGAACCACTTTTAATGGGGATCCTAATCCTTTTCCTTGATTTTGGAAATATTGGTCCTCCTTATATCACTACGTTGTCCCTTCTCAGATTCACAACAGGTTTACTGGTATGGTTGTTTTCAATTTCATTGGTCCCAAATACCCAAGATGCTCCACCTCAAAAACACCAACCTCATGTTGACCATTTACCTTCTTCGCCCATCATGTATTTCTTCCATTTCATCTTCCTCACCTAGTGAAACTCTCAATTTTAGTAATTAGGATGCTAAGAAGAAGAAGAAGAAAAATAAGCAAGCAGGAAACCAACCAACCATTACTGCGAATGTTGATAATGTTGAGGAACCCTCCAACATACATCGTAAGCTTAAATACCCTTGCAATCTTCGTAAGATTGGCCACCTTCTTAAAGATTGCCATGGTATTCCCACAGTCTTAGAAGCATGGTATATGGATTCTTGCCAACTTACTGTTGGTTCTTCAACTAGTGATTATAAAATTCCAGGGAAAAAGGGTAAAGTTGGGTTTCCTTGTAGGTTATGTGAAGGGAGTCATCAAACTCACCTTTGCCCTCACATGGATGAAGCCTCAAAATTGTTGGAAAACCTTATTGTTTCTTAGAAACAACTTCCAACTAGTTACCATAATATTTCTCCCAATCCACCATCAGTTGATGAAGTGATCGATCTGAGTCCATCATTGGTCGATCCCACCCTTCCCTTAGAAAGTGAAGTTGAAGTGGTTGATCCAACTCGTTCATTGGTTGATCCCACTCTCCCCTAAAAGAGTGAAGTTAATACCACTCAGGTTCTTCTTGCCAATTCAGATCTTTCCTAACAAGGAGACATTTCTTCCATTCCCACAGAACCCCCTCCAAGTACTGAGGCCATTGCCTTTGATTGGAATAAATTGACAGAGCCTTGTCTCCCTTCTTGCATCCATTTCCAAATAATTTTAAAGGCTTGTGATAAGGACATATATCACACTATTGTAGATGAAGGTGATTTTATTAAAATTCTATCCTCAACCACTTGGAAATATTTGGGTTCCCCTCATCTTTTGTATGTTACTTATAATATATTGGATTTTAAAAAAAGAACCAGTGAACCTTTACAAAATCTTCCTCAACTTCCCATTACGATAGAAGGAAAAATGGTCTGTATTGATATTATGGTAGTCCAAGGCCCCTTGGATTTCAAATTGCTCCTTGGGCAAGACTATGTTTATGCCATGAAACTTTTCATGTCCACACTCTTTCGCATGATGTCTCTCCCTCATAATGGAAAAATTGTGACTGTTGACCAACTTTTGTTTGTTGGTCCAGATCTGATTGCTAACCATCCAACCTCCCTAAATGTTCCCTATACGTAAATGGTATCCCCCCCACCACAGGTTAATTATGTGGTTACCTGTCCCATGCCTTCACTTACTGATGAAAAAGAGCCTCTCACTATATGCTCAACTTATTTTGACTTAGATCCTATAGTTGACATGTTGAACCTTTTAATGGGGACATCGGAGCCTGACCTTCCTATCCCTATTGAGTCCCTTGACATATATTTCTTCTAGAGAATTATTCTTCCATCCAATGAAGACCTCTTGGAAGCCATGATCAAGGCCATCATGAGCATAGTTCCTTTTCTGTGTCAAGCTCGTTAAAAAATGAAACATATCATTATGAGCATAGTTCATTTCCTGTGTCAAGATCGTTAAAAAATGAAATAGATCACCCTCAATAAAGTTCAGGGGCATGGTAACCTATCTCAAGCACATATATATACATATATATATATAGATATATATATACATATATATATACATATACATATACATATACATATATATATATATATATACATATATATATACATATATATATATATATATATATATATATATATATATATTTTCCAATCTTGTGTAAAAACGAAACCTATCTCAAACATAGTTTTTTCTATGTTTCAATCTTGTGTAAAAATGAAACCTATCTCACGCATAGTTTTTTCTATGTTTCAAACATGTGAAAAATGAAACCTATCTTGAGCTTAGTATTTGTTGCTTCTCATGCTCGTAAATACAGGAGAATAAGTTACTGAATATACTTTTATCACTTTTTTAGGCTCATTAAAACTGTAAAAAAAGGAACCCCCTGGAGTTCTCTTTAAGCTCTTTTTAGACTCTCTAAACATGAAAAGATAACCAAGCGAACTTGTTTCTTTCACACTTGAAAAAGTATTTGAAAGAACATCTACCTAGTATAATTTTAACCCTTTTCCGAACTGAGTAGACTATTTATGAAAAAGGAAAACTTAAGTCAATCAAGATTAGAAGAGTTATCCTTTGTATTGATTTACCATTTTTCAACCTCGGGAGACTAAATTTATGAAAAATAACATTATGGAGTTTCTTTTTATTTCTTTTTCAAACTCTCTAAATGTGAAAAATAAGTCAAGTTATCCCTTCGTCGCACTAGTAAAAAATAAACAATGTAGGACTCATCCATCATGATGATACCGAACCACTCCTTCCTAGGGTACATTAAAAACACTCGAAGGATGAGCTTATACTTCAAGAATATGTTATCATCCTCAAGCTTGTGTAAAAATAAAGAGGTACTTTCCATAAATGGTGGGGGAAATTGGGAAAGAAGTATATAAATTATGTATTTGAAAAGGCAACAAGTCACTCTTGAACATGACACTTTGTCACTCCTTGTGTTAAGGTTGGGAAATTCACTTGTCTCTCTAATAATCATACCTCATTGAAAGTCATCATATTGGTCTCTGGTCATGTTTTGAGTCAAGTGTTGCCAAGTGTTGTGTCGTGTCATCAATATGTTCAAGATAAGTTCAACCTGAGTCAAACCAGTTTGCAGTCCTTAATGCCTTCTATTGCATCGACCATCCCTAATTCAGTCCTAAATCACTCCTTTTTTGTTCTACTTCAAATCTTGACACCTGTTTCATGTCATTGATGGGGGATACATCAAGGCCCTCTTGCGATAAGAGGTTAATAAAGCTTCCCCTTTTTCATTTATTCATTAGGATATTTTTCTTAGTTTAAATTCTAAAACTTTTCGCTTGACCTAGTTTTTTATTGTTCTTATTATATAAAAAAAACAAATAATTTTATATAAAACATATTCATATAAATTAACTAATTAGCGGATTAATTCATAAACACTTAGGTTTAATCCCGAATTATACGATAATTCCTTTAGTTAATGAAAATAAATCATTCTAATAATCAAAATAACTAATTTATTATAAACAAATTTATATGTTAGAGGAACATGTTACAGATTTAGTTTCATATAGCTTAAAAAATAAATAAATTGACTAATTAACTAACTAATTATTTATAATACAAGTCTTTTTATAGTTTATTTAGTTTTAATATGATAAAGAGGATATTCAAAATTTTTTAAAATTCAAGTTCTTAATTTAAGTTCATAAAAATTAGTTAAATATAAGATTTATTTAGTTACAAATAAAAATAATAATAAATAAATTTAACAAACAAACAAACAAATTATTAATTAACTAATTAATATTATCTCTTGGCCCACTCAAATGTAGCCATTGTCGAGTCCTTTTCTTGGTCAATTGTAGTTGTTTCTTCCTAGCCGTTGAATGATAGATCTCTCTATTTAACTGTTGTCATGATTTGGTTCTTCATCTTGTCCTGACGATGAACCACACTTGCTGGTTTGAAACGTGTCGTCAAATGAATTTTGATGTGATTATCACTGAAAACCTTCTCAATAAAATTGATATGGATCATAGAAGCCTAAATTCTATAAATCACTTCCTATTGGCTTCAACACATTATCTAAGAAGTTGATTTAGAAACACTTTCGGTACCTTGGAACTTGCATGCCTCAATGACAAGTCTCCTCACTTTCGATGATATGTTTACAATATTGACCTTTGATTGAATGATTGTATGGGTGTTTGAATTTATATCACTAAATTAACACCCCATATAATGTACTAGAGCACCTTAAGGTCCATTGTTATTATTGGTGGTTCCTCTCACATCTGTTAACGATTCTCATCATTGATCGATAATCAGATGGTTTTTGCCATATTTGACCTCAAGACATTTATTCAAATGGTTATATTTGTACTGTACGATGATAGAGATGAAGACCCTAGATTTATTTTGATACATCCAGGTTGCAGGAAGTTTTGAGTATTTATGACTATGACATAGATCCAAAATGTACGTTTGGTGGCTATGTTCATATTGATTTTTCTGAGCATGGATCCACGACATATGTTTGGTGTCCATGACTTCATTTTATTGACATGGATCTTTGTACATATCCATACTTATGCTTAGAGTTACTTGTATTATGAGTATGAGAATTCCTACCTCAGAGATGATCATATGATAATATTGTACTGTAATATCTTGATTATTGACTTGCAGGTTTCCAACCAGTTTTCCCTTGATTCAAACCTTTGCATGATAAAGCACTTTAGTTTATACCGTTTTTGATTTTGTACTTTATGGGGCAATTTATTACACATATCCATCCAAATGATGTCAAATCTGAATCTTTCTCTATCCAAATAACTGTTGTCATCATTCCCCGAGAAAGGTGGAAGAAATACCTCTCCATGAAGTATAAGAATCCTATATTACATACCTTAAAAACCCTATTTTTGGAGACCGTTAGAGGTGCCAATATTACAACCTATGACATCACACCTTGCATAATAAATGAGTGGCGACGCCGTCACTACTTTCCTTCATTAAAAGTGTGACGATCTTCTTACATGGGTAAAAAATAAAAAAGGTTGCGAAACTTCCATTGTAGAAGCCTCGTGAAGGTATATTTCCAAGCGGCGAAGATAATGAGCTTGAAATCCTACCATAATGGATCTCATCCCTACCATAGTGGATCACATCCCATCCTTTGTGGATTTAGCTCCTACCTTAATGGATCTCAAACTTCCATCCTTTGTCTACAAATACAATGCACTTAAAGGAAAATGGGTTGGATTTTTACTCTCGAAACTATACTTCCACTTCGATGAAGTATCCATTGAAGGCTTTTGAATGTAAGGTTCAAATTGAGGACTGTTAGGAGGAAGCTATCAACATCAAGGCTTTATTTGTAACTCTCTCCTTTTCCTTATTAATACAAATGCATATTTCTATCCCACATTCATTGTTATGGTGATTGTTATGAGATTCCATAATCACTTGTATAGAGTATGTTAAATCATTTATGTATCACATATTTTGATAATTTGTATGTTTGTGTCTTTGCAGATCTTTTCTTGGAGCATCGAGAACGAGATCGAAATTTATTAAAAACAACAACAAGGATAAGCATTTTGAAAAAGGTATGAACCATTCATTAATCCTACATCTATGATTTAATGGTAACCAAGGGAATTTTTCTATGTATTTGACTGTTTTATTCTAGTGTTTGGTTTCTGAACATAGGGATATCACTCTTGTCCACAAGAGCGATTTTTACGTTAGACAAAATCCGTTGAACATAGTTTTGAAAACCGCACATTCGATATCAAATAAAATGAGCCCATGTTGATCCACCCTTAAGGGGACATGTATCTTGAGCTGCATAACATTATGGATTAACATTTATGTTCCTTGCTTCGTACACTCATTGTCCTACACAACAATCCTTTCTCACACACATTAAAAAGAGATTTCATTCAATATTAGATACCAAGTTTCTATTTAAAGTTAAAATAATTTCATGTTTGCAGAATAAAGTTCCTTTGCACCTCTGTTACCTCGCACATACACCCTCTTCCGCACATCCTTCATTCCGCACAGATTCATAACTCTATGCAACTATTCTCCTACACAACTAAATCTGTAAAAGTTTAAAATGAAAAAAGACATAAACAAACTAGAAATACCTGTCTTACTGTTAGTGTCATAACACTAATTGAGGAAACATCCCTGCCCCTTGCTTACGTAAAGGACTTGCTTAAAGCATTTTTTGAATGTCAGTGTCAGAGGACCCACTGACGGAATGACCATTTACCAAATTAGCCTTTTTTTTTTTAAATTTAAAATGATTTGTCAGACATCGGCAAATACAGAAAATAAAAATCTCTCCACTAAAGGAATTGTGTCACATCAAGGCTCACTTAGCCAATGGAAAATTAGAAATAAGATCTCCAGAAATTAGAAATTTATTTTTGAATTTACGGGAACATAGGAATATTCAATATTTTCTCAAAATTTTGGTTAAAATTGCAAAACTTGGCAAAATATTCGAGAGTTAATGAATTTTGATCGCGAGGCGACTGCTTGCTAGGGAGTAAAAAATTGACATGCCATAAAAAAATAAACTCACAAAAAAATTAACATAGTTTGATCAAAGAAATAATTCAAATGAAAAATTATATCTATATTAAAGCTTTAATAAGAAAAATATAACTAAATGTAAAATCTACTAAAATAAAGTAGGCAAAACCTTGTATACAGTTAAAAAATTAGTTAGAGTAACCTCAGGAGCCGAAAATACTAGTACAAAAATTTAGCAATGTGAGCATTATCAAGTTACAATTTGAGATTAAAAAAAATAAAATGGATGGATATGGGAAAGGATTAAAAAAATACCTTATCCTAGCTTTAGAAACCCATCAAATCCCAACCATTCATTTAGATCTAAGAATTGGATTTGAAAAATATGAACATCCTTCCTATGCAAATATCAACTTTTCATTTCATGTCGATTAGTGGTCCTTATTAGTCCCTAACGAACTCAATATTAATTAATCATTGACTAATTTTTTTTGAACATTTAATTGATGTTTATCATAAAAAGGCAAGATATTCAATTTATATGATAAAATTAAAATTTATTATCTCAATTATTATATAATAAAATTAAAATTTATTACCTCAATCATCAATTCTCATTGGAGATGAAATTTGAGGCCTTATTGGAGAGTTCACACATCCCCATTTTATATTTCTCATTGAGAGTTTGCATGTTGACATATTTCTACATATTTGGGGTAATCACTTTAGGTAGTCCAAAGTATTTCAAGATTCCATATTGGGTAATTTACATGGTAATCCAAATATTTTAGCCTTCCAATCTTAGCAATCTTTGGCATATGTTGATGTTATCATCATTGTATAAAACAACATTTGCACTGCCCTCTACCCAATTGCAAATTATTTCAAGGTTTGTTTCACACCGAAAACATTGCCTTACACTTCCATTGAATATAAATGATTTGTATAGTTTTTGAGGGTTTATGTGGACTTTTGAAACCATCCAATATATTTAGAACTTTGTGATTATTGTCTTTAAATTTATATAGTTTAAACCTCAGTGAAATAGTTTTTTATGCCTTAGCCTTGACATTCTCTATTCTAGTGAGTCCACCTTCACTTACATACTCCCAAACAAACCTTCACAATATAACAATTCCCCCTATAGATGGATGTTAGCATCATATATTGTTGTTGCAGGTGAAAACCTCATCGAATGATGTGAAGAAAACCTTTATTTTCCCTATTATTGGAAATTCTATGAAACTTTGAATTAAATCTCGACTTTCTTGAATGCCCATATTCATACTAGATTCCTCATGATTAAAAAGGCAATGCTAATGCAATAAGGAGAACCAATGTTAAGAGAGTTGCACCTTGTTCTTCCACCTTATTTATTTCTTCTAAGATGGTCATTTCTCATTAAAAAACATCAATAACATTCTATCTTTATTTATCTCATTATTGTAATTAGGAAACGATCTTCAACAACTAACTAGGCTTAGGTATTATCTCTTTGTTTTTAACCCTATCAAAGACAAGATCTTTTCATGTATCAATTTTTGCTGCTTTGAACAACATTTTGCAGTAATGCTAATCAATTTATGGATATGTTGCACTTGATTCCAATTTATTGTATATAATTTGTATCAAGGGATTGTTACGCCACTTTATAACATAATGACACTAAAGATTATTCTGTAACCCTTGATTTTTGAACCATATTCAATGACTTGGTTTTGAAATAACGACGAACACATAACATCATGGTAATGAAGATCATTGCAAAATTTGTGTAAATGGAGGCATAATCAATTATTTGATTTGCGGAAATTTATTTTTGATCTATTGACTATCTTGTTGCTTCTAATGTTGTAACCTAGAAGTCTTCCTCCATCAAGGAAAAATGCCCTTAATCATAGACTTCTCAAACAACAATGTGATTGGTACATTTTTCTACAAACTCTAAATTTTAGCATATTCAAAATCAAACATATCTTTCTCGTTAGACATCTCTTCTAAAAGCGTCCTAATTTGAGTTTTTTTACTGTTCAACCCATATGTATATATAACTTCAAATGTTAGATCGATATATATTTCCTATTAGA
This sequence comes from Pinus tabuliformis, assembly GCA_031772625.1. Lineage (NCBI taxonomy): Eukaryota > Viridiplantae > Streptophyta > Pinopsida > Pinales > Pinaceae > Pinus > Pinus tabuliformis. The sequence continues at coordinate 58,385,343 of CM062809.1, forward strand.
TTGTTAAAAGTTTTATCCTTGTCAAATTTGGGTTGCAATTGAATAATTCATTCATGACCTTCCTAATGACAACCTATGCTAACCAACCTGTAATATGACCTGAAGAGAGTACAACAAAGGATGGGGGAAAGTGAATCAAACCTGTAAGGAGGAGGTCTTTTTGGTAAAAGATCAATATCATTGTAGAAAGTTTTAGCTCCTTGCTCTTTCTTTGTTCGAGCAAGTGAATAACACCTTGCCTTCAATGAACAAGAAATAAATTACCTTAAATGTTTTTTTTTGAAATTTATCATATGGATAAGTAACTATTTGTTGTGATTTTTTCCAACAAGCAAAATGCTCACTACCAAATTCTAGATAACCCCAATTATTCATGATAGTAAAATCTTGTTTAAGCATCATGCATGATTTGATGATTGTTGATCTGATTATCTAGGGTGTTTTGATAGAGGATAAGTCATAATAGTAGTATGCTCTCTATCCAAGGCTAGGGCAATTATATGCACTCCTATTTATTTAAATTCTCCAAGTGATTTTTTGGGCCCTAGAGTCCACCCTTGCGATAGTAGAAGCAATATCTTGGGATCTATCGAGATCCTCGAGGGAGTACACTTGCTCTTTCCCATCTTACTTTAAGCGGGAACCCTAAGTATAAATTCAACAATGGATGATCTAATAAATAATATGATTCCTTTACCACAAGAACCCCTTCCAAATGATCACATATAATACCAACTAGAATATTTAAGATTATAGATGTGCTATTGCTTTTAATACAATTAGGGAACCAAAAGGGACCATAAGATCTCAACATTTGGCTTGTTTGTCTCCCTTTACATAGTTTATTACTCAGATAATGCTTACAAGGAGTAGTAGTATAAGAATAAAAACTTTACTTGTTGCAACAAAATAGTGGCGTTGTGTGCAAATATTTAATTTTCGATGACCTCTTTCCTCCATTCCCCCCCTTATATTGATTTGAACCTCCCCCCTATTATGAGACAAAATATTCCCTCTTATAAACTCAAGAGAGGGGAAAGTGAGCCCAAAATTAAGTAATAAAATAACCTTTTCCAACAAATGAGAGTCTTATATTTTCGAACATATTTTCCTCTATTTCAATCCATGGACCATAATGTTTTTTAACAAATTTTCCTTTTTCCCTTGCTATAAATTATTTGTAGTGGAGAGTATGTTGGAACCCGAAACATATTGTGCCTCTTATGATAAGAAAGTTGGCTTTTCTAGTTCCATAAAGTTAAATAAAACATTTTATGACTAATACTTTTATTAAAAGTATTAATATGAAGCTCGTATAAGATTTACATTTCTATATTCAAAAAATCTAAATGGAACCCACTTGCTAAGATTTGAAAACTTAAACAATGGGAGGACCCATAATGGCCACATTAGTTTGGGCGGAGATGGCATATAAAATGTTTTAATAATTTCCTCTTAAACCTCATAAGGAAAACCACATAGCTTGGACTGATTTTCCATTGAAATTGCTCATGTAATTACTGAAACCTTTTAGATGGCCTTTCAACTCTTCTCTCATCATATGTAAGCTGACATCTACAAGAAGTTTGATCATATCATTAGGGAGGTGTTGACAAGCAGAGTTTTTAAGCTTCACTATCGATAACCTCAAATCTCACTGGGCAAGTGAGATAGTGGGACTAGGCCCATGTTTAATGCCCACAAATTATGCTACAATTTTTCACATAAGCTTTCTACAAATGAAAAAAAGAAAAATATACGTATGAAAAATTTGTACAACAAAATCTAAGAAAAATGATTACAAGGTATAATGCACAGAAAAAAAAGATAGAATAACAATATATATAATGTTGTACATTTATCCAAATGAACTTAACATAAAATTGCAACAAATAAATAAGTCACTTTGAAGGAAGATTTCTTAAAAATCATGTCCTATTAGCCATAAGACTGTACAATCACGCGTTTCAAAATATAATATAAAAATTAATAACAACTTTCTTCCATAAATATAAAAGAAATCTACCTTACAAATCAAAAAATGAATAACAAATTAATTGGAGAAAACATGCTAAAGATATCAACCATCAAGAATGCTAGTTTTATTGACCAAAATGTAAGTACAACTTGTTGTTTCAACTGATTTCTTCAAATTTGGGACCAGAAATTGCTAAAAGGTGTCTATGATGTAACATGACTGATACAATAGATACCATAATATGAAGTGATAAAGTAAAATATAGTGCTGGGTAACATGGGATCTTTTTTAAAAGACTAGGCATCAATGTTTCTGCAAAAACCATACCAATTAACATTGATATAAAAAAATAAAAACACTAGACTTCCTAATAGTAATAATTAATGTAAGAAATAATAACAAACTTAGGAAAAAGACCAAAAAATGTTAATTTTCACATTGCTCTATGCTATCTCAATTACTTTTAGCCCAATTCAATACTTCAATTAACAATCTTTTCAGTAAAAAGTAATCTTTCCAATAAAAAATAGTACTTAAAGATAGAACAATAAAAATAATGACAAATGAGACAATCAACACATCAACAAGAGACAACATATTTGGTGAAAGACCAGGGAAAAACCCCACAAGGGGGAAAACCCTTTGAAAATTCTTCTTCTATTAGATTGTCATAAAATGTTCAGCAGAGAGTAAAATGAGGCCAACACAAAATCATGCAACAAAATTAACCCAAAAACATTCAGAAATATGTTCCCAACATCAATATATATCAGAGACAAATTTTCCTATCTGCAGTCAACTGCGATCAGATGTCAAAATTTATCCCTAGATCCCAATCACATGAATAAAGAGTTGTGCATGCGGTTGAGATCTTCCAACCGCACCCTTGAGCCTACTAGCTTGTGGCTATAGCCAAAAATTTCCTTTGACGAGCCTATGGTCGGAAACCAAAATCCTAAAACACGTGCAAGCTTTAGACCCTGTAATTCTGGACCTGTGCGAACCTCTTTTCTCAACACTGCCTCAGATCTGTGTGAACCAATCAATGAAGAAGAGAAGAAGATGGTGTTTGGTGATGTCCAAATGAACTTGCGGTCAATTGTATTTATAGGCATCCAAGGGTGACCAATTTCTTGTTAGAGTCGACCTGTTCAAATGTGCATATGTGGGATTTTCTTCATAAGTACACTTTCCCTTGTCCAAATTTAGGTCTTCAATAGTCAATATTGGTCCTCTCGAAAAGAAGAATCTAGTCCCATGGTTGGAATTTGTCACTGAGTTGCCAAATTAACACTCCCTCTCCATTAGGGAGAATTTAAAATAACATCATGTCATGTGTATCCTGTCGTCATATCATATCCCATCTTTTATCAACTCTATATGTTGAAACAATCTCAAATCTAAAGAAGAAGAATCAGTGAGCATTGGCTACCACCCTCTATAATGTCAGAGAACACATTTCAATCCAAAAATAATACCAGGGAGCACATCTCAACCTGGATCTATATCAAGGAGCACATCTCAACCCAAAATCTCACGGGGGAGAAAAGCATATTCAATCCCATATCAAGAAATAGGTTATATAGGGGAGCACATATCAACCCATCCTAATTCCCACAATGAACCTCAAGAGTCATGTGGTATAACACTTGCATCATAATTAGCTTGGGTTGTACACACTGAAGTACACTCTCAAACCATTGGCCAAATGAGGAGCAATACTTCCAACAATCCATGCATGTGGGTATGATGCCAATTGGGGTATACTCTGCAAAGACCAGTATAGGGGAGAAATATATCCAACCCTATGGGTAACAGATAGGGGAGAAATGTATATTATTGATTTGGGGTAGCATCAAATGTGCTCTAAGCCTCAAATTTTGTAGGGAGGCTTGGGAACAGGTATCCAAAGAACCCATAAAGAGTTTTGAGAAATTCCACCCATAAGTGATTTTATTAAAATAATTAAAATTTTTAATGGGGTTCCTAAGTATAAAATTTGGAAAATTAAAATATTAGGATATTAATCTAATCAGGGGTGAAACTTCTAGAAAAAGACATGGATCAAGCCAAAACGATCTGAGCCTTGGATTATGTTTTAATCTAGGCTATTGGTTTTCCAACATGAAGATATAAGAAGGGGTTTGAGGGTCATTTGGAAAACACACAAAGAGATAGAGAAAATCGATTTTCTGAAGTGAGAAGTTCTCAGGAGGAAAAATCGATTAAGGAAATATCTTGCTGTTGAGGGGCATGGATAGGAGCTTCCAGAGAGAGAGATTCTCAGTCGAAGATACATCAGTAGAGAGAGGAAGTGAGTGATCTAGAAGCTTCCAAGTAGAGGCTATCGCAGGGCCAGAAGGGCCACACAGAACTAGCATAGAGGGAGAGAGAGGAGTCCAAATTATGTAGAGGAATTCGATTTTCAGAAGTTGGGAGTCAGGGTGTGAGATCGGGAGGAAGAAATTGAATCTCTTGGGCAACATATAGGCTAGCTAGAGAAGTGACGCAACACCGAGAGAGCCTGACGCTGGGAAAATACAGACATTGTGCAGAGGAAGCCAGAAAAGCCGAGGGGCAGTCAGTTTGGGGCTGGATCAACCAAGGTTTCTCAGTGATTGTGTGAGGTAAAAATCACAAAGCTTCCGCCAGTGTTTATCTCTGTAACTGAATAAACCTGTGAGGTATTCAGTGATGTATTCAGATTTTGCTACTGTGTAATAATAATAAATCCTCAGACCTACTGCACACATTTTCCTGCATTGGGCTTTTCTGAGGAATTTTTGTCCAAAAATAACTATGTCCAATGTGTTTCTAGTTTCCTTGCTCAGTTTCTATGTTTTAGAATCATATTTAATTGGCATAGGCTCCTTCAGTAATTTGCTTCGATATTTCATGAAGAAATCTGAAATAAGCTTGTAACATATTTTACAACCTAGGAGAAGTAGATTCAACTGGTTGCAGTAGGATTCTTGAGATTGTTATATCTAGGAATTTTCACATATATGACCCTCAAGTCAAGAGATCCCTCAACCCTAGGAGCCCTCCATCTCAATTCCTCACCTTGGGAACTCAGATAAGGAGGAATAGTCGACTCAATGTTCTTGATCACTAATGCCCCTTATCAGGAGGGGCCACATCCATTAGTCCAAGCTGCTCTCTTAAGACCATTTCAACAAAGCCCTGGTGAGAATATCTACAATATGCTCATATGTCAATATATGGTGGAGTCTAACGACTCCTCTCTGTATCATGTCTCAAATGAAATGATATCGAATCTCTATGTGCTTAGACTTGTCATGAAATACGATATTCTCTTCTAGACGAATCCAACTCTTATTTTCCCAATATATCACTGTAGTGTTTAGGACCTGCTCAAATAACTCTCCATAGAGCTTCCTCAACCAAGCTGCTTTGCATATAGCCATGCTAGAGGCAATGTATTCTGCTTCGGTGGTACTCAATGCTACAAAATCCGGCTTCCTTCTCATCCAAGATATCATAGTAGATCCAAGACTAAAAAAAAATCCAAATGTGTTCTTCCCGTCGACAACGTTTCCTGCCCAGTCAACATCAGTATATCCATGAAGTTGAACATCTCCGACAGTATATCTTAGGACAAGGGTGATCGTCCCAAGAAAATATCTCAAAATGTGTTTAGCAACAATCCAATGTGCATGGAGAGGCTCAGTCATGAATTGACTCAACGTATTCACTGCATAGAATATGTATAGACGAGTGTTCACTAAGAACATCAGAGCCCCAATCAACTTTTTATACTAGGATGGATTTTCCAAATCGGATGCTGCAACATCTCCACATAACTTCTTAAAATCCATTTCCATCAGTGTGGGAAAGGAATTACATTCTGTCATTCCAAATCTCTCCAACAACTTCATGACATATTTTCCTTGTGAAGGGAAAATCTCACAGGGCCTTTGACACACCTCAAGGCCTAGAAAGTAGTGCATGAGTCCAAAGTCCTTCATCTCAAATTCAAAGCTAACTCCCTCTTACACTCGATCTTCAGGAGCTGACTACCTGTCAAGAATAGATCATCGACATACAAAATCAATGACATACCTTGGACTACCTTGAAGTAAAGGTTTCGATCGACATTACCTCTTGTGAATCCAAACTTCACCAAATAAATGTCTATGTGGACATACCATAATCTGGGGAATTGATTCAAACCTTACAATGCCTTCTTCAACCTACAAACATGTGTCTTTCAATCCTCTACCTCAAATCCATTTGGTTGCTCAACGTACACTTCTTCCTGTAATATGCCATGTAGGAATGTTGTCTTTACATCCATCTATGTAGGGTCCATCCTTGTGACAAGAGCAACTATTAAACGAATGGTTGTATATCAAGCCATAGGTGCAAATATGTCGTCGTGATATTCTCCCTCTTTCTGGGATAATCCTTGGGTCATAAACCTTGCTTTATATTTCTCAACGCTACCATCAACTCCATGTTTGATATTGAATAGCCATTTTGAAGTCACCACAAATTTCCCCTTCAGTCTCAGCACAACATCCCATATTCCATTCTTCATAATTGATTCATATTCTTTGGCCATAACATCCTTCCAAACTTGTTCTTTCACAACTTCTTCAAAGGTGGGAGGTTCAGATTGAATCATAATGCTCATGGTTGCAACATATCCATAGTATCTGCATAAATTCTTCCTTTCTCTATATGATCTTCGAACGAGAACTCGCCTCTCATCATGCTGTAATGTGTCATGGAAGCAAAGTGGTCTCGTCCTCACAGGAGGATCACTTGGAGGAGTATCTAAGGGATCCATGTTCTCCATGGAATCATAAAAAATGTTTGTCTCAGATCCAGGCATGAAAGGACCATCTAAAATATCCATATCATCATTCTTCTTCTCAGGAAGAGGAGGTGGAGGAAGGTCCCTTGCTTTCCCAAGGGCAGCATATTCATCGAATGTTGTATCCTTGCTAATTTCAACCTTCCTTTGACCAAACATATATATTCTAAAAGATTTATAATTCTCACAATACCCAACAAACATACCTCTTCTTCCCATGGATTCCAACTTGTTTCTTTTGTCCTTCAATACATGGAAATATATGGGGCAGCCAAAGATACGAAGATGGCCAACATTGGGCTTGACACCTGTGATTACTTCTTCAGGGGTCTTTTTGTACAATGCTTTTTGAGGTACCTTGTTTTGAACATATACAACAACATTCATTGCTTCTCTCCAAAGGAACTTTGGAAAATTTTAATCATGGAGCATGACACGAGTGACTTCTAAAATAGACCTATTCTTTATTTCAACTACTCCATTTTTTTCAGGAGTATAGGGCGCAATCGTCTCTTTCTTGATACCTTCCTTCTTGCAATAATCGATGGACTCATTCGAAATGTATTCTCCACCATTTTTAGACCTAAATCTCTTGATTTTCTTCCCTGTTTGATTTTTGACCAAAGATTTGAACTCCTTGAATATTTCGAAGGCTTCATCCTTGTCTTTCTTGAGAAGTCATCAATGAAAGTGATTTAATAGAGCTGGTCACCAATAAAATGTATAGGCATTAGACCACATATATCAAAATGAATGCGATGTATGTCATTTGTCTTGTTCTCGCTAGAGGGGAATGGTCCCCTTGTCTTCTTTCCATTGGCACAACCTGGACATACTCCGTCATGTTGGGATTGAACATCGGGATTATGAGAGACCAATTCCTTTAATTTTGGAAGAGCGTCATAATGTAGATGAGCCAATATTCGGTGCCCTAGCTCGCTTAGATGATTAGTATCATGGACCAATGATAAAAGATGTCTTCTAGTAACCTTGTAGAGTCCTTCAAATCTCAATCCAAATGTGAATGCATCTCTCATGGGTGATCCAACAGACCAAGTAAGAAGCTTTCCCCTGATGAAGGAAACCATCATCCCTTTGTCTTCCAAAGCAGATATTGATACCAAATTCTTCTTCAATCTCGACACATACATCACTTCATGGAGCAAAACAGATTCCCCAGAATCCAAATGAAATTTGACGGACCTAAAGCCTTTATCGAGATGAGTGGAGTTGTCTCCAAGAATAATTTTAAAATTTGACTCCTTATTTAGAGAAATTCTTTATACCGTGAGAAATGATGAGGGCCCCACTATCAACCAACCAACTATCCCACGATTCCAGAGGATAGGAACTAGTAAGGTAAAATATAAGAATATATTCAGGTTGATTACTAACACTAATTTCAAACCTAAAGTATCTTGACTTATTTTGAGGACGACAATCTTCTTCATGGTCACTTGGAGCATCTCTTCTTCTTATTTAATCTCTTCAATTGCAATCATTCCTTCAATCATCTTTTTTTCTTCGATCATCAAACATGTTGTTATTTCTTCTAGTGTTGTAGTGTGGACCATTTTTCTTCTCGGGGCAATCTCTAACATAATGACCCTTCTTGTGGAAATTGTAGCATTCAATGTGCGATGATGTTCTATCATTCATTCTCTTTGTATTTCGAGGAGAATGATTTATTGAATTTGATGGACCTCCTTTCCATTTATTCTTCTTGTTTTGAGTGACGAATGCAATGAGCTCTCCCTCCTCTTCATTCTTTTGAATCCTTCATCTAGATACCATCCTTGATTCTTCTTGAGTGAGATTTCCAACAATATACTCAAATGACGAGAAGGCATTGTTTTTTCTTATAGTAGTAATGAAGGTTTATTAAATGGGAGGGAGACCTCTGAGAGTTACAATCACCAATTCCCTGTCAAACACAATTTCCCAAACTCTTTGCTATTGATCTCTAAGACAAGATATCCTTGTAATGTAGGATTGCATAGGCTTCCCTTTTTTCATCTTCATGTATTTGAGTGATAGTTCAAGGAGATATTCATAATGTTGACTTCATACATGACAACTATATTATCATACATGTCTTTTCACTTCCTCAAATTTCCAACATATGCAAGTAACTATCTTGTAAACCATCAACGATTTTTTTTATTTTTTTTTAAACTCACCTTTCTTGTGCTTGTTCTTGACATCATTGTTATCAACTATGATCTCCAACATGATCTTCCATGCAACAAAGTTAGATGAGTCACCCAACTTCTCATGTTCCTTGAAGAAAGAGGAAGACATCTTGACTTGACTAGATAAGCTTCTTCAACTTTCCAAAGATGATTACTTCAATGCTTGTCTCCTTTTAGACTTGTCCTTCACCTTACTTTTAGCCCAATTCAATACTTCAATTATCAATATTTTCAATAACAATTAATATTTCCAATTAACAACAATAATTAAAGATAAAACTATAAAAAAATGACAAAGGAAACAATCAACACATCAATAAGAGATACAATATTTGGTCAAAGATGAGGGAAAAACCCCACAAGGGGGAAAACCTTTGAAAAATATTCTTCTATTAGATTGTCATAAAATGTTCAACGGAGAGTAAAATGAGCCCAATACAAAATCATCCAACAAAATTAACCCAACAACATTCAGAAATATGTTCCGAGTGTCAATATATATTAGAGACAGGTTTTCCTATCTGTAGTCAACTACGATTAGATGTAAAAATTTTGCCCTAGAGCCCAACTGCATGGAAGAAGAGTTGTGCATGAAGTTGAGACCTTCCAACCACACCCTTGAGCCTGCTAGCTTACGGTTATAGCCGAAAATTTCCTTGGACCAACCTGTGGTCATAAACCAAAACCTTAAAACACATACAAGCTTCAAACATTGTAATTTCAGACCTATGCGAACCTATATCCTTTACCCAACCTCAGACTTGTGCGAACCAATCAATGAAGAATATAAGAAGATGATGCTTGGTGATGTGCAAATGAGCTTGAGGTCACTTGTATTTATAGGCTTCCAAGGGTGACCAATTTCCTGCTAGGGTTGACTTGTCCAAATGTGCATATGTGGGTTTTTCTTCATAAGTGCACTTTCCCTTGTTCAAATTGATTGCTTCAATAGTCAAAATTAGTCCTCTTGAAAATAGGAATCCAGTCCAATGGCTGGAATTTGTCATTGAGCTACCAAATTAACTGAACATGGGCGAGATCACTTTACTCCTTATTACCTCTGAAAGGATTTATGTTGTCACTAAAGTAGGTAAGCTATAGTACTTTTGAAATAATTAATCAAAGGAAGAAATGACAAATTTTAGAATATATGCATACCTCTCCTTACTAGCTTTTTCCATCCCTCCTTCCTTGCCTTCAATATAGTTTTATACCTCCTTTAGGTAGTTGGAGAGCAAAATTGTTTTTAAACTAACTACGTATTAAGACAAATTTATTTTCTTTTTTATTGGGAAAAGGTAATTAGAGAGGATTACTAATTTTTAAATTAATTTAATTTTATAAAGTAGGTGGGGTCTCCAACTATATATACGAAGTGTTCACATTAACCTTATAGCTCCATACACACGACATTATCACTAACACCACCACCATAATAATCATGTGCATAAAGTAAGCCAACAACCATATAAAAATTAAGCATATAAAATCATCTTGTGTCTATCATATAATATAACAAAGTGTTGTCCCAAAATGAACCAATGTAAAAGTCCAAAACATTACAAGTAAAGTGAAGTAAAAGAGAATTGTGTCCAAAAACAAAAAAACTCATGATCTTGCTTAGACCATCCTAGTAGTAAGATTTATTTTCTTCTTTCTTTCCCTCTCCTTGTGTCTTTGGATGCATATATGTAAAGGAATTTTTTTTTTCTCTCCTCCAATTGTAAGGACATTGGAATGGGTCGAAGAGGAAGTGGCCTCACAAGGGGAGTGTACACGTATGTCAGGTGCATGCACTTTTCCTATTACCAACTGTGCAATAGGATCAAGAGGATGATGTGTGCAAAGTGATGTATCATAAGACAAAGTTAAGGGTATCTGAGGGGCAACAATGATGAGATGCACAAAGTGGTCGTGAGGCGGGCCTGATAAGATTGACTTCCCATCCATCGTTCTAAACTGGTTTTTGCTGAGGAGCTTGAGGTTTCAGAAACTATACTATGCTTGGGTGAGCTAGAGGCATGTTTTGAGATACATGTGGTGTAGGAGGCCCAAGGAGCTCTAAGGTACCAATAACCAGTTTGAATTAACTAATTAAATTCTTCAGAATCTACATCAAAATGAATAAAGAATCTATTCTTATTTCTATTTCTATTGCCTCTCCATGTCATATTGGTTATTTTATTCTTCCCCTTCTATTTCCTCTTCTACCTCTTTGAAAACGCTTATGATTACAATAATCAAAATAATTTTGTTTTACAACCATTAGATTTTTTATTATAAAATAACACGAATCTCTGATAGGCGAACACGAATTATAAAGTGTCGATCCTTCAAGTCGAGAGAGAAATTTTTTAATCGTATGACGAGCTGCACATTAAAAGTGAGTGGGTGGATATGCACCTAAGTGGCCAAATGAAACGCAGAGAAAAGGAAATATAAATATTTTTGAATGTGGGTTGGCACACTTCTTTGGCAATATATATAAATACTAATGTATCACTTAGTAGGAAAAAATTGTGATGGTGGCGTGAGGCAAAAATGTAGCCAAGATCATTAGTCAGACCTTGCTGCGTGGATTGCCTCTAAAAACATTTGTGATGGGACGTAGCTAGAGACCTGGGCTACGTTTACTTGTCATACAAAATACACCGGCAAGGCTGCCATGCAGTGGTCAGAGCTTCACCAAGAGTTTTTGACTGTAGGTGGCATTTGACTCTACTTGGGTTCTTATGGACCTACATAAAAGAAGACAGCGAATGAGTGTATTTACCATTGGCCCATTTGGGAGAGAATAGGAGAATACTACGTGTGTTTAGGGGTGATCTTTTTATGTATGTATCCATGCATTGGAACATACGACTTTTCACCAGATCATTTGACTCGTCCTTGTTACAGGCCATGCAACGTAAAAGCAAAATGTTTATGACAATGACTCGTCCTTGCTACAGGCCATACAATGCTTTGAAAGGGACGAATATGACCATGGCTGCAGGTTTACGACCAATGGTGAAACTCGGGGCCATGGATTGTACAAAAAGTTTGGTCAATATGCATGTGAACAATGGAGTTTAAAGTGCCGAATTAGTCACAGGGATCGGGGGTGACTAACTGTGTATGTGAGCAATTGGGACGTAGAGAGGAATGAAGAAAACAAACAAGAAGTCCAATGCACGCAACCAGTAAATAAATAGAGGGAGTACGGAAGAGAAAAGTTGTAAGGGATTAACTCAGTGCGTCATTTCCGACCGAGCAAATCAAATGAAGACTCTGCAAGAAGCCATTTTATTCTATACCTAAAGCGCGAGGCTTTATTTGCTCAGGTTCAGTTGGTCTCCCTCGTAACCTCCGAGTGTGAGGCGAGGGTTTCAGGGAGCCCTTGTGCTTATTGTTGCGAATTTGTTTTCTTATTCTTCAGCGAGATCAACTGCCTCGCCCTAGTTATGCTCCTCAAGCTTCGGGGGCACGTCATGTCTCCATTACTATGGCAGTGAACAGACCACATGCCATGTCACTGTCACCTCAAGGTAAATATGACCATGCATTTACAAGTACACCGAACACAAATTTACTCTTAGTATTAATATTCTTGGATATATGTGCTGTGGATGTGGAATGAGGATGGTGTTCAAAGTTTTGGGTGCACACTCCATGTGGAATTTTTTTTAAGGGTAGTAATTAGAAATTATTCTCTTATTTATTGCAGATTATTAGTCTATAACGAATAAAATCTTTACTACAATTTTCACAAATAATATCAGTAACTAAGAAAATAATATATACATATAAAATTTAGACACTTCATATTTTTGTACAATAGTCCTTAGAAAAACCCTAATGTAGGGAAACTATTTATGCAAAAGAGGGTTTATATTATTAATCTTTAAAAAAAATTGATTATTACAATATTCTTGCCTCGCACTGGAAAAGCTATGGCAAATTATCTTCTCTTGACTAAATTGTCCTGGAAATCACAAAGCCTCCCTCTGCAAAAAAATCTCAGCCTCTCTGTGTTATTCGCACTCCCTCTGGGAAAATTATCTTGCAAACAAATCCGCCTCCAGCAACTCGTCTGACCAACTCACACTTCCCCTAGGAAAATGATCCGACAATTAGAAACTAAATTGAGCCCCTCTGTCACACACACTGGAAAATTGGCTACTTGCACTACCAAACTCGACCTCTCTTTTGTTGAGGAATTCGACCTCCCTCCTCTCACTAGAAATTGTAAATCAACTGAGAAAATTTCTCCCTAAATTTCCTCCTCAATCTTCTCTGTTGAAATCCTTTTGCTAGTGTCTCCCTTGCTCAAACTGTACCCTTGCTCTCAATGCAATTAGGTAATTCTATCTCTTGTGTGTCTCCAAAACCCCCCATGAATTTGCTCTTATAATTTCTCATTAAGGAACCAATGACCATGATCTAATCCCAATCTATGTCTAAGATCATATTGACCCCTTATCGTGACTTTTCTAGAAGTCACTAGAGCAAAATCGATTTACCTCAATTAATTTGATTAAATTAAAGAATTTCCCTAAGTTAGGCTAAGGAAAATATTAAATAAATGGCTAATTAGTCTAATTAAGGCATTTTCCTTAGAAACATTTTATGGGTCTTGGAGATAATTACCCCCCCTGTGTTCCTTAGCCTCTTAGACACTAATAAAGACTAGAACACCTATCTAAGCTACCAAAAAATAACACTCCACCTATCCTCAAGGACCAAATGAGGATGGGTGGAGTGTCCACCTAAAATGTTGGACACTGTCCTCAATGTACATACATGACAAATATATCCAAAAAATTCAATACTATGTTTATGGACTGTGGAAGCCTACATTCTCATACAAATTACTCTTCCCACCTTGTTGAAAGATGGAAAACCAATAAGGCAACATCACATGATTCATCTCAAGTGTCAATGGAAGCTTTGTGCGACATGCATGGTGCATGCAACCATGACAGTATGTAAAACTTGTCGTAGGGTAGATTTCATAACAACGACATAGATAATTCAATGATTTGCACAAGGACGGGACCCTTTACAACTTGTCACATTATAATGTTATCGTCAATGAACATTTGATACTTGACAATTGCTACATAACACATCGACAAATAAAATTTCCTCTTAAACCCATTTTTTTTTAACAACCATGTGCGTTTGAGTGCCCATTCCCTCGGGGGCTTGGGCATTATTTATATACCCAATGTTTAATTTAATCAATTTTTTATAGCCACACACACACATATATATATTTTGATTTGCAATTGTCAACCATATATATATATATAATGCTATTTGTTGTGTTTTGCATTAAACTAAACATAACATGTTAACAAAATATTATGGCTTTCAAACTTGTAAGTGTGCTACTACTAGTAGTCTTGAGGTTGTGGTCCAATTGCTACATGTGGAGGTTTGGTTCCCACAAGTCCCGCAGTCCAATCCCAGACAAGACTATGTACGCTTGAGAGCTGCTTCAGGTTCAATTTCTTTAGTTGAAAAAAAAGTGTGGTACTACTATCAACAAAGAAATCCAACCCTTCAATCATATGTATGTTGTAGGAAGAATCATGTGTTGAACAATGTAAAACTTTCTTGTCACATGAAATGTTTGACACAATAAAATAGGCTTACGCAGTGATGTCAACAATGCTTATCTCTATTGGGGACCCACCAACAACATATTTAATATTTCAATTTCTTTTATAAACATTAAAAGTATATAAATTCTATTCGTTTTTAGGAGGAAAAATCTTTGTGATGGACCAATGGTGCTCAACAAGAGGGGGAGCTCAATCACAGTGTCACATGGAAATAAGTTTATAAAAACATCTTTCTCATTTCTTCCTTGTAAATCATTAAACATCATTCAAAAATTCATAATGGATTCTTCGACCTATAAATAAGATTACCTGATTTCAACTTAATCCATGTAATTGCGCGACTTGAACGAGAAGATTGGAAGCAACAAAGTTTCAATTTCATGCAACATGGTTTTTGACCTCTGATAAGATCTAACACCCAGGGGTAATTTCATTCTCAGGCCCATTGGTACATTACCACCGTAAACCGCAATTCACTAGTCACTAACAAAGCAATCTATATGTGCTCCTTGAGGGGATGGCGAATATGAATATACGTAGTTTATTCCTTTATTTATGCGTTATATTAATTCATTTAGCCGTTCCATATAACAATATGTGGATGGGAATTTACCCTTCCTGCAATTTCCATCATTACTTTCCAGTAGAAACCAAAGCATTTTTTATTGTCATGAGGTATGCAAGAGTCTCACTCATCTTGGTGTTGCTAGATTTTTGTTTGGATGTAGTTGATAGTCTGTGGTTGCAAGCATTTTGATTGATACAAACAAACTATTGATCTAGTTGTAGGTTTTGTGTCCTTTGTTCTTATGTCATGAAAAAGTTGTTTTTGTTTTTTTTTTTGAGGAAAAAGGCACTGGAAATTTCTATTAAAAGATAAAAACCAATACATATATCGTCCCAAAAATTCCATCATGATCAAAATAAAATGTTAACAATTTGCAACTAGAAGTTCCTAAAAGGACCTAAGAAATCAAAACATATCTACCCCTCACTCGGCCTGTGTGTTCCAAACTAATGAAAGTCTGACCATATTTCTTAAAATACATGCCCGAAGCAAAATCCAGAAAGACAAAAATGTTGTAGCAATAGATTGGATCGCCTGAACATAAAAATTCAAACAAAAGCGATCTCACCCTCATCCAAAACCACCACATTTGATCTGAGTTTAAAGTGAAAACAACTTGGGATCACCTGCAAACCTTCCTTTTATAACCCATCGACCACATTGTTATGTCGCATTGTTATGTCTACAGAGCCTATATCTTCAATAACGAAAACATCTTTTAGGTAGCCAGATTGTGTGCATTACTTGAAAATAAGGGATTGAAATTTTGGTGCAACTTGCAAATCTAACTAAAGAAAACTTAAGAGCAATCAACAATGCATGCATAATGAAATGGGGATTTTGTGGAGCTGTGTGTAATTTTATAGGTTGGGTAGGCATGTCACCTGCAAGCAAGCCAGACAAGAAGGTGACCCTTGATGTGGTAACATGGATGTTCAAAGTCAACCTTTGTTGGGATTATTATGGTTAACAAAGGTATCATGGATAGATATTGTTTCTAGATTAGTCTCTCATCTTCATCCCGTAAATCCTTTTTTTTAGATGTGGTTCACGAGTTCAGGAAACCTGTGACCGCTAGCTCCATGGAAACATTGTTCTGGTAGATCCACCCGAAGGGATCATTTCCCGTTGGTTCATTAAAGGAGCCTAACCCTGAGAGTGTCGAGGGGAATTGACCCCATGGCATCTCAATAGCGAAGTGATTTAATGACAAAAAACTTGACCAATTGAGCTAACCCTCAGGGCCTTATCCAGTGAATCTTCTATTATTTAATTTTGATCATATTGAAGCATTTTTAATATTAGAGTTTATTGCTATTTATTCTTTGGTTAGATGAATCCATTTGATTTTTTATTTGTTTTCTACAATGCACTAAGCTCAAAACCTTTTCTATGATGGGGAATCTAGATACATATACATTTTTGTGTGGGTGAGGGGGAGTGTGAGTGATTTGCATTTATTTCTATTCTAGATCACAACATTTCTCATAATTTAGGGAAATGGACAAATTATATGTTAGATGGGTGAATTCTTTAATCTCTAAAGTGGAGTTCTTGTTTTCTTTCTATGCAGCGACTGCGTTGATAGGCTTACATTTTTGAGTGACCACATTGATAACAATTAGTCTTTGTTGTATGGGTTATATCTAGCCTTCCCATTTCCCTTTCTCTGAGATTGAAAAATTTGTAATATGTGCCAATTTCTCCATTGTTGGAATGAATTTGAGTCTCATGTGAAATTATGTACCAGGTGAGATTGATACATTTATTTCGTGTTTCTGGAAACAAGTATGCCACTCTTTTGTAGGATTTAAATAAATACACTTCCTTTTTCAACTTTTATTTTCATTTGTATGTAAATAAACATATTACTGACTGTCATAGTTACTGAGAGTTGTTGGATTTTTTTACATGGAACCTAATGCTGATAAAAATATTGCAATGATCAAAAGTGTTGAAAGTGTGGAAATTACAGGAACACATATAATTCAAAATTAAAATCATTAATATGATTATTTTTTCTAATTTTTTCAAGATATTCATGTACCAATGTATTATATTTCATGAAATAAAAAGGAAATCATATTTTCTAGTCGCTATTGTCCAGAGCATCCTTTGCATTCATTGGACTGCTAGGTAGGATTGACAATTTTGAACGCTAGGGACTTACACCACTACTGCGGCCCTTGTTATTTTTCTTAAGCCTAATAATAATTCACTTTTGGATATTAATTTTCATTACTTTATTTTAATTATCCACATAGAAATATATGTGCCAAATGTTTTTTTCTAGAGAAAATAAATCATCCTTTCATTATGAAAAAGGAGTACAAATACATATACATATACTTCAGGGATATACATCATCAGTGACCATAGAGGTATCCAAACAAAATTTGTTGACCAAGACCATGACAAACGAGATATCAACTGCAAAAAACTTTGAGAAATATAGACAAAGTTTGCAGAAAAAGCTCAGAACTAGTTCTATTAGATCAATTAGCCCCAAAATATATATGGACATAGAAACTATACTAACATAAAATAAATAGTTCACATACTAGCACGAAGGACATATTTCATGATAAGTTAAAAAAAATGTGCCATCTCGGCTAGCTGAAGATCATTAGGAATTTGGAGTGATCCCCTTCTCAATAGTTGAAGACATCTTATTTCCTCAAAATGGATGCGTCCTTCCTCCACCTGAAGTGATTGTTTGGACCTATGGTTTGCCTGTTGATTCCATTCCCTCAAAATGTGTTAGAAGAATAGATTTTGAAATAGATATTTAAGGTATTGGATATGATCCAACCAATGCTTTAGTGAGAGGACCCTCAGATGGCCCTTCCCCGACATCTAATCCAACACACACTTAGAATCACCATAGATATGTAAAGAGGAAATGTTCAATGAGGCTGCAAAAAGAAAAGGGCTTAGGCAATAGAGACTTTTGCTTTAGTATTTGACCTTGCACTAGAATTCAACAAAATATGAAAGGACACATTTCTTGGAAGGAAGATGGTGGCACCCCCTCCACAAACCCTAAATTGATATGCTCCATCAAAGAAGCTAGAATTTTCAGATAAGGGACTGAGAGGAAAGTGAAAAGGCCGACTTCTGCAAGGCTTCCAAGGCTCGACATAATCCATAAAAGATCCCATGATCTGGGCCAGGATGCCAATGATTTATTTATGTTTGCCTTCAAATATGGATTTATTATGGACTTTCCAGATGCCCCATGCAATGAAGATGGGTAACACTTTACAAATGCCCATGTTTTGTTCCCACCAGAGAAGGTATTGGTCAAGAGGCGCAATTGGGCCATTGTATTGAATGTTTAAAAAACTGAGAACTTCTGACCATAGAGACTTGGAAAAATCATAGATAAAAAATAAATGATTTACTGATTCTGAGTCTTTTGAGCAGAGAACACAAACATTTGACCCAATAATAATTTCTACAATAAAAGGTTCCAAGTTTGAATTTTATTTTCTAATTCCAACCAAATAAATCATTTCAATTTAAGAGAGATAGGTCAGTCCCAAATTTTTGAATGCCACCAGTTAACCCTTTGCAATGGAGAGAAATCAGATATGGCACTGTAGGCATAGCGAGTAGTGATTTTCCCTGAATAGGAATTCAAAGCCCACACGATATAATCCTCCTCCTTTATTAGAGTAGGACCACTGATACTATTGCAGACCATTCCACAACAATTAGACTTCGCAGAACCAAATTAGGAGCACTTTTCTACCTGCCAGCTAAAGACTGCTCTGAAGAAAACATAAAAGCTCGACGTAGTCTGGAAACACCCCGGGAATTGAGGTGACTGATGAGCTCAGAAGATAAGTGGAAGACAAAATATCCCCCTATAACAAGAAACGATCCTAGTTTAAACTATTTTCCATTACCAACCTTCCACATCATCCATTTTTTGATCCAAGGAAAAGTAGCCACCATTCCCCTCCAAATGTTCGAACAAAAACTATAAGAGGGAGGCCTAAAGGACCAAATCCAATATGGAATTAGTTAGTTGTGTAAATATTTCTGCAAAATTATTTTGCTCCAATTCCATCACCTGTGAATTCCCTCCAGGTACTCTCCATAGCTAGAGCAAGCCCAAACCAGTGAAGGTTTTTAAAACCCCACCCACCTTGTAATTTGGTTGGGAAAGAGTATCCCACTTGACCAAATGGAAATATGCACATCTGCTTCTTTCATTCAACACAAAATTTCTCATGCATTGATGAATATTATGAATAATACAATTAGCTATCTTTGCAAGGGAAAACCAATACACAGGTATACTTTCCAAATCCAATATGATCATAGTCATTCTGCCACCTATTGATAGCCATCTATAGCACTAGTTGTTCACTTTGCCTTCAATCCGATTTCATAGACAACCCCAATCCTCTGCCTGATAAAAGTTTGGCTTGCGGAAAAAGGACAAGTATAGAAAACCATGATCCAGTGGAGTCATCTTATATGGGAGCATAAATTCAATATGCTGGACTGCATGCGCTGATACATTGTTATATTAAAAACATGACTTTTACTGACTAATCATCATACCCGAGTTTGAACAATACATAGAGAAAATGCTATTAAAATTATTCCACTCAGCATCAAAGCCATTCCCCAGAATAAGGATATAAAAAACAAACAAAATATGAGTAAGATAGATGAGTTTTGTCACCTTGACTCCTCTAAGGCGTCCTTCGCTCTTCACCACAATAATCATCTTGCTCAATACTTCAATGAATAAGAGGAATAATAATGATGATAGTGTACATCCCTGCTGTAAGCCTCTTGATGATGATAAAAAGGAAAAAAAAATCCCCATTAATGAGCACCATAAAATAAACAGAAGAGATACAGCCCATTATCCAATTGGTCTTCAATTTATCCATGCCAATATGGAGGAGAAGTAAATGCATAAAATACTAGTTCACCTTGTCACAAGAATTTACAAGATCCATCTTGAGAATGATAGAACATCACTTCCCCAATTTGATAGAGAGAAGCGCCTCTTGAGTGGAACCAATAGCAACATGAATCGATCAGTTGGTGAGAAAGCCAACTTGCTCCCTAGAGAGAGATTTAGATAAAACATCTTTCATCCTAGCTAGAAATAACTTTGATATCACCTTATATATAAGGTTATAGAGAAATATAGGCTAAAAGTCATTGAAGGTCTGAGGCTTTGACATTTTGGGAATTAGTGTTAGGAAGGTGGAATTGTTGGCCCCTAACACTATACCTATCATCTTCGCCTCATCAAATACTTTGAGGATGTCTCCTCCAATCAAATCAAAGAAAGGCAAATAAAACTCAATAGTCCAACCATCAAGCCTTGGACTCTTGTCCTTGGCAAAGGAATTCAAGACATACTTAATATCATTCAGGGTTATAGGCTGACCCAATTTAACGTTGTCCTCCTCCGAGAAGATCCTAGGCAGATGTTGGATGACATGAAGTTGATTCTGAATTAAACAATTACTAGGATCCCTAAGAAGATCATAAAAGTGAGGCCTTACAAGCTTTTCTAGATCCTGTTGAGAAGCATAGGATTTTCCCTATGCATCCAATATGTTCAAAATGTAATACTTATTCTTCCTGTAGGAGGAAAAATTATGAGATAATTTTGTATTATGGTCACCCTCCTTGATCTAAATTTCCTTTCTTTTAAGCCTCCAACATTCCTCCTCCAATTTGAGCAGGCTTTCTTTCCTTTTGTTGAGAAATCTAGGGGTAACAAGATAGTTGATTTCTCTTAACTTGATAACTTCTTGTGATGTATATTTACTTAACTTGATTATCTTCTTATTTCACTTGATTACTATTAATATTCTCTTCATCAAACAACTACCAAACCAGGGCCAAAACCTCTCCAACTAAGAGGAAAACCCACAAGAATTTTTCTCTTGTAATAAAATCTTCAATTGATGAATTACAAGACATATTACCCTTGACCAAGAACCTTCAAGACCAAGGAAAACCTTTCTTCCTTAATGAGATTTCCTTCCAACAACTTTTCTGGTTTCTTCTGCAACTTTGACTTTCCTAGAAAATTCTTTTGCAACTTCGACCTGCCCAACAAATTCTTCTGCAACTTCAACCTACCGAGCAAATTATTCTACAACTTCGAACTAGTAGTTTATTCCTAGAACTCTTACTTTCCTAGCAACACTTTGACTTCCCAACATCACTTCAACTTCCCCAACAACACTTCGACTTGCCCAACAACAATAGAAACCCTAACACAAGAGAGACAGAGAGAGGCCCAAAACTTTGATCATTCTTTTCTTCTCCTTTTTAATCCTTTTATAGATTCTATCTTTAGGAGATCGAACTTGCTTGAGTAAGTGAGCTAATGAGGTCGAGTTCCTTTTTATTTATAGGCTTTTGAGGGGTACGAATTGCTTCCTTTATGCTGACTTGTGTAGGCCGACTTGATGACAAGGTCTTGGAGGGTCTTTTGACTCTATTTGACTCAAATAAAATTTTCTTTTCAATATGTAACATGCCCAAAAGGGTCTTTCATACATGGCAATGACTCATTTGACTTTTAGACTCAATGACAAACCCTAGAAGCACTCAATGGGTTCTTTGACCTAAAAATAAATTTCCATTGAGCATGAAACCCAAGCCTCAAGAATAACAATAAAAAAATTATTTGTCTCAATACATCAAATATATAAAATCATGATTACATTTGCCATTATGAAGACTGAACCTAGTTACATATTTCAAAACTCCCTCTTAACTAGGGAGGTATTCATATTCCATACAAGGTACTTGGACATTCTCAATATGAAGAATTCTCATAAGAAGAGTTTGATTGGTAACCCATCTGTATAACATCATGTCAACCAACATTGTCACATAGAAAGGTCTTGACTAACATCTCTATCTCTCCACAAGCTTAGAGCACAATGTTGGCGATACCATTGACTTATAGACACCATCATCATTGTCTCTTAAGGAACATACCCCACCCAGGTGTTCACAGGGTATGTCCTTCCAGGACTATTCTTATCTTGGATTCCCATCCCTCAAAGAACATCAATCCTCTATGACTATTCTTATCTTGGATGTCCTACCTCATCCTCAAAGATTATCAAATTCCAAATGCTTACCCAATCCTCCATTCTTTCTTCCAAAGTTAAGACAATAATGATGTGTCTATCTCTCCCTCTCAACTAGGGAGGATATACCAATTCCTATGAAGGAACGTACACATTTTGATAAAAGGAATGTACCTAATATCCCTCTCAACCATGGATTTGTCCAAGCTCCCTCTTAGCTAGGGACTTGCTTCCAAGTTTCTTCTTAATCAAAAACTTGCTTCCAAGCTTCGTTTTACCTAGGAGCCTCTTTCCAGCAACAAATATCTCTTCCTAGGGGGAGATAATGGGAGCTTCAGCTGCTTGTATAGTTCCTCCATTCGATGTCATGAATTTCATCTTCATCTTTATGGAGCCTTCATATTTTGGGACTTATTCGTAGGGCATTGGCCATCCATCACTTTCCTTCACGAGTCATGTCAGTTAGGTCATCCTTCTCTTCATTGGAAAGTGATATTCTGATCCACATCTAGTTCTTCTTCATACAACAACCTCTTCTATGTCATGTTTCCTTTGGGATCTTCCATCCAATCATATGGGTTCTTAGTTTTAGGTGACATCCATAACTCCCTTTTGGTAGCCTTGTATTAGCCCATCCGGATATTGTTCAAAATAGAAAATGAACATCGCATCAAAAATTACCTTTTGTAATGGCACTTCATCATGACATCTGCTTGTTGCAACATCAACATCCTGCATATATATTGACACATCTCCAAGGTATTCAAGTTTCAAGGGTCTTATTTCTTTCCGAACTTTCCCAAGGTCTTCATATCTTTCCCATGCAGATATCATGGCTAATTCTTTTAGTCATCGAATGTTGATTTTCTTTTTTAGGTGACCATAGTTGCATATTTCACGATCTCTTCTTTTCTTTATTAACATATTACTTCCCAGTACCTTCCAATCATAGTTCCTTCATCTTTGTCAACTACCTCATATTTCATATGAGGACATATTATGTTGATTTCATCTAGTCAGTATGTGAACCATGCCTTCAATGCATCTTTCCAAGGGAAGACAACTCTTTCTTTTGATCATACTCATGAGGTAGTGTATCGATCCCAATTATCTGCAACTATATGATGACATGACCTAACTTATCAAACATATGCATACATACCTCTTTTATCATTTTGGTCATCTAGACTTCCTTCAACAACTTCCTTTCCTTGATTAAGAGTATTTAAACCATCTCAACATGCTACATTCCTTTGTCATCATACCATCATTCTTCTAAACAATGAATCCCATACAAGGTGGAATTCTCAGTGAGGCACTTGCTTCTTCCAAGAGGTGAATCTTCGAATGAAGATTCCAATGGAGGAACTTGATTATCCTCATCCCGCAAATGATTTTTTCCAATGATTTATGATGAGATCTACACTAGATGAATTTCTTCTAATGATAATTACTACTTATGATTTCAATGAGGTTACCAACAACTACTTCCTTCTTTGATGACTGCTATAACTGTGTAGACTTCTACTTCAACTATCTTTCAAGCTTTTATAAGGATTTCTCGAGCTATTGCTTTAATCATATGCTTCTAATATGATGTCATATTCCACTAAGATGCATCTCGTCATAATGCTTCTCATCTCGACTGCCATGGTGGAGGTCTTTCCTTCCACTTTTCCTTGCTATGTATTGGAGAAACCCTAATAGTTAAGATATATCACTTTAGATTTCTTCTCATCAGGTTATTTCACTTCTTCAATGATATGAGCCTCATTTCTTTCTTTCCTCTTGTTGTCCTTCTTTAACTTTTGACAATCTCTCTTGTAGTGCCCATATTATCGATAACCATAACATTGGATCTTTGCCATATTCTTCTTCTTTTTTCTGAGGACCAAAATTCCCAATTCCTTTTTTTTCTTAGCCATGGTAGCAAATGCTTGAACTTGTTCGTTAGATACCACGTCACTTTTTGCCTTCAACCTTGTTTCTTCAATTTTTCATAATGACCAAAGTTAACTGAATGGGGTGGCTTCCTTCTTTCCAAATATGCTAGATGTGAAGTTGCCCCATTCCTTTGGAAGTGCATTGAGCACTATGGTGGCCATTTATTTGTTGGACACTATTTCTCCCAACTCTTGTAGTTGGTCTCTTATTTCTGATACCTTCCTAAAGTATGAGGCTATTCCATCTTCCTTTGAAGGTTTAGTGATTCTACTCTTAACATGTTTAATAACTTCATCTTTATGAGAATCAAATTTGTCCTCTTCTTCCATGCAAGAAAGTTTGCTGACCCAACCAATTTGTTACTTTCCTTGCAAAATGAAGTCATTTTCACATATTTAGACATATATATAAAGATACTTACTTGTCAAGTGAATATGCTCCTTGATGTTAATATATTCAACTTGACGCCTTCTTTATTTATATGATGATATAAGATGTCTTATTGATGGAGATGTTTTCCTTCAAAAGTGATCCTTCAACGAGAGGGAGATCACCTTGATTCCTTTATGATGACTACGCTTCTTCTTGATTCCCTTGGATGTGTAATATTCAATATGCTTCAAAGTCCTTCTTTCAGTGGAGGTAGGGTTTTTAATATATTCCCTTTCTTGAGTGAGGTTCCTCAGAATGATTTAGGTGTAGATTCCTTCTTTGAACGAACAAGGGTTTGTAGGTCTTCTTCCAGTTACTTTCTTCAAGATGATGATTTAATCCTTGTCCTTGTAGTGCCTTTTAGATGATAGGTCCCTTTTGATGGTTGATTCCCTTGATGATATTCTAGTACTTTGGTACTCGAGTGTCATTATTTGAGCCACCCTTCCCTGATTTGTCACCTTAGCTCTGATACCATGTTGAGAAATCTAGGGGCATCAATGTAGTTGATTTCTCTTAACTTGATAACTACTTTTGATGTATCTTTACTTAAGTTGATTATCTTCTTGTTTCACTTGTTATTATTAGTATTCTTTTCATCAAACAACTACCGAAACATAAAGAACAATGAGACAAAGGACACAATATATATGCGATCATTCAGGGCCAAAACTCTCCAACTACGAGAAAAACCTGCAAGAATTATTCTCTTCTTATAGAATCTTCAATTGATGAATTCCAAGACATATGAACCTTGACCAAAAACCTCCAAGACCTATGACCCTTGACCAAAAAACTCCAAGAACTATGACCCTTGACCAAAAACCTCCAAGACCAAGTCAAACCTTTATTCCTTAACGAGCTTTCCTTCCATCAGCTTCTACAATTTCTACCTCCCAATAGTTTCTTCTACAACGTCGACCTGCCCAACAATTTCTTCTGCAATTTTAGCCTTCCAAGCAAATTCTTCCGCAACTTCGACCTGCCCAACAAATTCTTCTGCAACTTTGACCTGTCCAGTAAATTCTTCTACAACTTTGACCCAACAGTTTCTTCCTAGCACTTTCACTTGCCCAACAACACTTCGACTTCCCCAACAACACTTTGACTTGTTGAGCAACAGTAGAAACCATCAAAAAAGAGAGAGAGATAGAGGCCCAAAACTTTGATCTTTCTTTTCTTCTCCTTTTTCGTCCTTTTCCAGCTTCTATCTTGAGGAGATCAAACTTTCTTGAGTGAGTGTGCTAATGAGGTCGAGTTCCTTCTTATTTATAGGCTTTTGAGGGGTACAAATTGCTTCCTTTAGGCTGACTTGTCCACTTGTGTAGGTTGACTTGATGACAAGGTCTTGGAGGGTCTTTTGACTCTATTTGACTCATATATTTTTTCTGTTCAATATGTAACATGCCCAAAAGGGCCTTTCATACTCAATGGGTGCTTTGAACTAAAAATAAATTTCCCTTGAGCATGAAATGCATGCCTCAAGAATAACAATAATAATTTTTTTTTTCTCATTACATCAAATACATAAAATCATGATTACATCTGCCATTATGAAGACCGAACCTAGTTACATATTTCAACATCTTTAGGCTAAGATGCACATCCTTTTTTCCAAATCATCCGGGAACCTTGTATTAATAAAAGAATTTTGACATAAGTATAATTCAGCTTCAAAAGACTCCAGCTCATTGTGTTGCTCATGAATAAGGTTCTGGGCCTAAACTTTTACATGAGCTTTTGAATTTTTCATCTTAATAGTCCATGCATCTATTGCAAATAAGAAGGGATCCACCCCATGATTTCTCCAACATTCATAAATAAGATACATAAAGGAATTTTGATTAAACCAAGTTCTATTAAATTTGAAGGGATACTTTGAGGAGGATTTTTGAAAATCCAACTAAAGAAAAATAGGATAATGGTCAAATATGGTTTCATTACATATCCAGGATCGGTATTTTCCCACTTATGAGACCAAGGGGTCAACAACCAGAAATCCGTTAAGGTGCTTTGCCACACCCTCAACCCTTGGTCTTCCATTTGTCCATGTGTTTTCAAGAGGAGACGAGCAAATGTCAATGAGGTGAGACTCACTAATAATCCTCGAAATCACCTATGTAAAGGGATCATGCTGAGGTTTCTCACCCCAAATCTCTTTGATAGAGGAAGTAAAGTTTAGATCACCAACAAAAACAAGGGAGTGTTCTAAAAAATGTCCACTATTGAATAAATGGTTCTAGAAGGCCTCTCTCTCCTGATAGGGTCCATAACAGTTTACAAGGATTACTGAATTGACCATACTTGTGAGATGGCCTTCCAGGATAATACCAACCATAGAGGAGTAAGGTCTGAGAGTAGCATCCCTTGGATTATAAAGGACAACCAGGCCCCCATACTGGACATCTGCACCCACAACATAGATATACCAATCTGGGAAGATTTTAAGAAGAAAATCTCTAGCTTTATCTGCATTGACCATGGTTTCTTGGAAGAAGATTATCGAGGGGAACTGAATAGACACTAATCTATAGAGGGCTCGAATTTTGGGAGGACCTCCAATTCCCCTTACATTCAAGGACATGATGATCATAAGGAAGGAAAGGAATATGGTTTCATTTCTCCAAGGGCCTTATCGGATTCAGGAAGATATATGGATTCTACAAAGGGATCACCCTGTGAGATAGATCTAGAGCGAGTTCAGCGAGTTCCTTTCTATTTAGGTGTTTCTTCTGAACAATGAAATTATTGAAGGATGGGAATTGTTTGTCTTGTAAGAGAGTATTGGACAAAGGGGAGGGGAAGGATGGAATGGATTTAAGGTTTAATTATGAAGAGTAAGAAGGGACTAGGGGGTATATGATCTCTTTATGGATTAAAGGTTGGCTATCCTTGGTAGATTATTGGCTTTCTAAAAAACCAGAGGTGAATAAAAAGGATTTGGAAGTACTATATGAGCGGATAGAAGCGTTCTGATGATAGGATAAAGAGGGGGTGGGTTTAGAGGGCATGGGAGGGACTTTTGGAGGAGGATGGTTGTAGAGGGAGTCATTTATATAAGAAGGATGATCAGTGGATGAGCGTAGGCTACCAGAGCCAGGGAGAGTCAGGTTTAATAACATCATATGGATTAGGAACAGGGTTTACAAGATTATCTAGCAATAGAACATCATCTGTCATAAGGGAATGTAAAAGCTTACCTGAAACTATTTCCATTAAGGACGAAGTGTAGAAATTAATAGAAATTTTCTATTATTGATGAGTTTGAATTGAAAACAAGAGATTAAAAATTTCCTCAACAATTCTACGGAATGGAAATCACAATTTAGAAACACATGCAATGACATGCAACCATCAATACCACAAGAACATAATGATTTTACAAGGGAACCCAACTAGGAAAAACCCCCCCGCTATTTTTCATTAATCAGATGAGAATGAGAAACTATTACAATGTCTTGCTTCAATCCCGAAGCATACCCTGCACTGTAAACCTATTATCTTGCTGATTGTCCTACTTTGGCCAACAATTAGCCAATTCACGACTCCATATTCCTCCTATTTCCTTACATAATTCAAGAGAAATTGAGATCCGAAATAATAGGGGAATTCCCTATTTCCTTGCGCAAATCCCAAGGAATTGATCACCTACATCAATGCGAAGCCTGTACACTCAACTATTATACAACTGATAATTACAATGTGCCTTTTCCTCCACTCTAGCAAGGAAATTCGAATTCCATTCATGTTTGGGCTATTTTTAGCTAATTGACTAGTTTAACTGAGAGATCACTGAGTTAACAACAATTATACTACTCAACTGACTTAACTAATGATTCGAGCTTAGTTAATCGAGTTCAACTGAAAAATCACTAAAATATATTACTAAATTTTAGCAACCACTACATGCAAAACTCTAATACAAGCATATAACTTGAATTTACTGAGTTAACTAGTAGACAAGGCTATGTCGCTCTAGCTAACTGCTTTCTAAGTCATCTTGCTAATGTGAAAGATCGGATTACTAAATTTGGCTAAGCCAAAATTCAAATTGAGCCTTACTTGCTAGAATTTCTAATACTCCCTCTTAGCAAGAAAGGGATTTTTCACCACCCCTACCTTGCACTTGTGGAATTTGAATTTTCCTCTTGAAAATTCCTTTTTTAAGATATCTGCATCCTGCTCCTCGGTTGGAATGCACTGTAGAATCATAATTCTCCTCTGCACACAATCTTGCAAGTGATTGTACCTGATATCATTGTGCTTGGACCTGTCATGAAATACTGGGATTCTTAGAGAGTTTAATACAACTCTGATTATCACAATAAATCACTGTTGGATCCATCTCTTGACTGAAAATACCCACAAGTATTTTCCTCATCCATATGACCTCACATTTTGCTTGACTTGCAACCATGTATTCAACCTCTGCTGAGCTGAGTGCCACAAACTTTGTTTCCTGCTATACCAAGAAATAGTTGCAGACCCAACACTGAAGATGACACCTAAAGTACTTTTCCTGTTTGATGGACTCCCTGCCCAATATGCATTAGTGAAGTTGTAGGTTTTAAACCCACATATAAATTACCTGCAAATAAATTCATAAAACAGAAAAATAACGGCGAGAACATAAAACAAACATACACAAATATTTTCCCCCGGATCCCAAAACTGAGACTACAAGACTGATTTTTCATTATATTACTTTCAATGTTAAAATATATATATATATATATATATATATACACACACACACACACACACACACACACACACACACACACACACACATACATACATACATATATATATATATATATATATATATATATATATATATATATATATATATATATATATATATATATATATATATACATGTTGAAGAATTCACTAACCCTAGATTAGAACATAATCATAGTTCCCTTGATCAAATATACAAAATAACATGGGTAGAAAACCATCATGCCAAAAACACATACCCAAAATTTATTCCAAGGCTAGTCATGGAAAGAATATAACACATACCCAACAGAAGCTTTGGAGCTTCACTCCCTTTTTCCTCCTATACCCTAACCCATACTCGGTAGTTCCTTTGAGGTATCTCAACACATGCTCGGTTGCCTTCCAATACAACTTGGTAAGCTTCACCATGTCTTAGATTAATTGATTAACTGCATAACACATGCCACCCCTTGTGTTCACCAGATACATCAAGGGACCCACAAGTTGTATGTAGATGGCAACATCTACTGCCTCTCCTGAAGAAGCACTCTCCTTCCTCTAGTTTGTAGCTAGAGGTGTGTCCATAGGCTTGCAGTTATCCATGTGAAATATCTGAAGTATTTTGTAGGAATACTTCCCTTGAATCACAAACAACTCTCCATCACCCTGCCATAATTCTAGCCCAAGGAAGTAATGCATCAAGCCCATGTCCTTCATCTCAAATTCTCTTGCAAGGTACTCCTTGCAAGAGTGCATAAATTGCTCATCCCCTGTGATCTGAAAATGGGGTACTTAGGCTTCTTGTCCAACTTACAAGAACCTCTCCCACTTCCAAAGCTTTAAATTTTCCCAAGTCTTATTGATTAACCAATGCGGAATAAAAAATGCTTGAAAACAATGGTGTATGCTGGTATTTATTTGTAATTGTTCATGTGTTGTAAATTAATGTGCTGAAACTGATGTACAAATACATGTAATAGAAAATAAAGTAGTAGTAAAGACAAACACATAAGACAACAAATTAATTAGGAGTTCACCCACAACTCTTGGGCTACATCTGTGTGAGCTCTAGTCAACTCAACTAGGCTCTTTGAGATTATGGTATAAGTATTTTTTACAAGCTGTTGGCTTAACTCCTCCTATTTTACATAGAAACAACAGGTTCAGACACCATATTATTCCCTGACTCTTGAAGCTCTGGCTCTTGGCTTTGGCTCTTGGCTATGGCTCTTGGCTCTTGGTTTTGGCTCTTTGGCTCTGACTTTGGCTCTTCGGCTTTGGCTCTGGCTCTGGCTTCTTTCTACCCTCTATCAATTTACAACCCTCTTGGCTTTTCACTTGGCTTCCTTTTTTCTTCTGTGCTGCCTCATTCGCCTCAGCCTCCTGCTTTGGCTTCACTTTCAGCAAAAAAAACCCCAACAACACCCTTATCAACCAACAGTCAACAACCAACCTTTTTTTTCTATTGTTCTGTGGCTTTTTAAGCCAAATCGGCGCTGTTGGTTCATTTCCACTTCTCGGCTTTCTGTCTTCCAACCACAGTCCACTCAAATCCATTCTCTGAGCGTTAGAAATCATTGCTAAAGGCCCTCGGGGATGGATTCCACCTATTCTGTAATGGAATGGGCAATCGACGCTTGAAATCCCTCAGAAACAGTCGTTTCCTGTTTACACAGAGAACGCTATAAAACACGAGAAAATCTGCAGAAAAACATTGTTCATCCGGACTTCAAAAGTCCTTAAATCCAGTCTATTTCCCTATCGGGTCCATCCTCAATCACTATCGCAAGTCGCTTCGTCCTTGTTCCTTTGTATTTTAAAAATACGTTAAATTGTGCAAATATCGCAAAAAAAATGGCTTGTGACGGATTCAAATATTATGTGTTTTCATTTCAGAACCCTTTTGGGTCGAGCACTTTTCCTTCGTATTTCGTTTATCCAATGAAAAACGAAAATACAAAGAAAATCGTCGTTTGACAGATTTCAAAATGTATTAAATCCGGTTCATATTGCCGCCAGGTCTGGTCATCGCTATCGCATATATAACATATAGCACATAACCGCTCCTCTGTAATGTGCCGATGCGATATTGCGATGCGACAAGTCACAATCACAGATCGCATAAGCCTGAGGCCTTCCCATATAGTATGGTTTATGCCAACGCCGATTGTGATCCGCCGATATCAGTGATCGGGGTATCACATCGGCCCGGTCCCATCGCACGTTATGCCTCCGATTGCCTCCGCCTGTCACCGCCGATGCTATATGCCGATCGGATCTGGACCGTTGATTGGCCAGATCCAATGGCTCTTGTGAAAACACTGTTCAAGCCTCCAATAAGCTCAATTTCATGGTTTTATTCATGTTTTTGGGTTCCGATAGTGTTATCCTTCAAGTTTAAAACTTCTCCTTTTGCGCTAGTTTTGAATATTTATGAGGATTTTGAAGACTTAGAGGATTTTTAGGATCCCTTTTTAAGGGATTTTGTCCTTTTTCCAAGGGATATAGGCAGCTTCATTTTATGGTAACTTCTGCATCCTAAGTTAGTTTTGGCCCATTCAAATTGTAGTAGATTCAGAATGAGATGATCTTTGCAATGGGGCTAGTTCTAAGAACTTCCTTGGACTTTCATTTTCCTCAGTGAGGAACACTTAGACTTAGGAGTCTATCCAAACTCCGTTTTGGATCACACCTTCCCACTAAAAGAACTTTTGGTCTCCAAAAGACTGATACACTGATTTGAGCAGTAAATGAGAGTGACTCACCCTCTTCTTTCAGCCTCCCTACACTTGCCTTTGCATAGTGCCTCTGAACCAAAGTTTCTGACCACTTCCCTTCTTGGATGGGCTGGTCTTTCTGGGAAGAACTGTCTTCCTCCTTGCCTTCTTGCAGAACTCCTGCTGAAAAGGTTATAGAAGGTAGTTTGAGCTTCTCTACCTTGATCATTGATCCAAGGTGGCTCAAACAAATGTGAAGTATATCTGCTCCACAAAACTTTCATTTGTACTTGTTTGACAAGCTGTCAACAACAACTGTTAACAACAATAGAAACACAGACAACAACAATTGGATGGCTTAAACTCCTGCTTCAACAAAAGAAACATATTTTCACATCTTGTGAACACCTCCATGTCTTACATTTGCATAAAAATGATGGACTAGGTAACAAACCCACAAAACATGCCTTTAAACAAATGACCCTTCAAGTCAAGCATGTAGAAAAAGACCATTAGGACTCTTTTTAAAAAGATGAAACACTTCATCATTATCTCCATTTGGAGACCAAGTTAACTTCTCCCAAGTCAACATGGCAGCACATGCATGTCAAAGCAATCAACCCTGCAAGTTAATTACACATACATGTTTAAATATAAGGAAATCATCAACATCCCCGTGTTCATGCACATCAGGCTTATGCATGCATTTCATCCTTCAACTTTCACTTAAGTACACTGTACTTTCAAAGCTGAAATGAAATATAATGTTGCAGCAACAAAGTGAGCCTCCTAATCAACCTTTTTCCATTCACCATCTTGGTAGACCTGCAACTTGCATTCCATTATCAAAGAAATGCAAATAGATGCATTAATAGACATGCAATCTTAATCGGATAATAAATCTAACCGTTTCTTACCAATCCCTTTCATAGGTACTACCTTTGTCTACACATCAGCATCAACATGTGAATCATTTTGAGACAGATCACTCATGGAATCTTCCTTTCCATTTCTGCCATCTTCTCTTTCCACTTTCTTCAGCTTTGGTGGAAGCATTGCTGGATTCAGTGTCCAAAATTTTGCAGCAAGATGTCCTTGCTTATGGCAGTAAGTGCACTGCATTTGCATCCTCTTGATAGCATGATTTGCCTTGTCCAATGGACCTTTGGCTTCTTACTTCTTTTCCTTCAAAATTTTCCTATATGTGGCCATTCTCTTCCAACATCTAGAAATATCATGGTTATCCAAACCACAAAAGGAACATGCAAATCTTTCCCCATGCTTATGTGGAAATTTACCATGCTTTGCAAAATCAAAAGGAATACATTTAAAACCATATTTATACCTGAATCTTTCTCCTTTATTGCCTTCACGAGGAGGTGAATTGAGTGAAGAAGTAGCTCCCTTTGGAACACTATCATTCTCTTCAAGATCATCAAAGTTTCCACAACTCTCTGGTTCAAGTGTGTTCTTCTAAACACCTACATCCTACAAATGATGTTTCAAGCCATTGCATTCCTCTTGGATACAACCTTCACACTTCAGAGGTAGAGGACATGAAATGAAACTCCTTGGGACTGTTTCAATGGCCTTCATGGCAGCTTTGGAACTTTCTCCATGAGCTTGTCCGTAGCCAAGACCAAAATACTTAGGCCTTTCCTCAATCATTATTGGCTCAACAATACCTTGTGCATGTCTACCCAAGCCTTTCCCTTCATAGCCCATATTGGACATTAGCTTGGAACCTATGGCTCTAGTATGTTTTTCAAAAGAACCAATATAAGCATCCTTAGAGGAATTTGAAGACAAACTTGAATGGTTTACCTCTTCTTCAAGCTGATACTTGACTAAGGCTTCTTGGGCAACAAAGAGCTGTGTCTCCAACTCATGCACCCTTTTCAGGTTCATATTTGCAATATGAAGTTGCCTCTCCATTTCCTGCAACTTGTCAGAAAGCAACTGCTTCTCTTCCTTGATGGAATTCAACTACTCTCTAAGCATGCTACTCTTCCTTCCATTCTCATTCATTTCTCTCACCATATTCATCATGGTGGAAAATTCTTGCTTCATGTCTTCATCAAAGAATCTTGTGAAGAACGCAAAATTTGAGGACCCACTTGTAGAAGTTGTCATTATGCCAATGAACAAAAAAAACTTCAACAAGATAAATAAAGAGCTTATTTAAGCAACCTCTTGCAACAAACCTCTTGTGCTTTGGATTTCCTTGAGGTCCTTGGGATAGAAGAATGCCTTCAGCCCTTCTTCCTATTTGTCCTTCTTGGACTGAGCTATCAACAGCTTTCCCTTTACCTCTGCAAACTCAGAAAATAGTCAGTCTGCAAAACAAGCATACAATCAACCTCTTGCTGTTCAAACACCTTTCAGACAAGCATTCTTTGCTTTGTCCATCAAGCATTCTAATATAACCTTCTTAAAGGTGTGGTTAACCAAACTTAAGCTTTGATACCAACTGATCTGAAAATGGGGCACTTAGGTTTCTTGTCCAACTTACAAGAACCTCTCCCACTTCCAAAGCTTTAAATTTTCCCAAGTCTTATTGATTAACCAATGCGGAATAAAAAATGCTTGAAAACAATGGTGTATGCTGGTATTTGTTTTTAACTGTTCATGTGCTGAAACTGATGTATAAATACATGTAACAGAAAATAAAGCAGCAGTAAAGACAAACACATAAGACAACAAATTAATTATGAGTTCACCTATAACTCTTGGGCTACATCTCCATGAGCTCTAATCAACTCAACTAGGCTCCCTGGGATTATGGTATAAGTCTTTTTTACAAGCTCTTGCCTTAACTCCTCCTGTTTTACACAGAAACAACAGGTTCAGACACCATATTATTCCCTGACACTTGAAGCTCTGGCTCCTGGCTCTGGCTCTTGGCTCTTGGTTTTGGCTCTTTGGCTCTGACTTCTGGCTCTATCAGTTTACAGCCCTGTTGGATTTTCACTTGGCTTCCAAGTGACTCCCTTGGCTTCTTTTTGCTTCTGCGCTACCTCCTTCGCCTTAGCCTCCTGCTTTAGCTTCACTTTCAGCAATAAAAACTCCAACGACACCCTCAGCAACCAATAATCAACAACCAACCTTCTGTTTCTGTTGTTATGTGGCTTTTTAAGCCAAATCAGCGTTGTTGGTTCATTTCCGCTTCTCGGCTTTCTGTCTTCCAGCGACAGTCTGCTCAAATCCCTTCTCTGAGTGTTAGAAATCATTGCTAAATGCCCTCGGGGATGGATGTCACCTATTCTGTAACGGAAGGGGCAATCGGCGCTTGAAATCCCTCAGAAACAGTTGTTTCCTGTTTACACAGAGAACGCTGTAAAACATGGGAAAATCTGCAGAAAAACATTGTTCATCCGGACTTCAAAAGTCCTTAAATCCGGTCTATTTCCCTACCGGGTCCATCCTCAATCGCTATCGCAAGTCGCTTCAGCCTTGTTCCTTTGTATTTTAAAAATACGTTAAAGTGTGCAAATATCGCAAAAAAAATGGATTATGACGGATTTCAAATATTATGTGTTTTCATTTCGGAACCCTTTCGGGTCCGGTTTCATCGGGTCGGGCACTTTTCCTTCGTATTTCGTTTATCCAATGAAAAACGAAAATACAAAGAAAATCGTTGTTCGACGGATTTCGAAATGTATTAAATCTGGTTCATATTTCCGTTGAGTCCGACCATCGCTATTGCATCTATAACATATAGCATATAATCGCCTCTCTGTAATGTGTGGATGCGATATTGCAATGCGACAAGTCGCAATCGCAGATCGCACAAGCTCGAGGCCTTCCCATATAGTATGGTTTATGCCAACGCCGATTGCGATCCGCCGATATCAACGATTGCGGTATCGCATCGGCCTGGTCCCATTGCACATTATGCCTCCAATTGCCTCCGCCTGTCACCGCTGATGCGATATGCCGATCGGATCTGGACCGTTGATCAGCCAAATCCGATGGCTCCTGTGCAAACACTGTTCAAGCCTCCGATAAGCTCGATTTCATGATTTTCTTCATGTTTTTGGGTTCCGATAGTGTTATCCTTAAAGTCTAAAACTTCTCTTTTTGCGCTAGTTTTGAATATTTATGAGGATTTTGAAGACTTAGAGGGTTTTTAGGATCCCTTTTTAAGGGATTTTTCTCCTTTTTCCAAGGGATATAGGCAGCTTCATTTTATGGTAACTTCTGCATCCTAAGTCAGTTTTGGCCCATTCAAATTGCAGTAGATTCAGAATGAGACGATCTCTGCAATGGGGCTAGTTCCAGGAACTTCCTTGGACTTTCATTTTCCTCAGTGAGGAACACTTAGACTTAGGAGTCTATCCAAACTCTGTTTTGGATCACCCTGTAAGTATCAAGTCATCAATATACAAAACCAAGATAAGCAACTTTACTTCTACCATAATGTGGAAGATATTGGCATATACTTTACTTTTGGTGAAGCCAAATCCACTAAGATATGTGTTAATTTGTGTGTACCATGCTCGAGGTGCCTGTTTGAGACTATACAGGGCTCTCCTGAGTCTACACACATGTCTCTGTGTCATAAGTCTCAAATCCCTCTAGCTACTCTATATAAATTTCTTCCTCAACAACTCCATTGAGGAAGGCAATCTTCACATCTATCTGATGGATCTTCCACCCCATCTGTGCAGCTAATGCTAGAATGGTTTTGATCAAGGAACATCTTGCCACTAGGCCATAAGTTTCCTCATAGTCCACTCCCTATACCTGAGAGAATCCTTTGGCCACAAATATGGCATTGTACTTCTTGATGATCCCATCAATTGCATCCTTCACGTTGTAGATCCATTTGTAACCAACCACTGACTTATTCTTTGGTATTGGCACGACCTCCCATACATTGTTCTTCATGATGGAGTCATACTCCTTTACCATGGCATCAACCCACATTGGTTGAGAAACTACTTCCTCAACTGAAGAAGGCTTTGTCTCAATGAGTTCTGTCATGGGAGCCATATACCCAATGTACATTTCTAGTGACTTCCTCTACTTGATCTAAGATGTAGGTGCACCCACATGCTCTCGTGCATCCTGCACCAATCTGTCAGCTTCTCTAGTTCTCTTCCTCACCTCTCTGGAATATTCTGGTTGAGTGAGTGCCTCCACTTGACCTCTTGTCTTCTCCTCCATTTGTGGTTGCTCCACAACATCCTGAAACTTAGTATGAGGCTCCTTCTTTGGAGTTAGAAGCTCCTCCTCTAGTGGGATACTCAATTCTCACTCTAGCAAGCATCTCATAGCCTTCTCCTCATCTAATTTGACATATCTCCTCACTACTATAGCCTCGAGTGAGGGAAAATACACACTATAGTTATGTGGAGTCTTTTTGTATCCTACAAAAACCCCCATATCACTTGTAGGATCCAATTTATTCTTGCTGTCCTCGGATTCATGACAATACATAATAGCTCCAAAAATTCGAAAATGAGATTCATTTTGCTTCCTCCTAGAGAAAGCTTCTTCGGGTGTGGTAATGCCAAGTATTCTATGAGGACTTTTGTTCTACAAATAAACTACAGCGTTGCATGCTTCTGCCCATAGGTTTAATGGAAACCCTTGATCATGCAACATGGCTCTTGCTGCTCCCACCATGCTTATGTTCTTCCTTTAAACCTTAGTGAGTTTGACTTTGAGATCAGATACATTAAGGGAAAGGAGAACCGGGTTGTAGATTCTCTTAGCAGGAAGGTATAGTTGAATCATATAGCAACTCTGAGCTCTTATGGGACAAATTTACAGGATAAGAACTTGTAGGCAGGACAACGGGATGACAGGTATATGGAGATTATGCACAGGTTATAACAGAGTACAAGTACATGTATATGTAGATGTACATGTATAGGTATAGGTACAGGTACATTTATAGGTACATGTACAGGTATAGGTGATCAGGATGCCGACTATAGTCTCATGACAGATGGTTTGGTGAGATTCAGGGACAGGATCTATGTGTCAGATTGCAGTGAATGGAAGAAGCTTATCTTGAGGGAGTTTCACGTCAAGCCATACTCAGGTCACCCAGGATATCAGAAGACATTGACGACGATGAAGAATTTCTACTATTGGTTGAATCTAAAGAAGGAAGTGGCATAGTTTGTGGCTAGGTGTCTGGATTGCCAGCAAGTAAAGGAAGAATGCAAGCATCCAGGTGGTCTACTACAACCTATTCCAATTCTGGTATAGAAATGAGAGGTCATTGTTATAGACATATTTGGGCACTGCAACCCCAATCACATATGTCCATAAACCAAGGGCTTCTAAGTCCCTAAAAGTGTTGTTTCATACCCTAAAGGAGCAAGGTCAGCTGATTACATCATCTCCCAGAAGTTCTCCATGAAAAACTACTCAGAACTGGTCAAAGCAGGACCATACAGACTGCCCAGTGCTAAGGGTGCGATGCATCTCACCTGCCACATGCAAAAAGTGCGATGCATACTGGAAAGCCCTTCTGTAGGGTGCGATGAGCGAGAGTAGACAAATGGCACAAGCAGTTTGCTAGGTGGAGACCCTGAGAATCTTCTAGAAGCTGCTCATTTGATACTTGCCTCCCTAAATTCGCCTAAGGATGAGTAAGAGATCATGAAATCTCCAAGTGGAACCAAGAACTATCAGAGAGATGACACTAATAAAAATCCCAGAAGCTGACTCACCCCCCTGCAAATATCTATATATGGATCCCTCATCCTAG
The DNA here is from genome assembly GCA_031772625.1 of Pinus tabuliformis. Lineage (NCBI taxonomy): Eukaryota > Viridiplantae > Streptophyta > Pinopsida > Pinales > Pinaceae > Pinus > Pinus tabuliformis. The sequence goes on from CM062809.1 coordinate 58,424,166, forward strand.
AGATCCAAAGGTTGGAATTTGGTAATTTGCAAAGAAGTGCTGTTGGTTTCTCTTTGAAGACATTGTTGGGTGATCTTGCTTTGTATGAGGTGAAGAGGGCTTTCAAGCTGGGAGGATGGCGCTAGGTCAGACCAAGTGGTTGTAATCCTCTCTTCTACTACTTTTATCAATAAAGCTATTTGAGTTTTCCTCCATATTCTTGTGTAACTCTGAATATTGTGTTGATATATGCATTTGTATGGTCAATATATATTTGATCCTATATTGTTTACAGTGAGATATCTCTATGCTTTGATGGTATTATGTTGTTGTGATTCTACAGGTGTTCTTTGAAGCGGGACAAGTAAGGAAGCAGTGGCAAGATTCTGTCGAAGGGGAAAGGAAACAAGTAAGGAGCCAAGCGAAAGACGGAGGTTGGTACTCTCTGCTTCTTTCTCATCTATCTCTCGTAAAGGAAAATACAAGTAACTTTAGTTTGTTTGTTTCTAAGATAGCTACCTGTCTCAGTGGGACTAGCAGTTCTGAATAGACACTAGTTTTCCCGGTAACAAAATGGCGACTCCACTGGGGAGCCAATTAGTTTGATTGCTTGTCTCTATTTGTTTGATTAATAAACCACAGATGGAACCTCAAGTTAAGCCAGCTAGCCTTCGAACTGCATTTGCTATGCAAGTGCAAAGTAGATCAACGCTGCTTCAGTCAATCTCCGGGTTTGTTTATGAACTGAACAATTGACTTGTAAACATCCTAAGTGCCTTAGAGGTATCTCAAGTAGCCTCATTAGATCAGCCCCTATACTTTGTATTTACTGACTATCATTAGCTCGACCTAAATCCCTGAACTAAGCTGCAAACTGTGACCAAAAACCAAGTTAAAGTCTCGTCCCTGGACCATTGCACCTTCTCCTCTTGGAAATCTGGATGCATCGCACCTCCCGTGTGCAGTAGGTGAGATGCATCCCTGTTTCCCTGTGTTACAGGTGTGATGATCAGATAAGACTGTTTCTGCCTCCAGATTTTGGTTTTTTCTTCACTCTCTTCAGCTTTATTCAGGAGTTTTTCTGTCTGTGATCAGTAGACCATTGTTGAAACCCCCTTCCTTTGCATCATCCAGCCTCCATTGTACAAAGATTTGTGAATGTTTTTGTGTATTTTTCGCCATTCACAGTTCTCATTTACAAAATAGTAGCTTAATCGAACTGTCGTCTTTTGATTTGAAAGTGTTGTTTTCAGTCAAGGAAAAGAATCCTTCTCTTTTTGATAGTCGATTACACTGTTACTCTTGTATTTGATCTGAATTAATAGTATTTCAAGTGTCAAAAGCAGTTTTCAATTCAAAATCGCAAAGTGTCATCTTGTCTCCCTTTCGTTTTTTGAAAAGAAAATCGTTAGTACTGTCGCTTTGAAAGAAGATATAATTCAGATTTGTACCCAGCATTCTTTTTGTCATTCACACATTAAGAAAGTGGAAAACAAATACATGCATGTGCATTTGCATTTAGACTACTTGTTGATTTTGATTTAGGACAGTGCATCTAGTGTGTGCTCTCTGCTCTATGTTGAAAGGATTTCGTTTCTCTTTCCTTAGTAGCTAGGATTTTCATTGCAAAAAGAAGAGTAAACGACTGTTTATCATCTTAGATTGCATATTTAGGAGTTGTATATCTACATCACGTGGTGAAACTTAAAGGAAAACTTCTTAAGAAATATCAATTGTAAAATAAATTCAATGAACATAAAAACGCTTTGGAACCTAACGCACAACATCTAGAAGTCTAGGCTAGAGACATATTTCGACGTCGTGAAGCCTGGTAACTGTCATTTTCATCATAGGTTGGGTGATTCCTCCTCTTTGAGACGACAAGTGCCAGTACAGATTTGTGCTACCACGTATCATCGAGTATATATTGGGAGACCACAATAGGCTACATCCTTTATCCTTAAGAAGCCGTGTCTGCCGCCCTATCGATCGCAATGCACTGAACAAAGCATTCGGGAAGATTGACTGCCGTACCATAAAAAGTATTCTGCAGTTTTGCGATTGGTTTGGTAATCCCTCTATCTAGATTTCCAAAGTAGTCTCTTTCGTTCCTTTTTAGACTCCTTAAAGGAAAAGGTCCATCTGAGCACTTGTCACTTCAAGCTCATTAAAAATCGAAGGCGACTAGAGTCATCTTTAGCTTTTTCTCGACTCTTAAAAATTGAAAAAGCAAGTTGTGTCAAAGCATCTAAAATTCATTTAATTCGGAATAACATTTTCCCCTCTTATTTTGAGTTGATCAAATAATCCGCAATCGTGGAAGAAAGTCAATCAAAACCCCGTCGTTTGCGGAGACTGACGAGTCAGCGATCTTTGACTCCGGAAACAAAACCATTTCGGGCCAAGCGAACTCGTTAACTGGGTCAAAGTCTCTTGGTTTGTTTGAAACTTGTGTTTCAACATCCTCTGAGACTCCAGTTACTCCAACCATTTCTGGTATCCCTGCCTCTACAGAAGAAGTTCCACAGTTACAAGAGGACATTAGAACTGATCCCGGTGTAACAGTAAACACTTCTATTCTTGAACCAGCTCCATCTAGGGTTGATTCGGAAGGTGTTACCCCTCTAGCATCTGTCACTGCAGAATCTATACCTTCTTCGGCACCAAAAATATTTTACAGACCTGACGGTCTGCCTCTTCCACCCGAATTGGAGATTACGAAGGATCTTCCATCCAGTACTCCATCGCATTTTGGAACTGGGATCCACCTATATCCTTCTACTTCAGAAGTTAGAACTCCTTCATCGCAAGTTCCCGTAGAATCGCTGGGAAGTATTTTGGATAGACTCAATATATCTGGACAACCATCGACATCTAGGACTGTGTCGTCCAATATAGCGGTAGCAGAACCTCCTGCCACCACTCCGACAATGTTCGCTAGTATACCATCTGTCCCAACTAGCTCTCAACCGCTAGAGGGAGTCCACCCAGGGACTGTTTCAACAGTATGGTCTATTCCCGTTTGTTCGTCTGGAATAGTATCTGGAATTTCTTATGTTGAATCTCGGCAAATTGATCCTTCACAACAATATCAATTTGGGCAGTCTGGCCTCCAAAGACCAATCATTCCTTTGAGCACTGGATTGCCGCTGTATGGGGGGAAATATACCCTTTCATTGTTCCCTCCAAGAGAACAACCATATGAGAGTTCACAACCGAATTCGGGTCAAATTGGAATCACATCCAGCGGTTGGGTGCCAATACTGCCTCAACAACCAAGAGTTGTATACTCAATGCAACCGAGTCTACCTGTGTCAAATATCCCCACTACACCAGCTATTGTGACAGTGTCGCAAGTACAAGCGTTGCCTGTTGTATGCCAGCCTCAAGTTTCTCAGGTCGTAGTACAACAGCCTCTTGTCTCCACGACGCAACTGCAATCGCCAATTAGTGGCTCCTTAACTGGAGCGACTCAGGCTCAAACGGGTACTATTACCCCTCATCTTGGTCAAACATCCAGTATTGGGCAACAACAAATGGTTTCACAACCATGGCTGGTGCAACATCAACAACCGCAATTCCAACAAGCTTACCAAGGACCTGAGCAACAAAGCTTTGCAGGTAATGGGCAGCCGTATATTCAAAACGGTTATCATCAATCATCCCAAATTGGTTATGCCCAACAACCTTATCAAAGTTATCAGCATCAAATGCATTATGCTGGTATGCAAAGACCCACTGCTCAGGCGATCCCATCTTATCCTGGGTACGCTTCACCGAACCTGAATCAATAGTTGCCCTTCGTGGCGACTTTAGAGTTACCATATCTAAATCGGCTAACGAACGATCCAATCGCTTATGCCCCTTGGTGGCCGGTAATTCCTCATAAACTTCCGTCAGATATTCCTAAATTCAATGGAAATCCGGGTGAAGATCCGTCGAATCATGTGATGACCTTTCATCTATGGTGTTCCTCCAACACTCTAAATGATGATTTGATTAGGCTTCACCTTTTTCAGTGAACGTTAACTGGTCCGGCAGCAAAATGGTACATCAAATTGCCTAGAGCTTCATTTGATAACTTTGGCGCCCTTGCCACCACCTTTTTAACCCATTTTCAGTTACCAATAAGGTACGAAATAGGAACAGAGCTTCTTACCAATTTCAAACAGATGACGGCCACTCACATATCTGATCATATTCATGAATGGCGACGTCATTGTAGAATGGTAAAAACATATGTCCTTGATCAACTACTAGCTGAATGGTTTATTAAGTCTTTGTTACCTTCTATTACAGAAGATGTGGCAAAGGGAGGAGTCGTCACTGAAGAGCAAGTCATTGCTCATGCGCAATATCTAGACTTGATCTATACTCAGTCTGGCACGCTCTATGACAAAATCCCTGATGCTCCAAGGCCAGAATTTTCCGTTCCTCCTCCTCCTAAATCAAACAAGGACTCTCATGCCGGCGATGGCGTGATAGGTACGACAAGCACGAAATCGACAAAGGCTGCGTCTAAGAAAGCCCGTAAGGTTTCTGGTCAAAATGCAGATGAAGAACTTCCCGCCTCAGAGGTTAATGCTGTGTCGACCAACAAAGGCAAAGAACCGAAGCAACCAGGGGGTAAGAAGAAAGGGAAGAGCAAAAAGAAGAAACAGGACGATTCGTCTCCTAAAAAATCTTCTGCAAACCCTTATGGGCAAAGGAAACCTAGTCAGCCATGCCTCATATGCGATGAGGATCATTGGACAAGAGATTGTCCATATAAAGCTGAAGTTAAGAAAATCTTTAAGAATTCAAGAACTTCAGCAGTATTGACTGACCCATTTCCGAACCCAGGAACCAATCTGGTTGCTAGCGACAATGCTTCCCCATCCCAAGTGCTTATGTTGTCCATTTCAAAATAGAAAAATGATGCTTTGATATCGACAAGGAATAAAGATTACGGGAATCCACAACTGTCGAACAACAAGGCTACTGATCAACCTAGTAGTTCGACAACAACTTCAACCGAAGTTGTGCCACCCATCATTCCTGAGCTAACGATAAAGCTGCCAAAGGGAGTAGTACACAAATCGACATTTAATCCTCGTTCCAGAGTGGCAAAGAATTATAATATAGTTGAGGACCTGGCGCAATCACCGTCCGCTATGTCAACACTTGAAGTACTGCAAAATTGCCCCTCCCAAAAGCAGGCTCTATTATCAGCAATAGGTGGGATTGACCCAACGGATTCCAATCTTGTGGCCTTTAATCATAAAGGATATGAACCTCAGTTACCAGCTCAACTCGCTTTCCTCATTCAAGTGAAAGCCCTCAACAAAACTGTTCATCGAAAAATTATTGATGAGGGGACATCTACATGTATTATGTCAATGAGTTGCTGGAAAACTTTAGGATCACCACCCTTGTCGCGATCATCAACGACGTTAAAAGCATTCAATGGACGAACATACACTCCATATGGGATTTTGAGTAACTTACAAGTTGAACTGGGGGGCAAAACAATAGAAATTGATGTTGAAGTTATCGATGGAAATCTCGATTATAACATCCTACTGGGAAGGCCTTGGATTTATGCTATGGTCACTATTGTATCAACGTACTTCAGAAAGATTGCATCTCCTTTTCAAGGAGGAATTACAATCGTTGACCAACAAACCTTTCTCCCAAACAGTTCACAAGTTACAGGAAGCATCCCGATGATCCACGGAAGCTCTCAATTGCATCAAAATATCGGAGTAGGCCTGCTAAAAGACCCTACATTGATGGGTACTTTTTCCCTACTGCCTCCAAACAACCTAGCGAAAGTGGCCATGGTGGGAACCTGCAATATGGTATCTTTCATTCAGAAGGTATCCGAACACAATATTAGCATGGATCGTCATCAGGTGTTGCCTCCAAGCCCAATAGAAATATTGTAGCAATCAATGTTCTCGGCATGGGAGGCAAACCCCAATGAACGCTCATCAAGAATTTGGGTAGATAGGTCTAAGGAGTATGGTACCTCTTCAGATCCTTGGTTGCATGTACATTCTACAGACGAAGGAATTGTTCAGTCAATGAACATAAAGGGTACTTCATGGGAAGATTACTACCATCGTTCCCATCTTCCGGATTACAACAAAGATTACTCCGACGACCTTTATCATCCATCAGTCTTTGATTTTCTATCAAACACTGTAAATACGGTGGATTCCGAGCGAAATCTGTCCAATATTGAAGAAACTATCGCCATGAATATCTCGACCAAACCAAATGTTGTAGAAAATATTCATATCGGCAAATCTTGTTCTTCTTTAGAACTGGAAGTATATTACGCTCTCTTTCACGAGTTCAGAGATGTCTTTGCATGGTCATATGAAGAAATGCCAGGCATTGACTCGAGCATAGTTGAACACGAAATTAAGATGTATCCAGATGTCAAACCAGTAAGACAACGGCTTCGGCAGGTGCACCCAAAGAAAGTCATGACCATCAAGGAAGAAGTTGAAAAACTTCTCCATGCTGGTTTCATTTACCCGGTTCCTCTAACTGATTGGGTTTCGAACATTGTTCCTGTGATGAAAAAGCAAGGAAAAATTAGAGTGTGTGTCGATTACATGGATGTAAATCAAGCTTGTCTAAAGGGAAACTACCCTACACCCTTCATCGACCAGATAATTGATGAATGCGTTGGATGCGAAATCTTTTCGTTTATGGATGGATTTTCCAGGTATAATCAAATAAATATCTACCCACAGGATCAGTCAAAGACTGCATTTATCTGTCTGTGGGGCACCTTCACGTACCATAAGCTACCTTTTGGTTTAAAGAATGCAGGGGCAACTTTTCAGAGGGCAATGAATTATGTGTTCCATGACATCAAGAACATCGTTCAACCATAGCTCGACGATCTTCTGGCTCACTCGCGAAAGTGGATCGATCATCCGCAACATTTGAGAGCAATATTTCTACGTTGCTGACACTACAAAATAAGACTCAATCTGCACAAGTGTGTGTTTTGCGTTGGTTCTGGTCGTTTACTTGGCTTTGTAGTTTCAAAGGACGGGATTCGTCTCGACCCGTGCAAGGTTCAGGCAATCATCGATTTGCCTCCACCTTCAAATTTGCTTTAGATTCAGAAACTCCAAGGGAAAGCAAACTTTCTGAGGAGGTTCATTCCAAATTACGCCGAACTTGCTAAAGGTTATACGCGTCTCTTGAAAAAAGAAGTACCCTTCAACTGGGATCAGGTCGCGCAAGCTTCCTTTGATGCTCTAAAGGAATCCCTAATAAAAGCATCATTAATGTACACTCCTGATTATCAAAGAGACTTTAACCTATATCTGGCTGCAGCAGATACGACCATCACAATGGTTTTAGTTCAAGAAGACAATGGAATCGAACATCCTATTTATTATTTAAGTCGAAACTTAAATGATACAGAAAGAAAGTACTCCTATGTTGAAAAGCTAGCTCTTACAGCAGTTCAAGCAATACAGAGATTTCGACACTATGTTCTCGTTCGAAAAACTACCATTTTGTCAGATTGCAACCCCATGACTTACATCTTGTCAAGACAGTTGCTTGGGGGAAAATATTCAAAATGGATAGAAATTTTGCAAGAGTTTGATCTGGAATTCGTAAAATCCAAATCAAAGAAATCTCTGGCTTTCGCGGAGTTACTATGTGATTTCCCATCATCGTCCAACGATTCAACATCTCAAGCAACAATCGTGGATGAATTTTTGTTTATGATATCTTCAAGTGATCCGTGGTATGGAGATATAATTATTTATCTCCAAACCCAAATGTATAGGTCTAATACCTCTCGCTCAGAACAACGACATACTCGATACCAAGCAAAAGACTACATGATCGTCGGTGATACGCTTTACCGTCATGGTGTCGATACAGTTCTGCGAAGGTGCCTCACCCTTGAGGAGACTGAAAAAGTCCTGAATGATTGTCATTCAGGCGCATGTGGGGGGCATCAATTTGTTTATGCTACGGCACAAAATATTTTACGAGCGGGATACTTCTAGCCAACAATGTTCAAATATTGCATAACCGCAGTAAGTTGCCATGCTTGTCAAATCTTCGACCGCAAAACTAGAATACCACCCGCACCTCTCCAGCTAGTGGTTGTTGTTGGGCCATTCGCCAAATGGGGCATATACTTCATGCAATGTAACCCCACCTCGGCTGGGGGGCATGGGTATATCATAGTCGTAGTTGACTATTTTACGAAATGGGTTGAGGTGATGCCTACATTAAACAACAACGACGAAACGGCCGCTCTTTTCTTTTTCAATCATGTAGTCTCTAGGTTCGACGTTCCACAAGCTATAGTCACAGATCATGGATCACATTTCTGCAATCACATGATGGTTGAATTGGCTGCCAAATTAGGACTGTCCCACAACAGCTCTACTCTGTATTATCCGCAAGCTAATGGGCAAGTTGAGGCGATCAACAAAGTCCTGAAATGCATGCTGCAAAGGATGATTGGAGTCCATAAACGGAGTTGGCACCTAATCCTGTACTCAACCTTGTGGGCATACCGGACATCGGTAAGAAATGTGACTAGATTTACGCCCTTTCAGCTGGTGTATGGCCTGGAAGCGATCTTACCAGTTCAGTGCGAAATTTCGTCTCTCAAGCTCATAGTTGACCTCCTCCCCGGAACTTCAGAGGAAGAGGCTCGTTTCTTAGAGTTAATCCAACTGGATGAAACCTGTCGTGATGCTGCCTTGGCTAACAAAGCACATAAGAAACGAGTCAAAGCAAAATTTGACAAGAATGTCAAACCCTGCGTTTTCTCAGAAGGTGACCTGGTCTTGCTTTACGATCAGGAATCTGATAAATTGGGAGCAGGTAAGTTCCAGTCTTTGTGGATGGGTCCCTACATTGTTAAGCATGCATTAGCAAAAGGAGCCTACGAGCTAGTAGATTATGACGGGATTCCACTGTCGCAACCCCGAAACAGGTTGTACCTTAAGCGTTACTATGCTTGACTCGACATGGTAACCTATTCATATGCTTTTATTACATTTTTGTTTTCGTTAAGAGTGATAGTTTTGGTTAGGTAATCCAATTTTACATTTTGTTGCAGATGTCGAACCCATTGGAATCATTTGTTGGATACGCCGATGGGGTGAGTCGTAGTACGCGGAACCTATCTTCTGCAGCTTGGGCCATCTTTGATCCAAGCGGCGAGTTAGTGAGTTTCAGAGGGGTGTGTATTGATCAATCAACGAACAACATCGCTGAATATAGCGAGTTGATAGAACTCCTCTCTGATGCCATCGCGCATGGCATAGGCCGACTTGTCGTCAGGCTAGACTCACAACTCGTCATTCTACAACTTACCAGCATCTATTCCGTTCGGAATCCAGCTATCTATCGCATGTTCCTAAGGGTCAAGATTTTGGAAAGGCAATTCGATTCTATTCAATATCAACATATTTCCAGAAACTTAAACACATTAACTGATTCATTAGCAAATTATGTGTTATATAGACATCTGCACATTTGTAAAAGAAAAGCATTTTATCAATAACTGCATCTGGATCATATAACTTAACCAAAATAAAGCTCCGAAAATCAAAAATATATATATAACTGTTTATAGTTTGTACATAGTGTTCTGTGTCCAGGACAAAATCAGTCATATGACCCAAAAACTCAAAATGCAAGGGGGAACCCTAATCTAATGGTGCTCGTGATAACTAGTCACTGCCTGTGCAATCATGTGCAAGAGCCTAGTCCATCGGCTCGGCATGCCAGTGGTATGGTGCTGTAATCTCAGAGGTAGCTCAACGATCCTCATGTCTGAAATACCAAGGTTGAGACCCTCGATCTAATCCTGCAACACTGCAAGGGTCTCGATACATCCAGGTTGCAAAGAATGGCCCTCCCTACAACCTCTCCTGCTGGAATGGCGGCTGCTACTCTCGGACGCACTGCTGGTCGCACTAGCCCGATATCTACATAAGCACATGAGTTTTGATTAGTCTTGATGAACATTTGAAAAACACAAGAACACTATAAAAAAAATAAACAGAGATATGGTCAGAGATTTTTACCTATGACACCCCACTGCTCGCTAGCCGGCAGCACCAAATTCGAGTCACCCCGGAAATCCGTCCCAGCATATGGATACTCGGCATAAACCATCTGCTGACGGTTGAACCACTTGAAGAAAGCATCAGAGAATGAAACCTGTGATTGACCAGCATGTCTGGCCATAAGGTCGACCCATCTCTACATCCGTGGCTTAGTCGGTGGTGGTAGGCTGAGTGAGGTGTACTGGGGCTGCATCAGTGGGATCCTCTCCAAGGCGAAAGTGGTCAGAATAGAACCATAGCTAAAGTTCTTAGATCTTCCATTTTTCACCTTGGTAAGCTATTCTTTGATCACTGGAAGTACTGCATCACACCAGTTGAATACCTTGGGTTCGAGGCATTCCAAGGCATACAACATATAGGACCTATTGGCCAAGTGAAGGGCTGCGCTACCAACCAATCTAGCAAAGGTGAATAAAATAGTCCTCAAGGACCAGTCTGTGACATCTCGGATATTGATCTTGCTGTCCTTGCTCGGCTGAGATCCTTCTCTACAGTATCGGCGAATATAATCCCTCACATATTCACCCCTGCGGGCAGAACCTGATAATGAGAGAGGGGCATCACGCCTTGATAAACCGGTCAAAAAGTAGATGTGCTCAACAGTCATGGGAATGGATTTTCCTCTTACTGGAACACTTGGTTGGTAGGATCCCATGCATCAAGGAAATATTGCAACAACTTGATTTGTTTCCTCATGCTAGGCATGTGGAAGAACTTGAGCAAGCCACAATTCCGCAATGCAGTTATCGTACCCGGATCATGTAGGGCAACCATGTCCTCTTCTTCATGCTCATGTTCGCGCCATGTAACAACCATTTTTGCTTCGATGAATCTCTGAAAAGCAAACAAGAGAAGAATTAGGATCCTGATTTGGCAAAAAACAGGGAAAATTTCCATGAAAAATCAGTGCAAAAGTTTTCCTCTTTGCGCCCATCTCACCCTAGCTGTGTACTAGGTGAGATTCATCTTGACTGGCCAGTGGCCAGCATAGGATACATCGCACCTTTCGATGTATACTAGGTGCGATGGGGGCAGAACGAAATGTTCAAACCCTAGGGGCCCAGAAAAGTAGGAAAACATGCTCAAAATTCAAAAAGGAAAGAATGCAATTGAAGAGCTCAGGTTTAGCTCCTACCTGGTCCAGACGGCGCCGAAAATCGTCCACAGAATCTCCCAGAATCAACTGATGAAAATCAAGGGGGAAAACACCTCCAAAGCTCCAACAGTCACAACTCCAAATGAAATGGTAAAATGAGGGGTAAAAAACTATTTTTAAGTTACCTTTCACGTAATTTAAGTAGGGTATTAGTTTTTTAACTCATTTTTCAAGCATATGTCCTCATTTCTAATCAGTTTGATGGAGCAATTGAACAGGTAGTACGACCGTCAAAAGAACATAGTGTTAACGGTGAATCGAATATCAATGACCATTATCATGAGCAATTTTACGCAAAGTTCAAGCTCGTTAAAAATTAAACCTAGCAATGAGCATATGTTCCACCAGAGTTTAAGCTCATTAAAAAATGAACCCACCTCCAGTAAATAACCATTGTGAATGCATTATCATCAGCTTTTGAGCCTTGGTCGTGTTCTTACCATCACCTCCACTCTGTTTTAGCCGATCATACGCCTCCATTTGATTGTTTACCCCTTTTGAGGAACAACTACGGCGAGTGATTCTGTTAGGCATCTTCTTAACACTGCCGTGATTAGAAATTCCCAACCCTCACCTGGAACCAGCTGCTACCCGAAATATCACTCGTTCCTCAAAAATGAGTCTCCTTTAAGCTCTTTTCATCTGACTCGTAAAATATGAAAAGATTGTCGAGCAATTGGCCTCTCCATCTCATTAAAGTGATTGGAAGTGCCATCCCTCCTTTAGATTTTAATCTTTTTGGACCTGAGGGATTATTACACAAAAAGATCGAGCGTTTGTCTTGTTCGGCTTGTTAAAACTATCAAAAAGTCATCCCTTTCGCATTGTTTTATATTTTTTCGGACTTAAGGGATTATACTACGAAAAATGAATATTGGAGTTTCCTTTCCGTCTCTTTTCAGACTCTCTAAAATTGAAAAGGACCGAGTTATCCTTGTCGTTAAACTCGTTAAAACAATAGCGACAAACTTGTCCATTCAAACAAGAGCGAGTTTCACTGTCGCTAGGCTCGTTAAAACATAGTGACGGGTTTGCTCGAAGGGAAAATTATAGAACAAGCATATGTTATCCTCCTCAAGCTTGACAAAAATAAAGAGGTACTGGTCAGAAATGACTGGGGAAAATTGGGAAGAAAACTTGAAGAAACTTTATTGGTAGCAGGTCGCTCTTGAACATGACACTTTCACTTCGTCACCATGATTGAGTCGGGTTGGGTTATTCCATTCACTAGTCATATCACCATTGGTCCACCATACCATCCACTTTTGGGGTTAATGCTACCAATCTGTTTCAGTGTCGCCAATATGTTCAAGAGAAGTCCCTCAGAGAATTCACCTACCCAGCTTATGTCTCATCCGCTGCAATACCTTCACGCTTCATTATTTCATGACCGCCACCTTGAACCTTGTATCATCAGATCGTTTTCACCTCTACAAAATCATTTGCTCCGTTCCGTGTCGTAGATGTGGGATCCATCAATGCCCTCCTACGACGAGTCACTTCTTGTCGACATCAACTCATTATCCAAGAAGCTGACCTAGGAACAAGCCTTTCAGTACTTTGAAGCTTGCATGCCTCAATAAAAAGTTTCTCACTTCCGACGACAGGTTTACATTAATGGCCTTCGACCGAAAGATTTTGCGTGGTGTTTGACATCGACTCATGTATTCACACCACGTGAATTGTACTACAGTACCTTGAGGGTCATCATCATCATCGGTGATTCCTCTCGCGCTTGTTAACAACTTACATCATTGGCTGGTAATCAGGCAATGTCCTTCCATGTTCGACATCAGAACATCTTTTCACATGGATCAACTTGTACTTTCAGGCGAAGATTGAACGAATTTTGAAGACCTCGGATCTAGTTTCATCCATCCGGGCTGCGATATATTCAGGAAAATAAAGACATCAAATGTACATCATTGCTGCACAGATAATCATCCAAACTAAGGGATGATGGCTCTACCAGAATCATCAGTCTGTACACAGACGGTTGTCTGTCTTATGTACATGAAAATGAATTTATCAAGCTGGGCATGGGAATGACCACCTAAGCTAGATCATGAAAATATTATGAAGATAATGTATTGTATGTATCTTATTACAGGTCACCTTCCAGTTCGAAAAACCTCGGATCCTCATTATAAAGCATTTCACCCGACATCAAAAGATTTACGACCTCATGCTTTAGGGGGCAACTGTTATAGACATATTTGGGCACTGCAACCCCAATCACATATGTCCATAAGCCAAGGGCTTCTAAGTCCCTAAAAGTGTTGTTTCATACCCTAAAGGAGCAAGGTCAGTTGATTACATCATCTCCTAGAAGTTCTCCATGAAAAGCTACTTAGAACTGGTCAAAACAGAACCATACAGACTGCCCAGTGCTAAGGGTGCGATGCATCTCACCTGCCACATGCAAAAAGTGCGATGCATACTGGAAAGCCCTTCTGTAGGGTGCGATGAGCAAGAGCAGACAAATGGCACACTCAGTTTGCTAGGTGAAGACCCTGAGAATCTTCTAGAAGCTGCTCATTTGACACTTGCCTCCTTGAATTCGCCCAAGGATGAGTAAGAGATCATGAAATCTCCAAGTGGAACCAAGAACTATCAAAGAGATGACACTAATCAAAATCCCAGAAGCTGACTCACCCCCTGCAAATATATATATGGATCCCTCATCCTAGAGATCCAAAGGTTGGAATTTGGTAATTTGCAAAGAAGCGCTGTTGGTTTCTCTTTGAAGACATTGTTGGGTGATCTTGCTTTGTATGAGGTGAAGAGGGCTTTCAAGCTGGGAGGATGGTGCTGGGTCAGACCAAGTGGTTGTAATCCTCTCTTCTACTACTTTTATCAATAAAGTTATTTGAGTTTTCCTCCATATTCTTGTGTATCTCTGAATATTGTGTTGATATATGCATTTGTATGGTCAATATATATCTGATCCTATATTGTTTACAGTGATAGATCTCTATGCTTTGATGGTATTATGTTGCTGTGATTCTACAGGTGTTCTTTGAAGCGGGACAAGTAAGGAAGCAGTGGCAAGATTCTGTCGAAGGGGAAAGGAAACAAGTAAGAAGCCAAGCAAAACATTGAGGTTGGTACTCTTTGCTTCTTTCTCATCTATCTCTCGTAAAGGAAAATACAAGTAACTTTAGTTTATTTGTTTCTAAGATAGCTACCCGTCTTAGTGGGACTAGCAGTTCTAAATAAACACTAGTTTTCCCGGTAATTGTCATTTCCATGGATTTCATTACAGTTCTTCTGAGAACAATGATACAGCATGATTCTATTATGGTCGTGGTCAACAAGTTGAGCAAGTTAGATCACTTCATTCTAGTGAAGACTACATATTCAACTAGTGAGGTGGCACAGGTTTTCATCAGGGAGATCGTGAGATTACATGGTGTTCTGAAGAATATTGTGTGGGACAGGGATGTGAAGTTCACTTCCAAGTTTTGGAAGGATATATTTGCAGGTTTGAGTATAGAGTTGGCCTTCAGTACAACCTATCACCCACATACAAATGGACATATAGAGAGGGTCAAAAAGATCTTGGAGGATATGATGAGGATGTATGTGATGCACCAATAGAGAGATGGGAGGAGTATCTTCCATTGGTTGAGTTTTCATACAACAATGGTTATCAGGAGTTACTGAGGATGAGTCCTTTCGAGGCAATGTATGGGCAAAGTTGTAATAATCTAGGGAACATGGTACTTATTGGATTGGATATGTTGGTAGACATGGAACAGGAAATGCAGGTTATAAAGAAGAATCTAAAGGCAGCATAAGATAGACATAAGAGTTATGCGGGCCAACACAGGGCATTCAAGGAGTTTTAGGTTGGGGAGCATGTGTATTTGCGCATCAAGCCCAAGAAGATCTATTTGAGCATTGGATCATGTTCGAAGTTGGAAGCATGATATTGCGGGCCTTTTGAGATCCTTGAGAGGATTGGACCAGTGGCATATCGACTTGCACTGCCTCCAACAGTGAAAGTCCATGATGTTTTCCATGTTTCATTGCTTAAAAGGTATATAAAGGATGTTGATAATGTTATTGATTGGTCTACAGTATTGCAAGTGGAGAAAGAAGGATAATTCCATCTGGAGCCTCAATGCATATTGCATAAAAATCAGCTCATGCTCAGGAACAGAGCCATAGAGCAAGTTAAAGTGCAGTGGAAGCACTTTGGACCCGAATACGCTACATGGGAGATGTCAGAACAGATGCGGGCCATGTATCCTTCTTTGTTTGTTAGTAGAGGCAAAGAAGTTTTGGTATGATGTTTGGTATATGTTTGGCATATGTTTTGTTGATGTTTTGGTATATGTACATATGTATATGGATGTAAATACCACCATGAGCTAAGTTATAAAGCTACAATAAGCGGTATGGTTGTTATCTTGTCATGTTGGCATGATGTTTGCTTTTGAGCAGGTCATTCATTGTAAACACTTCAACGAGCTAAGTTATAAATCTCCATGGGAAGTATGTTTTCTTTTTAGTAGTTTTGTTGAGGTCTTGGTGTGGTTTAACACTGAGGATAGTGTTCCCAAGGGGGAGGGGTCTGTAACAACCCCTGGTTAAAATTTCATGTAATAAAAGTCAATAAAGGAAAAATAAGACCATGATTAAGGGACACTTATTCCAAGTTGAATGTTGGGAAAATATATCCAAGTCAGAATCACTAGATGTGTTTATGGTTAAGGGAAATTGGCAAAGGTAATGGCTAAGGCATTAAAAAAGGAAAAACGGTATTTTGGCACATTTATTTATGAAAATAAAGGAAAATAGGAGAAAAGGAAGGTGAAAGGTCATAGGTTGCATGCGAGGAGGAAATTGAAGGAAAATAATGGAAAATGCAGAAAATGGAGGCCTCATTGATAAAAAGGCTTATGAGGATCAATTTTTAACCTTTTTCCTGTTCAGTTTTGGAGCTCTCTCATTATTCTGTTTCTCTCACACTCTTGGACACTTAGAGTTTTCTTGGAGCATTATAGGCTTGGAGCAAGGAAGGGAAAAGCAAGCAAAGGAAAGGAAAGAAAAGATCAAGCAAGGAGGATCAAGATCAAGTAGCTTCAAGATGAATACTTGCATGTAACATATTGCATGTGTGATTTCCTAGCTTGTTTTGACATGCATGGTTTTGCATGTTGGTATATGGTTCTCTTGCTGTTGGTGGCATGGTTTTGCGAGGTTATGACAATGGTTTTCAACCTTGCCTTTCCTTTTTCCGAATAGCCATGGTGTGATGGGATTGTTTTCTTAGTTTTGAGCTTTGGAATTACCAAATGGTTTTAGAATCTGGGGGGAGGTGGTCTTAGGAAAATTCCCAAAGGCCTAGGAATCCCTTGACTGGTTTTGGCAGGATACATGGTAAAGCTTGACGGTGGTGTCTCAGTTTAAGGCCTAGTGATCCAGTGTGGATTGCAGTAAATCTTGAGAGACATGTAGACAAAAAATTTCTCAAGGATAGTGATGGAGTTCAAAGGCATTCCAATTTCTGTTTGGTTTTATGATCTCGGTGCCGGTTTTGGTGAGATCACAGTTTGGTGAGGGTGGAGGTGGTTTAACCTCTAGATTCCCTTGGTTATTTTTGGATTGGTTTCTCCATGAGATCCCACATTGAAGCTTGGAATATGGCACGTGGATGATTGGCTGAAAGAAAGATTTGGTTCAGCCATGTCTATGGTCGGGTGGTACGTGGAAGTCCCGAACCTGGTCGACTCTTACCTATGTTTAATAAAAGCTAAGTTCTCTTGATTTTGTACTTGCTATTATGTGTCCTTAATGGTTGTTATCTCATTTTTATTTACATGGTTTAATGTTGGTTATAAACATGGTTATGTGATTGGTTATAGTCATGGTTATTTCATGTATTTACTTGTAACTGAAAGGATAATGGATGCAAGACCTAATTGATGTCAAAACAGTTAAGGGAAGAGGGTGGTGATCCTTCTTGTCAAGTATCATATGAGTTATCAATCATTTATGCTCTGTCTTGTATTCATTTCCTATAGATTGCATTGATGCCAAGTGTTTGACAGAATGTTAGTCCTGGTTGGGGATGGTCAGGCCTAGTCCTGGATGTGGACAAGTGGGTCCCTCCTCATTCACATGGATTTCATTAAACCCACCTTTCACACTTTTACGCCATCGTTTCCTTTCCACATCATCCCAATTCCCTCTTACCCCAAATCTTACCTTCGCTCATTCATTTGAACGAGTTGGGTTGACTTAGGTAGGACAACTCATCGTCATGCATTAACCTATGGGCCCCTATCATGTTTCTTCTCTAGTGACTTATTGGGCACTTATAGGCCTCACTTTCCACATAATCTCGATTATCATTCCCTGGAACTATTAATATGTGTATTTCCTATTCCTTTTAGGATCCAGTTTTCATGATTACTCAAATCACTCATGTGACATTTACACACTCCCTCATAATTTTACCATTGGAAGCTTGTCATTTTCCCTCCACCTCATCTCAGATATTGTCATCATGGATGTCTTCTTAGTATGCATCTTTTATTCTTTTTGAGCTTGAGCTATTGAGCTGATACAACACCCATGACGCTTGCCAACATGTTGCTTGTTCAAATCACGTCGTTCCACTTGTCACGCTCGAGAAATTATCATATTAATGCAGAAAATCAATAAGAACACATAGAATATGCATATGTAATGGATTGTGGTTAATTTATATTTTATTTCTTATTTTCTTATGATTTGATTATATATATCACTCCACTCTAATGTTCATTACATGAAGTTCTAGGTCCTTTCCATATATATAAATAAACGATGCATAGGTTGGGACTTCGACTTTATTTTATGAGATTTTATGAAAAATTTGGGGTTGATATAAAATCATAAGAAGCAAAGAAAATAATCTCAGTTGCAATACAAAGCAAAGTTCATCTAGCAAATTTTCATTGTTTTCATTCTTATTTTTGATGATTTTTATTCGATTTGAACATGATTTATTTATTTTCTAACTTAATTCTCACTCTAGTTTAGATTCAATAAGTTGATGATCTTGGGAACATGAAAATTTCATTAAAATACAACTTCTTCATAATTTTAATCTCAATCAAAAGAATATATTACCTCTTTTTGGAAAAAATCAACATCTTTCATGTAAATCTTAGTAAAATTCTTCAAGGTAAGTCTCATATGCTCACTTTCATTTGTTGCCATTTTTTGTTTTGTTTCAACCTTGTTTTTAGTATTTTCTTATCCAAATCTTTGTTTTTGCAACTGTTAACTAGGAAATCCGTTCTACGGACAGAAGCGATCCCTCTAGTCCAATTAGTGGATCTAGTAACAACCAAAACAAATGCATGCAAAACTCTCCTAGTTTAAATCAGAATGACAAGGGAGAGGAAATATGGCCTACCTCACTCCTGTGTAGTCACTTTTTGATATCGATCTTGATCTCCTCACTTCCTAGCTCAATCATCGATATTTTGTTGCGAACGAATACCTACAAGAGAGATCAAACAAATACAACAAAGAAAAAACATAGCATATGCATTCTAATGTAAACCATATGACAGATCAAGGAGCATCATACTAATCAAGTAATCATTTACACGCTTATGGAAAGTAAACATGCATTGTATTAATAATAAATACAAGAGGGAAGCATACAACCACTGCCTTGATGTTGGAAGCCTCCTTCGGGATGGGTTTCCAAGTCCAAACTAAGACTTCCCAAGCTCTCCTTTCTCCTTCACAAATCGGTAGCAATTAGGCACAATTTAGCAGTAGCATGACCAATCTAGTCTAACCAACCATTTGAGGGCGTAAGGGAATTCATTTATAGGGAAGAAGAGGGAGTTAGGGATCCACAAAAGGGGGAAGAAGGTCCACATATTAAGGGGAAGATACCTAAAGGTAAGGATCAAGGACTCAAAATGGGAGAACTAGGCCATATTCTTATTCAACAATAATCAACTTGCCGTTCTCGAGGCTTATAGTAAGAGAAGCTTCTACTCCATTTTTGGAGAAACTGCTTGAAGAGGATCAATGTGGATTTTCCTATCCAAAGTCGTACTGCCAATGTTAGTCACTAGATCGACCAAAGGGTACCATCACGATTTTGCCTGCTAAAAGTAGCTCTGGGCTTGCAAATAGGGTCTTTTGACAAGCGCTTCCAGAATTACTTCAAGGCATTTCTTCTTCTTTTCTTCAAGGATGCTCTGATCAATGTTTTTAATGGTGAATTCATTGAAATATTTTGTTGATTTGCGACATTTTGGGCAAAGTTCAACAACTCAGGTTATGAGACAGGGATTGCGACAAATTATTGTATAACAGATGCCCCCTAAAGCATGAAGTCAAAATAGGAAGTGATGGCTGAAGTGCTTTACAAGTCAAGGCAAGGAATTTGGAGAACTACCATTAGGAGACTTGCAAATCAAACATAATACAACATATATGACATCTCTGAATAGGAATTTAACAATACACGAATCCATGGCATGGGCCTAACCATCCGACTAGAAAGTATCATGTGTATGGATCCACGACACGAACGTAGCCATCCGACTAGAAAGGATCATATGTATGGATCCACGGCCTAGACACAACCATCCGACTAGAAATGATCATGTATACAATCATGAATATTAAATAACTTCACACATCCTGGATTTATCAGATGAAATTCATGGTCTTAATCTCTGTCTCAATCCAACCAAAGTACAAATCTAACCATGTGAATAGACGTGTTGAAGTCGAACATGGTAGAAACCACCTGATTACCGGTCAATGCTTTAAACTGTTAACAGGCATAATATTCTGAAACGAGCTCACAAAAAGATAGAAAAGAAAGATCAATGCCTTAGAAATCATCCTCTTCGAGGGCGAAACCTCCTTTACATTACACAAATGAAAAATTCTTGGATGATACAAATGACAAAACCTCCTTTCTATATATAGGAGTCTAAGGGGTCACAATATAATCAAAGCCAACATAACAATAATAATATAAGGGCACAACAATAACAATAGTGGGCTTCTACGGGGCACAACAATAACAATAAGGGCTGCAATGACAATAGTAATGGGGGAATCACTAGTATTATAGGGACCTAACATGCCCCTCTCCTTCAAAAAAGCGTTATCCTCAACGCTTTAGTAGTTCTGGATGCTTTTGTATAAAAATCTCATCCTCCCATGTGGAATCTTCAGCGGGCAAGTTCTTCCACTTGACAAGATACTTCGAAATTGATCGATTTCGCAGCTGTCGAGTTCTTGTTTCTGTGACTGCTTAGTTCTCGTTTTTGTGACTGCTTCAGGTTCGAATATGATTTTTCCTTCCTCGTCAAGTTCTGGCAATATTTTTTGAACTGGGAGCTTGTCACCAATAACCTTCTTTAAGCATGAAACATGGAAAACTGGGTGCACTCAGGAAGCTGCAGGAAGCTCCAATTTGTATGCCATAGTACCAATCTTTGGCAACACCTTGTACGGACCATAATACTTTGGTGATAATTTATTATCCTTCTTATCTTGCTTGAGGGACATTTCTTTATATGGTTGTAGCCGTAGAAATACCCAGTCACCTATATCAAAACTTCTTTCCCTACGATGTTGATCTGCTTGTTGTTTCATTCTATTATGTACCAAAGTTAGGTTATCCTTTAAGGGTTGGAGAACTTGTTGTTGATGCTCGATGTGATCTTCCACTACTTGAACCTTAGAATTTTCTCTTAAATATGATGTGATGGATGGTGGGTGATATCCATAAAGTGTCATAAATGGGGTCATTTTTGCTGCAGTATGGAAGGAAGTGTTATACCACCATTCAACCAAAGGCAACCAGTTGACCCATTGTGTCTGTTTATCAGATACAATGCAATGAAGATATCCTTCCAAACATTTATTTACTATCTCAGTTTTCCATCAGATTGAGGATGATAAGATGAGCTATGATCTAACTGAGTACCAAGACAAGAAAATAATTATGTCCAAAAATTTCTAGTGAAAATGGTATCTTTGTCGCTTACAATAATATTTGGGTTTCCATGTAGCTTTTGAATTGTTTCCATAAATGCAGTAGAAACTGTACTGGATTTAAATGGATGAGATAATGCACAAAAGTGTGCATACTTGGTAACTTTGTCAACTACCACCATGATGATACTCTTTCCTTTGGACTTGGGTAAACCTGTGATAAAATCCATTGAAACCTCCTCCCAATGTTGACTTGGAATGGATAAAGGTTGTAATAGACCCGCTTTATTTTGTTGGTAAACCAAACATTCTACCACAAACTTTTGAATATCAGATTTAAGGCCATCCCAAAAAAATTCCTTCTTAACCCTATGGTAAGTTTTTAAAATCCCGAGTGCCCTCCTAACGGAGAGGCGTGTAATTCCATAAGAATATTTTGTTTGAGTTGGGAATTTTGACATAGGTATAAGAAACCTTCATACCATAACGAATCATTTTTCTAGCTAAATGTATCAGATGTACTGGGATCTTGTTGTATCTTTTGAATGAGTGCCCACACTTCTTCATCATTCTTCCATTCATCCCTTGCTTTGTTTATCCAATCTGGTTGGATAATAGAAATGGCACAAAGCAATGCTTCCACATCTGCATCCTTTCTTGAGAGTGCATCTGCCACAACATTTTGCTTCCCTTTTTTGTATATGATTTCAAAGTCGTAACCCAACATCTTTGTGATGCATTTTTGCTGCTCTTCTGAAGATAATCTTTGTTCTAAAAAGTATTTAAGACTATCATGATCTGTTTTTACCTTGAAGTGTCTTCCCATTAGGTAGGGTCACCATTTCTTAAGTGCATGTAGTATTGCCAACATTTCATTATCATAAATAGCTTTGTGTAATTACTTTCCTTTGATTGGATGACTTTCAAAAGCAATGGGTCTTTCTTCTTGCATTAAAACAACACCAATACCATTTCCTGAGGCATCACATTCCATAATAAATGTTTTTGTGAAGTCCGGCATAGCTAAGACCGGTGCTTGGCACATTGCCTCTTTAAGATGTTCAAAGGCCTTCGTTGCTTCTGGAGTCCATAAAAATTCACCTTTCTTCAATAATGTTGTTAGACGTGCTGTTATTCTCCCATAATTCTTAACAAACTTGCGATAATACCTTGTCAACCTGAGAAATCCTTGCAAATGCTTTATGGATGTGGGGATTTTCCATTCCTTAATGGCTTTAATTTTTCTAGGGTCTACCTTAACACCTTCATGAGATACATTATTACCTAGATATTCCACCTCTTGTACTCCAAAGAAACATTCGTAGCTTTTAGCATATAATTGTTTCTCCTCCAATAGTTTGAGCACCCTGTCAACATGCTGAACATGATCCTTCCAAGACTTGCTATAGATTAGTATATCATTAAAAAATACTAACACAATTTTTCCAAGGAAGGGTTTAAAAATGTAATTCATGAAACCTTGAAATGTAGAAGGTGCATTGGTAAGGCCAAAAGGCATGACCAAAAATTCATAATGACCCTCATGAGTTCAAAATGCTGTTTTGGAATGTCTTCAGTCTTCATTCTGATTTGATGATATCCTGAACAAAGATCCAACTTGGTGAAGTAAATTGATCCATGCAATTCATCCAATAGTTCATCAATGACCAGAATGGGAAATTTATCTTTAATAGTGAGCATTTTGAGCTCGCTATAATTCAGACACATGCTCCATGATCCATCCTTCTTGTGCACCAATACTACTGGAGCAGAGAGGGAACTTTGACTAGGTTGAATTATACCAACCTCTAGCATTTCTGCAACCATATGTTCAATTTCACTCTTTTGGGCATAGGGAAATTTGTAAGGCTTGATGTTTGGAGGAACACTTCTTGGAATCAAATGAATAGCATGATCAAGATCAAGAATAGATGGGAGACCTTTGGGAGTCTCAAATACCTTGGAATGATTGTCCAAGAATTTTTGGAGATCTGGAGAAATAGATGATTTCAATGTGGGAACCTCTAGCGAACATAATTGTGCAATTACGCCTCATTGTTCTTTCTTTAGAAGCTTTTTCATTCCATTAGAGGTGGTTATCTTTCCTGGTTTCCCTGCAATACCTCTTAATTCAACTTCCTTTCCTTTCGAATAAAATTTCATGAAAAGTTCTTGAAAATTAAAAGCTATTGTACCCAAGGATTGTAGCCATTGGAATCCTAGTACAACATCAACACCACCCATTGGAATGGAAATCATTGGGCTATTCAATACATATTCTCCCATGGATAGCTTTATATTATGGCACTTTCCAGAGCAATTTATGGTTCCTCCACTTGCAACCATCACTTGACACTCTGGTGCTGGATATAGAAAGCAATTCAATTCCTTGGCTATCTTACAATGAATAAAATTATGGGTACTGCCTGAATCAATCAACACTATTACCTTTTTCTTCTTTATATGTACTTCTATCTTGATAGTTTGAGGATTGGCAATTTCGGCCAATGCATTAAAATATATGATCGGATTCATTTCTTCTTTCTCTAGGGTTTGTTCCTGGTGTATACCATCTTCTTTTGACGTTTCTTGTTCCTTTTCTTCCTCCTCTTCACAATCTATGTAAAATAATTTCTTCTCGGCACACTTATGACCTTTAGTGCATTTTCTATCACAACTGTAACAAAGCCATTTTGCTCTTTTTTCTACCAATTTTTGGGGTGTCACCCTTGTAGGTTGTGGAAGGCTAGGGGAAACAACACTTCCATCCTTATAGTTGTGAATGGTAGGATTCCTTGTTGCCATAATTTTTCTTTCCATTTTTCTTGCCAACCTGAATGCCTTCTCCAGTGAGTCAGGTTCCCAAAGGAGAACCTCATTTTGGATGTTATCCTTTAAAGTCCCTATGAACATATCAATCCTATGCTCCTCTGGAATATCTTTTACCCTCATATTCAATTTTTGGAAGTCCTCAATGTGCTCCATCATTGAATCCTTTTGTTTGAGGTTTATCAATTGGCTAAAAAAAGTGTTGCTTTTTGTATCCTCATATGTGCTATCATTTCTTCCGTATAAATTTCCTAAGTGACAATTTGTTTACGAGAGCAAAGCCATTGATACCATACAAACTGATTTGGTTCCAAATATAAAGTTGCAATGTGTACCTTTTGTGTGTTTTTCACATTATGGAGATCGAAATATTGCTCCATCTGTAGTATCCATGTTACAGGATCCTTGCCATCAAACTTCCTCATATTGATCTTTGGAACATGGTGGGCCTTCAATCCAATGTTAGAGTCTATGAAATCATGATTAACATTTCTTTTGTTCTCATCATGAGTTTTCTTTACTACCCTTTCACTATTAGTAAGCATTTCTTGTAGCAACTTAGTCAAATCTATCTTCAAATCTTCCATGTCACCTTTCAGTTTTTCTTCTATACCATTCATCTTAGCATCCATGCCATTCATCTTAGCTTCCACGCCACCCATCTTAGCTTCCACACCATCCATCTTAACTTGCACACCCTTCATATTAACTTCCATGCCATTCATCTTAGCTTCTGTTACCTTTTGTGAGAGTGAAATTTGTTGCATTTGGTCTCGTAATTTTGATATATCATGTTGCATTTATTCCTCTTCTTCATGAGCCATGCTAGAGATTTTAGGTTTCTTACTAGGTGTTTCCATTTTCTTTCTTCGGGGCATCAATTAATGATAATTGTGCTTCACTATGCCCTTTGAACTTCAAACTTATTTTTCAACCCAAACTTATGCAAAATTTTAAAAATACTACACACCTTTTTTCGCTTTGTAGAAGCTTGATATTGAATCTGTTGTATCTCTGTAATTCCAAATCTACAAGGTCTACAAATTAATTCCTACCGTAGCCCTCTGAGTTCTCTTTCCAATGCCACCAGTCTGATCAAAATTGGATTCTCCAAGAATGAGTTATGCCCAATCTCCAAAGATAACCTGATTATATAATGTTTCAGTAGAGCGAACTTGTACGATGTGCCATTATTTCAACCTTCGGATCTGAAAAAGATACACAGAAAACTACCGCCTATCTTCTTTCTGTAACTTCTTACGAAATTTCAATTTGATGCTGAGAGAGAAAGTTATGATGGTTTTTCCAAGGTCACCTATTTGGAATGTAATTCGAGAGTCTGCAAAAACCCTAACTTCTTTAGATCATATATTCGAAAATATAGCGATACAATATCTGAAATTCGTATCTGAGGTTGAGAACTATTTCGGTTCAAATGGGTTTTTTTTAAGCTTCTGAAATGTCGCAGAAAAAATGTTATAGCGAAAATTCCACAATGACTTGTTTGGAGTAGCGAAACCCTAGAATCCAACGATATGATACCAAATGTTATGAAACCAACTCACAACAAGATAGAAAAGACAGATCAACACCATAGAAATCAACCTCTTTGAGGGGGAAACCTCCTTTAAATTACACAAATGAACAATTCTTGGATGATACAAATGACAAAACCTCCTTTCTATATATAGGAGTCTAAGGGGTCACAATATAATCAAAGCCGACATAACAATAATAATATAAGGGCACAACAATAACAATAAGGGCTACAATGACAATAGTAATGGGGGAATCACTAGTATTATAGGGACCTAACATACGAGAAAAACCATTAATAGTGACAATGGCTTTCAAGGTACAACAACACAATTCACGAGTGTGAATAAGGAAGCTGAAGTCGAAAACTCGTAGAATCATCCAATCAAAGGCCAATGATGTGAACCGATCCCCGAATGCGAAGAACTTGCCATTGAGGCATGCAAACTCCAAGGTATTGAAAGGGAGTTTCTAGATAATCTTCTTGGATAATGAGCTAAATTCGATAGGAAGTGATCCATTGAAGGAGGGCCATAATGTTTCCCACATCTTCGACACGAAACATAGGATGTAGCACAGTAGGTAAGAGTGATTCAGGATTGTCACAGAAAGGTCAGGCAAGGTACAAGTGGTTAGAATAGTAGACTGAACTTCTCTTGAACATATCAGTGACACGACTCTGAAGTTTGGCAACATTTGACTCAAAATGGGATTAATGGTCACGATGACAATAGGTAATGAGAAAATGAAAGGTAAATGAATTTTCCAAACCCAGGAAGGCAAGTGACTAAGTGAGGATATCCCAAACACGATACGAAATGCAGATGAGTGTCATGTTCAAGAGCGACATGCTGCCTTTCATACAGAATACAAGACACATTTACTGCCATCCCCTCCCCCCTACTATTTCTGGTGAGTACCTCTTTATTTTTAATCACAAGCTTGAAGGGGATACCATATGCTTGTCGTATAAGTTCATCCTTCGGATGAATCCATCCTAGTAAGTTTAACAATCCCTAGGCAAGTGTAGCTCAGTCTTGTCATGGTGACAAGTCCTGCGTCGTTTAAGTTTTACAAGTTTGACGGAGGGGTAACTCGAAATATTTTTCATTTTTAGAGAGTTTGAAAAAGAGGCAGAAAAGAAAACTCCAGATATCCCTTTTCGTAGATAGTCTCTTAAGTCTGAAAATGTAGAAAACAATACTCAAGAGAATCTCTTATCCTTTTTTGACTAAGGTATTCCTTTTTCATAGATAGTCTATCTCAGTCTGGAAAAGGGTTAAACTTATACTGAGTAGACGTCTTTTCATTTACTTTTACGAGTTCGAAAAGACAACTGCTCGACAATCTTTTCATATTTTTGGAGTCTGAAAAGCACTGAAAGAGGACTCCTCCTGAAGGAATGAGTGGTATAAAAGCATAGCAATTGGTGCCGATCATGATGGAACTGCTCAAAACATGTAAAGGTGAAGAGGTTAGCTAATAATATCACTCATCGCAGATGTTCCCCAGGCAATGGTAAAACAACCAAGTGAAAGTGTATGATCGGCCAAAGAGATGGTGATGATGGAATGAAAAAGTAAGGCTCATCTGGAAAAAATAGGTTAATAAAAATGGAAATCACGAGAGTTAAAGTGAGAATGGTTTCATTTTTACACAAGCTTGAAACATGGGAAATTATTCTTGAGTATACTTGGAGATGGTTTCATTTTTTGACAAGCTTGAAACATGAGAAAAAACTATGCTTGGATTTCATTTCATTTTTACACAAGCTTGAAACAAAGATAAACTATGCTTGAGATGATTTTGCATGCCCCCAACATAATGACTCAATTCGAGGTACATTCCCCCCAAGATTCATTTCATTCACCTAAGTAGACTACTGGTTACTAATAGGTGGATGGAAGGAAGGTTCACTTACGAGATCAAGTGAAAGACTCAATTGGGATTTTATGAGATTTAATCAAAGACTCGTCATCAGCCTCTGGAGATCATGCTGGTGATAAACCATCAAGTGAAATTCCCTTGCATAATACCACTACCTTGATGTTGGAAGCCTCCTTCGGGATGGGTTTCCAAGTCCAAATCAAGACTTCTCAAGATCTCCTTTCTCGTTCACAAATTGGCAACAATTAGGCACAATTTAGCAGCAACATGACCAATCTAGTTTGAACAACCATTTGAGGGCGTAAGGGAATGCATTTATAGGGAAGGAGAGGGAGTTAGGGATCCACAAAAGGGGTAAGAAGGTCCACATGTTAAGGGGAAGATCCTTAAAGGTAGGATCAAAGACTCAAAATGGGAGAACTTGACCATATTCTTATTCAACTATAATCAACTAGCCGTTCTCGAGGCTTCTAGTAAGAGAATCTTCTACTCCATTTTTGGAGAAACTTCCCGAAGAGGATCAACACGGATTTTCTTATCCAAAGTCGCGCTGCTAGCGCTACTCACTAGTTATACCAAAGGGTACCAGCACAGGTTTGGTTGCTAAAAGTAGCGTTGGGCTTGCAAATAGGGTTTTTTGACAAGCTCTTCTAGAATTACTTCAAGGAATTTCTTCTTCTTTTCTTTAGGGATGCTCTGATCAATGTTTTTCATGGTGAATTCATTGACATCTTTTTTTGCTTTGTGACATTTTGGGAAAAGTTCGACAACTCAGGGTATGAGACAGGGAGTGCAACAAATTACTGTATAATAGCATGCCTACGAGAATTCCTTTGAATATTTATCACCTTTGCTTTTTGAGATTCATAATTCGTTCTCCTCATTTTTGCTTGTTTTTGCATTAGGAAAAGCAGTTGTTATGTTGATCAAATTGCAAATAAGCTAAATCAGATAGTCTTTGAACCCCTATTTTTTCATTCATTTAATATCACCATAAGCCTTATTTTTATTAGAAAATCATTAAATTTACATGCAAACTTAATTTTGAAACAAGAGAATTTGCAAGGGGATAGACATCTTATTTAACTTCATCTTTTCTCATAACTGCTATCTAGAGTGAGAACCTTTGTTTGAATATAAAAACTTAATTGCCTACAACTCTACGAGATATAATTCATCAATATCTCAACTTAAGAAAAACATACATGATTTCCTCATACTCACTCTTTGTTGAGACTTATTTTCATAAGTAGTCTTATTAGAGTTTCTTTCAATCATGACCTTTTATATTTATATTTTCTTTCATATTTGCATTTCTTTCTTAGATTGAAATATTTGAAGTGTGGTTTTCCTTTTGTTTGTGGATTTTGTGATAGCCCAAAATCTTAATGGATAATTTTTCTGACTCGATATTGGTTGACATGTATGAGGAAATCTTTACTCTTTCTTTATAATAGGATTTTATTTACCCAAATACCATTCATACTAAGTTTTTTCTTTTCTCATGCACTAACTATCCACCATGGGGAACATTGAAGAATTTACTCATGTGGTAAAAGCTCATCTTTATAAAGGAACAAACTGTCTCCATTCTTTGCTTTGAATCCCTCCCATACCCTTCCACATATAAAATCCTCTACTTGGGTAGATGAAAAGAAGACTAGTAGGGTCAAACTCAACTAGCATCAGATTTATTTCCTTAAGAAGGAAACCTCTTGTACCACCCCGCTCTCTTCACCCAATTTCTAAAAGGAATTTTTCCAAACAAGTTAATCTAAAGGGTGGTAAAAGAGAGTTGAAAACACATATGTGTGGGAAGTGTGTGCAAACCCGTCAGAGTATTGAATAGGATTACTGGCAGTGGGTCCATGCATACATGGTACTGAGATATCTTCATTGAGGAACTGAACAAGCCTGCTGGCAATGAAGCTATGTTGGGAGAAAACAGGTAATTTCATATCTATAGATGAATGTTATTTTTTAACATCCCCTAGTTATCTTTACTATCCAATGATAAAGATAACTTAAAAGAATAAATATTCCTTATATTTGGATTCACTATCTTGGAATTAAGCATTCATGTATTTGCATATTTAAGAGCTTATTTTTCTTTAATTCTACCTTATGTGGCACCCTTAGGAATGGTTCTATGTGTGAGGAAATTTTGGAAAGCTTTATTTTCAATCTTTTGGTAAATTTTGTCCTATTAATTTTAACCAGAGATAACTACTTCTTTCTCGTGTGTCGTCAATACATGGACCCTCCATGCAAATTTTGGTCAAATTACCGCCTTGATGCTTTATTTGCGAAATTTTAACTTCGCTGTTTTTCGATTTGATTGCTTCATTGTGTGTGGTTTCTTGCTAGCTTCTCAATGACTCAAATTTTGTTAAATTTGGACTTACAATTTGAAAATGGCACTTGTTCAAAGTTTGGATGAATTTCACCGTCTGACCTTAAATATGTAAAAATTGTGTTTTAGTTTATTTTATAAATTAAACTAATTTACATATGTAAATATTATTATTCAATCAATTTATTTAATTAATTATATTAATTGTAAATTATTTAATTATTTTGTAAATAATAAATTTAAATTATTTAATTAATTTTTTATTAATAATTTATTATTTATTTAACTATTCTATGGAACCCCAATCCAAACAAATAAGAGCTTAGTTGGGGCTCTAACTAGGTGGTCTTCCCAAATGTTGATGAGGTAATTTTTGGGCATCAACATAACCTTGGGCAGGGCTACCTCTAGTATCCTATATAATTTTCTACCCAAAGTAATAATAACAGTACAAGGTTTGGACTCATACATAGCATGGAGCTTCCACAAGTATGGTTGGCTTAACAAAACATCACAAACTTTAGGGGGGGAACAACATACCATACCTCGTCCATGAAAGGCTTGATGTTGTAGGGCATGCGACACTGTTGGTTGATGTAGATATTTTTCCCTTGGTGGAGCCATCCAATGGTGTATGGTTGTGGGTGTGGTGTTGTTGGCATGTGTAACTTCTTAACCACCTTTGGTGCGATGAGTTTCTTTTGACCCCCACTATCGACAATGAAACATAGTGAAAAATACAGGCACCTTCCTCCAGATCTTTGAGCTCAATTTGTTGGACCTTGGTGGTGGAAACAGTGGCACTAGGTTCCTCATCAATGATTTATTTCCCTTTTTTCAAGTCTAGTTAAAATTTGAAACTGACATATTACTCTAAAGTTTTTAGCTCGACCACCAATGACTACTTTGCACAACATTCGTTTGTGTTATGAGTGGGGCTCTTGTGAAACTCACACCACTTTCCCATGTCTTTATTCGTCTTCCAATTACCATTCTTTGTTTGTGGCTTCGATGTGTTGTCTTGGAGTGGTCCACTATAGCTCTATCCTTTATTATATGGTTTGGGGCTACTCTTGCCCTGCTTCTACTATGAAGGATTCGTAGATCCAAATTCTCACTTCTTTTGTTTAAACTTTTGTTCAATTTTGACAACATATTAGTATGCTACACCAAGTGAATATATTTCCAAGAACTCCATCTCTGTTTCAATGTATCTATGTAGATAGCCATGATACTTGAGCACTATATTTTTCTCAGATTCCCTGATACCCAGATTGGTGTGCAAGGTATGAAAGAAATTTGTGAACTCTAGCACTACTTGATCCCTTTCCTGTTGTAGTATGGTCCATCTCATGTAATAGTATTCGTAGCTTTAAATAGGGTAATATTGTTCATTAACAACATCCCTAAAACAGTTCCAAGTGGGTGTGACTAAAAATAGTGTGGATTCCTCCATGTCCCTTCTCTCACAATAGGTTTCCCACCAATCCTTGACATGGGGGGTGGCCTTAAGGAGTGCAAAATTAACCTTTTCTCCATTGAAAAAATTATAGATCGAAAAAAGTCCTTCTAGAAGATTTAACCATTTGTCTAGAGTGTCTACATATATCTAGCATTTAAATATGGGAATATCAAAATTAACTTGTACCTTAAAGGTGGAGACACCTTCAAAGTGGTTACCAGATGAAGATGTGTCACCTATTGGTATCTGCAGAAGGATCTGGGAAAAATTATCCATCATCTCATTCCTTTGTCACTCGAGGGCTTCTTTGAGAAACAGTGTGATAGGATCTCCTGCTCCCTCACCTTTCTTTTCTTCCACCACGGGAGGTCATCGAGGTCGGTGAGGACGACCTTTCAGGGGCTCAAGAAATTCGATTGCCAAATCCTTTTACCCCAACCTCATTAGGGCCATGTGCATAAAATGAAGAAAGAGTAGACCGATCTAATACCACTGATATAAGTTTATGAATGGAATGAAATGAAATGCATACTTAAAGAAAAAACACAGAGATACACCGAAACTTGAATTCAATTAATAAATGAAAAAATGTTGAAACTACTTACATGAAAATTAAAATAAATTAGCTCGAATGGTGGTAGCTTATCTCTAAGAAGAGATGTGATGAATACATGTGTTCTAAACTGTGTTAAAATGAAGCTCTGAGGCCTTTTTATCATGAAAAATAATGAAGAGCCCTAAACATTCAAAACCCTAACTATAGGGGATGAAGCGCTAAAAGCTTATGGGCCTTGATGGGTTAAGTTGGAATGTCAACTTCATGGGGTTGTAACTTTGGCATATGATCTCCATTTGGTGCACATGATAGCCTATTGGAAATATCTATTCGAGGATTACAACTTCAAACTTTCAACAACAATCTATAATTGTGGTCAACCCATTTCCCTAAAAAAAGTTTTTAGGGCCTCAAAATGGTTCTAGAAGTTTAGGACCCAAAAACTGCCAAAAATAGGAAAATTGTGCTGCGAGCTAGTGGAATAGGTGGGTGGCCACCAATATCCACCTAGATTAGATAATCAAATCATACAAGCTACATACTTTCAACAATTCTGCCCCATATTGTGTGATAACTCCTTTTTCATCTTGAGATACTCTTTCCCACTTTTGGCTCCCTTCCTTTTCCAATCATAAAGGGTTGTCTCCTATTCCCTCTTCATTACTAAGTCAAAGAGAGTAGTTGTTTGCAGTTCTAGCATTAAAGTATTCAATTAATATGATTTATCCTTTGAGGTTGCATGATGAAATATCCTTTTTCAAGGTTTCATATGGCTCCTCTTTATCTAATTTCTTCGTCTTATAGATTTTTGAACCACGGGGAGTGAAGTAACATGCTACTAGGTAAATTATGAGCTCGTTAAACTCAATTTTTATCCATATGTATTTCTTATTTGGGTATTCTTTTCCACTTGTATGATTTTTTGCCAAATTTCTTTTACTAAAATTGTTACCCCTTCATGGCCCTTTCCACTTTTAGTTATCTCATTAAATACTGACATTTTTGTGTAACCCTCAAAATTCAAAACCTTGTATCCCTCATGCTCATGTGTCTCAAGGAGGAAAATTATGTCCATCCCCTCAACTATGGGCCCTAAACTAGGCCCCCTCTTCCAAGGATCAATACTACATTAGGGCAGAAATTTCAATGATGAAATCCGATGGAATGGATAAAATCAGAAAAAAGTGTCAGAAGTTAAATGTATTTTTTGTTTTTTTATAAATCTTGACAGTCTTCAAATATTCAACGGGTGTTCTTTAACTGTCATATATCAAACATAAGGTATTTACCCATTGAATATCCATCATTTTGTATTGTATATATATATATATATATATATATATATATATAATCTTTAAATATCCGACATGATTTTTTTTACCATCGAATATTTGACGTTTTATCCAATATTTGACAAATAGAAATTAATTGTTACATAAGGTTCAATTCCACCATTAATTGCTTTTTTCCATTGACAACGTCTAATATGGAACCACTTTACATTGAGTTTTGTGTTTTCCAATATCTGACAAATAGAAATTAACCGTTACATAAGGTTCAATTCCACAATTAATGGCTTTTTTCCATTGACAACGTCTAATATGGGACCACTTTACATTGAGTTTAACTAATATCTATATCTATATATATATATATGTGTGTGTGTGTGTGTGTGTGTGTGTGTGTGTGTGTGTGTGTGTGTGTGTGTGTGTGTGTGTGTGTGTGTCCCAAACATCATATAACTTTGACATAGTTGCTATGTATATTAGTTGAAATTTTTTTGAAAGGTTGTAGGCTTATTTTAAGGTTAGTTTTTGAACAAAATCATCACTAAAAGTTTGGTGACAAAAATGTCACATAAAATTCCTAAAGGAGACCAAGGATATGTGGGATTAGCATCAAGGGCTTCTGAGGATCGAAGATGTTATTTCCCTTGTAGAAATTGCAAGAGCTTCAGGCCAAGGAGAATTCTAATAAAATCAACTAAAAAGAAATGTAGAGATTATGGACACGCTGAAGGAAGGCATGAATATCATCCATTAGTAAGTTATTCATTATATGTCTTTGTATTGTAGATTGTTTTTGTAAATGTTTATATGCATATTTTATTTTAGATTGTATGCCTTTGTATTGTAAATTGTATTGTCTTCGTATTGTAAATGTATTTTATAATATTATTATGGGAGGTGTTTGACCTATGTTGTCATCTTGATGTGGACTAGAAATATTATTTTACTATTTTCGTTTGGGTCGATTAAGGGGTTAGGCTGAGTTAGGAGTTAATTACTTTATGGGCTTAGGGATAAGGGGTTATTGTTTAAGGGTTTAGGGGTTATGGGTTAAGGGATTAGGGTTTAGGGGTTTAAGGGATTAGGGGAATGGGGTTGAGGTATTAGGGGATTAATGTATGTTTAGGGGGTTTAGTGGGACCTGAAGGATTTAGAGGTTAATCATGGGTTTTTATGGATAATTATTGATAAGTTTTTAAAGTATATTATGCACACAATTTAAAAGATGGGCATATTGAATACATTTTTATATGAAAGAAGAACATAATTATATAATATATTCCATTAAAATTTTACAAGACAAAATAATAAAATACAAATATCAGTTAAAAATGATTTAAATAAAAATTTGATTAAAATTAAAATTATTATAGAGAAAGATGATTAGATAAAGATTAAAGGGGTCATTTTATTAATTTAGGTAAGATGATAATTAATAAAAAACCATTTTTTATGAAAAACATTATAGAAAAAAATAAATTACTTTATTTATTAAAAAGTTTAAATTTATAAACCACAATTTATTAAAATGCTATGTTCCTAACCACATTATGTTTTTCTCATAAAAGAGACTCTTTCTCATTTTTTTAAGGAAAAAAGTATGGGGCACAAGCCTTGCACTTGGTGTTTCAAAATGTTTTAGGTGACAATTAACTTTTGAAGCTAAAGTGATATAGAGTGAATAATTATCTATATAAAGTCTCTTTTTATGATAAGTAAAGGGTCTCATTTATTGTAAATTGTGAGAAAACTAATTGAAGTAATATTAAAGCTATAATAGTTCTAGCAAATGGGTAGATTAATGAAATGTTTGATAAATCATTAATGGTTATTTTTTCCAAATTTATCTTATTATCACTCACGCAAGGTATAACATTCCATTTTGAATGTACTTTGAATTAGGCACAATGTTTTTATCCTATGACATTCACTTACCACTAAGTACAAAGGAGTGAGTTTTTGACATTTTTGTCAAATCAAATAAGTAGTCAAAAAGAAAGGATACCCATTTTGTGTAGAAGGAGAGATATTTGATGTCATGCCTTAGTAAAAAATGGCTTCCTATAAAAAAATGTCTTTAGTGGGTTCCCTACCACTTGTCTAAAGAAAAAAGTTCACTTCATTTATGCAAGATTAAACAAGAATGAATTGTCCATCAAGATAGTGCATGTGCGATGTTTAACTCATGTCTACATAGAGAGAGATATAAACAAAGTATCTTAATCATTTGTTGATATTATAGGCTAAAAACAATGAAATAATCTCTTTACTTGAGAAGATGACTCTTTTCTGAAAATTTATTATGTCATTTTAGTATTAGCTTCAGATGTTGTGGTTCCAGGAATTGAAAATAGAGGAATGTTGAGACATATCTCTAGAATGAAGGCTTGAATCTCCAAGCTTGAGGTTTATCAACAACATGATATAAGTAAGTGTTGTCTAGGTAAATCCTCTCTACGAACATAGACGATCCCTCTAGCCTAATGAGTGGGTCTAGCAACCAAAGTGACAATCTACTAAACACTTTACTAAGTTGTGATTGAAAAGAGAGACGAAGAAGATGACCTACCTTGTTTTGATGCTATCTCAATCTCCTTTGTTGAAGACCTTGAATCACTTGTGTCATGAGCTCGTTCCTGCTGCTCTAAGCGTTTATACACCTGCACAAGAGATCAAGACACAACAAGGCATGCAAATACAAATAGCATATTCAAAAGCAACCTACTTAACTGATCAAGGAATGTTAAGCTAAATGATACACGAGCATACACATTTAGGGAAAATGAACCAATAGTTATATATTAATAGAAAATAAAGGGAAGAATACAACCAAACATTGATGTTGATATGGTTTCCTTGAATGAATATCCAAGTCCAAGCTAAGCTCTCCAAGCACTCCTTCTCCAAGCCAAATGAGTAGCATATAGGCACAACCTTAGCATAAGGGTGCAAATAGACATAGACCAACCCAACCTCTAACCAACAAAACCATTTGGGAATGGGAGAGGATGAATATATAGGTTGGGAAAGGGAGTTAGGACCTATCCAAAGATAGGATTAGGCCCTCATCTCAAGGAGGCAGCTCATAGGGATAATACCAAGAGGCCAAGTTGGGAGAATTCGACCTCATCTATGTCGAACAACCTCCAGCTCGTCGCCCTGGAAGCTTCTAGATCACGAAGCTTCTCATCCTCTTTGGGAAAATTGCCTTTTTGGGATCATCACGGGTATATGAGAGAACATAGTGATGCCATCGCGGGTCTAGTATAGTGCAACAGGCGACCATCACGGTTTTTAGCCTCATAAAAGCGATTATTCTCAAATTAGGGTTTAAGAGCTATTTCCTTCAGGGGAAGCTCAAGGAATTTTCCAATCAAAGTCTTAGGAAGGGTCTAAACTGCATATATTAATGAGTACACTACATTATGTTCATGTTCCGGGAAATTCGGGGTATGTCATGAGGAAGTGTAGGAGGCGTGAAAAAATACTGTGTAATAGATGCCCCCTAAAGCATGAAGGCAGAACGAGGAGTGATGGTTGAGATGATTTACGAGCTTTTGCAAGGACGACAACAAACACTGTCAAGAGACTTGAAAATCAAGGACGCATATACATATACATATCTGAGATCAAACATGAATCCACAGTATGGACGCAACCATCCAGATAATAAGGACTATATGAAAGGATCCATGGCATGGGCACAACCATCCAATATAGAAGGATCATCCATAAATCTAAGATCCAAGGCATGGATGCAACAATTCGATATAGAAGGATCATCATCATAAATATAAAGTCCCACGGTATGGTGACAACCATCCATATAACAGAACCATGTGTACAATCATGAATACTACATACCTCCACACAGCCCGAGTCATATTAGACAAGACTCAGGGTCTTGCGCTCCATCCCAACCTGATCCAAGTAAAAATTCTAACATGTGAATGAATGTGTTGAAGTCGAACATGCTAGAAAACCACGTGATTATCGATCAATGATGTGGAGCATTAACAGGCATGAGAGAAACCACCAATAATGACAATGGCTCTAAGATACTGAAAGGGAGTTTCTAAATCGTCTTCCTGGATAATGAATTGAATTCGACAGGAAATGACCCGTCGAAGGAGGGCCATGATGAGTCCCCCATCATTGACATGAAACAAGGAATAAAATGGAATGAAATGAGCAGGATCCAAGAATGTAGCAAAGAGTCAGATAATGTATAGGTAATAACTACATATAGGACTTCTCTTAAACATATTAGCGACGTGACTCCGAAGTGTGGCAACATTTGACTCAACATAGGACCATGGGTCACAATGACAAAGTGGAATAATCAAATGAGAGGAAAAATGGATTAACCAAACCCAAAAGGACAAGTGACTAAGTGAGGATGTCCCAACCTGACATGAGAAACATATGAGTGTCATGTTCAAGAGCGACATGCTGCCTATACAAGAGATGTTTCACTTTCACTTCCCCCCCCATTATTTCTAGTGAGTACCTCTTTATTTTTACACAAGCTTGAAGAGGATACCATATGCTTGTCGTATAAGTTCACACTTCATATGAATCCATCCTAGTAAGTCTTACGAGTCCTAGGAAGGAGAAACTCGGGCTCATCATGGTGACAAGTCTTTTGTCGTTTAAGTTTTACGAGTCTGACAGAAGAGTAACTCGGTATCTTTTTCATATTTAGAGAGTTTGAAAAAGAGATGAAAAAAAAAACTCCATGTCCCTTTTCGTAATTTTTCTCTCGAACCCGAAAAGGTAGAAAACAATATTCGAGAGAACCTCCTAGCCATGTTTGACTAAGGTATTCCTTTTTTTTACAATAGTCTATCTCAGTCCGGAAAAGGGTTAAACTTATACTAAGTCGACGTCAATTCATTTAATTTAACGAGTTCAAAAAGACAAGTACTCAACAATCTTTTCATTTTTCGAGAGTCAGAAAAGAGTTGAAAGATGACTCCTCCTAGAGGAACGAATGGTATAAAGGATAGAAATTGGTTCCGGTG
This sequence comes from Pinus tabuliformis, assembly GCA_031772625.1. Lineage (NCBI taxonomy): Eukaryota > Viridiplantae > Streptophyta > Pinopsida > Pinales > Pinaceae > Pinus > Pinus tabuliformis. Next base: position 58,462,330 of record CM062809.1, read on the forward strand.
ATGATGGAATTGCTCAAAACATGTAAAGGTCAAGAGGTTGGCTAATAATACCACTCATTGTAGATGTTCCTCAGGCACAGGTAAAAAAACCAAGTGAAAGCATATGATCGGCCAAAGAGATGGTGACGATGGAATGAAAGAACCAAGGTTCATCTGGAAAAACAGGTTGATAAAAATGACAATCACAAGATGTAAAGTGGGAATGGTTTCATTTTGACACAAGCTTGAAATATTGGAAACTATGCGTGAGTATACTTGAAGCTGGTTTCATTTTTTCACAAGCTTGAAACATGAGAAAACACTATGCTTGGATTTGCTTTCATTTTTACACAAGCTTGAAACGGAAACAAACTATGCTTGGGTTTGGTTTCATTTTTACACAAGCTTGAAACAAAGATAAACTATGCTTGAAATAAGTTTGCATGCCCCCAACATAATGAATTAATCCAAGGTACATGCCCCCCAAGATTCATTTCATTCACTTAAGTAGACTACTGGTTACTAACAGGTGGATGGAATGAAGGTTCACTTACAAGATCAAGTGAAAGACTCAACTGGGATTTTACGAGATCTAATCAAAGATTCGAATTGGAAGGGGATTTGTTTCATTTTTTAACGAGCGTGACACAAGAAAAGAACCATGCTCATGACATCTTGTTTAATTTTTACCGATATTGACACAGGACAGGGAACTCTGCTCCATATCCCATGTTTCATTTTTTAAGGAGCTTGACACAAGACAAGGAAATCTGCTCCATATCCCTTGTTTCATTTTTTAAGGAGCTTGACACAGGTAAAAGAACGCTGCTCATGGGAACCTATTTCATTTTTTAATGAGGTTGACATAGTAAAAGAACTATCCTCATGGCCCTTGTTTCATTTTTTAACAAGCTTGACACAAGACAAGGAACTCTACTACATATCCCTTGTTTCATTTTTTAAGGAGCTTGACACAAGACAAGGAACTCTGCTCCATATCCCTTGTTTCATTTTTTAATGAGCTTGACACAGGTAAAAGAACTCTGCTCATGGGAACCTATTTCATTTTTTAATGAGGTTGACATAGTAAAAGAACTATCCTCATGGCCCTTGTTTCATTTTTTAACGAGATTAACACAAGACAAGGCACTTTGCTCCAAACCCTTGATCACAGACCAAAAGAGGCCATGGCTTCCAAGAGGTTCTCATCAGATGGGAGAAAAACACTGTGGAAGGGATACATGTCCAGGGATCGAAATAAAAAACTGGGCTTCAATTCCCCCAGTACATGGTGTACTACATCACCTACTAGATCATTAGTAGATGTGGGCATGGAACAGGTGGCCACGTAATTAACCTGTGGTAAGGGTGATACCACTTGCATATAAGAACCATTTAGGGATAATGGTTGAGTGGGAGTTGATTAAGGACCAATGAATGTAAGCCGATCAATAATCACAATACTTCATTCATGCGGGAAACACATCACTTGAAAAGACAAGATCTCCCATGACATAAACATAGTCACAACCAAGGAGTAGATTAAAATCTAAAGGGCCTTGGCCAACCATCACGTCTATATAGACAATATTTCCTCCCAAAGTAATAGGTAACTTAGGAAGGATCCCTAACGGCTGAATGGTTCCTCTGTTAAAAGCTAACATATTCTGGGTGACGGGGACAAGCTGAGGAGAACCTAAAGCTTGCCAAGAAGTTGAGTACATAACACTAGCAGATGTGCCCTCGTTTATGACTATGATAGGTATGACCATATGGTAAGCATGTACTGTAATATGGAAAGGCACATAAGACGGAAGATGATATCCTGCCAGTCGACTCCAATAAAAATAAGTGACTAAACTACTCGGAGGGGGTGTCGTAGGAATGTGAGAGCTCCCTTCTTGCCCTATGGGAACAGGAGAGATGCTTTCATGCACCTCAGGAACGGGAGGATTTACCTCTAGTTCATTCGAAACTGAAGAAACCAAAAGAACCTGAGCAGTATGGGGTTCACTCTCTACCGGAAAGGTACAGTTAAATGAAGGTGGAGTCAAGTCTACCATTTTCTCAACCAATGGTTGGTCGAGAACGGACTCACGAGACTCATTTTCAGAGAGAGTGGGGTTGACCAAAGATGAATTTTGATCAATCACTGGATCAACTAGTGAAGGATTAGGGGAAAGCTTTCGATACCCAGTCAGAAGACAAGGCTGAGAAGCAATAAGGTTTTCCAACTCTTTGGAAGCTTCATCTATTAAAGGACAAAGGTGAATGGGATGATCACCTTCACACAAATTACAGGGAAATTTGACTTGTCCCTTTTTCCATAGGCTTAACTAGTCGAGGGTTTGTCATCAGCATGATAGCCAGAGGCTAATGACAAAGGTCGATGTGAACCTATGGACCACACTTCTAAGACCTTGGGAATACCAGGACAATTCCAAAGAAGGTGGTCACCCTTACATAACATGCAAGGGAATTTTACTTTCTGGGGCTCGTTGGAAGATTTTTCTTCATTAGCTGCATTGGTAGCAATAGTTGTTTGGTTTCCCCCTTGCTTATTTTTCTTCTTCTTCTTCATCCTCTTCTTCTTCTTCTTAGCTTCCTAATTACTAGAATCCATACTTTCACCAGGCGAAGAGGAAGAACGGGGTGAAGAAATAGACGAAGAAGGAAAGGGGTCAAGTTTAGGATCAACATGAGGTTGATGTTGTTCAGGTGGAGGAGAACTTGGTTGAAAAGAAGTTTGGACACTCGGAACCACTGAGGTCGAAAATAACCAAACTGGTAGACCAATGGTCAATCTAGGAAGGCACAACATCACCATATAAGGAGCACCAGTGTTTCCAAAAGAAGGAAAAGGACTAGGATTCCCATTAGAGGGGTTTCCTTGACTGGTAGAATTGGGAAATCTTTCCATTGGTATCAACCTAAGATCTACTAAGGAGTATTTCCACAGGAAGGATGTTGTTCCACGGTCAATTAATTTTAGAATTAAAAAAAAAAAATTGCCTTTTCATGTTTTAAGAGTCTAGAAAGGACAAAAAGGTGACTCTACTCACTTTCATTGGTTTAGCGAGCTCGAAAGGACAAGTGCTCGATGATATTTTCAAGTTTAAGGAGTCAGCAAAGATCGAAATGACTACTTAGGATACTTTAGGCAAAAGGGATTACCAAGTAATCGTGAACTGCAATATACACCTTAGCAAATAAATTTACTAAGGACTTGATGTACGTGCAGGCAATCTCCTCGAATGGTGTTTTTGGTGTATAACGTTTACAGGGCGGCAGACTCGGCCTATAAAGGTTTTCAACCTATGAGGGTCTCCCTTTATATACTCAACGGTACGGGGAGCACAAGTTCGTGCTAGCGCTGTCTAATGCAAGAGTATTGCGAATGAAATTTGCTGATTTTTATAGATGTTGAAACACGTCTCTAGCCTAGACCACCAAGTATGAGCGTTAATGTTTCAAATGCTCCTTAGATTACTTGAAGTAATTTTTAATGTTTATCTTCAATTATGTTTTAGTTTTAAGGCTCAAAACAATGTCACCTGAACACCTATGATGCAACTATATGAGAAAAGGAAAACTTTCCATTTCAATGAAAGATAGACTAATCAAGGGAAGAAATTTCAATCAATAATGCATCAAACAAAACGCATCATGCGAAAATGCCTTTCTCTAACTTTCATTTTCGTTTTCCAAATTCAATGCCAAAAGTAAAAATGATTTCCCCTTTTCACTATCCTAAATGCAACTTTTCGAAAGGAAAATGATTTGAACTTTACTAAGATGCACTTATATGAATTATTCTTTTATTTTCGTTTTGAATGATTTGATGCACCTAATACATTTTTTAGCTCTCAATCATTGAAAAACGTGATCTATTTTCAATGATGAATCTCAAAAAATAACTTTTCAATGCAATTAATATAATGCATTTTCACGAAAAGTAAATTTCGAAATACAAGCTAAAACAAATGCAAAATGATGTTCTCAATGATTTCCACGAAAAACAACACTCAATTAATCAACAAAACAAACATCCCAATGACACCAACAAGCAACAAGTGATGACCAATTGACTAGAAACCTTAGAACTCAATCAGATTTCACGTTAAAGCCAATGAGACAAATTTTGCAAATTAATCAAGACAATCAATCAAAAACTGACAAATCCAAGCATACAACATAGGAAAAGACTTTAGGGGGCAAGACACACTAGATTCTAAGGAAGAAACCTTAAAATTTCTCACATTCAAGGATCATCGCTACTTTATATGCTCAAACCCGTGATGATTGGGTTATCATCGGTACTTTTCATAGGCAAACCTGCGATGGTCGGGGTCATCATCACTACTTTGTATAGCAAAAGTAGTGATGGTTTCAGCACAACCAAACAATGAAGAATTTTTTTTCCATCGCGGCTGTACAGCTAAAAACTCGCGATGCCATTGCGACTGTGAGAGATAAACCCGCGATGGACGAGGAATATGGGAAAAAACAAAAAAGATTCCAAGAAATAATCCAGACTTAGCACTCTAAGGCAATAATCAGTGATGGTATAAACCCAAATTGATGCAGACGAGACGAAAATTCGACGGTTGGTCAAACTAATCAAAGGATCAGATTGAAGGATTGGATGGAAAGGGTTATAGCTTCCCCAACATAGTCGCCATATAGGGAGCACCAGTATTTCCAAAAGAAGGAAAAGGACTAGGATTCCCATCAGAGGGGTTTCCTTGACTGGTAGACTCAGGAAATGTTGCCATTGGTATCAACCTAAGATCTACTAAGGAGTATTTCCACAGGAAGGATGTTGTTCCGTGGTCAATTAATTTTTAGAATTTGAAACAAAAACTTTGCCTTTTCATGTTTTAAGAGTCGAGAAAAGGACGAAAAGGTGACTCTAGTCACTTTCGTTGGTTTAGCGAGCTCGAAAGGACAAGTACTCGATGATATTTTCAAGTTTAAGGAGTAAAAAAAGATCGAAATGACTACTCAGGATACTCTAGGCAAAAGGGATTACCAAGTAACCGTGAACTGCAATATACACTGTAGCAAATAAATTTGCTAAGGACTTGACATATGTGCAGGCAATCTCCTCGAATGTTGTTTTCGGTGTATCACATTTACAAGGCGGCAGACTTGGCTTCCTATGGATAAAGGTTTGCAACCTATGAGGGTCTCCCTTTATATACTCGATGGTACGAGGAGCACAAGTCCGTTCTAGCACTGTCTAATGCAAGAGTATTGCGAATGATCATCACTACTTTATATACCCAAACTCGTATATATGCTTAGACAATTCTACACAATACCAAAGCTAGCATCACCTATTTCCTTTTCTTTGATCTCTGCTAAACAATGCAATAAAATCATCTCCTAAGCTAAGAAATTTGTCTTCTTCTTGAGTCGCTCTCAAATTAAGGAGAATATTGTCGCCACATCCATGGCCTCCACACAAGGATCCTACACATATCAAAGGAAAGTGGATATGGTCATAAAATAATACAAAGACATTTTACTCACCCATTGGGATATCTCTGCACTGTGAGGTCAAACATTCAATTGATCTGACCCCTGGTACGCCTCTACCCAATGGGCCAATATATTGCTGCTCGCTTTTGGAAAATGAGGAAATCAAGTGATAAGCCTATGATTCTCCAAAAAGGGCACATTTGACTGAGTTCTTCACCATATGGAAGCCCAATTATACTCATGTAGAAGAAAGAGAGGACCTGGAAACTCTACATTGATTATCAAGCCCTGAACAAAATCACATTTAAGAACTAATACATGATTCACTAGAATAAAGAGCTTCTTGACTAACTCAAGGGGACCAAGTACTTTAGTAAAATTGACTTGAATTCCGACTACCACTAAGTCCCAATAGAACTGACTGATGTATGGAAGACTCCTTTCAAGTCCAAGGAGCATCTTTTTGAATGGTTGGTCATGCCCTTTGGTTTATGAATGCCCCAAAAGCCTTCATGAAGTTGATCGATGATATATTGTGGCCTTTTACCAACTCTTTTGTGGTTGTATATCCAGATTATATCCTAATCTTCAACAAGAGTTGGGAAGACACTTACAACATATTCAGTAAGTTCTTCACACTTTGTGACAACACAAACTATGTGATAAATTAGAAAAAATCTCCTTCAACATGAACAAGGTCTAGTACCTGGGCTACATTATTGATGAGAAAGGTGTGTGTGGATCCAACCAAGATCTAAGTCATTCAAGATTGGACAACCTTGATGACTCTAATAAAGCTTCGTAGCTTTTTGGGCCTTATCCCTCAACTTCGACACACTCAAAGCTCACAACTTATAAGGATATAAATTTGTAAAAAAATAATTTTGATAATTATTTAGATATTTATAATTACATTATAACAATAAACTTTTAAATAATATTTCTCAAAAATATTTTAATTTATGTGTGAGTCTAAGATTTCTCATTTTATATCTCTATATAGAAATTTTTTACACCATATGGACACATAAAATCTCTTGCATATATAAATATATTGCTATTATATTTCTAATTATATTTAATTCATGTAGTATTATTAAATTTGTTTGAAATGTAAGTCTCATATTTTTATTAAAATTAGTATATGATAACTAAGAATTATATATATATATATATATATATATATATATATATATATATACCTTTATTTTATTCAACATTCAATATCTATTTCAAAATCAATACTCACATCACTCTTAAAATAATCTTTCCATTTCAATTGTTTCCACCAATTCCATCTACTTTCATATTTAATTTTTCAAAACTACATGTGTCAAGTGATGCATAATGCTAAAATTTCTAATCAAATTAAAATTCAATTACAAACCTAAAAACAAAATTAATAGAGGAATGAAATGAGCAGTAACTATAACTCAAGACATTGAAAACAAGTTGTCCTCATATCGCTGAGAGTCTCATCAACATAAGCATGGTTTAATAATATTTACAAAGTGGGATTAAAAGATGCACAACACCACTCATGCAATGCATAATGAGAAGTATCATGTTAAAAGAAAAGTTGTTGCAGAGTCACAGATTAATAATATCCTTCATTTCATTCAATTATTCACCTCTATATTTTTAATTTCCACACCATCTCAAATATTTTGTCCACCATAATAACACAAATAAACATTATCATTTTTTGACAATATGAGACATGATGGCAATTCAAGATAAAATAATACATATAAAAAAACTATTAAAAAAATAAATTAGAAATGGATTCTTATGAAGTTGTCATTCCAGATATCTTAACCCAACTTCATCAAGTCAATTAGAATTATTCGGATATGATTTCCTGTATCTCAGATAATGATCATCTCCATCACTACTATTAATTTTTATGGTTACAAAACGCGCAAACCTAATACAAACATTGGGTACAAAGTGGTTCCTTTATCTCAGAAGGATCAAAAATTTCAATACATGTCTAACATTCAACACCAACTCTAGAGTTGGATTTGGATTTAGCATTACCCATCCACTTTCCATTTCTTGTTCAGAAGCTTTAGTTGGATTCAACTTTTCTTGAACCCCAAAATTTCCCACCTTCGTGATAATGAGAACCACCATTCTGCTTACCACCCATGATTAGGTCATCAACAACTAGGAAACTAAGAAAGAGACCCCAAAATGTTAGGTTAGTCTAGTCAACAAATGACAATGGATGGAACTTCCTTTGTTATTTAACATTTTGTTGATTGGGCACCAGGAAGCCTTAGCTAACCAACCCATTTGAACTTGCACCATCAAGAAAAAAAGAAGAACTTTGTTCATGTTCGTCACCCAGTTTGGTTGACAGATGTCAATTGATAGGGATATATATATATATTATTTATCTTTGTCAATTAATCAAGCTACTAGCTAATCACTAACCATTAGCCTTTCCTTCAACTTAGACTTAGTTATTATATTATGTTGATCTAATGAACATATCACATGGTCATTTGCATTAGGAATTCTAACCGTTTGTTCCGTCGATCAAAGGCATGTCTTCCATTAAGCCCTCTTATGGCTAGCCCCTGGTCACAATATCCTCTTTCCCATGCAACCAGGGGCTAGGGATAACAACCTTTAATCCCCATATTTTCAAATCAACCTAAAATTAGCATTTTAAAGGACTAAAATTGACTCTAACATTTCAGAAGACTTACCCAAATATCACGGAAGGTTGAACAACCTTAGATAGGATATTAAATAACTTCAAATACTACCCACATATTCCATTGGTTCACTTGCATACACTTCTTAATATGTCTCTCACAGACAACCCCCTTATATTTCTCTCTTTTATCCTCTACTAAACCACACACACTCCTAGGATGAGAATTTGAGGTCCCTCCTCAAGTTGCATGGTCAATCAAAAGTCTCTAGAATGGGTAGATAGCCCATATTCCTAGAGTAATTCAAAACCACTCCGATACTTTCTAATAACTACCGAAAATTAGATGGTTCAACTAACAAAATAAAAAAAATCATAACATTTAATTTAGGTAAGAAAAGAGACTTCCCAAATCCCCTTTACATGTTCCCCTCTTGCAAAGATCCATGTTGGTTGCTCTCTTCTTCAGCTATTAAATTAAAAATGAATAACTACATCAAATAAAGTCTGTTAAGATACCCATGTTGGTGAATTCCTTTCACCAATTCCATCTATTTTCATGTGTAATTTTTAAATATTAAAGTTTCTAATAAATTCAAAATTCATTTACAAATCCTATAAAAATTTATTCAATATTCAATATCTATTCCAGTATCAATACTCATATCACTACTAAAATAACATTTCCATTTCAATTGCTTTCACCAACTTTATCTACTTTTATATGTAATTTTTAAATATTAAAATTTTTATTCAATTCAAAATTCAATTACAAAACCGTCCAAACTTGAATGGAGTGAAATGAGCAGTAACTATAACTCTGGGACATTGAAAATAAGTTGTCCTCACACTGCTAGTCTCATCAACATAAACATGGTTTAATAATATTTAGAAAATGAGATTACAAGATGCACCGTACTGCCCTATAACTCAGGACATTGAAAACAATTGTCCTAACATTGCTTGAGTCTCATCAACATAAGCATGATTTAATAATATTTAAAAGTGGAATTACAAGATGGCAGTGCTAATACGAAGTATCATGTTAAAAAAAACACTGCTGCAATAATATCCTCCATTTCATTTAATTATTGACCTTCATATTTTGAATTTTCGTATGATTTCAGAGATTTTGTCCACCACAATAACACAAATAAACATTATTATTTTCTCACAATATGAGAAAGAATAGTAAAAGATGGTAAGTCAAAAGATAAAATAATACATATTATTAAAAGAACTATTAATAGATGAACCATAGTTATTGGTTTGGAAATGAACCATAATCAACGTCGATAATAAAAATAATGAATGTGATAAATCTAGAAATTTGTTTACAACATAATGAAAATAGTCCCAGAAATTTAAGATCTGAAATAAAAAATAGCTTTCTTATAAAGTTGTCATTCCAGATATCTTAACGTAGCCTCAGCCACTCAGGCTGATATAAATTCCTGCAGCCTGGGCAGCGGCCATCTCCATCACCACTATTAATTCGGTGGTAACAGAACGCGCATACCTGATACGGACATCGAGTACAAAGTGGTTCCTTTATTTCGGAGGGATCGAAAATTTCAACGCACGTCGGACATTCAACGCCAACAATGGGATTGGATTTGGATTTAGCGTTACCCATCAACTTTCCATTTCCTGTTGGGAAGAAGGTTTGGTTGGATTTAAGTTGTCCTGAACCCCAAAATTTGCCACCTTCACGACGGTGAGAACCACTATTGTGCTTGCCACCCATTCCCTGCAACTTCATTGCTTCGGCAATTTGGTTTTTCCGTGTATGAATACCTGGACCTGGAATTTGTTGAATATCACTTTTCTGCCACATTTTGCTCCTCATATTTCTTTCCTTTTCTTTCTGGTGTGGCCGTCCATTTGCGCTGGATGCTACCGTTTGAATCGTGTTATCACTGACTCGTTGAGTAAGGACAGATTAAATTTGGATCCGTTTGCTCGGTAGAAGGGTGTTTATATAGGCTAACTATACCACTTGTTCCGCAGAATGGGGTAGGGAAGATTATATTTAATGAGCATTCAAAAGTGAGACCTATAATTTGTGCGTATATGGTCCCTTTTATAATATTGTAAACCTTGTTGGACGATGCCTTTGTACTGAAAATGTGTATGTGATTACTTGTATTTTGAGATATTAAAATAGAAGATTTTGGACAAATTTATAATATTATTAAATAAAAAGTTTATAATGGTTTAGTGAGTTTATTTGTTTTAATAAAGTGACTCAATTAAAGTGGAAGATTGTTTTGTTTTGGTATAAATCGGAGAAGATTTTTAAAATGAGATATTAAAAGAGAAGATTTTGGATAAATGGGTAAAATGTAATTTATAATATTATTAAAAAAAATATTTTTAATTGCTTAGTGAGTTAGTTGTTTTATCAAAGGGTAAGATTTTTTTGTTTTGGTATAAAGTGAGATTTTAAACGAGATTTTTTTTTTTTAAACGTTAGATATTAAAAGAGAAGATTTTGGATAAATGGGTAAAATGTAATTTATAATATTATTAAATAAAATGTTTATAATTGCTTAGTGAGTTTGAATTAGTGTTGAGAATTATATATTATTATTATTAGATAATTTTTAAATTTAGAATTTATTTATTTATTTTAAATAGTTAATTTTAGTAATATAAAGTAAGTATAAGGATATTTGAAAGTAAAAGTTTACATTATGATATTTAAATATATTTTCATATCATTTTTAATTTAATTGGGGTTTAGTATTACGAATCTTTACAAGAATTTTTAAAACCCATGTCTTATAGGTTCTCTTTAAGCATCTCCAAAGTAACACATTCCATGGGCTTTACTCAAAAATATCCAAAGCAACATGTTACTTGAGAATGCTTAAAGAGACATGTACCACAAGCTTTATAACATATTTCTCAACGTCATATAGACCCATGAACTCTATTCAAGAACCTCCTAGAACACATCCCATGGGTTATACCCAAGAATCCCCTAAGTTACACATGCCACAAGCTCTACCTAAGAAACTCCAAATTGACATATCTTGTAACCTCTACTCAAGAATCCCTAAAGTGACACATTATAGATGTTTTACCCAAGATTAAACCAAGTGCTTGTTTATTGTAATTGTGACAACCCCATCCAAGGCCCTCTCATAAAATACATTGTAAATATTTCTGCTGCCTGTGAAATTAAAAAAACGGGGGATTGAGTCAAAGGGACACGGATTCCAGAGTTGGGGAGGAGGATTGCTTGCTTGGGATGATGTAGTTTCTAGTGCAGGAAATCTGAATTGTTTGGACATTCATTAAAGGTTGGTTGGTGCATGAATTTCATGAATTGATTCTTGAAATTGAATGGGATGCCAAAGAAAGTACACAGGCACATGTTGATTGAGAAACAACAACAAGAAAGGAGGACAAGCAATCCAATAGAGAGATTGCACATTGCAGGTCAACAAGGACACAACAACAAATGCAAACATGGAAAAGACAACAGGAGGATTGATTCAAAGAGAAGTGTTAGAAGCATTAAGGAGCATTGACTTGAGATAAAAAGAGGCAAATAGAGAAGGAATAGAAGATTCGAGTAGTTAGTGAGAGAAAATCAACAGGTATCTCTAAAGAGAAAGAAGAGAAGAGGATTGGTTCTTTGGTTCGCTAGAGGTTGTGGGTTGAACTGCGAGCCTTTGGAGCCCTGTAACAACTTGGAGTCCCTGGAGGATGTGGGTTGAGATAGGATCCTTGGAGCCATGTAACAACTTGGGTCCCTAGAGGTTGTGGGTTGAGACAAAGGTCTTTGGAGACCTGTAACAACTTGGGTCCCTAGAGGTTGTGGGTTGGGATGGAATCTTTGGAGCCTTGTAACAGCTTGGGTACCATGGAGGTTGTGGGTTGAGATAGTAGACTCTAGAGCCCTATAACAGCTTAGGAAGAGGCCATCCTAAAGTAGCATCAAAGGAAGACCTGATTGAAGGCTTCTGGTTACTGCATTATTGTAACAGTGGATTTGGGATTCCCTAGAAGGGGGTGAATCTCAGTGTGAGCACTTGGGGTGAGGTGGAGTACATCTAGACTCCCTATGTTGTTGAAGGAAGCATTTTTCAGTTGGTGGGATTGAGGAAGGAGGTCCTCTGGTGTCCCTGTTTCAGTTGACAGCTGGAGTTTTGATCCCTTAAGAAAGCGTCCCCCTCAGACTTTGGAATCTGGCTCGGGGGCGACAACTGCAAGTAAGTATGGTTGTAACTGTTTATGTTTGGGTGGAGAGTCATTTTTCTAGACTCAGTTGCCCTGCAAGTTCAAAGATAAGTATATGCTTATACTTGTTTATCTATTGATGAATGTATGATGCATCTATGATTGTAATGGTTCTGGATTTTTGGGACTGCATTTGTGTTGTTGATTCTTAAACATGTGGTTACCCCTCTGTGGTGAATTGTCACCGATGGACATGTCTAGCGTATCTATGTGTGTGTTGCATATTTTAAATGAATGACATTGATGATGAACTAAGCATGAGCTTCTGAATTTGGAAATAAAATGTTATGTGATTAAGCTTAATGATGTTGAACACATAACGTTTAACATATAAGCTATGTAAAGAACCATATGAGGATAAGGACTATGTTATCTTATTGAGCTAACCATTACTCTGAATAAATGTTTAACAGTGTTGTAAGTTGCACATTAATAAATAACAGAGAAATAGCAGGTCATGATACAGCTCATAGCGGAAGCCATAAGAGCTTGGAAAGAAGCTTGAAATTAGTGGGCTTATAGACCCTTTTTATTAATGTGATATAGTTACATGGAAGACTGTTTGCTTAACAAGGTCTTCATTCATTTACATCCATTTATTTTCTTGTGTTACAAGTTTTTTTACCACACGACAGACATTGCATTGACATTGAGGGTTGCTTCTCTTGGGGCCAAATGAGCCCATCATCTTTACTTAAATGACATTCAACCTTGCATTATTAGTAGACTGGATATCTTTCGTTGGCATCCTAGTGTCATTGGTGAGGCACTAGAAGGTTTTGTGCAGTGCCATGGAGTTGCTTACAAGCTCAACACGGATTCTAGTATAGGCGACGTGTGGCAGGTGAGGTGGAGACCTCTTAGGAGCTCACAAAAACCCCGTGGTAGGTAAGGGTCGCAAGAGCACCTACGTTGGTTTTATCCCTAGCTCTGCTATAGTATCCCTAAGAAATGTAATGGTGTCAAATTATAATGTAAAATCAATGGAGAGGATCATCCCTCTTAAGCATTTGACTCATGGAAATGTATGTATTGTGGACAAGGATTTAGGCTTAATCTCAACTCCGATAACCCAAAGGTCTGATGGTATATTTAAATCAACTCTTGGATAAAAGGCACACATCTCCAAATGGGATCACCCTTCATTCGCGCACTGTGATCCTTCACATCAACTCCAACAACGAACGTGCGCGCAACATAACGACAAAGCGAGCCCTTGGCGTTGAAAGTTCAGCGCAGATTTGATGGTCTAGATCAATTCTGGTGCCTGGCGAGGGACTTCCCTCAACCTTGGTACAACCTGTCATAACGCGGTGGGGACCACCCACAAGGTGGAATTTTCTTGTTGGCTCATCAAGAATAGGAGGTAAAGGTAAAAGGGTAAAAGGTAACAATTGAAGTTGGGTCTGTCCACCCCACCGAAGCTCATGGCCACAACTGGGAACTAATACCGAACCGCCCTGTGTTATCCTGCACGTATGCCTTTTATGTTATATAAGCCCATGTCACCCTAAAACTATGCCTTTTATATTATATAAGCCCATGTCACCCTAAATTGATCTCCCTGACAACTGTTGTTTGCGCACAGTAAAAATACCCCGCCTGGACATCTACGTAGGATTTACCTCTCTGCGTAATCCTAATATGCACTGCAGTTTATTCATTTCCCGAGTGAGAATCCTGCAGAGGAGTTGAGGCCAATGGATATAGTAGACATGCACAGTGTTGTTGTGGATATTTTTTAAGTGATTTCAAAGGAAGAAGCTCGAGTCAAAGTAGAGCAGAGCTTAATTAAGTTGCAGAAGGATGCGGTTGCTTTCAATTAAGAATTTGATAGACTCGACATGTTGGGTTGCCTAATATTTGGTGGTCTCATGGAGAACTGTTGCCACAAAAGCATTATAACCAAAAAATGATTGAATCAAAGAGTAAGGGAGGGTCCTCCCAGGCGAAAACAACTTCTCTGAAAGGGACCACTGTAGTAAACTTCTTAAAAATGGAATTTCAGTTACTTGGGATGCTTAGAAGTCTCTTTCATTGAAGACTCAACTATTCAGGCTTAATTGAGTTCAATATTAACTATAAGAAGTTCAATGTTGCTCCTCTACCTCCTCAAGCATTATGGGAAAGATGTGAACTATTCGCCAATCCACCGATGGTGCAAATGGTTCATCCTCGGCCTCCGCATGTGCCTCACTAGGCCTTGTCATCCAACCGCCCTTGAGAATTCTCCAGATCATGCCAAGATTTGGCATTTTAAACTACTTTTATGTTATTTTTACTTGTTGTTTTTTACTTTGATCAGTTGTAATGAGTACATTTTAGTTGAAACAATTGTGCATGCGCACATGCTGAAGTTTTGAGATATTTTTTACATGATGATGTGAATCAAGAAGGAATATCGCGCTAACGACCTATCTCTATTTACAGAGGCCTATATAGGTGATTTTGAGAAACGAAGAAAAATGTTCATGATTTTGGAAAGAAACTTTGTGTTATTTTTGGGAACGTTTTGCTTCTTTCATGTATGTATTACTCAGAATATTAATGAAAATCAATGGTGATTCCTTCATTCTAGGATTATAGTATGTCTCCTCTCTTTTGTAATTTCATAATGTTCATGTTCCTCTCAAATTTCACGTTATGTAGTTGCCATATATGTTTCCTTCTTTATACAGATTCATTTGAGTTAAGATGTTGATGAAAATGCTTGTATGAGTTTTTGGAAGCTAAATCTTTAAATGTGCTCCATGAGTCTTTGCATCCATTCCTTTTGCGTAGCCATCATATCTTTTTGAATCCAGATAAGTGTGGAATTCTCGATATTTTTAGCTCTATATGATGGGTTACTTCCTCTATTTCTTTCTGCTATCACATTCACATTAATTTAAATGATATGTAACTCCTTGGGTGATTTTGGCCTCCATTGATTGATACTTTATATCGTTGTGTATCTCATGTATATGTATGAAGAACTCATGGACTAGGTCTTTCCTATGATGATTGAACCAACTAAGTTCTATTGGTAAGAAATATTGTAAGTGGTGTCTCAATCCTTTGAAGAATTATCAGAGATACACTAGATTCACATGTACTAGGTACTAGTCTCTTAGCAATCCAGAGGTTGTCTCTAGAATCAACAACAACTGGCATGCGTGGAAGGTAGGCCATGAACTCCTTGGAGTTGTATTCGTCTAAGCTCAAGAGGGGTAGCACCATGGAACGTCTTAATAAACCATTGGTGTTGACATGAAGCCTTGACATTGATCTGGAGACCTGCTAGACATCTGAGACAAAGTCATGGTCAATAGGACCAGGTTGAGGAAGTTCATGCGACAAAAAAACTTGTCTTTGGGGTAATCGCGGAGATACCCTTCTAAAAAATTGCATGAAGGAGGGTTGAAGTCCCTTAGTCGAGCCATGACAAAGAATGAGAATGAAACACATGTTGCAGCATAGAGGAATCAAGTCGTGAACTTATAAGAAAAGATCAAACAACCTTATCCTTTTGTGGATCAAGCCCTAGCAATGGAGACCTTCCATTGGCATGAACAATTTCCCCCTTATGCGATTGGCCGCAAGAGGGTTGACGTGGCCCAGAAGGAGTATCCCGAAAGGATGGTTACGAGAAACAAATGGAGTAACATGAATAACGACAGACAGGACACACTAGCAGCCACGCAACCTTGACCATTATGTTATTGGCTGAGGATGGACCCACCTAATAGGTTGTCCCTTTAGGTTCACCCCAGAGAAGTCGCATAAGGTGCAGGAGGAGGGAGCATGGTGAGAAATGTGGGATGATGTGGCAGTGACACCATGTATCGCAATCAAGAGCAAGGGATGTGCAGGGGTGTGACCCATTAAAACACGTGGTTCGGAGGTGGGAGCCTAGATTTTTTACTTGGAACGTTCCCAAGGGTGCGAGCAGAGGGGAGTCGGGTGAAAGGAAATGGGATGACACGACACTATGACATGCCCTGAAAACATTGGTATTGGATGGAAGGCTGGCCCACAACCACATAGGCCTGACGCCATGACCCGGAAGAGATTAAGAGGATAGGAAATTACAGGCATCAGGATTTAGGGGAGCAGGATGAGATGGGAGTGGTCACAGTGGAAGTACGGAGTTGGTTGTGGCAGACCAATGTGGAAGAGGCCATACGACCCCGCCATCCACACAAGCTCAGTAAGTGAAACCCAACGGGAAGTAAAGGGGGCTTTTGGTAGTGTGTCGAAAGGGACCGAACGAGATAATGTGGGTCAGTTGCATGCCCATACATGCAAGCCTAAAAGAGCTTTCAATAGCAGATGGAGGACCCACAACTAGGTTAGTTTGACGCTGTGTTCCTGGAAGAATAAGGAGTCATTACAAGAGACAAGGTGTCGGGATAACGTGAACTTATGGCGACAGTGATTGGAAGATAACCTTGGGCCTATGAGGAGGAGGTAGGAGGGGCATGTTGTCCATGTAATCCTGGTGCATAGTAGTCGTTGGGTAACCAAACACATATTTTGAGAACCGCCAAGAGAGAGAAAGTAGGGTGACATGTCCAGTGTGACCCACTTTGAAGGCGTTGGCTAAAGCGGAGAGTGAAATCCCATTGGATTTTCGACAGGCATATTGATAACTCGACAAAAAAAATAATGGTAATAATAGTTACCCCATTCCTCTAATGGTAACCTAATGGGTTAGGTGACGTTATAGTAGTGTCTCCTAATACCCACTTAAATCACGTTACTGCTCTAGTACCAATACGTGACACACTCAAGGCACATAACTACAATTTTCCCATGCCTTAAGCACTTAAAATATTCACTCCTTTCCATAATTTGAGCTTTGTGAACATTCCTTTAAAACTAGAAAATAAAGAGACCATGCATGCCATACCAAAACTCATGCAAATGCCAAGAAACATACATATATACAATGCAATTTCTTATAAGCATAATTAACATTTAAATAATGATAATCATTTATTTACACATCAAAAATATAAACACACAAGAACACATAAAGCACTTATCTTTTAATGAATGATTCAACAAGTGTAACCATTATACATTCCAACCAATGATAGGATCTGTTGGACATTCACACTCTACAACAAACCACCCTCAAGCTAAGTCTATGATACCATAAGGTTGGGCACCTATGCCAAATCTATAACTCACATACAATCAACTATTAGGCTTTCTCTATTCACATCATTTACATAGTAGTCATAACTTCTAAAGATACTCAACCAATCCCAAGGCAATCTCAACTTTTAGCTCTCTTTCCCTTTAAGCTTATGTAACCCAAGGAAGGGGATCCCTTTCTTTGCAATACAATCCCTTAGGCTATTCCATTTCCCTCTAATGCTCTAATGCTATTGGTAAGGAAATATCAATGTTATAAGCTCCAGAGACTAACAAACTATAAACAAGTTCACTAGTAATATCAACGCATTTGAGTTCTCAAACATTTATCAACTGGAACATAACAAGTATTAACATACAACCAAAATAATGGATCCTTCCCATAAAAATTTCATTCTCTCCAACAAGCAAGAACATTCTAATGAAAGTGAAGAATGAGAAAAGTGACTCCATACAGCCCAAAAGATATGGATAAATATTTATGCTCTCAAAATGCCACATGGCCTCACCTAAGAGACTCAAATAACCATATTTTTTCCCTTAATTTTCCAAAATGATTTGAATAAAATATAAACCAAAGGTCTAGCCTCTCTAGCTACCTTTATCTTTTGGGATCATATCCCCCTTATAACTGAATACTTTCTATCTACAGTAGTGATGGTTTTATTATAAATATGTAACTATCCAACCCTTCATCATGTACAAATATAAATTATTAAATTGGGGATAAAAACCTATGATATTACATTCCCCTTTCTCTTATTTCAATATTCACATTAGTGCTCAACACCATGAGGGTGTACACATATACATATTTACATCAAAATTCAAAATAAATGCATGTACGCTTATGTTGACTGTGTTGGACCTGCCAACATTCAGGGGATCTCCCTGGTATGATGTCCCAACTAGACCTCACATCATTTGGAGTAGGAGTCCCAGTAGTGGGTAGTAATGTAATTCCTTGACTGCGCAGAGATAAGTGTGATAAATTTGGGTGAGAGCAAGCGTGTGACCCTACGTGCAGTCAAGTGTGATGCATGAAGGTTCAAACACATGAAGGGGAAAATAAAGTGCACCCCTTGGAAGCCTATAATAGTACGCAGGTTGAAAGGAACACACGATTGAAATGACATCACAAGCTAAAATGCAGAATAGTCCACAAGTTAAAGTGATGAGCTAATCCAACAACACGCATTCAACAGGATTCATACAAATTCAAACTAAGTAGTTCATAAGCATATGCGTAAGTAAAATAACATACATTGCCAATACAAAAAGAATAGTCCTATCATATTAACAACATATGCATGAAAGTGTGTTGGCTCTGATTTTAATATTATAAGTGAGAGTTCCATCCATACATACACCATTGACGACCATTAGCCCCAATAGTGGAACATTACAGTCAAAAACACCTGCTCCTCCAAAGAAGTATACTCACTCTACGCTATGGAGAAGTAGAGGTTCTTCACAATACTCCCAAGCTCTTTCTAAACCTAACCCTAGCCAAAATCTTGGCTCCCAAAAGTTGGTTACATGAGTTATGAGGTTCTATTCATACCAAGAGGGGGTGACTCTTCAACTCCCCTTTGTGACCTTTGGACTACCCTCATGAATCTTCAACTTCTTCAAAAAATAACACATTACATTACATGATGAATTTTCATATTCCAATATTGACACTTGGAATTTCACTTACAACATAATTACAAATAATATTACATTTTCCACTTGTACCCATATAAGACAAAATATGGTAGAGACAGCCTAACAAGACACAACACTATGATTATGAAGCTTGGGGGAAGTCCATCTCAGCAACCTCCACTTGTTGCTTCTCGGTCACATATCGGTGCCAAGCTTGGTACTGTGTGATGGTGTCCCCAAACTGCTTAACGATGTCTTTCTGAAAGCGGACTCTAACCTCCATGGCATCTGGGTACACTATCTTGGAACCTGTGTCCAACTCGTTCTGAAGCATGAGCAGCATTGTCTTGACCTTGACAGGACCACCAATGTACTTCTGCATGTTGTGTGTGTTCAGCTCCAAGTCTTCCTTGGTGGCTTCTTGTCTTAGCTGCTCCAAGTACTCATCGATCTCCTGCTGGACTTGGTTCTTGGGTTTAGCATTGGTGAGGGAACCGATTGATGGGATCTGGTGTTTTCTCACCAAGACATCCAAACTACTGTACAACCACACATATGAGGCATGTGTGCTGCCGATGAATGAGGTGAGCTGCTCATTGTTTTGAATCAACATTTGAACCTTGCTTTCTCTAGCTCTGTCTATGCCTTCATCTTCTTCACTAAGTCAAGTGGGGCCCATTTGTACTGCATTGTCGACTCTTGTACATAGACAATGGCAGCATGTATGCTTTTTAGAGTTTAAACAAACTCTTTTCTCTATTGCAAGGTGACAAATCCCTCATAGAGCTTCTACATGGTTTCTCCAAGTGCCGATAATTCAACAAGTATCACTATCCTCATCTCCCCCAATGTGGAAACTGCATTCTACGATGTTACTAAGAGTTGTTCTACTTCTTACCTAGCATCTTGTAAGTTCTTTTCCAGTTGCTCATTCTTGGCTATCAGATACTAAACATTTGATCTTGTTGCTCTTGCATAGGCCAAGATGGCTTCAACAATGACAGTTGGGTGCTTCCTAGTGTCTGACACTATCACCCTTTCTTTGATGAATACAGGTGATGCGTGATCATCCAGAAAGTGCTACCTCCGCGCTTGTATAATCCTCTTCTGGAACTCATCGAATGATAGATTGTACACATCCATGATCGGATCATCATCAAGGAGAACAAAATCTCCTTTCTCTCTCAGGGCTGGCTCTGCTACCGAGGTGGTGGAGACTAAGGGATGACCTGTGGTGCTTTTGGAATTAGGTTAGTGTCTTCATGTTGTGACTCTTGTTCCAACTCCATGTCTGTCACTTCAATCAATTGCTCAATCTGTTGAAAAAGCTCCCTATCTTGCAATTGTTCACCTTCTTCCTGAGTTGTTGGTTGTTCTGACTCATCAACCTGTATCAATGTTGTTTCCTATGCCATCGTGCCTTGCCTTTATTCTTCCTCTTGATTGTTCTTCTCTTCTCATTCTCTCCTCCTCAACTCATGTTCTTCCTTTAGATTCTTCTCTCTCTCCTATAGCTTCAGTTATGCTTCCTGCAACCTCTGCTTTTCTCTCTTCCTCTGTTCTTCTCTCTTCATCCTTTGCTCCCTATTTCCTTCCACTGCCAAAGCTTGTTTCACAATGATAAGATCTCCCATCATTTTGCAGCTTTTCTCTCCCTCTTTATCGTTAGCAATCTTCCTCTTTCCCTTGACCTGCACTGGATTTTTTCCTTCTTCTGATGTTATTGTTGCTTCTGGAGTGACTATTGTCCATGGAGGAGCCTTCCAAGTCCTTTCTACTAACTGACTCATTGATTATGGAGGCATTGTAATAGTACCTCCAAGGATCCTCCTCTGGCCAATTAAATGGCCCACTGATCCACGGAAAGTAAACTCTCATACAGTGGTCCTTGCAAATACTTTGGGGATCATACGGATAAATTCCTTGGTGCCAAATTTGAATTTTAAATATGTACTCAGCATCCACATCTACATATTTCAAGCTCTTAATCTTGTATGATCCGATCCACAAAGGAAGAGTGGTCCATGGCGCTTTCTTCTTCCTATGTAGTCCTGCTGACAACCCTGTAGCGAGGTGATATGATACTTTTTGTGTGATCAGTTTGTTAGTGGCATACCTTGGTAAGACATGCGAAGGCTTATCTATGCTAAAAAATCTTATTAAAGTTCCACCTGGTGAGGCATAACAATCTACAATGTCTATTATCGCCTCCATTGCTTCTCGGGACATGCAAGGTGGATCTTGCTCAAATACAAGCTTGTATAGTGGGATGATAAAGTGGTCAGTTAACCTTTCCATCATGCCTTGATAATTGTAGTAAAAAATAAACTTGTAATAGATGTTCACGGAAGTCTCTCGTGGTGTCCATGTCCAGTTCATGCCAGGGAATTGTTGTTGTGCACAGATTGCATCCAGTAAGTATGAGGACATATAGAAACTTGCTTGCTCATTCTTGGGTAGGTTCTAAGCCTTAGCCACATGGGACTTCAATTTTTGCCATGGCGTATGGAGGTTTCATGTCACACCCTTCTCCATATCAAGGGAGTGTCCCGGGGTTTAATGGTCTAAAAGCTCAGTTGGACCTAAGGGCTAGCCAGGGGAATGAATGGGATGCATTGTGGGAGTCCTGTAGCAGTTGCAAAAGGTCTGGTATGGTGTGTTTCCATCTATTCCACTTCCTTAACTGACACATAGGGAGTTGAATCATATCACAGTAACTTCTCGTCACATGTTTACCCCAATTGATCGGTTACTTGGGTAGATGTGGGAGGAGGGTGTTACAGAGTGGCATCAGAGCATGTTTCACCCTTTAGATTAGATGGGTTGTGTGTTGGTCATGCATTCATGTCAGTTTCATATGTGTTTCTTGTGTTGTAAGACCATGTGTCTGTTGTATTTGTATGGTATGGGTTATGGTTGCAGTGAGGTTGCCATGGGAAGTTGCTCGTGGTGTTGTGGAGTGTGTCTTCATGAGTGTATGGTTGATTATGCATTGTTTATGCATGTTAGTATTCACATGTTTTCAAGTGTACAATGATATGGTGGTTTTTGTCATCCATGAGGTCATGGTATGTGTAGTTGATATGGTCATGCATTGATTACTGGACTCTAGTTAGAATGATGGTTATATGCTTATATGCTTATGGGTTATATTTCTATATGTTGTCATGATAATGTTATACATGTATTACGCTGATTTGTTGATCTTGCAGATGAGGTATCCTCCCCAAACTATGTTAAGGTACGTTGATTCATTGTGATTTGGTTTAGCTGACATGA
Organism: Pinus tabuliformis; assembly: GCA_031772625.1. Lineage (NCBI taxonomy): Eukaryota > Viridiplantae > Streptophyta > Pinopsida > Pinales > Pinaceae > Pinus > Pinus tabuliformis. The sequence goes on from CM062809.1 coordinate 58,484,780, forward strand.
TATACCTTGCAAGAAGGATATCAAAGATGACTAGTAAGATGGTAGACTACAGTTCCCGAGACTCTCCCTATGGATCATATGAGCAACGTGGTGTTGGGAACTCTTCTGATTTGGCATACACACTAAGAAGATTAAAGGAAAAAATAAGGAGGTGTACGACAGACAATGACAGAATCATGCCAGCACAGGAGAAACAAGCAGAGGTAAATGCAATGATACTTCAGAGTTTGTCAAAATTGCACCAACAGGGACCACTTCGGATCAGCCATGAGAAGGAGGATAGAAATAATGGGGCATATGGAAATAGTTCTCCTGGTGGGTATAGGTCAGATAGAGAGGACATGATCAGAGATGGCAGGTTCTTGGACACTTCGGATAGGAGGGTTGATAGACACAAGTACTATTCTAGTTCTAGTTCTGACAAGAATTATCATCGTCATCGTTATCATCCTTACAGAAGGAGTGACAAGGGATATTTTCCGGATGAGTTTAAGAAATGAAAGTCGCCTACATTTGATGGAGAGATGAAGAAGTTAGAAGATGTTGAGGCATGGTTTCTTGGGTTGAATAAATTCTTCATATTACATAGCTATACAGAGAACATGAAAGCAAAGATAGCCACTTTCAACCTTAAAGGGAAAGCATATATCTAGTCAGAGGATGTGAAGAATATTAAAGGTATTTGGGAGGATGACTTAACTTGGAATGAGTTTGAGAGGCTCTTCAAGAATAAGTATTTGTCAAAAAGGTACTATGATGACAAAGATAAGGAGTTTTATGAGTTGCAGATGGGTTCCATGACAGATGATGAGTATACTAGCAGGTTCTTGAAGCTGTTGAGATATGTGCCTTACCTCAAGGAGGAGAAGGCCAAGGTTCATAGATTCATTAGCGGACTTCCAACATCATACAAAGACCTGATTGAGTTTGATGAGCCTATATCGTTGGAGGAGGCCATCCGAAAGATGAAACATTGTTATGAGCAGTCGAAGCACAAAGTTGAGCCTAAGCATGACTTGAAAGGAAATGAGAAAGTTAAAGGAAAATGGCCACCAAAGCGGGGAAGATTGCAAGATGAAGGTGAGAAAGAAAGTTCCCTTACAATAAGTTCAATATAGTTGAGAAGGGACATGGAGAGCAGCAGACTAGAGATGATGGTAGAGCATCGTTACAATGTTGGATATGTGGCAAGGATCATCATAAGAGGGATTGTCTGTAATGTCAGGGTGGTAGACCCTAGATGTATAGTGCTCAGGAAACACATACAGTTGGAGATGTTGGTCATAACATTCCTTGAATTTTTGCAACTGTGGACAACAGGCAAGCAGATCATCAGGCATTTATCATTGAGGTGGATGTTTATCTTTTTCACTGATTTTTTTCTATTTTGATTGATCCTCGATCTAATTATAGTTATATTAATCCTGACCTGGTGGATAAGTGTGGTTTGATGAAAGAAGTGCATGCAAAATCTTGGTTGGTACAGTTGGCTACAGGTATAAAGAAGAGAGTTCACCATTGGGTAAGAGCTTGTGCATTTGAGTTAAATGGTATGCCTACAACAACACATTTGAATGTACTGCCATTTGGATCATATAGAATGCTTTTGGGTATAGATTGGTTGCACCTTCACAGGACCAAAGTGGATTGCTTCGATAATGTCATTGAGTGTCTGGATGATAATGGGGAAAAGAGAATTTTGCAGGGAAAGAAGAAGCCTACATCAGTGAGGATCGTTACCGCTATGCAGGCTAAGCGTAGTTGGAGAAATGGTTGTGTGATGTTTGCAACACATATATCTAGTGACAACGGTAAGTATGTTCAGGATGCAAAAATATTCAAGAGGTACACTATATTGCAGTAGTTTCAGGATGTGTTTCCCACAGAGATTTCAAAGTTTCCACCTCACAGGGAAGTAGACTTTTCTACTGAGTTGGCACCAAGGGCAGCACCAACATCAAAAGCACCATACAAGATGAGCACTCCAAAGTTGGTAGAGTTGAAGTTGTAGTTAAAGGAAATGCTTGACAAGGGATACATTAGGCCAAATGTATCACCTTGGGGCACACCAGTATTGTTTGTGAAGAAGAAAGATGGTACTCTCATATTGTGCATTGATTACAGGCAGCTAAACAAGGTGCCAATCAAGAACATGTACCCATTGCCAAGGATTAAGTAATTGTTTGATCAGTTGAAGGGATCATAAGTATTCTCTAAGATCAACTTGAGATCAGGATACCATCAGGTACGCATCAAGGAATAGGATATCTATAAGACTGACTTCAGGACCAAGCATGGGCATTATGAGTTCGTTGTAGTTCCATTTGATTAGACTAATGACCCATGTACATTTATGTGTTTGATGAATAGTGTGTTGCATCCTAATTTGGACAAGTTTTTTATTGTATTCATTAATGGCATCTTGATATACTCCAAGAAGGAAGAATAACATGTCGAGAATTTAGTAGCAGCGTTGAGGTTGTTGAGAGAGCATCAGTTGTATGCTAAGCTTATAAAGTGTAGTTTCTTTCAGACTAAGGTACATTACTTGGGACATGTTGCCTCCAAGTAGGGCATAACAGTGGATCCACAAAAGTAAGAGATATCATGGAGTGGGAAGCTCCCAAAATGTGGATGAGGTGAGATCATTCATGGGATTGGTAGGTTACTACAGGAGGTTCATCAGGGATTTCTCATGCATTGCATATCCTATGAAATCCTTGCAGAGGAAAGGTAAGAAGTTTGAATGGACAAAAGAATGTGCAGCTAGTTTGAGTAGCTGAAGCAGTTGTTGACTAATGCTCTAGTCCTTAAGATTGCAGATCCAGATAAAGAGTTTGTAGTGTGTAAAAATGCATGTAAAAGAGGACTTGGTGGACTCCTTATGCAGGAGGGACAGGTGGTGTGCTATGAGTCTAGGAAGTTGAATGAGCATGAGCAGAACTACGTGACTCATGATCTTGAGTTGGAAACTATTATTCACGCCTTGAAGATGTGGAGGCATTATCTTCTTGGCAGGAGATTTGTATTGATGAGCGATCACAATGGGTTGAGATACTTGTTTGACCAGCTGAATCTAAATGTTAGGCAAGGTAGATGGTTGGCTACCCTTAGTGGGTTTGACTTTGATGTCAAGTACATTAAGGGAAAGGAGAATTGGGTTACAGATGCTCTTAATAGCAAGGTACAGGTGAATCATATAGCAGCTATGAGCTCTTATGGGATAGATTTACAGGATATGATCTTGCAGGTAGAACAATGGGATCATTGGTATATGGAGATTATGCACAGGTTACAATAGATTAAAGGTACATGTACATGCATATGTACAGGTACTGGTATATGTACAGGTAGGTACCGATTCTATTATGGTCATGGTCAACAAGTTGAGAAAGGTAGCTCACTTCATTCCAATGAAGACTACATATTCAACCAGTGAGGTGGCAGAGGTTTTCATCGGGGAGATTATGAGAATACATGGTGTTCCGAAGAATATTATTTCAGACAGGGATGTGAAGTTCACTTCCAAGTTTTGGAAGGATATATTTACAGGGTTGGGTACAAAGTTGGCCTCCAGTACAGCTTATCACCCGCAAACAAATGGACAAACAAAGAGGGTCAACATGATCTTGGAGGATATGTTGAGGATGTACATGATGCACCAATAGAGAAGATGGGAGGAGTATCTTCCATTGGTTGAGTTTGCATACAACAATGGTTATCAGAAGTCATTGAGGATGAGTCCTTTTGAGGTAGTGTATGGGCGGAGTTGTAATACTCCCATTAGTTGGAGCGATCCAGGGAACATGGTACTTATTGGACCGGATATGTTGGCAGACATGGAATAGGAAATTTAGGTTATAAAGAAGAATCTAAAGGTAGCACAGGATAGACAGAAGAGTTGTGCAGACCAACACAGGGAATTCAAGGAGTTTTAGGTTGGGGAGCATGTGTGTATTTGCGCATCAAGCCCAAGAAGATCTCTTTGAGGACTAGATCTTGTGCCAAGTTGGCACCACGGTATGCGGGCCTTTTGAGATCCTTGAGAGGATTGGACTAGTGACCTATCGACTTGCACTGCCTCCAACAGTGAAAATCCATGACGTTTTCCATGTTTCATTTCTTAAAAGGTATGTAAAAGATGTTGATCATGTTATTGATTGGTCTATATTACAGGTGAAGCAAGAAGGAGAATTACAGCAGGAGCCTTAGTGCGTATTGCAGCAAAAGCATCTCATGCTCGGGAACAGACCCATAGAGAAACTTAAAGTGTAGTGGAAACACTTTGGGCCCAAAGAAGCTACATGTGAGATGGAGGATCATATGTGGGCCATGTATCCTTCTTTGTTTGCTGGTAGAGGCAAAGAAGTTTTGGTATGATGTTTGGTATATGTTTGGAATATGTTTTGTTGATGTTTCGATATATGTACATATGTCTGTGGATGTAAATACTGCCATGAGCCAAGTTATAAATCTCCAATAAGCAGTATGGTTTTTATCTTGTCATGTTATCATGATGTTTTTCTTTTGAGCAGGTAATTCATTGTAAAGACTGCAACGAGCTAAGTTATAAATCTCCATGGGAAGTATGTTTGCTTTTCAGTGGTTTCATTGAGGTCTTGGTGTGGTTTAACACCTAGGATGGTGTTCCCTAAGGGGGAGGGATCTGTAACAACCCCTGATTAAAATTTCATGTAATAAAAGTTAATAATGGAAAAATAAGACCATGGTTAAGGGACACTTATTCCAAGCTGAATGTTGGGCAAAGATAGCCTAGTGGGCATCACTAGATGTGATTATGGCTAAGGGAAATTGGCAAAGACAATGGCTAAGGCATTAAAAAAGGAAAAAAAGGTATTTTGGCACATTTATTTATGAAAATAAAGGAAAATAGGAGAAAAGGAAGGTGAAGGTCACATGTTGCATGTGAGGAGGAAATTAAAGGAAAATAATGGAAAATGAAGAAAATAGAGGCCTCATTGATAAAAAGGCTTCTGAGGATAAATTTGTAATCTTTTGTCAATTCAGTTTTGGAGCCCTCTCATTATTCTCTCTCTCTCTCTTACTCTTGGAGCATTATAGCTTTGGAGAAAGGAAGGGAAAAGCAAGCAAAGGAAGAATAAGGAAAGGAAAGATCAATAAATGAGGATCAGGATCAAGTAGCTTCAACAGGAATACTTGCAGGTAACATATTGCATGTGCAATTTCCTAATTGGTTTTGACATGCATGGATCTGCATGTTGGTGTATGGTTCTCTTGATGTCGGTGGCATGGTTTTTCCGAGTTATAACAATGGTTTTCAACATTTCCTTGCCTTTTTATGGATAGCCATGGTGTGATGGGATTGTTTTCTTGATTTTGAGCTTTGGAATTGTCAGATGGTTTCGGAATATAGGGCAGAGGTGGTCTTAGGAAAATTCCCAAAGGCCTAGGAATCCCTTGATTGGTTTTGGAGGGATACACGGTAAAGCCTAAGGGTGGTGTCTTGGTTTAAGGTCTAGTAACCTGGTGTGGATTGTGGTCAATCCTGAGAGACAAGGAAATGAAAAATTCCTCAAGGATAGTGATGGAGTTCAGAGGCATTCCAAGCTTGGTTTGGTTTTGTGATCTCACTGTCAATTTTGGTGAGATCACGGTTTGGTGAGGGTGGAGGTGGTTTAACCTCTATATTCCTTTAGTTGTTTTTGTATTAGTTTATCCATAAGATCCCACATTCATGCTTTGAATATGGCGCAGGGGTGACTTGATGAAAGAAATATTTGGTTCAGCCATGTCTACGATCGAGTGGTAGGTGCAAGTTCTGAACCTGGTCGGCTCTTGCCTATGTTTAATAAAAGCTAATTTCTTTTGATTTTGTACTTGTTATTATGTGGCTTCAATGGTTGTTATATCATTGTTATTTACATGGTTTAATGTTGGTTATAAGCATGTTTATGTGACTTGTTATAGTCACGGTTATTTCATGTATTTACTTCTAACTGAAAGGATAATGGATGCAAGACCTAATTGATGTCAAAATAGTTAAGGGAAGAGGGTGGTGATCCTTCTTGTCAAGTCTCATATGATTTATCAGTCATTTATGCTCTGTCTTGTATTCATTTCCTGTAGATTGCATTGATGCCAAGTGTTTGACAGAATGTCAGTCCTAGTTGGGGATGGTCAGGCCTAGTCCTGGAGTTAGTTTTTGATTTGTAAGTCTTGTCATCATGTAAATTATGGATTCTGAAAGCTATAGAGGTTTATGGGCTTGAAAAGTGGCACAAATCCTGAATTCGTGAGCACATTTATGAGGATAAGAGTCCCCAGACGCATGCATACCCATGTTGTGTGTGTGTCTGGAGGTTTCCAGTCGCACCCTTGTCCATATCAAGGGAGTGTCCAAGGGTTTAATCGTCTAAACAATTAGTGGCACCCACGATATGGTCAGGGGAATGTATGGGATGCATTATGGGAGAATTTTAGTATGTGCAAAAGGTCTGGTATGGTGTGTTTCCGTTGAATTCGGCTCCTTAAATGACACATAGGGAGTCAAATCAGATCATAGTAACTTCATGTCACCTGTTTACCCCAGTTGGCCGGTTACATGGGTAGATGTGGGAGGAGGGTGTTACAGAGTGGTATCAGAGCATGGTTCACCCCTCGGACTGGATGGGTTGTGTGTTGGTCATGCATTCATGTCGGTTGCATATGTGTTTCTTGTGTTGTAAGACCATGTGCTTGTTGTATTTGTATGGTATGGGTTATGGTTGCAGTGAGGTCACCATGGGAAGTTGATGGTGTTGTTATGGAGTGTGTCATCATGAGTGTATGGTTGATTATGAATTGTTTATGCATGTTAGTATTCACATGTGTTCAAGTGTACAATGATGTGGTGGTTGTTTTCATGCATGAGGTCATGGTATGTGTAGTTGATATGGTCATGCATTGATGACTGGACTCTAGCTAGAATGATGGTTATATGCTTATGTGTTATATTTCTATATGTTGTCATGATTATGTTATACATGTATTACACTGATCTTTTGATCCTGTAGACGAGGTTTCCTCCCCAAACTATGCTAAGGTACGTTGGTTCATTGTGATTTGGTTTAGCTGACACGATATACCTTACAGGAAGAATATCAAAGATGACTAGCAAGATGGTAGGCTACAGTTCCTGACTCTCCCTATGGATCATATGAGCAGCATGGTGTTGGGCACTCTTCTGATTTGGTAGACACATTGAGAAGCTTAAAGGAAGAAATAAGGAGTTGTAAGGCAGACAATGACAAAATTATACAAGCACAGGAGAAAGAAGCATAGGTAAATGTAGTGATACTTCAGAGTTTGTTAGAATTGTAGCGATAGTGACCACTTTAGATCAGCCATGAACATGACATAACTAATGGGGCATATGGACATAGGTCTCCTGGTGGGTATAGGTCATATATAGAGGACACGATCAGAGATGGCAGAATCTTGGACACTCCAGATAGGAGGGGTGATAGACACAGGTACTATTCTAGTTCTGGTTTTGACAGGCATTATGATCATCATCGTTATCATCCTTACAGGAGGAGTGACAAGGGATATTTGTTGGATGAGTTTAAGAAATCAAAGTCGCCTACATTTGATGGAGAAATGAAGAAGTCAAAAGATGATGAGGCATGGTTGCTTGGGTTGAATAAATTCTTCAAATTGCATAACTATACAAATAACATGACAAAAAAGATAGTCACTTTCAATCTTAAATGGAAAGAAGATATCTGGTGAGAGGATGTGGAGAATGTTAAAGTTATTCGAGAGGATGACTTGACTTGGAATGGGTTTGGGAGGCTCTTCAAGAAGAATTATTTGTCGGAAAGGTACTATGATGATAGAGCTAAGGAGTTTTATGAGTTGCAGATGGGTTTCATGATAGATGAATAATATACTAGAAGGTTCTTGGAGTTGTTGAGATATGTGCCTTACCTCAAGGAGGAGAAGGCCAAGGTTCAGAGATTGATTAGTGCACTGCGAGAGGCATACAGATACCGGATTGAGTTTGATGAGCCTCGATCGTTGGAGGAGGCCATTCAAAAGATGAAACATTATTATGAGAAGTCGAAGTGAAAAGTTGAGCCTAAGCGTGACTTGAAAGGAAATGAGAAAGTTAAAGGAAAATGACCACCAAAGCAGGGAAGACCTCAAGATGCAGGTGAGAAAGAAAATGTGGTCCCTTACAAGAAGTTCAATACAATTGAGAAGGGACATGGAGAGAAACATACTAGAGGCAATGGTAGAGCACCGTCGTAGTGTTGGATATGTGGCAAGGATCATCGTAAGAGGGATTGTCCACAGTATCAGGGTGGTAGGCCCCAGATCTATAGTGCTCATGAGGCACATACAATTGGGGATGTTGTTCATAGCATTCCTTATATTTATAAAGTTGTGGAAAAAGGTAGGCGGATCATCAGGAATTTATCATTGAGATGAATGGTAAGCTTTGTGATCAAGTTGTTTCTATTTTGATTGATCCTGGATTTAATTATAGTTATATTAATCATGACCTGGTGGATAAGTGTGGTTTGAGAAAAGAAGTGCATGCAGAATCTTGGTTGGTACAATTGGAAATAGATACAAAGAAGAGAGTTCACTATTGGGTAAGAGATTGTGCATTTGATTTAAATGGTATGCCTACAAAACACATTTGAATGTACTACCATTGGGATCATATAGCATTCTTTTGGGTATGGATTGGTTGTACCTTCACAGGACGAAAGTGGATTGCTTCGACAAGGCCATGCCACTCTAGCTAACTGCCGTCCAAGTCATCCTGCTGATGTTGAAAATAAAATTACTCAATTTGACAAAGACAAAAGTCAAATTGAGCCTTTCTTTCTACAATTTCTAACACTCCCTCTTAGCAAGAAAGATATTTTTCACCACTCCTATATTGCACCTATGGAATTTGAATTTGCCTCTTAAAAATTCCTTTGTCAATATATCTGCATCATGCTCCTCAATTGGAATGTATTGTCGCATCATACTTCTCCTCCGCACAAAATCCTGCAAGTGATGCTATCTGATATCAATGTTCTTGGACCTGTCATAAAATACTGGATTCTCCAATAGTTTAATACAACTCTATTTATCACAATAAATCATTGTCGGATCCATCTCCTGAATGAAAAAACCCACAAGTATTTTCCTTGTCCATATGGCCTCACATTTTGCTTGACTTGCAACCATGTATTCATCCTCTGTTGAGATGAGTGCCACAAACCTTTGTTTCCTGCTATACCAAGAAATAACTATAGACCCAACACTAACTATAGCACCTGGAGTACTTTTCATGTTTTATGGATTCCCTTCCCAATATGCATTAGTGAATCCTTGGAACTTCACTCCCTCTATCCTCCTGTACCATAACCCATACTCGGTAGTGCCTCTAAGGTATCTCAACATATGGTTTTTTTCCTTCCAATACAACTTGGTAGGATTCACCATGGATTTACTCAACTGATTAACTACATACATATGTCAGACCTTGTGTTCACCAGATACGTCATGGATCCCATAAGTTGTCTATAGATAGTGGAATCTACTACCTCTCCTAAAGAAGAACTCTCCTTCCTCCAATTTGTACCTAGAGGTGTGTCCATAGGCTTGTAGTTCTCCATGTGAAATCTTTAGAGTAATACTTCCCCTGACTCACAAACATCTTGCCATCACCCTACCATACTTCTAGCCCAAGGAAGTAATACATCAAGCCCATGTCCTTCATCTTGAATTATCTTGCAAGGTCCTTCTTGAAAGAATGGATCAACTACTCATCCCCTATAAGTATCAAGTCATCAACATACACAACCAAGATAAGAAACTTGCCATCTACCACAACGTGGTAGAGCTTGGAATTTGCTTCACTTTTGGTGAAGCCCAATCCACTGAGATATGTGTCAATCTGAGTGTACCATGCTCAAGATGCCTGTTTGAGACCATATAGGGCTCTCCTGAGTCTACACATGTGTCACCCTGTCATAAGTATCAAATCCCTCTGGCTTATATATGTAAATTTCTTCCTCGACAAATCCATGGAGGACGGTGGTATTCACATCCATCTAATGGATCTTCCACCCCATATGTACAACTAATGCTAGAATGGTTCATATTGAGGAATATCTTGCCATTGGGGAAAAAGTTTCCTCATAGTACACTGCCTCTACCTGAGAGAAGCCTTTGGCCACAAATCTAGCCTTTTACTTCTCAATGCTCCCATCAGTTGCATGCTTCCCCTTGTAGATCCATATGGAACCAAACACTGACTTGTTATCTGGTCTTGGCATGACCTCCCATACATTGTTCTTCATGATGGATTCATACTCCTCGACCATGGAATCAAACCACACTAGTTGAGAAACTACTTCCTCAAATGAAGAAGGATCTATCTCAATGAGTTATGTCATGAGAACCATATACCCAGTGTACCTTTTTGGTGACTTCCTATTCTTTAGCTGAGATGTAGGTCCTCCCACATGCTCCCATGCATCCTGGACCAATTTGTCATTTTCTCTAGTTCTCTTCCTCCCCTCATTGGAATATTATGGTTAAATGGGTGCCTCCACTCAGCCTCCTATCGACTCCTCCATTTTTGGTTTCACCACAACATCCAGAAGCTTTGTTTGAGGCTCCTCCTTTGAAGCTAGAAGCTCCACCTACAGTAGGATATTTAGCTCTCACTCCAGATATAATATCATAACCTTCTCCTCATCAAATTTTACATCTCTCCTCACTATTGTCACCCTTAGTGAGGGAAAATACACCTTATAGTTATGTGGAGTCTTTGTTTATCCTACAAAGACCCCCATCTCAGCTGTAGGCTCCAATTTCTTCTTTCTATCCTTGGAGACATGAAAATACATAGTAGCTCCAAAAATGTGAAAATGAGATACATCTAGCTTCCTCCCAAATAAATATTCTTCGAGTGTGATCATACCAACTATTCTATGAAGACTCTTGTTCTGCAAATAAACTATGGTGTTGCATGCTTTTGCCCATAAATGTAATGACAACCCTTGATCATGCAACATGGCTATGGCTGCTCCCACTATGCTTTTGTTCTTCCTTTTAGCCGCTCCATTTTGTTTTATGTTATGGTGCTATCAATTCTCTTCTAATACCCTCTTTGGCACAAAAGTCCTTGAAGGTGCTAGAAACAAATTCTCCTCCATTGTCACTTCTCGGGGCTTTCAATTTTTTACTAGACTCCTTTTTAACCAATTCTTAGAAAACTTCTTCATTCTTCTGCATGAAGAAGATCTAACATTTTATATAGAATTCATCAACAAAAATCACATAATACCTTTGTTTTGTTGTAGAGGCTATAGAAAAAGGTCCACATACACCATAGTGGAATCGCTCCAAGATTACTCCCGCTCTACTATCTCAACCCGAAAAGGTGGATTTGACATATTTCCCCATTGTGCATCCCTTGCAGACATCATGTTGGTTAAGGGTGAAATGCAGGAGACCAGTGGTAATCTGTTGAATGATTTTTAAGGCCCTATGGTGTAAGTGTCCCATGTGCCTGTGCCAAAGTTCTCCAACATCTCGACTCTGCACCTTTTCTGCCTTGCTACTCAGTGAAGCACAAGCTTCCACCTCAAGTTTGTAGAGATTTTTCACTCTAAATCCAATTTGTTTCACTTGCCCGATAGCTACATGTCTTAGAAAGGCTTTCCCCTTACTGAAAACAACATCATAGCATGTATCCTCCAATACAACTACAAAGATCAAGTTCTTCTTCAACCCATGTAAATACATAACATATTTCAGGTGAATATGGGAGCCTGACTTCCTCTTAAAGGTTACAGTTCCAATTCCTTTGGTACTATACCTCCCATCATATCCAAGTTTTATGTGCATCTGGAGATCCTTCTCCTATAGGCGACTGGAGAATTCTTTGCATCCTGTCATATGGAATGAGGCACCTAAATCTAGATAACACACACTCCCCATTACAGTGTTGATCATGCATGCAATTAGGTTGAAGTCTAATTCAAATTGTGAGGCTAGTTCTTCACCTCCTGCTCCTCTTGAAGGATTCTTGTTAGACTTCTTATGTAGGCACTTTGTTGCATAGAGCCCATATTTGTGGCAGTGATTTTTTTTAGCTTGCTTATGTCCTTCTTCATGCAATTGTTCTGGCTAGACTCTGGCTTGCTTTGGGCCTTTTTTCCCTTAGCTTTCTTTCCCTTACCAACCAACGCAAAATTATATTCCTCCTTATCTTTGGATATTACTTCATCTCTAGTGTTCCTTCAAATTTCTTCTTGCACCAAATCAAACCAACGTCTCTCCCAATTTGGTAATTTGTCCCTTCCATTTACAGAGTCCCGGTAGTTGTGCCAAGATTTTGGAAGGCTTGGGAGAGCTAGGCTTACTAGCTCCAAATATGGTATATTTTCTCCAACTCCTCCAAGTTCATCTCGACATTGAGTGAATCTGGATAGGTAATGTGGAATGGTTTCATTTTTCTGCAAGTGGATGTTTCTGAGCTTGTCCCTCAATGCCAATTTCCTGGAATCACTTCCATTTTCGAATAACTCAGTGAGGGTCTTCCACATAACAAATGAAGTCTCCTTGCCATGTAAATTTGAGACTATGTGGTCTCTCACACCCTCAAGGGTGATCCTCTCAACTTTTGTGGTATCCTTATTCCACTGGGCTAACTGTTGTGCATCTTGTTATCACTCAGGTTTTTCCCAAAAGTTGTAAGAAAGGGAAGACTGACAGGTAACCACAGACCAATCTCTCTTTATGATTTAGCTTTGTTTTTTAAAGGTTTTAGGCTAGTTATGAAGTTCAATGGTTTTGTTTTGAGTTTGGGTGGTGGGATTGAATAGAACAGAGAGGTAAAACAGAATAGTTCAGTCCATTGGGCATGATGGAGTCAAAGAAAATGGCTTTCTAGATTCGGTTTCTTAAACAGAGGATGGTTTCACAGAGCAAAGTAGTCAAACAGGGAAAAAATGAAGGATTGAAACAGATGGAATGGGCTCAAATGGGTGAAGGGCAGTTAAGAATCCTTCAACATACTGAAAGAGGGAAAATGGATGATTATTGATAAGGAGCAGTTAAGAATTCCTTACCAAATAAACAACATGAAAGAATCAGGAAACATGAGCAATTAAGATTTCACTGCTTATTCTAATTCTGAAGAAAACATAGAGAATAATGAAGACTGAAAACAAAGTGCAATCAAGCATATTCTGAATTAACCATTTTCTTTATCATTCAGTTTATGAAACACAGATGATATAATAAACTAGAAAACTGTAAAACACAAGATATAGAGGACTTATTGATCCGGAGGTTGATTCAAGAATTCTGTGACAAGTTCTCTACTTCAATTCTTCATCCAGTAGGGCAAACAATGGATGTTTCCAACAACTTCTTTATTCCAAAGTTTCAATATTACAGCAGAGTCTAAGAAATACACACACCACAGACTAACCCCAAAACTCTAATGGAGGGGGTATTTATACAACAAAATATGTACAACCTATATCTCATAACAGCTGTGAGATAATATTTAGGTTTAACCTAAAATAATTTACAAGTGAAATAGAAACTGCTAACTGATGTTGTGCTGGAGGCAGGCCTTTAGGGTTCGGCTTGCAGATGTCTTCTGTAGTAACTCTGCGCCGACTGCTTGTCTTAATTGATGCATTAATTCTGACCTGCTACTCCTCAACTCTTATCTGCTGCCTTTAATTCTGCTCTGACATCTTTAATGCTCGTCTGATACACTTTAATGCTTGAACCCCTTTGCCTTCAATGCTAAACTAATACACTTTGACTTGTCTTCCTCTGGCAATTTGTGGCTCTGAAGGCCTACTAGCTAAGGTAGCAAATATCCCTGTTCATTCCTTTATTTCTTTTTCTGCGAGCCTGAATGTCCCTCGGTGCTGGTTCGAATTGTATTAAAAGGAAGAAAACTGTAAAAGGGAAACTTGGTTGAGGCCGCGAGCTCGTTGCTGGAGATTTTTTGGTCAGAGCTGGTCTGAAACTAGAAAATTTGATTTCGGCCGATTTTACACCTAGAGCACGCGGGGTGCTATATGTAGAAAAACATAACAAAAATGAGCTTTTTCCCTTTTATTGAACAAAAATGAAATTTTGGCAGGAATTTATTATTTGAAGGACAGATGATGTCAGCGAGGGTACAGTATAGATGACGTGGTGGCGACATGGCAGGTGACATCAGCAGGAGGATGGATGATGTGAGAAAAAGGTGATGTCAGAGGATTATGTCAACAGAAGGATGGTGGTAAGCGGTTTGGCCCGCACCGCTTTTGGGGCTGGGCGGTTTCGGGCGAAGGGCGAGCGAGCATCGCAGGAGCGCGACGTGTGGCAGTGATATGGGGGTAATATTGTCGGTTCCCCACGCGTTAATGTTTAGCGGTTATGGTGGTCGCGAAATGATCATCGACCGTCGGATGGATGGGCGAAGATCTGACGGCGAACGGGCTTCAGAGATGGCGGGAGGTTAACATTGTGGGCCCGATATATTAAACCATGATTTTAAATGTATCGGGCGCGTTTCTATTGGTTCGGGGCTTGGTTTTAATTAACCTGGGTGGCTAATTAACCCATGATTGCGTGCGGTGGGGAGGTTATTAATAGGTTTCAGATAAACCATTAATCCCTCGTTTATACAGTGATATGGGCGTAATCCACTGGGGGAGGGATATTAATATTTTTGGGGTTTTTTACATATTTACATAATATGGGAAGGGAATAAGTGTATGGGAATTATATAATAACTGTTAGCAATTAATATGATTTTTGAATTGAGCGCTAAGTTATAAAAATACTCTAGCTTTTGTATTTAAACTTGGGCTAGAGTTGAAAAGGGTTTTTATGGAGAAATTTTTGCCATTTTCCTAAGCAAAACATGGTTTTACTTAGACAATCTTTATGAAACCGGAATGAGTGGCTTGTGAGTGATATTAAGCAGATCTTAATACCTTTGGGGAAGTTAGTGAATGATTTTGGGAAAAGTATGAAGGGGAGTTAGTTATGAAAGTTGCCTCGCTTGAGCTGCTCCAAGTAAATATCTGCCATGGCATTTGTGATAAAAGTAAAAGTTAACTCATTGAGAGACATGATCCATCACAAGTATCATTCTGCAACACCAATCTACCTACCCTGCCTACTTGGCCTAGCATTTTTTCTTCCTTTTTCCGGGTTCACTTAGACTAGCAAACCCTCATCAACTTTTCTTTTCTTTACATGATAAACCTACCTAAGTCTGCCCTTATTACATCCAAGGGCTCAGATTAAACTGTTGAGCTCCTTTGTTTCTCTACCTATCTACTTATCTGCCAAGATTAAACAGTTTGGTCAGATTTTATTCTCTATCTCTAAAACAGGAAATTCAAACATGAACTGTCCAAGATTAAGCTGTTTGGCCTTTCACCAATTGTGGCATAAAGTTCAAAAATCTGCACACAATGCTTTATTTGCAGAAAATGAAAAAGTAGTGGCTTTTTGGACTTGCACACTTTCCTAGTCTATTTTTGCTTGCCGTTCATTTCTTTCACTTTTTTGACCATTTTATTCTTTTTACCCTTTGATTTTTCTTTTAGGGTATACCCTCTTTACATTTTTTATATTTTTTGACTTTTTTGATAATATGGAAACCATTTGCAACAAGGAAAGGGATGAACATATTACAGAGCTCATCCAGTCAATCATGAAATATGACACCTATTGGTATAGGAGTATAACAGTGGCTCCACTTGGGGATGGCTTTCCCTAGTGGAAAGTCAAGAACAATAGGTCAGATGGCCTTCTAAATAACTCTGACTTTGCTCTGAAATTTCCCTTTGCTGGTTGCTTTATTGTATATATGACATCACATCTTGTGAAGCTTAGGGCCTTCTCTTTGGGCTTCAACTGCAGCAAATTACTATCCAATCCAAATTGTGACATTATCAAGGATATAGTATGTACATGTAAGAGTCAAAATTCATCAAAAAACTGGATCAAAGTAATGTTTCAGCATTCGACCATTTAGTGGTCCTTCTTCTGTTTCTGTACCATCCAGGCTCTTCAGAAAGTAAGTATTGTTCCCTTGCAATGCCTGGATGATAAATGGCCCTTTCCATAGGAAGTCAAACTTCCCATGTTTTCCTTTGTCTTCTCTCCTGGAATCCCACCTTAGAACTTTGTCTCCAATGTAGAAATCTTCTGCTTTGGTCCTTTTATCAAATATTTTCTTAAGTTTTTCTTGTAACACTTGGGATCTTTGGTGCACTTCTTCTCTGGTCTGCTGCAAATGGATGGTCTGATTTATTCTCCTTTGAATGTCATTGGGTTCCACCTGAGCTTCTTGCAGTAATTTCATTACAGGAACTCCTAAAGATGAAGGAAACACAGCCTCCATGCCATAAACTAACTCATAAGGGCTAGTTCTAATTGATCTCTCTGTAGTAAGTCTGTCTGCCCATAGTGCATTTGTAAGTTTCTTGTGCCAGTTTTTCTTATTCTCTTCCAACAATTTCTTAATAATATTAATCAGGCTTTTATTGGAAGACTCAGCTAGACCATTACCTTGAGGGTAATAGGTTGTGGAATGGCCTAAAGTGATATGGTATTTGTTGCAAAAATTTGTCATTTTCTTGGACTTGAAGGCCGCAGCATTATCGGTTATGATCTTTTCAGGACAGCCAAACCTAGACAAGAAGTTGGTCTCTAAGAATACTATAATCATTGTATCATTGGCTTGTCTAGAAGGAATGGCTTCTATCCATTTGGTGAAATAGTCTATGGCAGTAAGGATCCATTTATGTTGGCCAGAAGAGGGAGGATGGATTTCTCCAATGAAGTCCAAACCCCATTTTTGAAAGGGTTTTTCAGTGGAAATAGGTCTCAAGGGCAGGGGTAACAGTTTCCTTTGCCTTCAAAAATTTGGCATTTGTGGCAAGCAGTGACAAACTTCTTTACATCAGCGAACAAGGTTGGCCAGTAAAATCCAGCCCTTAGGACTTTGTCTGCAGTTGATTTCCAGTAAAGGTGTCCATCGCAGTCCCCTGCATGAAATTCTTTGAGAACTTTGTCAGCTTCTTTTTTTATCAAAAAATTCAATAGAATACATTCATGATTTTTCCAAAAAAGAACACTATCTAAACTACAGAATTTTGAAGCTTTCATTTTCAAAAACCTTTTCTTTGTTCTGGATAACCCTGGAGGAGCCTGTAGGTTTAATAATACATGAATTATATCAGCATACCAAGGTGATTCTAAGAAGGCCTAGCTGATTTGTGGAGTCGCCATCTCCTATTCATTATCCAGTTCATTAATATCCAGGGCTTGAAAGTTTGTTTCAGTCATGAGTTTAGCTAATCCCTGTCCTTTTACAAGCTTTGTAGGTTTTATTTCCATGTCATACTCCAATATTTTAGCTATCCATTTACCTCGTTTGCCTTCAATTCCATCCTAAGTCAGGATGTCTTTGACAATAGCATTTGGCACATAAGTTATTACATGGGAGTACAATATATAAACTCTGAAGTCTTGAATGGCTTTCACAAGTGCAAAAGCTTGCTTTTCCATGATTTTGTAATTTAGAGGTGCATTTCTAAGTGTCCTACTGAAAAATGCTATGGGTTTTTCACATCCTTGATCATCTTTTTGGAGTAAAACAGCTGCTATAGTGTGTTCCGATGCAAATGAGAAAATTATGAAGTCTCTGTCGAACTTTGGACTGGTAAGGACTGGGGTTCTGGTCAAAGCCATTTTAATTTCTTCAAATGCTTGTTTGGCTTCTACTGTCCATTTGACCTTTGAATCCTTTTTTAACATATTTGTTCAGCAACCTAATTAATTCAGCCAAATTAGGTATGAATCTTCTCAAAAAGTTAATCTTCCCTAGGAAAGCTTGAAGTTCTTTGACATTTCTGGGGTGGGGTATTTGCAGAATAGCTTCTATTCTAGCAGGATCAATTCTGATGCCATCTTTGGAGATGATATGGCCTAAGAGTTTGCCTTCTACTAGACCAAACAAAGACTTTCTAGGATATACCATGCCAAAAACCATGTTTAGTTTTTTTAAGATTCTTTCTTCTTATGGATTCGCCTTCCAATCTTCCTCTTCCCAGGTTTCGGCCAGCACAGTTTCTCTAATTTCCTTTTGAATTCCTTTCCATATCCTTTCTGGATTATTGGCCTTATCTACAAAAATTCTTCGGTTTCGTTCCTTCCACAAAAACCATATCACAAATCCTACCGTTAAAATCCAACTTCTCCTTACCACCTTGCATGAAAATTGTCCCTCACCCCATTGAAAGATAGTCTTTTTTATGTCGCTGGGGTCTCTATTTGCTTTTCCAAAGAGGCTTCTGACCTCCTCCCATTGATGCTGGGCGAATGGGCAGGCATTCAGAATGTGTTCCTGGGTTTCGGTCCCCGTTTTGTAGAGGCTGCATCTCGAGGGTCCGAAAAATCCTTTCTTTTGGATCTTATCCCATGTTAGGATTCTTTCTCTTCCAACTAGCCACGCAAATATGGTTATCTTCGGCCACCACTTACTATTCCAGATAACTTTCCATTCTGCGTTCTCTTCCTCCCTCTCCTAATGATTTGTCAGATAATATGCTTCCTTGACTGTAAAGGTCCCTTTCGCAGATTTTCCCCATCTGAGAATATCCAGTCCTGGTCTGGCTTTAATTTTCCTTGATTCTAGTTCTATTATATATATTCCTTGCTGCTTTTGGTCTATGTTTTCATCCCATTCTTCTGGCCTTCTCTAGGTTCTCCATATCCCATTTAGCTCCCCTTCTTTCTAGTAGTCTCTCACATATTCTCGTCCTTCCCCTATCGCTTTTTGTTGTATACTTTGCAAGGCTTGTATGTTGGCCAGTCTGTTTCTTTGTTGCCACTCCTCATCCCAAAATCTAGCATTACCTCCTCCTCTTATTTCCCAGAAGGCATAATTGTTTACTATATGTCTACTCTGGCTTGCTAAATCCCAGATTGCGGAGCCTTTGGGTGTTTCTTCAGCTCTAAGGATGCTTGCCGTTGTTGCGGGCATGTTATATTTCTGGGTCCATATTCTCTTCCATAAGTCATTTCCTCCCCTCATCCACCTCCACCACAATTTTGCTCCTAGCACTTTGTTCAGCATTTCTGGGTCTCTAAGGCCTAGACCCCCTTCTTCTTTTCTTTTAGTCAAGCTTTTCCACGAAACCAGTGCCCATTTCCTCTGCTGCTTTGGCCCTCCCCATATAAATTTGCTAAAGATTTCTTTCATTCTCATGCATGCCCCTTTGGGGGCAGCCATTATAGATAGAGGGTAAATAGGTATCGCTTGTAAGACTGATTTCAATAACACCAGTCTGCCTGCTATGTTCAGCGATCTAAACGACCAATTTGCAAGCCTATTCTTGATTTTCTCTATAATTTGTAGCCAGTTTGCCATTCTTGTGGGGTTTGTGTCTAGCTGATTCCCCAGGTACTTTGTTGGAAGTTCTCCAAGTCTGAACCCTAACGTTCTAGTTAGATGGGCCTTAATAGTGTCCGGAGTGTTAAAGATGAAGGTACATGATTTCTCTTTATTTATCTCCATACCAGATGCCTCCATAAACAGATCCAGAATTCTTTTCACGCCCCTTACCTCCTTTATTGAGACTTCACAGAAGAGCATGACATCATCTACAAACTGCTGATGTGTAATGGGCAGATTGTTACCCCATAGTCTTAAGCCTTTAATTTTCCTTTCCCTCAACTCTTTTTTAAAATACCTTCCCAACCCCTCCGCAGCCATTATGAACAAAAAGGGAGATATAGGATCCCCCTGTCTTATTCCTCTAGTTGCACTGAAAGTTGACGATGGAACCCCATTTAGCATGACTGAGAAAATAGGCGTTGATATCATACTATAAACCCAGTCTATCCATCTACTACTAAATCCAAAGGCCCCAAGGATTGCCTTGAGGTATTTCCAGTTTAAGCGATCGTAGGCTTTTGACAGATCGAGCTTTATCATCATTCCTTTCTGTTTTTTCTGTTTTAGAGAATGGATCGTTTCCTGAGTCACTACTAGTCCATCGAGAATTTGCCTTCCCTCCACAAATCCTGTTTGCTTAGGTGAAATTATACTAGGAAGAATGGGTTTTAATCTCTTTGCTATCAGGGTGGAAATTATTAAATTATTGTTATTATGTTTTTATTTTTATATTTATCAAAGATAAATTATATTATTTTTTATTTTAGTTAAACAACTTTAACTTTTAATTAGTTTTTAAAATTTTAAATAAATTCTATAAAATTTATTAATCTCTTTTATATATATATATATATATATATATATATATATATATATATATATATATATATATATATATATATATATATATATATATATATAATTTAAAATTATCAATTATCAATTACTATTTACATAAGGGTTAAGTAATAAACAACAATTTTGTATATTACACTTGTTAATACAATAGTAAAACGACAACATCTTAATAAAGTTTAAGTTATCAAAAATATTGTTTAAATCAAATTAAATATTTAATATCATAATTTATATTATTTAATAAATTTAAAACTAATAATACATTTATTTTTACACATAAATGTAGATTTATATATAGATATAGATATAGATAAATCAAAATTACATAAACAATTAAAAGTACAAATATACATATTACAAGTTAATTATCTGAAAAGTTATTAATCAAACTAACCAAAAGAATAATTGTAATGGACCATTGTCGAAGATACATTTCGAAAAATCATTATCATTATCCCTATACAAAAGAATTTTTATGAGAAAGCAATAATCTCTTAAGCTTTTATAGTGAGTTCGTGATATGTGTTTATCAAAATTTAATTAATCATTCAAGTAAAGAAAACCATTTTAAGTAATCCAACATAATGCATTAAGGTAATTTAAGGATAATATAATGTTGTAATTTTCATGATGTAATTATATCAATCATATTTGTAATTTCATAGTTGTTGGATCATCTTATAGAAAATAAGCTAAAGAATCAACACCCAAAACCCATGAAAAATAAAAGGATTAAATACAAATGGAAAAATAAACTTTCATATCAGGATTCACATTCTCAATGAAGAAAAGTACCAACAAATTATTAAACAGGAAGAAATATTCAAAAATTTAATTGGGGCTCCTTTATTTTTGCTAAAATCTAAGGGGATTTATTGAGGCTTCAACACAACATTAGAGATGTGAGCCTTTGTCATCAGCTACAATCACTCACCTTTAGGAACATATAGCTTATCCAACCTATAGAGTAACCCATTGTGGAGATGGTAGTCAAATGTGTTGTTACCATCGTGCACATGACTCTAGTTCTACAACTACTGAAACACCTCCTTGAATTCCTCATCCTTTGTATATGCCTCTCTATATGCATCATCGGTGAAAGGATCCATGTGCATTAGAATTCTCAAAGTTGTGATCCTTGATGTGGGTAGCCTTGAAAGCATGTTGATTAACTTGCTTGTGCTACCCTTCTTATAATTGATCACTAAATGAAATTGTTGTAGAAACCCCATTGTCTTCTAATTCTTGGTTTGTTTTAACTTAGTCAAGGCTTGTAGGAATTGTAGTGGTTAGTGACTAGTGTGGATTGTTATCTCCTTTCATATCATATATTGTTTCTACTTTGTAATAAATTGTACCAGGGCATAGGGTTCCTTGTTGTAAGTAGGGTAATTAAGAACTTCCCCATGAAATACTTTAGAATGGTAGCATACAATCCTTTCTCCTTCCATAAAGGCCCTTCCCATAACATATCCACTCGTAATTTTCTTCACTTCGAAGGGTTGTTGCAAGTTCAGTAATGATAGAATCAATGTTTGACTAATATTCTTCTTTAACTCCTCAAAGGCCCTCTACTAAAATTTTCCCCTCTAGAACCTCTTGCCACTCACTATTATGGGATGGAGTGGTGTTGCTACTACTGAAAATAATGTTACGAAATTTCCTCAAGTATTGTGTTACCCCAACAAAATTCTTGACCTCATAAACATTAATAGGTACCAACCACTTCATGATGGCCTTCATCATGGGGGGATCTATCTTTAACTCTCCTCGACCTATCACATATTTCAAACACATGAAAGACTATTGTGTAAACTCACACTTCTTGAGATCTATCAATATTTGATGCTTCGTTAATGTAATGACCCATCTCAAATTATGAGAAAAATATGGTTATAAGCATGCATACGAGGCATGTCTATGATAGCTACATACGCATGCATCGCATGCATTTGCACTAGTATACATAATAGTTGATTATATAGAATGTCTAAGTGTAGGATCAATGAATTAATTATTAAAAGTATTAATTAAATATCAAATTATTAAAGGATGTAACAATGTATTAATTTAAGATTCATTAATAAAATGTAATTGAAAATAATAAATTATTACTATAAGTAGACAATATTAAAGATTGTTTAATTAATAAAATCATTTAATAGTTATATATATTTAACCCCAAAAAGATGATTATGGAAAGTACTGGAGCCATTGACTCAAGCAATAATTAAATCCATTTAATGTTTATATATATTTAATACTAAAGCAAGTTAACCAACTCAAGAACAATAAAGTCATTCAACTCAAAAGATGGATGACTCACTTGAACATTAAATTATAAATATTTTTATGCAGAGGCAGTGAGGGAGTTTCTTCAAGGGAAGAAACCTTCCCTTTATAACCAAATCTTAGGGGTGAAGAAAAGGAAGACGGGGGAAAGAAAATAAAATTGAGAAATTATGGAAGTGAGACACTCACTAGGAAAATTGACAGTTAAGCCTTGGAGCTCAAGATTCAACTGTAGACTTATGATACTTGGGTATGGTTCTTGGAGTTTTGGGCATGGGGGCTGAAAGACTTTGTTCTTGAAGTCTTTCGGGTCTGGGAGTCAGAGAGGCTGATCCCAGATAGGCTGGGAGGAATTGGTTGGTTTGGTGGCAGAAACACTGGTAATAGAACACATGAAACGTCATACAAGGTTCATCATCAGGTGGGAAAAACCAGGTATGCACGTACACAAGTATGTCCAGTTATGTGCATACATTCAAATGAGTATGTGTAACTGTGAATTCAAAATAAAGGAATATGTTGCATAAATAAAGTATGATGATATATTTTACACAATATTTCAACTATAATGATGCTAAAAAAAATTTATAATGGTAGGAAGTATTACACATGGTATTAGAGCCAGGTTTCAAACACTTGCAGACCTCTTATAGGCCACCACCCTGCAATTGGAATCAAAACAAAACAAACTCATAGTGAAAATATAGTAATTCTATTAAACCAATAAACTATAAATTTATATATCCAAAACTCCATAAACTATAATTTTACATATCCAAAACTCCATTTTGCTATATATTCAGGAGTTATCATAAACAAAATTTAAATTATTTTACTTTGTCGATTCTGTTAAGAAGCTTCAAAATCACGGTAATCACCTATAGAGTCAAATAATAAACCAATTAGAAAACAAGACAAAATTCAATTAATAAGGAATAACAAACAAAATTGATATAAAAAAATGTATTGAATTGAGGCTTCTGCGATCAGTGCTTTGTGTGTAGTCTTCTTCCGGAGTTCTCGCATCCATGATTGTTTGCATCGACGTTTCGAGCCATCCACCTTGGCTCATCATCAGGATAGATCAATAATTGTGCAAGACAAATCTCATTGGTATGAACAGATAGGGTTAGGGGGATGTAAAGGGAATGGAAGCCAACCATATCATAATAGTTTTATAATATTTGGTTTTTAATTTTGAAATATCTAATTATATAATGAGAATTTTAATTATTTTTTATTAAATTGATTTTTATATAGTTTTATTTGTAACTTATTATTTATTATTTTATATTATTTTGTTTTTATTTTATATAATTGATCTAAATCTGGTTTTTATTTATATGATAATAAAATAGAAATATTAATTATGTAATTATTTAAATGGATTTTTATTTATTTTATTTGTAACTAGTTATTTATATTGGTTAGTTATATTTGTTTTATTTTATATAATTAATTTATTCTGGTTTTGTTTATTTTTAGAATAAACTAATTAGATTGATCTTAATATTGTTAGTGTTTGATTGACATTAGTTATTAGTATTAGTGTTATTTCTAGAAATTTTATAATTTTAGTGCTGTTTGTTTTATTTTGATTTTAATATGATTATATAATTTTGTTGGTTTTATTTTATGTATTGGTTTCTATTTTAGTTTTATATAATTAATTTTATTCTAGTTATGTTCTTAATCTTATTAGTGTTAATAAGATTAAGAACATAAATAAGAGTAATGTATTACTCAACACTAATAATATTAAGAACATAAATAAGAGTAATGTTATTTCTAGTAATTCTTATTAGTATTACTCAACACTAATTCTTATTACTATTTCTAGTTATTCTTATTAGTATTATTAGTAAAATGAGAACATCTTAATAAAGTTTAAGTTATCAAAAATATTGTTTAAATCAAATTAGATATTTAATATCATATTTATATTATTTAATAAATTTAAAACTAATAATACATTTACTTTTACAAATAAATGTAGATTTGAATATATATATATATATAATCAAAATCAAAATTACATAAACAATTAAAAGTACAAATATACATATTACAAGTTAATTATTTGAAAAGTTATTAATCAAACTAACCAAAAGAATAACTGCAATGGACCATTGTCGAAGATACATTTCGAAAAATCATTATCATTATCCCTATACAAAAGAATTTTTATGAGAGAGCAATAATCTCTTAAGCTTTTATAGTGAGTTCGTGATATGTGTTTATCAAAATTTAATAAATCTTTCAAGTAAAGAAAACCATTTTAAGTAATCCAACATAATGCATTAAGGTGATTTAAGGATAATATAACGTTGTAATTTTCATGATGTAATTATATCAATCATATTTGTAATTTCAAAGTTGTTGGATCATCTTATAGAACATAAGCTAAAGAATCAACACCCAAAACCCATGAAAAATAAAAGGATTAAATACAAATGGAAAAATAAACTTTCATATCAGGATTCACATTCTCAATGAAGAAAAGTACCAACAAATTATTAAACAGGAAGAAATATTCAAAAATTTAATTGGGGCTCCTTTATTTTTGCTAAAATCTAAGGGGATTTATTGAGGCTTCAACACAACATTAGAGATGTGAGCCTTCTTCATCAGCTACAATCACTCACCTTTAGGAACATATAGCTTATCCAACCTATAGAGTAACCCATTGTGGAGATGGTAGTCAAACGCGTTGTTACCATCGTGCACATGACTCTAGTTCTACAACTACTGAAACACCTCCTTGAATTCCTCATCCTTTGTATACGCCACTCTATATGCATCATTGGTGAAAGGATCCATGTGCATTAGAATTCTCAAAGTTGTGATCCTTGATGTGGGTAGCCTTGAAAGCATGTTGATTAACTTGTTTGTGCTACCCTTCTTATAATTGATCACTAAATGAAATTGTTGTAGAAACCCCACTATCTTCTAATTCTTGGTTTGTTGTAACTTACTCAAGGCTTGTAGGAATTGTAGTGGTTAGTGACTAGTGTGGATTGTTATCTCCTTTCATATCGTATATTGTTTCTACTTTGTAATAAATTGTACCAGGGCATAGAGCTCCTTGTTGTAACTAGGGTAATTAAGAACTTCCCCATGAAATGCTTTAGAATGGTAGCGTACAATCCTTTCTCCTTTCATAAAGGCCCTTCCCATAACATATCCACTCGTAATTTTCTTCACTTCGAAGGGTTGTTGCAAGTTCAATGATGATAGAATCAATGTTTGACTAATATTCTTCTTTAACTCCTCAAAGGCCCTCTACTAAAATTTTCCACTCTAGAACCTCTTGCCACTCACTATTATGGGATGGAGTGGTGTTGCTACTACTGAAAATAATGTTACGAATTTCCTCCAGTATTGTGTTACCCCATCAAAATTCTTGACCTCATAAACATTAATAGGTACCAACCACTTCATGATGGCCTTCATCATGGGGGGATCTATCTTTAACTCTCCTCGACGTATCACATATTTCAAATACATGAAAGACTATTGTGTAAACTCACACTTCTTGAGATCTATCAATATTTGATGCTTCATTAATGTAATGACCCGTCTCAAATTATGAGAAAAATATGGTTATTAGCATGCATATGAGGCATGTCTATGATAGCTACATACGCATGCATCGCATGCATTTGCACTAGTATGCATACTAGTTGATTATATAGAATGTCTAAGTGTAGGATCAATGAATTAATTATTAAAAGTATTAATTAAATATCGAATTATTAAAGGATGTAATCAATGTATTAATTTAAGATTCATTAATAAAATGTAATTGAAAATAATAAATTATTATTATAAGTAGACAATATTAAAGATTGTTTAATTAATAAAACCATTTAATAGTTATATATATTTAACCCCAAAAAGATGATTATGGAAAGTACTTGAGCCATCGACTCAAGTAATAATTAAATCCATTTAATGTTTATATATATTTAATACTAAAGCAAGTTAACCAACTCAAGAACAATAAAGTCATTCAACTCAAAAGACGGATGACTCGCTTGAACATTAAATTATAAATATTTTTATGGAGAGGTAGTGAGGGGGTTTCTTCAAAGGGAGGAAACCTTCCCTTTATAACCAAATCTTAGGGATGAAGAAAAGGAAGACGGGGGAAAGAAAGGAAAATTGAGAAATTATGGAAGTGAGACACTCACCGGGAAAATTGAGAGTTGAGCCTTGGAGCTCAAGATTCAACTGTAGACTTATGATACTTGGGTATGGTTCTTGGAGTTTTGGGCATGGGGGCTGAAAGACTTTGTTCTTGAAGTCTTTCAGGTCTGGGAGTCAGAGAGGCTGACCCCAGATAGGCTGGGAGGAATTGGTCAATTTGGTGGCAGAATCATTGGTAATAGAACACATGAAACGTCATACAAGGTTCATCATCAGATGGGAAAAACCAGGTATGCATGTACACAGGTATGTCTAGTTATGTGCATACATTCAAATTAGTATGTGTAACTGTGAATTCAAAATAAAGGAATATGTTGCATAAATAAAGTATGATGATATATTTTACACAATATTTCAACTGTAATGATGCTAAAAAAAATCATAATGGTAGGAAGTATTACACATGGTATTAGAGCCAAGTTTCAAACACTTGCAGACCCCTTATAAGCCACCACCATGCAATTGGAATCAAAACAAAACAAACTCATAGTGAAAATATAGTAATTCTATTAAACCAATAAACTATAAATTTATATATCCAAAACTCCATAAACTATAATTTTACATATCCAAAACTCCATTTTGCTATATATTCAGGAGTTATCATAAACAAAATTTAAATTATTTTACTTTTTCTATTCTGTTAAGAAGCTTCAAAATCATGGTAATCACCTGTAGAGTCAAATATTAAAACCAGTTAGAAAACAAAACAAAGTTCAATTAATAAGGAATAACAAACAAAATTGATATAAAAAAAAAATGTATTGAATTCAATTCAAATATTGAGTTCAGCTGGATGTAGCATTATGTATTCCTTAGTTCTTGTATGTGGGTGAGAACACTACAAAAACTAAATGGTGAAGTGCATCCTGAATTTTCTCAATGGTTGTGCTTCCATCAATCTCTATATCACTAGTGAGAATTTGTGCCTTGTCTTCAATAGATCTTTCCTGCACAAGTCCTTGTTCAGCCTCTCGTCTATCCTGTGAATCATTCCTTATGCCTTCTTGAAAGGAAACAATAACATATGATATCCATGTAACATGACATATTAGAGAAGTTATCAATGACACAATGTTGACCAGTAATGTACAAAATAAACTCATGGAAGGGAATGTACAAAGTTTCACTTTCTAAAGCCTTTGTTTAGTGGTGAGATTAACATGATTTTCTTCGATAGAAGCACTATCACAGTGTAGAATTATATCTACGCGTTTAAAATTATATATATATATATATATATATATATATATATATATTCTGTAGAGTGGATATATATATATATATATATATATATATATATATATATATATATATATATATTCTACAGAGTGGATAGATAAATAAATAAATATATATATATATATATATATAGATTCTACAGAGTGGATAGATAAATATATATATATTCTGTAGAGTGGATATATATATATATATATATATATATATATATATATATATATATATATATATATATATATATATATATATATTATATTCTGTAGAGTGGATAGATAAAAAAAATTCAAGCAAGCATGTACTTGAACAAACTCAATCTTGTGTATCAAATAGTGATATTCAGACTTTCAAGAGTAGAAGCCTGCCGCATTACAGTAGGATCTGAATTCATTAACCAAATCACCTTGTAACGAAAGTGTCAAATAAAATATATATAAAAATAAATAAAAAAGGAAACATTATACTTAAACGCAGACACACATACAGAGGGACGGGTATCTGGATTTAAGGAGAAGAGTTGATTGAATTTAAGGAGACATCGAGTCTTTATTTAAAGAAAAGTACACTCTACATATATGGAGAAGTATGGTCAGACATCTAGTATAATTATAACCTATAATAAGTATTTATGCCATAAATATGCATGATACATCTATTGTTAATATATAGTACAACTATTACAACGGTTGTTTTTCAAGCAATATGGCTATCCATTATTTTCTTAAGCTTCTTTCTATTTTCACATTTAAAAGGTTTGTAGCAAGATCAATCATATAGACAACTTGGGAACGAATTTTTGTATTATAGAAAAGTGAACTTTAGTTCATGAATATATTATTTCAATTCAAAAAAAAAACTTAGAATGTTGACCTAGTATTCACAAATTAAGGCTTGACTAACTAGCCTGAGTTGTAATGCAAGACCTTCCAATACCACCTTGTAGGAAGGCCCTTAGAAGGGCTTAATAACATCAACCTCTACAGAGTCATGAGCAGGGGACATGGCGGAAGTCATAGAATGGAAGAATTGTGCAGAATTTGTATCTAGCCATTGTGCCAAATGCACAGAGAAATAAAATAACCTAAACCATGTAGTGGGTATCAAAACCCTAGCCAAGATTCTACTTGTGTGACCATAAGGCAACCCATCTGCATCAAGGAATAATTGGTCACATGGAGATACAGAGTTGTAGGATAAATTTTGACAAATATTGAATTAAGTACATTTGCTTACCTGAGAAGAAGTGCATTATCATTGTCCATCCTAGACTGCACATAGAGTTGAGTAAACTCTCAGGTCAAAATGTGAAAGGGAACCAGCTGAGAGATATTGAGATTTGAAGAAATGAACCTTGGAATCTCGCTAGCATTGCTACCCTATCACCGGATTTCCAACCCTGTGTAGCAAGCATACAATGGAAAATTAGTTTATTAAAAAAAAAACTATGAATAGAAATAACTTAGTGAAAGTAAGCAACAATAAATAACCTAGATTCCTGTTTACCTATTAACCAGCTCGGAACCTGTGTTCCAGTCCTTCTCCTTTGAGTACAAAAAAATGGTGTTGAGATCTTGAAGGGATACCAAATGAGCTGCGGAGTAAAGCCATAGTCGAGGGTCAAAAACCCTCTCTCTCACAGAGTAGAGTGGCAGCCAAGGCAAACACAAAATGTGAAATGAGAATGAAACGCATGGGCTTCTTGTTCAATCTAAACTCTAGCCTAAGATCACTTTTGGATCACCCAATGCGAATCCAAACCCTTCAAGCCTCAACCACCTAGTAACCATGTGCTATGTCTGAATACAACCATGCAGTAGCCATGAGCTATGCTCAAATGTGGACCAGCATTGCAAGACCACTTGGCATGGTTACATGTCACCATAACTGAAATGACATACTAATTGGTTAATTTTCATATAAAATCGCCTAGGTATAAGGTACATTGTAATTCCTTTTATGCAGAGGAACATTTTATTAATATTATGTGTTGAAACTAAGGATATATGTAATTTTTAACATTGAAATCGATGTGTCATTTCCACTTTAAACTTTGTCAAATGTCCTTTCAAATCCATTCAAAACTTCCACTTCGAACCACCTTATCAATGTGTCATCTTAAAGATGCATAGGTATTACGTTAATCACTTGTAGCAGTTTGACTCTTGTTTTTAAGATAACTTGCATATTACAAAATATTGATACTAATTCAAAATGAAAATGTTAAATATATATATATATATATATATATATAAATTAGTGTCGAATTAAAAAAATAAAAACTACAATTTAAATTTTATTAGTATTTTATTTTTATCAAATTAAGTAAACAAGATTATGCGCATTATAAATCGATGTAGAGCAGAATTTGTTTTTATAATATACTAATTAAGAAAAAAAATAAAAGTTATTTAAAATAAAAGATGCATAGCCTATATAGTAGTGTTTAAACTTTAAAAATAAAGACAAATTAAGTAAACAAGATTATGAGCATTATAAATCGATGTAGAGCAGAATTTGTTTTTATAATATACTCATTAAGAAATAAAATAAAAGTTAATTAAAATAAAAGATGCATAGCCTATATAGTAGTGTTTAAACTTTAAAAATAAAGTATAAAAGAGTGTTTAAAAAAAATGGTGTGCATAAATTTAGGAAGATCTGCACATATATCAAAGTTCATACCAATGAAGTGGGATTCTATTGGAATCCTTCCACCACGACTTGTTTTATTCATCATTACTCAGGTACGAATTAAAATATATTTGCATACACTGTACCACCTGCACTTCCACGAGTTTTTGGTTAGTAAAATATAATAATATGGGTTTTGTGTTAGTAAAATATAATAATATATTGGCTGAAGTCTTATGGTACAAAGCAGTGTCACCGAGTTTCGCAAATTTCAAGATCAAAATTGGAAATTGGTCGATGACTCGATTTTCAAGATAAATAGAACAAAATCATTTAAGATCTGACAAACTTGAAAACAAATTTTAATTAATGTCAAACTCTAGTAAATTCTGCATAAAATTTCTTGAGATTGATGGAATTTGAATCTAGGTTTGCTTTAAAAAAAAAAACATGTTATGCCACTTGCTTTGAGGTAATGAAGGCTAATGACACTCAAAAATATTTTAATATTTATTATATAATGCACTAGTTACATAGATTTACATGAATAATAGCTCTTAGGCAAGAGCTAAATTACAATACAGGGTAATATGTAGTATTATGTAAGAAACTAATGATTAATGTTTCTAAAAAGCACTTGTACCACTACAGTTAGCAAAACCATCATCAATTGAACTTCCTATCTTATGGAGTACTCCCTATGCATAGTTGTTTAAAAAAAAAATAGGCAAGAAATTATTCATGGATTGAGTGAAGATAATGAGAATTTGTTCAATAATTTGAATCCTTTCACTGTTATTTGATGTGTCCGCTTTTATTCATAAACCAATCATGTTTAATGGAATATTCTCAAATATACAATTTATATATATATAGATGGTTGTGCCTTGATAACTCTAAGGCATCCATATACGGGGATCAAAGTCAACAATTAACTTGATTGTGCTCCATGTATGTTGCTCTTGTGCTCTCAAGGAAGTCCACGTGGGTTGAATTACGATGAAGAATATATACAACCACCCCATTTAACAGAAAATAAAATAAAGGGGAAATTAATTAATTAATTTATAATTTATAAATGGATTGCAACTAATTTACTATAATGGTTATAAAGTTTCAATCTAGATGGTTAGATCTTATATGATATAAATATTCCTCTAAAATCGTTTAAATTCGTAAATAATGTAAATTTTTAAGAAAATAGTTAATGATAGGGACATTATTTATATGCACAAATTAGGCAATTAGTTATGGTACTTTTTAAATTTCCTTTCGGATATGATTATGTTTTATCATGTATGCTTAATTAAATATGCACATGTTACTGGTACATGGATACCAATGTGAATTATGTTATGAATGAGATTTCTACATATTCTGTTTTACTTATAAGCATGTGTGGTTGTGTTAAATACCACATATTTCTTATTATTGATGAGATGGATATAATTATAGTGATCACACTAGGCTATTTGATGTGAAAGCTAATTGCAGATATATTGGCTAGACATAGCCAAATATGTTATATGAACTCAAGGATCAATATCATAGATATCAACGAAATATGAATGCTGGCAAACTATTATTTGAATATGTTATAGTTTTGAATATATTGATACATATGTTATAATGCGTGGACAAGTATTTATATTGCAAATGATATCGTTATCCAAACTGATCACGTGATGACAAAAATCTAAGAACAGTTGAAGCCCAATAAGATTCCATGTTGGGGCGTTGACCCTGGAACTATTAATGAGCCTCTAAACTAGACATAGATTAAGGCCCATTCCTCTAATTTAAAACATAAATTAAGGCCTATGACCATCCTTCGGCACATTAAACCTCTCTTTTTGCATTAGATAAATTATTTTTAACTTTAATATATTCATTAGGAAGGTTTATGAATAATTGAATATTTGTGCCTAATATTATTTATTTTTGTGGAATATTATGAGAATATTGGCAGATTATGAAGAGTTGGAGGAGGAGATAATTTAGGGACTCGTTCCCTACTACTTGAGGATCAATAATAAATAATAATTCAACAAGATATTATGGAATTATGGCACAAATTGTGGAACTCCAATGATTGAGAAAATCTAGGAATGTGTTCCACTAATCAAGGGAGTTGATCTACTAATCAAGGGATTTCGGTGGGGAAAGCTTCCTCCATTCATGGGGAATGATTCTTAATCATTTTGTATAAGTACCAAGTCAAATTTGCCTCTAGGGAATGATTGAGAAAATCTAGGAATGTGTTCCATGTCATTTAAACAAATTCATAGTATTAGGGACTAGATCCACTAATCAAGGGATTTTGGTGGGGAAAGCTTCCTCCATTCATGGGGAATGATTCCTAATCATTTTGTATAAGTACCAAGTCGAATTTTCCTCTAGGGGGAGATTTTCATTATTGTTATTGTGGAGAGAGTTTGTATTCTTGCAACTCCATTGTATTTTCTTGCAGGGATGTAATTCTATTGACAAAAATAATGAATATTGGTGTCATGTTCAACTTCTAAATCTTGTTCTCCTCCATAGGTCTCTAAGTTTCCTTGGGCTTGGCCATCCCAAGAACCTCAGAGCCCTTTTGTATCATTTTCTTTCCCTCTTTTCATTGCTTATTCACATGCATCTCTAGTTTTTATTTCTTTATATTTCTGCATTTAGTATTAATGATTTCTTGTTGTAGGATTGAGTTAAATGGTTGATGTAAGTTCTTTTGCAGGATCACAAGCATTATTTCATCATTGGAAAAGCTTTGGAAGTTCATAGTAATCATTGATATGCTTGGATTAGTCTTCTTATTCCCAAATCTAGATTGTTGGACCTCCCTTTTAACAAAGAACAGTAAATTTATGTTATTTTTTAGAGCATCCTAACGAGATTCAATCAAATTTATTCCACTTGCATTAGATCACAAAAACATTCTAGTTCATAACAAAAATTACCCCATTGCATTTGCACTTGATTTGGTTAGGCATTTCTTAGATTTACTAGCTCACTAGTTCTCAAATTTCTAGATTTTCGACTAGTAATGTTTTTTTATTTTTTTTGCATGGGTTAACATAGGTCTTTTTTAGTGATTCCACTTGGAATAGGGACCTAAGACATCCTAGTTAATAACAAAATTTGTCCCATCCAATTTGGATTTGATTTTCTTGGTCATTAAACCCTCACCAATTTCATCATTTCACAAGGAAACTTCTCCAAGCTTTTTGAGCGAATCCATCCATCTCCCGACTTTGGTTTTGAGTTTTGAGTGATCCTAGGAATTTTCCCACTCCATTCCACCCATCACACACCTTTCCTAGGCCTCCCATCACCTCCAACACCTCACATTTTTCTCTTGGTTGTATCCTGTAGGTTCACTGTAATTCCTACAGGATCATCCTGTAGGTTTCTAGTACATCTTGTAGGTTTTCCTGAAATGGCCTGTTTTGAGGTCGAATTGAGAGAAAACCTCTAGGAAGTCACCAAAAGCCTCCCAAGAGTCTCCCACACCATCCAACCATCTCCTAACCCTTCCATCCAACCTCCAACATCCTTAATTCACCTGCCACATCACCAAAAGAAATTAGTTTGCATACTTGATTTTGCATGAAAAGACAAAAATAGATTTATTTCAGTCCCTTTACTTTCACATTAATGATGTTTGATGCTTCTTACTTCCATGCTTAGATAGTATCATTCGGTTCATGATAATTTAGCATTATTGTAAGGCATAGTTTCTTGGCAGTTAATTAGGAAATGGTGTGATTTAGCATTGAATTTTTGTCTCTTTCCTTGTACTTTCTTTCTTGCAA
The DNA here is from genome assembly GCA_031772625.1 of Pinus tabuliformis. Lineage (NCBI taxonomy): Eukaryota > Viridiplantae > Streptophyta > Pinopsida > Pinales > Pinaceae > Pinus > Pinus tabuliformis. Next base: position 58,519,289 of record CM062809.1, read on the forward strand.
TAGGTTAAGGTTCCATTTTGAACATTTCATTTTCTGCAATTAGTTTAGGATTTGACTTCAGTACATGCACTCCATTACATCATGATAGCAAAGGAAGGACACATTGTATGCCACACATATAGTGCCGACACCTCTTAAGTTTGTACGAACCCTGGGTTGATAATTAAAGTCAGTAGCCTTGGGAGTTGCAGCATTCTTATTACAATACCGAGGCTCATCACTTTTTGGCGCCGTTGTCGAGGAGTTGTCAAAGTATGCATTGTTTTCTTCCCTACTTGATTCATTTCTTTTTAATTTTTGCAAAAGCAAAAAATATTTATATTAAGCATATTTAATTTCAAAAGTAGAAAATTGCATTGCATTATAGTTTTCATTCAATCATGAAAGCAAAAACAAAATTCTCCAACACCAACCACCCCCCCATTTGATCACGTGGCGCAGTAAGAGCCACATCACCATTCACTTTTGTAGGTAGAAGAAGAAGATGTCAAATAATGTAGAAGAAATGGATGGAGATGATGACAATGAGGAAGATCCTCTCGGATTTCCCATTCAAGATATTGATGGTAGTGTGCACATGAAGAACATCCCTCCATCTTTTCTTCCAAAATTTCATGGTCTAAGGTCAGAGGATCCGAAAACATTTCTCTTTGAATTTGAAATTTTTTGTATGTCTTATGGTTACTTATTAAAAACTCAAAAACTGAGATTTATTCCAGCAACTTTGAAGGATAGAACTCTTAAATGGTTCATGATTTTAGGGACTAATTCAATAGGGTCATGGAATGATATTCAAAAGATATTTTTAGAAAAATATAAAAATCATGATATTAAAGAAGAAATCTTTAGAATGAATCAAAGAGAAGATGAGAGCTTTGATGATCTAATAGAGAGGTTCATGTACAATGTTAAGAGGGGAAAACTACATCATTTAGGATCCGACACACTAAAAACTCTCTTACTTAGAACAATTAGGGATAAATGGATTGATCTCCTTAATCTCATGAGTAGAGGTGATGTATATCAATCATCATTTGAGGAAATTTGTGAAACATGCAAACACATATCAAGAGGAAAAGCAAGAGTAGGTAAATCAGCATCAAGATCGGTAAGTCAAGCTAAACTTGGAAATTTGTTTGATGATTTTAAAAAAGAACTTCTTAACAATCTAACAAAACAAGTAGAAATGTTAAGAATGCAAGATGAAGGAAAAGAAAATGTTGATATTTGTGTTGCATAATCACATGATGTTAAACATTATCCATCATTACCAAGGTTGAAGGAAGTTCACCAAGAGGACAATGGAGCAAATCAATCACCAATGTAGTTATGTTATGTAGCTCCAAGAGGACCATGGCAGCCTATTCAGCCTGATATGATGCAAGAGCCTAATTCACAATTTCAAGGTTATGCATATCCACCTCAAAGTAATTGGAACACACCCTATCCTTGGCAACATTGGCCATATCAACCCCAAAACCAATCTTGGCAACAAGGTTGGCAAGGAACTTATGGGATCCATCCACAATATCCTCAGTATTTTCCTCAATATCCTCCATACCAAACTCCATGTTATCCTTACCATTCACCTCCACCACAACCACAACCCCATCCACATCCATCTCAAATATACACTCCCACTCAACTACATGTACCACCATTTCCAAACCCACACATTGAAGTAGCTCAACCCACTTACAATGTTGAGGTACAACACTTCCAAACATCTCCTCTTGAGATCAATGGTATTCACCATAGCTCAGGAAGAGTATTGCAAAAAAGAGATTATATTGATATCATTGAAGGACCACATCCAGAAGAAGAAGATTCAAAAGAGAAGATCAAAGAACCATGGGTTGCATTTGATGAAGAGCAGACAACAAAATCAGAGATCGAGAGAACTCCCTCATGGTTACTATCAAATCCTCTATGTATTCAAGAAAACAATCAACAAAAAGAGGAAGATTTGAAGATCATGGTAGAAGAAGACATGAAGAATGATCCAGATCAGCAAAAGGACCAAGGACATCACAACTATATTGAAATATGGTTCCAGACAGTCACTAAGTTGCAACATCACTCTCTTCCTCAACTATGCTTGATCCTTTCAAAGTCAAATCAGTTGGTCTCTGAAATCCAGGTACATGTCAACACATACATTTCAAGCCTCCACATCATTTTTTCTGTCATCTTGATGTGCACATGGCTCCATTGGAAGTATTTTTATACTTGAAAATTAATTTTTTTTCAAGTAGGGTAGGGTAGGCAAAAAAAAAACAAAAACAAAACAAAACAAACAAACAAACAAACAAAACAAAATTAAAAATAAGAGAAAAAATAAAAATCTAAGGTGAAAACCTCCTTGGAGGCACCTCAGATTGGCTCATTGATTGAAAACCTCCATGAGGCAGTCAATGGGTTGAAAAAAAAAAGAGAAAAAAGAAAAAAAGATCCTATATGAAAACCTCCTTTGAGGCGCCTAGGTAGACCTACTAGTTGAAAACCTCATTGAGGTGGCTACTAGGCCTAGAAGAAGAAAAAAATGAGAGGAAAAATAAAAGAATCCTTCCTTCATGCATGCGTGTACTCTCCAACATCTGCAAGCAACAAGAACAAGTTGGTACCAAAAGGAAAATTGGTCAAGCCTAGTCAAAAGAAGTCAAATTTTGACTTTCTTCTACTTCGCTCAAATTCTCCAACAATGCCCAGGCTATGTCAATCCATCACCCTCATATATTTTCACCATCCACCCATCATTCTCAAGCTTCTACCAGTTATTTTCCTTGTCTTAAAAAACTACAGGATGCTTTGTTTTACTACAGGATACAAAAATACATAGAGCAGAAATTTGTTTTTTCCATAACTTGAAAACCATGCATCCATTTGCCAAACTATTTTAGAGGGAGATGCATATGGATTATGGTAACATGCTCAAGTAATTTCAGCAAATTCCAGTGCACGGTTTCCAAGAAATTGGTCTCCATCACCTTCAGCCATTTTTGCATTTTCTCAATATCTGTGCATCCATTTAAAAAGTTGTTTCATGGGGAGATGCATATGGATGATGGTAACATGCCCAAGCAATTTCAGCAAATTCCAGTGCACGATTTGCAATAAATCGACCTCCATCACCTTCAGCCATTTTTAGTTTTTCTTGAGATCTGTGCATCCATTGACCAAAAGTTTTCTATGGGGAGGTGCATAATGATGAAGGAAACATGTTCAAAAAGTTTCAGCTCAATATGGTCTATCGTATGCAAGATATGAACAAAACAAGTCGTTGTCCTGTAAACCTACAGGATACAGAACAACACCTACAGGATTGGAAGTGAGCAGTTTTAAAGGAGATCCAGAGGTCAAAGAAGCTCCTCCAGAGCTTAGCAGCAGCATTAGGATCATCAGCATCACCATCCAACACCTACACATCAACATCAACTCAGCAGCAACATGCATGTCTCTCCAACAACCATCAGGTAGGTACAGGTATGCAATATTCTTGACCTCTTCTCTTGAGCATATTATAGTTAGAAATTTTGTGTCAATGCATGAGAGATGAGGTTTTATAAGCTAAGGATTGGTCAGCAATTTCAGCAGCATTCAATTTCAACTCACTCCTTCACTCATGTAATGTTGAAAAGTCAAATTATGAAGGGTGATGATTTCAAGGAATGATGACAACAGTTAAAAGAAGAAATTTTTGCAAAGGTTAAGGTCACCACAACATTCTAAGCCCTCCATCCACTTCATATTCACTATCTATTCATCATTCATCCATCCCATTTCATTCTTAAAAAAAAAAAAAAAAAAAGAGAGCATCCTCTCCATTTTCATTAAATTTCCATTTGCAAGTCAGCAAGAAGGACATTCAAAGAGACCCCTGTCACTCACATTTTTATTTTACCACTCATTGCCATTCATTCCTCCACCATTTCTGTCATTTTTTCCACTCCTTTACTTCAGTTTACAAAGGGGATGTGTTTTCTACAAGATGATCCTGTAGGAATTACAGTGACCTAGAAATCCTATAGGAGGCAATCCTACGGCAAATAAATGGTGGAACAAGGTAGAAGAATGAAGGGTGTGGAAGACCTTGCCAAAAAAAAATAATAATAATAATAAAAAATAAATAAAATAAATAAAAATAAAAATAAAAAATAAAAATAAAAATAAATAAATAAAAATAAAAAATAAAAATAAAAATAAATAAATAAATAAACAATAATCAAGAACCATCTTGAATAAGGGTAAGAAGGAAAACTAATGGTCTCAAGAAACAAGGATTTTTCTTTGCACAAATATGTTTTTTGGCTTTTCCTTGCAGAACTTACAGCCAATATTCTTAATGCACAAGAGAGAGGCCACTAGGGCCATGGATGAGGCACAATGAGGTCACTAAGTTTCTCAGAGGATGAGCAACACTTTCAGCAGGGGGTTATGATGGGCCTCTAAATTAGACATAAATTAAGGCCCATGCCTCTAATTTAAAACATAAATTAAGGCCTATGACCATCCTTCAACACATTAAACCTCTCTTTTTGCATTAGATAATTTATTTTTAACTTTAATATATTCATTAGGAAGGTTTATGAATAATTGAATATCTGTGCCTAATATTATTTATTTTTGTGGAATATTATGAGAATATTGGGCAGATTATGAAGAGTTGGAGGAGGAGATAATTTAAGGACTTGTTCCCTGCTACTGTAGGATCAATAATAAATAATAATTCAATAAGATATTATGGAATTATGGCACAAATTGTGGAACGTCAATGATTGAGAAAATCTAGGAATGTGTTCCACTATCAAGGGATTTCGATGGGGAAAGATTCCTCCATTCACAAGGAATGATTCTTAATCATTTTTTATAAGTACCAAGTCGAATTTGCCTCTAGGGAATGATTGAGAAAATCTAGAAATGTGTTCCCTACCATTTAATGCAAATTCCTAGTATTGGGGACTAGATCCACTGATCAAGGGATTTTGGTGGGGAAAGCTTCCTCCATTCATGGGGAATGATTCCTAATCATTTTGTATAAGTACCAAGTCGAATTTTCCTCTAGGGGGAGATTTTCATTAGTGTTATTGTGGAGAGAGATTCTATTCTTGTAGCTCCAATGTATTTTCTTGCAGGGATGTAATTCTATTAACGAAAATAATGAAGATTGGTGTCATGTTTAGATTCTAAATATTGTTCTCCTCCATATGTCTCTGAGTTTCCTTGGGTTTGGCCATCCTAGGAACCTCAGAGCCCTTTTGTATCATTTTCTTTCCCTCTTTTCATTACTTATTCACATGCATCTCTAGTTTTTATTTCTTTCTATTTCTTCATTTAGTATTAATGGTTTCTTGTTGTAGGATTAAGTTAAATGGTTGATATAATTTCTTTTGTAGGATCACAAGCATTATTTCATCCTTGGAAAAGCTTTGTAATTTCATAGTAATCATTAAACTGCATGGATTAGTCTTCTTATTCCCAAGTCTAAATTGTTGGACTTCCTTTTTAGCAAAGAACAGTAAATTTCTGCTATTTTTTAGAGCATCCTAACGAGCTTCAATCGAATTGATTCCACTTTCATTAGATCACAAAAACATTCTAGTTCATAACAAAAATTACCTTATTGCATTTTCACTTTATTTGGTTAGGCATTTCTTTGATTTTTTTTTTGTAAGCTAACATGGTACCATTCATATTAATTCGAGTTAAAGCCTGTACAGACATACAGTGGCCTCAACCCGCCCCGAAGGGAAACCGGGTCTGTTGGCCACCTTAAGTTTTTAATTGCCATCCAGAAACAAAATTTACTGAGTCTACTTGTCCATGCTAAATATACTACACATTCAAAGAGACTATCACTGTTTCCTATCTGCATTATAAAATATAACAAAAGGGAGAGCAGGCTCTCAGCTTCCTAACTAAGGAGACGATTTACATAACTTGAAAAATCAATCTGCCATGGCGCCTGGCTGGTAATCTTCCTCCTTTGCTCCAGGAATAAGCTTCTTTAGCTGTTGCTGTATCTCATCAAGCTTACTATCCTGCATAAGAAGGGTTATCTGGAGGTTGTTCATCTCTTTCTTCAGATTTGGGATGCCTTGGGCCAATTCTGCCATCTCCATAGCCACCTGTTCCATAGCTTTTGCTAGCAGCCTCTTCATTACCCAATACACATGGAGAGCCTGCTTGTATAGGGACATGCGTCCTCTAGTGTTTCCTGGGTCTGGCAGTAGATACTCCCAGTCTTCCATTTCGGTCTCCGACTGTTCCTGAGTAGCCTCCTCCTCCAACTGCTGGATTATCTTCCTAATATCCACATTCGTTTCTTCACTATATGCCCTCTCCGCATACTGGACCTGTCGCTTCAGCGTCTTCCTACCTCGTCTTTTTCCTGCCGGTGGAGGGAAGCTCCGCTCCTGGTTTCCAGCCTGACATCCTCTCCCTTTGCCTCTACGGCCCCTTCCACGTCCTGCGCCAGCTTTGTTGCCCTCCTTTACCTTACTTCCTTGACCAGTTATGCCTGAGGGGGTTCCCAGGCAGCCTTCCTCTCCTCTCCCTCTGGCTTTCTTTTCTCGAATGCCTGCCTCTTCTGGTTGCATGTCCTCCGAAGGTCTCCCTTTCCCCCTTCCGCTCCTCCTTTTCTGCATTTGACTGTCCTGTTCTGGGTTGTGCGCCTCCTCCATGCCCACCTGGTTCTGTTCCTTTTCTTCCCAGGAGTCTACCGTATTGCCTTCGGTCCCCGTAGGACTTCCTCCCCTGCTCTTAACAGTCACAGCCGTCCTCATTCTTCTCTCTGCTATCTTACACTTAGTTTTTCTAGGGACGGGAGGTCGACCCCGCTGCTGTCTCCTCTCTGCTTTATCTCTTGCTCTGGTTTCCACCTTCTTACCCTTGTCCCCGCTCTCACCGAGGGCATTAACTGCATACCTATCCTTATGCCTCCACCCGTAACCAATTCCTCTCTCTTGCCACCCTTTCTTGTGCTGCTGCACCGCCTCCCTCTGTTGCCTGCATTTGCCATAATCACCCACTCCTCCTCGGCTTGCCTTTGTGTGAGCTAACCCTTGTCCCATCACTGGAGCACCGTCACTTGCACCACCTCTGGCCTTCATAGTTCCCTCTCCGCTGCTCTTTACAATTATGCCCAGTTTGTCAATCGTCCTGTCCACCTGCAATGATCTCCATGTGCAAAGTGGCTTATCATAGCCCCCCCTTGTCATCACACTAATCTTCCTCTTTGCCGCCCTTTTCACCCCGATCGGGGGTAGGCATTTCTTAGATTTATTAGCTCACTAGTTTTCAAATTTCTAGATTTTCGACTAGTAATGTTTTTTTATTTTTTTTTTGGCATGGGTTAACATAGGTATTTTTGAGTGATTCCACTTGAATAGGGACCTAAGACATTCTAGTTAATAAAAAAATTTGTCCCATCCAATTTGGATTTGATTTGCTTGGTCATTAAACCCTCACCAATTTCATCATTTCACAAGGAAACTTCTCCAAGATTTTTGAGCGAATCCATCCATCTCCCGACTTTGGTTTTGAGTTCTGAGTAATCCTAGGAATTTTCCCACTCCATTCCACCCATCACACACCTTTCCTAGGCCTCCCATCACCTCCAACACCTCACATTTTTCTCTCGGCTATATCCTATAGGTTCACTATAATTCCTATAAGATTATCCTGTAGGTTTCTAGTACATCCTGTAGGTTTTCCTGAAATGGCCTGTTTTGAGGTCGAATTGAGAGAAAACCTCTAGGAAGTCACCAAAAGCCTCCCAAGGGTCTCCCACACCATCCAACCATCTCCTAACCCTTCCATCCAACCTCCAACATCCTTAATTCACCTGCCACATCACCAAAAGAAATTAGTCTGCATACTTGATTTTGCATGAAAAGACAAAAAGACAAAAACATATTTATTTCAGTCCCTTTACTTGCACATTAGTGATGTTTGATGCTTCTTACTCCATGCTTAGATAGTATCATTCGGTTCATGATAATTTAGCATTGAATTTCCATCTCTTTCCTTGTACTTCCTTTCTTGCAATAGGTTAAGGTTCCATTTCGAACATTTCATTTTCTGCAATTAGTTTAGGATTTGACTTCAGTACTGCACTCCATTATATCATGACAACAAAGGAAGGACACATTGTATGTTGCACATATAGTGTCGACACCTCTTAAATTTGTACGAACCCCAGGGTGATAATTAAAGTCGGTAGCCTTAGGAGTTGCAACATTCTTGTTACAATACCGAGGCTCATCAACTACTAGGAAGGGTGGAGGTGTTTCCCACCATTTATCCTCCGAAACTTGGAGTCATGGGAGGATTGTGCAAGTCATGCTCCCCTAGACGTGTGATTATGACTAAGAAATGCCTACTCGAGAAGTTAGGTCAATGTAATCGCCGCTCCCACCCTTGGGTCTTATGAATGGTTAGGTTAGTATAATTGACGTCGTGGAATATTCTAGTAGAGGACAGATAGGAAGGGAGTGGAAGGGATTAGGAAGGATAGGATGATTCTAGAATAGCTTGGGAACCAGGGTGGGGCAAGGTATGAAAATTAAGGTTGTAATCAATTAATGTTCAAAACGCAAATTTTAAGTGCCCTCACATTATAAATAAAAGTACTATCAAGGAATGTAATCCTTACATCACTATATTAATCGCTAAAATAATTATTAATATACAATATAAACTCTAACTTTGGGACGAAGTTTTCTGAAGGAGGGGTGTATGTAATGACCCATCTCAAATTATGAGAAAAATATGATTATTAGCATGCATATGAGGCATGCGTATGATAACTACATATGTATGCATCGCATGCATTTCCACTAGTATACATACTAGTTGATTATATAAAATGTATAAGTGTAGGATCAATGAATTAATTATTAAAAGTATTAATTAAATATCGAATTATTAAAGGATGTAATCAATGTATTAATTTAAGATTCATTAATAAAATGTAATTGAAAATAATAAATAATTATTATAATTAGACAATATTCAAGATTCAATAATTAATAAAACCATTTAATAGTTATATATCTTTAACCCCAAAAAGATAATTATGGAAAGTACTTGAGCCATCGACTCAAGTAATAATTAAATCCATTTAATGTTTATATATATTTAATACTAAAGCAAGTTAACTAACTCAAGAACAATAAAGCCATTCAACTCAAAAGATGGATGACTCACTTGAACATTCAATTATAAATGTTTTTATGGAGAGGTGGTGAGGGGGTTTCTTCGGAGGGAAGAAACCTTCCCTTTATAACCAAATCTAAGTGGTGAAGAAAATGAAGACGAAGGAAAGAAAGGAAAATTGAAAAATTATGGAAGTGCGACATTCACTGGAAAAATTAAGATCTGAGCCTTGGGGCTCAAGGTTCAATTGTAGACTTATTATACTTGGATATGGTTCTTGGAGTTTTGGGCACGGGTGCTGAAAGAATTTGTTCTTGAAGTCTTTCGGGTCTGGGAGTCAAAGAAGCTTATCCCAGATAGGTTGGGAGGAATTGATCGGTTTGGTGAAAGAAATATTGGGAACAGAACATAGGAAACGCCATCCAGGGTTCATCATCAGATGGGAAAAACTAGGTATGCACGTACACAGGTATGTCCAGTTATGTGCATACATTCAAATTATTATGTGAAACTTTGAATTAAAAATAAAGGAATATGATGCTATAAATAAAGTATGATGATATATTTTAGACAATATTCCAACTATAATGATGCTAAAAACAATTTATAATGGTAGGAATTATTACAATTAATGTCTATAGCCCCTACATCACATGTGAGATGTGTTTATCCCAGGTAGCACAATATATCATCCAAATAAACAATAACAAATGAATTTATAAAAGGGAACAATATATCATTCTTTAACCTCATGAATATAGCTAGTGCATTGCATAGGCCAAATGGCATAACTAACAAATCATACAAAACTTGTCTTGTTTTGAAGGTGGTCTTCTAGGTATGTTGTTCTCTGACTCAAAATTGGTGATACCCTAAGTTTAAGTCCAGGATGGTGAAGTTTGGCATGTTGCAACTAATCTAGCATATCATCTATATTGGGTAGGGAGTAGTTGTTATTAAGTGTTATTATGTGTACCTTATAATCAATGCATGTCTTCCAAGTCCCATCCTTTGAAATCCTCCTACATAGTAATTTGAGGGATTCTCTCCAGCCTTAGGGTTTTCATGTGGATTTCCTACTAATTTAGGGCATGGCCCTCTAATTTCATGTGAGCAAACAATTTTTTTTGTTCTTCCTCTATATGATGAACACTAAAATAAAATTCCAACTCCTACAACTAGTGACTTAACTTCAAAGTGTGAAGCTCACCTTGATATGGCTTGATATCAACCTTTTCTTCCCTCTTGAATTAGGATTGTGTATTGTTCATGGCACTCGAATTAGGTTGTTACTTTTCAGATTCATTCTTATAACCCCTGTCTGGTTCTTCTCAATCTTTCAATTTCCTCTCCATTCTAACCTTTGTGTTAGAAAATCACTCTTCTATTAGTAACCCTTACTTATTGGTCAAAACATTTACACTGAAAGTTGTTTGTACATGTTTGGTACCCCACAATGGCTACCTATTGTAGCAGCTACAACACCCTCCAAAATTTTGGCCTGTACTCTAATTTTGGAGCCTATTGTGGATCTTGTGATCAATTGTTTCTTAGTCACTTATTTGGTAAGTTGATGATCTCAAGCTTCCCTCTTTGGTCTTAAGAGTCATTCACGCTTTTATCTTTATATAGTAGGTGTCATCTTTGGGCAGGGGATTATCGCTTGTCATGCAAAGGGAAGTTTGTTTCGCTTCAAGGGGAAAGTTTTGTGAGAATTGGTTGTCCTCACCACATAGACATGTTTCACACTCATCTCACACACTAGCTGCGCAGTGCGTAGAAATCCCAGCCTCCCTTAAAATTCAAAATTGCACAGTGGGTTCCCCAATGTCCCTCCCTCAGCCGGAGCCCACTGTCTCCAGAAACTGCATAGTTTTTTCCCTCAGTTGTCAAGTCTGCCTTGCATCCTGAAACTGTGCAAATGTGTCTCTCAATGATCACAAGAAGGATGACATGCTATAGGACTCTCAAGGAGCTGAGGAGGAAGATAAGCAGACCAGGTGATCCGGTTTTAAACCGGAATGCAACAAATTACAGAGATAACCATAAAAACAGATATGCAGTGGAAATAATACTTCATTTCATTAATGTAAAATACTGAAATATGCTTACAAACAGAAATGGGAATAAATCAGCTAGGGCGATGGTAGCTTATCTCTGAGAAGAGATGTGGCGGCTACATACCTCTAAACTATGTTACAATGAGGTTTGAAGGCCTATTTATTGTTGAGAAACAATGGAAAACCCTTAACATCCCAAAACCTAACCCTAGAAGATGAAACGCCAAATTGTGGGCCCCGTTTTGGGTAAGTTGGTACATCAATTTCCCAGGGTCGTAACTTTGGCATACAATCTCCATTTGACATGTACAATAGCTTGTTAGAAAGATCTATCTGAGCACTAAAACTTTGGGAAGAGCAAGATCGGTCCATGGACCCATGTTGCTCCTAGTTTTCCCAAAAAAACGTCATTTAGGGCCTCAAAACGGCTCCAGAAGTTCAAGACCCGAAAAACTGCTAAAAATAGTAAATTGTGCTACAATTATGGAAACTGAAAAACTGAAAGAGACAGTTGTGGGGGTCCACATGGGATAGGTGGGTGGCCACCAACATCCACCTGGACCATTCCTACCCCCTTAGGAAGCAATGGTCCCCATTGTGTTGAGTTCCTCCATCTACTGAACTTGGTCCTTGGTGAGCTTTTATGCAATCTCTGATGTGTCCAGTAATGGTGGGAAGCATGGTCGAGGGCGGTACACATTGAACACTTTATGCAGGCGAAGGAATGGAGGAATTTTTTGCTCCAAAGCATTGTTCCCCACAACCTTGCTACCGCTGTAAGGACCATGTCGGAGTGGTCTGAGCTATGACGTGAAAGTTACAATGGCTTAAGGAACACCAAAACGTGCTATGACGTGGTTGAAGAGGAACTGAGTAGCAGTGATATCGTCAGCATTGTATGTGGGCATCGCCTCGGCCCATTTAGTGAAGTAGTCAACGGTGACGATAATATAGCCATGCCCCCCGGCCGAGCGAGGTTTACATGTCATGAAGTCTATGCCCCATTTAGCGAATGGTCCAACAGTAACTACTGGGTGTAAGGGTGCTAGCGGGACTTGCTTCTTGCAGTTAAAAGTCTGACATTCATGGCATTTCTAAACAGCCAGAACACAATCTTTAAATATGGAAGGCCAGAAATAACTGGCGCACAGGATTTTCTTAGCAGTGGTGTAGCCTTACATATGACCACCACAAGCACCAGAGTGGTAGTCATTCAAGACCCGTTCAACCTCTTCAAGTGTTAGACATCTGCGAAGAACAAAATCCACACTGACTTGGTACAATGTATCACCGAGAATCCGATAGGGTTGGGACTGATGCCAGATGAGGTGTCGATCGGATTGAGACAACTCGAATTAGAAGGTTTGGGTTTGAATATAAATGATAATATCATCATACCATGGATCAAGAGTGTTGATGAGAGAAATAATTTCATCAGGAATCTACTCAGTAAAATCAATAGAAGTGCTTGCAGATGGAAGGGCACATATAACATCAACAAAAACAAGTGATTTCTTTGATTTGGCAGCAGTAAACTCCAAATCAAACTCCTGCAGGATAACAATCCATTTGGAGTATTTGCCCCCCAGTAATTAACGATTCAATATATAAGTCATGGGGTTGCAATCGAAAATCACTGTGGTTTTCCGTAAAAGGATATAATGAAAAAATATTTGGACAGCATAGACTGCTACCAAGGCAAGCTTCTCGACATGGGCATATCGAGATTCAGTGTCAAGGATATTTCGGCTTAAATAATAAACTGCATGTTCATTTCCATCGTCGTCAGCCTGAACTAACACCATAGCAATGGTACTATCAGTTGCAGCCAAGTATAGGAAATAATCGCATTGATAATCAGGGGGATGCAATAAAGGAGCACTGATAATCGTGTTTTTCAAAGCATTGAAGGATTTCTAGGCAACTTCATCCCAAATGAAAGGGATCCCCTTCTTAAGCAAGTGAGTAAAACCCTTGGCGAGTTCAGCGTAGTTAGGAACGAATCGATGAAGAAAGTTACCCTTTCCTTACAGGCTTTGCAATTGAAGGAAAGAGGTGGAGGGGGGGGTGTGTGTAAGTTCACAATAGCCTTAAATTTTAAAGGATTGATTCAGATACCTTTGCGGGACGCAACAAACCCAAGAGTCACCTAGATTCAACACAAAAAACGCACTTGTGCGGATTAAGACGGATGTTATAATGTCGACATCGCAGAAAAATGGATCTTAGGTGGTCTGGATGGTCATGACACTTAGAATAATGAGCTGGTAAGTCATCGAGGTAAGGTTGAACAATGTGTTGAATATCATGAAATGCATAAGACATTACTCTTTGGAAGGTAGCGCCAGCATTTTTTAAACCGAAAGGAAGCTTCTTATAGGAAAAAGTGCCCCACAGACAAATAAAGGTCGTATTATGTTGATCAGCATGTGAGATGTTGATCTAGTTGTATCCAGAAAAACTAACCATAAACAAGAAAATCTCACTCCCAGCACACTCTTCAATGATCTGATCGATAAACAGAGTGGGACAATTGTCTTTTGGACATGCGCAATTGATGTCGCAGTAATCAACACAAACATGAATCGTGCCCTGCTTTTTAGCAACAGGGACAATGTTAGACACCCAATCTGTCAATGGGATTGGATAGATAAAACCAACTTTTAAAATCTTTTCCACTTCTACCTTAATAGCAACAACCTTCTGAGGATGCACAAGATGAAGTCGTTGACGAACAGGCTTTGCACCAGGATAGGTAGGTATTTCATGCACCACTATTGTTGGATCAATACCAGGCATTTCCTCGTATGACCACGCAAAGACATCTCGAAATTATTTGAATCGTTCTATGTAAACCCTGATCTCATCAGGAGAATAGGACACCCTAATATGAATGTTCTCGACAATTCCAGGTTTAATGGAAATGTCAAGAGGCATAGTTGCAGTAATGTTTCCCATATTACCCTTAGACAGGACTTCATGCACCAAAACAGGTGTTTGAAGTGGATGCATTGGGCAATGAGAAATGAACGCTTCAAGACATGAAGGAATCTCATTAAGGTTTGTAAGAAATGAAGAATGATGATGGAGATCATTCCAAGGAGTTTCATCCAAAGACATAACCTCAATGATACTCTCATCGGTGGGGAATGTCTCATTCAAAGGATCCGAAGAATCCCATGAACCAAGCCAAGGAGATGGCACATAAGTATCCAAGTTCATACTGAAAATAGCATGACTTTCTGAAGCGGTCGTTGAAGCCAAGACAATTTCTTGATAGTCTTGCTCTAATGGACTTAACAGAATAGAATCACCAAATGAATCAATTTGATCTGAAGTAGGAATAATCCAAGGGTTTGTAGAAACCGAGATCATATTGATCAAAGTGACATTTGGAGGTGGGAGAGTAAAAGTACCCATTAAAGCAGAATCTTTGAAAAGACCTGCCCCCACACTCTCATAAGGAATTTTTGTATTTCCCACATATGGGACATTGTCATTCAATGAACCGGAAGAGAAAAAAGGCAGTTGGTCGACGGTGACAATTTTTCTTTGTGAGCAAAACAAAGCACCTGGAACAAAGAAGAAACCACACAAAACATAGTGTGGGTCCAACTTCGCCTGAGAAGAAGGTTGTAATTGAGATTCACATCTACAACTTCCACTTCTAGCTCAACGGTCTTTCCTTCCAATGTGATCGGCAAGTTTGTGAGAATACCATATGAATGGGAGCGTCTTCCATCAAAGGCCTCTAAAGTGTACGGGGACTGATTGAGAGGAGAGCCAATGGCCTTCCAACATGAAACAGACATGATGCAGGTGGAAGCACCTTCATCAATAACAATCCGATGAATCGTCTTTCCTTTGATGATAACTTGAATCAGAAAATCAATCTGATGAGGAAGATGAGGAACGTGGTTTTCAAGATCAAAGGTAATTAAACTCAAATCGATAGGATCAATAGAGCCTATATAGACAACAATGGTTTCCGCTGCATTGGACATGCTTGGAG
Organism: Pinus tabuliformis; assembly: GCA_031772625.1. NCBI lineage: Eukaryota > Viridiplantae > Streptophyta > Pinopsida > Pinales > Pinaceae > Pinus > Pinus tabuliformis. The sequence continues at coordinate 58,534,517 of CM062809.1, forward strand.
AACTTTGGAAGCAAACATCACCAAAGGTGCTTGAGCTAAATATTCAACAATATTATAATGTTGTGCAGCTCTAGCATTTGGATTATAAAATGATTTCCGAAGTACACCCTTGGGAGGTGGTCGGATTACGGACTCATTGTTAGGACGCTCAATATGGAGCAGACCAGAACTAGATGAAGTAGAAGTAGAAGGTATATCAGTGACTTCTTTATCCACCATCTTCTTTTGCGTATTTTGATAGTCCTTTGTTCGAGTAGCAATCGAAATAGGCAATGAACCTTGCATCATGAAAACTTTGGAACCAGAGGAGGCAGAGGATTGTGATTGGTCTACCAACTACGTCTACTGAGATGGAAAAGGTTATTTCAAAATAGTCAGAGTCCCTTTCAATAAAAGGTTAACTTTAGTACTTCAGGGACAATCCTTGGTATAATGGTCTTCCTCACAGATGAGGCAAGGATATTTCAGCTTTCGTTTAGAAGCATCATCAGTAGATGATTTGGGTGGAACCTATTTCAAGGTATTGGTTTTGGCTTTACCATTACCCTTTTTCTTACCTTTTGAGGCCTTATCTACTGCGGTAGACTGAACAGCATGTACCTCGAAGGTTTTACCAGGATTTGATGAATTTTTTGAAGGATTATTAGAACTAGTGTTTGAAACAAATTTTTGCTTCAAAGAAGTCTTAGTTGGAAGAATGAGACATTGAACCAATTACACCATCAATAGGTGGTACATCGGGAGACTTTGAGGCTGCCAAATCCGAAGATGGTCTTGGAGCATCAGGCAACATCTCATATAACATGCCAGATTGGGAATAGACTAAGTCTAGATACTGAGCACGTGCAATAGCTTGGTCCTCGGTAACACATCCACCCATTGCTATATCTGCAGCAATTTTGTTTACAAATGATTTCGTGAACCATTCGGTTAACAACTCATCAGGAATCTCAAATTTGATGAGGCGATATCGACGTCTCCATTCATGGATATGATCAGAAATGTGGGTCACAGTATCTTGCTTCAGGGATGTGAGAAAATGAGTGCCAGTTTCATATTGAACCGGCAATTGGAAGTGGGTGAGGAAGGCCATAGCTAAAGAGTTAAAGTCAACATAGGTAGCTCGAGGCAACTCAATATACCATTTTGCGGCAGCACCTGTTAAGGTTCTCTGAAAGAGGTGGAGATGGATAGAACCGTCAACATATGAATTTGAAGAGCACCATAAGTGATATTTCATCACATGGGCTTGTAGGTCCTCTTTATACTTTCCTTCGAACTTATGGAAATCACTTGGAATTTTAGTTGGAACCAGAGGCCAGTAAGGTGAATGAAAGATAGGATCATTTGTGAGCCTCGAGACATCAGGCAGTTCCAACGTAGCCAAAAATGGCAATTGCGAATTGAATGGCATGTAGGGCCTTTGAGGAGGCCCAAACTGCGGGTTCCAACCTTTATGGTAAGGATTCTACCCCCATAGTGGAGGCTTTTGACCATAAAGGATTTGATTTTGTCCCCACTGAGGGTTACCTTGACCATAAGGTGGATTTTGTCCAGAGTAGGTTTCATATTGACCTACCATATGTTGTTGATAAGCATTTAACACGGCATATGGATTATAAGGTTATTGGAGTTGTTGACCCTAGACCTGAAGAGATTGGCCCTATTGCTGCAGGGGTTGACCTTGTGCTTGCAAGGGCTGACCTTGTTGATATACATAGTGAGCTTGCTGCAGAGGTTGACCTTGCTGCTGCAAAGGCTGACTTTGCTACTGTAAAGTTTGACCTTGCTGCTGCAAAGGTTGGCCTTGCAGATACAAGGGTTGAGTAGGATGCTGAAAAAACTGAGTTTCTTGCTGCAAAGCCTACTGATACGGCTGCAAAGGTTACCCCTGCTGTTGTAATGGTTTCCCTTGCTGCTGCATCTATTGCCCTTGCTGTTGTAAGGGTTGTTGGACAGTTCCTTGGGATATACCTTGAGGGTATTGGTAATTTCTGAATTGAATCTGACCATATCCACCAGGAATAATGGATTGACTAGGCTAGACATAAGCTCCTGCTTGTGGAGTGTAAGGTGGATTGACCAAGGCTTGCGAACCATAAGGGACATAAGCCTGTTGGAGTGGAATCTAAGTCATATAAGGTTGTTGATACTAGATATTACCTGACCCGGATGGACCAACAGGGTTAGGAATACCACTAGAATAAGGTTGATTGACTCCAACCATGTGAGTTTGTAATCCACTCACATTGGTTTCACCTGACACAAGAGGAATGTTCGAGATTCCCCCCCTAGGCGATGGCACATTCTGTCCACTTGACGGAGGGGTGGAAGAACTAATTGAAACCTGACCTGAAACAGTCGGTTGTACCGGAATGGATGGTTGAAACGACGGTACAAGTTACGATGGAATCGTAGGTTGAATGGGAACTGACGTGATAGTAGTTTGTATAGAAATTTGAGAGGTCGCGTTTGGAATAAACGGACCAGAAGTAGGCATGGCATTGGAAGACCAAATGGGATTTTGATACAAAGATGAAGCACTAGGAGTTCCTGAAACTAACTGGGCTAGGGTTGTATAACCAGGTGGAAACATGGGCCCACTGGTTTCAGGAAGTGTGTGAGATGGGACTCTTCCTGTAAAAGGAAAGCCTTTTGGAGGAAATTCATACCCTTGTTCATCATTGACATGAGGAGTATGAGTAGAGGAAACTTCCGAATGACCCGAAGAAGAGGTTGGGATCTCACCTTCTGAATCCATGGGTGGAAACAATTAGCAAGGAGGAATCCGAGATGTATGAGGAGATAACTCCAAAGGAACACCAGGTTGATCGTAAGGACTGTAAGGGCGCTGAGGAGATATCACAACAAGATCGAATAAATGATTCGGCAGATATAAGGCAAACCTCTATGGACACTCAGGGGTTTCTGGATCAGATTCTTGAGGTGACAAGGGACCCGATGGTGGTGGACGAGAAGAAAGGTCTTGAATGCTCAGGACAATCACAAGTTCAAAACCTTGAGTTTCAAGTGACTAAGGAATTTCCGGGTGAACTCCTTGTGAAGACCCTTCAGTATCAGACAACGAAGGGGAATTTTGGGGTGAACTCAATGGTTCAGCCACAATGAATTTCTCTCAAGAGCAGAAAAGGGAAGGACATTCGTTAAGGGCTGATTAAAAATAAAATTTACAATGATTTACTCAAGATTGGGCCAAGAAGCAGCTGCATGGGTTTGACATGTTATCGTGGGCAATTTTTTTTAGAAACAAAAACTTTTCCTTTTCATGTTTTAAGAATCGATAAAAGGATGAAAAGGTGACTCTAGTCACTTTCGTTGGTTTAGAAAGCTTGAAAGGACAAGTGCTCGATGATCTTTTCAAATTTAAAGAGTCAGAAAAGATCGAAATGAATACTCAGGTAGCTCTAGGAAAAAAGGAATACCAAGTAACCGTGAACTGCAATATACACCCTAGAAAATAAATTTTACAAGGACTTGACGTACGTGCAGGCAATCTCCACGAATGTTGTGTTCGGTGTATCACGTTTACAGGGCGACAGACTCAGCTTCCTATGGATAAAGGTTTGCAACCTATGAGGGTCTCCCTTTATATACTCGATGGTACGAGGAGCACAAGTTCGTGCTAGCACTGTCTAATGCAAGAGTATTGCGAATGAAAACTGCTAAGTTTTATAGATGTCGGAACACGTCTCTAGCCTAGACCATTAAGTATGAATGTTAATGTTTCAAATGCTCCTTAGATTCATTGAGGTAAATTTTAAGTTTATATTTGAATTAAGTTTCAGTTTTGAGGGCTCAACGATGTCACCTGCTCCTAGAATGCAACTAAATGATGAAAATGAAACTTTTCATTCAATGAAGGCTATTCTAACAAAGGAAGAGAAACAACCAATCAATGCATCAAACAATCCAAAAGCATCAATACAAACTTTTCAATGCAATAAAATGAAATCTAATATTTCATTCTACTAACAAATGCAATGCCATAAAGATGAAAATCTTTTTCTTTTCACTAAAGATGCAATCAATGCAAACTAGTGCAAAAGAGCAAAAGAAAATGCAAACAATTCACTAATCATGAAAATATCTTTCACTTTCTGATTTGAATGCAAGAAATGTTTCGAAAATACTTCAATGATATACACTTTCACTTTCTGAAACACAAGAATAACAACAAGCACTTCCTTTCGATTCAATCAAAAACAAACAATTTTGTAATCTATTACTCACCAATAGAACTAAAGTGACTTTCAAAGCATCTACTCAGTTCAAAACTAATGAAAATAACTTTATACCAAAGAACCAAAAGTGACTTGCAAAAGATGTCTAGACGCAAAAGAACTCTTTGAACAAAGGTAATTGATCTTTGAAGAGCAGACCAATGAGTGAATGAAGGGTGACCTAGAAACCCTAAGAACCCTAGAAAGCAAATCAAGCTCCAAACACACTTAAACCAAATCAAGAGGCAATTGTAGTCAAACAAACATGTCAAGCAAGAAAATGACACTGTAATCACACTGACAAACCACTGCTAGAAGGCAAAAACTGAAATCAAGAAGAAAAACCCTAATTTTCTTAAACTTATGGGATCATCGCACTTGTCATAGGCAAAATAGCAATAATCACGACTATAATTAATAAATTTGTGATGTCATCACGACTTTCAAAGAGAAAACCACGATGGTCGAGAGAGATGAGATAAAACCAAAAAATCTTCAAGATCAGCAAAAATAAAGAACCTTCAAGCAATCACCAGTAAGTGAAAAAAGTTACAAACAAACAAACAAACTTGAAAACGAACAGTTTGTCAAACTCAACACAAAAGTAGGATGAAGGATTGAATGGAAAGGATCATAGCCTCCCCAGCGGAGTTGCCATTTTGTTTTCTAGGTAAATTCTCTTTGCGGACATAGATGATCCCTCTAGCCCAATCAGTGAGTCTAGCAACCTAATTGACAATCTACCATACACTTTCCTAGGTTACAATTGAAAAGAGAGACGAAGAAGATGGCCTACCTCATTCTGATGCTATCAAGTCATCCTTTGTTGAATATCTCGAATCACTTGCATCACGGGCTCGTTCCTACTGCTCACAATGTTTATGCACCTACACAAGAGATCAAGACACAACAAGGCATGCAAATACAAACAGAATATTCAAAGGCAACCTACTTAACTGATCAAGGAATGTTAAGATAGATGATACATGAGCATACACATCAATGGAAAATGAACCAGCAGTTGTATATTAATAGAAAATAAGGGGAAGCATACAACCAAGCCTTGATTTTGATAGGCTCTCCTTGAAATGAATATCCAAGTCCAAGCTAAGCTCTCTAAACACTCCTTCTCCAAGCCAAATGAGTAGCATATATGCACAATCTTAGCATAAGGGTGCAAATAGACATAGACAAACCATTTGGGAATGGGAGAGGATGAATATATAGGATGGGAAAGGGAGTTAGGATCTCTCCAAAGATATGAGTAGACCCATATCTCAAGGAGGTAGCTCATAGGGATAAGACCAAGACACCAAGTTGGGAGAATTCGACCTCATCTATGCCGGACAACCTCCAACTCGCCACTCTAGAAGCTTCTAGACCACGAAGCTTCTCATCCTCTTTGGGAAAATTGCCTTTTTGGGATCATCGCGGGTCAAGTATAGTGTAACAGGTGATCATTGTTGTTTTTAGTCTCATAAGGGCGATGATTGTCAAATTAGGGTTTTAGAGCTATTTTCTTCAGGGGAAGCTCAAAGCATTTTCCAATCAAAGTCTTAGGAAGGATCTGAACTGCATATATGAATGAGTACATTGAATGATTTTCATGTTTCGGGCACTTTGGGGTATGTCATGGGGAACTGCAAGAAGTGTGACAAAATATTGTGTAACATTTATGCAGAATTAGAATCACATAAAGCATAGACACTAGATTAGAATTAGAAAATTGAACTTGCAATGCAAATATTTTCCTTTCCTACAAGTTTTTGTATGAATATGATGTTGAATTCTTTTTATATTTTTAGGTAATTTACTTGAATCACAACACAAGTACTTGTCAATGAAATTTTCAATTTCAATATTTGTACTTGTTCCATAAATAGGAGCATTTTTTATCCATAACAATCCATGTTCATGTTGGCTTCCCTGATGTTGGAATTTTGTTACAAATAAATAGTCAATGACATCACCAAAGTACTTGGATTCATGTCAACTTAACTGGCGTAGAGCATTCATTCTACTTCTATAATATCACACACAAGTAACATGGTCATTTCTAATCAAGGTATCAATATCATCTTCCTCTACTTAGTTTTCAATTGACAATTTTCTCTCTCGATTTATTTGTTGCAAAAACTTTACTAAAGACTCCCATAGATATTCAACACTACTAAACAAAACAAAGAAAGTTGGTGGACCCAATTGTCATATCATTGCATATAAGTTCTTGTGTAAATGAAAAAAACAGTCTGGCAATGTTTGACATCAGAATGTGTCTCAAATTTGATTTTGTTCTAACATCTTTACTTAGCTTTTCTCCTTTTAATTATCCTTTTCTTATTTGAATCCAAATACAACTAAATAGTTGAATAAGGATAATTCACATCATTTTTTAAAACAAATTCGTTATATGGGCAAAATCATGATCTTGAAGCAAAACTTCCCATCAAGCAATATCGTGCTATGTAATTTTTTTTGTAACATTTTCTGGTCACTTTTTCATGTAGAACAATGTCGGAAATCTCATCTCTTCCAAATATCTATATCTGAATATGCCCAAAGGCCTATAGCCTTCACAAAGAGCAATGTTTATTTGATTATTACGAAAATTATAAATATTATACAAATAGCTAAATCCATGTAACAATGTTTTTGTGACTCGCTCTTCATCATAGTCATCACTATCACCATTGTCTTTTGTATATGTCGCATATGCATATGAATCATTGTTCTGATCAAAGACTTGTTTCCAATCTTCATTTATTCTGACATTCTCTAGTTTATAAAGTTGAATTTTACATAATCGTTTTAATGCCTTCATGACTTTACGAACACATATTCACCCAAAAGATAATATGATTTTAAACACTAAACGTCTTTTAATTACCACAGTCATTATACTAGCTTCATTTATGTCACGAGAAAGTGCAATTTGGATTCGAGATGTGTTGGCAGGTAAATTGATTAGTCCAACACTCAATGCTAATTGTGGTTTTCTAAAACATTGTCCAAGTTCCCGTATTTGCAAAAAATGGTAATCTTAGTGATATTAGTCTTTCTTCCAATTCATAGAATTCTTTCACTATGGATATTTGTTTATTCCACCTAATCCGCTCTAGAACTGCAAATTTGATAGTTTTGTCATTGTCTAATGCTTTATTTTTCATTTTTTGCATACACAATTTTTTTTGGACAGTTTGGTTAATTGTTTTTCTATGACATCTTTTTTAAACCAAGTTTGATTACATATTACACAATCATAAACAAGATCATCTTGTAATTTTTTAAAATATTATTGTCCGACCACTATTATGAATGTATAATCGAACATCTACAATGGATCCTTATGTTTATTTGAAATCGGTCTTGATTTTGGCCGCTTCAATGGTTTTCTAATTAGACTTGTTTCAACAACATAATTATCTATTATATGTTTTTTGAGTTGATGTAATGGCAAACGCAATATCTTGTTTCCATTGATAAGCTTTGTATTAAGTTGCATGGTACATTCATCTATGTTCATGTTTTTAAAAATATTTGCATTATGCCCATTATGCTTTTCATAGGGTTCCTATACATATTTATTTTCCTTAGCTGCTTCAATATCACGTAAAATGTTTTTTTATCTTTATATTTCTTTCAAAGCTTCAAAATGAAAATTATTAATATTCATATGCACATTTAATTTCTTTGATGGTTTTCTAAATAGACTTGTTTCAACAACGTCCTTTTTTCTTATATGTTTTTTGAGATGATGCAATGATAACCGCAATCCCTTGTTTGCATTGATAAGTTTTGTATGAATTTCAACGATATCTTCATCTATGTTCATGTTTTTAAATTCATTCGCATTATCCCCAATATGTTTTTCATAGGATTCTTCTATATATTTCTCTTCATTAACTGCTTCAGTATCACGTAAAATGTTTTTCTCTTGTACTATTTCTTTTAGAGGTTCATAATGCAAATGATTTATATTCATTCGAAATTGGATCACATGAAATATCATTTTGTCTTCCTTGAATGAGAAAAAATCAATTACAACAATCAACATATTAGCATACCATATGCATATAGCCATATTCAAGATATAACATATCCAATCATAAACAAAAAGGCCACCATCTATATTCCTTTTTTCATATGGCACTGCCAATCGTATAATGTATCCTTGCCAATCTACTATTCTAGGGAATTGCATAATTGCATTTTCATTCATGTATTTTTCCATGTAGTTTAATACAAACGAATGATTATGCATGATTGCATTGCAAAAATTTTGTGCCATTATGCCTCACAAACAGGAGACATCATATTCATTCTACATAAATTGACATATTATTTCAAAACAACTTTCACCGTAAGTACTCTTGAACCCAGACAATCTATCAAACTTATGCCTCCTCGTGATTTCCTTTATTTGCATCCATTTATGTTATGTTTCTTTGTACTTTGTTATATTCATCATATGTTCATGATATGTTATTATTAAACAATTTTTCATTCACAAAAGTGGTTTAAAATGTCTAGCAATTTGATTTTCATCATGGAACAATATGTCATAACTTTCTTCACATAAATTTGAATTAAAATGAAAATAGCTTTTCATTCTTGTCTTTGACCAAAGTATCATCAGAATTTTTAGCCAATTCGATAACCAATGTATACAAAATATGTACCCCCATATTCATCGTTCTATCACAATCATAGGAGTTGAAGTTGATTTTTTCATCCTTTCCAAATAAAAAATTGAGCTATTTATACCATGCATATCTATCAATGCATCTATGTTCAATTCATGTTGATAAGATAATACTGCTTCAGCGTTCTATCTATCTAAACAATTTATAAAATGTTCTATCATTCCTTATTGTAATTATAATGATGTGTATCTAAATGCAATAGAATTTGCATAGAATAAAATATACAATCCCCTACAACATATGCAAAAAAAAATTAAATGAAATAAATTATGTTGGCTTAAAATTGCATATGTCTTCTCTCTTTTTATGGCAAACAAATCCTTCTCCATTGATGCCTCAGTAAACATGCTTCAAACATGTTCTAAATTCACTATGGGTTGTCGCTCCATGATAAGCACAACATAAAGAACATTCAGGGAACTGAACAACATGATATAGCTATACACGATAAATCCATAAGATAACAAAGAATATACACATTAATAGCATAAGCATATATCTACATCGGTGATGCAAATCTAGTTGAAAAACAGTGGTAAAACTCTTCTGTAACAACCAAATTTGGAAGTTAATTGTAACAAACTAAGTCACGGATTTGGTCAAACCCACTTAATCCTACCTATATGATCTGTTTTTGTATGATTAGTTTTTTTGTGCTAATAACAATTACAGATTTCTAAACTTATGCTTGCTTATTACTTCTTGTGTTGAGGTTTCATTAACTGTTTGTGTATGCAATCAAGTAAATTTCCTCAAGTTTAAAGTGACATTCATGAGAAAAATAGCTTCAAAGACAAATACTGAATAGCAGACATTCAAAGTACATCAAACCATCAAAGGGACACTTTAACATAGTGTTTTGATGGAGTCCACCCCTCCTGGGCTACATCTCCTTGGTCCAACTTCCATCACTTGGGCCTCTGTATTAGCTCAATGTGGAAAAATGTTGTTTTACAAAGCTCTATGGCTCCCGATACCTACACCAATGTGTTCAGAATGTCCAAATTATCCAAGAACACCTCTTTCTGAGCTCCATTTGGTCGAAAATTGACTTCTCTATAGCTCAATCAGTCTTTTCCTAGAAAAGCTCCGCTAAATCTGGAATGACTCCAGTTAGTGCGCTAAATTTGGAGGCAAGCCTGAATTTGGGGGCACCACCAAATCCTCCGTCGTTTTAAACACAGAGTTAAATTGCGCTTAAGTGCTTTAAACTCGAATTAATTAATTGAAATCCACGATTAGTGTTAACCATAACTGTTATATTTAGCGGTTTTAATGGGTTGTTCACATGCGATATTAATATCACATTAACCGTTGGAGTGGAGCCGTTGGAGTTAACTGACCATTTGAGGTTGTGGTGATATCATTCACATGCGGAGACTTAAACCGTCTCGGAGTTGGTTTGGTTAACTGACCACCGGGTTATATAACTGCTTGCGGTTTTGTAACATCACATTCACATGGGAGAGGGATGGCCTGTGGGTAGGCCCTCCCCTAACTTCCCAACTCCATACTACATAACTTCAAATATAAACCACAAACTCATTGGTTAAGAAACATGGTGTAGAGGAGTTGGTAATTTCAAAGGGACGATAGGCCGGAGGTCGCGGGTTCGACCCGACCTCCAACCAAATTTTTTCTACAATGTATATACCTCCAACCCAACCTTTGGGAGCTGCCACATGGTGGCCTTCGGGCTTGCCACGTGGCATTCTTTCATTGGTCCAGAATAAACCAATAAAAATGCACAACCACACCATTTTACAACCCAACCAAACGATGCCACTTGTCCATCCCTAATTTGTTGTTGACCAACATCGACCATGCCTAGTCACCTACCACGTCAGCAGTAAGGACTGCTGACTGTGCAATGACTAGCCATTTTTTTTTGCAAATTTCACTTATTTAGCAAAGCGATCAAAACACAATAACTTTCTCATACAAACTCGGTTTTCGACGAAATGAGTTGCACTAGGATTGTTTTTCCAAGATGGGTGCAATCGTTTGGGTTTCGATCCATTCTAAGAACTTTTATTTTTAAGCTAAATACTGAGCACCTAATCATTCCTCCCCCCTAGAAGCCTTTTTGACCCCAAAAAATACTATCAATTGTTCAACAAGTGAGGGTACAGCTCCCTCACCTTCTCAGTCTGCAACCATTTGGCTTGAGAAGGCTTTTGTCCCTTGAGTCCCACTCTAAGGTATTCAACATCCCCTCCCTTCGAAGTCCTGGTTCTTTTGTCAAGTATGAGATCCTCCTGAATTTCATCAAGATATTCTGGCGAAAAATCATCTATTGATGGCAGCTGAACATGCTCTCCTTGATCATCAATTGAAGGAGGCTCAAACAATCTCAAATTCTCAACATTAACAACAGAGTATATTTGCATATAAGGAGGCAAATCAAGCTTAAATGCATTGTTACCAATCTTTTCCATAATTTTAAAAGGACCATAACGGATTGGCTTAAGCTTTTTACCTTCCCCTTGAAGTATCTTTTTGTTAATATATAACCAAACTTCGTCACCAACTTGAAATTTGTGATCAACCCGGTGTTTTTCATGCCTTGCCTTGTAGCTGCTTTGACTTTTCTCATGTTGTTCTTGCATTGTATGATGTATCAACTGAATTTTCTCTATGAACTTCCTTGCCTTATCGATGTCACTATGACCATCGATGGCAACATCTTTCTCAAAGATCAAGTCCAATGGTGATCTTGGCAAGTACCCATAACATGTCTCAAATGGTGATGTGTTTGTGGAAGAATGTTGTGCCCTGTTGTATGCATGTTGTATATAATGCAACTGTTCATCCCACAACTTGGGATGTTTGCTGCAATATCCTCTAAGAAGATGAATAATTGTTTGATTGACCACCTTGGTTTGTCCATATGTTTGTGGATGAAAGGTTGTGCTCTTCTTCAACTTTGTGTCCATCATGCTCCACAAATTTGACCAAAAATTCCCAACAAATCGAGAATCTCAATCACTTACAATAGAAGTAGGAAAACCAAAATGAACCCAAATGTTTTGGAAGAAAATATGAGTTGTTTGTTCAGCTACAATTTTCTTTTTACATTGTGTTAGTGTGCACATTTTGTTGAACCTGTCTACAACTACATACAAGTAATCATGACCTTTCCTTGACAATGAAAGACCTCCTACAAAATCCATTTAGATACTCTCCCATGGATATGAAGGTACCGGAAGTGGAGTGTATAAACCAAGTTTCCTATTGCTAGGCTTCTTGTAGCACATAAAGAACATCCTCTTATGAAATGAGAAACATTATCCAACATGTGTGGCTAATAACAATACCTTTGAAGATTCGCTACTGTCTTGCCTACACCAAAGTGTCCAGCAATCAATGAAGTGTGTGCCTCCCTTATGATATTGTTTCTTTATCCCTGTGGAATACACAAGTTTCCCAAGTGATACAACAAACTATTATGTACATGATAATCCAACTCTTCAATTTGGTTTACTTGACTCAAGCTTGCATATACTTCTTGAAATTCACTATCATTTTCATATTGTTCTATGTAACTTTCATGCAAAATAGAATTATGCTTGAGTATAACAAATGAATTTACAATAGGCCTTGAAAGCATATCAGCTACCTTATTGTAGATTCCCTTTTTATACCTGATAACCAAATGAAATTGTTGTAGAAAACCCATCCATCTGAAATGTCGTGACTATTGCAACTTTGACTGTGACTATAAGTATTGCAATGGTTGATAGTCGGTATGGATGATGGTCTCCTTCCCCAATGCATAAAGTTCTTTGTCATATGTGGGATAATTAGTTACAGCTCCATTAAATATTTCATAATGAAATGAAATGGGTTTACCATGCTGCAATAGAACTGCTCCCATGGCATAATAGCTTGCATCCATTTGAATCTAGAATGGCTTTCTAAGATCCAGAAGATCCATTATCAGTGCTAAACTTATATTTTCCTTCAAAGCATCGAATTATTTATGTTGTACATCTCCCCAATGGAATACTTTTTTGACACTTGTCAATGCATGTAATGGAGTTGCAATGGAAGAAAAACTAGCAATAAACTTTCTCCAATATTGTGTTGCCCCTAAAAATATTCTTACCTCTGTAACTGTCTTGGGATTGGGCCAATTCAGAATGACCTCAACCTTAGAGGGGTTGATCTTCAACTCACCTCCTCCAACAATGTGTCCAAAATACACTAAAGAAGTCTTGCCAAATTCACACTTCGACATCTTTAAAAACAACTGTTCTTTTCTCAAGACATCTAGTACTTTATTTACATGCATGACATGTTCATCTCTGGATTTGTTGAATATGAGAATATCATATAAGTAGACAATCACAAAATCATCTAGAAATTGTCTCAATACATCATTCATTACCCTCATGAAAGTAGCTGGAGCATTTGTAAGACCGAAAGGCATAACAAGCCACTCAAACAATCCTTGTTTAGTTTTAAATGCAGTTTTCCAAATGTCTTCTTCAGCTATCCTAACTTGATGATAACCACTTCGTAAGTCTAACTTAGTGAAATACTTTGCATACCTCAACTGATCAAGAAAATCATCAATTCTTGGGAGTGGATAACAATTCTTTACCGTGATTTTGTTCAGTGCATGGAAATCCACACACATGCACCAAGTTCCATCCTTCTTTGGCATCAAAACAATGGGTGAACCACATGGTGAAGTAGATGGGCATATGATACCTTTGTTAGCAATTATTGAATTTTCTTTTTGATTTCCAAGCTCTCCATAATAGACATGCGATACATGCCAATATTCGGAAGTGGAACGTCATGTTGCAATTGAATCTCATGTTGAATTCCCCTCTTGGGAGGTAGCCCCTTTGGTTCCTGAAACATATTCCCATGCTTGCTTACCACATCAAACAAATTAGATTTCAGTTTATCATCACAATCTTCAAAAGATTCATAATCAATATCATTCTTTTTCTTGATCATGAGAAGCAAAAAAAAATTACTTGCATTTACTAGTCTCTTCATCTGCCCTGCATTAACCAAAGAAATGTTCAGCTTTTTGCGATGGGCTCTCACTATGTACTCCACCCCATTCTTGAGCAATATGTATTTGTTTTCATGGAGATAAAATATTGCTTTCCTATCATACAAATAAGGACTACCCAAAATGATTCCTGAGATGTCAAGTGGAACTACAACTAACTCAACTTAATCAATGAACATTTCAGTAATGGCAAACTTGAATAAACATTTCCTTGTAACCTATAAGTTTGCATTGTTAAATAACCAACCCAATGGATATGGCTTATGATGAGGTAGAGTTTCAAGGTTTAGTTTTTTAACCAAGTCTTCTGAAATCAAGTTTGATTGTGACCCATTATCAAATAATGCATCAATCTTTGTATGATTTGAAATCACTCTTATATGAAACAACTCTATTCTTGACTCTTCATTTGGAGTGTTGTTTTGACTATGTGATGAACTAGTGCTTGCAACAGTTTCTTTTCCTTTTGTAACCATGGCTGAAATCTTGGTCTCATCACCAGAATCTGAACCAAGGTCATGTTGTGTGGTAGTAGTCGTCTTTTGTTTTCCCTTATTATTTTGTTTATTAGGCCTTAATTCGGGATGCAATTTCCAGCAGTTGGCTTCATCATGCCCCTATTTGGAACAGTGTTTGCATGTGATTTTCTCCCCTTCTTTCTTCACACTTGCATTCTTCTTTCCCTTCCATTTTCCACCCTTCTCTTTCTCCTTACCCTTGAATGGATTCCTCTTACTACCCTCTTCCTGAATGTTCTTTCCTCTAGATTCAAGGTGTGTGGCTTGCACACATACCTCATCTAAATTATTTGGATTGAACATAAGAATAGTATGTTTCAGATAGGAATGTAAACCCCCAATATATTTCAGCAATGTATCTTGGGAATTCAAATTCACTCCTAATAACAAAGCCCTTTTCCTAAACTCTTGTGTATAATCTTGGATTGTTTAGCCTTTAAGCTGCCTAAAATTCTGCCAACTCATAATGGCTTTTTGCATATAGGCTAAAGGATAAAACCGTCTTTTAATTGCAGAAACAAATTCAACCCAAGTGATGGATATCTTACCATGGATTCTCATTTCCTCTTGAGTCTTTGCTTCCCACCAAACTAATGAAGCTCCTTCTAGCCTTAGTGAAGACAAATGGATCGTTATTTCATATTCTTGAAGGTTCTGAATTCTGCAGTACACCTCCAACTGTCGAATACAATTGTCCAACTTTTCTGCATTCACCTCTCCATTGTACATGGGAAGTTCGAATTTTATGTCCATTTTAAGTAATGGAGTCTTTCCTTTTGGGGTTTTTGAATGAGTGTGGGAAATTTCAGTGGTGGTAGTGGAAGATGATGTTGTGTGAGATGATGGAGATGATGAGGATGGTGGAGATGGAGGTGGATTTCCACCATTCCATTTGGAATCCTTCTTCTCATCTTTTTTGTCCTCTGAGCTTCCTTCTCCATGTGGAGGTTTAGAACTCTCTCCAACCATGCTAGTGTTCCTCTCTTCATAGAGGACTTTAACCATCTCAGTCAAAGTATAGAAAGATTTATTGAATTCTTCCTCTTCTGAAGAGGGACCTTTAGGCTCTCTTTCTCCAGACATAATGGCTATGGATTCAGGCTCAAAAATTGGTACTGCTTATACCTCTTCAATCTCAGTTGAAGGAAAAACTTGAGGAGTTTCAAGTGCAGCTGGAATTGGAACTTTGGGTGGTGGAGATTGTGGCCTTGTGGCTCTCTTTCTTCAAGGAATTACCTCAAGAGTTGCAACCAATAGCTTCCCTTCTCCTTTCTGCAACTTTAACCTTGTAAGCATCACAATTTTGCAACCATTAAAACCCTAATTGTACAAACTCAAGCAATCAAGAAATTCAACCTTTTCTCTGATACCAAATTGATCTATTTTTTTATGATTAGTTTTTTTCTGCTAATAACAATTATAGATCTATAAACATATGCTTGCTTAGTACTTCTTGTGTTAAGGTTTCATTAGCTAAATGTGTATGCAATCAGGTAAATTTCCTTATGTTTAAAGTGACATTCATGAGAAAATAGCTTCAAAAACAAATACTGAACAACATACATTCAAGGTATAGCAAACCATCAAAGAGACACTTTAACGCAGTGTTTTGATGAAGGATTTCACACCTTCCAAGATACATCTCCTTGGTCCAGCTTCCATGGCTTCGGTCCCTGTATTATCTCAATGTGGAAAAATATTGTTTTACAGAGCTCTATGGCTCCTGATACCTGCACCAATGTGTTTAGAATGTCCATGTCACGCGGAAAGAGTCGTTAGTGCGGACACAACCGACCTTCCTAGAATGCCTAAGACTCTCTAATGACAAACAAGACAAATAAGAGCAATCCTTCCCTAAATATGCTTTTACAATATGAGAAATCAAGTGTTTAGATCCTTACCTGTAATCCAACGCTGTTGTAGTAGTCCAGCTTCATTGATCCGGATGAGCTCCTCCTTCCCTTCGAAACCTGCATTCACCAACAATCAAACGATTAAATAGCACCTGAATATCACATAAAATAAAACATATTTAACATGTAGACGAAGGAGTACATGAAACAACTCATTAATAACAAATTGTTGAGAAGAATGGACTAATTTGTATTAAAAGGTAACAAAAGGAACCATTACAACCTGAGCCTTGGTGTTGTGCAAGCTCCTCCCAGGGTCCACAAGAGTTCTCCCTTACTCTGATCAGCTCACCCACCTCCCAATGGAAACAAGTAAAGATGGTAATCTCTCCTCACAAGCTTCTACAAGGAAGTCCTAATTCCAGCAGCATCTACCCTTAGGAATGTTCAGCTTTCAACCTCCCCTCCCTTTGGCCCAATGCCTGTATTTATAGTGCTCTAGAGGAAGTTATTCAGGTCCACCATCAATGGGATAAGTCCCTCTTTGGATGGGATAGCTCCCCTATTGATGGGATAAGTTCCTCTTTGGTAGGGGTACATGAACCATCTGGAGGCGCTTCATACACGTCAAACATGCTTCTAGAAGACTCTAGAAATGACCACAAGTAAATTTTTTGGAGTGAAACTTGCGCCTTTTGACCTTTACAGGAGTACGCACCCATCCCTTTACATACAGAGCGTACAAGTACGCAGGTATTGTGAACTTGGGTTTCGTACCCGCAGGTAAGGCTAAGAGAAATTGCGTACCAGAGATAATTGACTTTAAATGACTTTTCTCTCTTTCTTGAAGTTTGACATGGAGAGCAGAGGCATGAGACTTGCCAAGGAGGATAGTATGACAGTGGATGGAGCCATACTAACTGCAAATAGTCATGGTGACATTTTTTAGTGTAACAGATTGCCCCCTAAAGTGCGAAGCCTGTAGTAGATTGGGGTTTTTATGATCTAGGAAGGTTGAAGTACTTTATCATTTCAAGGAGTATCTTGTGGAGGACCCGGTCAGAACCTGCAAATATTCAACACAAAATGCATATATAAGATGATATCATCGCTGAGGTAGGCATTCCCATACTCAGATTGAAAACTTTAACTAATGATCTAACTATTGCTCTGGTACAAGAATGATTTTGCAGTACATCACAATCATAGACTTTTGTAGACACAGTATGGATGCATCCATCTGTTTATGATTAGTCTACTGTATAATGAATACAAAATTCCTCGCAGCCTGGATGGTGGAAACTAGATCCAGGGTCTTCATTTCTACTTCCTGAATTGGTGCGATTCTATCCATGCGAATAAATGAGTTGATGTCGAGCATGGTAGAAACCACTTGATTACCAGTCAATGATGTAAACTGTTAACAAGTGTGAGAGAGACCACCAGTGATGTCAATGGTTCTCAAAGTACCCAATACAATCCATGAAATGTGAATGAATGAGTTGATGTCGAACACATCACGGAATCCTTCGATCGAAAGTCAATGATGTAAACTGTCGTCAAAGGCGAGAAACCTACCATTGATGCATGCAGACTTCAAGGTATTGACGATTTCTAAGTCATGTTTCTAGATAATGTGCTGATGTCGATAGAAAGCGACTCGTTGCAGGCAAGCCCACAACACGAAATCATTTTTCAAGTTGAAGAGATGTTGCTGTAAGGACTGACTCAGGGATGGTCAAATGGATGACAAGTATTTTGCATATGAATGGTTTATTTGTAGAGACCTCTTGAACACATAACGACACGACAGATGGCTTGGTGACGATTGACCCAAAGTTAATACCCGGAAACGGTTGAAGACTTTCAAAGTGGTTTGATCAACTTTTAAGGCAAAGGATTTCCCAACCCAGGTGAATGAAAAGTGTCGTGTTCAAGAGCGGTGATAAGGTTCTTCTGTAACAAAGGATGACAAATTGGTTCATTCTTCTCTCTTTTCCCCCACCATTTCTGGCAAGTACCTCTTTATTTTTTACAAGCTTGAGGAGGATAACATATGCTTGATTATAAGCTCATCCTTCGGATGAGTCCAACTTAGTTTAGATTCGGACCCTAAGAAGGAGTGGTTCGTTCCTGTTTGTAATCGAACAGGTCCTTTACTGTGAAATTTTAATGAGTCCAGTATGGGAGAAACTCGACGTTTTTCATTTTTAGAGAGTCTGAAAAAACTAAAGAAGACTCCACGGTGAACTTTTTCGTAAATTTGTGTCTCCCAAGCCCGAAAAAGTATAAAATAATACCTGAGAGAACCGCTTGATCTCGCGACTAAGGAGTACTTTCATGATTAGTGTCTCTGACCTGAAAAGTAAAAAGCGATCAAGGACATGTCGTTTTATTTCCGTATCGAGTTTGAAACGACAAAAACCCGGCAATCTTTTCCTGTTTTTACGGTCAGAAAAGAGCTATAAGGGGACCGTCTTTTAGTTCCGTTTTAACTAGTGTAAATGAAACGCTCGGCAATCTTTTCATGTTTTAGGAGTCAGAAAAGGGCTTAAAAGATGACTCTGATGTTTTGGTTCGTGAAAAATGATGATTTTGCTCTAAAGTCCTTTTGTTCTGCACAAAAACGACACATTACTCATACCTGTTTAAGATGGGTAAAAATACATTGAAAAATGTCCTTTCATGGTGAAAAATAAACAAACTTAGCATTCATTCATCCAAAAAACCTATAAAAAGACTTTTTACCATGTCATTTTTACCATTTTACTGCTGAGGTTGAGAAAAGGGCTTTTGACAAGAAAACTTCCCGTGGACTTTGCGGAGAATCCGACCGTCAGAATCGAGCGCCGTCTCTTTCAAGTATTTCACAACATCCTCCTCTTCAATTTCATCCGTTTAGAATTTCATTTCAAGTTTTAGTTTGATTTTTTGGAGGGTTTAGGGTTTTAAAATGCGCTTCTCGGGGGACGCAGGTGCCCCATGGGCGACCTGCGTACCCCGACTTTTTTGTATATGGCAAAAAGGTCGGGGTACGCAGCCCGCCTTCAGACCAGCTGCGTACCACCGCTCTGTGTTCTGAACGCGGGGTGCATACCCCGTGAAACACGATTTTTTAAACCCCAAACTCCAATTTTAACCAACCAAATTTTATTTAATGAATTCTAACTATTGTTTTTTGGTGTGTAGGTCACTCACCATGCTGGATTGGCGTGAAAGAGAGCACGAAGACGTTGATTTGGCCGCAATAGGTCATCAACCTTCTATTGATGCGTTAAAGGCATGCGGACTCTATAAGTACTGGGCCATACCTGGCATGAGGGCCCAGGTGCCATTCTTAGAGTGGCTGGTTGAAAGGTGGAATATTCAGGATCAATGTTTTTACATCGGAGAAAACCAGCTCGAGATAGAGTCCTCCGACATATATTTTCTCACTGGCTTGCCTAACAGGGGCGAGCAACTCTCTCTATTCGGGACTAGGCCGGGTGGCCAATCCCTTGCTAGTCTCCGGCTAGAGTGGTGCAACAATCAAAACCAGGAGAAGGGGATAGAAATCAAATATATATCCCGACCTGAACTCATGGTAATTGCCTTTACAGTTACCAGACATTGCGGCGCTGCCGCTTTGCACATAGCCACTGGTTCCCAAATGCGGATGGCTATAGATTGCTTCCAAGGCACCATTTTCAACTGGTGCGATGCTGTGTTGGCCAATATGAAGGGCCAACTAACCAGGGCAAAGAGAGGACAACTGAAGACCTTTGGATACGGGCCTTTAGTTGTGAGCTTTGCCCTAGAGAGAGTTCCAATGCTGATCCCCCAGCATCTTACAGTTCCAGTTGGGGCTCCTCGGGAGCCTAAGTTGATGAGATGGGTCGCGGTAATGGCCCGGCATCCTGACGAGGGAGCAGCAGTTGTTCGATTTCCTGATGGTTACTTTCACTGGCTGGAGGGCCAGGTCTTTGCGATTCAGGATTTTCCATATGCCGGAATGGATTTTCGCAATGATCCGGACATGGTTCTTCCACAGGGAGAACAATGGGACGATAGAGGTACTTCATTCTTCACAAGTTTTTAAATTATGTATTTTTTTTGTTTTTTTATATATCGTCTCAAAACTGATAGCACAAATTTTCAAAATGCAGATGTAGGTCCACGGCGTCCGGCCAACCTCCGGGCTTTTGAGAGGAGAGTACCAGCTGTACCAGCACCAGCCCCACAGGATGCGGCCGCAGAGACCTTAGCCGAGCTGGAACAGGATCTAGAGCGTCTGACGGCGGATATACCAGAGACCACTATAGATGACATTCCTATCCGACTTCATCGCTACGTGGTCGCAGTCCCAGGACCTTTCAGGAGGTTCCTGTGTAGGGTAGCGCGGGCAGTGGTCTCGTATAGAGAGCACCACCAGTGATTGGCTAGTCACTTTTGTAGACACATATGACATTTTTGGTTTTTTGTACTTATCATTTTTGCCGATCATAAGGTGTTTTTCAACCTATGATCGAAGACGATGTATATTTTTGACACACTCCTATCTATATATATCATTATTACCGGCTTATTTTGTTAAACATGTGTGATGAAATGTTTATAAATTTACATTTATGATTATTACAAATGTCTATTTAACATTCGAGACGCCATTGCATCTGCTAATGTATTTAAAGACCTTGGAATATGCTGATATTCAATGTAATCAAATTCACGTTCCAAGAGACGCACCCTCAAAAATAATCTTAATAACACTAGATTTCTAATGGCATAGACTCTATTAAGCTGCAATACAATGAGTTCAGAATCTAACCTCACTATCAAACTCCGAATCCCAAATGAAATAGATTCAGATAATAATTCAATCACTGCACTGTATTCTGCAATGTTGTTTGTTGTTTGACCAAGGCTCACCCCATGCATAGAAACTAACTCGTCAGAGGGCGAATAGATAACCCAAGCTGCAGAAGAGATATTCCGTGTACTATGACAAGCACCATCAGCAAATCCAATGTATGTTTGGAGAGGCGTCGACATCTGCAATATCAAGAGTAAAACCAAGATAAGCCAGAATAACGACAAAAGCACACTCTCTAAACTAAGCACACAGCCTAAACTAAGCAAACATACCAGCTAAAAAGAAAATTAACCTAACTAGAACTAACTAAATCTCCATACCCACCATTTAAGCATAATACCTCTTTAGGTAAAGTCCATTTCTGGGCTTACCCAAAGAGTCCCCATCAAAATCTACCAGCTCATAGGCCCCTTTTGCCAGCTTTCGCTTGACAATGTAGGGCCCATGCCACATGGGAACGAATTTTCCAGCACCTAATTTATCATTAGCTTGATCATATAATAGCACTAGGTCTCCTTCCGAAAAATTACGAGGGGTCACGTTACGGTCATACTGAGCTTTCATCCTTTTTGCGTGAGTCTCGATTGCCAAAGCAGCATCACGTCGAGTCTCATCTAATTTAGCTAAGTATAACAGACGCTTCTCCTCTTCAGAAGTAGCTGGGAGTAATTCGATAGCCATTTGAAGTGATGGGATTTCGCATTCAATGGGCAACACTGCTTCCAAACCATAAACTAGTTGGAAAGGAGTGAACCCTGTTGATGTTTTTACTGAGGTTCGATACGCCCAAAGTGCTGAAAATAACATGTTGTGCCAATTCGACCGATGAATACCAATGATTCGTCGGATCATGATAACTAGAACTTTGTTGATAGATTCAACCAAACCGTTTGCTTGGGGATAATAAGGAGTAGAACTATCATGGCGTAAACCAAGCTGGATTGTAAGTTCTGTCATCATAATGTTTCGAAAATGGCGCCCATGGTCAGTGATTATCGCTTGTGGGACACCAAACCTAGCAATAATATGATTGAATACGAAAATCGTTGCTGTTTTGCCCCTTGCCTCGAATGTAGGCATCGCCTCGGCCCATTTAGTAAAATAATCAACCGCAAGGATGATATACGCATGCCCCCCGGCCGAGTGAGGGTTACAAGTAATAAAATCGATACCCCACTTCGCAAAAGGACCAACGGCAATTATAGGGTGGAGAGGAGCAGGTGGTGCGCGCATCTTGCGAGCAAACACTTGACAGTTGTGGCATTTTCGGACCGCAATGATACAATCTTTAAACATGGACGGCCAGAAATAGCCAGCACGCAACACCTTCTGAGCTGTGGCATACCCAGACATATGACCGCCACATGCTCCAGAATGACAGTCATTCAAAACCCTTTCTGCCTCTTCATGAGTTAAGCAACGACGAAAAACCAAAACCGCCCCACGATGATAAAGAGTATCTCCAATAATTCTGTATTGTTGGGACTGGAATCGAGTTTTCCGGCGTTCCGACTTTGAAGCTTTGGGCCGAAAGGATTGGGTTTGGAGATAGACGATTATATCCCCATCCCACGGATCTAAAGTGCTGATAAGAAACAGAGATTCGTCCGCAATGGGTTCCTCTGCCACAGTTTCCGTGTCAGCACGCGGGAAGTCACACATCAATTCCGCAAAAAACTAAGGATTTCTTAGACTTGGACTTCTCGAACTACAAATCGAACTCCTGCAGGATAACAATCCATTTGGAGTACTTGCCCCCTAGAAATTGTTTTGTCAAAATGTAGATCATAGGGTTGCAATCCGAAATCACTGTAGTTTTACGGAGGAGAATGTAATGACGAAAACGCTGGACAGCCTGAACAGCTGCCAAGGCCAATTTCTCCACATGCGAATATTTTAGCTCAGTGGGATTTAACGTCCTACTAAGATAATATATCACATGTTCCATTCCGAATTCATCTTCCTGAACTAAGACCATTCCAATGGTGGAGTGGGAGGCGACGAGATACAAAAAGTAATCCTGGTTGTAGTTGGGAGGATGCAGCAACGGTGCATGGGTCAACGCGTGCTTAAGTACATCAAAATATTTCTGAGCTATCTCATCCCAAGAAAATTGAGCGTTTTGCTTCAACAACCGGGTAAAACCCTTTGTAACCTCGGCGTAGTTAGGAATGAATCGACGTAAAAAAATTTCTTTCCCTTGCAAACTTTGGAGTTGGCGCAAACTCGAAGGAGGAGGCAATTTAATGATAGCTTCGACCTTCGAGGGATCGACGCAGATACCGGCTTTTGAAACGACAAATCCTAGCAATCGTCCCACTTCTATGCAGAAGACACATTTGTGTGGGTTCAACCGAATTCGATAATGCCGACACCTCATAAAAATAGCGCGTAAGTGGACAAGGTGATCAGCTCGATGTAAAGAATGAGCAGGCAAATCATCGAGATACGGTTGCACAATGTGCTTGATGTCGTGAAACGCGTAAGACATTGCCCGTTGGAAAGTGGCTCCGGCATTCTTAAGTCCGAAAGGTAATTTGCAGTAAGCAAATGTCCCCCAAGGACAAATGAAAGCCGTTTTTGGTTGATCGACAGGTAGAATATTGATTTGGTTGTAACCGGAAAAACCGTCCATAAAGGAAAATATTTCACTGCCGGCACAATCATCAATTATTTGATCGATATAGGGTGTAGGATAGTTGTCTTTTGGACAAGCACGATTTATATCCCTATAGTCGATACATATTCTTATTGTTCCTTGTTTCTTGTTAACCGGAACAATATTCGATACCCAATCCGTTAACGGGATCGGATAAATGAAACCTGCTTTCAACAGCTTCTCGACTTCTGCTTTAATCGCAGCTGCTTTCCTAGGGTGTATCTGATGCAGACGTTGCCGAACGGGTTTAGCGTCCGGGTAGGTCTTGATTTCATGAACAACAATAGAGGGATCAATTCCTGGCATTTCCTCATAGGACCAGGCAAACACGTCGTGGAATTCTTGAAATAGGACCTTGTATGTTTGAATTTCGTTATCTGTACACGAGGCACCTATATGAATGTTTTCAATAACTCCGGTTTTGACTGAAATGTCGATGGAAATAGTTTGGGAAATATTTCCCAAATTCAACTCTGAATCAGGATGTTTCATGGGATTCTGAGCGTCCTTGACATATTCAGCTGTAAAAATTGATGAAAAATCATTTTCAAAGTCATCGCCCTTAGGTAAAAACGAAGATCTATGATGAAGATCTTCCCATGGTAGATCGTCTACACTTAGGATTTCGCGAAGTTGTTCGTCAGATGACACAACTTCGGGAAACGTTATCCGTTCTGAGGTTGATGTGAAAAGTGATTCCTCACGGACCACATTCATTTGGTCGAATTGGGTTGAACTGGAGTCGGAAAAAGACTGCACGGCCTCATAAGAAATTTCATATGGACTCAAAGGCATTGCATTACCGAAGGAGTCTAGTTCAGATTCAGATGGGACAATCCAAGGATCATCGTAAATAATAGTGTCTGAAGTAATCATATGAATGGATGCGAATGAAGGGTCTGCATTGATCGAAGGAAAGGGAAAAGTTCCCAGTAAACCGGAATCTTTAACCAATCCTACACCAACATCCCTGTAAGGGATAGTCGTTTTACCGACATGCTGGATACTCTCTAAAGAGGCTGGGTCGGATGAAAAGTAAGCCAGCTGGTCTATCGTCACGATCTTACCATTATGTGGAAACTTTATAACTCTGAAGACCGATGACACGACTGCTGTCATAGCGTAAGACCAACTGCGACCCAAAAGAAGGTTGTAGTCTAGAGGGGCATCAACCACCTCCACATCCAGACTAACGGTTTTTCCTTCAACCCCTATAGGCAAATCCTGTAGAATGCCAAACGGATGGAACCCAAGGCCATCAAAGGCCTTAAGAATCGTCGGGGATTGGTTCAGTGAAGGAGAACCAAGCGATCTCCAACACTGAATCGACATAATACACGTAGAAGCTCCTTCATCAATTACAGTCCGATGAATAGGCCTGTTTTTGACTATCACTGGAATCTGGAAAGCCATTTGATGAGGGAGACGCGGTGTACTATTTTCTAGATCAAAGATTATCAGGTTCGGGTCCTGAATATCAACAGCTCCTATAGCCGACAAGAGTAATTT
Source organism: Pinus tabuliformis (assembly GCA_031772625.1). NCBI lineage: Eukaryota > Viridiplantae > Streptophyta > Pinopsida > Pinales > Pinaceae > Pinus > Pinus tabuliformis. The sequence goes on from CM062809.1 coordinate 58,559,884, forward strand.
TCGTTGTGCTGGGCATGATTGCAGCACTTCCAAAGCCGACATTGCTGAGGGTGAAACAGCTAAATCCTCAACAATGTTATAATTCTGAGCTGCTCCCGCATGTGGATTGAAAGCAGACTTCTGAAGTATACCCTTGGCGGGCGGTTTAATTATCAAGTCCGGGTTAGGTTTCTCGATCTGTAGTGGATCGGAACCGGGAGCTGAGGTTGATGGATTAGAATGAGAAGATTCTGCTTCTTTACCATCAACAGGATTCTTACTACCATAATCTTGCGATCGAGTCGCAATCCGTACATGAGACATCATCAATATGGGTTCTTCACTGGCACTCGAGGAAGAACCTATCATTTTACTCTCCTGCTTTGGAAATGGATCTTTCAAAACAGTAGGAGTTGGGGAACCTTTAACGATTTTCACAACCTCTGCCCGATGAGGGCAATCTCTTGTGAAATGATCTTCTTCACAAATTAAACAAGGATAGTGAGGTTTGCGCTTTTCGTCGTTAGATTCCGACTTCTCTTTTTTCTCCTTTGGAGCCTTGTCGGCTTTATCCTTCTTCTTGCCTTTCTTCTTACCACCGTTTTTTGATTTAGCCGTAGATGACTCTACAGCATGAATATCGGCAGTAATTTCAGGAGAAGATTCTCCTTTCGGGGAGTCCGGTAAGGTTATTATTGGAGAAGAATTCTTTGAGGATTTCATCTTACTTTTAGTATTCACCGTACCAATCATGCCATCAGCAGCATGAGACCCCAAAGGAGCAGCAGCAATTTGATTCGACTTAGGAAGATCTGGGATCTTCTCGTGCAACGTACCCGACTGAGTGTAAACTAAGTCAAGGTACTGGGCTTGAGCAATGACTTGCTCCTCAGTAACTACTCCGGCCTTGGCTACATCTTCAGTAATCTTTGGTAATAATGATTTTACAAACCATTCAGCTAAGATTTGGTCCGGGATAAAAACTTTCACTAAACGTCTTCGACGTCTCCATTCATGAATATGATCGGAAATGTAAGTGGAGGTCGACTGTTTTAATGAAGTTAATAGCTCCGTGCCGTTATCGTATCTGACCGGCAACTGAAAATGAGTTAGGAACGAGGTAGCTAACTGGCTAAAATTGTAAAAAGAGGCCCGTGGTAACTCAATGTACCACTTGGCGCGAGACCAATGAGCGTACGCTGGAAAAGACGTAAGCGGATCGAATCATCCGAGATAGAATTGGAAGCACACCAGAGGTGGTAAGTCATCACGTGATTGGACGGATCCTCTCCAGACTTACCTTCGAACTTGGGTATATCACTGGGCAACTTATTTGGCATTGGCGGCCAAAACGGAAGATATTGAATTGGATCGTTCGTTAGGCGCGTCAAGTCTGGTAAATCCAAAGTTGCGATAAATGGTAACTGCCGGTTAGGATCTCTAAAACTCTGGGTCACAAGACCAGTCCCAGGAGGAGGATATCCAGGATAACTAGGAACAGGAATCGCATTAGGGATATTATAGCCTCCTGGAAAACCAGGATTAACCGGACTGTACTGGGGTTGTTGAGGTTGTTGATAAGTGTACCCAGGATACGGTTGATACTGGTAAACCGGTTGTTGGACAGCGGGACCGAATTGGTACTGTCCCTGGTACTGTTGATGGGTAAATTGAGGTTGACTTGTTACAACAGTACTTAAACCAGGCTGCCCTACAGGCATCTGGACCGTAGTTTGAATTGTAGATCCGGACAACAGTAAAGATGTCTGAGGAGTGGTTGCAGAGACAGTAGAAACCGGAGCTGTCGATACTCCAGAAGTAAGTGCGGTAGATGTTGCGGTAGTTGCAGCAGCCGTTTGAGATGGAGTACTAGGTGCAATTGGCGGCTGAGTAACTACCGAAGTTACAGAAGTTTGAACGTTTGACTGGACAGGTTGCGGTTGCTGGGGTGAACCAGAAACTACAGGTTGTCCAGTTTGAGGTAACAACTGTATACTTGGCTGCAACACCTGTTGACCCTGTGATGGATCCCACACTATCATCCCGGGGTATTGACCCGTAATAGGTTGTGGATACTGAGATCCATAACCGGATTGAGGATAGGATTGATAACTGAAAGGCATAGTTCCCATACCTTGAACATATGACTGACCTTGAGGTGGCTGATAACTTTGACTCGAGTATTGACCTTGAGGTTGATAACCTTGGGGTAAATACTGATACTGGGGTTGACCTTGACCTTGAGGTTGATACCCTTGAGGTTGATACCCTTGGGGTTGATACCCTTTAGGTAAATATTGATACTGAGGTTGACCCTGGGGTACATATTGAGGCTGGGGTTGACCTTGAGGCATGTATTGTACCATGGGTACATACTGAACTTGAAGCTGCCCCCCAGACACAATTTGTGTACCTTGAGGTTGCCCCCCAGGCGTTAATTGAGGCTGCCCCCAGGCGGTAATTGACCACCTTGAGGTTGAGAAACGGGAACTGAACCTGACATCATGTAAATGTCCCCTACACCCAACGGTTTATTACCATTGTTTCCAGCTAATAACCCATGATCAATGGGTTGAGGAGATGCCCCCGCAAAGGTACCAGAAGGTGACTGATACCCAGTGGGAACAGAAGGACCGCTGTGTAAGAAAGATTCAGGAGATTGAGTGAACACGGACGACTGACCAGACATATTTACAGGAGTATAAATACCTCCAGGTGGAAAAGGAGTACGAGGTGGAGAAAAACCTACCCCTGAGTTGTCTAAATAATTGGTTAACGAAAGGTACCAAGTAGTACTTGTAGGAGGACTGTAAAAGATAGATTCACGCTCCCTTAGATCAATAGTAGGTTGATCTTCAAGGGTAGAAACGCCTAATTCTTCCTCTGGAGCAAGTTCTTCAATAGCTATCAAACCAGTAGGAAGATTTTCGGTGATGACTCTTTCTACCCTAGGTGAATCTGGTACACTAGAAGTTGGAGTAACAGGTTCGGATATTTCAGGTTCTTCGCCTATATCACTAGTAGATGAAAAACTACCAGCAAGCTCAGAAACTTCAACTACTTCAGGATTATAACCTGTTTCTAGACTTTGGTAATCTTGATGGACTACCAACGAAGACTCTCCTTCTTCTGGTGAACCTACTCTACTGCCGCTAGGAGGAGTTACAAGGACCTTTAAACCTTCGTAATGACTTGGGACCTCTTGAGGAGATTCACCCCGAAGTCTACGGGATCTTCTCAACAATTCGGCCACAGAAACAACCTCAGGAGACTTGCCCCGAAGTCTACGGGACTGTCTCGGTAATTTCGCCACAGTTAAAAACTTTTAACTACTGCACACGCAAACAAAGTAAAATCTCAAAGCAAACCACCTAAAGTCTCTAAAGAACCAAACAAATTTGAATCATACGCCTAAAGAATCTAGGGCGTCAAACCAAGCACAAACAGTAGCCTTCCAGACCAAAAACGCTAGTTGGAGATGAAACCCAACATCGCCGGATTGAGTACAGAAGTGGCGGGTGGAACAGTTACCCCGGCAACCTGCTTAATGAATAGACTGGCACAAGTTCCTCCACTTTAACCGTCTCGAGTGAAGTGAACCCCCCGGAAAATCCAAGTGAGTCTAGCCGACGTCTGCTCCAGGTACAGTGGGATCTTCCCTCCACCGTCACCTCAGTAGAATCCTAAAGATAATGGTCACTAAGGTTACCAACCGCAACAAATGCACCTGGGGGAACAGTCTACACTCCGACAGCACGCAAGGACAGAGTATCAAGCTCAATCCCCTTGTTGGTTCCTTGACAATAATCCAAGGTTTACCGACAAGTGACCCCTGGCTCCTCGACAATGGTTAATCCGAGGTTTACCGTTTGTAATACGTGCGTGTCTGGCGTCGTTCCCAACGAGGGAGGATTGATCCCCTCACTGGTTCGGACACGAGCTCGTGCTTCTCCTTTAAGAGGAGCTTTCCCAGAGTACAAATGAGACAATTGGATTTATTCTATCACAAGATAAGCTACTTGTTTGGTTTTGTTGTCTTGGAGAGTTAATTACTCTCCTACTCCAAGACACTAGCCTGATCTAAATTGGTGTTTCAGATCCCTAGTAAATAAAAGTTACTAAGTTGATTTTACTTTAAGCGTTAATTTTATGGTTTTTCTTAAAGACAAAAAGGTGATGGAGATGAAACTGGTGGTGTGTAGACTTGACTCGCAACCACTACAAAGATGCACCTAAGATGATTTACACTACTTTTCCTTTTCAATGAATCTCCTAACTAAGAGAGTTGGAAAATGCAAATTTTATAGAAAACAACTTTCTTAGTAAAGACAATCAAAGAAACAATTCTCTTTATCTTTTCAAAACACACAACTCATGACCACTAATTACTCTACGAAATTTCCTTTTTCTCTCAAAAGTCTACAAATGCAACCAAAGCAAACTTTTTCCAAAAGAATTTTTGTGTTTTTTCTATGTTAATAAAGCATGTAAAATTATTCTATCAAATCAAATTTAACAAAGCTAAGACAATCAAATCAAATTCACTCAAAAGCAATTTAAAAGCAAATTTACCTAAAAGTAAAAATAATGAGGACAAAAGCCTACAAGGATGATTCCCGGAGGTTTTACTTAGTCAAAATGCAACTAAGGATCAGTTCATGCAGAATCATAAACTAACCAAAAAACAAAATCGAAATCTTTTTGTTCTTTTTTCTCAAGAATGGAATTCAAAGTTTTAACAAACAAACTTTTCGAGATTCGCAAAGAGAAGACACAAAGGTAGGTCTCTCACTAGGGTGACTTCTATGACAGGCCCGACTCCTAAGAGGACTGATCAAAACCAAGAAGATCCAAAGTTTGACAACCCCTAACGCCAAAGTCACTACAGGACCAGTTAAAAATCAAACCCTAAGGCAAAATCCCTATGAATTCCACCAAAACCCTCGACACTAACGGGACAAGTTCAGGTGAAGATCTTTGACAGTAAACTGATGGCTCTGGGCAGTAAAAACAAAAGTAAAAGCAAAATCTAAAGAGCAAAAAGCAAAAATTGAAATTTTCTCAAAATTGACAGGGGTACGCAGGTCATCTGTTCACACAGGCGCAGGTACGCACTGTGCGCAAAGACGCAGTGCGTACAAGTACGCACTGTGTTAAACCCAGAGACTGCGTACTGCTGGCAAGGCTAAGAAAAATAAAAAACTAAATGACTCTAAGTTAACCCAACCAAATACACAGCTAGACAACCAAAAATCAGAAAACAAGCAATTTTCCTCAGACCAAAATATCAAATCAAAAAGAACTCAAACACATTCATGGAGTCCCCAGCGGAGTCGCCATTTTGTCACGCGGAAAGAGTCGTTAGTGCGGACACAACCGACCTTCCTAGAAAGCCTAAGACTCTCTAATGACAAACAAGACAAATAAGAGCAATCCTTCCCTAAATATGCTTTTACAATATGAGAAATCAAGTGTTTAGATCCTTACCTGTAATCCAACGATGTTGTAGTAGTCCAGCTTCGTTGATCCGGATGAGCTCCTCCTTCCCTTCGAAACCTGCATTCACCAACAATCAAACGATTAAATAGCACCTGAATATCACATAAAATAAAACATATTTAACATGTAGACGAAGGAGTACATGAAACAACTCATTAATAACAAATTGTTGAGAAGAATGGACTAATTTGTATTAAAAGGTAACAAAAGGAACCATTACAACCTGAGCCTTGGTGTTGTGCAAGCTCCTCCCAGGGTCCACAAGAGTTCTCCCTTACTCTGATCAGCTCACCCACCTCCCAATGGAAACAAGTAAAGATGGTAATCTCTCCTCACAAGCTTCTACAAGGAAGTCCTAATTCCAGCAGCATCTACCCTTAGGAATGTTCAGCTTTCAACCTCCCCTCCCTTTGGCCCAATGCCTGTATTTATAGTGCTCTAGAGGAAGTTATTCAGGTCCACCATCAATGGGATAAGTCCCTCTTTGGATGGGATAGCTCCCCTATTGATGGGATAAGTTCCTCTTTGGTAGGGGTACATGAACCATCTGGAGGCGCTTCATACACGTCAAACATGCTTCTAGAAGACTCTAGAAATGACCACAAGTAACTTTTTTGGAGTGAAACTTGCGCCTTTTGACCTTTACAGGAGTACGCACCCATCCCTTTACATACAGAGCGTACAAGTACGCAGGTATTGTGAACTTGGGTTGCGTACCCGCAGGTAAGGCTAAGAGAAATTGCGTACCAGAGATAATTGACTTTAAATGACTTTTCTCTCTTTCTTGAAGTTTGACATGGAGAGCAGAGGCATGAGACTTGCCAAGGAGGATAGTATGACAATGGATGGAGCCATACTAACTGCAAATAGTCATGGTGACATTTTTTAGTGTAACAGTCCAAATTAGCCAATAACACCTCTTTCTGAGCTCCATTTGGTCAAAAATTGACTTCTCTGTGGCTTAGTCAGTCTTTTCCTAGAAAAACTTCGCTAATTCTAGAATGACTCCAGTTAGCACGCTAAATTTGGAGGCAGGCCCAAATTTCAAATCCTCTGTTGTTTTAAACTCAAAGTTAAACTGCACTTAAGTGCTTTAAACTCGGATTAATTAATTTAAATCCGTGATTAGTGTTAACCATAACCCTTATATCTTATGGTTTTAATGGTTTGTTCACATGCGATATTAATATCGCATTAACCGTTGGATCGAAGTCGTCGGAGTTAATTGACCATTTCAGGCTATGGTGATAACGTTCACATGTAGAGACTTAAACCGTGGTGGAGTTGGTTTGGTTAACTGACCATTGGATTATATAACTGCTTGCGGTTTCGTAACATCACGTTCACATGGGGGAGGGTTGGCCTACAGGTTGGCCCTCCCCTAGCCACCCAACTCCACACTACATAACTTCAAATATAAACCGTGAACTCATTGGTTAAGAAACATGGTGTAGAGGAGTTGGTAATGTGGTGGGTACGGTAGGTTGGAGGTCGCGGGTTCGACCCAACCTCTAACCAAAATTTTGCTCCAATTTATATACCTCCAACTCGACCTTTGGGAGGTGCCACGTGGCGGCCTTCGGGCTTGCCACATGGTATTCTTCCATTGGTCCAGAATAAACCAATAAGAATGGGCCAGCACACCATTATACAACCTAACCAAACGATGCCACTTGTCCATCCCTGATTCGTCGTTGACCATGCCTAGTCACCTGCCACATCAGTAATATGGACTGCCAACTATGCAGTGACTGGGCATTTTTTTTGTAAATTTGACCTATTTAGAAAAGAGATCAGAACACAATAATTTTCTCATACGAACTCAGTTTTCGAAGAAACAAGTTGCGTTAGGATCTTTTTTCAAAGACGGATGCGGTCGTTTAGGTTTCAAGCCATTCTGAGAACTTTTATTTTTGAGCTAAATACTGAGCACCTAATCAATATATTTTAGAAATTATCTAAAGATTCGTATTTAGAACAAAGGACACACAACGTACCTAATAAAGACATCATAGAATCTATCCTTATCTTTGAAAACAACTTTTTTGCATATTTCATATGCTAACAACCAAACTGCACAACACTCGTTACTGCTCATTTTGACAACTAGCAAAACGACAACCTAGCAAAGCACGTCGCAAAGCACTTTGGATAAAACCATCCATAACAAGTCTCCTTAAGAACTAATCGAATATGCATTGGAAACATGCATGGGGAATACCTGACCAATAATTTCGTTAGGTTCTCTATGCTAATTTGGATTTATGTTCATATATAAATATAGTTGGATGTTATAGAAATCATGCATATAGTTGTTAATATATTGTGCATAATGCAGAGTTGCGAAGGAAGAAAGTTTCATGAAACTTAGATTTCTTTGAGCATTTTTTAATTAAACACTTATTGCCCAATATTAAATGAAGTGTGTTTTTAATCCATGTGAGAAAGAAGTGTTTTGTCAGAGAACGAGTGTGCAGAATAAGAAACACAATATTTATTCTGCAATGTTCCACACTTCCACATTCATTCTCCCTCTGGAAAATTCTTCCACGCACTTCCCTTCCACACAATACTATATTTAGAAATCATATTATTCCCAATTTTTAAATGATCAAAGCCATCAAACATAGTTTTGAAAATTGCACATTGAATCATTGACAAAGTAGAACTGCCACAACTCCTTTGCATCTTGCTATCAAATAAAAAGAGCCCACCCTTATTTTGCACCCAATATACATGTAAACCAAAAAGTACATGCCCCAAACTTCAATAAGTCCTAGTATCCCCAAGCAAAGGGAAACGAGAGTAGAGCCAACTTTTATTATTTTCATTATCGAAACTTTGTAGTTCTTTTTACTATAAATTGCATAACATGTTATATGTATTAATATTTCAAAGTTATGTGAAGTATTGAGATATGGAACAAGCTTTCATTTTTCTCCTTCCACACTTGCGCACAATTGCACCTTTGTATAGAGAGTCGTCGAACATAGTTTTGAGAACTAGACATCAGACCATCCGCAAAGTGATTTCGCCATATTTATTTTCCATCCCAGTATCAAATAAAACGAGCCCATGTTGACATAGTAGTAAGCACAATTTATCTCCTATCCTAGAGAATTGTGCGAGGGGGGAATTTATGCAAAGGTATGAACATTGCATATAAAAGTTTATCTTGCTTTCTTTGCATACTCGATCTCCCACACAACACTTATTCATCACACACATTAAAAATACACTTCATTTAACATTGGATAATAAACACTTAATTCACAAATGTGAAATAACACTTAATATTCGATAAACTCAAGTAAAATGAGCCCACATAGACACAGTAGTGGGGATAGTTAATTTCCCAACCTTATTTTTGCACCCGATATACACGTATCCCAAACTTTTGATGCCCCAAATTTTTGTAGTTATATGTCTTAATCAAATAAAGTTATGCAGAGTGTGGAGGTACAGAAAAATATTTCATTGTGCTTCTTTCGTACCTACACACAACCGCCCCTTCACACTCAGAGCTACCAAATATATTTTTGAGAACCAGACATCGTACCACCTGCAAAGTAATTTCACCAAAGCTCTTTTGCATCCTGATATCAAATCAAACACGCCCACATCGACATAGTAGTGCGCACAGTTAATCACCCAACCTTATTTCAGAGGTATGAACATTGCGGATGAAAGTTTATGTTATTTACTCCACACACCCATTCTCCTGCACAACAATTCTTCTTCACGTGCATTAAAAAGACACTTCATTTAATATTGGATAATAAGTACTTAAATCACAAATGTGAAATCACAATTAGTATTTCAGAATCTCAAATAAAACGAGACCATGTAGACACAATAATGGGGATAGTTAATCACCCACCCTTAAACTTTCCATGTCTCAATCTTTAATAAGCAAAAAACATTAATTATTAATTGATTAATATGTAGTGTTGTATGGAGGTAGGTATGTGAGAATGTATGCAAAGATACAAAACATTGCGGAACAAAGTTTTTGTTCTCTGCTCCACACAATCGTTCTCTCGCACAACATTTCTTCTTCATATGCATTAAAAAAACACTTCACTTAATATTGTATAAGAAGTGTTTAATTCACAAATTAATGCGAAGATGCATAAAATTGTGAATGAAAGCACCACCATTCCTCTCTTGCCAAACATTGATTTCATGTTCATGTAGGGCTTAACTTCCATCCTTTAGGGACTCTGTATCACTCGTATGTAAAGTCTTTGATAACCTTGTGAAACCCTTGTTGAGAATCATGTTGTAATCTTAGCGTCTCCTAAACATTTCTCCATGAGTACTACGTCCTTTGAAAATCTTGCCACTCCATAGCTTGTGTCGCCTCCTTCGAATCTGTTATATCCAATTGCTCTACATATATCAAACAAAATGAGGAGGTGACTAAATTTAAGAAATTGAATGTTTTCACATATTCTCATACAATCCATGTTTTGGTGCAGAGGTGCTTCTCCGCACTCCCTTACCTCCACACATACCCCCTCTCACACACATCCTTCATTCAACATAGATTCAAGGCTCCATGCGAATGTGCTCTTGCACAACTAAATCTGTTCAGAGCTCATCAATGAAATCCCCACCCCCCTCCTCCTGCTTACGTAAAGGACTTGCTCAGAGCAATTGGTCAACGTCGGTGTCAAAGCACTCACCGATGGAATGGTCACTCACAAAATTAGCATTTTTATTTTATTTTAAAAACGTTTCTCAAGCAATGACAAATACCGCAAATAAATCACCCTCCACAAGGGGAATTATGTCACATCAAAACTCGCTCAGCCAATAGAAAATTAGAAATAAGATTTTCATAAATTAGAAAATTATTTTTGATTTTATGGGAAAATAGGAATATTCAACGTTTTTCTCAAACTTTAGTTAAAATTGGAAAAGCTCGCCAAAATAATCGAGAGACAACAGACTTTGACCGTGAGGCAAGTGTTATAGCCATGGCGAGGCAATAAATTTTTTATTTAACCCTATAATATAAATAGAGAAAAAATAAATAAATAATTTAGTTTGTTTTATTTTTAAATTAAATTTATCACTTATTGCGTGAAGAGGCCCTCTCCAACCCAATATATTATGTAAACATTTTGATTTGGTCAAAATACTTAAAAATAAAAATTATATATATATATAATAAACTAATAAAATTAATAATTAAACCATCCTAGATGCATTTTAACTCCAAATCTATCAAGCACCCCAGAAGGATCAGATGCAAACCTCTTTTAGAGTGAAAAAACATTTGATCCCTCTTGGCCCTTGGTAGATCTAGAGTTAAAATGGATCTAGGCTAATTTTATAAGATTTGTATGTTTTTATATGAGCTTAAACATTGTCAATATATTAACTTTTACAATTTTATTTTATATATATATATATATATATATGAACTTTATGAAAGGAAAAAAATATGAACAATTAAATTAAAAATAATAGTAATTAAAAGTCAAGGAAAAAATAATTTAAGGCATTAATTTTAATATTACTAAATTTATAGGGGTGGCAAGAGTGAGAGGTGTGATCCTTAACTCATGAAGAAATTTAGATTCAATATGTTTGGGAATCTGGGCTCTGCTACCAACTATCAAACTGAATTTTTTACTCTATAGAAAAGATTAAATTTTCGAAAAAAAATAAAAATAAATAAAAATAAATAAAATTAAATAAATAAATTCTCATGGTCTTTGGGGATGCTCAAATTGTAATTTGGTAAGTCTAGAAATTGAAAAGATCCCAAAAACAAGAGTCTTCCTCTGTTATAAAAAATCATCCTCCATATTTAAAATTTTAACAATATAAAACTCTTTCATGTTCTTCGGCATCTGAACAACAAATCTAGACCAAGGGACAATAAAGTAAAACAATTGAATCTATATAGATCTCTTTTTTCCATGACCCTTAATATAGACAATAATAAAATAATTAAGGGCCCTAGTGTCCGCTCATGCATAAGGATTCACAGAGAAAACAAAATTTGCCAGCGTTTGTGGCCACTCAATTTTTCAGACAGTCGTCCGAAGATGGTTGCCATGGTTTGGCGGTTGGCAATTACTCGTCGCAACATCCGTTTGCATAGATGGAATTGGAATCTAATGTTTTCAATGTATAGGTGTTCGGAACACTTATTGAATTCCCTCATAAGCTAGTCCAGTTCCAATTCAATTTTCTTAGGACAATAATCATTAATTCCACCCTTATTCAACAAGGAATTCGAAGCATGTGGGGATCTGTCGTCTTCACTCTTCTTTTAATTGTCCTAGGGAGAATGTTCACCGGGTGAGGAGGGAATGAGAAGGCCGAATTTAGGCTTCCCTTGGCCTATATATTGATAAGCAAGCACTCTTTGGCCATGCCAAGAACGCGGAGCCAGGGATGGTGCAGCCTCAAAGTTAAAGTGATCAATAGAGTCACATTTTGTGAGTTGAGCGGAGCGGATCAAGCATCTCCGAGGGGTGGTCGTCCCACCGAACAATATGGGTACTTCTTCCCAAGATTCTATGCAGGTGGATGCCAATGTATTTTTGGACAAGATTACTGAAGCCATGGATGGTCTTCTAAGCGTATTCAACTAGAGGGATGAGGCATAGATGAAAGTCCAGAAGCCCTTCCATGAGGCATAGATTTTTAATAAAAATTAGTAATTGTTCCTTTAAAAAAATATTTACTAAATTTACACTATAAAACCAATTAAAAATTTTTATAAATATATATTATAAATCAAATTTAAAATATGTATATTTTTTAAATTTATTTAATTATAAAAAATATATATATTTATATTTAATAAATTTATAATTAAAATAAATTAAATTAATTTTTTTATAACTTTTTAGAAGTAAAATTGTTTTTATTTTACTCAAAATTTTACTCTATATTAAAAAAATAAAATATATAACAAAACAAATACAAACATTTTTAATAAAATATATAACAAAAACAAATACAAACATTTTAAACCATTTTTATGCATTACTTTAATAAAGTCTCACATACATTTATGAATCCATCCTCTTTCTATTAAAACATTGTACCACTAAAAATCTATTTTCCGCATTAAATAACTTAAATTGGTTGTAGGCAAGATATTAAAATTGTTAAAATGTAATGTTTTAAAATTATCTTTTTAATATGAAGTTTATATTTTCCGCATTAAATAACTTAAATTGGTTGTAGGCAAGATATTAAAATTGTTAAAATGTATTGTTTTAAAATTATCTTTTTAATATGAAGTTTATTGGTTGATCGTTTTTTAATTTTATTAAAATGTACATTATGATTGTAGTTTTTTAGTTTTAAATTAGATCTATCTAAATTCTCGATCTATCAAGTCGCGAGAGGGATCAAATCGCTTGAGATGCAAGTATCTTTTAGAGCCGAAAGAGATTTGAAATCTCTTTCCCCCTAGGGGCTTGGTAGATTTTGAGTTAAGATGGATCTAAGTTGGTATAATATATTTGTAATTAACATTGAAATATTTGTTGGTATAATATATTTGTAGTTGACATTGAAATATTGTATTTATAATTCAAGTTCTCCACATTACATTTAATTAATTTTACTATTAATATTTTCTAAATATTACATATCAAATCCAGATTAAACATTGAAAGAATTACAAATTCCCAAGTACATTGAATTATAAAGTAGTTATTAATGGAATAAGAATCGTCTCAATCTTTCTCTCTCTATATATGTTTCATGTTAAAATCTTTTACTCAAATTAGGTATTGAAATATTTTATTTATAACCTAGGTGAAACTTTTCTTTGTTATTGATATTTTTAAAATCTTATATAGAGTAATTACACATTACCCCTCTCTCTATATATGTTTCATGTTAAAATATTTTACTCAACATGGGTATTGAAATATTTTATTTATAACCTAGGTGAAACTTTTCTTTGTTATTGATATTTTTAAAATCTTATATAGAGTAATTACACATCACCCTAGTTATGGAAAGTCAATATATAACAAATTTTTTAATTTAAATTACTTTATTTTCCTCTACATAAAGTAGATATAAAATTATGTTATTTAATATGGACATTTAAATATTTTTGTTATTAATATATTAATGTTTTAAATATCACATTTGAATTAAATGTAGAATGAGTTACACATCATGTAATATCAATAATATTATTTCCTCCCATCTTCATATTAAATACTCAGAAATTACATTTATTCTTCATAGTAAAAAGTAAATTATTTTTATTTACTCATCTTTATATTAAGTAGTAAAAAAATTACATTTCTTCTTCATACTAAAAGGTAAATTTATATTTTTCTACTTCTAGTTACTTTATGTCTCTATATAAAATTATGTAAAATTAAGGTGCAAATTGAAGTATTTTAATTATGACAGACATTAATTTATTTTATTATTACTATTTTTAATTTGTTAATTTAAATTATAATTTTAATATTTTTAAATGTAACATTAGATATAGGCTGTAGAGCCCCTCTAGATGAAATTATTTTATTTTTTGAAAAATATTTATCCTAGAATATAAAATAAAATGTTTAATAAATTAATTTCCAATTTAAATGTAATTTGATACATTAAAAATCTTAGATCTAAGACTTTTGTGATCCATCAATTTAGAGAATAGACTTCTGGATTAATTACATCGTAAGGACTGGGTCGACCTTTCGAACCAACTAATGTGGTTCATCCTCAGCTTGTCCTGAGGATGAACCCCATTAGTTGGTTCCAAATGTCCACTCAATCCTTACCATGTGGTTAATCTGGAATTCTATTCTCTAAACATTAAAAATCATTTGATATTAGATATAACGTATTCATTATCGATCTCCATCTGGCTTCTAGCTCACAAAAAGTATTATTATTTTTTTTAATTTGTTAATTTAAATTATTATTTTAACATTTTAAAATGTAACATTTACTAGGCTGTAGAGCCCCTCTAGAGGCAATTATTTTATTTTTTGAAAAAATATTTATCGTAGAATATATAAAATAAAATAAAATGTTTAATAAATTAATTTCCAATTTAAATGTAATTTAATACATTAAAAATCATTTGATATATAGATATAACATATTCATTATCGATCTCCATGTCGCTTCGAGCTCACAAAACGGTGATGAGCACAGTGGCACCATAGATGGATTTACCGAGTCGGGGCCTCCAATGGGGTTTATTATTTGTGGTTTCAACTCTCTAGGGTTTATATAATGTTTTTCGCAATGTGTACGAGGATGTTGATGTTGGAGGTTTTTCATTATTCCCTGGATATGTGTAGCCATTTTCTAGTTCGATGCTCATTTTACAGCATTTGTCAGATATGGGACGTCGAGTTAAGTGATGCTCCATAAATGCTTCAGGAGTTTTTTGGGAAGTTCCCGAGAGTTTTGTCTTTTTTGAGGGGGTTTCATTTGAAGGTCATGGAACAATGTTTCATCTGTGTTTTTGCATTGTGAATCTGATCTTTTCTTAGACTCTCAATGCCTAGAACATTTGGACATTTTTCCTTCAGGTGGTAGATCAAATGGTGGATCAACATTTATGACAAAGTTTTATCGTTTTTTTTTTAATCTAATTTTCGTCATCTCTCCATTATTTAAGGAGTTAGCATTTTTCTATCTTTGTCGTCTTATCTGAGGCTTCATTTAATGCAATTTAATTTCTAAAATGTCTAAACAATTCCAATGGATTTTCTTGTCCCCCGGTATTGGTCTTTACATTGATTATTGGCATGTAGGGGATGTTTTTGCTTTGATTTTTGTTTCTCATCTATCGTCTGGGTCATGCATATTAGCATCAGATTATGGTGTTGTATAGGCAAATTACGGTGTTGATATGGCAGAGCATGTCATATCTTTAGTGACATTTGGGGAATTTATCTTTTCGTATGTTTCTTTTAATTCTAGTCATTTATAAGTTGTCCTTTCCGATGTTTCTGTCCAGACCTATGCCATGTTTTCTGTTGGGGGTGTTGTATTGGTAAGAGATGAAGGGTTGAGGCTTTTATTTATTCTAGTAGTTTGGTTCGTGGCAGGTAGTTGATTGGTCTTCTCTTATATGATGGGTAAGGACATGGTCGCACTAGGAGTTGGTGAGGTCTTTTTGAGTTAATCAATGGTTTTTAGTTGTCCAATTTGAAAAAGTGGTTAGTGGTAAGGAGTTTCCAAGGCAGGGACCAAGGACCTCGTAGTTTGGTCTGACCATGGGTCCTCGATATGGCACTTTCCATGGACCTTCAATGATATTTTTCATGGGGGATGGAAGAGCTAATGGAGGTCATTGTAAAAGCTGAAAATATCACCTGCAGGCTACTAAGGAGTCAGGTTAATATCAATTTTCATGGTAAAGGTGTGGGAGAGGGATCTTGCATTGAGCCAGATCCTGAAGGGGGTAGGCAAGGTTTTGATGGACACGATTCTTTGTTTCAGAAGTCTCGGTATCACAAGAAAAAGGAAATAAAGGTTGTGGCACATGTTCAAAGTTTGGTTCTAGGGGTGGACATGTTCTGGTACGGGGTGGAAATCCTGAAACAGATGCCTCTCATTAGAAGATGGGAGTTTTCTAAGCTGATAAGGGATTCTATTAAGGGATGGGTCAACAAGTATTGGACCCATATTCTCAAATAGAGACCAAAGGTTAGTATCTTACTCAACGAGTGGTTTTGTTATCTTTTTATTAGCTCAAAGGACACAAAGAAAATTGCTTTTCTTCCCTGGGTCAGGGTTCATGGATTCTTGTTTCTCCAAAGGTGGAATATGGGTTTTAACCCCCTGAAGGAAGTTTTGCGCCATAAAATTTTATGGACGAAGCTTCTCGGACTTCCTTTAGAACTATGGTCTAAATAGGAAATCATGGTGATTTCCAACAAGATTGGAAAATTATTTTTCGTGGAGGCGGGGAGTTTGGGGAATCTTGAAAAAAGGGTTTCATGAGTGTTGGTCGAAGTAGATTTTACTGGAGGTTTGCTAGTTGAGATAGACCTATACTTGGGGTCATATTATTTCAAACAGGTCATCATCTTCTTGGGAGTCCCCTTTGGATGCTTGGGGTTTCACAAGACAGGTAATTTGATCGTGGCTTATCTTAGGAGGTTTGAGGCTGGTCAATTGCTTTTGGTGCATAATAATTAAAATAGGCTAGATTCCAGTGGTTTTCTACAAAAAGGAAAGCCAACCAATCAGGCTCCCAATGTCGCAAAGGATTCAGGTACTCATTTAAATGACCAATCCTATATTCTTGAAGATAATCCTACACAACATTATGATGTTTCTGTTTCTGATGACATGCATTTGCATAATTGCAATGTCCCCTTAAATCATGGAAACAACCTTTCAGAGAAGTTTATTAATCATGTTATTTGTTCGCACAATAAGGGGTTTTCGTCTACTATCATTTTTGCCCTTTCTTCCAAACCGAACATGTCTGAAGCGACTCTCGTTTCCTAAGAGTCTTCTCCTTTTGTCTTAGTCATGGGCAGGCTGGGTGGGCCTTCTATAACATCCGGTCATCCTTCTCCCCTCCCATAATATTTGGGTATTTCATAGGAAACCCATCTTCTCCAGTACTAGTGATCCAAAATGGATTTTGGATAGACTCCTAAGTCTAAGTGTTCCTCACAGAGGAAAATGGAAGTCCAAGGATGTTCCTGGAAATAGTCCCATTGCAGATATCTTTTCCTTCTGAATCTACTGCAACTTGAATGGGCTAAAATGGACCTCGGATGCAAAAGTTATCACAAAAAGAAGTTGCCCTTTATCCTTTGAAAAAGAGGCAAAATCTTCAAAAAAATGGCAAAAAAACCTTATAAAGGCAAATCGCATCGGAATGGGCCAAGAGGCAGACTTAAGGGGAGGCAGAAGAGACCCCTGATCACCGATCTCCAATATATCGGGTCGGAGATAGGCCTGTATTTGATGGCGGGACCCCGAGCAATGCGATTGCGATCGCCGATATCGACGGATCGGCGTCGACGATGGCATGAGTCAAGGGAAGGACCCTTAGGGCTATGCGACATGCGATTGTGATATATTTCATCGCAACATCGCATCGCAGCGATATAAAAGGGGTTGATACATATGTGATAAAGTGATCCGCAGCATGCGATCTCAATCGTCGGATCAGAAACGAGATCAACAGCCAAGATTAAATCGGCAATTGGCGATCCTTGATAGGCATCGGAATGGGCCAAGAGGCGGACTTAAGCGGAGGTGGAAGAGACCACCGATCACAAATCTCCGATATATCGGGTCGGAGATAGGCCTGTATTCGATGGTGGGACCCCGGGCAATGCGATTGTGATCACCGATATCGGCGGATCGGCGTCGGCGATGGAATGAGTTAAGGGAAGGACCCTCGGGGCTATGCGACATGCGATTGCGATATATCGCATCGTAACATCGCATCACAGCGATATAAAAGGGGCCGATACATATACAATATGCGATGAAGCGATCCGCGACGTGCGATCTCAGCCGTCGGATCAAAAATGAGATCAACGGCCAAGATTAAATCGGCGATCCCCGATAGCAGGCCTATATGATTTGCGATAGCGATAGCTAGACCCGATATGATTGTAGGGGGGACTTAATGGATTTTGAAGTCCGATAGAAAGAGTTTTATCGGATTTCTCAGTGTTTTCCCATGTATTTGGGATTTTGCCCAATCCACCTATGCGATGTGATATGCTACCTAATGGCGGACCCGATAGGTTTTATAGGGGCGATTGGATGGAATTTCAAGTCCGATAAAAGGCGTTTTGGCGAATTTTTCAGTGTTCTCTGTATTTCTCTGTGTAAACAGAGAAACGACTGTTTTGGGATTTCAAACGCACCGATGGTCCCTTCCATTTAAAAATAGGTGGCCACCATACCTGAAGACGTTACACCATGATTGGTTAACGCTCAGAGGGGATTTGAGTGGACAGAGCGCCCAAAAGGGGAAACGAACAAACAAGTGCCGCTAGGCTTAAAAGCCACTCAATGTCAGAGACAGAAAAGGGGAGTTGCTGAAATAGAGAAGAGGCAGGCATAAGCAAACAGCGCAGAGAGCTGAAAGAGCAGAGAGCTTGAGAGCACGACTGACAGGCAGCAAAGCTGTAAAAAGGTTGTTGGAAGGTTGCCAAGGATCGCTTGGAGGTCAAGCGAATCACAGAGGCACGCAAAGGCCGAGAGAGAGCTCAGAGAAGCCAGAGCCAGAGCCATGAGCCAGAGCCATGAGCCAGAGCCAAAAGCCAAAGCCAGAGCTAGAGCCGAGAGCCAGAGCTAGAGCGCAGAGCCAGAAATCCTAAGAGCTTCAGAGCCAGGGATAAGATGGTGTCTAAACCCATTATGTTCTGTGTAAACCAATGGAGTTGAGTGAGGAGCTTGTAAAAGGATTGTTTCCATAATCCCAGAGAGCTAGGCGAGTTGATTAGAGCTCATGAAGACGTAGCACAAGGGTTTTGGGTGAACTCCTAATTAAGTTGTTGTCTTATGGGTTTGTTATTTGTTGCACTGTTTTATTGTTATATGCATGTTATATCAGCATAAACAACAGAATTTTAAAGCACATAAACAGTCAAAAATAAACACCAGCATACACCTTATTTTCAAGCACATTATTAATTCTGCATTGGTTAATCATAATATCTTGGGAATAATTAAGCTTTGGAAGTGGAAGAGGTTCTTGTAATCTCACAAGAAACCTTTAGAGCCCCATTTTTAGATCAGGTGGTATCGGAGCCTAAGTTTGATTAACCCCACCTTCAAAGAAGGTTATGTCAGAATGCTTGATTGACAGAGCAGAGATTGCTTGTCTGAAAGGTGTTGGGGCAGTCAAGGATTGATTGTCTGATTGACTGTATGCTTGTTGTAGACTGACTATTTTCTGAGTTTGTAGAGGTGAAGGGAAAGCTATTGATAGCTCAGTCGAGGAAGGACAAGAAGGAAGAGGGGCTGAAGGCATTCTTCTATCCCAAAGGACCCCAAAACAATCCTTGAAGCACAAGAGGTTTGTTGCAAAAGGTTGCTTGAATAAGCTCTTTATTAATCTTGTTTGAAATTCTTTTGATCATTGGCATAATGACAACTTCTACAAGTGTATCCTCAAATTCCTCCTTCATCACAAGATTCTTTGATGAAGACATGAAGCAAGACTTGTTCATCATGATGGACAAGGTGAGGGAAATGTATAAGGATCAAAGAAAGAGTAGCATACTTAGAGAGCAGTTGAATTCCGTGGAGGAAGAGAAGCATATGCTTTCTGACAAATTGAAAGAAATGGAGAGGCAACTTCATATTGCAAATACGAACCTAAAAAAGATGCATGAGTTGAAGTCACAGCTCTTTGTTGCCAAAGAAGCCTTGGTCAAGTATCAACTTGAAGAAGAGGTACACCATTCCAGTTTGTCTTCAAATTCTTCTAAGAATGCTTATATTGGTTCTTTTGAAAAACATACTAGAGGCATAGGTTCCAAGCTAATGTCCAAGATGGGCTATGAAGGGAAAGGCTTGGATAGACATGCACAAGGTATTGTTGAGCCAATAATAGTTGAGGAAAGGCCTAAGTATTTGGGTCTTGGTTATGGAGAGTCTTATGGAGAAAGTTCCAAAGCTGCCATGAAGGCCATTGAAACAACTCCAAGAAGGAGTTGCATTGCAGGTCTTCTACCTCAAGGGTGTGAGGATTGTATTCAGGAGGAATGCAATGGCTTGAAACATCATTTGCAGGATGCAGGTGTTTAGAAGCACACACTTGGACCAGAGAGTTGTGGAAACTCTGAAAGCCTTGAAGAGGTTGATGGTGTTCCAAATGGAGCTACTTATTCATTCAATTCACCTCCTCATGAAGGCAATAAAGGTGAAAGAGAAAGGTATAAATCTAGTTCTAAACATATTCCTTATGATTTTGCAAAGCATGATAAATTTCCACATAGATATGGGAAAAGAATTGCATGTTCCCTTTGTGGTTTGGATAACCATCATGTTTCTAGATGTTGGAAGAGAATGGCCACATACAGGAAAATTTTGAAGGAAAGGAAGCAAGAAGCCAAAGGTCCATTGGACAAGGAAAATCATGTTGTCAAGAGGATGCACATGTGTTGCACCTACTGCCATGAGCAAGGGCATCTTGCTAAAAGGTGTTGGACTCTGAATCCAGCAATGATTCCACAAAAGTTGAAGAAGGTGGAAAGAGAAGAAGGCAGAAATGGAAAGGAAGATTCCATGAATGATGTGTCTCAGTATGATTCACATGTTGATGTTGATGTGCAGGCAAAGGAAGGACCTTTGAAATGGATTGGTAAGAAATGGCTAGAGTTCTTATCCAATTAAGATTGCATATTGATTGATGCATCTATTTGCATTTCTTTATTATTGGAATGCAAGTTGCAGGACTTTACCAAGAAGGTGAATGGGAGAAGTTGAGTAGGAGGCTCACTTTTTTGCTACAACATTATATTTCATTTCAGCGTCGAAAGTATAGTGTGCTTAAGTGAAAGTTGAAGGATGAAATGCATGCATGAGCATGAGATGCATGAATACAGGGATGTTGATGTTTTCCTTGTATTTGAACATGTATGTGTAATTAACTTGAAGGGCTTATTGCTTTAAACATGCATGTAATATTGACTTGAGAAAAGTTGATTTGGTCTCCAAGATGGAGATAATGATGAAGTGTTTCATCTTTTTAAAAAAGAGTCCTAATGGTCCTAGAGTCCTAATGAACACCTCCATGTCTTACATCTGCATACATCATTTGTATGCAGATGTAAGACATGGAGGTGTTCACAAGATGTGAAATCTATTTCTTTTGTGAAGCAGGAGTTTAGTCCATCCAGTTGTTGTCTATGTCTCTGTTGTTGTTGACAGCTTGTCAAACAGGTACAAATGAAAATTTTGTGGAGCAGATGTACTTCACATTTGTTTGAGCCACCTTGGATCAATGATCAAGGTAGAAAAGTTCAAACTACCTTCTATGACCATCTTAGCAGGAGTTCTGCAGAAAGGTAAGGAGGAAGGCAGTTCTTCCCAGGAGGACCAGCACATCTAGGAAGGAAAATGGTCAAAGGCTTTGGTTCAGAGGCACTATGCAAGGCAAGTTTATGAAGGCTGAAAGAAGAGGGTGTTGTTACTCTCATTTACTGTTCAAATCAGTATATCAGTCTTTTGGAGACCAAAAGTTCTTTAGTGGGAAGGTGTGATCCAAAATGGATTTTGGATAGACTCCTAAATATAAGTGTTCCTCATAGAGGAAAATGGAAGTCCAAGGATGTTCCTGGAAATAGCCCCATTGCAGAGACCTTTTCCTTATGAATCTACTGCAACTTGAATGGGCTAAAACAGACCTCGGATGCAGAAGTTATCACAAAAATAAGTTGCCCTTTATCCTTTGAAAAAGAGGCAAAATCTTCAAAAAAATGGCAAAAAAACCTTATAAATGCAAATCGCATCGGAATGGGCCAAGAGGCAGAAGAGACCCCCAATCACCAATCTCTGATATATTGGGTCGGAGATAGGCCTGTATTCGATGGCGGGACCCCGGGCAATGCGATTGCGATCACCGATATTGGCGGATTGGCGTCGGAAATGGCATGAGTTAAGGGAAGGACCCCCGAAGCTATGGGACATGCGATTGTGATATATCGCATCGCAGTGATATAAAAGGGGCCGATACATATGCGATATACGATAAAGCGATCTGTGGCATGCGATCCCAGCCGTCGGATCGAAAACGAGATCAACGACCAAGATTAAATCGGCGATCCCCGATAGCAGGCTTATACGATTTGCGATAGCGATAACCGGACCCGATATGATTATAGGGTGGATTTAATGGATTTTGAAGTCCGATAGAAAGAGTTTTATCAGAATTTTTCAGTGTTCTCCCGTGTATTTGGGATTTTGCCCAATCTGCCTATGCGATGTGATATGCTGCCTAATGGTGGACCCGATAGGGTTTATAGGGGTGATTAGATGGAATTTCAAGTCCGATAAAAGGAGTTTTGGCAAATTTTTCAGTGTTTCTATGTATTTCTTTGTGAAAATAGAGAAACAACTGTTTTGGGATTTCAAACGTGCCGCTGGTCCCTTCCGTTTAAAAATAGGTGGCTACCATACCTGAAGACGTTACACCATGATTAGTTAACGCTCAGAGGGGATTTGAGCGAACAGAGAGCCCGAAAGGGGAAACGAACAGAAAAGCACCGATAGGCTTAAAAGCCACTCAATTTAAAAGACAGAAAAGGGGAGTTGCTGAAATAGAGAAGAGGCAAGCATAAGCAGACAGCGCAGAGAGCTGAAAGAGCAGAGTGCCTGAGAGCACGACTGATAGGCAGCAAAGCTGCAAAAAGGTCGCTGGAAGGTTTCCGAGGATCGCTTGGAGGTCAAGCGAATCACAGAGGCACGCAGAGGCCGAGAGAGAGCTCAGAGAAGCTAGAGCTAGAGCCATGAGCCAGAGCCAAGAGCCAGAGCCAGAGCGCAGAGCCAAGAGCCAGAGCCAGAGCGCAGAGCCAAGAGCCAGAGCGCAGAGCCAGAAAACCTAAGAGCTTTAGAGTCAGGGGATAAGATGGTGTCTAAACCCATTGTGTTTTGTGTAAACCAATGGAGTTGAGTGAGGAGCTTGTAAAAGGACTGTTTCCACAATCCCAGAGAGCCTAGGCGAGTTGACTAGAGCTCACGAAGATGTAGCCCAAGGGTTTTGGGTGAACTCCTAATTAAATTGATGTCTTATGAGTTTGTTATTTGCTTCATTGTTTTGCTGTTATATGCATGTTATATCATCATAAACAACAGAATTTTAAATCACATAACAGTCAAAAATAAACACTAGCATACACCTTATTTTCAAGCACATTATTAATTCTGCATTGGTTAATCATAATATCTTGGGAATAATTAAGCATTGGAAGTGGGAGAGGTTCTTTTAATCTCACAAGAAGCCTTTAGAGCC
The DNA here is from genome assembly GCA_031772625.1 of Pinus tabuliformis. Taxonomy (NCBI): domain Eukaryota; kingdom Viridiplantae; phylum Streptophyta; class Pinopsida; order Pinales; family Pinaceae; genus Pinus; species Pinus tabuliformis. Next base: position 58,583,318 of record CM062809.1, read on the forward strand.
CCATTTTCAGATCAACCAGAGGATCTTGAAATGGATATCCTGTCACACAATGAATTTGTCAGCCTTAAGTTACTAATATTAAAAAATCATTCTTTGTGAAGGATGGTGTTAGCCCTAATTCTAGGAATAATGTCATTGTGGGGAAGAAGAGAGGTACAAAATACAAGATGGTTTCTAATTTTTAGTGGTTTCTTTTGACCTTTAATCATCCTTTCAAGTAGTTTTGGAGGAATCTCCTTTCCCCCCATTTGAAGATTTCAATCCTTCATCTACAATGGGGGAATATGACGTTGAAGTTTCCTAGAGGTATTACACCTGACGAATTACATCCTTTATGATATTTTTGTCTTTCAATGTAAGGGGTCTAGGATCTGCGCAAAAAACAAGATATCTACGTAGTATTATTCTTTTGAAAAACTCATGTTAGTTATTTTTCACGAGATTATGGTTAATAAAGAGAAGACATGGGAGTTATTGTTGAAAATATGTCCCGAATGGAATTTCCGTGTGACCAGTGCAATAGGACATTTGGGTGGATTGGCAGCTATTTGGGACCTAAGAATCCTTAACCTCCAAGCTTATAATTCTTTTGCAAAGATTATCCTATTAGGATCCTCTAAAGGGTCTTGTATTCACCTACATATCATCAATATTTATACTTCTTATACAAACAGAAAGGGTTTTGGAGATCAACTTGATAACAACGGTTTGTTAGATTTAAGCTCTTTAAATGTGGAAGGTGACTTTAATATGTCGATGGGCTCCAATGAGGTTTGGGGATCAAAAAGTGAAGGGGATAAGTTGGGAGCCTTTTTTAAGGATTTTTTCGTAAAAAAACTTGTTACAGGATACTATCCCTATCTCTAATAGACCCACTTGGTGGAATGGTTAATTAGGGGAGGAGGGTATCTCCAAGAGACTAGACATAATTTTTTTCAACTTAGATTTGATTGGTATACTGGATAATTTACATTCATGAATATATGTTTCCTCTATCTCTGACCATGATCTAATTTTCCTTGAGTGGTCTAGGGTTAATGAGTGAAAATCATATCCTTTTAAGTTTAACCATTTATGGTTGAAAGAAAAGGATTTTGCACATTTGGTTAGGGCCTCTTGGAAAAAGCTAATCAAAACCACGATGTTATCATTTATAAAATGAAATTATTGAAGCAAGATGTCAGGCTTTGGGGTAGGAAAAAGAAGGAACTTGTTAGGGAGCTATTTTCTTTAGATAACATAATGACCCATCATATCCAAAATATTTCTCAAAGGCCACGAAAAGGAAGCTTTTGTTTCTTGAAGAGGGAAAGGGCCAGATTATGAAGCTTGAAGAGGAGTGGAAATTAAAGAGGTGACCCATTTGGGTATCGGAAGGAGAAAAAACACTCAAGTTTTCCACAAATATGCAACTAAAAGGAAAAAGGAAAACACAATTTGGAACATAAGAGATGTTGTGGTGAATATTTTCACAACATAAAAGGAAATTCAGTAGGAGGCAATGAGATTTTTTAGTCGACAATTCAAAGAGAAAGAAGGAGATAATTTTGAAAATTAGATGAATTTAATTAACCTATTTCCTTGAATGGTAGATTAAGAAGAAATTGAACATCTGGGGAAGCCCATCACCAAGGAAGAATTGATTGGGGTTCTAAAAGCACTGGCTAGGGACAAGAACCTTGGTCCCAATGAATGGTTTGTAGAACTTTTTCTACACTTTTTGGACATCATGGATAATGAGTTGTTGGCGATGGCAGAGGAATTGAGGTTCCTCTATTCGATTTCAAAGTCCACCAATGCTACTTTTATAGCTCTCATTCCCAAAGTGTTTAATCCATCTACTTTTTTTTATTTTAGGCCTATATCATTATGCAACACAATGTATAAAATGAATTCTAAAATCATCGTCGATTGGATCAAATCTTTGTTATCTAAGTATGTAACTCTAGAAGAATTTGGTTTCTTAGACAATAGACAAATCCAATTCGTGGTGGCATTAACTCAAGAGTTCTTACATTCTATTAAATCTCGCAAGCTGGAGGTGTGTTTAATGGGGATTGACCTGGTAAGAGCTTATGATAGTGTGGATTAGGGATTCTTAAGGTTGATTCTTCACAAGATTGGTTTTGGAGTCATGGTTGGGGAATGGATCTTTGCTTGCATTTCATCTGTGAACTATGTTGTTATAATTAATGGGATCTCGATAGATTTATTCAAGGCATCTAGAGGTCTTAGATAGGGATGTGCTATGTCACCATTGTTGTTTCTTCTGGTTATTGACAGTTTAAGTAGACGTATATGTGAAGCACAATCAAAGGGTATCATAATAGGGCTAGGATCACCAAGAACATTAATATAACACATACTATTTTTGTATATTATTTGAATTTCATTAAATTCTAACATGTTTCGAAGAAGCCTCGGTTCTATATATGATAAAAGGAAAATATGCACTTATCTCGGCAAAGAAGGACAGGCAATGATTAAGGAGATAACTTGAATCTATGAGGTGGAATCCATCTTTATGGAAGGAGGGTTCAAATATTTGGGTTTCTGTTTGAAACCAAATAAATATGAAATTAGGGATTGGGAATTGGTGATAAGAAAATTTGAGTGTAAGAGGTCTCTATGGTCGAACAAGTGGCTAATGTTGGGAGGGAGATTGGTTATGATCAAATCTATCCTTTAGAATATATCTATATATTGGATGCATCATTTATATTTTCCTAAATATATATTAAAAATAATTGTTGTTATTATATAGAGGTTCCTTTGGGCCAGGTTCGGATCCTCTAAGAAGATACATTTAATTGCTTTAGATATGCTTTCGTAGAATGAGAAGGATGGAGGATGGGGTATAAAGGACACAAAATGCTTCAGTAAGGCATTAATAATCAAGAACTTATGGAGAGATTTACAAGGGAAAGGTATTGTAATAGCCCTGGTGAAAATTTCGTGTAATAAAAGTTAAAAACAATAACCACGATCAATGGGACACTTATTCCAAGCTGAACGTTGGGCAAGACATCTGAGAGGGGGTTCATTTTGTTGTTTGTGGTTAAAGAAATTGGCAAAGGCAATGGATAAGGATTTGAAAAGGAAAAAAGGCATTTTTGGCACATTTATTTATGAATATAATGGAAATTAGGAGAAAAATGAGGTGAAAGGTCACATATTGCATGTGAGGAGGAAAATGAAGGAAAATAATGAAAAATGAAGAAAATAGAGGCCTCATCGATAAAAATGCTTATGAAGATCAGTTGGTAACCTTTTGTCAATTCAGTTTTGGAGCTCTCTCATTATTCTCTCTCTCTCTCATACTCTTGGAGACTTATAATTTTCTTGGAGCACTCTTAGAGGGTGTGCCATACTTGGATTCTTGGAGCAAGAAGGCATCGGGATCAGCAGCTACATCATATTTATTTGCAGGTACCAAGTTGCATGTATGTTTCCTTCACTAGCTTTGGCATGCATGGCATATGCATGTGGTTTGTTGGTTGTGATCTATCACTGGCATGGAGGATGCCTGGGATTGACAGTGGATTGCCTAGCCTTGCCATTTCCTGGATAGCCATGGTGTTTGTGGGTTTATTTCCTTGTTGCAGTTTTGGTTAGATCTCATGTTTCCTTATCTTGGGTTGAGTTATTAGTCCCGTAGCCTTGGTTGGACAAATGCTCTGGAGCCCTAGAACAACTTGGGTTGAGTTACTAGTCTCGTAGCCTGGGTTGGACAAACGCTCTGGAGCCCTTGGTGGGTTGAGTTACTAGTCCCGTAGCCTTGGTTGGACAAACGCTATGGAGCCCGATAAAAGTTGTGGGTTGAGTTACTAGTCCTGTAGCTGGGTTGGAAAAACACTCTGGAGCCCTAGATGGCTGGGATAGAGACCGATCTGATGATAGTTTTGTGATGTTCAACCACGAGGTGGAATCATTGTTTGATGGGTTGAGCTGGATGGCCTCTGGAAGCCCTAGATGGTTTTTGGTTGATGTGTTCTATGAGATCCCACATTCATTTTTGGAATATGGCACAGGGGGTGAATGGTTGAAGAGATATTTGGCTCAGCCATTCTACAGTCGGGTGGAACATGGAAGTCCCATCCCGGGTTTGGATTTTGCAAATAAATGAAAGGTTATTTTTCTTTGTAATTCTATAAACATTTTGATGGATTGTACGTGGTCTATATGGTTGTACTCTCATGAGTATTTTTGTCCCTATTATGCTGGTTATGTATGTGTTTTATGACAACAACCATGTATGGCTTTCCTCATGTTTTTACTTGTAACTGAATGATCAATGTATCTATGACCTAATGGATGTAATGGTAGTCGATGTGTTGAGGCATCAATGGTTCTTAGTGATTCTCAGCTAAGTATGAGACCCCTATGCTCAGAATTGTTAATTACACTTGTATATTACACATTTGCAATATGTTTGACGAAATGCCTGTCGTGGCTAGTAGGGGTCCAGTCAAGGTCTTGAACAAGTATTTTCTTTAGTATTGTCATTTCCATGTTAATTTACTGATCTAAAGATATGGTTCAATTGTGGGCAGTGAACTGGACTCTAGTCCTAAAAAAGTGGCTCAAATCCCGAAGTCGCTAGCATAGCACTGACCATTTTGGTCTCTGGTCACTGGAAGGCAAGCTTGTGAGAGTGAATTTGAGTTGTTGGTTGCACTCATGCCTATAGCATGGGAGCAACTGAGCCTCAAATTTTCCAAAAGCTCAGTGGGACACCAAGGCAAGTTTTCTAAAGTATTGAATTGGTTCCTGAGGGTCATGTAGCTGATAATTAATGTCTATATGGTATGTTTCTGTCGATTCCACTTCCTTAATGTGACTTGGGAGGTTGTATAATATAATAGTGGCCTCTCGTCGCATGTTTACCTTGGTTGGCCGGTTTCTTGGGTAGATGTGGGAGGAGGGTGTTACAGAATGGTATTAGAGCATGGTTTACCCCTCAGAATGGATGGGCTATGTGTTGGTCATGCATGCATGTCAGTTGCATGTGTGTCTCTCACCCTTGCATTCCATGTGCTTGTGGTATTTGCATGATGTTGTTCATGATTGCAATGATGTCGTCCTGTGAGATTTGAGGTGTTATTGTGGAATGCATTGTTGTGAGTGTATGACTAGTTACATGGTGATTTATGTCGCCTACATGTATCATTGTAGTATTCTTTGTTACATTCATGTATGCTTGGTTGCATGTATCATTCTTGCAGGTTTGATTTCAAAAATTGTTCATTCACGCTTGATCATACGTGTTTATGCATATGTGTGGATGGTTATGCATCACTGACGCATGTTCATGTTTGCATGTGGTCAAGTGTATAGTGACGTAATGCTGGTGGTTGTCATGCATGAGGTTGTGGTGTGTGTTGTTGTTGAGGTCATGCATTGATAACTGGACCCTAGCTAAAATGACAGTTGCATGGTTGTATGCTTATGTTTTGTGTTTTTATATGTTTTCATGATTATGTTATACATGTATCATGCTTATTTGTTGATATTGCAAACAAGGTATCCTCCCCGAGCGATACTAAGGTACGTTGGTTTATTGTGATTTGGTTTAGCTGACATGATATACCTTGCACGAAGAAATATCAAATGGCTAGCAAGATGGTTGACTACAAAGACTCTCCCTATGAATCCGAAGAGTAGTATGGTGTTGGGAACTCTTCCAACTTGGCAGTGACAATGAGAAGCTTAAAGGAATAGATAAGGAGTTGTAAGGCAGATAATGACAAAATCATACAGTCACAAGAAAAGTTAGCAGAGGTAAATGAATTCATACTTCATATCTTGTCAGATTTGTAACGATAGGGATCACTTCGAATCAATCATGAGCAAGAGGAAAAAACTAATGGGGCATGTGGTAGTACATCACATAGTTTTCACCGATCAGATAGAGATGACACAATTCGAGATGGAAGATTGTTGGACACTCCAGAGAGGAGAAGGGATAGACACAGGTATGATTCTAGTTCTGATTCATATAGGAACTATGATCGTCACCGGTATCATCCTTACAAGAGGAGTGATAGGGGATACTTGTTGGATGAGTTTAAGAAAGAAAAGCCACCTAATTTTGATGGAGAGGTAAAGAGATCACAAGATGCAGAGGCTTGGTTACTCAGTATAAAGAAGTTCTTCAGGTTGCATGACTACTCAGAGAACATGAAAGCTAGAGTGGCTACTTTCAGTCTTAGAGGTAAAGTAGACATCTGGTGGCAAGTTGTGAAGAATGGCAGGGACATAAATGAGGAAGATGTGACTTGGAGTGAATTTGAGCGGTTGTTCAAGAAAAAGTATATGTTGGAGAGATACTTTGATGACAGGGAAAAAGAATTCTATGAACTAAAGATTGGATCCATGATAGATTATGAGTACACCAATAAGTTCTTAGAACTGTTGAGGTATGTGACTTACCTTAAGGAGAAGAAGGCTAAGATTCAAAGATTTGTTAGTGGGTTATCAGTTGCATTCAAAGATAGGATTGTGTTCGACGAGCCTAGATCATTGGAGGAGGCTATCTAAAAACTAAATCATTGTTATGAACAATCGAAGCATTGAACTGAGATGAAGCCAAATTGGAGAGGTAATACAAAGAACAAAGGAAAATGGGACAAGAAGCGAGTAAGACCATAGGTTTTAGGTAACAAGGATAATGTTGCACCACTTAAGAGGTTCAATGCATCAGATAGAGGACATGGACACAGATCTAAGAAGTAGAATAAGGATCTCGTGCAATGTTGGACTTGTGGAGGAGATCATCACAAGAGGGATTTTCCATAGTACAAGAGTGGTAGGCCTAATATATACAGTGCGCATGAGGCACAGACTGTTGGAGGCGTTGGTCAACGTATTCCACATATCTATGCATCCTTGGATAACAAACATGCAGATCATCATGAATCTATCATCGAGATGGATGGTAAGAATTGTGATCAAGTTATTTCTATTTTGATTGACCCTGGATCTAATTATAGCTATGTTAGTCCTAGCTTGGTGGATAAATGTGGTTTGGGTAAGGAATTGCATCTAGAGTCTTGGTTAGTGCAGTTGGCTTCATGTACGAAGAAGCGAGTTCATCATTGGGTAAGAGCTTGCACATTTGAAATAAATGGTATGCCTACCACAACATATTTGAATGTAATACCATTGGGTTCATACAACATGTTATTGGGCATGGATTGGTTGTATCTACATAGAACCAAGGTAGACTGCTATGATAAAGCTATTGAGTGCATTGATGACAACAGAGAACCAAGAGTATTACAGGGTAAGAAGAAATCTACATCAGTTAGGATGGTGACAACTATGCAAGAAAAGCGTAGGCACAGGAAGGGGTGCAAGCTATTTGCAATACACATTTCTAGTAATAAGGATAAGGAGGCTGAGGATGCAGATGTGTTGAACAGGTATCCAGTGTTGCAACAATTTCAGGATGTATTTCCATAGGACATTACAAAGTTGCCACCTCACAGGGAGGTAGACTTTACTATTGAGTTAGTTCCAGGGGCAACTCCAACATCAAAAGTACCTTACAGGATGAGCACACCTGAGTTGGTTGAGATGAAGTTGCAGTTAAAGGAAATGTTGGACAAGGGATACATTAGGCCAAGTGTATCAGGGATTGATTACAACCCTAGTTAAAATTACATGTAATAAAAGTTAAAAACAATAACCACGGTCGATGGGACACTTATTCCAATTTGAATGTTGGGCAAGACATCCTAGGGGGTGTTCATTTGGTTGCTTATGGCTAAGTAAATTGGAAAAGGCAATGGCTAAGGCTTTGGAAAGGAAAAAAGGCATTTTTGGCACATTTATTTCAAAAAATAATGGAAATTAGGAGAACAAGGAAGTGAAAGGTCACATGTTGTATGTGAGGAGGAAAATAATGGAAAATGAAGAAAATAGAGCTCTCTCACTATTCTCTCTCTCACTCATACTCTTGGAGACTTAGAGTTTTCTTGGAGCACCCTTGGAGGGTGTGGCATACTTGGATTCTTTGAGCAAGAAGGTAAAAGAAGAGCAGGGAAGTGCAAGAGGGCATCGAGATCAACATCTACATCAGATTTGTTTGCAGGTACCGAGTTGCATGTATATTTCATTCACTAGTTTTGGTATGCATGGTATATGCATGTGGTTTGTTGGTTGTGATCTGTCATTGGCATGGAGGATGGTCAGGATTGACAGTGGATTTCCTAGCCTTGCCATTTCCTGGATAGCCATGGTGATTGTGGGTTTATTTCCTTGTTGTGTTTTTGGTTGGTTCTCATGTTTCCTTAGCTTGGGTTGAGTTATTAGTCCCGTAGCCTTGGTTGGACAAACACTCTGGAGCCCTGGAACAACTTGGGTTGAGTTACTAGTCTCATAGCCTGGGTTGGACAAATGCTTTGGAGCCCTTGGTGGGTTGAGTTACTAGTCCCGTAGCCTTGGTTGGACAAACACTCTGGAGCTTGGTAAAAGTTGTGGGTTGAGTTACTAGTCCTGTAGCTAGGTTGGAAAAACGCTTTGGAGCCCTGGATGGTTGGGATAGAGACCAATCTGATGATGGTTTTGTGGTGTCCAACAACGAGGTAGAATCACTATTTGATGGGTTGATGTGGATGGCCTCTGGAAGCCCTAGATGGTTTTTTATTGATGTGTTCTATGAGATCCCACATTCATGCTTGGAATATGGCACGGGTTGAATGGTTGAAGAGAGATTTGGCTCAACCATTCTACGGTCGGGTGGAACGTGGAAGTCCCATCTCGATTTTGGATTTTGCATCATCAATGAAAGGTTATTTCTCCTTGTATTTATATGAGAATTTTGATGGATTGTACGTGATCTATATGGTTGTACTTTCATGAGTATTTCCGTCCCTATTATGATGGTTATGTATGTGTTTTATGACATCATCCATGTATGGATTTCTTCATGTTTTTACTTGTAATTGAATGATCAATCTATCTATGACCTAATGGATGGAATGGAAGTTGATGTGTTGAGGCATCAATGGTTCTTAGCGATTCTCAACTAAGTATGAGACCCCTATGCTCAAGACTGTTAATTACACATGTATATTACACATTTGCAATATGTTTGACGAAATGCCTATCGTGGTTAGTAGGGGTCCTGTCAAGGTCTTGAACAAGTGTTTGCTTTAGTACTGTCATTTCCATGCTAATTTACTAATCTGAAGAGATGGTTCAATTATGGGTAGTGACCTGGGCTTTGGGCCTAAAACATTGGCTCAAATCCTGAAGTCACTGGCATAGAACTAATTGTTTTGGTCTCTATTCGTTGGTAGGCAAGCCTGTGAGAGTGACTTTGAGTTGTTGGTCGCACTCATGCATGTAGCATGGGAGCGACTAAGCCTTAAATTGTCCAAAAGCTCAATGCTGTCTAAATTATTGGATTGGTTCCTGAGGGTTCTGTAGCTAATAATTAATGTATGTATGGTGTGTTTCCGTTGATTCCACTTCCTTAACGTGACTTGGGAGGTTGAATCATATCATAGTGGCCTCTCGTCGCATGTTTACTCTGGTTGGTTAGTTGCTTGGGTAGATGTGGGAGGAGGTTGTTACAGGTATTTGGCGGTGTGTTATAAAGGAAAAATATCTAAAAAACAAATAACTAGAAGAATGGATTCAAGAGGGGGCTCCATAGAAGAAGGTTGCATCATATATATGGATAAGCATGATGAGGTACAAACATTAGCTACTTGGAAATTTGAGGTGGGAGGTCCATAGGGGGAATAATATTGAAATAAGATCGGATGCCATTAAAGGAGTGGAGGGAGTTAATACTCTTTCTATTCCTCTCCTCGAGCATTTACATATTAAAGGTTTTTACTTTTTGAACCAACACTTTGTTAATTGAGGTTATCCTTTTGTTACAGGTTTTTAGCTAAATATATTTGATCTTGGTTTTCCAAAGGATGTATTGTCAAAATGGCTCTAGTTCTCAACACAATTATCTCTAACACGTTTACAATTGTTTGAGAAAGAATACAAGCCGACATGGGATGGCAGTATGTATAGAGTGCAGATCTTGGTTAAAGAGATTTATAAATATATATATCTCAGAGGGACGTGGTCAGGTCGATAAAGCTTTTTAGTTTCAAAAGACATGGAAATGTGATATACCTCTCAAATTAAAATGTTTTATGTCGTTGGTGGTCCATAACATGATTTTTACATGGCAATAATCTCCACAAAAGGGGTTTTTAAGGTCTTGGCAGATGTGCTTTATCCAAAGAAGATTTAGAAGATGTGGAACATCTTTTGCTATCTTGTCCTTTTGCAGTCTCGGTATGGAGTGGGGTCCTACAAACACTTAAAATTCATGTAGTTTGGAATATGAGATCCATAGAAAGGTGTCTTCCACAATGGTTTTAGGAGTTTAATACATATTATTCCTTACCTTTCTATATTTTGTGGGGCATATGGAAAAGCGGAATGAAAAGATTTTTGACCAAACAAACCCAAATATAAGAGGAATTTGTTTAAATATCTCTACATACTTTTTGGAGATTGGGCCTAGGAAGGAGGAGCTTCCAATGAGGCATATTCAATATAAGTAGGTATGCACACATTTTTTTGTAGTGTTTTTCGATGGGGCATCTACAAATACGGTCTACAATATTGGAGCATATTTAGTTTTGAATCCATACAATTCCTTTCATTTCAGTTGGCACAATGGTATAGGGACAAATGATAGAGTTGAGCTTATTACACTTTGGGGGTCTCTTCTATGTGCAGATTGGCTAGCTATAGAGGATTTAGCTATGTTCGGTTATTCTAAGGTGATCTTGGATTGGGTACGACTGAAGTCAAAATTTGGACCTCCATGCCTCACATTTTGGATGCAACGAATTAGAAATTTGATGAGGATGTTTAAGAGGTTGACAATTAATCACATCTATATAGATAAGGACCAACTGGAAAATCTCATATCAAAGAAAGGATGTAACTTTCCAAGAAATATCTTCCCCGCAGCCTTTAACAATGGATCCCTCTTCAGCTCGGGGAGTATGCAGATATAATGGGTTATCTATGACAGTTTCTATAGAATATGACAAGTTTTTGTTTTGTTTGAATCAATTTTCTTATATCTTTCATCACAAATATATTTAAGATCACACATAGTTTATTTGTGGTGAAGAGAATGTTACAGTACACAGTTTCACTATTAGATGATACAAAATTCTAATTAGTTTGTAGAATCTTAGAGATTTAGATGCAACAAGTTTTTTTGAGAAAATATTTATGTGATTCATAGATGCAAAGGCATGAGAAATGAAATACCAAAAAATTTATCTACTTTTTTTTAATGAAAATATGATTTTTTTTTCTTAATTATATATATATATATATATATATATATATTACATTAGAAAAATATTTATTTCAAAATATTTAAATTCAAATAGATTTAGATATCCTATATTTATTAGAAACCAATTTAATTCAATATATTGACATTCAAATACACATTGTAACAATTTAATACTGACATTTTTGAAATTGTAAATGATCAATTTTAAATTAAAATTGTTATTTTGGATTTCAAAATTCACATTTGTTAAATTGAAACTTTATTTTCAAAATCAGAAATAGTGCTTTTGATATTGTAATGATTCAAAATTTACATACATTTACATGTTTAAAACACACTATTAATACACTTTCACAATCCAATTGTTTACATTAGAAAAATGAGAATATTCACATTCCCATAATCAAAATTTAGAAATTCTTTAAATAAAATAAAATAAATAAAATATATGAAAACTCAAACATTCTTATTCCTAATAAAAAATATAGGGGGAAATCAAACATAAAGAAAATTGAAGAAGATATTAAGGGTCAGCTACATCACACTAAGGGGACAATCACCAAACACAATGCAAGGAACCAAGGAATGGGGCCATGGAGAATGCCCCTGTTATAATTTGAGGTAGCAACGAACATGTGTTCTATATCTATAATGTCTAAGAGGTCAAGGAACATGAGATCTCCAAAACTGAAAAAAGGTTTTGCGAGATAAGACTTGGAAACGCCTCAAATAAAGTAATTAGCCATAATTAAAATATTTCCTAAGTCTAACTTAGGAAAAGTGGGTAATTAAAGTAAATTAATTGAAGAAGTTTGATTATGCTCTAGAGACTTCTATTAATGAAGTCTTGATGATCTTATCCATTAGTTGATATGTGATCATGGTCGTTGAGACTCCAACGAGATATTATAAGAGCATATCGAAGGGTTTGGAGAAGACATCAAGTATTTTGTGAGCAGTTCGACTACCCAGTTATAGGTATTCAACAAGGGCGTAGTCGAAGCTAGGGAAGCATTCGAGGCAGGGGTTTCAACAAAGATTTGAGAGGATTCAAAAGGAATTTCCTTCAGTATTTTTCAGTGTCCCTGAAATAGGAAGAGAAGGTTGAATTCATCTCCAGAGGAGGATGCATCAGCTAGTGCGAGTAGCCAGATTTCCGAGTGTGACTTGTTGGAGAAGACCACGTTTTAGTTTCCATAGGCCAGATCTATTTTCTGAAGGTAGAGCGAGTGGGTTTCAAAGGCTAAGGGAGGTAGGATGACTTATAGGAGGGTGATTCCACGCCTAAACAATTTTACAAAGGCAATTGTACGCATTTCTAGCTAGGTAGTGCGACTTGCCGAGTGAAAGGGCCAGATTGAGTTGTAGAGGGAGATAGGGTGTCTCTAGTATATTTTGTTGGTAGAGATTGCCAAATATTTTCCATAAAGGAAAGCAAATCATTGTGCTCTTAAATTTTCTAAAGATAATAATAAAACCCTCATCTATTGCACTGGTTTTTCCCTTCGGGGTTTTTCTAAGGACATTTGTCCAAAAATAACAGTGTCAAATGTTTATGTGTGTGTGCATATTTTTTCAAATCCAGTTTTATATTACATGGCATATTTTTTATTGGTGAAGATTGCAATTCTAAATTTATCACTATTTATCGTAATAATAATTTATAGTTGCGAAATAAACTGCAATCATTTAGGAGATAAATATCCTGTAATTGCAATTGTGGAAATTTCACATGGTATCAAAGAAGAAGATTGGATCAGAGAAGATCTAGATCAAGGGAAATGAGGGTTGTGTAGTTCAAATGGAAATATGAAGCACAACAAAATAGACTTGTGTAGGCCTAGCCAGGTAGTACGAATTACAGAAAAACAACAATTCGATTTCTAGTCCAGTCCACAAGGAAAAGTGCAAATTGCCTAAAAGCAGTAGAAGTTGATAGTGAAGTTACCAGGAAGGGTTTCTAGTGAGAAGATCAGATATTCACATCGCAGATATGGTACATACATTTGCAGCATAAGGGTTTTGGAATAACATATCAACACAAGTAAAGGAAGAGAAAGCACACAAAGAATTATACCCAATATTTCTCCAGTGTATTTGAGTTTCTCATATTTTCCATATATGGTCGTAGAAAGATTCATAGACCAGGATGCTATGGATTTGTCTTCCATATTGGAAGATGAATTCGCTAATATAGTTTGACTTCACAGAGTGTCTGGTATATAGATAGTGGAGCGTCAACACACATGACAGGACTTAGAGACTACTTCTCTAGCTACAAGGAGGAGGAGATGGACATCCATATTCAGATGGGAAACAAAAATAAATGTAATCCAGTTGGGAGAGGTACCATCGAGATTCAAAGGGAGTCAAGAGCAAGCACCAGTGTTACATATGTGTTGCATGTGCCAAGCTTGGGCATGAACCTGATTTCAGTTTCAAAACTACAGGACAAGGGATATGATATCCACTTTGTAGGGAAGAAGGTGTTAATAAAACACCATAGTTGGAGAAGGTGAAGCAAATTGGGGTTCGAAGAAAAAAATTATATAAGTTGCAGTTGAATTCTCCAAGGCAATAGTTAGCATCACTAATAGCAGTGGGAGATACTTGAATGAATTTTGGCATAGAAGAATGGGGCATTTACACAATAGAGCACTAAGGATGCTCAAAGGGACAATGACGAATATTCCAAAATTAAGCACGAAACACGACGATGTGTGTAGGGGGTGTGTACTTGGGAAATACACTAGGGAAACTTTCCCAAGAAGTGACAACAAATCAGATAGTGCATTGCAGCTTGTACATTAAAAAATTTATGGCCCAATGTCCACTAGATCTCTCAGAGGGTGCAAGTATTTCACCACCTTTATAGATGACTACTCTAGGAAGACCTGGATCTATTTTTTGAAGACCAAGGATGAGGTCTTCAGTCAGTTCCAAGAGTTCAAGGCTCTAGTGGAAAACTCGACAAGGAAAAGATCAAGGTACTTCACACAGATAATGGAGGAGAGTACACAAACAATGACTTTGCGAGATTTTGTGCGGAGCAGGGCATTAGGATGGAGTGGACAACTACATACAATCCACAACATAATGGAGTAGCGGAACAGAAGAATAAGAGTATTGTTGGGGCTGCAAAGGTTATGCTATATGATTAGGAAATGGTTAAGTTTCTATAAGCAGAGGCATGCAACACAATGATGTACATACAAAACATGGCTCCTCACAGGGCGTTGGAGAATATAACACCAAAGGAGGGTTTTCCAGGGAAGAAGCCAGAGGTCAGTCACTTAAAAATATTTGTTAGTATAACATATTTCCATGTGATATATGAAAAACACACTAAATTAGATCAGATTGCAAAGAAGGGGTGCTTCATTGGGTATAGTGAAACCTCATAGGCGTACAAGATCTATATTCCTAGCAGCAGGAGGATTATCATGAGGCAAGATGTGAAGTTCATGGAGGAAAGAGCCTTCAGGAGATATCATGAGTTGTCGGTAGGTGATTAGAGTGATCCAACATAAGCTCCATTTGTCCAATAATAGGGATAATTGTAGGGTCATCAAAGTACTAGTACAATTACCAATATGAGCACCATATCAAGTACAAGGGATCTAGAGGGTTTGCAACAAACAGAGCAGCAGAGGTAGGATGACGAGTTGGTTGAACCACCCAGCACTAGCTGTCGAACCAACAGAGAAGTTTGTCAGACGCTAATGGATGCTCAAGAGTTTATGGGGGCTCCTAGGATGGGAAAGAGGGAGTACATACAACAATATAGGTACCAAGTGTTGGTGGCACAGGTTTTTGAACCTTCCAATTGTCATGAGGCTGCACAACATTAGGTGTGGTTGGATGCCATGGTGAAGGAGTATAGCTCCATCATGACAAATGATGTATGGGAGGTAGTGCCTAGGCCTATGAATAGGTCAATAGTGGGCTCTAGGTGGATCTACAAGATCAAGTACATTGCAAATAGCAATGTAGATAAGTACAAGGCTAGGTTCGTGGCCAAGGGGTATGCACAAAAGGAAGTCATAGAATATGTGGAGACCTTCACCTGAGTGGCCAAATATACTTTCGTCTGGTCTATGATATCCCTCGCAGCTCAAATTAGTTGGAAGATTCACCAGATGGACGTTAAGATAACATTATTGAATGGGGTGATAGAGGAGGAGGTATACATCGAACAACCAGAGGGCTTTGAGACACATGAGAGGGACACACACGTGTGCAAGCTATAAAGAGTGTTATATGAGGTCAAACAAGCTCCCAAGGAGTGGTATGGTCATATTAACAATGACTTGAAATAGATGGATTCATAAAGAGATGTAGATTCCAACCTTTATTATCTTATGGTAGAGAGCGATCCACTCATCCTAGTGTTGTATGTGGGTGACCTCTTCTTAACAGGGTCATCAAGGTTCATAGAGGACTGTAAGGGAAACCTAGAAATAAAATTTAAGATGAAATATTCGGTACTAATGCATTACTTCCTAGGCCTGGAGGTATGGCAAACAAACATGGAGATATTCCTTGATCAAGGGAGATATACTATGGAGATCCTGAAGAGATTCAGGATGCAGGATTGTAGACCCATGTCCACGCCTATGATTACTAATTGGAGGAAGATAAATGCATGAGAGGACGAGGACGTGGACCCAACTTTTTATAGGTAGCTCATCAATTCACTTACATGTTCACTTATGTATCTGGCCAACACAAAGCTAGACATTTGTTTCTCAGTCAACACTCTTAGTCATTTTATGGTGGGACCTGTTGAAGCCTCAGAATTCTGTTGCTCCAACATGGGGGATAACCACCCGGTCCGGACCTTAAAGACAACTCCTTTTCAGTTTGATGTGGTGGCTCCGACTGGGGATGATGGGACCAGTTTCCCAGAGTGGGTTTGAAAATGAAAATGGGTGGTTTTCAAGCGATTGCAATAAGAATAATGATAACTAAATGACTTATTCTAGCATTCAAATCTATAGCTAACTTAATCTAATATAAACCCCGGGTATTCTGTGCGATATGCGATCTAAAAATATATTTGTTTGGTATGTGATAATAACGATCATTCACGTATTAAACAGAGATGATAACATGTAAAAAAAAAATTGACTAAATAGTTAGTCAAAGAAATGTATAAACTATATCGCATATATTAATGATCAAAATAAACACTTTCAGCTAGCCATCATACAATAGTGCAATTAACACATAACAAAAAGAACATACTCCATATATAATTTATGAAAACGAAATGTTATCACTAATTAAACAAAATAGAACTGATCATACAAGACAAAAGTACCATATGTGTGAGGTTCTACTCATTTGACTAATGACATATATCAGCTCCTTTCTTCAAATCAAATTATTCTCCAAGCATACAGTAGTGCATCAACAAAGGAAATTAGTTTGATATTCAAAAGTAGTGGCCATGTTCCATAATTTCATCAAGGCATTCACAAAATTACAGAAGTGCTTTCTTTGCAAATGTTTCTGATAAAATTCTTGACCCTTCTTTAAATGCATCAGAAGGGTATAAATACTATCTAACTAAGGTTCAAAAATAGATTATACAAAATATCTTGAGGAGGCTTCAAACAACCTTCCTCTTAACTAGCAACTAACTCTAAAAATAAAATTAATTTGATGACCAGAGGTTATAAAGATGGCTTGTTTTCTGCCAGCTTTTCCTTCAGGTCGCATATATTGGCCATCGGTTTCACTTGAGGAGGTGCCCCGAATTGCATCCTAACCTATCCTGCGAAGATGGCATCTGTGAGAGGTGGCAGCATCCTTTGTGTTGAATTGAGTGAACAATTCAACATCGTAATTTGGCTGTGAGGCTTGACAAGGAAGTGACAATATGCCTCCTAGTGAGTCTTTGATAATTTTGTGATTACCTTCCTTTGAATTTTCACATTTTCCTTCCAGCATTTATCCAAGTCATTCAAATTTTGTAGTGAATTTGGGTTACCTTATTTTATCAAGTTGGTGGTGTGCAAAGTGTGATTGACTTCTTTTATTATATTTTTATCCACTCCTGCTACTCTTGCTACTACCAATTCTGCCTTCTTGATCCGCTCATCCCAATCTGTGAACAATATATCTTTATGTGTTTCTTCTATTTTGGGTAGAATGGTGCTTCTTCCTTCTTCAAATTCTTACCATTCAATGTAGTAAGAGATTTTAGTATTTAAATCATTAAATTTGGTTCTCTGATTAATTGCCTTATCTATTAATTTATCATTGGTAATAAGATAAGGGGTGATATGGGACATTCTCTGGAAGAATAGATCTTGTTGTTTTGATAGAATGGAGTTTAGCTCCAATGCCTCTTTGATGAATTCAACGACAATAGGGACATCTTTATCCTTTATTATGGCCTCTTACAACTCTTGGATTTGCATTTTCTTTGAAGAGATGTTTTCTTCATGGCTTATTCTTAATACTTCCATACTCTGTTGCAAATGGACTATTTGTTCAGCAGCTTGTTTGTTCACATTTGCATTCTCGATTTCCAATTGTTGCTCAAGCTGCACTATCCTTTCTTCCCTTTCCCTTAACAAAATAGATACCTCTTTGGATTTATCTATGGTTGCAGTAGCATATGCCCCTGTAAATTGCAATATCCTGGTTAAATTTTCAACTGGGTTCGAAGGAATATCCCTCCAGACTATGTCCACTGGTTCATTCCCAGTTGGGATTTCGGGTGTTTTTACTCTCCCTCTTTTCCTCTGTCTTCTTCCTACAACCTTATGCAGTGGGTTGTAGAATACATCTAAAAGAGGTATCTCTGTAACCTTTAGAATAATTTCAGATGTCGGAAATGTAGCGATGATTTCTGTATTCTGCAAACTTGTCCCTTGCTCATTCATTGGCTCTGACTATGAAATTCTCTAAGTTTTCTTTGGAGTATGATATTTTGTGGTTTCTAGGACATCTGTTGTCTTAGGAGTATCTTGGAGAGTTTTATTAAATTGGTCCCATTCCTACTCCAAATCGTTGCTTTTGCCTTCGGGACCGGTATCTTTAGTTAGGTCACTTATGACCTGTTTTTCAACTGACCTTCTGCTGGATTCCATTGTAGTCTTTGTCTCTTGTGTCTTCCCTGTATCCTGGTTTGTGTTCACCTGAGATTCTATACGAGAATTTGGCCCTTCGCTGTTAATAGTTACACTAGGCGTAGGCTTGTCGTCATCTCTTAACAAATGCAATGGGATTGTCTCGAACCTATGATTTCTAAATTCCTGAAAACTTTCAGAGTCATTAGGGTTTAGATTCACCTTCACCCAGTCGAATGCTTGTTCGAATGTTTTAGCTGATTATAAAAGATCTTTGAATTCCTGAGCTTCATGGACATAGGATTTGAGCTTTAGTGCTGTAGTAACATTTTGTGCTACTTTTTCAGGGTCAAATTGCCTCTTTGGCAGAGTATGGAGCCAGAGGCTCTCTAAATATAGTAACTCTTTATTTGCATGGTTGAAGTTTTCCAATGAAAAAGAACCACACCGGATGGGAAAGGGCGGCCATAATGAATTTTTGTTATCTTTCAAGGTCTTGGTCAAGCCCTTTCCAACAGTTTGGTGAACTATTTCTCTGGCTAAGAGCTTGTCGGAGACATATAAAGGGAGTACATGCGGGTCTTTTGTGCTGCCATAAAATTTGATATATGTAAACCATTGTTCAACAAAATACTTGCCTACTACGAGAAGGTTTGTAGTGGCTTCTTTAGAAAATTTGGGGGCTTTTTTATCAAAAATCAATTGGTGTAATGGTAAGATAACACCATGGCATATTTTGTAAAAATGGGGAATAAAATGGGATTCCCACATTTATTTGTGACTGAGATGAATGGAGTAGGGGTCTTGGAAAGTCCATTTCCAACCCATCGTTGGAAACTTAGTATAGAAACAGATGGCATCCATGATATAGGCACTGAAATAAAATGGAGGAAGGTTCTCTGTGGAGGTGGATCTCTTTTGTCGATATTTGGAAATATCAGTAGCTAGGTTATCAGATAGGATAGTGGCCCAATTCATTATAAGGGAACTGACACAAGAATCAATTAAAGGGACCTATTCTATAGAGATCTTGGTATTATTAGGCAATTCATATAATCTACATATCATAGAAGTTGCATAGTTATGGGGATTTGTCAAATAAGATATGGGGTACATACCTATCTTATTATATTTGAACTTGTTCTCTAGGACTCTCCAGCCCTGAATCATCTTGAAGGGTTCTTCATTTTGCTTTGTGAATTTGGCTAGAAATGATTTGTCATATATATCTTGAGGGTCAGGAAGATGATACATTTGTTTCAAATCTTCATCTTTGAATGATCCCATTAGCTCCATCCTTGAATTCCTGAATTGTCTGTCTTCAATACTGAGATTTTCCACCACCCATCTAATCATATCAGTTTATGGGAGTATCTTGGCTCTTGCTCCTATTCTATGAAGAAAGGAGCAAGCAACATATTTGAATTGAAATCCGGAGGGTTTTATTGAGTCTGTTGTTACCTTGGTGACAGTAATTTTAGGCCGCTCATCTTCAAGTCTATTGTAGATGACTTCCCATGCCATTTCTCCTCCATCGGCACTACAAATTGTATCAGCAAATACGGGCGACATTTCTGAAACATCTGACTTTGAAATGATCTGTTGCTTCTGCTTTTGCATTACCTTTCGTAATGACATCTATTTCGAAGCTTGCTTTAAATGAAAGAGATATATCAGCGCACACAATAGAGGGAAATTAAGGCTGGGAGCTCTTTGAAATGAATTTGAATCGTGGGAAGATTTTGAATGCGATTTCTGTGTTAACTAGCCATAACTTGAAAACATCAATTTCTCTCCTTGAGCTGCTAAACATTAATTACTCTGTCAAACCACTTAATATTTCATTAAAACTCAGTAACTTCCCATGCTTCATGCCTTATTTGTCGCATTGCAGTATTCAAACGTTGCCATATAACATTACTCTGAGATAATGTGAATGCAATTGTGAAAATCGCAATATCGCATTTCGCAATTTTTTAAGTGGTGACACAATGGCATGCTTTATTAATTTGCGACTTGCGAAGTGCGATCACGTGTTCTTAAAGTGTTGTGATTGGAAAATCGCAGCGGGGGCTTTATCACATATCGCATTTCAAGATTTTCTTTAAGATGTTTATAATTGTCACATGAAAAACTGTGAAATGCGATTTGCGATAGAATTTCTAAGTATGGGTTGTATTCTAAAGGTTTTAAGGCAATTTATAGAGTTAGTATTTATTTTCAAAGGCTAAAAATTTAAAATGGTCCCCATTTATATGTCAAATATTAACTATAAGTCTGTATAAATGGGGGGGTTGTTACATAGTACAACAATTGACGATTCACTTGGGAGAACCAACCATCTCTGATTGGTGCTTTGAAATTTCTAAAACTTTCAAAATTAAAAGAGTTATAGGAATAATAATTACATGAGTTATAAACTAAACAACATTTCTCTGAAATCATAATCACTCACTCAATTTATTTATTCAATTACTTTACTCTTGTAGTGATAAAAATACAAATGTTTGTATCAGTCAATACTAAGATTTAAAGAGATATAGCAAGTGTCTTCTACATATTAGTTTTTTTGTTTACTCATTTATCACAGATAGAGCCTCTGTTGCCAGCAGGCGTTCATAGCTTCAACATGGTTATCTTTTAACCAACAATGATTCATTGTCCCATCCGAAACAATTTCTTGAATTCAAAATGATATTCATTTGCTTTTTTTCTCATTTAGACCTTTTTTTCTTTCATGTAATTTTTCTTTTCAAGTTTCTTAAAAGACATTGTCTAGGCCTGGTAACCCAATAATTACAATTCCATTCACTAATTGTAATTAAACTGAATAAGCTGGCTCTTGATGAGACCCCTTGTCCTTTGATTGATTAGATCATTGGCTATTACCCTGTTTTGATATGCAGTTTTGGTAGTATCAGTTTAATTATTCCCTTGTGATCATGGTAAACAAGCTCGTAATGAGACTTATTATCTTTTAAGTTTTGCATTATTTTAGAATTACGTTCTAAAAAAACAACAACAACAACAACAACAAAAAAAAACAACAAAAACAACAACAACAACAAAAACAAAAGCAACAAAACAAAAAAAAAACAAAAACAAAAAAAAAACAAAAAAAAACAAACAAACAAAAACAAACAAACAAAAACAAAAGCAAACAAAAACAAAAACAACAAACAAAAAAACAAAACAACAAAAAAACAAAAACAAAAAAAACCAAAACCAAAAAAAAAAAACAAAAAAAAAAAAAAAAAAAAACAAACAAACAAAAAAAAAAAAAGAGAAAAAAAAAAAAAAGGTTTTATTAGATGGGGTGAATCATTGGCCCTTTTTAAGAGTTTTGGATGATAATAATAGAGTTTTGAGATACTCATCTATAGAAAGTAAGGGTCCTTACTAGGTTAAAGATTCTTTTCTTGATTGATAACAAAACATCTATACCTTTTAAATATAAGAGCTTGTTCATAGAATAAGTGTTTTTAGCAAGGTCAAGTCTTTCCAAAGAAATAAGGTTCACTTTGATACTCAAATGCTCTAATTATTTTTTTAACTTTTCCTACTTATAGAAGCAAAAAAATCAAAATATTATCAGAGACTTTATTTTGAGAAGCCAAAAAGTAAATACTACTTAACCTTTATTTTCCTATGAATCTTGAAGACAATATGATACAAAATTAGAAGTGGTTGTCTTCTAGGAAAAGTATTTTTTCAAAATTTTCCCATTAACGGGCAAGGAATCAGTTCTACCTGACAGATCTTGTAAAAGAAATGTTGATGGACAAATTTTCTTAATGATTTGGAATGGTTTTGTTGAAAATAGCAACAAGAAATGCTAAAAAATAGCACTGTTATAAATAGTAGTTCAACCAGTGTTGAACATAGTATAAGGAATGAAAAAAGGAAGTGCTAAAAATAGCATTCTATAAATAGCATTTCGGGATACCTTCCTATTTTAGTCAGTCCCTAAACTAAAATAGTGAAGTAAAATTCGAATTTGATCTTAGCAGTTGTTTGTAAAATAATTAATTAATTCATCTTGAGTTAATTAGTTAAGGAAAATCAAACATGAAGTCTATGTGGGGACATGCAACAATTTCTCCATTAATTGAGGAATTTATCCATCAGTTAAAGAGATAAGGATGAGTTATAATATTGAGTTGTAATTAGTTGGCTCAGTTAACTGAGTCAAGTCCAGTTAGATTAATTCAAACAATTTGTTGAATTAATGTAAGTTCAATTAGTTAATGCTTGCATGCATGTAACTGCTGCACTTCAGATAACTGAATATTCTCTCATAAATAACTCATGCATGTCAGTTCAGACAGAGACCCAGTTGAGATCAGATGGAGGGGCAGTGTACTATCAGTTGCTAGAATATTCCATTGTGAATATTCCTTGCATGCAAAAGGAATTCTTTCCTTGAGGATTGTGCAGTTACTTCTTCAGGTTTTGTGAGTGTGATGAGGCCAATTCACACATGTGGCTTCACTGGACCCCAAGAAAAACTGCGCAAGGAAATAGGAGGCTTGGAGGGCTTGAGGAGGACATATACTATGTCTATTCAGTCTGTGAGTTGTATTGTTTGATTGCAGAGAGAGTAGGATAGCTTGAGAGCTGATTCTTTTTGTAACTTGAACAAGATTTCCACTTGTATGATAATACAGAGTTGGGGTTTTAGGCTGAGGCTTTCCCCGGGTTATTTCTTTTGTGTTATGTGTGATTGATTTCTCATTCTCAGTTATATGTGTTCTCTTGATCTTTCTCAATTCGATTAAGCTTCCGCAAAGTGTTGTAGAAGTAGATCTTGCATTTTGTTTTAGTATATTTCATAATCTGTTGATCTACAGTGGGAATTTCTACATGGTATCAGAACAAAGGTGATCAAGGTGAAGAGCTGTATATAAGAAAGAGAAGTTCGAATTTCGTGTTCCTGAATATATAAATCCAGTTCTTATCACATCTCAATTTCACCAACGACGTTCAGCGGTTTAAGACTCAAGTATGCCCTTGATGACAGCTCGAATTATATAGCCTGGAAGGATCGCATGGAGGTAGTATTAGAGGATAACTCTCTAAAGGACTTCATTGATCAAGAAGTCCCCAAGCCGACTGATGCCACTCAACGGGCGAAATTGAAGAAATGTGTGGCTAGAGCAAGGAGAATACTCTTGGAGGGAGTTCGAGACCACATTATCTCGAGCCTCCATGGGAAGGAGACATCGTTTTCGATGTGGAAAACATTGAAAGATCTATATCAGAACAACAGCAATCAGAGGAAGTTGGCGCTGAAAGACAAGCTTCGTAAGATCAAGTGTGAAAAGGGCGACACGATCTCTACATATCTGAACAAGCTCACCACCTGTAGGGATGAGATTGGAAGTGTAGGGATCACAACCGTTGATGATGACATGGTGATTCTTGCACTCCTCGGTCTTCCTAAGAGCTGGCATAGTTACCAAGACTCGGTTAATGGAAGAGAAAAACTGCTAGATTGGGAATGACTTTGGTCAGATCTGATGCAGGAGGAAATAAGAAGAAGCACCAGAGATGGATCCTCATCGAAGCAATATGGTGAGGAAAATCTAGCCTTAGCGAGTAAGGCGAGGAAAGGGAAAGGGAAGGCATCCCATCTCAAATCCAGTTCTTCCCATGGTGGGAAGAAGATTGACAAATCGAAAGTGCGATGCTTTCATTGTCATGAAGTGGGCCATTATGCTACGAATTGTCAACAGAAGAAATCCAAGAAGGGTTCCTCGAAGTGATCTAATGGTGAGGCACTAGCCTCACAGTTTGAGCTGGATTTCTCGTTTATCGCATGCATGGTTTCATCCATGGTAGGATGTGTGTGGTACATGGATAGTGGAGCTTCATTCCACATGTCAGGTGACAAGAATATTTTCAGTACCTTGGAGGAGAAGAATCCCCAGATGCAGATCGAGATGGGCGATGATGGAAAGTACCATGTTTCAAGTGAAGGTACGGTTGTCTTTCAAAGGGAGCATGGAGCTCCCCTCACCCTGACTAATGTAAAGTATGTACCAGGTCTAAAGAAGAATCTTGTGTCTGTTGTTATGCTAGAAGATAAAGGCTATGATGTAGTCTTTAGTAAAGGAAAGGTATTCCTGAGGCATATCAGTACTGGACAGACAAAGCGAATAGGGATTCAAGTTAAGAATCTCTACAAGCTAGAGGTAGACGATTGTGCTGCTTTGAGTTCCAAAGCTGAGATGGTGCAGAGCCAAGATGTTGGCAAGCTATGGCATAGAATACTGGGCCACTTGCACCATGGAGCCCTGAAGATCATGCAACAGATTTCTACCGGATTACCCAAGGGAAAACTTGAGCAGAAGACTACATGCAAAGGTTGTACCTTGGGTAAGTACGTGAAATATTCATTTCCAGATCGATACAGTAGAGCTGAAACAATCCTGGAGCGAGTTCACTCAGATGTTTGTGGACCCTTCTCTACAGCCTCCACCACTAAACAAAGGTACTATGTTATTTTTATTGATGATTTTTCTCGTAGATGCTATATCTACTTTATGCAAAAGAAGGATCAAACCTTCTTGAGGTTTTGTGAGATTAAAGCCTTGGCAGAGAAAGAATTTGGAAAGAAAATAAAAGCCTTGCTTAGCGACAACGGTGGAGAGTATGTCTCCCAACAGTTTAAAGACTTATGCGCGGCAGAAGGTATTAAACGGGAATTGACGACACCCCATAACCCACAGCAGAATGGGGTGGCTGAAAGGAATAACAGATCGATTGTGGGAGAAGCTCAAGCTATGTTGCATGACCAAAGCCTACCACTGCATTTGTGGGCTGAGGCATGAAATACAGCAGTATACTTGTAGAACAAAAGCCCGCACTGTATACTGGGAATGAAGACACCTACGGAGGCCTATTCCGGGAAGCCACCTGATGTAAGTCACTTCCGAATCTTTGGATCATCAGTTTACTGTCATGTGACCAAAGATGACAGGAAGAAGCTAGACCCAATAGCTGAGTTGGGAATACTTGTGGGGTACACGGATACACCCCACAACTATCGGGTGTACTTGCCTTCCACTCAGAGGATTGTGGTACGCAGGGATCTAAAGTTCGACGAGCAGAAAGCCATGCACGTGTCACTTGAGAGGGAGCTCAAGTTGCATGCAAAGGAGGAACTTTCAATTCCTAAGGAGGAGGAGCCTCGTATTGATGCGGAGCAGCCACATGCAGAGGATCCGAAAGTGGAGACATCCACTCATGCTGATACTTCCATAGATGGGTGAAAATGCTCAAGGGAAGCTAACAGGTTGATGCTGGATGTGCAGGAGAATGTGGGACAACCATCTTCTCAACACAGACAGAGGAGGTCGCCCGATCAGTACACTGGGTACATGGCCTTGGTTGGGGAGTGTGTAGATACCGAACCTTCTTCATTCGAGGAGGTAGTGCAGCAACCAGTCAGGGTTGATGCAATGGTAGAGGAGTACGACTCTATCATTCAGAACAATGTGTGAGATGTTGTCCCAAGGCCTCAAGGCAAGTCAGTGGTGAGTTCCAGGTGGCTTTAAAATGTAAAGCAGGCAGCTGATGGTAGTGTTGAGAAACATAAGGCAAGGTTTGTTGCTCGGGGTTTCTCACAGGTCGAGGGGATCGACTACGATGAGACTTTTGCTCCCGTAGCAAGGTACTCATCGATCAGATCGATGTTGGCTCTATCATCTTAGATGAGGTCGAAGATCCACCATATGGATGTGAAGACAACATTCCTCAATGGGAAGATTGAGGAGGAGGTGTACATTGAGCATCCAGAGGGTTTCGAGACCTTCAATCGTTAGTCGCATGTGTGCCGACTCAAGAGGGATTTGTATGGGCTAAAGCAAGCACCCCGTGCTTGGTACACCAGGATCGACAACTATTTCACCAGTTTGGGCTTCACCAAGAGTGAAGCAGATGCGAACCTTTACCACATCATGGTAGAAGGTAAACCATTGATCATTTTTCTTTATGTCAATGATCTGATTTTGACAGGTGATGATCAACTGATACAATCTTGCAAGGAGGACCTTGCAAGAGAGTTCGAGATGAAGGACATGGGCCTTATGCACTACTTTCTAGGCATGGAGGTGTGGCAAAAGGATGGTGAAGCATTTGTGTCTCAAGGCAAGTATGCCAATGAGATACTCAGGCGCTTTCACATGGAGAAGTGCAAGCCCATGCAGACTCCTCTAGCTGGGAACTAGAGGAAGGAGGATGCTAATTCAGGTGAGGTAGTAGCTACTATTGTTTATCAGCAGCTGGTGGGTTCACTTATGTATCTGGTGAACACACGACCCGACTTATGCTTTGCGGTGAACCAGCTGAGTCAAGTTATGGTTCAACCTACCAAGTTGTTTTGGAAGGCAATGAAGCATGTGTTTAGATACCTAAGAGGCACATCTCAGTTCGGATTATGGTACAAACAGACAGAGGGAGTGAAGCTTCAGGGCTTCATAGATGCATATTGGGCAGGGAGTCCATAAGACTGGAAGAGCACTTCTGGAGGAATCTTCAACCTTGGTTCAGCTGCAATTTCCTAGTACAACAGGAAACAGAGATCAATTGCAGTTAGCTCAGCAGAGGCTGAATATATGGCTGCTAGTCAGGCTACATGGGAGGCCATTTGGATGTGGAAGATTCTAGTGGGATTGTTTGGTGAGAGGATGGAACCTACAGTGATCTATTGCGATAACCAGAGTTGTATCAAACTCTCTAAGAATCTAGTTTTTCATGACAGGTCCAAGCACATAGATATCTGGTATCACCATCTTCGAGACTGTGTGGTCAAGAGGATCATGTTGTTGCTGTATGTTTCGACCGAGGAATAGGATGTTGACATTTTGACAAAGGAATTGTCAAAATGAAAGTTCGAGTTCCAGAAAGACAAGATTTGGGTTACTGATAATCCCTTTCTTGTTGAGAGGGAGTGTTGAAAATAGCAACAAGAAATGCTAAAAATAGCACTGCTATAAATAATAGTTCAACCAGTGTTGAACATAGCTATAAGGAATGAAAAATGGAAGTGCTAAAAATAGCATTCTATAAATAGCATTTCGGGATACCTTCCTATTTTAGTCAGTCCCTAAACTAAAATAATGAAGTAAAATTCGAATTTGATCTTAGCAGCTGTTTGTAAAATAATTAATTAATTCATCTTGAGTTAACTAATTAAGGAAAATCAAACATGAAGTCTATGTGGGGAAATGCAACAGTTTCTCCATTAATTCAGGAATTTATCCGTCAGTTAAAGAGATAAGGATGAGTTGTAATATTGAGTTGTAACTAGTTGGCTCATTTAACTAAGTCAAGTCGAGTTAGATTAATTCAAATAGTTTGTTGAATTAATGTAAGTTCAGTTAGTTAATGCTTTCATGCATGTAACTGCTGCACTTCATATAACTGAATATTCTCTCATAAATAACTCATGCATGTCAGTTCAAACAGAGATCAGATGGAGGGGAAGTGTACTATCAGTTGCTAGCATATTCCATTGTGAATATTCCTTGCATGCAGAAGGAATTATTTCCTTGAGGATTGTGCAGTTACTTCATCAGGTTTTGTGAGTGTGATGAGGCCAATTCACACATGTGGCTTCACTGGACCCCAAGAAAAACTGCGCAAGGAAATAGTTGGCTTGGAGGGCTTGAGGAGGACATATACTATGTCTATTCAGTCTGCGATCTGTATTGTTTGATTGCAGAGAGAGCAGGATAGCTTGAGAGCTCATTTTTTTGTAACTTCAACAAGATTTCCACTTCTATGATAATACAGAGTTGGGGTTTTAGGTTGAGCCTTTCCCCGGGTTATTTCTTCTATGTTATGTGTGATTGATTTCTCATTCTCAGTTATATGTGTTCTCTTGATCTTGCTCAATTCAATTAAGCTTCCGCAAAGTGTTGTAGAAGTAGATCTTGTATTGTGTTTTATTATATTGCATAATCTGTTGATCTACAATGGGAATTTCTACATGGTCCAAGCCACAGTCTTTGGAATTTGGTGTGTTTGCCCTTTTCCTCATGTGCTTTGTTCCATTTCAAAACTAGATCACCTACTTCAAAGGTTTTATGAATGGCAGAGTTTGTATCAAAAGGGGCTTTGACCAATTGTTGATGATGGGAATGGGTGGCTTTAGCTTTTTCTCTTTCTTCTTCAAGCTTAAGGATCTGAAATTGTCTTGCTTGAAGAGAAAAGGAAGGAATTTCGTTAATAAATTGCACTAGGGCGAGAGATGGGATTTCTATGTTTGTGGGGAGAACTGCATCTTTTCCATAAATTAAAGCAAAAGGAGAAGAACCGATTGAGGCCTTCTGTGTTATTCTATCTACCTAAAGAGAAAATTTCAATGCTTTGTGCCAATTCCTATGACTTTGGTCTATAGTCCGCTTGATGATTCTGATAAGGTTTTTATTTGTTGATTCAGCGAATCCATTACCTTGTCGATAATAGTTGGCTGAATACTTCAATTTAAAACCTCTTTTTAAGGCAAATATTACCATAGTATTTCCAAAAAAATAAGATGCATTATCAAACATTAAAGTTGTGGGTAAGACAAACCTGGTGATTATGTATTGATCAATAAAGTTTGTAATACTTTCTGTATTAGCTACCTTTAATGGGATAGCTTCTACCCATTTCGTGAAATAATCAGTAGTTGTAAGGATGTACTTATTCTGCTTGGAAGAGTTAGGAACAATCTCACCAATTATATATAATCCCCATTGTTCAAATGGTTGTTGGATATTCACCTGATGTAAAGGGAATGCTGGTTTCTTTTCTCTTCCAGCTGCAGTTTGACAAGTTTTTCATTTTCTTGCATAGTCATGTGAATCCTTAAATAGTGTCGGCCAATAATAACTTGCATGCAGGATTTTGTGTGTTGTGGTGTTTTCTTCGAAATGACGTCCAACTGGTCCATCATGTAACTCCTACATAACCTTTTCAGTTTTACGATTTTCTAGGCATCTTAATAATACTTAATCATAATTTTTTCTAAATAATACATCATCAATTAATTCATACTGATTTGATTTCAACATTAAAGCACTCTTTGTTTTGTAATTGAGATGCATAAGAGCATATCCATTCTTTAAATAAAACTTCAAATGAGCATACTGTGGTTACACATCATTGAGGTATACCTCTGATATTTGCACTTCATTACCTTGTTCTTCTTTTGTTGATAAGTGGGAAGCTCCAGTTAGCATCCTGCAAAAATCTTGGCCTCAATTTTAGCTGGCCAAATTTCTACATCGTACTCTTGAAGTGCAGTGACCCAATTGGCTCTTTTCTCCCCAACTTCTCTTTGAATCAACAATTGCCTTACTGTAAGGTAAGGTACTACTATTTTTGTATGAGTTTTGAGGAGAAAAGGCCTGAAGTGTTTCAAGGTTTTAAAGACAACAAAAGCTTGTTTCTCAACAGCTGAGTAGTTTAGCTCGACACCCTGTAAAATGGAACTGAAAAAAGAGATAGGTGCCTCGATATTTTGATCGTTCAGCTGTGTTAAAACTGTTGCATATGATGTATCAGATGAAAATGTGTACAATACAAAAGGTTTAAGAAAGTTTGGAGTTGTTAAAGAAGGAGCATTGATAATGTCTTTTTGATTAACTCAAATGATTCTCTTTCATATTTCCCCCATTTGAAGACTGCATTCTTTCTTATCATTGATTGAAGGGGTAGAACAATTTGTGAAAAATATGGAACAAATATTTTTACAAAATTAATCTGGCCTAGGAATGTTTGCTTGGTCTTTCTATTATGTGGGAGAGGAATCTTTTCAATTTCTTGGATTTGATCAGGATCAATATAAATTCCTTTCTTGGACACTATGAGTTCGAGAAGTTTACCTTCTGCTAAAGCAAACTATGACTTTTGGGGATTTAAAGAAATTCCATATTTCTTGCATCTTTAAAAAATATGATTTAGGTCGTTCAAATGATTATTTTTGTTCCTAGAATAGACTGTGATGCCATCTAGGTAAATAACAACTGATTTATTAATCAAACCTTTAAAAGCAATATCCATGGCGCGTTGAAATATAGCACCTGCATTGATGATTCCAAAAGGAATCTTCTGATAAGCATATGTCCCCCACTTGGTCCTGAATGTTGTCTTCAATCTGTCATCTGGATGTACAAGAATCTGATTGTATCCTGAAAATCCATCTAGAAAAGACATTAACTCAGAACCTGCAACTGATTGCAATATTTTCTCCATGGTAGGCAAAGGAAAGTTATCCTTTTGACAAGCTCTATTTAAGTTCCTAAAATCAATACAAATCCTAATATCTCCATTCTTTTTCCTGACAGGAACCATATTTGATACCCATTTTGAGTGTCTAATGGGAAAGATTATCTTTTCTTTCAAAAGTTTGTTCAATTCAGATTTGATTTGGCTTTCAAGGTTTGGATGAATATTTCTAAGCTTCTGTTGAACTGGTTTCTCATTAGAGGTCATCGGTATAGTATGTTGAATTACAGAGGTATCATAGGTCCTGAGATTTGAATAATCCCAAGCAAAGAAACCTTTATATGTTTTTAGAAACTAGATGAATGATATCCTTTCTTCGGATGATAAACCAAGACCTAGGTTTAAGTTTTGAGGTTTTTCAGTTGTGCCTAGGTTTACCACTTCAAATCTCAAAGTAGAATTCTGAGTCTTGGAGTTGGTAATCTTTTAAAATATGTCTTTCAAATCATAGATATCTTCCATTTTGACTACAGACTTTGGAATTGGGTTTTGATCTTGTTTATCATTGATTTGCAAGTCATGTTCATGTTCATCTATGATTTGTTCCTCATAAGATCATTCTGATGTAAAGAAATCGATTATATCAACATCATAATTAAACACTCTCCAATTTGTTACATTATCAGAGATGGATTGTCTAAAAATTAACTCTATAGAAAACCTATCAGGACTAAATTCCTCTAAAGGTATAAGCTTAGATGCTACATTAGCAAGTAAATCAACACTTGCATTTTGTAATCTGGGAACTAAAGAAATGTTAAAAGCAGTAAAATGCGAAGTAAGATTCTGGGCTAGGGATTGATAATGTTTGAGATGCCCAGACACACAATGGATTGTGTTTATTACCTGTTTAATGACTATTTCAGAGTCTCCATATACTTGCAAATACTTGACATCAATGCCAATGGATTTGTACAGCCCTTGAATCAATGCTTCATATTCTGCATTATTGTCAGTGCTTTTAAATTCAAACCTATAGGCTAACATGGTTTTCTCTCCTTGCAAGCTGATTAAGATACATCCAGCACCTGCACCATCTTCAGACTTGGAACCATCAAAGTAAAGAGTCCAGAATAATGAATTATCTACAAGTTTATCAACTACATCTATACACTTGGAAGCATCTATTTGCAAAAAAAATTCTATCTAAGATACTACAACATTATCCAGAAAGGGAGATCTTTGTGCATTAAAGGATCCCAAGAATGACTCAGCTAAGTAATTTCCAATGATATTATTGGTGAAAGCTACAGGTTCATTGCTTCTCTCGAGATCAGTGACTGTGTACTTCATGAATTTCTCACAGTCTACTCTGATTTGGTTAGGCTTACCATTGTATGGTAACCACATATGAGACCAATCAGTTGCAAAGTATCCATGTAATTTTTCGGACCAATCCCTACTCAGAATTAAACCATAAAATTCAGGGATATCAGCCACTAGAATATCAATTATCTGTGAAACCTTTGGATTAGAGGAAAGCCTAATTGAAACTGATATCATTTCTCCAGGTACTTCTACTTTGGTCCTGTCCAGTTGAACTATGTGTACAACAGATTTTTGAGGTGTAATATTTAATTTGGTGCACACAATTCTTGGCATGATGTTTGAGGAGGCTCCTGAATAAACAAGGAAATTATGGATGTTTCTGTTGAAAATCTCATAAGTAAGAAGAAATGGAGGAGTATGAGAAATAGATCTATCCCCTATCAGAACTAGGTTTGTGGGGTTTACTTTGTTTGAATATGAAGGAGGTTCCCATATCTTTAGCAGCTTGAGTAACTACAGCGGATGGTAAAGGAGCTACAGGAACTGCTTTTAATTCTCTAAGTAAGATTTTCTGTTGTTGTTTGAGTTTAGTCAATTCATGCAATGAAATATTTGCTCTCGTCTTTTTCATATCTTTGACTATATTATATTCCACTGTATCTGAGATTACTAAATTTTTGGAAGCAGTTGGAGGATCTAATGGAATAGAATCAGTTTGAGTAGTCTTAGATTTCTTACTTACTGTCTTCTCCTTTATAGGAGTAGCAACTTTTTGTTTCTGATTTGTTGTAGACGTATCAGTAGAGTTTTTACTTCTTGTAGTTACTGGCATAGCTTGTGCTTCCTCTTCAGTTGGAAGAATGAAGTCCCACATTCCATTTAACTCAACTTCTTCTTCAGTTTCTGCTTCTTCTTCAATTGTTGAGTCCTCTTCTGGTTCTTGATCGGATTCAGTGTTTGAAATAGTATTTGGTGGTTGGGATGTAGAAGAAGGATTACTCTTGAATGAGCGAAAATATTTCTTAGGAGTAGATGATTCTGCAACTTGTTTCTTGATTTCGACCATTTCATTTGACATGGTCTTTAACACCTTTTGAAGGCCTTCAAGGTCGAAAGGGTCCTTTGGAGCTTTCTTTTTTGAATCTTCTTTGAATGTCACTTTCTTTGATTTCCTTTATTCTATTTGTGACCTCTTTTCTAAGGAAATAATTCTTCTTTCCACAGACAATGCTTCTTTCATGTTTTCTATGAGAGTAACCTTATTGGCTCTATCTACAAAATTTGCGATATTAGAGGGAACGAAGGATATGTACCATTCAATTTGCACATCTACTGCAAGACTAGAGGCAGCTGGGATTTTTTTTAGCAACTTGTTAAACCTAGAGTTGAAGTCTTTGATCATTTCGTCTGAACTTGCTTTTAGGTTGGAAAGATCATTGATTAAATATGCCACGGTTCTATCATCACCAAATTTTGCGAGAAATATTTCTTCAAAAGTTTCCTAGTTTCTTATTGAGCCTGCTGGAAGGGAAAAATACCAAGATCCCGCAGATCCCTGGAAAGTATGAGGAAACAATCTGATTACAACATCTTCATGTGAAACTCCATTAAGATTCATGGCTAACATAAAGTTATTCAGAGGTTCTTCAGCAGGAAGACCGTCATCAGGATTATACTTAGGTAACCTTTTTTCTGGGTTTGCTGGGAGAGAATTTGGATTAGCAACCAATACAGCACCAGGGTTTGCCCAAGGTTGAGCAGGTTGGTTGGCCATAACTTGTGTTGAAGGTTGTGAACATGAGGAAGCAGATCTAGAAGTAGATGGTGATGGTGAAGAACTTACTACTGGACTAGAACTATTGGTAGCATCACTAATTGTCTGAGTCGAAAAAATGGGTTGTTGAGGTGAGGCGGATTGAGTAGAAGTGAATAGGGAA
Organism: Pinus tabuliformis; assembly: GCA_031772625.1. Lineage (NCBI taxonomy): Eukaryota > Viridiplantae > Streptophyta > Pinopsida > Pinales > Pinaceae > Pinus > Pinus tabuliformis. The sequence continues at coordinate 58,617,220 of CM062809.1, forward strand.
GTAAATGGAGGGAAAGGTGGTGCGATCTCGCTGGTATTTGATTCAAATTTTGATGTGCCAGATTTCTTATGTCGTGAATGAATGGGAAACTCAAAGGGGTTACTCCAAGTTTTTCACTTTGTAGTTGAGTTAATACAACAGTATCTCGTAATAGGGAAGTGACACTTTCTTCATAATCCTATGCCTTTTCAGATTTCTCCGCATAAATGGATATCTGTTCCAATTTTTATATTAAGGAGTGAACTTCGGGAGACTCAGGAGTGTAATCTGAAGAAGGTGGTTGTCTTAATATTTCAGGAGATGAGGGAGATGTTTCTACAACTTCAGATTTATGATCTGAAGATTTTGAACGAGATCTAGAAGAGGTAGAACTTGTGGAGGGGTTTTGACTCTTATGAACGTTTTTCAATTGATATTTATATTTATATGCCATTCATATTCGGATGGCCCTCCTTCTAGCGCCAAAATGTTGAAGCCTTAGAATTCTGCTGCTCCAACATGGGGGATAACCACCCGGTCCGGACCTTAAAGACAACTCCTTTTCCGTTTGATCTGGTGGCTCCAAGTGGGGATGATGGGACCAGTTTCCCAGAGTGGGTTTGAAAATCAGAATGGGTGGTTTTCAATCAATTGCAATAAGAATAATGATAACTAAATGACCTATTCTAGCATGCAAATCTCTAGCTAACTTAATCTTATATAAACTGGAGTATTATGTGCGATATGCGTTCTAAAAAGATATATAATTGGTATGTGATAATAAAGATCATTCACATATTAAACAGAGATGATAACATGTAAAAAAAAAATTGACTAAATAGTTAGTCAAGGAAATGTATAAACTATATCGCATATATTAATGATCATATATGAAAATAAACACTTTCAACTAGGCATCATATAATAGTGCAATTAACACATAACAGAAATAACATACTCCATATATAATTCATGAAAACAAAATGTTATCACTAATTAAACAAAACAGAACTAATCATACAAGATAAAAGTACCATATGTGTGAGGTTCTGCTCATTTGGCTAATGACATAGATCAACTCCTTTCTTCAAATCAAATTATTCTCCAAGCATACAATAGTGCATCAACAAAGGAAAATAGTTTGATATTCAAAAGTAATGACCATGTTCCATAATTTCATCAAGGCATTCACAAATGCACACAAGTGCATTCTTTGCAAATGTTTTTGATCAAATTCTGGACCCTTCTCTAAATGCATGAGAAGGGTATAAATACTATCTAACTAAAGTTTAAAAATAGATTATACAAAATATCTTGAGGAGGTTTCAAACGACCTTCCTCTTAAATAGAAACTAACTCTAAAAATAAAAGTAATTTGATGACTAGAGGTTATAAAGATGTCTTTCTGTCTGTCAGCTTTTCCTTTAGGTCGCATATATCGGCCATTGGTTTCACTTGAGGAGGTGCCCCAAATTGCGTCCTAACCTATCCTGCGAAGATGGCATCTGTGAGAGGTGGCAACATCCTTTGTGTTGAATTGAGTGAATAATTCAATGTCATAATTTGGCTGTGAGGTTTGACAAGGAATTGCCAATATGCCTCCCAGCCAGTCTTTGATAATTTTGTGATCGCCTCCCTTTGGATTTTCACCTTTGCCTTCCAGCTTTTATCCAAGTCATTCAAATTTGGCAGTGACTTTGGGTTACCTTATTTTATCAATTTGGTGGTGTGCAAAGTGTGATTGTCTGCTTTTATTATATTTTTAGCCACTCTTGCTGCTCTTGTGTTGGAATTTCTAAGTCTAACTGTTAGAAACCCTTCATGTACTTTTCTGATTTATTTCTACCTACTTGTTCTGGTTAATTAACAAGTTATTTATCATGTAAATACTGAAAATAAATACAATTACATGCTCAACACATTAGAGATCATCAACTGAAGGAAACAAAACAAGCACACAAGTGACACCGTTGTTTTTGGACCAATTTCCCCGGAAAAACCCAATGCGGGAAAACCGGTGCAACTATTTGAGGGTTTTAATTATTAAGCAGTTTTAGAATACAATATGGGTGCCAAAGCCAGCTCACCCAACAGAGAATAATCTTGACATTAGTACCTATCAGTCGGAGACAGATGTTCCAGCTGAAACCCCAGATAAACACTCCGACAACTCCCAGCTCCAATCTACCCACGAAAACCCCAGCGTGATCCTTTAGGGACTGCGTCAGCCCTTTCTAACCTAGCGTCACCCTAACTCACCCTGCATCAGCCTCTGGAGGCACTGCATCAACACTTATAGCCTCTGCGTCACCCACGCTAGCTCTCTAAGGCACTATGCAACTCATGGATGGATCTGCATGAGCCCTGGTTGGCTCTGTGCCCCTCTCTCTCGGATTATGTGCTGATCCTCTTGGTACTATCTCTACCTCTCTGCTTCTACATTCACTGCCCCTTAGCTGCAACTCTGATCACTCTTTCGACTTCCTCAGCAAACCCTGCCCCAGAAAATCTAAATCTTGATCAACTCGGTGTGTTCTCCAAGTGACTCTCAAGACTCCTTTTATACTTTTCTCATTGACAATTCAATGGTCAAGATTAAGTCCCTAATAAACGACTAAGATTAACTCTGGCTTGATCCATGACTTTTGGACCCTTCTAACACAATTTTATATTAATTCACATTAATATTTTATTTTCCCCAAGTTTAGACTTAGGGACTCCATTAAAAATATTAATTATTTTAATATCTCCCAAACTTTTTTGAATCTGCCCAAACCATTTATGGGTATTGGAGATCTCACGTGCTTTATCCTCTCCACCAATTTTTGTGGCTAGAGAACATCCGATGCTACCCCAAATCAACACTCCCTCTTAGCGAGGACTATGCTCTAGTAATACTCCTCACTAAGTATCACCCTGATCATCCGGCATCGGTCCCTATGCTGATGCTAAGCCTGTTGCCCAACATCCTCTACACTGTTGCATCATGTACTGCTACCCATGGCCCTTCCACTGCCACTGTTGCATCTGTACAACAACTCCCTCTGCATCCGTGTTGCTACCCATGGCCCTGCCGTTGCTACTATTGCATCTGCACTGCAACCCCTCTCATCATGCTGCATTGTGCGGCCCATAGCACTGCCACTGCTAACTGCTGCACTATAACTCAGTTACTAAGAAGTAAGTAACTGATCTCCCAACTTTGACATCTTTGTCAGGTTAGAGACACCCTCGATGCTAAAACTCCCTTTGTCGCTGACAAGTGCTCCCTCTCTGACCTCTATGCTGCTGCAACAACTCTATGCATCTTGCACTGCTGCGTCACGCTGTCCTAGGAATCCTGCACTGTAGCTCCCTCTGATGCTGCATCTGCATTCATCTCTACTGACATCCGCCAGTACTGCTACTCCTCTTCAAGGCTCCCATAGCCAGGTATAATCCAAGAGGTTGGGTACCTCAAGGATCCTGCCCCTCATTGCCTGTAGTCTGTCTAACTACAGCTCGATGTCTCCCCACTTCCTCTCAAGTGGTGCATGAGCACTCATGACACAGTCGTCATTTGTCTCCACTTCTTTTTGTGCCATCGTTGGCGCTGCCTTGGTCTCAGAAGCCTCTCCCTTGCTCTTCTTCCTTGGACACTGGGTTGCGTAATGGCCCAGTTCCCCACAGTGGAAGCATTTGACCTTGGAGAGGTCCTTCTTCTTCTATTTCTCCTGCTTTCCCTCAAATGTTAGGGCAGCATCCACCTCCTCCTTCTTGATTCTGACCCCCTTGCTGCTTCTTCCTGCCTTGGTTAGCCTTCTGATCTCTTCTTGGTGAAGAACCACCCACATTTCCTCCCAATTTGGAAGGGTCGCCCTGCCCAGTATGCTCTGGACAAACACCTCCGCGTCTTCAGAGATTGTGTTCAGGGCTGTTCTAACCATCAATTCTTGATCCAGCGTGGCCCCTATGGAAGTCAGTTGATCTCGGATTTCCTTCAATTGACCGAGGCAGGTGTCGATCTATTCTCCCTTCTATGTCTGGTATGACCACAACTGATTTTCTAATAGCATCTTCGTCTGCACGAAAGTATGCTGATACAATTTCTTTAGGGCCTCCCACATCTCATTTCTCGTGTCCTTTTCAACAATATGTGGTACTACATGGTCCTTGACCCCGTCAAGGATGATGCTCTTGGCCCTTGCCATTTCCTCCTCGTACTTGTCGTTCTCAGCTGGGTCAACTGGGATCGCTATCATCTTCAAGGCGAAGTGCTTGACACGATTCCTGTCTAGAACAGACAAAATTTTGGCCTTCCAGACTATGAATTTTGAGGCTCTATCCAGTTTTTTATGGTCTCTTACCCCGTTCACTGCCATCTCGCTACTCCTCTACTTCCCTCCTGGAAGTTCTCGGTGTGACTCCCTCTGAGCCTCGAATTACCTCCTAGAAACCCCTCTGCTAATGTCGAGATGCCCCCACTCCGATCCTTAGTGCAGCTGCACCATTGATCCGAATTTCTTGACTAAAAATCCTCAGTAGCAACTTCCTCCTCCTTGGACTTTCCCTTTTAGGTACTGTTCTGACCACAGTACCCCACCAGCGTCACTCTACAACTTACCCACAACGTCCTAAGCCCCAGCAACCTGAAGGTTAGAGCTTCTAGGCTCTGTGCAATCCCGACACCAGCAAAATCGACGCCTCTTGCCCACAAGTGTTAATCCTTCCTAACTGAGAAGGATGACCAGGCACTACGTAGGTCGAGTATACTTCTCTCTGCCACTACGTTAATCCTCTTCCCGACTCAAATTTGTTGATGTAGGCACTGCGTCACCCCTTCCTTGTTGCTTCTCTGCTAGGAACAACTTCTGTCACTCGGGACAACTGTTTTCTGTTGCTACTGCTCTGCTCGGCTGATGTCCTCCGTTCTTCTTTGATTTGCAACCATGCTCTGATACCATGTTGGAATTTCTAAGTCTAACTGTTATAAACCCTTGATGTACTTTTCTGATTTATTTATGCCTACTTGTTCTGGTTAATTAACAAGTTATTTACCGTGTAAATAATGAAAATAAATACTAGTACAAGCTCAACACATTATAGATCATCAACTAAAGGAAACAAAATAAACACACAAGTGACAATGTTGTTTTTGGACCAATGTCCCCGGAAAATCCCAATGCGGGAAAACCAGTGCAGCTATCTGAGGGTTTTAATTATTAAGTTGTTTCATAATACAATCTGGGTGCCAAAACTGGCTCACCCAACAGAGAATAATCTCAGCAGTAGTACCTCTCAGTCGGAGATAGATGTTTCGACTGAAACCCCGGATAAACACTCCAACAGCTCCCAGCTCCAATCTGCCACACGAAAACCCCAACGTCAGCCTCTAGGGACTGCATCAGCCCTTTCTGGCCCAACGTCTAGCCAGCGTCACCCTATATCGCCTTGCATCAACCTCTGGAGGCAGTGCATCAGCCCTTAGAGCCTCTGTGTCACCCACGCTGGCTCTCTGAGGCACTGCACATCTCCTAGCTGCCTCTACGTGAGCCCTGGCTGGCTCTGCATGAACCTCTAGCTAGCTCTGTGTCCCTCTCTCCCAAATTCTGCGCTGATCCTCCTGGTACTATCCCTGCCTCTCTGCTTCTGCATTCACTACCTGTTAGCTGCAAATATGATCACTCTTTCGACTTCCTCAACAAACCCTGCCCTAGAAAATCAAAATCTTGATCAATTCGGTGTGTTCTCCAAGTGACCCTCAAGCCTCATTTTATACTTTTCTCATTGACAATTCAACAGCCGAGATTAAGTACCTAATCAATGGCTAAGATTAACTCTAGCTTGATCCATGAATTTTGGACCCTTCTAACACAATTTTATATTAATTCACATTAATATTTTATTTTCCCTAAGTTTAGACTTAGGGACTCCATTAAAAATAGTAATTATTTTAATATCTCCCAAACTTTATAGAATATGCCCAAACCATTTCTGTCTATTGGAGATCTCATGTGCTTTAGACTCTCCACCAATTCTCGTGGCTATAGCACATTCAATGCTACCCTAAATCAACATCTTTCTACTGCTAATTCTGCTTGCTTGATCCGCACATCCCAATCTGTGAACAATATATCTTTATGTGTTTCTTCTATTTCAGGAAGATTGGCGCTTATTCCTTCTTCAAATTCTTGCCATTCAATGTAGTCAGAGATTTTAGTATTTAAATCATTAAATTCAGTTCTTTGATCAATTGCCTTATCTGTTAATTGACCACTCGTAATCAGATAAGGGGTGATATGGGACATTCTCTGGCAAAATATATCTTGCTGTTTTGACAGAATGGAGTTTAACTCCAATGCCTCTTTGATGAATTCATCGACAGTAGGAACATATTTATACTTTTCTATGGCCTCTTGCAACTCTTGGATTTGCATGTTCTTTGAAGAGATGTCTGCTTCATGGCTTATTCTTAATACTTCCATACTCTGCTACAAATGGACTATTTGTTCGGCGACTTGTTTTTTCACATTTGCTTTCTCAATTTCCAGTTGTTGCTCGAGCTGCGCTATCATTTCTTCCCTTTCCCTTAAAAAAATAGATACCTCTTTGGCTTTATCCATGGTTGCAGTAGCATATGCCCCTGTAAATTGTGATAGCCTAGTTAAATTTTTAGTTGGGTTCGAAGGAATATCCCTCCAAACTTTGTCCATTGGTTCATTCTTAGGTGGGATTTCGGGTGTTTCTACTCTCCTTCTTTTCCTCTGACTTCTTACTACAACCTTATGCAATAGGTTGTAGAATACATCTAAAGGAGGTATCTCTTTAACCTTTAGAATAATTTCAGATGTCGGAAATGTAGGGATGATTTTTGAATTCTGCGAACTTGTCCCTTGCTCATTCATTGGCTCTAAATCTGAAATTCTCTGAGTTTTCTTTGGAGTATGATATTTTGTGGTTTCCGGGACATCTGTTGTCTTGGGAGTATCTTGGAGCTTTTTATTAAATTGGTCCCATTCCTGCTCCAAATTGTTGCTTTTGCCTTCGGGACCGGTATCTTTAGTTAGGTCACTTATGACCTATTTTTCGGCTGACCTTCTGCTGGATTCCACTGTAGTCTCTATCTCTTGTGTCTTCCCTGTATCCTGGGTTATGTTCACCTGAGATTCTATACGAGAATTTGGCCCTTCACTATTAATAGTTACACTGGGCGTAGGCTTGTCATCAACTCTTAACAAATGCAACGGGATTGTCTCAAGCCTCTGATTTCTAAATTCCTGAAACCTTTCAAAGTCATCAGGGTTTAGATTCGCCTTCGCCCAATCGAATTCTTGTTCGAATGTTTTAGCTAATTGTAAAAGATCTTCGAATTCCTGAGCTTCATGGACATAGGGTTTGAACTTTAGTGTTGTAGTAACATTTTGTGCTACTTTTTTTGGTCGAATTGCCTCTTTGGCAGAGTATGGAGCTTGAGGCTCTCTAAATGTAGTAAATCGTTATTTGCATGGTTGAAGTTTGCCAACGAAAAAGAACCACACCGGATGGGAAAGGGTGGCCATAGTGATTTTTTGTTATCTTTCAAGGTCTTGGTCAAGTCCTTCCCGACAGTTTGGTGAGCTACTTCTCTGGCTAAGAGCTTGTCGGAGACATACAAAGGGAGTACATGTGGGTCTGTTGCACTGCCATAAACTCTGATATATGTAAACCATTGTTCAAAAAAATACTTGCCTACTACCAGAAGGGTCTGTAGTGACTTCTTTAGAAAATCTGGGGGCTTTTTTTTTATCAAAAATAAATTGGCATAATGGTAAGATAACACCATGGCATATTTTGTAAAAATGGTGAATAAAATGGGATTACCATATCTGTTTGTGACTGAGATGAATGGGGTAGGGGTTTTTCAAAGTCCATTTCCAACCCATGGTTGGAAACTTAGTATAGAAACAAATGGCATCCATGATATAGGCACTGAAATAAAATGGAGGAAGGTTCTTTGTGGAGGTGGATCTCTTTTGGCGATATTCGGAAATAGTAGTAGCTAGGTTATCAGATAGGATAGTGGCCCAATTCATTATATGGGAATTGACACAAGCATCGATTAAAGGGACCCATTCTATAGAGAACTTGGTATTATTAGGCAATCCATATAATCTACATAACATAGAAGCTGCATAGTTATGGGGATTTGCTAAAGACACTATGGGGTACATACCCATCTTATCATATTTGAACTTGTTCTCTAGGACTCTCCAGCCCTGAATCATCTTGAAGGGTTCTTCATTCTGCTTTGCGAATTTGGCCAAAAATGATTTGTCATATATATCCTGAGGGTCAGGAAGATGATACATTTGTTTCAAATCTTCATCTTTGAATGATCCCATTAGCTCCATCTTTGAGTTCCTGAATTGTCTATCTTCAATACTGAGATTTTCCACCACCCATCTAATCATATCAGTGTATGGGAGTATCTTGGCTCTTGCTCCTATTCTGTGAAGAAAGGAGCAAGCAACATCTTTGAATTGAACTCCGGAGGGTTTTATTGAGTCCGTTGTTGCCTTGGTGACAATAATTTTAGGCCGCTCATCTTCAAGTCTATTGTAGATGACTTCCCATGCCATTGCTCCTCCATCGGCACTGCAATTTGTATCACCAAATACAGGTGACATTTCTGAAACCTCAGACTCTGAAATGATATGTTGCTTCTGCTTTTGCATTACCTTTCGTAATGACATCTCTTTTGAAGCTTGCCTGAAACGAAAGAGATATATCAGTGCACACAATAGAGGGAAATTAAGGCTGAGAGCTCTTTGAAATGACTTTGAATCGTGGAAATATTTTGAATGCGTTTTCTATGTTAACTAGCCATAACTTGAAAACATCAATTTCTCTCCTCGAGCTGCTAAACATTAATTACTATGTCAAACTACTTAATATTTCATTAAAACTCAGTAACTTCACACGCTTCATGCCTTATTTTCTGCATCGTAGTTTTCAAACGTTGCCATATAACATTTCTTGGAGATAATGCGAAATGCGAAAATCGCAATATCGCATCTCGCAATTTTTTAAGTGGTGACACAGTGGCATGCTTTATTAATTTGTGACTTGCGAAGTGCGATTGTGTGTTCTTAAAATGTTTTGATCGGAAAATTGTAGCGGGGACTTTATTGCATATCATGTTTCGGGATTTTCTTTAAGATGTTTATAATTCTCACATGAAAAACTGCGAAATGTGATTTGCGATAAAATTTCTAAGTATGGGTTGTATTCTAAAGGTTTTAAGGCAATTTGTAGAGTTAGCATTTATTTTCAAAGGCTAAAAATTTAAAAGGGTCCCCATTTATATGTCAAATATTAACTATTAGTCCGTATAAATGGTGGGGTTGTTACATAGTACAACAGGACCTAAGAGGGTGCAATGCACAGTGGCGGGACATATATTGCGGTAATTGCATGATAAAGTGGAATATGGGTTGAGGTACACTCAAGGTGATGGAATCAGGGTATGTGGTTATACATATGCAGATTGGGTAAGCCGTTCAGTGGACAAGAAAAACATCTAACGATGTTGCTTCAGCGTTGGATTGAGGGTTGTATCTTGGTGCAGCAAGAAGCAGAGGTTTGTGGCACTAAGTTATGTCGAGGAAGAATACATGACAGCTAGCATGGCTACATGTAAGGCTATTTGGCTTCAGAAGCTGCTAGTGAGTTTCTTCAGTCAAAGGATGGAGGCGACCAATATCTAAGCTTGTGATAATCAAAGTTGCATCAGGCTCTATGAGAATCCCGTTTTGATGATAAGTCCAAGCAAATTGACATACGATACCACTTCATCGGAGATTGTGTGTAGTGTGGATAAGTTCAGCTACAACATGTTCCCACTGACCAACAGGTGGCTAATATACTCACGAAGGCCTTGGGGGTAGCAAAGTTTATCTACTCCAGGGAGAAAATGGGTATTGTAGAGAACACCTTCTAGGATAAGAGGGAGTGTTGGTTTTTAAGTAGCAACAAACATGTGTTCTAGTCTCTATGATGTCTTAGAGGCTAAGGAACACGAGATCTCCAAAACCCATAAAATGTTTCACTAGATAAGACTTGGAGACACCTCGATTAAATTAATTAGGCATAATTATAATATTTCATAATTCTAACTTAGGAAAAGTTGTTAATTAAAGTGAATTAATTGATGAAGTTCGATTTTGCTCTAGAAAATTTTATTGACGAAGTCAATATGACCTTAATCATCGATTGAGATGTGATCGTGGCCGTTGAGACTCCAATGAGAGATTATAAGAGTAGGTCGAAGGGTTTGGAGAAGGAATTAAGTATTTTGTGAGCAGTTCAACTACCTAGTTGAAGGTATCTAAAAGGGTGTAGTTGAAGCTAAGGAAGCATTAGAGGCAAGGGTTTCGGTAGAGATTTGCGAGCAGGGGTCCAAAGGAATTATCCTCAGTATTTTTGAGTGTCCAGGAGACATGAAGAGGAGGTTGAATTCATATGGAGAGGAGGCCACATCAACTAGTATGAGTAGTCAGATTTTCGAGTGCAAGTTGCAGAAGGAGACCACATTTAGTTCCTAAATGCCAAATCTATTTTTTAGAGGCAAATCGAGTGGGTTTCAAAGGCCGAAGGAGGCAGGAGGACTTGCAGGAGGGTGATTCTGGCGCTGAATAAATTTCTAGAGGCAACTGTACACATTTCCATCTAGACAGTGTGAATAGCTAGGAAGTGTGTGTTGCCGGGAGAAAGGGCCAGATCGAGTTGCAGAGGGAGACAAGGTGTCTCCAATATATTTTTCCAGTAAAGATTGTCAGAACTTTGCCAAAAACGCAAGAAGATCATTATACTCTCAAATTTGTTGAATATAATAATAAAACCCTTATCTATTGCACTAATTTTCCCTTTAGGGTTTTTCTAGGGACATTTGTCGAAAAATAACAGTGTAAAATTTTATGTGTATATATTTTCTTAGTTCCAGTTTTATATTTCGCTACGTATTTTTTATTGGTGAAGATAGCAATCGTGAATTTATCATTATTTGTTGTAATAATAATTTACAGTTGACAAATAAGCGACAATCATTTAAGAGATAAATATCCAGTAATTACATTTGTGGATATTTCACAACTGCTACGCTCATTACACACTGCCACCACGTTTACATTTTAGATGTCATAGTTATTTATATATTTTTAATTAACGCGAAAATTTGTACGGTTACATCATCGCTGTAAATGACTAGAAAAATTAACGTGTTACATTTAACATACTCTATTAATTTAAATAATAATAATAATAATAATTAAAACGAATGTTAGTGACTGGGTAATAAACTCTTCCAAATAATACAAAATGGCCTAAGATGGCACCCTATTGTTTTAATAGTTCTCCTTGAAGTGAACTATAATAATTTGCTTCATAAATATGGGAAGGGGGGACAAAAGCTAAATTTAAAGGATTTAACTACCATCATCTTTTGAACATTAAAAACGTGTAAGTGAATCACCTATTTCCAACAATTGCATAAGATTAGTGACAATATCACAGTGACTTTAATGTGGTAGATTGACACTGCGTTAATTACTTAAAGCATAAGTAGCAAAGTACACTTACTTGTTAATGACAATTGCAGCGATAAAATATTTTTTAGACTAGATTTTTGAATTAATTTTATTTATCTTACAAATGTATTTTCAATTAGTTAAAATTAGTTGGATCAATATCCTTATCCAATAAAAAATTTGCAATATAAAACTTTTGAAATTTGAAATTACTAAATAAATTAAATATTTAAATATTTTAGATTTTTTATAAAATTATAGGAAATTTTTTTATTTAAAATAATTAATTGAAAGTAAAAAAATTGACTAAGGTGTAATTACAATATACTGTGCCATGACAGGTATAAAAAGAAAACTCTCTCTCTCTCTCACTCTTACACACACACACACATATGTATACTTACTTATTTACTTGTATTAAAAGTTCGTACTTTGGGGCATGACTATATGGAAAAATTTACAAAAATGTTGTCTTAGGCTAGAAATATCATTTTTCTTGTGTTGCCTAAAATCAAACAGAGCCCATAACTAGCCTACTACAAAGCTTACATGCTTGGATAGATAAATCCTCCAAAATGTTTCTAAAACACCACAACATTTATAATGCATATTTTATACTAGAACTATGGACTTGAGATATCAACATGACTAGTTTTTTCATCCTCTTGAGGAGGAATAAGTACATTTAGATCCAATAGGTCATTCACAGTGTGACTAACTGAATTACTAGAAGGAGTCCTTAATTTTTGTTAGCTCAGACCAAATTGAAGATCTTCTAAATGCTAACAAAGGTTAGTTATCTCATCTTCATTTCTCCATAATTGAACTCCATGATCCACGAGAAATTCCAACGTAGTTGTCAAAGAGGACACTATTTAATTGTGTTTGACATGCAGGTCATATACTTCCAGTTGCAGTTGATTTTTGACCTCTTCCTAGTCCTACGTTTTTTCCTTCTTGACTTGTTCAAATTGTCCATTAGATTCCAAAGTTCCTATGATCTCCTTTGAGTTCGCTTAGGACCTTCAACATAAATCCCCCCAGTTTTCACCTTTCCTTGTTATAATCGCATCAGGTGGACTAATAAAATTCTTACAATAGGTACTTTAAGATACTTCCAACAATGCAAATCTAGGGAAAGAAATTTCATTCCCTAGATCTCACTTGTCCTTACCAGTGTTGCCTCGGAGAAAATTCCTTTGTTGTTGTCAACTAATACCCATAATTTCCCAAATAAACCCCTCATATCTATTTTACGCTTCATAGTACCCATCATCCTATAATCCTCCTCTAATTATATGATTGAAATCATAGCTTAAGACAATGGATAATGAACTACCATTACACCTCTAAGCTCCACCATCTATTCCGGTCCGAACTGTATTGGCCATAACCTTTTATGATGTTGAAGTAAGCAAATCAATCCCTGAAACCACCACCAACTATGATAGCATGACACCACCCTAATATGCCAATTCTTTTCATCCTATAGATCCAACATGGGAGACTCTGGCCAACACCCTTCATATTGCAACAATATTCACACAAACATCATCAAGACAAATTTCATTGACTTCTCATTGTACCTCACAACCATAAAGTGGACAAAATGTGATGAATATTTTAACATGCTCGTCAATGTTGTCAATGTTTTTAGGAGTTTTATAGGGTTTGACGACGCTCGCTTGGCATATTCCATCATCAAGGTTAGTTCCACACAACTTGCTTTTGGTTCTATTGCATTCCAGTAATTCCTATAAAACAAGTTTATTATTAAGCCTAACTTATTTAATTACAATTAGGTGGCATTCTGAGAGGAATATTTGATGGAACACCTTAATTTAATACGTAGTTGGAACTGGAACGTAAGATCTACAAGATGGGATGATGAGAAGTGACTTCCAATAGCTAGAGAAAGTATGGCGGGCGATTTACCATTTTCCCTGATTAAAAGTGACTTTAATTAGTCACTTAATTAAATAAAAGAAGGGGAAAAATGATTAGTTAAAGGAAAAAAGGCCAAAAGTGGTTTAAGTAAAATAAATTAAAATTAAAAGTCATGTAGATGAAGTCAAGAAGGAGCTTCTAGAATAATACTAAAATAATCAAAATAAAATACTTCTAGAATATTTGAGATCTATTTATCCAGCCTTTAAAAGGAGGAGGATGAGATCATTTGGGACATCTTAGATTTGTGTGTTGTCTTTGTGAGAGGTTTTGAGAATTTGGTTCTTAGGATTCAAGTAGCCCCAGGACAGAAACCCTTGGGTGATTCGTTGAGGGTGGACGAAAACCCCTCTCATCCCTTGGTGAATTCATTCAGAATTCACAGGTGCACTTATTGATTTTCAATCAGTTTGGAGGTCGAGTTAACATTGGAGCATATTATTTTGGAGGCTAGTTTATTCATCTCAATTATGACAATGTAATATTATTAAATAAAGTTGAGTTTTGTAGTATTTCCTATGAGTTTGTCGTATTTCTGGTTTTCACATTGCAAATCTATTTTATTTTTTCCATAATTTCATGGTGCATGTTCTGCAATTGTTTGAAGTAATTTATGATAATTTTTTTAAGAAATCCTCTAAGATATTTAGGAAAAAATATAATCCGGGATATTACAGGTAGAATGTTGCAAAAGGACTACATGCATGGGAGTTAAGCTAACAAATAGAATAATAGTCGACAGTTACAGGTCAGTCAGAGCAACAAGGATGGTTGTAAGGGATTGTTTCATGGGCAGGATGCCACATTAGGCACGATCAAAGAAACTACGAGATGAAATGGCCAACAAGAGTCATTGGGTAGGGTATCTGCTGTGACAAGCATGGGCCAACAATTATTGGCATAGTTGGTAATGGCCAACAACATGTATGAAGGAAAACACCAACAACCAACATGGTTGGCAAAGGTTAGACCTCATAGGGAGAGAGGGAGATTATACTAATCAGGGGATTGTCAGTAGAATTATTGGGTGTCCCAAAGGACCGAGACAAACCCACAATTGTGCTAGAAGGACTTAGCACAAGATCGAGGCTAGTGGATACTAGACCGTTTAGTCACATGACAGGGATGCAATTAGTGTTCCACAATATTATAGAGATAGACTTAGAATTCCATATGAGTTGTGGCTACCTCCACACATGCAGTGAAGGGGGTTGGATGTTTTAGTTTCTAGCTAGAGTCAAGAGGATTTATGGAGGAGACAAGAATGTTGTTTCTTCCAGGGTTGATGGTACATGTGCTCTTAGTATAAGCCTTGGAGGATGTTAGATACAGAGTTTTGTTTTAAGATGGAAAAGTAATTATATATTCAGAGGGAGCGACCTTAGCTACAATTGTAGTGCTTGGAATCAGACATGGGAAGTCATACAGGTTGTTGGGACAACCTGTGGGTACATCTGAGGGGATCTTGGATACATGATGAGTGTTAGTTGCTGAGAGGGAGAAGATGGTGAGGAAGAGTGATTCTTCATGTACTACCAGGAGCCTCAACTAGTATGGTATGACATTGATGGATGCTTAGGAGCATGGTTGGATGTGACAAGTTCTAAACTTAGGTTTCAGGTCAGGTAGTAGGACAAGCTTCAGTGTCAGAGGGAGAAACTATAGATACTGAGATAGACTTGAAGACAAATTTAGGAGGAGGAGATTCTTCCTAAAGTACCTTCCTCGCTAAGAGGGAGTGTTGAGCTTTGTAGCTCGGAAGGTACTTCTAGTCTTGTGTCTTGAATAGAATGACCTTGACTTGCCTTGTTAGGAGCTTGCATTCGACCTATAGATTGTGCAAGTGAGTTATACACATGTTGATGTGTTGTGTTTGACATGCATGAGATGTGCATGTAAGGCAAGCTAAATTAATGACTTGTACTTGAGTTAAAGTCCAGGAACATAAAGATAGGATAGTTAACTAAAGTGAACTAACTTATTTTTCAATTAACTTGACGAGCTAATTATGACCGTCAATCTTAGCTTAGGAAAGTTATAAATTGAGCCTAATGTGAGGTGCTAAGACTCAACAATGACATAAGATTGAGAGAGGCTTCTCAGTGAGCATGTGTTGGGTTGGAGAGAGTGCAACGAGGCTAGTGATCAATTTGTATTTTCTTAGTTGGGCCATTATCCTAGGATGAGAGCCCAAGTAAGTTATGTGATTAATTAATTAATGAAGAACCAATGATTGGGAAAAAATCTGTTTATGTGTGTGATTCAGATTGAGTAATATTTTTTTGCTTCTGCTATATTTGTTATGTGTTAGGAATATGGTCATGTATTCATTCCATTTATAATTGCTTGGAATCGAATACCTAGTGTTGGGTTCTTAAATTCTAACACAGAGAGATCCAAGAGAGATAAAGCGAGAGTTAAGAGACCCAAAATCATAGTACCTGAGTGAGATCTCTGGTTGAGTGCAGACATTGACATCCTTTCACTTAGATGACCAATTCCAAAAACCCTGCCACTCAAATTAAGGCGACTACTATTTGATCCACCAGAGAGACCACACACTCTAGGGCATAAGAGGGAGGAAAAGAAGTTGCCTCGAGATGCGAGGAGATAGGGCCTTAAAACACCAGTAATTGGTCATCATTGAATGGAGAGTCTAAATTCATTATAGAGGAATGATGTGAATCCCCTTTGAAAGTATAGAGTCACCCCAAAATATATCATTTTCTAGAACAACTCGACAATGTGAGGGGTCCTTGATTTGCATTACACACTAATGAGAGTCGACATGTGATAACCACATCTCAAAGCATGACACATTTTATCATAATTGCTAAGGGGGTAAGCCACCTTCCCCATTAAAATAATTTGAGTTTAGATTATACATTGTGCTTAACATTAATGAGAATTAATTAGGAAATGGGAGCTTCGGTGAGGGACCCATTTGCCACTAAATTTCCTGGAGGTAATCGTGCTTCTTGATTTGCTATTGAGTCAACAAGGAAGTTGAGTTATGTTTATATATGGAATGCTCATAACTTGGTGAAGGAGGATAACTGATGTTTAATCCTAGAGAGAATTGAGCTCGAAGTCATGTTCGTGGGAGTGGTGTTGAACACAGGAAGTCCAATCGTGTTTTGAGAGTCCCAAATTACTGTTATGAAGTTGAATCCCTTATCAAAGGCTAGAGTTAGCCCCTTATAAAGCCCATAACATTTCGTTTGTGGCTAACCCAATCCCCAAGAGTATTCTAAGTCTATTCGTCCTCGCAACAAAATATTTTAATAAATATTAACCACGATTGTATACATCTTATTATGTCACTGCATGACGCAGAGTATCAGTTGAATTGTATTAGTTTATGTTGTACATGAAATATTTTTTGCTGCACAATAAAACAAAGGCTTGAACATTAGGTTTGGGTTTCCCTATGTGATTGATGTAGGTCACATTGCCGCATTAGGGCTCCAAAACCCAATGTGTGCGATCAACGCATCAAGGATTGTGTCAGAGTGTGTAGATAGATTTAATTGAGGGGCTAGTAAAATGATGAGAATTATTATGGATAATGTGTCAGATACAACTTACCAGTCATTAAATAAAAACTCTGTCTACAAAGTATGATCAACTAGTTAGCAAGATTTACAATGAATGATGATTGTTATTCAATGTTATAATATATATTTGCTACATATTAAGGAAGCATAGAAATGAACAAATTATAAAGTGTTTTGGAGAAATTTATTGAAAAAAGGACGCAATT
Source organism: Pinus tabuliformis (assembly GCA_031772625.1). Classification (NCBI taxonomy): domain Eukaryota; kingdom Viridiplantae; phylum Streptophyta; class Pinopsida; order Pinales; family Pinaceae; genus Pinus; species Pinus tabuliformis. Next base: position 58,634,452 of record CM062809.1, read on the forward strand.
ATTTCTTACCAAGGACTCTGTTCTTTTTATGGACCACAAAGCAAGGTTTACCATTAATGGTGGGTGTTATACTATATGAAAAATAAGTGAGCTTTTTCTTCCCATTATAAGAATTACATGAGCATAATTCACTGGCATTGAGACATGATGAGCTTTTTCTTCCCATTATAAGGATTATAGGACTAAAATTCAATCACATTGAAAGCGTTTTGCGAAAATTCATTTTTGTTGTTTAAATTTCAAAAATAAAAGCGATCCCTCACTGTGCATCACACAGTTAAAAAATGAAAGGACTGTAGCTACATAAATTTCAAAAATAACATGACCATAGATATACACTACATATAACATTGCTTTTTATCGATATGCTTGTTTTGGTTTAGCTGTACAAAAAGAGGATGTTTATGTATTGGGCACGATGTGATACAAGTTGCATTAAATTAGTTGTTTTATATATAAATAAACACTCAATATTTAATTTTCATGCATATAAAGATATTAGCCTAATTTTTGCAAATTAACTTGATTTTTGGGTTACTCAAAAGGTTTATATCTATTATGACTTTCTACTAAAAAATACTTTAAACTACTGTTTTTTTAAGGGTGGTTCACAGATACTGGGTAGCCGCTACATCCACAGGAAAAATTCAGGCAGATCAACCCAAAGGGATCTATCCATCAACCAAATGAGCAGGGCCTAACCCCAAGGGCGTTGAGGAGATTTGACCCCATGACCTCCCAACTAGTGAGGTACTTAGCAATGGAAACTTGACCAACCGAGCTAACCCTAAGGGCTGACTTTAAACTACTGTTACATTTATTTGATGAAGATTAAAATAATATCTAATTTTGATTTTTCAGTGAAATTGACTTAAAAATATTATTAATATTTTTTTTGTAAGCTCAACATTGGTGAGGCTACATCATGGTCATGTCCAACAATAACATCCAATTAGGACAAAGAATTGAACTGTGACTCAACATCTAAGAGTGTTTGAACAATGCACCTGATTATCGTCTATCCAAGACCCTGTAAACAAAATATTATTAATATTAAAAAATATTTAATGAACAATAAAATAACATCTAAATTAGATTTTCTAGTGAAAATAAATTTCAGTTAAAAAGATATTAGATGAAATATCAAATTTTAGAAGAGTGTAAAGTTATCCTTCCCTTTCCAAAGCAATTGAGAATATTATTTTTATGAGATAAATACCAAATAACATCACGATCATAATTTTCTTTTGAATTTTTTATACTTATATGTCCTTCTGTATCCAATGTAAAATTCCAACTAATTCTAAGAATGTGGAGGGGTTTTTAAAGAAGATAAACATGGTTATATTATTTCCTTGATTTACAAAGAAAAAATGTATGATTTTAATACGCGTGTGAATGTTTTTAATATGTAGCAAGCTAAGTGGGCTTGATTGTGGGGAAAAATCTACAGTTAAGCGCGCTTGAGCCAGAGGTGATTTGGGATGGGTGACCTCCTGGGAAGCCCTGGTTACCGGGTGCAAGCCCCGGAAGTGATGGTTGACGCTATGTGATTTATTTCACTAGTTTCAATCCCACTTCTTCACCCCTGTGAGCATCACCCGATGTAATGAGTGCTAAGTGGACTATTCAAAAATCATGAGAAATTAGTCAGTTACGACTACCTCTCATGGAAATGGTCATAGATGAATGACTTACTTAACGCAGTTGAATCCAAAAAAAAATGATATCTAATATAATGCACTGCGAAAACCCCCAATACTTAATTCAAAAGAGTGAAGGGAACTCTACTTGAATGGTTCATGAGGCACAATATTTGCTAAGGTTTTGCAAATGGGGTAGCAAGCTAAGTGGGCTTGATTGTGGGGAAAACTCCACAGTTAAGTGCACTTGAGCCAGAGGTGATCTGGGATGGGTGACCTCCTGGGAAGTCTTGGTTACCGGGTGCAAGCCCCAGAAGTGATGATTGACGCTATGTGATTTATTTCACTAGTTTGAGTGCTAAGTGGACTATTCAAAAATAATGAGAAATTAGTTAGTTACAACTACAACGCAGTTGAATCCCAAAAAATGATATAAACCCCCAATACTTAATAATTTTGTTATCTAAACTATTTTTATTTGAAATTAATAATATTTATTATTATGATTTTATTGTTTTGTTTTGGTTTTAAATAGTGGGAAAAATTAGTATAAATTAGTTGTCAAATGGATAATAAGACAATTATCACTAATGTAATGTAAGTTGATTTATTAATTTTATTAAAAAAAAATCAAGCCACCTAAAATTACTCGTTGGTGGTTCATAAGGGGGGTAAGCTTTCATTCTTGTCAGATGCTTCTTGGTCTTTGGGCCATTAACCTGTGTCTTTCGTGCTTCTGGGTCTTTGGGCCATTAACCCGTGTCTGTTGTCCGAGGAAGATGAGCTTTTAGCTAAGCAAAATTGTAGTATACACTTTTGCTTACCTAAGAGCTCATCTTCCTCAGATGTAAGAAAACAAGTTAACAGCTCAAGACTAAGAAACATCTCGTAGGAGTGAAAATTTGCCCCCTTAAAGACCACCATTGGGTAATTACAAGTGGCTTGGTTTTCCTTGAATAATAGCGATGGATCAATTTACATTAGTAGATTGCAACTAATGATGGTTGTTCCTACTATTGGTTTGACAATTAAACAATTAAATTATGATATGTTTTCCCACCATATAAAAAAAATCGCAAATAAATGAAAACTATATAAAATGATTGAAAAAAAATAAAACCATTATTGAATTAGAATTATACTTAATATTTTTTTTTTTTTTTTTTTAATTCTATTTAAAAATTCTAATTATATTAAGCATGCAATTTCTTCCCTCCTTATAAAATTTTAGAACAACTTTTTATGGGTCATAAACTACAACTACATTCTAATTTAAAGATTTTAATTATATTAATTATGCAATTTCTCCTTCTCATTTTAAAAATTTAGAATTTTTTTTTTTTTTAATTATGTCACAAACTAAAACTAAAACTACATGCAAGACACTGACATATCGAAAAAAGAGAGTAAATAATATACCACTTAACACATCGCTTGGCTGTAAACTTGATACTACTGCATTGCAAAAAATTATCCAAATATTAATTCCAGCGTTCCAAGACAGCCGGACACACAGCCACCATTCATTTGGGGTCGTATCTTAAAGTTATATACTGCAATTTTTAAATTCAATTTTCTTCTTGATGAGGCGTATACGTAAAAGAGGAAAACAATGCATTGCGTAATTTTTCGCGGGATTCACGATGCCTCTGGTTGGTCCCTCCCTCTCGACGGCCTCGTTCACCTCCTCGACACTTCCACCCTTCGTTGCATCACCATCGCCATTATTTATACGGAGAAGAAGAACAGGAGCACTTACTCGAATTAATGTATCAATTGAGCCCCCGCCTGCGGGCTACGATTTTCGAGCAGAAACTCGCCAGGAGACTGCGGCCATTATTCGAGAATTGTATCCCGACCTTTCAGATTTGGTACAGGAGGGCGATATGGTAGTAATTAAGAGGCCTCTTGATTATGTAGAGCGTCGGAGCGATGGGTATGTTGAACCTGAGCTCATATTTTTGTTTGGGACGTCCCACGTGTCCGATGACTCAGCTGCCAACGTGGACCGTGTTCTCAAAGTAGTGCGCCCTGAGAATGTGGTCGTGGAGCTCTGCAGAAGCAGGCCAGTTAACTCTCAGTTATCTTCATTGAATTGCAAATCCTCCATTTGAGAATGACAATCTTTTATTTAGTTCTTCTCCCATGTTTATTAATGCTTTTGCGGTGAATTTGAAGCTTTGTACTACTTATTCTTAAGTCAACTAATGGGATTACCAAAGATGAAATGAAAGTTTGATAATTAGGATTTCGAGCCGAGCTTGACCAATGGTGACCAATGAAAAATCAACAGCTTCATGTGGCCAATGGTGCTTGGGTTCAATATTGTGGTTTACCCAGGGGTTTCCTTCTAGCTGTGGTCAGCCCTAACCACCACCCAATATAGAATGGGTTCAAATGCCATGCAGCGAGTTAGTTCAGTGTTGTTGTCAACCCAGGAGTTTCAATCTTGCTGTGATCAGCCCCATCCCCCAACTAATATGGAATGCGTTCAAATAGAATGCAGCGAGGTGACAGTCCCGATGCAGGTTGGTATAAACCCCTGGGCAATTTTGGCAGATTAGATACTCTCTGCATAGCCGGAGAAAAACCATGTTTTGCCCTGCAGAGTTGCCCATCAAAGTGCTGAAAAAATGTTGCTAATTTAGTGTTAATGACCACTTCACCTACGATCAATAACCCCATTCAGAAGTATTTAGGTGCAATTGTTGTTTCTTAATATGCACTGCCTAGCCTAGGTGGGCAGCTCAATTTCTATGGGCAGTTTAATTGGTGATCGCGGTATTACGAAGTATTATGTATGTAAACTATGAGTTTCAAGGTTCAAATACCTGTAGTCAAGCCAACTAAAAAAAATGCAGTATTATGAAGTATTAGGTAAACCATAAATTTCAAAGTTCAAATCCCTGTAAATCAAACCAACCAAAAAAAATACCCTGACTCAAAACAATCTCCTATGAGAGTCCTGTGTTTCCCCTACAACTGCGTGCCCCTTCGTTTATTTGTCTACTTCTTAAGGAAGAATGCTTGATGGCTTGACCAGGTTGGTGCCTCTTCCTTGTGCAAGAAGGATATTTATTGAAATGTGCCTAATGAACCATTCTTTCTTGAAAATGTTTAACACTTACACTCTCTTAATTCCACCAAATGCAAAGGCAACGATCTACTTCACTTCCCCTTCTCGCAATGGATTTCTTTCCTCTAGCGTCACCTAACACTTCCGTTTGGGGTGTGTCAGTTCCGAATCATTCAGCAAATGTTCTGTTTAGAGTGTGTCAGTTCCGAATCATTTGAACAAAAGTGTGCATGGCATTCAAGTGAAATAGGTGGATGATCTCAATTAAATACTGAATGGGATGAACACTTTTTTTTGTGGAGTGTGTGAGTTCCGAATCATTTGAGCAAAAGTGCAACTGACATTCAGGTGAAATAGCCAGACGACCTCGATGAAAAATTCAATGGGACAAAAGCCTGTGTATGATATATAACCCGCACTAAAGAGACACCGACATTCCAAGTGATATACGTTAAAAAAATAGGCAAAAACCTTTTTGGGTCTCTTGATTTCTTGAGTAAAATAAATTATGGAGTATCTCTTAAAAAAATAAAAATAAATTATGGAGTAGGATTGCTCACATTCTCTTCTCTAGAGACTTTGTAAAACTTTTGGAGAGAGAGATTATCAAGTTAGTGAGAAGACAACATCCCACATACCCCGCTCAAGCCCCACTCGAAAAAAGGCCTTTCTTGCTCAATCTTTGTGCCTGATAGTGAGGCAACTCGGGAACACATGCAACATGATCCCTTCGACTCCAAATGAACGACAAGCTAGATTCCATCCCACTCTGCTATGTTCCCAATACCAATGGACCAAACCTGCAACAACTTTCCAAGTTTACCATATGCTCTTGAAGATGAACAAGCTCGAAACCTGTACTTTCGTTGTCTATGCCCAGTGGAGATATCTATCTTCCATGGTCCTCAATGTGAGGTGGGTCACCATTGATCTAAACGATACATGGGTATGTAGACTCCATTGTGTTTGATCAGTGCAACTTTCTTGTAAGATGAGGGTCTTTGTTTGGTTAGCGATCTACCTGGGGATCATATTTAAGGCTTGGTTGGCCAAGAGTGGAATTTTCGATGGCTATTGTCATGTTTGCCATTGTTCAAAGATTGTGAAGCATGTTTTTTGGGAGTGTTAGTTTGCTAAATATTGCTGGAGATATTTTGAGGATTCGTATTTAGTTCTGCTCTAGGGAAGTCTGCATTCGTGTGCTACATTATCTGGAGATTTGCCTTTTCTAGTTCATCCCGTCTTCTTTGGGATATTAGAGTGCTTGCAGATTTGGCATTATTCGTTCCATGGAAAATCAGGTGTAAGTCTGTTTTTGAACAGGAGGTTAGGTCATTGTCCACTTTTTGTTTTGTAGATGAATACACTTCAGATTCTTTCAAAAAAGTGTATATGTCCGATCAATAATCTTTGGCAGGACGAAGTGTATCATCAGCTCTTAGCCAAGTATGCTTTTTTGATTAAAGATGCCTAATTTCTGGATCGTTTCATCTCAACATTAGTCGCATTATGGAAGAGGTTATGATTTTTAATGTATATAACCTTCCACTTTTTTCTTTGCTATTTGTAAATATTTTATTGTAAATATAAGACATTTGAAAAAAAGTTATTGGGAAGACTGAGCAACTGTCATTTTGTTTATTGTCTTGATTGAAAAATATAAGATTTTGTGTTATAATGGGCCATTGCTCATAAGAACAACGTTGCTCGTTTTGATAATGGAGTGCCTCATAGCCTTACTACTTTTACCATATTGACAGTATCTGCTATTTTGAACACTGTCAGTTGTATGAGTGGGTTTCTACTGTATTTCTTTGCTATACTCGCAAAATTTACTCAATTTGTACAAAATTGATGGGCAGTTGTTCAAAACCAGAATGATAATATGTTTTCTCACTTATACCAATATACAACAAACATAAAACATAATTTGATCCCATGACTGAGATGCCTGTCGTAATTTGGCCGAGTTGGACAGAAAATGGGTTTATAACTTTATATTTTAGTTGAGTCACCACGTGAGATCTTCTTTGCCCACAACATCATTGTTTGTTGTCTTTATATATGCAATTAGTAAGATATGATTGCTATTCATTTCATATCATGATCCAATGCCAAAAAGTGGTCATGGTACATGGGGATCATAACCTGGGGATCCAACCTTTTGCAAATCTATGAGAACCTATTAAATAGATTTTTTCATTGAAATGAGTGTCGTTCATGTGCCAAGAATATATATTGTAGCCCCCAAGTGACATGCCCTCCTTCATGGTGCTAAGTGTTACAACAAATCTAGCACCCACAAAAGTGTAAAGCCCCAAGCACCAAGGGGGGTTAGCTTTGTGCAACTCAGGAAGGATATTCACTACCACCTGAGTAGCTCTTCCTCTCACTTTAGGCTCTTTTCTCCAATACAAGAGGGGTATCCCTAAGTAGGATTGCTAAGGCTATGGAGTGGAGGCTCTAGGTGGTGCTTCAAGAGTAAGCCTTAACAAACATATGGTTGTAGTATAGGTGGAGAATGAATGGTGTGAGAACCTAAAAAGATGATGGAAAACCCCAAGACCAGTACCAATTCAATCACGGGCTGGGTGGTGTCAAAGAGTTACAAATCGAAGAGGGAAAACGAATGAATATGTAAGGTTAAAAGGGCCTTTTCTATTTGGCACAAACAAACCTTAGCTTGCTGAAAATTATGACAGAAAATTAACCTTGGAGAACAGGGGTGCCACTCTAAAACATGGTTATGTAAGTGATGCCATGTTATCCTAGCAACAAGGTTTATGTTAGTGTCCTACCCCTGACCCCTTAAGTAGATAGATATGTGGCTATGTATTGAGGTGATCTCTATTAGATAAGGCCCATGTGGTATATATAGTGTGAAAACAATAATTGTAAGAATGCTTACTGGAAGGTTCTATCTACTACAAAGTTCATTCACTAGCAAGTTCTAGGAAGTTAGATAGAAACTATATAATAATGTAGAAGCAAGGTAATGAGATGTGTTGTGAAGCGCAATGTAATTGGATCTTTGCTCATATGGAATTTTCCCCTTTAAAGAGGTAAGTGGACATTGCTTTCATCAATAAAGTTATTGCTATTTGTGTTATTATGGTTCTTCTACAATTTCATATTGCTGTTATACTCTGTCGTTTCTACTCTAATTGTAGCTATTTTATGTTACTTTTCTCCAAATCTTCTATTTTTCTAATAAAGGACATCACAAGTGATATGAGGGGACTCTCCCAAGCTTAGAGTTTTAGATAATTTTTTAGGCTAGAGACATATTTCAATGTCTATAAATAGCATTGTGATTTGTCATTTAGTGGGTAAATATATAGTCGAGGAAGAATACATGTAGGAAATACAAGTGGTTTCACCTAGTTTGACACCCTTGTAACCCCTATTGATACTCCTTCAAGTAGTACCACATTAGGCAACACCTTTGTATGGGATTTCACTTCCACATACTCTCAAGTACATCAAAAGTCCCCTAGGTTACTTGAAACCAACTTTATATAAGTCGATTGACCATTTTGTTGCTATAATGCACTGAGAACAACACTCGAGAAGATTATTGTCTAGTACCTAGGTGATCAAGTAGTATGACTAAGGTTATGATATGTTGATTTCTAGTAGTGTCGGATGTGCTCTAAGTCTCAAATTTTGCAGGGAGGCTTGGGCAAATGTATTCCAAAGAACCCAAAACGCATTTTGGGAAATTCCACTAGGAAACAGTTTTATTAAAATAATCGATTATTTTTAATGGGTCCCTAAGTCTAAACTTAGGAAATTAAAATAATTAATGGATATTAATCTAACTGTGGGTGTAACTTCTAGAAGAAGACGAGGATCAAGTAGAAATGATCTTAGCCATTGATTAGCTTCTAATCTGGGTTTGAATGTCAACGAGAATATTATTTGAGGAGGCTTGAGGGTCATTTGGAAGATACACCGAGAATTGATCAGTCAGATTGAATCGTTGAGCCAGAGAGCAACGCAACTATTTCATGGTGATCACACAGAGAGGGGCAAAGATAGTTTTGGCTGGAGGATCTTCTCCAGAGCCAAGAATACACAACAGAGAGGCAGAGAAAGACGTAGAGGAGGCAGTGCACTGCCCAGAGAGGGTGTCGACGTAGAGCCAGGAAGGGCTCATGTAGAGCAGCGCAGAGCCTTCACGCAGAAGTCCGAGATTCGCTGGGGGTTTGACATTTTGAGCCAGGAGGGTTAGAGTTAGCTCTTGAGAGCAAATCGATCCAACAAAGAGGTGACACAGGGCCTTAGAGGCTGTGACGTAGGCCCACGTAGTGACTGTGTAGGGGTAGCGCAGAAGTAGCCAGGGACTCATTGGTTTAGCTGCCGGATCAGCCAGGACTTGCAGTGTAGAGTGACGTAATCTCACTAATTTCTTCTGTCGAGTGAAGAGTCGCCCACATTTCCTCCCAATGTGGAAGGGTCGCTCTGCCCAGTATACTTTGGACAAATACCTCCCAGTCTTCTGAGACTGTGTTCAGGGCTGTTCTTACCATCAATTCCTAATCCAGTGTGGCCCCTATGGAAGTCAGCTGATCCCGAATCTCATTCAGTTGACCGAGCAAGGTGTCGATCGCTTCTCCCTTCTTCAATTTGTATGACCGCAACTGATTTTCTAGTAACATCCTTCTCTGCACAGAAGTATGTTGGTACAATTTCTTTAGGGCCTCCCACATCTCATTTTTCGTTTCCTTCTCGACAATGTGTGGTACTACATGGTCCTTGACCCCGTCAAGGATGATGCTCTTGGCCCTCGCCATTGCCTCCTCGTACTTGTCGTTATTATTTGGGTCAACTGGGATCGCTATCGTCCTCAAGGCGAAGTGCTTGACACGATTTTTTTCAAGTACAGATAAGATTCTGGCCTTCCAGACTGCGAAGTTTGAGGCTCCGTCCAGTCTATCTTGGTCTCTTACTCCGTGTAGTGCCATGCTGCTCTTCTACTTCCCTCCTGGAAGCTCTTGATGTGACTCCCTCTGAGCCTTGATTTCCCTCCTGGAAATCCTTTTGCCGATGTCGAGATGCCCCCTACTCTGATCGTCTGTGCAACTGCACCACTGATCTGGATTTCTCGGTTAGAAACCCTCGGTAGCAATTCCCTCCTCCTTGGCCTTGCCCTGTTAGGTACTGTTCTGACTACAGTACCCCTCCAGCTCCACTTTGCAACTTATCCACAACCTCGTAAACCCCAGCAACCTGAAGGTGAGAGCTCCTAGCTTCTGCGCAGTCCCGACACCGGCAAACTAGCTCCCTCAACCAACTGTGTCAGCGCTTCTGGCCTCTCCGTGGCTCTGCGTGACCCTGTCTTTGCCTCCTTCAGCCTCTTCTTGGCTCGAACTTGATGACGCAGGCACTGCGTCACCCCTTCCTTGCTGCTAGGAACAACTTTTGTCACTCGGGACAACTGTTTTCTGCTGCTGCTGCTCTACTCTACTGATGTCCTTAGTTCTCCCGTGATCTGCAACCATGCTTTGATACCATGTTGGAATTTCTAAGTCTAACTCATTAGAAACCCTTCATGTACTTTCTGATTTATTCCTACCTACTTGTTCTGTTAATTAACAAGTTATTTACCATATAAATACTGGAAATAAATACAAGTACATGCTCAACACACTACAGATCATCAAATGAAGGAAACAAAACAAGCACACAAGTGACACCGTTGTTTTTGGACCAATGTCCCCGGAAAAAGCCAATGCGGGAAAACCAGTGCAGCTATTTGAGGGTTTTATTATTATGCAATTTCTGAATACAATCTGGGTGCCAAAACCGGCTCACCCAACAGAGAATAATCTTGGCAGTAGTACCTCTCCTTCGGAGATAGATGCTCTAGCTGAAACCTCGGATAAACACTCTGACAGCTCCTCAGCTCTAATTTGCCCCACAAAAAACCCAATGTCAGCCTCTAGGGACTGCGTCAGCCTCTTCTACCCTCTGTGTTAGCTTTCCTGGTAGTTCCGACAGTTCCCAGCAGTTCCAGTTGTTCCCGACAGTTCCGACTTTTGCCCTCTGCGTCAGCTTTCCCAGCTGTTCCGACTGTTCCTGACAGTTCCGGCTATTCCCGGCAGTGTCGGCTTCTGCCCTCTGCGTCAGTTTTCCCGACTGTTCCAGCAGTTCCTGGTGGTTCCGACTGTTCCTGGTAGTTCCGGCTGTTCCCGGCAGTTTCAGCTTCTGCCCTCTGCGTGGCTCCCTCTGGCTCTGCGTATGCCTCTCTCTGCTTCTGTGCTGGTCTCTCGGCACTGTCCCTGCCTCTCTTCCTCGTACTCACTGCCCCTCGCTGCAACAGATCACTGATTCTATCTCTCTTAGCAAACCCTGCTCTAGCGAATAGAATGACTGATCACTCTGGTGTGTTCTCCAAGTGACCCTCAAGCATCCTCTTATACTTTTCTCGTTGACAAATCAACAGCCGAGATTAAGTCCCTAATCGACGGCTAATATTAGATCTGGCTTGATCCATGTCTTTTGGACCATTCTAACACAGTTTTATATTAATTCACATTAATATTTTAATCCCCATTAAAAATATTAATTTTATTAATATTTCCCTAACTCTTTAGAATTTGCCCAAACCCTTTCTGGGTATTGGAAATCTCATGTGCCCTAACCTCTCCACCAAATTTCGTGGCTAGAACACATCTGATGCTACCCAAAATCAACAAGAGGGAGCAACGTAGAGCCTCAGCGCGAGGAAGAGCTGGTGGGACGCATTTTTTTCAGAGGTAGATTGCTAGGCTGAAAGACGCCAGGAGAGAGAGGAGAAGCACAGTGAGGGAATTTTTCCTCAGTATACTTCCTGCCAAGAAGTCCGTTTTCTTATTGCCTGAGTAACAACAGTAAGAGACAGAGAGGAGCAGTTCGACATGGCAGAGATGGTGACTAGTGGGTTAAGAGATCAGGACAGGCTGGATGGGGCATCCAACTATGTCATCTGGAAGGCAAGGATGTTGTTCCTTCTAGATGTGCATTCTCTTAAGACCTATGTCGACAGCGTGGTGGTTGAACCTGCAGATGCAAATCCGCTGAAGAAGTACAAGGCAGAAATGGCGAAGGCCAAGAGGATGATCCTTGATGGAGTAAAGGATGATGTTGTTTGTCACATCGTTAGCAGAGGGATTGCTAAGGAGGTGTGATATGCCTTGGCAACATTGTATCAAGGATCTTCTGAGCAGCGAAAGATGTACTTAGAGCAGAAATTGAGATCTGCGCAGATGTAGAAGGGGGAGCGCATAGATCTGTTCCTTACGAAGCTTTAGGAAACCTGGGATGAGTTAGTAGTTGAGGAGTCTACACCTCAAGGTTCCGAGATGGTGATACTGGCCCTAAACTTAGTCTCAGAAGAGTGGCAAGTCTCTGTCGAGAGCATCCTCGGCAGGGCAACTTTTCCAGACTGGGATAGTATGTGGGCAACCCTTAAGCAGGAAGAGCTGAGGAGAGATCTAGTCAAGTGCATGCTTGACGGAAGTAGCAGAAGTGGGTCGAAGCCCAAGGAGGAGGATGAGAATGCAATCCTTGCATCCAAGGGGCAACAGGAGCAGCGGAGGCGGAAGAAGGACGTCTCGAAGATCATATGCTTCAGGTGTGGTGAAATGGGTCACTATGCAACACAGTGTCCTCTCAGGAAGAAGGACAAAGATGAGAAGCACGGTCCGAAGGCTGTCCCTGCTAAGATCGAGGAGGAGGAGTTTGCCATGACAGCTGAGATACCTCCAGGAGGGAGGTGGGTTGATTTGGAGTTGTAGTTCGAAAGGGCTATAGATGCCTAGGATCCTTGAGGAGTCCACCTCTCGCATCAATACCTTGCTACGGGAGCCCATATCAGTAGTAGTAGGATGGACTAAGTGTCAGATGGTGCAGAGGAGTGTTGGAGTGACAGATGCAATGGCTAGAACACCAAGTCTGAGCAGCGCAATGTAGAGTTGCAGCAGTGCAGGGAGGCACAGTGTAGTAGCAACAACAACGCAGTGGCTTTAGAGGGATAGCGTGGGACTAGTAGCAGTCAGATCTTCACCATCGAGATGCATCAATGTTGAACACTTGTTCAGATTTTGGGATGTTTTTCAGTTTGCAGTGCAGGAGCAGTTGGCAGTGGTAGTGCCAACAACAACACGAATGCAAAAATTAAGAGGGAGCTGTAGTATAGATGCAGCGTTGACAGTGGCAGGGTTAGCAGCAATACAGTTGCAGCAGAAGCGCAGTAGTTGGTGGACAACATGTCAGACATCAGTAGCACAGAGGATGATGTTATGAAATCAAGGTGATGCTTCAGTGGGAGGCATTGCTAGAGCACATTCCTCGCTAAGAGTGAGTGTTGATTTCTGGTAGCATCGCATGTGCTCTAAGTCTCAAATTTTGCAGGGAGGCTTGGGCACATGTATTCCAAAGAACCCAAAAGAGTTTTGGGAAATTCCACCTGGAGACAGTTTTATTCAAATAATTAATTATTTTTAATGGGTCCCTAAGTCTAAACTTAGGAAATTAAAATAATTAATGGATATTAATCTAACTGTGGGTGTAACTTCTAGAAGAATACAAGGATCAAGTAGAAATGATCTTAGCCATTGATTAGCTTCTAATCTGGGTCGTTGAATGTCAATGGGAAGATTGTTTAAGGAGGCTTGAGGGTCATTTGGAAGATACACCGAGCATTGATTAGTTAGATCGAATCGCTGAGCCAGAGAGCAACGCAGTGATTTCGTGGTGATCACGCAGAGAGGGGAAAAGATAGTTTTGGCTGAAGGATCTTCTCCGGAGCCAAGAATACACAACAAAGAGGCAGAGAAAGACGCAGAGGAGGCATCGCAATGCCCATAGAGGGTGATGCAGAGCCAGGAAGGGCTCACATAGAGAAGCGCAGAGCCTTCACGCAGAAGTCCGAGATTTGCTGGGGGTTTGACATTTTGAGCCAGAAGGGTTGGAGTCAGCTCCTGAGAGCAAATCGATCTAGCACAGAGGTGACGCAGGGCCTTAGAGGTTGTGACGCATGGCCACACAGTGACTGTGTAGGGGTAGCGCAGAAGTAGCCGGGGAATCATTGGTTCAGCTGCCGGATCAGCCGGGACTTGTAGTGTAGAGTGAGGTAATATTGTTAGTGTTTGGTAGCATCAGAAGTGCTTTAGCCTTGAAAATTGGTGGAGAGGCTAAGGCACATGAGTTCTAAAGAACCCACAAACCGTTTGGTGAAATTCCACCCGATTGTATTTTATTAAAATAGTTAATATTTTTAATGGAGTTCCTAAGTCTAAACTTAGGGAAATTAAAATATTAATGGGTATTAACCAAAATATGGGTGAGAATGATTTAGAAGGCGGATCAAGTCATGTTTTAATCTTAGCCGTTGATTAGAGACTTAATCTCGACCCTTGAAGACTCAAGAGGAAAAGTATAAAATGGAGGCTTGGGGTTCATTTGGAAACACACACACACAGAATTGATCTAGAGTTCGATTTCTGGGGCTAGGAAGCTGAGAAATTCGAACTAAGTGTTCATTCAATAGCAGAGGAGCAGTGAGAATATGGGAGAAGGACTTTCTGGAGAATACTGATAGAGAGGCGGAGAGAGCTTGCAGAGAGGCAACACAATATCCGGGAGAGCTGACGTTGGGCCAGTCTGGGCCCACGTAGTGCTGACGCAGAGCCAGGAAGGCCAGCGTAGAGCAGAAAAGCTGTCTGTCACGCAGAATCTAGAATTGTCGGGAACAATCGGGATAGCTGACGTAAAGGCCAAAGAAGCTGACGCAGAGCCTACGCAGGGCCGGCGTAGAAATAGTCGGGGTTAGCTAGTCTTGTGCCGGATCAGCTGGAATTCTGCCGGGTGAAGTGAGGTAAAACTCACTCAGATTTTCCGCCAGTATTTTTCTCTGTAAAGGATTGCTAGTTGAGCATCCTAGATTTGTATTCAGATATTTCTCTTGCATAATAATAAACCCTCAGAACTGCTACATCGGTTTTCTCGCATTGGGTTTTTCTGGGACTATTGTGTCCAAAAATAAGTGTGTCCTATGTATCTTGTTCTTTGCTCTGTTTTATGTTTCATGAGATCAAATATTTAATTAGTGTAGGCTGCAGAAGTAATTTGCTTCAATATTTAGAAGAATAACTTGATGAATGTAATTTAAAAATCAAGTAGGTGAAGTAGATTCAGATTTGCTGCAGTAGGGGTTCCTTCGAGTCTAGGAATTTTCACAAGTCTCACTAATTTCTTTTTCCGAGTGATATTCTTTGTACTGGATTGCCTGCAAGGCATCCAGAGGTTGTATTTAGAAATAATTTTTGCTTTATATTAAAAACCCTCAGATCTGCTACACCAGTTTTCCCGCATTGGGTTTTTTTGGGGACGTTTGTCCAAAAAAAACTGTGTCATTTGTGTTGTATCTCTCTGTTGTTCAGTTTCTCGTTTCGGCATATTGTTTCAAATAGTGTAGGCTGCAGTGTATGTATTTCAATGTTTGCCGTAGGAAACTGCAAATAACTTGTTCATGTAAATTAACAAGTAGGAGAAATATTATCAGTTGCTGCAGTAAGAATTTGGGTCACTGAATTTTCACACGATCAAGCCTCCTTAGTTGGTTCCCTGAGAGATTGGGCAGAGTAATATTGTTAGACCTTGCACATATACTAGAGATTTATAGTACTTGGCACTCCCTTGCCCTTATGACCTTGGAGACCCCATCTTTTGTTGCTAGTTTGTTGAATTTTTTACATAAATTAGAATATTGCGAATTTGGGAATTCTGTCAATATGGCAATATTTAGGTAGGAGTACAACGCTTCTAAGAGTAGCAAAAAATAAAGGAAGTCTAGGTTTTTCCTGCACCCTTATTTGAGACCTATATCAACAAAATCCTTGCGTTGGGTTTATTGTTGTGGTACCACTCTACAACAAGTCTTTTTGGTGGACCCATTGACACCACTACTAAGCATCTATCTCACAAGACCCAAGATGCAGTGTTGATTTCATTTGTACCACTCTCTAATAACCTTTTTCTTGTGGACTCACCTCTCTGTGGCAACCACTTAATGAGTAGAGCTCTCCACAAAAGTCTCCTTTTTGGAAACTGTGTGATGAGTTGCAACAGAAGATAGATAACAATCACTCCTATGCTCAACAAAATATTGATGCCATTCATCATAAGATAGCCAACCTAGAGTCACCACTTGACCAAATGTCCAAACTCATAGTAATGTAGAATCAGATCCTTGCTACAAAGTCCTTGGGTTATCAATGGTTGAATTGGTTTTCCCAAAAGGAAGGCGCTAGATCATCCACTCCTAGTGGGCATTGTTGAAGAATCTAGGGCAAATTAAGTTAACAAGATTCTTCTCGCCATGATAACTATTTGTGAGGTATTTTTAACTTTTTCTTAATAGCACAATCTACCATTGATATTATTAGAGTGTGTCTTCTTAGTTCATAAAATAGTTACCAAAACGAAAGAGACAAGAACACAAAAAGTTGGTTTTCTGCCAGGGCTAAAACCTCTCACTCTTTGAGAGGAAAACCCGCACAAAATTCTTCTTATAGAGATTCCAATTGGCGAATACTAGGACCATGACCCTTGAACTATTAGGCCACTCCAAGACCAAGACACCAATCCTCATCTTTGTCACTATTGAGATCATCATCATCACTGCTGCTACACCGAGATCATCACTATTGCACCACTGAGGTCATTACAGCTGCACCTTCACTGAGACCTTTATCATAACAACGAGATCTATATATATATATATATATATATATATATACATATGAGAGCTGCACCGAGATCTTCATCATGACCTTGTCTTCATTAAGACTATGACCGAGACCATGATTACCACAATGTCGAGATCATGACCGTGCCTAGTATGCCGAGAGTGTATTACTGTGGGATCACTGAGATCCTTCTCATCTCAACTATGCCGAGACTATGTCCTCTCCCTGCACCGAGATCTTCATCATCACAACTATGCCGAGACTGTGATCATCATGATTGTGAGGATGCTGAGACTTCATCCTTGTTCTGTACCTATCCGAAAAACACAGAGATGTTGTCCATCCGAAAATCTGAACCTCACTGTAATGTGAAGAATCTCAGACCTGTACCATCCGAAAAATACAGAGAATTTGAGTTATGTAACTTCTAATTTTGCGCAGACCCTAGTTGTGTATTTATAGTAGTTTATCCTCCATAAATTAGCCGATTTGACAGAGGGAACCGTTGTGTCTCTTTATATGAGCCTACATGACTTCTTTTTATCTTGTTTGGAGGCCGACTTCTTCAAGAGGGATTGTGCTTCTCTTTGGAGGGATTTTAGACATTTCTATAGACTTGTATACATTGAACATAGGCTCAAGAAGAGATCTTCATACATGACATTAATTCTAGACTCCAAATGACAAATCCTATTATTCTAAAATCACTTTCTTATGAAACTCATGAAGAAAGTTTACAATAATAATTATTTTCTCTTTATTACATCATTTACATCAGTCATAATTACATGTCATTATGAAGACCGAACCTAGTTACCCTTTCTTCAACAGGCATCACTCTACATCGCTTGTTTGTGATAAGATGCTTTGGCTCAGACTTCCTAAAGTTGATCTCAATAAATTTGATGGGTTCAACCCCACATGATGGGTCACTCAGATGAAACATTACTTTTCCCTACTTGGCATCACAAATGACTTGATGAAACTTTGCATGGGTGTCTTATATTTGGTTGAATGCTAGAAATGGCGACAATGGTATAAGAAATCCTATGGGGGTTGTATTGCTTGAACACCATTTATGTTAGACATCTATGCCAATGTTGCATGAAGTGGACATGTTTTTTGGAAGTGAAGCGTTGGAAGCATGATTTTCCAAAAATGTTTTGAAGCAAAGCATCTCGTAAGCGTTTATTATATATATATATATATATATATTTATATATATTTTTTGCATTTATATTAAAAAAACATCCAAATTACCAAATTAGTTGCAGGAGATATGAAAACATGCATATTTGTACATAAATTGAGATAGACATGGCATCCATTGTACATCAACGATTAATTATTCGAGCATCAACCATCAAATTTTTAAGCATACCACAAATAATAGAAGGTAGAAAGTATCAAAATTTTAAGCATATAATAGAAAGTAGACATCTAGAAGATCAAACATTCAAATAAATTATCTAGCAAGTGAGCAACTGTTAACATGAGTCATGACCAAATAATAATGTTTACAAAATAGGCCACTTGGCCACCACCAACTGCACATTGAACTAGGAAGACTAAAAAGTTCAAATTCACAACATTAACGTCTAACACTCGAATCTATCATCTATAAAGTCTAGAGTATGTCAAAAAATTAGTGAACTTTGCATCTATCTACTAATATCTCCTCCTTACACCACCGTGACCACTATGTGAGCCTCAACGTGGTTGCAGTGAAGAAGATGGTGGCCATGGAACTTGTGGAACTAAAGATGAAGCTCTTGCTGCTTCTGTTGAAGATAGGAACACGGGGACCATAGCACCAGACAGGGGTGTCGTCTCATAACAATCGTCATCATCTTGGATAAGAGCATCCTCCAATTGCTCTAAATGCAACACTCCATTCTCCAAATTGGCCTCCTCTGGATTTGTGTCCCAAAGCTTAAAGTCTTTATTTTTCTTTTCCTCCTCACAGTAATGAGACAACAATCACAAGTTGTAATGAACATAAACCAAATTGTTTGACTAATTTACATTTAACCTGTTTCTTTTAACACTGTGGATGAAACTATAGGTGCTCCAACATCTCTCTGCAGAACAAGTGTTTACCACCTACGATAACACTTGTATTGCCAAAGATTGTAGATGTGGAGTAGCACCTCCATGCATGTTCCACCACTCAAGAGAAGACAAATTCTCTCGATCTCTAATTGCATGATTGGTCCCAAATGCACTAGTGCCAAGGATATAGTTGCTCAATTGTTTCCGTATCATGTCACACTCCTCATTAGGGACTAATTTATCCAATGCTTTCATATAACCAGCCAGAACCTTTGGATCTTGGTGTGGTTTTCTCTTGGTCCCCCCACTAAGTGCTGGTGTTGAAAACCATGATGGATGATAGTATTTAGGTGTAAGAACATATGGTAAGGCATGCAATGGAATGTTTAGCATTTCCCATCTTTTTTGACCTCTACACCAATATAATTGTACAAGGTGTTATCTCAAGGCTCAACAATGTTTTTAATTTGCCCCAACATGCTATACATCTGCTCATACACCTCCCCAATTATTGGCCAATCTGAATCTGCAAACTTGATCATGTAATAAATTGGCTTGGTGAATTGCAAAACATATTTAACCTATGACCAAAAGTAACTGTCAAGAACAATGTCCTTCACTACATTAGCACCATCTCTATCAATGCTCATCTCATCCCATGAATCACACATCACCATAGCAGTTAAAGCTTGTCTCACCTTCACTAGGCGCCTAAAGGTGAGGTAATAGCTTGCAAATCTAGTTTTTGAAAGCTTAAGCAATTGCAACTTGGAGTAAGTGCCATAAAAGTAGTTAACCCTTGTATGCCCTGTGACATATTTAATGAGTTGCTTCCCTCTCTTGTATAGCTGACTAATCCATCCACATTCTTTATGCTTCACAATATCATGAATCAAAAGGTTCAATGTGTGCACTAAGCACCTGGACCAAAAGATGTGTGGATAAGTCCACTCAATGATTCTTCTTGCTCCCTTACGATTTGTTGCATTATCAACGATCACTTGAACCACATTATTAGGACCAACATCATTAATTCTTTTCGATAAGAGATCTGCAATGTTTTGAGAAGATGCAGTGATGGAGGACGAGTCATGACTTGAAAGAAACACTGCACCATTTGCAGAAACACCATGAACATTTATCAAATGTTGGTTTCTAACATCTGTCCAACCATTTGATATAATGGATACCTCGCAATTCGCCCACTCATTTGTAAACTATGTCAAATCTCTTTGAACCGTTGCTTTTTCTTTGTCTAATAACAAAGCTCTAGCGTTCTCATAGTTGGGGCTCTTGTATGCTTTTGGGCTTCATTGATGGCCTTAACCAAATCATGCCAGTAGGGAGAGTGAAGCACATTGAATGGTATATTGCAAGCACAAAGAAACTAGACCACTTTTGCATCCACATCATCCTTTGACCAATATTTAGGAAATCTTCTATTGTTCTTCTAGATTCAGAGGTTCCAAAAGTACCATGAGGAGATGGGCCACCAAATCTAGAGGTTGCACTTGATTCGGACGAAAGGTTTTTTTTTTTTTCGTACTTTTCTTTGTGCAACCTCCTCTATTTGGATGTATTTTCTCCTTTGTTCTATCGATACATTAGGGCAAATTGAGATCCCTATGGGACCCTTTTTTTCATCATTACCCATTACCCCACAAAGATGTCTCCTCACACGGGTATATGAATCACTATAAGGTTTTCCTCCATGACAATCATGAGGCCATAAAAACTTGAAGGTTCCACCACCTCTACCCCTTCAATTTTGTCACATAATTCTACAAGGATGTCAATGCAACTTTTCCCCCTTGCATTTTAGTGCCCTCTTCGTCCCTTTACTCTTCAAACCCTTCCTCCTTATCATAAATTGAGTCACTATGAGTGTGACCACTGTACCACTATCCTCTTCTTCCATTTTTTCCCTTCTATGCCTACCCCCAACAACACCATGAAAACCAAAGGTGTAATGATAATCCAAAATAACACCATTTTAGATGGATAACCTGCAATAAAATGAGCAAGAAGAAAGAATGGGAAAGAGTAGGAGAGGAGGAGAAAAAATACAAACAAGAATGATAAAAAAATGAGGGAGTTAACTGCAGTTTTCACTTACCTCTTTAGCTCTTGAGAAGTTGAGAACTTGAGGTAGATGGCAGCTCTTTTTCACTCCAAGCTCCTCCTCCACTCCTCCAAGCTCTCCTCAAACATCTCACAAATCTGATCTTGAATGCTTGCTATCTCCTCCCTTCTCCAAGCTCTCCAAAGATGCAAGAATGAGGAAAAGGAGGAGGAAGAGGCCTTTTAACCTCATACTCTCTTTTCCCTAACTCACCCTTAACTCACCCTAGGCCCCACTTTAACCACGGTCGATGAAAAAAAAGTTGAGCTGCAGAATTGTGTGGGTTGGTCTCGGAACTACTTGCGAACTGCAACGAAATCGCGGTTCAAGCTTGCAGAACCGCGCACGGAACTGATGCAGTTTTGAATTTCTAGGAAGCATCATTTTCGAGTAGTTTGCGCATGGTTCGCCCACGGTTCACCCATGATTTTTCAAAGGATGTAGTTTTGGGTTCTAAATCTGGGGGGGGGATGGTTCTTGCAACATTGCTCTATGCAAACTTCGAAACTTATACTGATTACTTGAGATCACTACTCATTCTTAAATAATCTTCCATTGTCAAAGATTTCATATCTCCTATTGAGCAATTGACCATTTGCATCGATGGCATGTCCAATACCTTTTTCAAGGAATGCTCAGTGATATTAAAGGAAATATATGTGCACAAGTCTTAATGGCTCATCCTATTACTTGGTTGGAAGCCTCTCAAAGAGCATGGGAAGCCCAATGGGTGTTGAATGCCCAGTTTAAAAAAAATTCCCATGTATTCCTCGCCCTCATCCCACTATCACGCCCCACCAATCCCACTCAGTCCTCTCCACCTCTCAAGATCCAAAATTTAACCCAAGCCAAAAATGTTAAATGCCAACTTAAAGGTCTTTGCTACAACTGGGATGAGAAATATATCCTCAAGCATAGATGTAAAGAAAAAAAACTCTTTATGGCCATTTTGAAGGACATTTCTAATGATGAAGCTAAAGCTATATCCCCCAATGCCCTTCATCCATCTACTGAAGACATTCCCTTGTCTGATTTGCAGGATGTTGAGCCACAGATCTCCCTACATGCCTTGATTGGTATTTCGCTCTGCAAACCCTTAAATCGATTGGCTACATCAAACATTGCAAAGTTATTGTCTTGATGGTGGTCACATCCATAACTTTATTAGTTGATGTATAGTCCAATAAACTGACCGCTACATCCGTGTTGTGAACAAATTCCAAATCATGATTGCTAATGGAGGTTCTATGAAATGTGGTGGTTGTGAAAATGTGAGGCTTCAATGGGTGATTATTCCTTTAAAATGCATATGTTTGTTATTGAAATGGGTAGTTGTGACATTGCTTGGGTGCTACATGTTCACAAAGATTAGGCCCCATCACCATGGATTTCTATGAGTTATACATGAGTTTCCAATAGGAGGGGAATATATAGACTTTTAAGAGAATTATAATCGGCTCTCTTGAGATCATCAACTCACACTGAAAGCTTCTTAGAAAGGGGCATTCAAGCATTGTGGCTCAAGAGTCAATTCCCTTCCATCCAATCATTGAGAAACCTTCTCAATCCATTCATCTTGACATGTAGTTAGTCTTGGCCAAACATCAATTCGTCTTTGAATCTCCCCAAGGAAAACCACCCTCTCGAGGTGAGCATGATCATTCTATTCCATTCATGTTGGGTAGCCTCCCATCCAATTGGTGACAGGTGGAAAAATTCTTCCTGCAACGAGTGAGTAGTGGCTCGATCAAGGTCCCAATTAGACCCCTATTCGTTTGGTGTGGCTATAGTCTCTGGAACAAAGGCCCAGTTGTCTATTCTACTCTAGCCTAAGCAAATGATAAAAAATAAATTAAATTAGGGAAAATATATGACATAATCAAATTTTTACAAATATACTATAACAATTTTACAAACTGTTGTGTGTGTTTAAGTGACGCTTTAACAATTTTAACAGTAGGGGGAGAGGAAATCACCCATATGCGGTACTTGAAAGGTACTACAAATATTTAAAATAATGATTGCGCTGACTGAAATGTGGGCTTTGTTAGCCACCAGATAGGTTTTTGGGGTTCTGTTTTAAAAAGCTTATCAATGACCGTGAATATATTTTTTTATATTTTCAAATTTTATTTGCATGCAATGGGCTAATCTATTTGACAGAAAAAACAAACCTATCTCGAAAATGAGAGCAAACTGCTTAAACTATCTTTTTTGAATATCAGAAAATGAATGCCGTTTCACTTAAAATGAACTAAGAACGAATTTGAGTAAATTTAGACTATTCGACAGTATAATATACTTAATCGTTTCTTAAGAAATGACAGAAGTGCATTCTGACATTCGAAAGGTATTGATATAAATGAAAATGATAGATATGAATACCAACAATGTCTTCAAAGAAATTAAAAGTCACGTAGTATCCAAACCATAACATTCAGAAATACAACGCCACCTATGTGGTCTTTAAAAATTGACTGAAATCTTCTGATTATAATACCAATGTCTGTAAGTGCAACAATTTTCAACCCTTACTCCAATGTAAATGGTTGTATAAATACAAAAAATAAAATAAAGTAAGATAAGGTTTGTTCTTCTAAAGATAGAAAATCCAAAGATTTTCTCACATGTAATTGGCAACAAAACAAAATCTTATGGATTCATTACAATCTTCCTATTTTCTGGGTAGGCTGTTTTAATCTTCCTCCTCCATTTGTGTTATTTGTGTTGAGTCATCTGACATCTTTCTGGGAGCATTCTCTTTAATGTATTGGGGCCATGTTGAAAACTTCTCAAATATTTGTGCAAGACAGATAGGCATGAAATTTTCGAGGCTAACTTGGCATCCTGAGTTTGTATGTTGTGTCCGAGATAAATGATGAAATGAGATTTTTCTCCTCAGGACCTGGAGCTTCTACCGCTTTCAACTTCATTTAATATTCTGAACCAAGGTTAGTTGGGAGCGGGAGTGGGAGCAGAAGCGGGAGCGGGGAGCAACATTTTCAAAAGCTCCCGGTTCAGGAGTGAGTCAGGAGCGAATTTTTATATAATAAATATTTTGATATATTTTGATGCATATATGTCAACAAAAGCATGTAGAATGATGAATTAGATATAAAAAACATAAAAACATGGATTAAACCATATAACATCAATCATCTAGAAGTTATAATCTTCATCAACCACGTCCACAAGTTAGTAACATACAACATATCGAGTCTCATGATTCATCAATCTTAAAGTTTCAAGCTTTCAAAATTCAATATATAACATTTATCATCATTGATCACTAAAGTCTTAACTTGTACTTGTAACCATCACCATTACCAAGTAACCAAACAATAACAAAGAATATCTAACATGAAATGAAATGTTTCAACTTTCAACTTTCACAAAGCATCATATTCATAATTCATTACCAATGAGTTATAAATGCCAACTTCAAACTTAAATTGTCATATATTGTTTACAAAAAATACCATAATAAATATCGAAGAGTCAATAGTTATAAAAAGTACTAGAAACTAGAAAAGACAGGTAAATCTATTATCCACTGCTTGACCCTCTTGTCACGATAAATTTCTAATTTCTTGTCTCGTGCTTTATTGGGAGTCTCCTCCTGCGTAGTCGAAAGACCTTGGTGCTCTTGATTAAATACAAGTTCCATACCCTAGTACATGACAAAATCAAATGGAAACATTGCAATCCCCCCAATCTTGAAATCCTGAAAAAATGACAAGTTTGCTGGATTTTGAGTGAGATCTAAAATTCTACTTTCTCGATATGAAATCCAATGAGGTTGAAACCACTCTTAAATATCCTGAGTCATTTCATGGTAATGCTAAAAATTTAAGTAAAATGATGAAAATTAAAGATAAAGGAGAATGCCACTAAGGCCATAGGCTTGAATATTAGGCTGCCCCACTCAACATTTTTTTGTTTCTAGTCTTCAATAGCCCCCTTTACCACTCCTGAATAGGCAGGGAGAATTTTTTTTTAGGGAGCGCGCTCCCGGGGTCACTCCCAATGCGCTCTCGCCTGGAGTACGCTTCGGGAGCAGGTTCGGGGGGTGTGAAAATTCCAAAACTGGAATCCTATTGCAACAACTGGTATTATTTCTTCTAATTGATAAATTAATTATTCAGTTCATTGATACGACAACATCGAAATACACACACTGCAACCTTCACAATAAAACTGCGGAAAATAAATAGTGTTGGAAATTGAGAAAATACTAGCACACACATACAATAGAAATGACATCACTATTTTTGGACAAATGTCCCCGGAAAAACCCAACTTGGGAAAACCGGTGCAACAGTGAGGGTTTTTATTATTATGTAGCAATGAAAACCTAAGTACAATCTATGGATGCCCAACTAGCAATCCAAACAACAAGAGAATCTGGGCAAAATTATTTAAGGGAATTATCCTTCTTCCACAAGCAATCCCGACACAACTTCCTTTAGAAAACTTGGCGTCCTAGACCCTCTGCGTCAGCCTCTACGGTGCTCTGCGCAGACCCTGTGACATCAAGCCTCCAACCTGCCTCTGATGAAGTCGTTTTGCCTGTCTCTACTGAGGAAATCACCTCTTTGACAGTCTGGACCCTCTGCTTGGCCTCTGGAATTGAGAACAAATTTCTCTCCAGCAAAACAAATTGCTTCTTTGAAGCAACTGCGCAGTCCTCTGTGCTGCCTCACTGGGAATAACTCGGCCCTCTTGCTGCTGCCTCTTCGGATCTGGAAAACTTTCTTTCGATCACTGTCCCTGCCCCTCACTATCTCTGTTGCCTCACTAAAGCTTGATCTTTCCAGCAATTGACTGCTGCTACTCTGGAAAATCGAATTGTCCAAGTGACTCCGGTGTATTCTCCATCACCACACAGATCCCTTCTTATTTCTTCCTGTTGGAACTCCAACGACCAAGATTAAATCTTAATCGATGGCTCAGAGCATTTCTGGATAAATCCGTGTGAGTTTCTAGATGATTCTCACCTTGACTTAATTAATATTGATTAATTAACCAATTTTCCTAAGTTTAGACTTAGGAAACATTAAAAAATTGGTTAATAATCTAATTAAGTCGCTTCTAGGTGGAATTTCCAGAAACGATTTCTAGGTCTTCGAGATCTCATGTATTCTAGCCTCTCCACCAAATTTCGTGGCTAGAAGGCATCCGATGCTACAATAACTAACAGGGGGGCGCTCCCCCTCAACCCTATTCTAAACTACAGGCCTTGAAGATTACATTTTTCCCTTCCTGCCCTTTGTTTCACATGTAAACAATGAAGAAGGAATGATAAGATATACCAATTTCAAGACATAAAAGGTTGAATTCAAAAGAAGACACTGGTTAATCCTAACCGGAAGAACTTAAACTCTTGAATAACCGATAGTTCTTTCACAAAAAATTGAGAAATTGAGCACAAAGCAGAGGATAACTTAGACGTAAAATATCAATTAACTATACTATAATGGTTTCGTGAAAGAGTAAAAGGGTAATTTTTTGAAAATCTCATGGAGTTAATAACCTGTAATGCGTGAAATGAAACATTAAATATCAATAAATTCAACAATAAATCATCATCCTTCTGTTATTTTAATGGAAAAGTATGTGGTTGGGTGCTCAGACGGTCGGGATATTTATTAAGTCAATGCTTAGATGAGTACCAAGTAAGATGAGCATCGAGTAACATGAATATTGATTGAAAGTATATAAAAATAAAAAAGGGTGTAAAAATTATAAATTCACTTAAATACTCGGGAGGTTAGGATGATTAGGATGATGACAAGTCTGGAAGATGGAAGGGGCAGATGACTAGATAAAAAAGTTTTAGCGTAGGTATGGTTGATTTGGGGTAGCATTGGATGTGCTCTAGCCATGAAAATTGGTGGAGAGGTTAAAGCACATGAGATCTCCAAGACCCAGAAATGGTTTGGACAGATTTTACCTGGTTTGAGAGATATTAAAATAATTAATATTCTCAATGGAGTTTCTAAGTCTAAACTTAGGAAAAATAAAATATTAATGGGTATTAATATAAAACTGGGTTAGAAGGTTCCAAAAGTCATGGATCAAGCCAAATCTAATCTTAGCCGTTGATTAGAGATTTAATCTCGGTCATTGAAGGACCAACGAGAAAAGTATAAGAAGAGGCTTGAGGGTCAGTTGGAGAATACACCAAAGTGATCAGTCATTCATTTTGCTAGAGCGGGGTTGCTAAGCAAAGCTGAATCAGTGATCAGCAGTGAGGGGCAGTGCGTATGAGGCAGAGAGGCAGGGACAATACCGGGAGACCAGCACAAAAGCGGAGAGAGCCAGAGCAACAATCAGTCCAAGCTACGTAGAGCCCAATAGAGGCAGCGCAGAGCTCAGAGAGATTGCGTCATCCATGCATAGGGCAGAGGGAGTGACGTAGAGGCTCCTAGAGGCTGTGTAGTGCCTTAGAGGGCTGACGCAGAGAGTCTTGGGGTTGACGCAGAGGCCAGAAGGGCCAACGCTGAGCTTCAGTTGTGGCGGAGAGGGTTTCATGGGACATGTTTTTTGAATACCTGTTTCCAGATATAGAGGTATTGTTGTTGTGTATTTTTCTCTGTTGGGTGAGCTGGATTAGGCACCCTGTTGTACTCAGATAGACTGCATAATAATATAACCCTCAGAATAGTTGCATCGGTTTTCCCGCATTGGGTTTTTCCAGGGACATTTGTCCAAAAATAACGGTGTCACTTGTGTGCTTGTTTTCTTTCAGTTGATGATCTGTAGATGTTGTGACTGTATTGTGTTTATTTCGGTATTTAATGTATTAAATAACTTGTTCGATTTTTAAACAAGTAGAAGAAATAAACCAGCAGAATACAGATTAATTTTCTAATGGATAGACTTAGAAAATTCAACATGGTATGAGGGCATGGTTGCAGATCATAGGAAAACTGAAGGCATCAGCCGAGTAGAGCATTTGCAGTAGATTCAGCTGTCCTGAGTGACAGAGTTGATCCTTGCAGAAGGCGACAGAGGAAGGAGTGACACAGAGGGACTGCGTTATCATTCTGGGCCAGAGAAAGGCAGGGCATAGGCTAAGGGAGGCAGAATCAGGCTCAAGCAGAGCTACACAGAGGCCAGGAGGGCTGACGCAGTTGGTTGGGGGAGCTGATTTGCCGTGCCGGGATTGCGCAGAGCTAAGTGGCTCAATCCTTCAGTTGCTGGGGCATAGGAGGCTGTGGGTAATTTGTGGAGCGAAGCTGGTGGGGTACTGTGGTCAGAACAATACCTAACAGGGCAAGACCAAGGTGGAGGGAGTTGCTGCCGAGACGGATTTCTAGCCAAGGAATCCGGATTAGTGGTGCAGTTGCACAGACGATCGGAGTGGGGCAACTCGACATTGGCAGAAGGATTTCTAGGAGGGAAATCGGGACTCAGAGGGAGTCCAAAGGAGAACTTCCAGATGAGAAGTAGAGAGACTCAGGAGGAGTCGAACTGAGAACTTCCAGACGGGAAGTTGAGAGACTCAGCAGGAGTCGAACAGAGGACTTCCAAGAGGGAACTAGAGATACTCGGAGGAGTCAACAAAAGAGCAGCGAGATGGCCGTGAATGGGCTGAGAGATCAGGACAGGCTAGACAGAGCGTCCAACTTTGTGGTCTAGAAGGCCAAGATCTTGTCCATTCTAGATAGACATTGCATCAAGGGCTTCGTCTCGAGAGTGATAGCTATCCCGGTTGATCCGGTAGCCAATGAAAGGTACGAGGAGGCAATGGCTAAGGCTAAGTGCATCATCCTTGATGGAGTCAAGGATCATGTTGTACCACATATCGAGAAGGAAACGGAAAAGGAGATGTGGGACGTCTTGAAGACATTGTACCAGCATACTTCCGTGCAGAGGAAGATGCTCCTAGAGAATCAACTAAGGGCATACCAGATGCAGAAGGGAGAGTAGATAGATGTCTTCCTCGGTCGGTTGAAGGAGATTCGTGACCAACTAACTTCCATGGGGGCCATGCTGGATGAGGAATTAATGGTGAGGACTGCACTGAACGTAGTTTCCGAGGATTGGGAGGTATTTGTCCAGAGCATACTAGGCAGGACGAGTCTTCGGGAGTGGGAAGAACTGTGGGCGGCTCTTCGTCAAGAAGAGATCAGATGGCTGACCAAGGCGGGGAGTAGTGGCAAAGGGGTCAGAATCAAGGAGGAAGAAGAGGATGCGACTCTAGCATCTGCGGGAAAGCAGGATAAGAGGAAGAAGGACCTCTCCAAGGTCAAGTGCTTCCATTGTGGGGAACTGGGTCATTTTGCGAACCAGTGTCCAAGGAAGAAGAGTAAGGGAGAGGCTTCTGACTCGAAGGCAGAGAAAGAAGTCGAGGAGGATGACGATTGTGCCATGAGTGCTCATGTGCCACTTGAGAAGAAGTGGGGAGACATCGAGCTGTAATTTGGAGGACTACAGGGGATGAGGGGCAGGATCCTTGAGGTACCCAATCTCTTGGATTATACCTTGCTACGGGAGCCCCGAAGAGGAGTAGCAAGATTGGCGGATGTCAGTAGAGACGGATGCAGATGGAGCGGTAGAGAGTGCTACAGTGCAGGAGTCCCGGGACAACGCAAGGCTAGCAGGCTGCAACAGTGCGAGAGGCACGGGAGTGTTGCACTAGTGCAGGATGGCACAAAGAGGTGTGCAACGATGCGAGATGCAGGGAGTTGTTGCAGCAACGCAGAGGTCAGTAGAGGGAGCACTTGTTAGCGATAGAGGGAGCTTCAGCATCGGGAGTGTTTCTAGCCTGACAGGGATGTCAGAAGTTGGGTGGATCAGTTACTTACTTCTCAGTAACTGAGTTGCAGTGCAGTAGCACGATGCAGCATGATGAGAGGGGATGCAGTGCAGATGCAGTGCTGGGAGGATGGACCAGTAGCAGCACGGATGCAGAGGGAGCTGCCGTACGGATGTAACAGTGGCAGTGGCAGGGCCATGGGCATCAATAGAGGATGCAACAGTGTAGAGGATGTTAGGCATGGAGGCCTAGCATCAGCACAGGGACCGATGTCGAATAATCATTGTGATACTCAGTGAGGAGTATTACTAGAGCACAATTCTCGCTAAGAGGGAGTGTTGATTTCGGGTAGCATCGGATGTGCTCTAGCCATGAAAATTGGTCGAGAGGTTAAAACACATGAGATCTCCAAGACCCAGAAATGGTTGGATAGATTGTACCCGGTTTGGGAGATATTAAAATAATTAATATTTTTAATGGAGTTCCTAAGTCTAAACTTAGGAAAAATAAAATATTAATGGGTATTAATATAAAATTGGGTTAGAAGGTTCCAAAAGTCATGGATCAAGCCAAATCTAATCTTAGCCGTTGATTAGAGATTTATTCTCGGCTGTTGAAGGACCAACGAGAAAAGTATAAGAAGAGGCCTGAGGGTCAGTTGGAGAATACACTAGAGTGATCAGTCATTCATTTTGCTAGAGCAAGGTTGTTAAGCAAAGTTTAATCAGTGATCAGCAGCGAGGGGCAGTGAGTACGAGGTAGAGAGGCAGGGACAATACTGGGAGACCAACACAAAAGCGAAGAGAGCCAGAGCAACAGTTAGTCCAGGCTACGCAGAGCCCAGCAGAGGCAACACAGAGCCCAAAGAGACTACGTAATCCACGCTGAGGGTAGAGGGAGTGACGTAGAGGCTCCCAGAGGCTGCGCAGTGCCTCAGAGGGCTGACGTAGAGAGTCTTGGGGCTGCACAGGTCAGCAGGAGGCTGACGCAGAGGCCAAAAGGGCCAACGCTGAGCTTCAGTTGTGTTAGAGAGGGTTTCATGGGACAGGTTTTCTGAATACCTGTTTCTGAATATAGAGGTATTGCTACCGTGTATTTTTCTCTGTCGGTGAGACGGATTAGGCACCCCGTTATACTCAGATAGACTGCATAATAATATAACCCTCAGAAATTAGAATAGTTGCACTGATTTTCCCGCATTGGGTTTTTTCGTGGACATTTGTCCAAAAATAACGGTGTCACTTGTGTGCTTGTTTTCTTCAGTTGATGATCTGTAGATGTTGTAACTGTATTGTGTTTGTTTCGGCATTGAATGTATTAAATAACTTGTTCGATTCTTAAAAAAGTTGAAGAAATAAACCAACAAAATATAGTTTAATTTTCTAATGGATAGACTTAGAAAATTCAACAGGTACTAACCTTCGACCCCTTCGACCTAAAAGCATATTTAAACAAAGAAAATAATGCTTTTATTACTTAGGTAGTTCAGGCAATTTATTGAGTGATATAGAAAATATTTTTTTTGAAGGGTCCCTATTTTTTTAATTTTTGAAGAAAAATGGGGGGTTGTTGTAGACCTAACAACACCAACGTACACCCGTATCACCATCCATTTTCCCATAAAATTGAAATAACAAAGATAGTTAAGGAGTTACTAGTTGTTGGTATCATCTATAGTAGTAACAACCCTTATTTGTCACTGGTTTTCATGGTCCTCAAGAAAGAAGGCACTTAGCGCATGTGTCCTGACTTTTGAGCTCTGATCAATATGACAATGAACAATAAGTTTTTCATTCCAATCATTGATGACCTTTTGGATGAATTTAAGGGTTCTCAATTCTCAAACTCGATCTCCACTTGTGTTTTCTCCAAATTTGCATGAAAGAAGTGTATATTCCTAAAACTTCTTTTCATACTCATGAAGGCCATTACAAGTTCTTGGTGATGCCTTTTGAATTTTGCAATGCACCTTCTACCTTTCAAAGTTTTATGAACAAAATTTTTAGATACTTTTTGCATATTTTTTTCCTTGTCTTCTTTGATGACTTTTTTATCTATAGTAAAAACTTGGCAAGCCCATGTCATCCACGTGGATCAGGTTGTACAACTACTTGTTGATTATCAACTCTTTCTTAAGTGGTCCAAATGTGTCTTTAGTGTCTTTGAAGTAGAATATTTGGGCCATATTATTATTCATGATATTGTGCGAGTAGATCAAATGAAAATTGAAATGATAAAGGATTGGCCTTGCCTCAAAACTCTTAAATTCTAGGTGGTTTTCTTTGTCTCATTGGTTATTGCTAAAAGTTCACAAGGAGCTATGGTAAGATTGTAGCTCCCCTCACAAACTTTCTAAAAATAATTCTTTCAGTTGGAATGATGCTGTAGAATGGGCCTTTTAGGACTTGAAGAATGCTATCTATACAACTCTAATATTGGCTCTGCGTGACTTCACTAAAACCTTTATCTTGGAATGTGACACCTTGGTCCTTGAGTAAAGGAATTAGGAGCAACACTTATGTAAGAGGGGTGATTATTGGCTTTTACCAACAAACAACTTTGTGAGAGGCACATGGGAAAGCCAAATTATGATAAAGAGATGATGGCTATATTCGATCTTTTGGATATTTGGCATCCATACCCACTCGGGCAACCTTTTAGAGTAAAACTAATTAGCACAATCTAGAATACTTCTTGGTGCAAAGGATTTCTTCCCTTGAGCAACGAAAATAGGTCATTGAAATGTTGGGATATGACTATAAGATAATCTATGTGAAGGGCAAGGAGAATGTGGTAGCAAAAACTCTCTCTCAGAAGTATGAAGAGGAAGGGTCCCTCTTTTCACTCTATTTCATAGTAGCAATTTGGTTGAATGATGTCTGCAAAGAATGGCTAATAAATCCCAAGCTCACTAGCCTGATCCAACAACTTCAAATGGAACACCATGCATATTAGGGATGCACTTGACAAAATGAAGAGCTTCGCTATAAAGGAGGTTCTTATTTGACCAAGTAGTCAACATTTAATTCATGGGTCTTACATTCCTCTCCCATAGTAAGTCATTTCGGGTTTCATAAAACATATGAAAGGATCAAACATTCATTTTTTTGGAAAGACACGAAGAAGGGCATCCACCCCTTTGTGGTTGAGTGTGACATTTACTAGTGAAACCTCTTGGAAAACTACAACCTTTACCTGTTCTATTGGTTGGATGGACTGACATTTCTATGGACTTCATTATGAAGTTGCTAAAATTTGGCAATAGATCTGTAATTATGGTTATGGTTGATAGCCTTTCCAAATATGCTTATTTTTGTGCACTACAACATCCCTTCAAGGCCTTTATGTTGCTCAAGTATTCGTGGATGATATCTGTAAACTGCATGGTATGTCATGCTTGATTGTGATAGATTGTGATCCTACCTTCTCTAGCAACTTTTGAAAAGAGTTGTTTTGGCTCCAAGGCACTCAATTGAATCTCAACAGTTCATATCACCTCCAAACTGATGGTTACATTGAAGCTGTCAACAAGTGCTTGGAAGTGTATTTGAGGTGCTTTAATTCAAGAGACAATTTGACTGGGTTCAGTGGCTATCTTTAGTTGAATGGTGGTATAATACAACTTATTATGGTGCCACTTATGCTCCCTTTGAATATGTCTATGGCCAAAATCCCCTATTATTTTTATCCTACTTATCAAGAGTATAGTACATTCATAGTATTGAATTGGTAGATAAAACTAGGTATTTAACCCTCTTTAATAGGGTTTCCATTTGGGAATTGTAGGGTGGGTCCTGTTATCCACTTTTGCCTCAAAATCTAGCAGGTCTTGTAAGGGGTAACCTACAAGGCAAAAGCTAGACTAAGGGACAACAATGAGTTGTGGCCCACTGTCACCACAACCACTACCTCCCACTCTTTATGGACTTCCACTAATGGGAGACCTCCCTTTAGATAAGTCACCTATGAGAGGTATGCTAGATTCAAGGATCAAGGTGATAATGGAGGCTTATAAAGGATGGCTCTTCTTAAGTACAAGGCTCAATCAATCAAATAAAGGCAACTCACATCCTCTAATAAGGCTTATTAGGGCACAATTGATCTAGGGCTTGAGAGATAGTAAGCCAAATGGACTAGCCTAGAATCAAGAGGCCAAGAAAAGATTTCCAACAATGTGTTAGTTTTTGTAGCATCAGATGTGTTCTAGCCACGAGATTTGGTGGAGAGGCTGGAATACATGTATTATCCAATACCCAAAAATTGTTTCTGGAAATTCCACCTAGAGACGACTTAATTAGATTTATTAGTCAGTTTTTAATATTTCCTAAGTCTAAACTTAGGAAATATGATTAATTAATTAGAATTAATTAAGTCATGGTGAGAATGTTCTAGAAAAGTCCATGGATTGATTTCTTGTTAATCCTAGTCATCGATTAAGATTTAATCATGGCCGTTGAAGTCTCAACGGAGGATTATAAGAAGAAGTCTATTGGGCTTGGAGAAGACACGCCAAATCAGTTGAGCATTCAATTTTGCTGGGAAATCAATCTCCAGAGTAGCAACATTCAATTGTCAGAGGTGATTCAGTGAGATCGAAGCAGTGAGAGAGGGGCAGAGATAGTGAGGCCGGAGGAAGCTTTTCCAGTTCCGGTGAGTACATTGCAGAGAGGCAGTGATTGCCATAGAGAGGTAGTGCAGAGCCCTCTTGGGGAGATTTCCGTTTTGCTAGGGAGAAGGAGAAATTCTGAGCCAGAAGCTGGGCAAAGGGTCTGGAGGCAAAGAGTATCAGTTTCCCAGACAACAGTTGACGAGACAGTGAGAGGAGATGCAATTCTGAGCTTGTGGGACACAATAACTGCGTAGGCTAACGCAGTGACTGCGCAAAGGGGGAAAGGAGCAACTCAATTCGAGTTGAGGTCAGTGTTGGATCGCCTGTGGAGTGAGAAATGTTTCTCACTAGTTATTATTGCCAGTTATTTCTCTGTTTGGATTGCTAGTTTAAGCATCCATAGATTGTACTCATATTTTCACTACTGCATAATATCAAAACCCTCAGTTGCTGCACCGGTTTTCCCGAGTTGGGTTTTTCCGGGGACTTAGTCCAAAAATAACGGTTTCATATTGTGTGTGTGCATCTATTTCTTCCAACACTTTTATTTCTTCCGCAATATTTGTTTTGTGAAGGTTGCAATGTATTTGTTTTGATATTTTCCGTAGCACACAACAAATAAGTTGTTTAATTAAATTAAAAAATAGAAGAAATAACATCAGTTGCTGCAATAGGATTTGGGGTTAGCCGAATTTTCACATGGTATCACAACACAGATGATCAGTTGGAGAGATCAGTAGCGAAGGAAGGAGTTTCTCTATACAGTGTGGGAAGTAGATCGAAACCCAGAGGGCAGCGCAGTCACTTTGCCAAGAGGCTGAATTTCTTGAGGAGATTCGATTTTTTTGAGAGCGACAGTAAAATTTGATATCTCTAGATCGAGGGATTCTAGAGGCAGAGGGAGCAACCTAGTATTTTCGCAGAGTAGATCTCTAGCTGGATGCAGTAGTTTTGCAGTAGTTTGCTAGAGCAAAGCTAGTGTCGGGTGGAAGAAGAGCACACACTGAGGGAAAATTTTCCTTAGGGAACTTCTAGTCTCAAGAAGTTTGATTTCCCTTGCAGATCAACAGTCATTGTGAGCAGAGTTTCTCACTCTAGAAGGGAGTGCGAATAGCCTAGCAGCAATTGAGCAGAAGGGAAGAGGAGATTTTCGACATTTGTTGAGATGACCACTGTCGGACTTCGAGATTAGGATAGGTTGGATGGAGCTTCCAACTATGTCACCTGGAAGGCTAGGATGTCCTTCCTTCTGGATGACTCTGGCTTGAAGACTTATATTGATGTTATGGTAGCAGTGCCCCAGGATCCAAATTAGCTAAAGGAGTACAAAAAGGAGATGGCGCGGGAAAAGAGGTTGATCCTAGATGGAGTCTGGGATCACATTGTTTCACACATATCTGGAAAAGATATTGTCAGAGAGATGTGGGAGACTCGCTCGATGCTGTACTAGGGCACTTCCGAGCAGCGAAAGATGTACTTAGAGGAGAAGCTGAGGCTCATCCTTCTAATGAGCTCCATCAGTGGCAACAATAGCTGATCGAAGTAGGTGAAGGAGGAGGAGAATGTAGCCCTTGCATCTAACGGTCCCAGTCAAGGACAAAGGGAGCAACGAAAGAAGAAGAAGGACCTGTCGAAGGTAAAGTGCTTTAGATGTGGTGAGCTGGGCCACTACAACACCCAATGTCCTCTCAAGAAGAAGGACAAGGAGGAGAAGCAGGACCAGCAAGCAACATCAACAGAGATCGATAGGCTATCCTCCAGGCTGGAGGAAGATTTCGTCAATGGGGTGATTTGGTTTTGTAGCCCCAGAGTGCTATAGATGGGTAGGATTATTGAGGAGGTCCACCTCTTGAATCAATACCTTGCTATGGGGCCCATAGTATTCAGTAGCAGGATGGATTAGTGGCAGTAGATGTAGTCAGATGCAGAGTCTAGTTGCATGTCAGAAGCTGGGGAGTGCAATGCAGAGTTGTTAGCAGTGCAAAGTCAGCAGCAACGCAAATGCCTCAGTGACAACGCAGATACTAGCAGCAATCAGATACTCGGGTGACAAATGTATCATACTGATCACAGTTGATTTAGTATTTTGGATGCTTTTCAGTTGCAGATGTTGCAGTTGCAGCAGTAGCAGATGGAGAGGGAGTTGCAGTGTAGATGCATTATTGGCAGCAGTTCAGTCAGCAGCAACACAGATGCAACACATATCAAAGTTGTGCAGTGGTTGGTGGGCAGCAACAGCCATACATCAGCAACGTGACAAGAGATGATGCAAAAACAGAGTGTTGTTTCAGTGGGTTGCAACATTAGAACACATTCCTCGCTAAGAGGGAGTGTTAGTTTTTGTAGCATCGGATGTGTTCTAGCCACGAGATTTGGTGGAGAGGCTAGAATACATGTATTCTCCAATACCCAGAAATCGTTTCTGGAAATTCCACCTAGAGACGACTTAATTAGATTTATTAGTCAATTTTTAATATTTCCTAAGTCTAAACTTAGGAAATATGATTAATTAATCATAATTAATTAAGTCATGGTGAGAATGTTCTAGAAAAGTACATGGATCGATTTCTAGTTAATCCTAGCCATTGATTAAGATTTAATCGTGGCTGTTGAAGTCTCAATGAAGGATTATAAGAAGAAGTCGATGGGGCTTGGAGAAGACACACCAAATCAGTTGAGCATTCGATTTTGCTGGGAAATCGATCTCCAGAGTAGCAACATTTAGTTGCCGGAGGTGATTCAGTGAGATCGAAGCAGTGAGAGAGGGGCAGAGATAGTGAGGCCGGAGGAAGCTTTTCTAGTTCCGGCGAGTACATTGCAGAGAGGCAGTGATTGCCATAGAGAGGCAGCGCAGAGCCCTCTTGGGGAGATTTCCGTTTTGCTGGGGAGAAGGAGAAATTCTGAGCCAGAAGTTGGGCAGAGGGTCCGGAGGCAAAGAGTATCAGTTTCCCAGACAGTAGTTGACGAGACAGTGAGAGGAGACGCAATTCTGAGCTTGTGGGACACAGTAATTGCGTAGGCTGACACAGTGACTGTGCAGAGGGAGCAAGGAGCAACTCAATTCGAGCTGAGGTCAATGTTGGATCGCCTATGGAGTGAGAAATTTTTCTCACTAGTTATTATTGCCAATTATTTCTTTGTTTGGATTTCTAGTTTAAGCATCCATAGATTGTACTCAGATTTTCAATACTGCATAATATAAAAACCCTCAGTTGTTGCACCGGTTTTCCCGAGTTGGGTTTTTCCGGGGACTTAGTCCAAAAATAACGGTGTCATATTGTGTGTGTGCATCTATTTCTTCCAGTGTTTTATTTCTTTCGCAGTATTTGTTTTATGAAGGTTGCAGTGTATTTGTTGCGATATTTGCCATAGCACACAACAAATAATTTGTTCAATTAAATTAGCAAATAGAATAAATGACATCAGTTGTTGTAATAGAATTCGGGGTTAGGCGAATTTTCACACAATGAATATCAACAATCAAATGGAACAAGAAACCTTCAATAAGCCCCCAAGTTGAAACCTAGGGCTAACTAGATTTCCTAGGGCAAAGTGTACCTAGGGAAAGAGAATTTAGCCTTAGAATGGATGGATTGGCCACCAAAGGGAATTGATTTTGAAGCAATAAAGTCTCCCCTCAATGTTGAATCCTTCCTTAAGCTAATACTCCACCACTAAG
Organism: Pinus tabuliformis; assembly: GCA_031772625.1. Classification (NCBI taxonomy): domain Eukaryota; kingdom Viridiplantae; phylum Streptophyta; class Pinopsida; order Pinales; family Pinaceae; genus Pinus; species Pinus tabuliformis. The sequence goes on from CM062809.1 coordinate 58,672,132, forward strand.
TCAACTCGTACCCTAGCCCTAGTTAGTGCTTGACCATAAGAGGGCTGAAATAAAAAATACGAGAGCGAAAAAGAGTTTGGCATAAATTTATGTGTGATCACCAACATGACAAAGCCAGTGCCTAGTCCTTGGGATGATGGAGTCTATGGAGGTGGAAAGTTTGTTAAATCTTCGTAAGGAGTAAGGGAATTTTGATGTCCTAGCTCAAAACCCTAGCTATTATCTTTGTGAGGGATCAAAGTCACTTGGGAGAGCTATTCCAAAGATTCACCAAGGGGGTTTCCATTCACATTTCATACATGAGTAATGCATACAATGGTGTTATCTAGATTCTATACAATTGATCTTCAATAATAAATGGCACAATAGAAAAACCTTAGATAATCAATTCACTCCATACGTTAGACATAAGATCAAATATTTATCAAATACAAGGCTTACTTAAAAGGAAAAATGCATGAACAATCCTTTATTGATCTAAGATAACATCTCCAATGCCAATAAATAGCTCCAATATGCCAAAATACACCATAGAGTCACATCTCCACAAGAATCCAAGATGTTGAAATCTCTAAGAGGGCTGAAATTATGTCACAAGTGATGATGATGAAATACAATGATCCTCTCTATTTATATGAGGAGGATAACTACAAATTAACCCAATAACACCCCTAAAACAAGTTTGATGCCACAATGTACTTGGGTTACAAGCCAACCAACTAACTTTATGCAAAAATGCCCTAATTAGCCCACACGCGTGAGCCATAAGCTCTCTAGGGCTGATGTCATCCGATGAAGGTGCTCCAAATGTCATGTCCAAGGTTGATGAGGTGTCCAAGGTGGTGTAGAAGCATGACAAGTCTGTGATTTGAGGGTTAGCCCTCAAATCCACCTCATTGCCTCCCATGGGGTCCCAAGATCTAGCTGAGGCACCACAAAGTGGTCTCCATGGGTTTCCATTCGGTCAAAGTAGCCTCCTCTGCTCTAGTGCTAAGGGATTTTTAGGTGCGACAAGCCCTCCCTGGTCTCTCATAGTGAGACCATCCTCGTCTAGGCTCTGAATCAACTGGCATCCATCAACCGGTGTCAAGGTCGGCCTGGGGACATGTTGGGTCCAATTGTGACATCTTGAAGAATCATCAAATCTAGTACAAAGTGATCCAACGTCCTAGGTGCAGAGGTGTCTTGGGACATATGTCATCTGATGTTGCTGCTAGGAGGTGTAAGAGTTTCAATGCTTCACCTTTTTGTGCCATTATGCTTCTGTGAAGGGCTTGGGCTACGTGTGGGGAAGGTGTCGAAGACCTGGGCTGCTGAACCATCCGAAAAGAACAACATGAATTCTAGTGAAAGCAACCAAACATTAAGGACAAAGATCATTAGTGCATCTAAGTGAACCAAACGTGAATGTCATGGGATATTTAATACTTCAAACAAGGACTCCCTTCCAAAATCAGGACCCTAATCTCGCAATGGTGTTTTCTCCCTAGGTAGGGGTGGCTAAAGGTCAACCCTATTAGGTGTTTCTAGCCTCTAAGGGGAAGTGACATTTCTGTGGTTCACCCTTCAATTGATAGGTGTTAGTGAATCATATTGATGGTAACTAAGGGGATAAGACTTCATGGCCAAGTGCCATGGTTAAAGGGACCAACTAATGGGTCTATTCACATCTTGAGTGTATAGATGTGAGGAGGGAGCATTTGTGGATGCATGAGATAACAACTCGGCCCTTGTTTTTCCACCCCTCTTGTGCGCCTTTTACTTCTTGTTTTTTTTTTATTTTTTATTATTGCTTATAGCTCAAGGGTTAGAGCTTGCTTTGAATGATGTAGCAGTTGTATTACCCCTTAATGATGAGTCAGTTTATCACTCATCGGAGTTGGGACATGCAAGGGTTCCTTCTTTTGATGTGATGGAGCAATGAATGCTAAGGAACTAGGTGATGGTCATATGAGTGAGGTAGAGCTCATGCTAGGCTTTCGTCCACGTGCTAATCTTTGTCCCTAGCCATCTTTTGCATTTTGATTTTTCTTTCGTTAATTTTGTTGTGGCCATGATATGCTATTTTTGTTTCTTTTAGCTGCATCAAATTCCTAGGGAAACGTTTCTAGGCCCTTCCCAGATATGTGGATAGATGGGTGCCAAGTCCCCAAGAACCAATGACAAGTTGAACACGAAGAATGAATGTGAGATACATGCTTGTAATGTAAGATAAAAGGTGTTAAGTATGATATATGGGGAAGATGGAAATATGCTATCTCAATCAAGGCTTCCCAAGTAGTGCCCCACTTATACCCATATGGCCTTAAGGGAAGTCCCACTGGACTAGGGTCAAAGATTAACCCCGCAAGTAAGGTGAGAGAACAAGATCATGGTCGGAGTTTGTCAATCTTCTAGATCACCCCATAACTCATACCAAATGCCTAAGAACAAACAAGTACAAGCACACAATTGCAAAATGACTAAAGTACCTTTTGAGTGGAAGCCCACCTTCGTCCATGTGCTGATGTCAGATGAGTGAGAAGCAAATGGCTAATGCAAGTGGTGGAGATGTATGGCATGTTGTTGTAAAATATAGTAGGCCATGGAGAGGGCCACCCTACAACACTAGACCAAGTGACAACAATAGGGTAGTGGCCCATTGTCACCATAGCCAAAACCCTATGCTCTTTACGAATTTTCACTGATTGGAGGAGTCCCAATATATGAGAAGGTCGCCTAATGGATATTCTAAGTTTAAGGTATAAGGTGACACAATGAGGCTATCTACAAGAATGTCACAATTTAGGTTCCATGCTCTAATAAGAGGAAATTCACTTTCTTGATAGAGGCCTATATTTTGAGGGAAAAGAACTAGGGTTTGGTTGATAAGTTGAGAGTTGGAGTAACCAAAGGTCAAGCCCAGGAGAAAAGGTTTCCAACAATGTATACTAACAAGTCCAAGGCTCATGAAACCTTCAAGGAAGCCCCTAAGTTGAAGAAAGACTCAGCTAGGGTTCCCCCTTAGGGCAAGGAAGTTTATGGACAAGATTGAAGTGGGTGCCCACCAAAAGGATGGATTTTGTGGCAAATGCAATCCTCTTGATGTTTAGGGTCTTCAATCTGTTGAAATGTGTAGCTTGGAAGGTACTCCCACACGATGTTATCAAAACCGGACCGGACCAGAACTGGTGGAACCAACTGGTCCGAATCGGAATAGGCCGATTTGATACTGAACCAACCTATTCCACCGAACTGACTGGTTCAAGAACGATTTTGTGTAGTTTGTACCTTCCCAAGTCAACGTAAAAAAATTGCCCTTTTTTATTTTTTATTTTTTCATTTGGTTGGCCTACTTATAATTCTCCCCTAGGCCAACCTAATATTCAAGCCTATGGTCGTATTATTGCTATGCATTTCATGGTAATGTTAAATTGTTAAGGTAAAAGTGACATTCTCCTTAATCTTTCATTTCCATCCTTTTACTTAATTTTTTAACATTACCATGAAATGACTTGGGATATTTGAGAGTGGTTGCAACCTCATTGGATTTCATACAGAGAAAGTTGAATTTTAGATTTCACTCAAAACCCCGCTGAGTTAACAATTTTTCATGGTATCCGGATTGCGGGGATCAATGTTTTAAAAAACGGCTGGCTTGGAACTGAATCGGCTGAGTTGGTCCGAGCCAAGCCTCAATTTTGTGACTCGGCCAAGTAACCAGTTTGGCCGGCTCGGTATTAACCCGGCCGGCTCGGCTGAGTCCGTATCAACCCGACTGGGTTACGTACAGTGGCCCAGGCACCAAAAAAACTGCGTTTTAAATTTTTTTTTTATTAAATGTTGATTGTGGGAGACTCCAAAGCACTTTAGTATTTGTTTTGTTGGTCTTTGGGGTCCATTCCCCTCTCCCAAACCCTATTTAACCCACTCAACCCCTCATTCTCTCACAGCCATCTCATGCATTTGAGTGAGAATTTCAGTGAGAATTTGTGAGGAGTTGTTGAGTTTGTTTTTGGAGCAGCAATGAGGAGTCTTGGGCAAACATTGTAGCTAGAGTGAGGAGCTTCTTAGGCAGCCATTTGGAGCAGCATTGAGGAGTTGGTTTCTTGGAGCAAGCTTGAGGAGGCAGTTTGTGCCTGGAGGTATTTTTTTTTACTTGTACAAATCTGTTTTTGCTTATTAAATTTTATGTGCAAATCTAGAAATCCTAAAGAGTGTTTTTTGTGAAAGAAATGAACATTGAATCATTTTTTTTTTGGTTCATTATCAAATTGTTTGCTTTCATTTCCAAGTCAAAAAATGGCACCTAGAGTGAAAGATATTGCTTGGGCATATGTTTAAATGGTTGAAGGTCAAATGCATTGCAAATTTTGCCATAGGAAAATTAAGGAAGGTCCTGGGGGCATTAATAGGCTGAAATAACACCTGGCGAGGATTAGAGGCCAAATTACTCCATGTACCTCACCTGAAATTGGGGAGATTAGAAAGGAATTGTTAGCCAGCTTTGAGAAGTTTAAAGAAGATAAGGCTAGGCAAAAAGAGTTAGAGGCTGAAATTGGGAGGAAGAGGAATATACAAAAAATGATGGCTACCAACCCCCATTTTGATTATGAGGGTTCTTCCTCTATCCCTTGTATTGATGCATCCAACCCCTTCCGATATGTTCCTCCCTCTTTTGAGTCTCTCCAAGAAAAGGGAAAGGGTAGAATGAAAAAGGGTGATATGAATATCAAAAGTTATTTCACTCCCTCCTCTCCATCAGATGCACATGGTCCTCAAGCTAGTAGAAGTCAAATGCAGCCCACTTTAGATGACCATTGGAAGAAAGAATTGAGGGAGACTGCTTGTGATTACATAGCTAGATGGTGGTATGATGCTGATATCCCCTTCAATGCTTCCCGTTCACCATATTATGAGCCTATGTTTGATGCCATACATGCTGTTGGAAAAGGCTTCAAAGGCCCTACTATGCATGAACTAAGGGGGTATTGTTTGCAGAAAGAAATTTTATCCATTAATGACTATTTGAAAGATTTCAAGGACTCATGGGCAAGAACAGGATGTACCATCATGTCAGATGGATGGACTGATCAAAGAAACCGTACCATCATAAACTTTCTTATCTTCTGCCCACAGGGAACCATGTTTCTAAAATCAGTTGATGCATCTGATAAGGTAAAAGATGGGCAATTGTTGTTTCAGCTATTGGATCAGGTTGTTGAGGAGGTGGGGGTGGCTAATGTTGTTCAAGTCATCACAGATAATGCCTCTAACTATGTTCTTGCTGGTAAACTGTTAGAGGAAAAACACAAGACCATCTTTTGGACCCCATGTGCTGCACATTGCATAGACCTCATGCTTGAGGATATTGGAAAATTAGATTGGGTCAAAAACACTGTAGATCATGCCAAAAGCATAACAAAATTTATCTACAATCATTCATGGATTTTGAGCCTCATGAGGAAACACACTGGGGGTAGGAATATTATTAGGCCTGCCATCACTAGATTTGCTACTCATTTTTTGACATTGCAACCTATGCTTTCACAACATAGAAACTTGCAAAAGATGAAGAAATATTTTGGAGAAAGGCAGCAGAGATTATGAAGCTTGCTGAGCCACTGGTTAAGGTTTTACAGTTGGTGGATGGGGAAAGATTGGCTATGGGCTTCATTTATGAGGCTATGGATCAAGCAAAGGAGCAAATAAAGAGGGAATACAAGGATAAAGTGGATAAGTATGGGTCCATTTGGGCAATCATTGATGAAAGATGGAACAATCAACTCCATAGCCCTATACATACAGCTGGGTATTTTTTGAACCCACGGTATCATTATAAAGCTAAGGAGACAGGAGCTTTGAGGGGGGAGGTTAGAGATGGACTGATTGACTGCGCATGATCCCATTGGAGTCTGATCAGCTGGAGATACACCGACAGGTCACGACCTTCACCAATGCCTCGGGTACCTTTGGGAAGAACCTAGCAAAGATTGCAAGAGAAGCAGATGAGGCAGGTAAACAAAAATTTCAATTTTCAAATTCTTAATAGTTTTTTTGTTAAATCGTTTATAATTTGAAAGTTGGATATAATTTGTAATTTTGTTGAGCTAACTTGTTACACTCCTATGTTTTTTGCAGCGCAATGGTGGGAGGCTTTTGGTAGCCATTGTCCTGAATTGCAGAAGTTTGCAATTCGTATTTTGAGTCAAACTTGCAGTGCTACTGGGTGTGAGCGCAATTGGTCCGTCTTTGAGAGGATTCACACAAAGAGAAACCATTTGGATAAAAAAAGATTAAATGATCTAGTCTATGTCCAATACAACCTCCGGATCAGACCCAACCAATTGTTGAACAAAAGACCTGATTCAGATCCCATTGTGTTGGAAGACATTGATCCAACATCAGATTGGGTAGTGGAGAGTCATCCAACAGAGTTTGCTTCTGATGAGGATATGGATTTTGAATTACAGACGATAGCATCACTCGAACATAATGTTCAGTTGAATGCAGATCCTAATCCACTTGTACTAGCCTCAGCCTCACAACCGGCAAGTCCTCCAGTTGCATGTGCTTCCTCTGCTCAGCCACGATAGAAGAGCATATCTCATCTATCTCAGCTTGCATCTGCTGCACAACCTGCTAGTGCTACCACTTCTACAATTGCAGTTGGAGATGATGATGAGGAGGAGCCATGGGGCCCCCTGTCTGACTCTGATGATGATCCAGAGATTGATCCACATGATCTTGGCTCCTCTGGCAGTAGCTACTAGCCAGTAGTACTGGTCACAGTTTACTTTTGTTGTAGAGGCCATTTCTAGCCTCCTTGGTTATGTGTTTTTGTTTTGATCTCTATATCATGATTCATGATCATGTATGTATTGGACAGTGCACTGGGTGCCATTTTGATATAATGGATATATTCATGAGCCTACTTTGATCATATGTTGTCTTCCATCTATATTCTAATGCTGTGTGTTTGGAAACATGAATGAAAATCTTTAAAATTATGTTTTTTTATAAAAAAAATAAATATTTAATGTATTTTTTACAACGACCGAGTCATTGAAATTGAGTCGATACCGAGTCGGAGTTGGAGTCGGAGTCGACCCTCGGCCGAGTCGGTGTTGGAGTCGGAGTTTTAAAACAGTGGCGGGGATTGCAACGTTTCCATTGGATTTTTTCATGTATGAGGGTAAGGAACTAGTATTTGATAAAGAGCACCAATCCCTATATGTACCTTTTTGATGTTAGTGGCATTGGTTATCGAACTCCTCTATCATGACTCTACTAAAAATGTACCAATCACTTAAACAAAATCTTGACTTGACATGCTACGCTTTTTCTATCTTATTTTAATGCTTAAAGGGTTATATTGATGACAAAGATCCCAATATAGGCAATGATTGCAGATTTGGATGCTACTCCTTTAAATGAGGAAGAGGAGGATGATCAAGATGATGACATTGACAATTAACACTTGTAGGCTGTAGTTGTAGTATTATAGACTGTAGTATCATATTATCATGTTATTTTGGACTATAAAGGCCTTTTACAACCTACTTCTTGATGTTTTTTGGTTCAACGATGTTGTAACAACCTATCTCAAATCACGAACAACATAACAATATTAGCATGCATGTGAGGCATGCATATGATAGTTACATATGCATGCATCATATACATTGCACTTGTATATATATATCAACTATTCATGTAGAATGTCTAAATATAAGATAAATGAATTAATTATCAAAAGTGTTAATTAAATACTTAATTCTCGTAAATAGAAGGAATATACATTTAGTAAGAAATATAGTGAAAATGATGAGTTTATTCATAAATTTACCAGCTCATATATAACCCAAAATGTATATTAAATAAACTAAACCCATAAACCTTATTATTAAACCTGATATGTTATAAACATAAAATAATATTTAAAATCATTATGGCCATATACTATTTAATAAATTAAGACACCAACCATCATAATTGAAAGTGATACCACTCGATGTTGTAAGGGGATCTGATTCAATTAAAGGCAAGAAGCATGACAAAGCAACCACCGCTTAACAAAAAATAATATCTTTTCATAAAGGCGGTGAACGGATACGTAGAGGTGAAGGGACCTCTACTATTTAAAGGGAGGAAGGAGGATTTCAAAAGGAGAGGAAGAAAAATCTTTTGGGTGTTAAGGGAAAAACACAGTTGCAAGAAGGAGAATTGGTAATAAGAGATTACAGACAGTAAGGGCTGAGCTTAATTGTTCTGAAGTTTTTGGGCACGGGGGAACAGTTTGCATCAATTGAGAAGCATCCTGGACTGAGTACCTAGGTTGTACTTAGTTTGGCTGGGAGGTTATGGTCTTTTGGTAACGGGAGCGAGAGCTGGACCAATTCTGAAGCCTCTTCATCCGCAGGAAACCAGGTAGGTACTTCTCATAAAATCAATCAATTTGATATATGAAATTGTTAAATTTTAAAGCAAGTTCATGAAGATTTCATATTCTGTTCATAGGGAATAGCTGTTTAAATTATTTACAGTCCTTACATTTATAGCTGTTTAAATTATTTACAGTCTTTACATTTGGTATCAGAGCTATGTTCAAAATCAGGGATCTGTTAAGTCTGTTGAGATAAGGTTGCATGATCTAAAAATCTCTAAAAACAAAGAACAAAGAACCAAAAGTCCGTGGCAATATATTAAGGAAAAGCAGTTCACTCAGAAACCACTACTATTACAACACTTTATGCCATAAAGATGTGGCTGTTTACTGATAGCAATTCTGGAAATAACGCTCTCAATGCTGAGTTCTGAAATAGACCGCTGTATATGAACATTACTCATGTCCAACTCGGTAGTATTATGCTGCTACAGTGCTGGATTTTTCTTGCTATTAATGACATCTGAACAACCTGTGATAGCCTTATTGAAATTGCCATTCGTTGCTAACAATTTGCATACAATAGCCTCTAATATTACTCAACTCTCATTCTCAGAAGTTGAACTGCCTTATTTCAGACCTTTGTTGACTTGTGAATGAACAAAATAGCATGCCACCACAATCTACATGAAAATCTTTCTTATCCCGTGGCAAAAGTACTCTCAAATTGCAGCTTAATATAACACAGGGCTATCTCATCCCAAGTCAATTCTCCAGCTGCTGAGCAATATGCAGCCATCAAGCAAGCCGTGAACACATAGCTGTGAGCTTGTTCCTGAAACCCACAGCCATCGAGTGAGTTGCAGCCATTGAGTGTCATCTAGTTGACTCCGTTGAGTCACTCTCCATGACCCTCTGCTTGTCGCGACCTTGGCTCATGCTCTTCTGCTAGCTGCGACCCTTGCCACCATATGCCAAAACTCCAGAAGGAAAAGAAGTTTTCTGGCTCAACCAAGGCCTGTCATCAACTAATGTCATACAAATAGGTCCGAATGATCTTCTGACCTTACAAGGCACCTTTTGAGAGTGCCAGAATGGTAGAGAAGAATCCGCGAAGATCTGAGGCCTATTAGTTGCAAGCTTGGCTGCCAGAGAGTTCCGCTGCACCGCGAGATTGCAGAATACAAAACCCGATTTGACGTCCCCCAGGCCATTATTTTCTCTGTATTGACAAAATGCGACCTGAGCTCTGAAAGCCGGGCATGATGTCCCTGCCATTCTAAATAATGGAAAGCAAATTTGAAAGGGAATTAACTCATTGAATATGCCCACGCAGCATCATGCAGCCGTGTTATTGAGGAGACGCGCGTACCAAACCTGATTATCATGGCCAAGAAAATAATTTTACTTTAAATTAAGGTTCAGGTGTCAAAGCAAAGAATTAAGGTTCAAACAATATGATATATCATATTGTAACCCATATCATAAATTATATTAGGTGTCAAATGTTTGTATGTAACCACAGGGAATAGGAACCATGTTAAATACGTGGTAATGTTATAAGTGATACACGATATATTATATTGTAAATATATCATACGATATATCCAACCATATCCAACATTAAACTTATGATATACACCATATCAAATATGCAATATATATATGTCATATGATATATATTGGTATTATCCATGGTAAAACGACGAAGATGTTGGGTGGGGGTTTCGACCGGCCGATCTCCCCACGGTATATACGCTTTCGACCCGTCTATGCGATGAGAATGAGTGGGTTAAAGCAGATGAATGGGTGGGTTTTAAAAGCAGATTTAACACTATACCAGTGAAAAGCTTTATTTTTCAATACCGCTGTATCACTAAATTATTGGGGAAACCACATTTACAAAGCTATATGTTATTTAATAGAGATATTTCCCTGCCAAACAAAACTATATGTTTATTAATAGAGATATTTACTTACAAAAACATGCCCATACATTACACCATCAATAAAGTAATGCTAGTCACCTTCAGCATTAACTTACTTTTGTTCTAGTCACCGATAAGTTTGACCACTCTCGAAGTTGTGTTCTATTCGAATTAATTCGAACTAGAGTTATTAGAAAATATAAGAGGTTGTTATGGATCTTTTAAATTTTTATAGGTGTGGCTTTTATTAATTTTATTTAAAATTTGTTTTGCAAATTTAATAGAATTATTAGAAAATTATATTCGAATACTCAGTATTCTCTTAGTTTAACTTTAAAGAATATTTTAAAATATTTTAGTTAGTAGAGAATGTTTACTAAGAGAATGAGTGTTATGAAAGAAACTTAGAAAAATTTGAGTTATATATATCAGATTATATTATGTCTTTTATTATATATATAGTTAGGCATAAATATTTTAGACTATTATTTATGCTATGTTATAATGATTATAATAATAATCTAAAATAAAATAAAATTATAAAGACTCATGCATTAGATTAACTATTATTACGCATTAGGATAGGATTCCCTGCATTAGGATAAGGAGGTCGCGAGACCACCCTCCTTGACCTCGGTACTAGTAAGACCTGCCTAGCAGGTAAAAATAGCAAAAAAACTATACCCGTTTGTAAATTTGAAATTGCAAAACTATATGTTAAATTTGATAGTATACCTCAAATTTTTACAATTTTATTATGTATACAGGAAACACTACGATGGTAAGAACATATCAGCGACAACAACGTGATCGGGCAGCATCACCGTCATTAATGCTGCCACCATCGTCATCACCATTTCCATCGCCACCACCATCTTCATCGCCTCCATCGAGACCATCATCAACACCAAACGCTCTAGCACCAGAGTTGACAGTGATAATGCACTTAGAAGCCTTATTAGAAACATTAAAAGGGTCAACAATGGCTAAGACCAAAGAAGAACCTCAACCCTTAGCAACCAATTCAGCGGAACCAAAGAATTTTGAGTATAAAAGATCAAAGGAAGATATTTCTAGGGAGCTTCAAAAAATTAAACTCCTAGAATTTTCAGGAGGACGAGCTAGAGAATGTGCTGAGGCATGGTTAGAAGGAATGAACAGATGTTTTAAATTAAGAGAGTACTCTTCTTCTTCAAAAACAAAAATTGTTGTATTTCAATTAAAGGAAAGTGCCTTGATTTGGTGGGGAAATTTGGAAAAACAACTACACCTCACAACGGATAATGTCTCTTGGGAATTGTTTGAGGAAAGATTCCGTGCTAAGTATTTACCTCCATATTTTCAAGAACAACAAGCCAGAGCCTTTCATACATTAATTCAAGGTAATAAATCAGTGGAAGAATATGAAATAAGGTTTATGGAGCTTGTGAAATACATTCACTACTTAGATTCTGATGAACGTCAAGCTGAACGCTTCATATTTGGGTTAAACCCTCGCATCAGGGCCTTGGTTAGGATGTGGAAACCATCATCAGTAGCCGAGGCGGTAGAATGTGGCCGTTATGCAGAAGATCATCTAGGAACTAAAAAGGATGTCGGACCAGCAGAACCTCTACAATTAGGGTTTTCAGGAAAGACTCCCCGAAATTTCTTCAGGGGAGGTAGCTCAAGACCACCTTATGGTAATAGATTTACCCCAAGAAATGTAGGAACAAGAGCTCCCATGGCAGTTAATACTATAGCCGCTAAATCATCAAACACTAGTCCATGGAAATCTTGTGGAACTGCTAATAGAGGAAGAAATTCGAAAGGAAGCAACATGAGAGGATGAAGCTCTTTATCTAGAAATTCACGCCCTGATTCAAGAGGACCAACACAGGTTAATTGTTGGGGATGTGGAGGACCGCTTTTTCAACGTGATTGTCTAGAAGCTTCATCAAGTATATTGCATAGGACATGAAAGAAACTATTACCAAATACCCAAGGCAATCATTGAATCCATGCAATAGTCAACAACAATCAAGCAGCACACCAATCCACTGTAGTGGAATCTTCAGGTATTATTAATGGTATAAAATTCAAAATCTTATTTGATACTGGTGCCACATATAGTTTCATTTCGTCATATGCATTAAATAAATGTGGGCTGGTAGCTCGCACGCAAAATGATTTCAGATAGGTAGAAATGGCCTCAGGAGAACTCCAATCTGTAGACTTAAGTGTGGATCAATGCAAAATTGATCTAGGGGTTTGTTCAACTAAATTGAAAGTTTATGTCACAACTCTAGGAACTTATGATCCTGTCATAGGTATGGATTGGTTAGAAGCCCATCAAGCTTGGGTAGACTGTTATGGAAAAAGAATTCTCGATATAAATGATGAAGGAGAGGCGATCCAAATTCAAGGTATCAAGAGAAAAGTATCTTTACGCTACATATCAGCAATGAAAATGAAGCGTTGCTTAAGGAAAGGTTGTCAGGCATATGTAATTCAAGAAGTAAGTAAAGAAAAAGGACCATCCTTAGAACAATATCCGGTGTTAGCCGAATTTCCAGATGTATTTCCAAAGGAACTACCAGGATTACCCCCCGAAAGAGAGCTAGACCTCACAATAGAATTGAAACCTGGTACTCAACCAATCTCTAAAACACTTTATAGAATGACAGCTCTGGAACTCCAAGAATTACAAATTCAATTGAAGGAACTATTGGATATAGGACATATTCGACCCAGTATATCACCTTGGGGTGCTCCTGTAATTTTTGTCAAGAAGAAAGATGGATCCTTAAGATTATGCATAGATTATCGAGACTTGAATCGAGCTACAGTAAAGAATCGATATCCTATGCCTCGAATTGATGACCTCTTCGATCAAATGAAAGGAGCTGCCGTCTTTTCAAAAATTGATCTTCGATCAAGGTATCATCAGCTAAGGATTTCTGAAAGCGATATTTCCAAGACTGCATTTTGAACACGCTTTGGGCATTATGAATTTACTGTGGTACCATTTGGATTAACTAATGCACCAGCAGTATTCATGAACCTTATGAACAGTGTTTTCTGCAAATATCTTGATCAATTTGTACAAGTCTTTTTAGATGATATTCTTATCTACTCCAAGAATGAGAAAGAGCATGAAGACCATTTACCGATAGTATTATCCTGCCTCAAAAAACACTAATTATATGGAAAATTATCTAAGTGTTCGTTCTTTCAGGAAAAGATTCATTACTTAGGTCATATCATATCAGGTGAAGGGATTTCAATAGACCCTGAGAAGGTAAAAGCAATCATGGAATGGCCAATACCGAAAAATGCACATGAAGTACAAAGCTTTATGAGTTTAGCCGGTTACTACCGAAGATTTGTGGAAGGATTCTCCAAAATTGCAAAGCCGATTACAACTCTTCAACGTAAAGGAGTTAAGTATGAATGGACTGAGGAATGTAATAAAGCATTCTCTAAACTCAAAAGACCACTAACCAGTGCATCAATCTTAAGAGTCTCTGATATGGACAAAGATTTTATGGTATGTACTGATGCATCCAAACAAGGGTTAGGAGCAATATTAATGCAGGATAGAGGAGTAATAGCGTATATCTCAAGAAAGTTAAAGCCTCATGAAGAACTCTACGCTACTCACAATTTAGAGTTAGCCGCTGTAGTACTAGCTTTAAAGATTTGGAGACACTATCTAGTGGGGCGAAGTTTTACGCTTAAAAGCGACCATCAAAGTCTACAATATTTGTTCACCCAAAGAGACTTGAATGCTAGACAAAGACGATGGAGTGAATTCCTAAGTGAATATGACTTTGGAATATCATATATTAAAGGAAAAGAAAATGTAGTGGCAGATGCTTTAAGCAGAAGACCACGGATATTCTCCCTCATACCTATCAAAGTAGACTTAAGGCAACGAGTACTAGAACATCTCATAAAAGATAGCTGGTATTTAAAGGTAAGATCTAGTCTTGATAGTAAAAAGCCAAAAGAATCTAAGTTTGAAGGATATGAACTAGAAGATGATGGAATCTTACGATTTCATGGAAGGATGTATATTCTTGATAATAGGGATCTTCGAGACACCATCCTTAAGGAAGCCCACAGAGCAGTATATTGTGCACATCCTGGAGTAAAGAAAATGTATACTGATACCAAGAAACTCTTCTTCTGGTCGGGCATGAAACGTGATATCATTCAATTTGTTGCAAGATGTTTGGAATGTCAACAAGTAAAAGCTGATCATTGTCATCCAGCAGGTCTCTTACAACCTTACGATATCCCTATGACCAAATGGACGATCATTTCTATGGATTTTATCACTGGGCTACCTCTTACTTCTCAAAGACACAATGCTATTTTGGTGGTAGTGGATAAATTAACGAAAAGTGCCCATTTCATTCCAGTAACAGATACTTCCGAAGTTGCTGACGTAGCTCGAGTATTCATAAATGAAAGTATTAGATTTCATAGAGTACCTAAAAAGATCATATCAGATAGAGATTCACGATTCACTTCAAGATTCTGGATTTGCATGCAGTCAGCCTTAGGAACTCAACTAAATTTGAGTACAGCTTATCATCCTGAAACTAATGGGCAAATAGAAAGGGTAAATCAAGTACTTGAAGATATGTTGAGGATGTATGTTATGGATCAGCAATCGCACTGGGAAAGGTACTTATCCTTAGTCGAATTTGCATACAATAACAATTACCACAGCTCAATCGGAATGCCTCCATTTGAAGCATTATACGGCAGACCTTGCAAAACACCGTTAAGTTAGGATAGGTTAGAAGATCGAGTGATAGTAGGGCCAGAATTAATCCAAGAAATGGAGGAGCAGGTAAAACAAATTAGACAATGGTTAAAAGAAGCATAGGATAGACAAAAAAGTTATGCTG
Source organism: Pinus tabuliformis (assembly GCA_031772625.1). Taxonomy (NCBI): domain Eukaryota; kingdom Viridiplantae; phylum Streptophyta; class Pinopsida; order Pinales; family Pinaceae; genus Pinus; species Pinus tabuliformis. Next base: position 58,687,326 of record CM062809.1, read on the forward strand.
ATGCTCACAGAACTGATAGGAAGTATGAAGTAGGGGATCAGGTTTTCATCTGCATCAAACCGAATAAAAGCACTATTCGATTCGGAAAAAGGACAAAGTTGTCACCCCAATTTATTGGACCATTTAAAGTCATGGAAAGAGTTGGACCTGTCGCCTATCGTCTTGCACTGCCACCTCACTTGCATAAAGTTCATAATGTATTTCATGTATCTGTATTAAGGCATTACATAGCTGACCAATCTCATAACTTTCAATGGAAGGAATTGCAGGTATCAGATGAAGGAATCATAATGGTCGAACCATTACGTATATTGGAACGTAGGGTTCGACAACTCAGGAATCGTCTAGTAGACCAAGTTAGGGTTCAGTGGGACAAGTATAGTCCTGGATCGGTTACTTGGGAAGATATGGAAATCATATGTCAAAAATACCCCAACTTGTGTCAATTTTGAAGAATTTTAAACCATGTTTTGTATATATTTACTTTACTTTAAATCAGAAACTCAGAACCATTTTGGAATGATCACATATAAACGTGAATTTTTATGATATGTTATCTGTTTAATTCCACTGGTACGTGGATACCAAGAAGGAATATGTTATTGATCTTACTAAATTATAGTTATCAAAGTAAAGTTTAAATATTTGAGTAATTTTGCTTCTGATGAGAATTAAGATATTATAATTTTGTTTCATTTATACATATCGATATGATTGATGAGATAGAAATAAAAGAATGATTACATTTTAATATGAAAGCTAAATAACATGAGTAGGATATAGCCAAGTATGTTATATTGTAGTTAACATGTATGAATTATACATAAACTATTTATTTTGAATATATTGATGCATATTTTATAAATGTATGGACAAGTGTTTATGTTGCAGATAACATCGTTACCAAGATGACCACGTGATGACAAAAACTTCAGAACAATTAAGGCTCAAAGAGATTCCATGATAGGGTGTTGACCCTGGTCCCACTAGGAGGGGTGGAGGTATTACCCACCGTTTATCCTCCAAAACCTGGAGTCATGGGAGGACTGTGCGAATCACGCTCCCCTAGACGTGTGATGATGACTGCCAGATGCCTACTGGGCAATCAGGTTGATATAATCAACGCTGATACCCTTGAGAGCCTATGAATGGTTAGTCAGCATAGCTGATGCCATGGCACACTCCAGTAGAGGACAGATAGGATGGAAGCGGAAGAGATTAGGAAGGATAGGATGATTCTAGAATAGCTTGGGAGTCTGGTCGGGATCAGGCTTAACTATTAAAATTATAAACCTATCAACGTTCAAATCACAAATTTTAAAGTGTCCTCACAATTATAAATGAAAATTCAATCACATAACACAATCCTTACATACCCTAAAGGAATTATCGATATACTTTATAAACCGTTAACTTCGGGACAAAGTTTTCTAAAGGAGGGGTGTATGTAACAACCTATCTCAAATCACGAACATCATAGCAATAGTAGCATGCATGTGAGACATGAATATGATAGCTACATACGCATGCATCATATACACTGCACTAGTATATATATATATCAACTATTCATGGAATACCTAATTCTCATAAATAGGAGGAATATACATTTAGTAAGAAATATAGTGAAAATGTTGAGTTTATTCATAGGTTTACCAGCTCATATATAACCCAAAATGTATATTAAATAAACTAAACCCATAAACCTTATTATTAAACCTGAGATGTTATAAACATAAAATAATATTTAAAATCATTATGGCCATATACTATTTAATAAATTAAAACACCAACAGTCATAATTGAAAGTGATACCACTCGATGTTATAAGGGGATCTGATTCAATTAAAGGCAAGAAGCATGACAAAGCAACCACTGCTTAACAAAAAATAAGATCCTTTCATAAAGGCGGTGAACGGATACGTAGAGGTGAAGGGACCTCTACTATTTAAAGGGAGAAAGGAGGATTTCAAAATGAGAGGAAGAAAAATCTTTTGGGCGTTAAGGGAAAAACACAGTTGCAAGAAGGAGAATTGGTAATAAGAGATTACAGACAGTAAGGATTGAGCTTAATTGTTCTGAAGTTTTTGGGCACGGAAGAACAATTTGCATCAATTGAGAAGCATCCTGGACTGAGTACCTAGGTTGTACTTAGTTTGGCTGGGAGGTTATGGTCTTTTGGTAACGGGAGCGAGAGCTGGACCAATTCTGAAGCCTCTTCATCCGCAGGAAACCAAGTAGGTACTTCTCATAAAATCAATTAATTTGATATATGAAATTGTTAAATTCTAAAGCAAGTTCATGAAGATTTCATATTCTGTTCACAGAAAATAGCTGTTTAAATTATTTACAGTCCTTACATTTATAACTGTTTAAATTATTTACAGTGTTTACAGATGTTTTGCACTAGGTGCTATTTTGGTTATATGCACTATTACTTGCTATATAAATGAGAACTTTTGCATATTTGTTTATAAATGGTTTGGATTCATATGGATGCACATGAATATATATGTTTTTATTTAAAATATGAATATTTTATGTGTTTTTGGTAAACTGGTTTTTTATTGATTCTGGTCTAGTTCCGACCGGTTCCCGGTCCACAAGGTTTTTCGGTTCGATCACCTGTTCGGTTCTGATAACATTTCTCCCACAACCTTTGGAGCACTGGGTTTGTGAGGGGTTGACCGAAAAAATGTGGTTTGTGGGCTATGTACCCAAGTGGTGGGCTTTGTACCCAAAGTTGTGGGTGAGAAATCCTAGGAAAAATTAATTCTTTATTCATTGGATTCATGAGGGGCACTCTTGATGGACTAAGGGGCACCTAGGGCTTCAATGGTGTGGGCAAAAACAAATGAAAGAAATTTTATCTCATGATTTATTGGTGTTTAAGCATGATTTGCTTAGGTTGGCTTGGGCATAAGTGGTGACCCTTGGTGGCTAATGAACTCCACCAAGAACACTATAAAAGGAGATAAGGTTGATCTCATTTGAGGCATCCAAGCAAGTATCTCTCAAGTGTTTTCTACCCAAGAGAAGTGCGAACTACCTCAGGGAGTTGCAGGGCTTAAGGAGGGATGAGTTGGAGCATGTATGGTTTGTCTCATGTTTGAAATGGAGGCCGAGTATGCTCACGTATGAGGACAAGTTGGAGCATGTATGGTTTGTCTCATGTTTGAAATGGAGGTCAAGTACGCACAGGTATGCGGTCGAGTATGCCCAAGTATGAGGCCCAAGAGAAGTGCGAACTACCTTAGGGAGCCGCAAGGCTTAAGGAGGGATGAGTTGGAGCATGTATGGTTTGTCTCATGTTTGAAAAGGAGGCCGAGTAATGTTTGAATTATTTGTGCCCTTGTGAAGGCTTGTTTGTGTTGGTTTGAGGTTGAGATTCTGTGTGGTTTGTGCCCTAGTTAGGGCTACTTCTGTGCATGAACAACCAACTGAGTTCTGCCCTAAAGTCTTTGTTAATCCGCTCTAGTTTTTGTGCATGGGAAGGAGGTTTGAGGCCCTAAGTTGGTGAGACAATGGTTGGAATATATCTGTGATAAGGGGCTGTAGTCCAGAGTATTTCTGCTCTATATTTTTGTGTATTGTTTCATCTTGAAAGTGGGTCGTAATCACCTTCAAGAATGGACAGAAGAGTGGAAGTTGGGACAAAAGCAAGCGCTGGTACAATGAGAGGATAGAAGGGTCAACGTGGAGCAAAATCGGTCGAGAAGAAGTGCTGAAGATGATGAGGTGAAGGTATGTCCAACAAGGTGTGTTGAACATTTATGAGCAGCCCTAAGTACCTTTATTTGGTGTGACAAATCTCTGTTGTGAGGGCTATCCATGTGTGCCTTGAGTACATTGATTTATGTGGTAAATCAGTGTTGAGAGGGTTGTGTGTTGAAGACCCTAAGAGTAGTCATCTTTGGAGCAACAAGGAGACAGTTAAAGGGTAGACTTGTGAGGGCCTAAGTTCAGTGAAATTAGAGGAGCAGTGCTAATGATAGAAGGAAGAGTTTGATGAGCTGAAGTGTGCAAGAGAATCTAAAGTTGTAGAAGACCTTGTGAGCAACATAGGCAGAGGTGTTGGAGCAACACGATATCTATGTGTATACGTGGCAAAGGACCTGCCAGGTGTTCAAGACAAGTGGACTGAAAGGGTTGGTGTAAGCGCTACTTCAACAAGTAAGTAAATTGTGTCTTGTTCAAGGGTAGATTTATTGTCATACGTTGTTGACATCGAGCCCTAGTTACCTTGTATCAGGGCTAATTGTAAGGGCCATGATCCCCGGTACGGGAGCCCTACGTTTGTTGTATTAAAGTTGTAATATAACAATTTTTGGGTTGCAAAAATTCTTGTGTATTTCATTGATTCACTACTATGCATTTTCCACTGTGCAAAGTGCTTGGTGTTGTGGCATTTTAGTGTGTTTGTGATCGTGTTTTAGACATAAACCTAATTCTGAATTGCCAAGGAAAAATCAACATGGTATCATAGCTACTTTGAAGGGACAGTTGGATCAGAGTGTGCATAACGTACAACTCAAGAGGGAGTGGGTTGCCTTGTTGTTGAAGGACTAGCAACATGGCAAAGTTGGTCACTAGTATGAGGTACGAAGATAGATTGGATGGCTTGTCCAACTATAGTCCTTGGTAGGAAAGTATCAAGCTGGTCTAGTTGGTGAACAAGATCCGGGAGTTTGCCGACTAGGAGATTAAGAAACCTATAGACCCTAAGGAGTTGGAAGTATTTGAAGAGTTGGATGGGAAGGCTAAGCTGATCATCCTAGACGGTGTCAAAAATCACTTGATACCTCATCTAACCGAGAATAACACTACCCATGAGATGTGGAAAGCTCTTCAGGACTTGTTCTAGAATAAGAATGAGAACCGGTTGCTGGTATTGAGAGAAAAGTTAAAGAGCACCAAGATGTTGGATGGTGAAGGTGTGGGACTTTCTCAAGTTTGTGATGAGCTTGCTGCCATCAGAGATAACGTTCTAGAATCTGAGCTGGTGAGGACTGCTTTGAAGGGCTTTTTCGAGGAGTGGAAGCCATTCATTAAAGGGATCATCGCTTGAGATAAGCTGCTAGATTGGAATAGGTTATGGGATGTCTTCATCCAAGAAGCGTTGTGGGACAAGGATTTTCACAAGAAGAAGAAGTTTGCTGATGATAACGTGGCTTTTGCAAGGAAGATGAAGGGCAAGTCAAAGAAGGACTTGAACAAGCTGAAGTGTTATACATGTGGTGAATATGGTCATTATACAAGCAAGTGTCTGCGAAAGAAGAAGGGAGACAATGAGAAGAGAAAGGAGATAGCTAGTGCTACTACATCTTCTGAGCTAGATGACTTCTCAAGAAGATTGGAGGAGGACCTTGCTCTAGTTTCTCATTTCTCCAAGGGTACTATTAACAAACATGCATGGTACGTGGATATCGGAGCGTCGAAGCATATGATAGGTTCACATGAAGTTTTTGAGACTCTAACTGAATAGGACTCAAAGTTGCACATGGAGATTGGCTACAAGAGTTAGAAAGCTGTTAGAGGGTTAGGTGTTGTACCATTTAGGATGGAGTCAGGTGGGTTGTTATGAGTTCAAGATGTATTGTGGGTACCAGATCTTAGGTACAATGTGTTGTTTGTCTCAGTGATGAGGCGAAGGGGTTTGAGATGATATTTCGAGATGGGAAAGAGATGCGTAGGCCCAAAGGCTCTAACTATGCTGGAGCTATCACTGGAGTTATGGAGCATGATCTATACAGGTTGACAGGCATGCCTATAGATCAAGGGAAGAAGCAAGTTTCTAAGACTCAGAGGGAGTCAAGTTCAAGCGGGAGTATTCAAGTTCAGAGGGAGAATCCACAACTCAAGAAGACTGCAATGTTAGTGGGGAGTAAGGAGACTTCTACATTTGGTAAGAAGGAACCGTGGAATGGGCTAAAGGCCTATCATGAAAGGAAGAAGCGGGAAGCTTTTGGTGGTAGAGACATTACGAAGAATAATGTGGTTCATTCTACAGGGTATGCTGTAGTGGTGAATGCCAGAGATTGGGCTAGTGTCGTCGACGATGACAAGTTATTTCCGAGCAATGGAAGTACCTCCCTTGCTAACAAGGAGTGTTGAAATGTGTAGCTTGGGAGGTACTCCCACAACCCTTAGGGTGTTAATTTTTCATAGGGCTATATTGTTCTTTGCTTTGATAATTGCATTTCTTCATTAACACATTAAGTTCACCCCATAACATCATAACGTTATTCAAATTTACATCATCATTCATCAACATATGCAACTATGTAGAAATAAAAATATCATCATCATCGATGTAGCGGAACATAAAGGAACAATAGAAGAAAAACATTCACACAGAGACACCAGGATTGGTCGCAGACCAGGGCAAAACCCACTATGGGGAAAACCCTCTCAAATTCTTCTTTTTGTTAGATTATCATCAAATAATTCAGCAAAAGAGAGTACAATGATCCATATCTTCATCTATGCAACTAACCAAAAAAGCAACTATAACATCCATAAATGAACCCAACAAAGCTTATACTCAAAAATCTGATTCTGATGTCTGTAATGCACTGTAACTGTCTGCAGTCAACTGCCGAAGCCTGCGGTCACTGTGAAAAATCTTCGGAAGACTGAGATTTCATCTTTTAGGCCCTGGTCGCATGGAGGAGTTGTCATGTGAGCGACTATGGCTTCCCAGTCGCTCCCTTAAGCATGGCACGCGAGTGACTGGGGTTAGATATGGACTACGGAAACCCTAACGCCCCAGTCGTATGGATGGAGAGTTGTTCGTGCGACAGGAAGGCTCTAGTTGTACGGATGAGCTTCTGTGCGACCGATTGCGGTTGAATCCTTCCTATGTTGTGCCTGTGATTGAGGCCTGAAACCCTAAGTTAGAGATGTGAACTTTAGACCCAGCAATTTCACCTTAGAGCGAACGTGATCCTCCGCGGACGAGCCTTAGACTTGTGCTAGCCAAAACCAAGATAAATGAGGGTCTCATGATTGTGTCTAAATGAGGTAGAGGGCACTTGTATTTATAGTCTTTCAAGGTGGTCCACTTTGCTTTAGGGCCGACCTTATCAAATATGCACATGTGAGCTTTTCTTCATAAGTACACTTTCCCTTATTTGATTTGAGTGATCTTTTGGTCGATTTTGGTCTTTTCGAAAAGAGGAATTCAATGCAATCATTATCTCCATCAAGTGAGCTGTCCAAAGTGGAATTTGACTACAGTTGCATATTTTTAACATAGGGTATTAGGTTTGTGAGGAGTTGACCCACAAAATGTTGTTTGTGGGATGTGTACCCAAAGTTGTGGGTGAAAAACCCAAGGTAAAATTAATTCTTTATTCATTGGATGCATGAGGGGTACCCTTGATGGACTAAGGGGCACCTAGGGCTTCAATTGTCTGGGCAAAGACAAATGAAAGAAATTTTATCTCATGATTCATTGGTGTTTAAGCATGATTTGCTTGGGCATAAGTGGTGACCCTTGGTGGCCAATGAAATCCACCAAGAACAATATAAAAGGAGATAAGTTTGAGCTCATTTGAGGAATCCAAGCATCTCTCAAGTGTTTTTTGCGGAAGAGAAGTGCGAACTACCTCAGGGAGCTACAGGCCTTAAGGAGGGACGAGTTGGAGCATGTATGGTCTTTCTCATGTTTGAAATGGAGGCCGAATATTCTCAGGTATGAGGAAGAGTAATGTCTAAATTATTTGTGCCCTTGTGAAGGCTTTTTTGTGCAGGTTTGAGGTCTAGATTCTATGTGGTTCATGCCCTAGTTAGGGCTACTTCTGTGCATGAACAACAAATCAAGTTGTGCCCTAAAGTATGAACTAGAGTCTTTGTTAATCCACTCTATTTTTTGTGCATGGGAAGGAGGGCTAAGACCCTAAGTTGGTGAGACAATGGTTGGAATATCTCTATGATAATGGGCCACAATCTTGAGTACTTCTGCGCTCTATTTCTATGTATTGTTTCATCCTGAAAGTGGGCTGTAATCACCCTCAAGGGTGGAAGTTGGGACAAAAGCAAGTGTTGGTACAATGAGAGGGATAGAAGGGCTAGCGTGGAGTAAAATTGTCGGAGAAGAAGCGCTGAGGTGATGAGGTGAAGGTCTGTCCAACAAGGTGCTTTGAACAACAATTGTGAGCAACCATATGTACCTTGATTTGGTGTGAAAAATCTCTGTTGTGAGGGCTATCCATGTGTGCCCTAGGTACAATGATTTATGTTGCAAATCAATGTTGAGAGGGCTATGCGTTGAAGACCCTAAGAGTAGTCATATTTGGAGAAACAAGGAGACAGTTAGAGGGTAGACTTGTGAGGGCCTAAGTTCAGTGACATTGGAGGAGTAGTGACACTTATAGAAGGCAAAGTTTGATGAGCTGAAGTGTGCAAGAGAATCTGAAGTTGTAGAGGACCTTGTGAGAAATAGAGGCAGAGGTGTTGGAGTAGTAAGATCTCTGTGTTTATAGGTGGCAAAGACCCTGCCAGGTGTTCAAGACAAGTAGATTGAAAGGATTGGTGTAAGTGCTTCTTCAACAAGTAAGTCAAGTGTGTCTTGTTCAAGGGTAAAATGATTGTCATACATCATTGACAACAAGCCCTAGTTTCCTCGTATTAGGGCTAATTGTAAGGGCCATGATCCCTATGTTTATTGTATTAAAATTGTAATATAAGAAGTTTTCGGTTGCAAAAATTCTTGTGTACTTCATTGATTCATTGCTGTAAATTTTCCGTTGTGCAAAGTGCTTGGTGTTGTGGATTTTTAGTGTGTTTGTGATCGTGTTTTAGACATAAACCTAATTCTGAATTGCTAAGAAAAAATCAACACAATCCTAGAAACTCACCTTGCTTAAGAATTCGCACTAGGCCCTAGTTAGCAAGCTTGGCCTTGATGAGGCCGAATTGGAGAAAGGGAATTTATGGATAAACATGAAGTATGATCACCAACAAACTGGACTAGTCCCTTGTCCTTCGGGAGTATGGAGTCTATGATGTGATAAATCAATTAAAAAGATTCCAAGGAGGTCAAAAATTTGATGCCCTAGCAAAAACCTCAAGCATTTACCTATGCAATGGCAACAAATTTTTCATGGGAGAGCTATCAAGAGTTCACCAATAGGAAATACATTCACATGTTATGTATGAGTAATGCATGCAATAGATCATCTATATAACATTCAATATATCTTGAACAACTTAGGTCACAATTAGCATAACCTAGAATCAACATTATTCCATACATTAGACATGAAGATATAAATATTCAACAATGAGGTACACCTACAAGATAACATGCAAAGATTCCATCCATATATCCAAAGAATAGCTCAAAAGATAAGCAAATTAGCTCCAAATATCAAAATGCATTCATAGATCCCAAATCCTCCACAAGAAAGAAGGCCAAATTCAACTAGGGAGGCTGAAAATCCCAAGTGTGTGATGATGAATGATACAAATGACTCCTCTATTTATATGAGGAGGTCAAATCCTAATCTTAGTCTACCAGCCCCTAAAATAATAAAATAATGTGCTACATCATGTCTAGGCCATAAGATGACCTAATAGCTAATGAAGTAACCTCAATATAATGTGGAAATTCCTTGAAATGCAACAACTGGAATTTATTCTTCTAACTGATTAATTATGCAGTTTATTTGTTACGACAAATAATGAATAAATCACATTGCAATTTCTTCACAATAAAATTATGCTGTGGAAAATAAACTGGAACTGAGAAAATAGATGCACACACACAATAAAAATGACACCAATATTTTTGGACAAAAGTCCCCGGAAAAACCCAATTGGGAAAACCAGTGCAACAAATGAGGGTTTATTTTATTATATGCAACAACAAAATCTGAGTACAATATCTGGATGCCAATCTGGCAAACCTCCAACAAGATAATCTGGCAGAATATAATAGTGAGACAATTTGCCTCACTTGATTGTGATCCCCGCTCCAAATTTGGCTCTGTTTGGCTGCTTGTACTGCCTCTGCGGAAGCTCTACTCTCACTGCCTGAGGAACTGCTTGGAAACTGTTGTTCTACCTGTCTCTGCCTTTGGGGATGACTTGCTTGGCCTTCTAGAAATTTTCCTGGCCACCAACAACTGAATCAAACTCCTCTCCAGCTAAATTGAACTCCCTTTGAAGCTCCTTGTGCTGCCTCATTGAGGAAATATGTGCCCCTCTTGCTGTTGACACTCCGACATTGAAAATCCACTGGAAATCACTGTTGCTGCTCCCTATCACTTTTGCTTTCCTTTTGGCCCGAAATCTTCTTCCCTGCTCGACCTCTGTAGCTGGATAGCTGGATCTGCCAAGGAACTTGCTCTCCTTCGATGTTCAACGTGTCTTTATCCATCACATCGATTTGGTCTTATAATCTCTCGTTAGGTCATCAACAACCATGATTAGATCCCCATCAATGACTAATATCGTATCAAACTCAATCCGTGTGAGTTTCTAGAGCATTCTTACCTTTTCCTTAATTAGTTACTATTAATTAACTAGTTTTCCTAAGTTAGAAATAGGAAAAATTTAAATGATGGTTAATTAATTTAATTAAGGTGTTTCACAAGCTTGTCACACGAAACCTTTTCTGGGTTTTGAGGATCTCGTGTTTTTAGCCTTTTTGACACAAATCGAGACTAGAACACCTGTCTAATACTACAAAAACTAACATATAACCCACACTTGTGAGTTGAAATAGAGAATATGCTGACATCATCCATGCATAGGCTTTCTTAGGGCAAGCGTTGAGGGCCTAGGGTTCCATTATTTGAGTAGACGCTCTCTAAAATTATCTCCTAGGGGTTGCCCCCTAGATCTCTGTTAATCTTCCTTTGTGGACCCCAATTTTGGTTTTGGGGCACAAAAGTTGTCTCATGGTTTTCCAAGTGGTTAACATGCATGCCTCTGGTCCACTACTGAGGGCTCTCAAGGTGGTGCTAGCCCTCCCATGTCTCAAGGTGTGAGACCATCCTCCTTTGGGCCCTGGATTCTGTTGCAAACCCTCATGAAGTGCTAGGCCGGTTAGGGGCATGCTTGGTCTAGGTGCATCATCTCATAAAAGTCATCAATGTCGGGCAAAGTGCTCGAATGCTGTGGGTGTTGGAGGTGCCCATGGCAATGTATGATGATTTGTCATAGCTTGAAAACCCATGACTCTCAATGCCTCACCTGTGGGTGTCAATATGCTCCTTTGAAGTACTCGAGCCCCAATTAAGTTGTCGAAGCCAAGACCACTTGACAATGACACACAATATCCAGTGCTATCATTTATATCATCAGGAACCTTTAATCCTTTTGCATCTAAGTGAACCAAGCCTGCAAGTAATGGGAAATTTTGCACTTCAAACAAGGCTTCACTTCCCGAATCAAGGCTTTGAACTCGAAATAATGTTACCTCCCTAGGTAGGAGTGGCTAATGGAGCACCCTATTAGGTGTTCCAACCTATAAGGGGAAATGGCATGTCCTTGGTCCACCCGTCAATTGATAGGTGTCATGTGAACGATGATGGAATGGAGGGGACAAGACTTCATGGCCAAGTGCCATGGTGAAAGGGACCAACTGTGATGGGCTCCTCATCCTGAGTGTATAGATGCGGGGAGGGAGCAATTGTGGATGCATGAGCTACCAACTTGGCCTTTGTTTTTCCATCCCTCTTGTGCACCTTTTACTTTATCTTGTTTTTTCTTTGTATTACTGCTCGTAGCTCAAAGGGTTAGAGCTTGCTTTGTATTATGTACATTAGTGATTACCCCCTTAAGGGTGAGGCAACTCATTGTCCACTGGGGGTTGAGACATGCAAGGGTTCCTTCTCATGATATGATGAACAACATGTGCTCAGGAACTGGGTGATGGCCATAATGAGTGAGGTAGACCTCATGCTAGGGTTTTGTCCATGTGCTAAAGTGTATGTCCTGGCCATATGTTGCATTTTAATCTTCTTTTGTTTTCTTTACTTGTCACCATCATATGCTTTTTGTTGTTCCTTTAGTTGCATCAACCTCCCAGGGCCAAGTTCTGGGCCCTACCAAGTATGAGGATGTATGGTGCCAATTCGAGAGAACCAATGGTCAGTTGAACCAATGTTACATTTATTGTTATCGACAATTTATTGCTAGGGGTCAAAAAATTTAATTATTGGCAATATTGGGGAAATTATCGGGAAACTTTAAAAAATAAAAAAATACTCATTTTTTTCATTTTTTTAAACTTCTAAAGCAACATCAACATCAAATAAACACATTGTCACATAAATATGAAGATAAAACTACTATATAAAATGTATAAGATGTCAAGTGGTACAACAAACATCAATACTGAAATATGACATCTGCCTTGAATCTCTTGAGTCACAAGTCTTAATAGTATCAAAGAAAATTGCATCAAAACAAAAAGGTGTATCTCATGAGATGATCATCATAAGGCATCTAAATACTACAAGGACAATCATGATGCACTAAAATGTAAGTTTCAACGATTCTCTCTACCCCTTTTACAGGCGAAGGTGATTGATGTCATTCTTCCTCTAGAAGCAATAGGTGGACGTGTTGAGCCTAAGCCTGAAGTGGAAGGTGAAACTCTTGGGCAAAATGTGGAAGATGAAGTGGGATGTCTTTCGCCTCTCTTCCCCTAATTCGCAGTCTCTGTGCAGGTGGTTGTGGTTGTAGTGGTTGTATCTCTGGCACACTCTCAAATTCAATATAATCCCCCTACTCTATATCGGTCTCTTCTACAAGTGGAGCATCCTCCTCCTCCTCCTCCACTCCTCCCCCTCCTCTGGCTCCAACCACTAAGGTGCCTCCTCCATAATAGGCCTCTCCGTCTCCACCCTCCCCTGGATTGTGGTGTTAAGTGCATCCAATGAAATGGCATTTGTATCAGGTACTTTGTTTATCTGCTTGACCCATAACCTGAGATTGTAGTAGACATATACCATGTCATTGAGGCAGTGGACATCTAACCTGCATGAGGAACATTTTGTGATTAATCATTAGAGGAATCATTTAATCAGGATTCAAGACGATGTCCCACATATGCCATAAATTAAATTAATGAACTTATATAAATTAAATTTAAATTTGAAAATTTCTAAGTTTCTAACCTGTTGCGCTTCTTGGAGTGTATCTTTTCAAAGACACTCTAGTTGTGCTCACACCCTGAAGAGCTGCAAGTTTGACTTAGCACTCAAATGGAAAGTTTTTGCAACTTTGGGACTCTTCTACCATAGTTTTCCCACCAAACATCTACAACAAATAAATGGAAAGGATTCAAATTTCCAAGGAAAGACAATGACTTATATTTCAATTTTCCATTAAGTAACAAATGTCAAAATTCAAATAGAATCATAGATAGTCATAGAAACTTAGAAAGGAAACACATTGAAATTTGAAATTGAAATAAATTTTACTTGTAGCTTACTTGGCATCCTTGCGGTCCTGTCTTGGATAGCCATATCATACCCAAATGTCCTAGAACCCAACTTATATACCTCAAGCTGTTTGGAAATCTCATTGCGTTTAGTGGAAGTCAACACCATCCTCTAAATACATTGGTAAAATCCATCCATAACCTTTGCATCAAACATGAATCCACATGCATAAGAGAATGTAGGGTTGAGGTAGAGCCCTGTTGCATGAATCAGATGATGGAGAGTGTTGTTCCATCGCTCATCAATTACACCCCATATCTCATCTCATCTAGTGAATCCCTCTTCCCCCTTTCCTTCATAGTATCGATGGATAACTTCCTTGGACCTATCCATGGCCTCATACAAGTAGCCCATTGTAGGCTTCTCATCATCAACCAAGCTGTTAGAGTCGGTTTTAAGCCCTCCATCAGCGATCAAAACTCTTTGCATTTGCATATGTAGGTGTCTCATCAGTGTCAATTATGCATCCCGTTAGGCATGCCATAACCCTGATGGAGGAGCTGGTGTGTTGTACCCCTCTTGGCATTGCTGGTTCAGGTCATTTCAGTCATTAAGCTCTTTCAAGCTTGTCTTATCTTGTCTTGAGGTCAATTTCCTAGGTCTAAGGTTTTGGTCAAATATGTTTACAGGGTCATGTGTCTGAAAAGTCAATGAGTATTCAACAAGCCAGAGGGATGATTGTAAAAGTGTTTCTTCAAGATTTCTTATCTGGTACAGCTAATCATCACCTTGGATTTAAAAACTCTGTTTTTAAAGCCAAGGTCATTTTCCAAGTTTTTTGTAAATAAGTGATGAAATTTCAAAAGTCTTCAGCAAACAAAATGCAACCCTGGTCCCCTTGCCAAGATCCCTCAGATGATCTACCTGCAAAAAGAATCAAGTCAAAGCACTCAATGAGTCAAATTCAGGACAAAAGAAACCAAAAAGTCAGTGTTATAAAGTGTCAAAGAGAAAACATTAGAAAGTGGGTTTGTGAATGAAATTTTTTCAAATGAAACTTATAAAAACCCCAAATTCCCTCCTATCACTCTCATTGTGTATCCTAGACGCTTGCAAGAGAGGTTTGAGAGAGTGATTGAGAGAAAGGAGCGAATACAGAGCGATTTCGGGCATTGGACTGGTGCGCGACCCGTCAGGTGCGCGCGACCCGTCAGAGGGTCTTCCACAGTGTGAAAAAACAACGGGCACGACCCGTCAGAGGTGCGCGACCCGTTGGGCGTGGTGCGCGACCCTCGATCTGTCTCTCAGCAAAACGATTTTAAGTTTGCTCAAACGCTCTCCAAGCCACAAATTTGTTTGAGGTAGGTGTTCTAAATTTGAAATGGGTGTGGTTATGATTGGTGGATATTAGAAAACATGTTTTAATGATTGAAATGTACAAGTGAAACCTCTTCATATGACTGCAAGGTTAATGGGTAAAATGTGCTAGGGTTTGTGTTGTTTCAAGGTGTTTTTTCCCTTGTAATTGTTTCCCTCCTTCCCCATTCTATTCACACTTATATGTATGCCTATTTTTCTCCCATGCTATTTTATAAATCAAATGCAAACCCTCCCTTCTCCCTAATAACTAAAAGTGTAAACCCTACCCCTCTCCCAAAGCATTCAAAACCCTAATCTCCCTCTACCATATGCATGTGTAAACAATAGAAAATGTTGGTGAATATGTCAGCAGTTTTGTGCATATGTTTCCCTATTTTCCCCTATTAATGCTGCATGTTTTCATATCCCAATATGTTCACTTTCATACATGTTTTTCCCATGTGCAGTGATTTTTGTAAATGATTTCCCAATATCCCTGATTTTAAATATGTACTCCTATATGCATAATGGTTTGCAACATTTTCCTTAAAAATTCCCTGTTATATTTATATATTCCCAATTCCTTGTAAAAAGGTCCCTCCCCTAACATTTCCCTCATGTCTTTTTCCCCTTGGAACAGCATAGAATTCAACACTTTTTACAGTCAGAGACAGCAGTACAGTTTGTCCACTTTGCTCCTAAACTATGTCAGAAACCGAAACTTATGAGCAAAGTGATGACCACTCATCATCAGCAGAGGTTGAGATACAGAGGAGGCCTCGTAAGGGTGGTAAGGGTGGACATCATAAGCGAGAGGAGCCCACTTCTTTAGCAGAGTTACAGGCTTGTCCTATGGCAGTCACTTGCTTTCAGTACATGTCCTGTTATGAGTTTTGTGAGAGGATCTCACGGATTCAGCCCCATAGAGAGTTGGCCCGCCTTTTTGTTTTACACCTCCATGATGGACATGTCAATCTTGCAGGGGTGAACTTTACATTGACACCCGAGTTGATCTCGCATGCTACAGGGATACCTAATGTTGGTGAGGTGTGGTCTAAGCGCAAGATGCTAGATATTGTTCACTTTGAGTCTTATGTCCGGCCACCATTCATAAGACATTTGGCGGGTGTTTTTCCATTCAGGTTTCTCCGGAGCGAGTATGCTCCCATCATGAGGCTTATTATGCACTATTTTACTTGTGAGGGCAGATTTTCACAGGTGTACTCATATCACATTCGCCTTTTGATGCACTTCACCCGAGTGAGGATGATGAACATCCCTGTTTTCTTTTTTCAGAACATTCAGAGGATGGTGCCCATGTTGCAGAGGAAGACCCCGGCACAGCAGTACAGGAGCCTTCATCATTATGGTTTGATTCAGCTAGTAGTATTGCATCAGTTGACACAGCAGGGTATCTCATGGGAGGAGTTCATCTCTCGTGAGTTTTTCACAGCGCCACCACAGCCACATCCTGAGGTTGTTCATGAGGAGGGAGGACCATCACACCGGCATCACATCCCTGTCACTAGACATGTTAGTGCCTCATCTCAGCTCACTTATCAGAGAGGCCAGAGGGCCTTATTTGCAGCAGCTAGGCGAGTACTATCTCCACAGCAGGTGGAAGGGGTCTCGCCTTCATCTTCAGCTCAGCGAGTGTTATCTCCACATCAGGTGGAAGGGGCCTCGCTTTCTTCACCAGCACAGGTACCAGAGAGGGGCAAAGAGCCCATGATTGATGAGGGTCCATCAGGAGTTCCCGATGTTGAGTTTGTTGATCTTGAGACTAGTTCTCCTAGCCAGGAGGCAAAGGAGATCATTCAGCATCTCAGAGCTGAAAATGATGCTTTGCAGAGGAGATTTGAGGGTGCCCAATGGACCATTACCTACCTGGAGCAGCGCAACAAACAGTTGGAGGAGGAGAAAGCACTTGATGAGTTATGGAGGATTCGTAGTGACCGAACCTTGAACCGTAGAAGACCCGGTGACCCATTGCCTGCTGACCGAGAGTCTATGCTCATTCAGGAGAACGCACACTTGGAGAGGCTGTTGGCTAAGGCCAACCAAGATAAAAAGTTGCTGAGGAACATGAAAAACCATTACTGGGCAAGAATGCATGTGTGCAAGGCCAAAATGAAGATGTTTCAAAGGCGGTTGTCTGAGGCCCTAAAGGGGAAAAAGAAGACCAATCCACTCCGTATCTTGGCTGAGGCTTCACTCAAAGATCATGGCACTCAATAGCCTAGCCACAGCTCAAATCCCAATTTTTTTTGAGAATTTTGGGTAATTTTGGCATTTTTTGGTAATTTACAGGTTTTGGCTCTTTACCCTTTGTCATGGCAACTCCTTTTCACAAAAACACAGCATTTCCTGATTTGTTATGCAAAGTTACATATGCCCATGGATGGACTTGAGTTTTTATGGAGTTTTGGGCCTCCAGAAGGTCAAAATACATGAAAAATTTGACTTTCTGCCACTTTTTTGAACTGCAGAAAGCTGTCTTGGGAGAATTGGTTTTTGACAGGGCAAATGAACTCCAAATTCAACAATTCCAGTTGGGTTGGAAAGTAGACTCACAGATCTTTCCAACAAGCCCACTTTTGCTCAATTTGGCCACCTGCAAGTGCCTCAAACAGAGCTCCAAAGGGGCGCGACCCGTCAGGCAGGGGGGCGTGACCTGTCAGGCAGTTTTTTGCCAGATTGCACTGTACAGCCCAGAAAACGCAGATTTGACTCAGTTTGACTTTTTGGGGTTGAAGATGATTATCTTTGATGTAATTTTTGTAACTCTAAGACACTTTTACTCTTTTTTAACACTTCTAGAAGATTCATTCATGTAAAGGGTAAATATTTAATGAATGGATTGGTTTCCTAGCTTATAGAGGCAAGTTGTTTTGACTGCCTAGATTGTAGTGCTTAGTTTAGAAGTGGTTGAAACAGCTCCTAGGATAGTGAGCTCGACCCATGGAGGCAGGGAAAGAGGTTAGATCATCTATATTATGTACTTTTTTGCTCATTTTCATGGTTGGACTCTTGAGGGAGAAGCTATCATTGTATTATTTCACTTGTATCTCTACAATTTTTGGCTAAGGAAGACCAGGGTTTTGCAGTCCTTTTTGGGATTCTTGTGGTTTCATGTATTGATGGAGTGCTTCTTAATGTTCTTGTAAGTGTGTTATGTGATTCATCTCCTTTCTTTCCTTCTGCATATTAAACAAATGAAGTGTTAAAGTAAGAATTCATGCTTGCCATGCTCTGCTTTTAAATTTGTTTAATTTCTATGTTTTCTACTGTTTAAGGAGAATTCAAAGTATTATTTGCTCTCCTTAGCTCCTCACCGGTCTTTTCCATCCACTCACCTCAATCAAAGGCATCAATACAGTCTCCTACCTCGCCCCAAAGAACCCCCTGCAGAAACTGTGTCAAATCCCCGCACCCAAAATTGCAATTCCTCAATTTGCCACCAAAAACCCAAAAAACCCCAAATCAACCTTTTTAATCAGTTTACTAGCCTAATATCAATGTTACCTTGTTGGTCATCTCATTCTATTGAAGATTTTACGAGATAGACCGGAGAGAGCCTTCTCCTGCCCCGTAGGGCTAGCTACGAGGCTAAATGGTTTGATGTTGCCTTGAGGTTTACCTTTCTCAGCCTGAGGTGAAATTTCAAGCGCTAACACAAGCGAAGAACCTTTACTAAAGGTTCACTGATAACACACAACTCCTCCACTCTCGTCCAAAAACTCTAGTTGTGTCTCACAAGTTGGGCTATGGCTTGCCCATCCACTTTTGTGCTATAGATACAAGCATTCCACTCATCTAAGAGATGCAAAGAGATTGAATATAAATGAAACTAGTTACAAAATGTGTGATAGCAGGACAGACCAACTCCTTTTCCCCTGCGAACTGTCTCATGAGTGTTGGAACAAATGTATGATTGTAAATATATTTTGTAACACTCCTAGCCGACTCAACAATTTCCTTGATCCAAGGAATTTTTCCCATGTCCTCTAGCATCAAATCATTGCAATGGGTGGCACAAGGAGTCCAATATAAGGTCCGATACCTCTCCATGTGAAACTTGCCAACAACAACATACTTAGCAGCATTGACCGTAATGACTTGGACAACATATTGCGGACCTATCTCCTGAATGAAGTTATCCAATAACTCACATAACAATTGTGCATCTTTAACATATGAAGATGCATCAATAGTTTTGATAAACATTGTCCCCCTGGGACAATTAACCAAGAAATTCATAATGGACCCGCGCTTCCCATCTGTCCAACCATCTGACATAACAGTGCATCCTGTGATCTCCCTTGATTCTTTCAACTCAACCAATCTCCTTATGCAATCAACCTTTCCCCCTTAAAGGAGATGCCCTCTCAAGTCATTATAAGAAGGGCCCTTGTAGCCCAAACCAACAATGACAACAACTTCAAACATGTAATTGTAAAATGGGTTGTTCTTGGCAATGTTGAATGGTATGTCACTCCATAGAAAGCATTTGGCCACATTTTTTCAGCCTCTTCCTTCTCCTTCGATTTCAACATTGACCGAATAGAAGGTTGCCCTTTAGGCACAGATCTTGGCACAAAGAAAGGTGAGGACGCTGAAGGCCCAGGCATTGTAGAAGGTGTGCCCGAGGTTTGGATTTCCCCCACTGCTGAGAAGCTTGTGGATCTATTTTCCATCTCAAGCCTTGCTTCTTCCGTTTGATCTCTCTTATTATGAATTTGAAAAATGGATTGGTTTGCAATATGGATCATTTATAGGGGGGCTGTTGGGCAAATCTCCACTTCATTCCTTGGCATTCTGTCAAGGTGGTATTTCAAACAAATGATTCCACCAAACATTTCCATACCACATAGCTTGCAATTCAACCTCATTCTATTATGACCCTCATAGGATAGACCATACTCCCACATTGGATCTAATGGCTTTGGCATTTTGATTCTTGGCATGTGTAGAGTCTATTGACTCTAGAGTTTAGAGCATTGATTCAATTTGTAAATCTACGGGACAAAAAATGAGAGGAACTTAGAATTACAAATTCTGAAATAGAATACAAACCCACAAAATTGAAAAACAATGAAAAATGCTCCAATTAAAATACCCTAACTACATAAGTATTAAATCTTGTTGAATTTTCTAAGTCTATCCGTTAGAAAATTAATCTGTATTCTGCTGGTTTATTTCTTCTACTTGTTTAAAAATCGAACAAGCTATTTAATACATTAAATATCGAAATAAACACAATACAGTCACAACATCTACAAATCATCAACTGAAAGAAAACAAACACACAAGTGACACCGTTATTTTTGGACAAATATCCCCGGAAAAACCCAATGCAGGAAAACTGGTGCAACTATTCTGAGGGTTGTATTATTATGCAGTCTAGACTCTATATGAGTACAACAGGGTTCCTAATTCGGCTCACCCGACAGAGAAAAATACACGGCAACAATACCTCTATATCCGGAAACAGGTATTCAGAAAATCTGTCCCATGAAATCCTCTCCGACACAACTGAAGCTCATCGCTGGCCCTTCTGGCCTCTGCGTCAGCCCCAGGACTCTCTGCGTCAGCCCTCTGAGGCACTGCGCATCCTCTGGAGCCTTTGCGTCACTCCCTCTGCCCTTTGCGTGGATGATGCAGTCTCTCTGGGCTCTGGGTAGCCTAGACTGCCTGCTGCTCTGGCTCTCTCCGCTTCTGCGTTAGTCTCCCAGTATTGTCCCTGCCTCTCTGCCTCATACTCACTGCCCCTCGCTGCTAATCATTGATTCAACTTTGCTTAGCAACCCCACTCTAGCAAAATGAATCACTGATCACTCTGGGGTGTTCTCCATCCGACCTTGAAGCCTCCTCTTATACTTTTCTCGTTGGTCCTTCAACGCCCGAGATTAAATCTCTAATGATTAATCAATGGCTAAGATTAGATTTGGCTTGATCCATGACTTTTGGAACTTTCTAACCCAGTTTTATATTAATACCCATTAATATTTTATTTTTCTTAAGTTTAGACTTAGGAACTCCATTAAAAATATTAATTATTTTAATATCTCCCAAATTGGGTACAATCTGTCCAAACCATTTCTGGGTCTTGGAGATCTCATGTGCTTTAGCCTCTACACGAATTTTCATGGCTAGAGCACATCCGATGCTACCCCAAATCAACAAATCCTCCAGTTAAAGAGAGAAAACAAAGGTATATCTAATGAACATTGCATATCCTATACTAGATCTTGAAAAACAAAGAAAATGAAGGAGAATTTTTTTTACATACCTGGAAATGTGGAAATGGTATACTGGAGTAGAAATCCACTCCAAAAATACTCAGCTAATGGCAAAAAGATCTATACAAATCCCTTTGCTCACTATTTATAATCAGGTCATGAGGCCGTTATAACTCTCAAAGCTCAATCCCAACAAGCAAAAAACCAAAATAACCCAAAACAACGAGACCTGAACGCTTAAAAGCGAATTTTAGAACAACAGGGCGATAATTTCGTTCGACTCGCGATATTTTCAATTTTGCCAATTTATCGCAATAATTACCGGCGATAATATCGGCAAGGTGGTTTTCGGTGATAATATCGCGATAATTCTGATATTATCGCGATATGTGCAATATTGAGTTGAACCCATAATTTTAAAAACCGAAACTGGGTTTTGAACCAACCGCCTATCTAATCGTGATTCGAACCGAAACCGGATTGAACCAGATTCAATAAATCAGAATTGGAAAAAATACATAAAATAATTAATTATAATGAAAAGAACTTATTTTTAAGATTACAAACCATGATTCCAAACCATTAGAGACAAAATATGGAAAGTCTTCTGATCTATATACCATGTAAGGGTGCATATATCAAAATGGCACCGAGTACAATACATATCAATGATATCATCGACTAAATACATAACCAATGGAGCTCTAAATGGCCACTAGAGTCCAAAAACAATGCTACAATGAGGCTCTAAATGGCCTCTAGAGTCTAAAAACAATGCTACAACTCAAGCTACTAGGCCACTAGCCTACTACAAATCACTGATCAACATGATCACCTATCAAATTCATCACCACAACTACACATGGGATCATCACCAGGAGCTACATAAACATCATCTAGCATAGAGTTTGAGGACTCCTCAAACTCCTCTCCAGCTTCAATTGTAATACTAGTAGTAGCATGAGCAACAACACTAGGCTTAGCAAAACTAGAAGCACGAGTTCGCCGAGCTACACGACTACTGCTTCCCTCACGAGTCACCATGTGCCATGCTTGGTCTTGGTGGTTCACTTCTTTCAGCTCCTAGTTCAACTACTAGATTTGCATTGGGATCAACACACCCAACTCCACTAGACAACTCCAAGATGACAAAGAACCTCCAAACTTCTTGTTGTTGCTCCAAAACTCAATGTTGTTGCAGTATTGTCCAAACACTCATATGCTCACAAACACTAGAAATCAAATGTGTGAGGCAAATAGAAGCTTAGGCATCCTTTTATAATCTTAGGGGGCTAGATTTAGGAGGTAACCTACCATGGTTTGCTAAAATCCACTTGTGAGTCCCATCAACATCCCCAACCATGTGGCTTCCTAACTTATCTATTTTTTACAAAATTTGTTGATTAAGTACCAAATTTGTTGGTTTGATACCCAATCGGTCCTGACCAACCAACGAATTGGATTTGTTGGGCCGGTTTGATATCTCAGGGAGCTAACTGGCCGGTTTGACCAATTTTCGGTTCGACTGGACTGATTTTAAAAACTATGGTTGAACCTGAAGAAGGGAGGTGGAATAAGGGCTTGTAATGTAAGATGGAAAGTGGTAAGTATGGAAAAGGGAGAGATGGGACTACGCTATCTCAATCGGAGTTTCCAAATTAGTGCCCCTCCTATACCCATTGGGCCATTAGTGGAGGCCCCACTGAACTAGGATAAAAGGTTAACCCTCCATTTAAGGTGAGGGAACAAGGTGACGGTCAAGACCCCTCGTTCTTCGAGGTTACCCCATGATCCATGCCAAATGCCCAAAATATAAAGAAGCATAAGCACCCGATCGCAAAATGTATAAAGTACGTTTTGGTTGGAAACCCACCTTCCAACGTGCACTCTTGCCAAATGGGCAAGGAAACATATGATTGATGCCAGGTGGTAGAGATATGAATGACACATCATCATCGAATAGCAGTGGCTATAAAGGGATACTGGCAACCAGCTGGAAGAGATGATAGGAGAAAAATTTCTCCTATGGGGTCACACACTTTTGGTGGGTAACATCTGGCTCCAACTGAGACATGAGCTCACCATAGAGCGCATGATCCAACGAGGAGTTCATAAGAATTCCAACAATCTCTTGGGATTGTAGACTTGTATGTAATATCCCGTTTATCAAATTTGACCAATGTCTTGGGATATTGCTTCAAATAACTAAACCATAAAGTTCTTATGTAGAATTTACACAATTTGCATTAGGAAATTAATGACAAATCAAGTAAGCTTCAATATGAAAACTGCAACTCAAATTTGACAATAGATACATGTATTTAGCTCAGCCTTGTTTTATTATATGAAATACGTTGATACAATGGACTAGAAATCACTGAGATGATGACCTCAAAGAGATTTACAACAAGGCCGCATCGAGCCTCCAAAATAAACTGATCTGATGAATGCACCTGTGAATTTTGAATGAATTCACTAAGCGATGAGAGGGTTATTCGTCCACCCTCACAAAATCACCCAAGGGTTTCCTTCCCGAGGCCACTTGAATTTTGAGAACCAAGTTCTCAAAACCTCTCACAAAGACAATACACAAATCCAAGATTTCCCAAATGATCTCATCCTCCTCCTTTTAAAGGTCGATAAGTAGATCTCCAATCTTCTAGAAGTATTTTGTTTTTATTATTTTAATATTATTCTAGAAGCTTCCCCTTGACTTCATCTAAGTCACTTTTCGCCTTTTTTCCTTCAATTAATCATTCTCCCCTTCTTTTATGTAATTAAGTGACTAATTAATGTCACTTTTAATTCGGGACAGTGGTAAATCGCCCGCCATACTTTCTTTAGCCACTGGAAGTCTCGTCTCATCATCCCATCCTATAGATCTTCTCGTTCTGGTTCCAACAGGCTATTTTTTTATGGTGGTTCATGGACACTGAGTGGCCTCTACATCCACGAGAAAATCTGAGCAGATCAACCCCGAAGGGAATCAAATCTTGCCGACCAAACTAGTAGGGCCTAACCCCAAGGGCGTCGAGGAGAATTGACCCAATGACCTCTTAATTGGCAAGGTACTTAGCAATGAGAACTCGACCGGGTGAGCTAACCCTTGGGGCTAGTCCCAACAAGCTACTACACTAAGGTGTTCCACAAATATTCCTCACAGAATGCCACCTTATGCATAGTTAATTAAGTTAGGCTCAATAATAACCCTGTTTTACGAGAATTATTGGAATGCAATAGGACCAAAAGCAATTTGTGCAGAACTAACCTTGATATTGGAATATGCCAAGCGAATGCCATTGGACCCCATAAAACTCCTCAAAACCCTTCCGAGACCTCTGATGGCATAATCCTGCTCCTGTGACTTGGCCATTACATACCCTGAAAATCCATCTTGGTCGTACTAGAAAGGAAACTGAAAATGGGGACATTACAAGTCTTCCCACCCCAAGATTGCCTGCCCTCAAGCAATCTCTATCTATCCACAATAGAGGCATCTACACACTGATAGGAGGATCCCATACAAACCATTGTGCTACACCATGCCTTTGTGCCACCAAAGTATAAACAGAGCCCTCAATGCCTGGATCCCAAATAAACCTTCAACCAATCCTACCATCAATAGATCCGCTTGGATCCTAATGCCACATAGGTCTTGGGACTTGTGGGTTATAATACCACCTTGGCCCTCCATTACTGTTCGTGGCTAAGGGCTCATGTTGTGCTATGCCCCTAGCTAAGAATATTCTCCTAGGAATCATCCCATCAATAGAGTACCGACTCATAATCTCTCACTAATCCATCTCGTGGGAAGGATCAAATGCATGATCACTTGCCCTTCCTTGCCTCCTTGTCGCAGGCCTATAGGCCTCTTCCCTTACACTTTCTTCCTTCCTTAGCCCTCCACAGGCCCTCTTGCTCCTCCTCCTTATCACCACAACCTCTCTCTACCCCTTGCCTAGGTGTTGCAAGCCTGGACAGGCCTTATCCCTTCACGAAAACCCTCATTTTTTGCCTAACCCTCCTCCTTGCCTCTCCTTTATTCCTTGCGGCAGCCCTTACCGCCTTTCCCCAAGCCTACGGCAACCTCCCTCCTTTTTTCCCTCCTTCTAGCTCTTTCTCCATTTTCCGTGGCCTCATCTCCCTGCCATCCTCGTCACTTCTTGTCTGCGCCCTCCTCCCCTCTGCGGCAAACCCTTATCCCTCCACCACAACCTTATCTCCTCCCTTTTCTTCCCTTATCCCCTCTTGCTTGCCCTTCTTGCCTTCATCGTGGGTCTTCTGCCCTGTGCCGTCTAGCCCTTAGGCCTCCTCTATCGGTTTCTCCAGCTCTTTCTGGGTTGTTGCAACTCTCTTTCTCTCCCTTATTCCTCTGCCATCCCTCCTCATTCCCTGCCTGCCTCTCCTTCTCCTCTGCTACCTCACCGCAAGCCCTACAAGGGTTGTTCCTCCCTCACTGTGGCCTTAACAAATCCTCCAACCCTCTGCCATCAAGCCTTTGGTTTCTCCCTTGGTTGCCTCCAACTCTTTTGGCTTTGTAACCCCTCATCCTTGACCTCCCTTGCCCTCTTTTCCTACATCTCTGTCACTAAGGGTCAGTTTTCATTTTATGAAGTTAATATTTGAGTGTGTTGCATAAGTTTGGAGTTGAAGTTCCATGCTTGCAGGTGGTCCAAAACTCTGAGATAATTGTGAACAAGTGTGATCATAAAAATCAAGGCCTATGGCCTCAATGGTTTGCCTTCTAAACTTTTCCCTCCACTGTTTTCTATAGCTAGACAAACTACTTCATAACTATGCCAAATATTTAATTTAAACACCCTGTTACCGCTCAAACTAGCAGGGGACGTAAAGGGGATTCCTAAAGGGTAAATGCTAGGCCAAGGGCAACAAATGGAGACTTAACCCACTGTCATCTCAACTAAGGCTCCATACTATTTACGAACTTTCACCGATGGGAGGAGACTCGATATATTATGGAGTCACTAATGAAGGAGAAATCAATGAGTGGATGTGGAGTGACTCAAATGATTCCCTTTCCAGAAGAGGTTGAAGGATAGAGCTTGCTTGCTCTCTAAGCAAGGTACAATGTCTTCTAGGAGAAGAATGAGAGGATTTGAGGGTTAGGTTTAGGGGATATGAGTCGTGAAGGAATTTCCCAATCCCTAAAATCCTTATTGAAATTGGTACCTGGATGGTTCTTGAAGAATTGTCTTTTCAAAGGAACAGGACCACACGGGATCGAGTGGACCTAGTCTAGGTTAGGAGGAAATATTTTAGCAACCAATGATGTTCCTAGCCTGGACAAGGTTGGGGAAAAGGATCAAAGAAAGAATAATCACTTATAGGTGTTGAATTGATCCTATGGGGTACTAGCCTTGGGGATGCTAGGGCAAAGTTTGGTCTCCAAGCTAGGGCTTGGCTTTTCTCACAACTTCGCCATTGGAATGGCCTCAAATTTGGAGGAGGTCTTGAGGAAACACTAGCGCAGGAGAGGCTAGGAGATCGAACTTTTTGGAAGGATAGTTTGTTGGGAAAATGATGCCCTAGGTGCTCCAACTTGGCTAGACCTAGGAAAAGGTTAAAAGAGGTTTATTTTAGGTGACCACCTTTTGGCAGATCAGTGCCTTAGTCTTGGGAGAATGGAGTCTATGATAAATATGAGTGGGGACTTTTGGTTCCTAGTCAAGGAGACCTCAAGACTACTTCACTAGCCTTCTAGGTCAAAGAGAAGCAATCTTTGCAACTTTTATACTTTGATGTGCAAAAGGTGATGGGTTATCAAGATAAATTCATTGATAGAATTACCCCTAGGATATTTCGTTCACATTACATGGCCCATATGTTGAGAGATGCTATATAGAGACAAAATTCCACAATTTAAGCAGTAAATGCATGCAACAATCAGCCCTAAAAATAGCGAAAATCCCAGTACAATGTATATGAAAAAGTAAACAATAATAACATTAAAAGCATGTACTTACATGTAATAGAGTATATCCAACCATCCACAATTTGACAATAGAGAAGCTCCAAGACAAGATAGACCAAATCCACACATCAAAATTCATCCATAAAGCTCCAATTCACGCTCCAAGAAAAAGTGTGAAAATCTCAAGAGTGAGAAGAGATCAAATCCAAAGCAATGATGAGCAAATGAACTTATCTCACTTGTATTTATACACTAATGAGGAGTTCGAATTAGCCTCTTTGGCCTACGTAAGCCCCCAAAATAAATTAATGTTCTAATAATCCTACTTTTGATGACAAGCCCACCAAACTAGCTCATAAATGAAATAATAAGCCTCTCAAGAGGTCAAATGATAAACAATACATGTTGTAGGGCCCTCCAAGAGGTCTGGTGAGGTCCATAGGTGCCATAATGAAGAATAGGACCCTCAAAAGTGATGGACAAGGGGGTGGCCCCTTGTTCTCCAAACAATAACCCCGTGGTGCTCCAAGTGTGTCTGGGGGCACAATAATAATCTCATGGGTCTCCAAATGAGTCGAAGATGCCTGTAGACCATTTGTAAGGGCTCCGATGATGGTGTAGGTGATGCCATATCATCCTACAAGTCCCGAGTCAACTTCCAAGTGCATGGTACATCTGTGGGGTTGGTTGGGCAAATGTGAACCAGGTGCATATTTCTCGTCCAATAGATGGATCTCGAGCTCTGAACATCTCTGGGGATCCATGGAGTGCTGTCTATTGCTGTGGAGGCCCATGTCTCTCAACACACACCCTACATGTGCCAATGTATCCCTCTGGAGGGTCAAGACCCCATATAGGGAAACCAAACCCAAGATGGAGACCACTTGCAATCCTGCATAATATCCAATGCAACCCCTAGCCTTCCAGTACAACACGTCATCAAGGAAATCGAGTAAAAGAGCTTACAAACCATGGACCACAAATGGGGACTTCATAATGGCTTGCCCTTCCATAATAGGCTTTGGCATGTGCTAATGTCTTCAAACTTCAAATGGGGTTAACCAAGTATCCTATTAGGTGGTTTCTTCTTCTAAAGGGGATAATATGTCCAAGGTACATCCTTTAAAAGGTGGTGGTATGTGATAAAGAGGTAAATGGAGTAGGGGATGAGAAGGGGCAGCCTTGGGCCACATGCTGGGGTACAAGGTGTGAAAATTCCACAACTAGAATCCCTACTGCAACCACTGATGATATTATTCCTATTTGTTAAATTCCTTTAAACAAATTACTTGTAGTTTCCTACGAAAAATATCGTAATACATACACTACAACCTTCACTTAATTAAATATTATGCAGAAATAAGAGACTGAGCAAGAAAGAAAATACAACACAATGGACACCGTTATTTTTGGTTAAATGTCCCCAGAAAAACCCAATGTGGGAAAACCGGTGCAACAGATTTGAGGGTTTATTATTATTAAGCAGTAGAAAATTTTGAATACATCTCTAAATACCTCTCTTGTTATTTAGTTACTAAGAGAAATATTGGCAGAAATATTTGTGAGATTACCTCACACAATCATCGAGGAAATCCCGGTCGATCTGGACTTTGGATGAAGTGCCTTTGGCAGGCCCTACACTACCTCTATGTAGTCCTCATGCAGTCCCTGCGTCAACCTCTCTAGGCATTGCGTCACCCAATTTGCTGATTGATTTGTTGTCTAGAGTCTCTGCTCTCAGCCTCCCGATCTCACACCCCGACTTCTGGCTTCTGAAATTGACTCTCTCTAGCAAAATATTTGACTCTCTCTCACCCTCTGCATTACCTCTGCGTGGCCCTTCGTGGCCCTGCATCAACCTTTGTGTCTGGGCTACCGGATCACTCTTCGCCTCTCTCTGCTGATGATTCTCCGACTCAGAAAATATCTCTCTCTCCGAATGCTATCCCTGCCCCTCAACTGAAAGAAATCTCCTCGATTGGAACTTCCTCCTGAGAACTTCTCACTTCAGAAATTCGATCTCTTGATCTCTGAGTGTTTTTTCCAAATGACCCTCAAGCTTCCTTAAATAATCTTCTTGTTGACATTCAACGGCCCAGATTAAAAGATAATCAATGGCTAAGATCATTTTAGCTTGATCCTCATCTTCTTCTAGAAGTTACACCCACAATTAGATTAATACCCATTAATATTTTTAATTTCTTAAGTTTAGACTTAGGGTCCCATTAAAAAATATTAATTATTTTAATAAAATTGTCTCTGTGTGGAATTTCCCAAAACGCTTTCTGGGTTCTTTGGAATACATGTGCCCAAGCTTCCTTGCAAAATCTTAGGCCTAGAGTACATCTGATGCTACCCCAAATCAACACTCCCTCTTAGTAAGGAATGTGCTCTAGCAATATGCTGCTGCTGCATATTGCTCTGACTCTGAAGCATCGTCCTTTGCGCTGCTAATGTTTGACATGCTGTCCACCAACTACTGCATTGCTGCTGCAACTGTACTGTTGCCTTTGACACTGCCATTGTCAATGCTACATCTGTACTACAACTCCCTCTCAAATGCTACATCTGCTATGCTGCTAGCATTGCATTTGTACAACAACTCAGTCGCTGAGAGAATCAACTGAAAAACATTTAAAATTACTGAACTAACTGTGTTCAGTATGATACCATGTGAATGCTGGAATTGGCTGTTGCTAGTCTTTGTGCTGATCCTCTGAATCTATTGTGCCGTTGTTGTTCTCTGCTCTATGCCGTCTGCACTGCTGCGAACTCTGATCTGCGTTGTTCAGTCTCTGGCCACTGGAACTGTCTCCCCGACACTCTTCGGCACCATCCGGCAGTAGTCCATCTTGCTACCACAAAAATGCATTCCTGTAGCAAGGTATTGATCCAAGAGGTGGACTCCTCAAGGATCCTGCCCATTTGTAGCTCTTTCGAACTACAACTCCAAATTAGCCCACCTCCCTCCTGGAGTTATCTCCGCTGTCATGGCGAACTCCTGTTCGATCTTCGCGGCTACAACCTTAGGATTGTGCTTCTCATCCTTGTCCTTTTTCTTCAAAGGACACTGGGATGCATAGTGGCCCATCTTTCCATATCTGAAACACTTCACTTTGGAGACGTCCTTCTTTCGTCTCTGTTGCCCCTGTTGTCTCTTTAATGCAAGGGCTGCATTATCCTCCTCCTCCTTGAGCTTTGAACCACTGTTGTTGTTGCTTCCGTCAAGTTTGACCTTGACCAGGTCTCTCCTCAGCTCCTCTTGTTTTAGAGCTACCCACATTTCATCCCAATTAGGCAATGCTGCTATGCTGAGGATACTCTGGACAAAGACTTGCCACTCATCTGAGACAAAATTGAGGGCCATTCTAACCAACTCTGAATCCTGAGGTGTATGTCCTGTAGCAGACAACTCATCACGGGTTTCCTTCATCTTCGTGAGGAATGGATCCACATGCTCTCCCTTCTGCATTTGAGCAGATCTCAGCGTCTGCTCCAAGTACATCTTCCGCTGCTTGGAAGATCCCTGATATAATGTGGCCAAAGCATCCGACATGCTAGCAACGTGGCACACCACGTGATCCTTGACTCCATCCAGGATCATCCTCTTGTCCTTTGCCATCTTAGCCTTGTACTTCTTCAGTGGATCTGCATCCGCAGGTTCAGCCACCATGTTGTCGATGTATGTCTTGAGGGCATGCTCATCTAGAAGGAAAGACATTCTAGCTTTCCAGATGATGTAGTTGGATGCTCGGTCCAACCTGGCCGTCTTTTGCATTTTGTGGTACATTTTGCTGTTGAATGTGGCCAAATATTCTTTTGTCTTTCTTTTTAGCTACATCAACCTCCAGGCATCATTCTAGGCCTGGCCCAAGGTGTGGGCCAGGGGAAGGGGCAAGCTAACCCTATGTGGACCCAGTGGAGGAATGTGGACCTAAGTGGGAGAAATGATGAATGGGGTAATAATGCGTGGAAAGGGGGTAATATAAGCAGATAAGGGAGCGGGACCACACAACAAAAATTGAGGTTTCCCGTGAAATACCATCCCTAAAGTCAAATGGTCAGTAAAAGAGACCCCACGGGACTAGAATCCAAAGTTAATATCCAAAAGGGGTCTAGGGGACAAGAGCACAAACCTAACCCAATTCTTTCCGCCGAATCTCCCATTAATCCATGCTCAGAAGTGTCCAGGATAAGCAAACTGCAATACTCAATTACCAAATGACAAGGCATACCTTTAGGTTCGGGAGGCCACCTTCAAACATACGATCATGGCAGATGGGCGAGGGACCACATGGCTGGCTCAGGTGGCGAAGAAATGGCACAATGAGCTAGCTAGTGGCTGCGAGGGGCTGGTGGTTGACGGTTGAGGACCAGCTTGGAGATTTTTTTTTCTCCTAGGGATATTACCCACAAAATGGTGGGTAACACACCCTAAAATCACATATATGTTGCTTAGCATATTGAACAATTCATAGGATCAATTGGGTAACTCTCTCTTGGCTTACTTCATGATTTGTTGATGACTGTCTCACTGCATACATAAGATCTGAAATAAGCACATTTTTCAATGTTTTCCCTCTAATCTAAGCAGGGAAAAGGAGATAAGAAATCTGGAATGTTTTGACAGTTTGACATAAGGATTGCTCGCTGTAATTTACTGATGTCATAACTTCAAGTAGCTTGACTGCTGTCATAAGTTTATTTGACGCTTTCTGAAGATCCTTTTGGCATAAGTAACTTACTGCTAGCATAAGGATTGTCAATTATATATGCTGTCTTTGTTGAAAGAGTTTGTTGTTAAGCCAAAGTGTCACATTGTTTCTCAAGCACTAACGTTTGATGTCTTAATCCTAATTGTTTGACTCACACAACACTCTAGTCTCAAGCTACATTACATTGAATGATTTAATTTATTATTTGCGTTTAGCAGATCTAATCATATTGGGCATTTAAGTGACTTGCTCCAATTATGTTTTGAATATCTTTCATGTGCAAAGAAGCTTTGGTTGCGAACCTAATTATGGCAGTGGTATAATATTGCACTATTGGCATAGTTGAGGAAAGGCTCTAAGGGACTTGCTAAATCTGATTCCTAATTGTCTAAAAGATCATTGCTAATATTATATCATTAGGGAATCATCTTAAGTGAATTAACAATATTGCCCTCTTTTGGTTATCATTGGTTATATTGGCATATCTTGGAAAAGTGCTCTAAGTTTTCTTAATTGCAATTATTGTTATCATTTACTGGTTGAGCATCTTATAATTTAGTCTTGAGCACTTGAGCAACTTGTCCTGACGATGAACCACACTGGTTGGTTCGGAACGCGTCGACAAATGATATTCCTTGTGATTTTCGCCGAAGAATTCTTTCTAAATTCACTTGGGTAATTGTTTTGAAGGGATCTCTTGTCATTTTTTGACATTTGGTAACTTGGTGCCTCTCTTGTGGCAAAGATTGCAGTTTATTAAAGAAGTACTTGTTGATATAACTTGGGGCTAAACCATATTCCAAGTACTTAACACAAGCAATCTTAGCCTAAGAATCACTCACATCCTTTACATGAGCACCTAAGTAGCAATTGTTCATCCAATTACTTGTCATTTAATTTATAAACAAACGTGAATTTGACTCCATAAGGCACTGGTCTCAATAATAAATCCAATTTTGTATCTTGCTTAAATCAACCAAGTAGCTAGGCTACTCCACTGTGTCTCCCAGATAAGTTGCCCCCCAACTTGTCTCTCACTTCATTTCCATGGGGACTACCCCCCATAGCTTGTTGTTGGGAGATAACTAGAACGGAGTGGGTGGGGATCAGAGTGACAACCCCCCCGAGTGGTTATCATGGTGCCTGTACAATCCGGGCAACAAAAGAGCCTACTTCTTTGTGTTCTTTGTGTCTTGTGATCTTCATATTTTGTATATTTTGGTAATTGCTTGATGAAGAAAACATTATAAAAGAAATAAAAGCCAACAATCATTCACAAGTAATTATGAAGTTAAGAGAAATCATCCTTATCTACAGGTATCTTGATTTCTCAACGGTTTTGATGGATTTTGTTTATTGCATTTTCCTACTTGTGATCTTTATTTTTTAATTACTGACAACTGGTTAATGCACTCACAAACACTTATGAATTTGTCTTTAATATTCTGGTTCTATGTGAGTTGTTTCGATGGATTTGTTTTATTGGGTTTCCCTAATTGACATTTTCATGGTAGCTTAAGCCATGAAAATAGTGACTCAATAGAATCATATTGCAGGGAGTGCTTTGGACCTTGTTTCCTTTTCTCAAAATAGTATTTCTATAGTGTGATAATTTTTTTGGAGTAAAATATGCAATTTGTTTGTGGATAGTGTGTCATGTCTATAATACATCTCTATCAGTTCCTATGCAAGTGAGAAAATTTCTTGCTTACGTTTCCTTGAACTTGGTTTGACTTTTGGTGCCCTGTCTATTTGTGAAGACATTGAATGTTTATGAAATTAAAAATCTGCAGTTGGCCGATTTCTTCTTTTTGGGTTTTCTGTCTTGCATTTGTCTTCTTGCAGGAGTTCTGATCTTTAGCATGTCAAATTTAGTATTCTTTACACAGGAAATTTGCACATGGAAGGTATAGGCTTCAGCAATCAATTACTGATTTATGGAGCATCGTAAATAATGTTATTTGGCTTGTATTAGCAAGATGTTTTAGGAACTAATTTTTTGATTACCAAATTTCTATTTGCAGAGCTGGGATTATGTACTCTGGAGAACCAGCTAAATATGTAAAAGGCCAACCTGCAGAGAATCGGGAAACAAATCTTTTCTCTATAGGTGTGGTAAGCTTTTTAAGTGCCATGGGCCGCAGCTTGAATCTGGGTAAGTCTGGATTTTTTTTAATGATCTTGTGGGAGAGATGATATCTGTGAAGTTATTATTAACATAGAAACTTAATACGAGTTTTGGATCTGTATTCTCATGTTGGTGAGACTTAATTTAGTAAATATGTGTCAACTTGTATGATGATTTTTTGTACTTATATTTTTTCCTTGGATCATTTGGCTCAAATTGATCACTTACTTTATTTTATTTATTGAAGACTTGGTAAACTTGTATCTCACTCCCCCTAAATTTTGTACTTCATATCAGCGTAGATCCATTTTGACTTCACGTGTCCCAAGTGCCGAAAACAATCAAATCTCTCAAGATTCAAACCTCTTTTTGAGTACAAAACTTGAGAAAAGGTTTGCACCTTTAAAAATTTGATTCCTCAAAGCACTTGGTAAATTGTGAGTTTAAATTGTGAGTTAAGATGGATCTACGCTGGCTTTTAATAATATTATGTATATCACTTTTCACATATGTATGTATGGAAATACTCTTATTTTTAATTTGATTAAAACCCTGATAATACATATGTCATATAGTTACACGTTTTTATAAATTTTTAATGTGATATACATGGCATTGATGATCTATATAAATAGATAAATAGATACATAACTTAGAAAAAAACTTATTGTAAATATTAAATTATAATATGTTTATTAATTAAATTTCAATATGAAGTTATGAAATATAATGATTATGAATATGAACCATTATTTTAATTTATATGGTTAAATAGATCTTAATTCATATAACTAACACACATATTTAGAAATATTTTTATTTTTAATTATACATTAATTAATTAAATGTATTAAGTTTTTGTATGTTAATTAATTATATTTTCTGAAATATGAATAATTATGAATTATTATTATTGTGTGCCTCTATCTATATAAATATTTTTATTTAAATTTTATTAAAACCTTGATATTATATATAGTTACATGTTTTATAACTCTCAATTTTGTCATGCATAGAGATCCCATGGAAGATAATCCTTATAGCCAAAAGAAGTTAATCTTTGATAGAAATAAAAAAGATCTCTTTCTAAATGAATTAAAAACTAATTTGCTTCCTTAATCTAGTATAGACAACATAGAAGATCTCTATCATAATTTTACTACAACCCTCTCATATTCTATTAACAAGTTCTCAATTGAAGTTTCAAGTAATAAAAGAAATAGCAAAACCAACCCATGGTATGACAAAGATTGTAAAAGTGCGAGGAGAGAAATTAAGGAAGTTGTTGATGAATCTCTTAAAATTGGAAAGATAAAAATGTACAAAGCCCTAACTAAAAGGAAAAAAAGGCAGTATATTCGTAAAAGACAAGAGAATCTCTTACACCTCTCTAAGGTAGCTCCTAAGAAATTCTGGAGGCAGATTCTAACTAGGAAAACTAAAGATAATAATAAAATTGCTTTACACGATTGGAATTCCTATCTTAAAAAGCTTTATGAATCTCCAAATGTCATGGATAACTTTAAAACCCTGCTCACAACGAAAGAAATTTTCTCATTAGAAGACATTGATTTTGGGGTTAATCGCTTGGCTAATGGGAAAGCTAAGGACATTGAAGGTTACCAAGCGGAAATCTTAAAAATTGGAGGTTTTGTCCTCAACCCCCACATTCACAAGCTTTTCAATCAAGCGGTAAAGCAAGGGTTCCCTAAAACATGGAATAAAAGCCTCATTATCCCTATTTTTAAAAGTGGGGATACAAATAACCCCTCTACTTATCGGAAAATTATGATCAGCCCTCTCCTAACCAAGTTATATGGTATTATTTTGGAAAGGAAGTTGAGCATATGGCTTGAAAGTGAAGGTAAGCGGGCTAAAGGCCAAATGGGTTTTAGAAAGCAGCACTCAACAACGGACCACCTCGTTACGCTTAGGATCATTGTGGAGGAATGTCGCAATGATAAATCCAATCTCTTTTGTTGCTTTGTGGACTTTAGAAAGGCTTTCGATACGGTTCCTAGAAACAACCTTTGGAATAGATTAGAAGAGCTAAAGGTTCCTTTTGAGTTGAGAGCTGCCGCTATAAGGTTATACGAGAATGTAATTGCCAAGTTAAAGAGTGATGAGGGGTGGTCGAAAGATATTAAGTGTAATATCGGAGTTAAACAAGGTTGCTCCCTCTCCCCTACCCTATTTGGCATTTACATCGACAAGATAGAAGGTTGTTTAGAGGAAGAAGGATGTGCTGGCACGATCTTAGCTGGGATAGTCATCATCCTTATTCTCTACGCTGACGATATTGTTCTTCTCGCAAGGTGCCCATCTGATATTGATAAGCAACTTATACTTCTTAAGGATTTCTTCTCTACCATGGGTATGATTGTTAACACTGACAAAACAAAAGTTATGATTATCAAATCCAAGAAGGACACTTACGCTAATTTTATGTATGACAATAGTAACTTGGAGGAAGTGTCTTCCTACAAGTACCTAGGAATTGATATTCATCACAAGCTCAACTGGAACTATAGCATTGAGAAAAGGATTAATGGGGGATGGAAAGCTTATTTTGGTCTTGAAAATAATTGTAAAACGACAAACCTCGTAATGTGGGATAGAAAGAAGTTCCTCTTTGAAAATTTAGTCACTCCGGTTATCTTATATGGATGTGAGGTTTGGGGTTGTAGCATCTCTAGAGAATCCTGGAGAAAGATTGAGCAAATCCAAAAGCGTTTTATAACGTATAACCTCAAAATTAAAAGCAACACACCCTATCATATTCTCCTTATAGAAGTGGGTCTTTCCCCTATCGAGAGCCTAGCTATGACTAGGCTTCTGTTGTACAAGCACAAAATCAATAACATAGGAGACCATAGACTTCCTAAGCTAGCTTTAAATTCCAGCCAAAACCACCTAAAGCTCAAACGAGGTTGGTATAAAGACACCAGGGCCTGGTTAAACCATTGGGAGATCGACGAAAATGTTGCATTGCAAAACATTAATAACATTAAAAATATTGTTACTTTTAAGTTCAACGAAAAAATGTGGTGTGAGAAAGATTTAGTAGCTAAAAGAAAATTAAGATATTATAAGGAGGTCATCAACCCTACCCTAGAAGATCAAAAGTATCTCTCTGTTTTATCTAGTACAAAGAAGAAAATTAATATAGCCAAGATTAAAACGAACTCTCATGAGCTCCATAGTGAAATGGGTCGTTGGGTAGTTCCTAAAACACCATGGATGGAAAGGTTCTGCCATCTCTGTGAGAATACGAACATCGATGATGAAAATCACTTCCTCTTAGAGTGCCCTGCGTACAACCACATTAGATCTCAGTTTCAAAATCTTTGTTGCAATACTGACCTTCCTAGCCTTTTACGTTGTCAAAATTACAGTGAGCTCGGGAGGCTTCTCTCCAAGCTTTTTGAGCATAGGAATAAAATCTTAAATCAAACTAAATAATTCGTTTCTTTAGGTCCGATAGACCAAAGTTTGGTCTCAATGGATGTTAACCATCATCATCATCATCATATATATATTTGAACATATAAATTAAAATAATGACTCATTTATAACGATCATTTTTTAGAATTTCATATTTAAATTTAATTAATTAAGACTCATTTAACCATATAATTTAGGGAAAAAGTTTATTGTAACTATTAAGTTTTTCCTAAATTATATGGTTAAATGAGTATTAATTAATTAAATTTAAATATGAAATTCTAAAATATGATGGTTATAACTATGTGTCATTATTTAATTTATATGGTCAAATGTGTATATGTGTGTGCGTGTGTGTGTGTGTCTTTCTCTATATATATACATACAAGAAATTACCTTTTTCCGGTTAATTTTAGCCAAATCTTGTAGGAATTTTTAAAAACCTGGAGTTTAAGTTGTTTAATCTATAGAATTCGAGTGCCCTAAGGCGCTGAATCCATTTATGCATTCAAAAACATATTTTAAACAACAAAAAATCACAATCTTGCTTAAAATTGTATCCTCGGATTCTAGTGAAAAAATCCATTTTGTCTATTAGTTAGACTACCCTTATAAATATATATATATATATTTATTTATTTTCACAGTTCTATATTTAGAGTTTAAAATTTTTTTAATTATAAATTTATTAAATTTTTATATGTTTTTATTGATATGTTCTGGAATATGAATAATCATGGATCATTATTATTTAAATTTATTTTAATGTGATATATATATTATGATTTTTTTATTTTATTTATTTATTTATTTTTTTCCGAGAAAAAGTTGTTAATTTTATTAATAAAAACAAAATTACAATATAACAAATTGAATTGAATTGATTTATTATTGTTAATATTTTTTATTTTTTTAATTGAGTTGGAATTATGTTTTATTATTATTAATTTTTTCATTTAATGATTTAGTTTATGCACATTACAACATCTCTCCTATCTTGAGTCAACATTTAAATGTCGTTTACAACCACTACAACATCTCCCCCATATTGAGTCAACGTTTAACTACTAAAACTCATTTACGGACACTACAACATCTCTCCCATATTGAGTCAACATTGAAATGTTTACACTCATTTACGGACATTACATCTCCCTTACTCTTGATGCCTACACCTACCTACAGGTTAGTGAGAAAAGCCTTCAACCCCACAAGGTGTGGTTGGTGGCAGGGAACTAAGAGAAGAGGCAGTCACACTAAATCCCTTCTCTCTCCGTTTAAGCTATCTCCTAGGTTAGCTATGGGGGCTAGTTCCTAAATGGAAAACAAAGTTAAAGAAATGTGAGGTTCTAGGAGATGTGTTAAGTGAAAGTGGATTACTTTTAAGAATTATGAGCAAAATATGATATGAACAATAAAAATCATTAACATGATAAAACCATAAAACCAGTGCCTTAAGATAAATTGCTCAACATAAATGAAAGATACATTTGCTCAAAACAAAAGTAAAATGACGTGTTAAGTGAAAGTGGATTACTTTTAAGAATTACGAGCAAAATATGATATGAACAATAAAAATCATTAACATGATAAAACCATAAAACAAGTGCCTTAAGATAAATTGCTCAACATAAATGAAAGATACATTTGCTCAAAACAAAAGTAAAATGCTTCCAACAATGAAAGCAAAGCAATCCTGAAATGGAAACAAAGATGTTAGCACGATAATCGATACAAGATATAAAATGCTTTCAAAATATAATCAATGCCTAAATCAAAGCATATAGAGATATCTTGCAAAAGGAAAAGCAATTAGTGTTCTACTTGCAAAAGGAAAATGAAACAATGCTTGCCAACATAAAATATTCAACAATGACAAGTAGAATGGACAATTGCAAGTAAAACCATAAGATGTATTAGCATGAGATGTACTTATACTAGATTTGAATGCAATTAATCTTGGTTATTTTTAATCTAAAATGGCTAATATAAGTGAGAAGTCCTCCTCTTGAGCTCTTACTAAAGGGTAAATATTGGGGTGACTGTACGAAAGAGTGGGCGAGGGCACAAAGGTGTCATTAACTGTAATGTTCATAACTAGGATGAACAGTGATATACAAAGAAAATAAGCAACCAACACTCGGAAATGAGAAACAATCAGCAAACACCCATAAAAACACTGCAAATAAGAATCATCTGAGCCATATTATTAATTCTTTTCGGAGAAAGTATAATGGTGATGGAATGGTGTACCTGTGCTTGTCTTAATGGACACGTGTGACAAAACCCAGGTGAGTAAATGACAACCCAAGTGTTGCACAATTGTTGCTCCAAAGATAAACTGTGCTGCTTAGAAATTGTGTTGCCTACTGGAAACTCCACCTCCTGTGCTCAAAAAATGCTGCAACTTCAGCACCCGGGTCCTCAATCAAAACACACCAAAACTTAGAAAGGATTTTGCCTAGTTTAGACCCCTAGAATTCGACCCCCAAAGTACCACGTCCTCCTCCTCACGCTGGGAAGTACGACTTGTCTGTAGCTGGCTGGAAAGGCCCTCCAAATCACACCCAAATGTTGATATGCTTCCCTCTAAGGATTTCCCCACTTCTCTGTTCTATCTCTAGTTCTATAACTTTTTCCTTTAACTCCCATGTGTGCTTAGTGATGGCCTCTATGCAGTCCTCTGTGACTATAAATCGAGCTGCCCAAATGCAACAATCTCCCCATCCAAAACTCTCTCCAAAGGCTAATCCTCCTCTAAAACTCCGACTCCGAAACTTTCCCGGCCAATGCTGCCCGGATGAACCCCCAATCAACCTCTGCGTGTTTGATCCGGATTTAAACAGGAACGCAACAAATTACAGATATAACCATAAATACAAAGATGTAGTAGAAATAACATTTCATTTCGTTAATATCAAATACTGAAATATGCTTACAAACAGAATGGAAATAAGACTAGCTCGGGCGATGGTAGCTTATCTCTGAGAAGAGATGTGGTGGCTATATGCCTCTGAACTCCGTTACAATGAGGTTCAAGGGCCTTTTTATTATTGAACAATAAGAGCAAACCCTAAATAAGCAAAACCCTAACTCGAGGAGATGT
This sequence comes from Pinus tabuliformis, assembly GCA_031772625.1. Lineage (NCBI taxonomy): Eukaryota > Viridiplantae > Streptophyta > Pinopsida > Pinales > Pinaceae > Pinus > Pinus tabuliformis. The sequence continues at coordinate 58,727,652 of CM062809.1, forward strand.
AACATGAAGAGTTTATGGGCCACGTTGGGGTGAGTTGGACAACCAACTTCTCAGGGTCGCGACTTGGTCATATTATCTCCGTTTGATGCGCATGTTAACCCGTTGGAAAGATCTTTCCGAGGACTACGACAGAAAATATGATTTTAGTTAGAAAATCGCTGGGTAGATTGCCAAAAAAACGTCGTTTAGGGCCTCAAACGGCTCCTAAAGTTTAGGACTCGAAAAACTGCTAAAAATAGTAAACTGTGCTACAATTAAGGAAACTGAAAAACTGAAAGAAACAATGGTGGGGGTCCAAGTGAAATTGGTGGGTGGCCACCAATATCCACCTGGATAATTCCTTGCCCCTTAGGAAGCAATGGTCCCCATTGCGTTGAGTTCCGCCATGAGATGAGGAAACTTTTGTTGAACTTGGTCCCTGGTGAGCCACTTGCCCTGGTGAAGGAGTTGGCCTGCTTTGACAACTCGATACAGTTGGATCTTCTGCTGGTGAGTATTCTTGATCTGTGTGTCCATGATCCGATCAGTTGTGGCTTGCTCCATGCAATCTGGATTTAACTCTGTAGGTGTGAGTTGTTTTGCTATGTCTGTCCAACAATGGTGGGAAGTATGGTCGAAGGCAGTCCACATTGAACACTGGGTGCAGGCCAAGGAATGAGAGAATGGTGAGCTTAAATGCATTGTCGCCCACAACCTTGGTAATGGTGTAATGACCATATCGAAGTGGTCTGAGTTTATGATAGGCTCCGGTAAAGCGTTCCTTCTGCAAATGCAACCAGACTTTGTCACCCACTCGAAACTTGTGTGGCACTCGATGTTGATCATGTCGCTGCTTGTACTTGGCATTTGATTTCTCCAGAATGTCATGGACCTGCTGGCGGATATGTTGGATGTGCTCAATGAAGTTGTTTGCCTTATCAACTTCCGACTGGACATGAGCCAAATTTGCCTAAGTAGCTGCAAATGGTATGGCCACATCAATGGGACATAGTGGCTGGAATCCCAAGCCCGCCTGAAAAGGGCTGTGGCCAGTTGAGCTGTGGAGAGCCTGGTTATAGCTGTGCTGGACATGGGGAAGACTCCCATCCCATGTGCGTGGATGCTTTGAGTTGTACATGTGCAGAATGTGTACGATCATCCTGTTGACAACCTCTGTCTGGCCATCAGTTTGGGGATGGAAAGCTGTGGACTTAGTGAGCTTGGTGTCCAGCATCGACCAGAGACTGGACCAAAATGTACTGAGGAACCTGCTGTCCCGATTTGAGATGATAGACTATGGGATCAAAAAGTGTACCCACACTCGTTTAAAGAAGAGTTTAGCAGTGGCTTCTGCTGTGATATTCTTCTTGCAAGCCGCCAGAATGGCCATCTTCGAGAATCTGTCGACGACCACAAAAACACAGTCATTGCCATGCTTAGTATAAGGAAAGTCTGACATGTAATCCATGGAGATGGATTCCCAAGGTCAACTAGGGGTAGGCAGCGGAGTATAGAGACCTTGCTTCTTAATGGTCGGTTTGGTAATGGCGCAGGCAGTGCAAGATCTGATGTACTTCCCGACATCCTGTCAAAGATTCAGCTAGTAGAAATACTTCTGCAGTATTGCCACTGTTTTCTTGACCCCGAAATGCCTAGCGGCCCGACTATAGTGCGCTTCCCAAATCATTTTGGCTCGCTCGCTTGAAGGAACACAAAGGTGTCCCAGGTGGCATAACAGGGCATCCTGGAGGTGAAAATTTGGAACTTGCTGATCCTCCAAGAGCATCTGGTATGTGTGGCTGAATTTTGGGTCGCTTTTGTAGAGAAGTGGCCAATTAGAAGTCTCGTGCTCACAAGAGTTGAGCACGGTGGTTAATGCCATGATCGGTGGTTGGCTAAGGCAGTCTGCAAAATTATTGGTGCTACCCTTCTTATACTTGATATTCAAATGGAACTACTGCAGGTATGTGGACCACTTTTGATGGCGATTATTCTGCAACTTCCCTTGCGTCTGTATGAACTGCAGGGGTCGGTGGTTTGTGTGGATGACCGTTTCCTTCCCCAAAATGTAATGCTTCCATTGTCGGCAAGCCTGCACGATGTAATACATCTCTTTGTCATAAGTAGGATACTTCTAGATTGTGTCTAAAAGTGTTTCACTGTGATATGCCACTGGATGCCCCTGTTGAGTAAGGACTGCCCCAATAGCATAGTCAGAGGCATCTGTCTCGATCTCAAATGGCTGTTGCAAGTCTGGTAAAGTGAGCACTGGTGCAGAGCAGAGGCGATGTTTCAACTCTGTGAATGCCTTTTGTTGATATTCAGACCAAAAGGATTTTGCTTTCGCTCCTCCCTTGGTGACTTGACTCAAGGGCCAAGTGATATGAGAGAATCCCAACACGAACCTGCGGTAGAAATTGGCAAGACCCAGAAAGCTACGGAGCTCTGTCAGAGTGGTTGGGGCTGGCCAATCCCGAATGACTTGGATCTTGGCTGGATCTAAATGCACCCCTCGTTCATCAATAATGTATCCTAGATACTGAACCTGGGTCATGCCAAAAGTGCATTTCTCCAAATTGGCACACAGCTTATGTTGCCGCAGTGTTTGGAGAACCTATTGGATGTGGTGGAGGTGCTCTTCCCAACTTTGGCTGAAGATCAGGATGTCATCCAAGTATACCACTACAAATGAGTTGGTGAATGGCCTCAAGATGTCATCCATCAGTCTCATGAAGGTTGCAGGAGCATTCGTCAACCCAAAAGGCAAAACCAACCATTCGAAAAGGCCTTCCTTGGCTTTGAAGGTAGTCTTCCACACATCGGAGGGTTCGATTGGTACGTGGTGATAACCGACCTCAAGTCGATCTTGCAGAAATATTTTTCCCCCTTTAGTTGGTCCAGAAGGTCATCAATCCATGGGATCAAGTACCTATTCCAGACAGTGATCTTGTTCAGCGCTCGGTAGTCAATACAGAGTCTCCAAGTCCCATCCTTCTTCTGTACCAACATGATTGGGCTCCCACAGGGCGATGAACTCGGACGGATGCGACCTTTTTGCAACAGCTCTTGAATCTTCCTCTTGATTTCGTCGTTCTCTAGAACGGAGCACTGATAGATTGGTCCATTTGGCAGCGATGCACCTGGAGTCAGATTGAAGGAGTGCTTGACCTGACAGTGCAAAGGCACCCTTGTGGGGGAGGTGAAGATGTCCTCGTACTCCTCCACGACCTTGTCCATCTGTTGTTGCCGTGCGAAGGGGCCCTGTCTGGAGGTCGTGGCCACCGTCTTCTTCTTTCCCTAAGGGCGTATCATCAGGAAAACAAATTTCCCGGTTTTGGAAATGAGCTTATTGCATTGTTTTGCAGTAACCAAAGAGATGGCAGTAGGCGGTGCTACCTCCGGTATCCTGTACAACTTATTTCCCAAAGTAACAATAATAGCACGAGGCCTTGACTCATACATAACATGTCACTTCCATAAGTATGGTTGGCCTAATAATACATCACAAACATCAAGGGGAGCAACGTCACATAATACCTCATCCGTGAAGGGCTTGATGTTGTATGGAAGGCGACACTACTGGCTCACGCAAAGATCCCATCCTTGGTGAAGCCACCCGATGGTGTACGATTGTGGATGTGCTGTGGTCGGTAAGCCTAGTCGCTTCACGACCTCTGCCGAAATGAGGTTCTTTTGGCTCCCGCTGTCGACAATGAACTGTAGCGGGGAACCCTTTACCCACATCTGGGAGTGGAAGAGGCGCTCCTCCTCTGGATCTTCAGGTTCCTCCTTCTGGATCTTCGTGGTGGCAACGGTGGCGTTGGGGCTCCGCATTGATAATCTGCTTCCCTTTGTCTTCCCCTTTTCGGGTTCTGACTCAGAGTCATAACATGCATCTGATTTCGAAGCCTTTAGCTCGGCCACCAGTGACTACTTGGCCCAACACTCACTTGTGTTGTGAGTGGAGCTCTTATGGAATTCACACCACTTTCCCGTGTCCTTCTTTGGCTTTGCGACGTTGTTCTTTGCTTGCGGATTTGGTGGGTTGTCCTGGGCCGCCCCGCCTTGGCTTTGTCCTTTGTTCTGCAGTTTGGGGGCACCTTTCCCTTGCTTCGGATTCGCAGATCCAAAGTCTCGCTTCTTCTGTTTAAACTTTTGCTCGATCTTGACCGCATATCAGTATGCCGTGCCGAGCGAGGAGATGTCCAGGAATTCCATCTCATCTTGGATGTACCTGTGCAGGCAGTCGAGGTACTTGAGAACCAAATGCTTCTCAGAATTCTTGATACCCAACTTTGTGTGAAGGGTATGAAAAACATTGGTAAGCTCCGGCACATCTTGGTCCCTTCCTTGTCGCAACGTTGTCCACTTTATGTGTTTATCCTCATAGCTCCTGACAGGGTAGTACTGCTCCTTGATGGCATCTCGGAATGAGTTCCAAGTGGGTGCGGCTGAAAACAGTGAGTTTGTACTTTCATCCTTATGCTCACAGTGGGTTTCCCACCAGTTCTTGACGTGGGGGGTTGCTTTGAGAAGTGCAAAGGTGATCTTTTCTCGGCTGGAAAAATCATGAATGGAAAAATATCCTTCTAGCAGATTTAACTATTTATCTATAGCGTTTGCATCTATCTGACCTTGAAATATGGGAATGTCAAAGTTAACTTGTACCTTAAAGGGTGTGGCGCTTCTAGAGTAGCTACCGAAAGTAGATGCGTCGCCCCTAGGTAGTCACTAAAGGATTTGGGCAAAGTTGTCCATCATCGCATTCCTTTGTCGCTCGGGGGCTTCCTCGAGTAAGATTTTGATAGGATCTCCTGCCCCCTTGTCTTTCTTTTCATCTGCCATGGGAGACCGTCAGGATTTGCGAGGCTAGTATTGCAAAGGTTCGACCAGTTCAAGCCCTAACTCCTTATATCCTGACCTCGTTGGGGACATGCAAAGAAAAACAGAGAAAGAGCAGACCGCTCTGATACCACTGATCTGAATTTAAACAGGAACGCAACAAATTACAGATATAACCATAAATACAAAGATGTAGTAGAAATAACACTTCATTTCATTCATATCAAACACTGAAATATGCTTACAAATAGAATGGAAATAAGACTAGCTCGGGCGATGGTAGCTTATCTCTGGGAAGAGATGTGGCGGATACATGCCTCTGAACTCCATTACAATGAGGTTCAAGGGCTTTTTTATTATTGAGCAATAAGAGCAAACCCTAAACAACCAAAACCCTAACCCGAGGAGATGTAACACCAAGAGTTTATGGGCCCCATTGGGGTGAGTTGGACAACCAAATTCCCGGGGTCACGACTTGGTCATATTATCTCCGTTTGACACGCATGATAACCCGTTGGAAAGATCTCTCGAAAGACTACAACAAAAAAGACTATTTTGGTCAGAAAATCGCTGGGTAGATTGCCAAAAAAACGTCGTTTAGGGCCTCAAAACGGCTCTGGAAGTTTAGGACCCAAAAAACTGCTAAAAATAGTAAGTTGTGCTACAATTAAGGAAACTGAAAAACTGAAAGAAACAATGTTGGGGGTCCAAGTGGAATTGGTAGGTGGCCACCAATATCCACCTGGATCAGTGTTCCCCTCTTGCGTGCTCCTGAAGTATGCACTGGTTGGATCGAAGGCTGAGTGATATAGCTGTGAAACTCCTCAGACTCTCCTCCAAGGTAGTATGAATTGCCTTCCTAGGGTGGCACTCGAGGTCCCTTGAAGAAAGGTTGAGTTTCCCGCCTGGAAAACTCGATGCTAAACTGTTGGTAACAAGGCTAAGCAACTCAAGAAACACAAATGAGTTTGATAGACAAATGATGCCTTGAGTTAGGGAGTTCCTCCTCCTTATAACATCGTGAGCCTTCCTTCCCCATGTGGGCCCCTCTCCCTAGCCATTCAATTTCCCCTCCAAGGCAATTTGAATTGCCCAAGTGTCCAAGTGCGTTTTTCCCCACGTGGGTGGCCCCCACCTTCCACTAGTGATATAATTCGGCCTCTTTTCTCCTAAGTCCCTAAGTCAAAAATGCATGGGTTCCTCATTCACCAAAAATTATGCAAAATTGTGGGAGATTAAAACCTATTACAAATATATTTGGGAAGGAACATTACATTAACGATACCCGTCCCCTGAGTCTTACGAGCCAGTGTGTGTCTTCGTTACTACAAGGGGACAAGCCACCTTCATAACTGCAGTGTCACAACGCTTTTACGTTACTTCATACTAGATGGAAGAACTTTCCAAGAAAGCCTTTTTCCCTATACTTTCTATCAACCAAGCTTATGTTTGGATGTTAATTTTAGTGAAGCTTTGGAAGCCTTCCTATACCAAAATGCTTAGATCAGAGTGCAGATTGTGTTAATTCCCCAATTAAAATACACTTACATGCAAATGCTTCATAAATAGAAAAATGAGTTAGCTTGTAAAACTTTGAGAATTTAACATGTAAATCAACTCATATGTGTAGAAAAATGAGTTAGCTTGTAAAACTTTGAGAATTTAACATGTAAATGAACTCATATGTGCTTGCATGGAAAATAAACAAATGAATTAGATTGTTTTAAAGCTACGATTGCTCCAATAGAAATGTTTTAAAAGTTACCAATGTGTATAATCAAAAAGTGAAATATGTACTTGAAGGAATAATCAAAACTTGCCACAATGTTGCATGTTTGCAAATAAGATAAAATTTATTCAAAATTTACAAGTTAAAACTTATGCATGTAAGAAATTTAAAATTAGGAAAAAATTGCATGTGGATTGGAATGAGTTAATTCTTAAGCATGAAATTAAGTGTTTAGAAGTTAAGAAAACTAGAAGCAAGAAACTAGTCAAACCATAAGAATTCTCTTCACAAATGAGGAATGGGAATGCCATGGGAAAAATCCCAAGCTCTCTCAAAACATAAATTTTATTTTCTTAGTGTTTGAGATGGGTTAAAATGCCTATAAAGGGCTGCCCATAATATGAGAGAGATCTTTATAAAGTGCAGAAATTTAACAAGGCTAGACTCTCTCTTAAGAATATACAACAAGCAACTACAGGGCTCAATAAGGCCCACGAACTCCCTTGAAAAATCGATCTTTGAAATGGGTGAGGGGGTCTTGCATGCACAAAGGTAAGTAGTTTCTCAATGTCTATCCTCAAAGCGCTTTGTTGTCCAATGCTTCAAGCTCATGGGCTGCAAGATGAAAGCCAATAGTTAATCAAAACAAACTACAATACAAATTTGATGTACAAAAATACTAACTCAAGTATTGGGAGTAAACCCCCATACTTGCCTAGTTTTGATTATGACTCTTGAAAAACAAATATCACTTTGAAAAGCTAAAATAAAAGAAGTATTTAAATGGTGATCAAGTAACTATAGAGTGAAGAAACTTCCTTTTGCTTCATTGGATGAAAAACTTTGGAGTGGAAGATGGCTAAGTCTTGGATCGCTATGGCTCCAAGAGTTGGTTGACTTCGTGAAGATTTCCCCCACTTTTGGATGGATTTTTTGCACACAAAAATGAAAATTTTTCCTACACACTTGAAAGAAATATGAGTTCATACATGGATTAGAGCAATTTAATAAACATGATAACCAAACATTTCTCCTAAAATGAGTTGGAAATCCAATTCCTAGAATATAACTCTAAATCAATGGGTGTGCAAGATAGCTTGCACACACCAATCCAAATAAAATGGCAAATACAATCTAATATTCATTCAATATGCAAAAATAAATGAACATAAAAGCACTAGCATGAAAATAAGTCACCTCATTACGCCAAGAGAACATAAGCCATGTAGCCCCAAAGTCTTGATTATATTAAAAATATGCAAGTACAAACAACAGAGTCTCCTCAAACCCAATAGTTCATAACATGATACAATATGAGAGCCCATAGCCTCATTATATAGAGAGTTGGTAGCAAATCCTAATGAAGAATGACAGTGGCAAATGGCATTGGAGCCAATCCCAAAAATAAATTCAAATTTGTTGAATGGAGCTTCAATGCCAAGTGTAAAAATTGATTTCTGGCAAGTGGATATCATTCTTTTCTTCCCTTATATGCCAAATCCGAATTTTATGATGGAATGACAAGTGTAGATGGGTGGCAACCCATGTGGGGACAATTTCCCACAAAAATCTCCACCAAATATTCTCCCAAATCCTCCCAAATGTGCATTAACTTCACAAATCCGAATTTCCAAGTAAGCAACTTTCCCATTTAATGCCAAAAATTTGATTTTATTTGAGCACATGTCATTTCCTTGATTTTGGAGTCCACATCACCTTAGGACTTCACTTTAACTCCTCCATAATTTTCCACCTCATTTCCACAACATTTAGCATGTGTAGATATTTATTTTTCTCTATTTATTTAATTTATGACTTAATTAATTGCTAGATTTCGCACTAAACTTAGGAAAAATGGGAGGGTTCAAAACACATTTTTAACCCCTCAAAGTGTGTCATTGTAGAAAGTTGAGGGTGAGAGGTGCAAGTTTTATTACTCATACCCCGTACAACTTCTCTAGACATCACTTATTACATTAGAAATACAATTTTTATTGCAATTTCCGCAGTGCGGAAAACCTAAAAAATTATAAAATGACTACCTAGACCTAACCAAATTTTACGAAATTTTTTTGTGTGATCTAGTATGGTAATATACATCGACTTTAGACACTAAGATGTGTTATGAGATCAACCTTGAAACCGTCACCCCAGCTTTGGGGTAAAAAGAGAGTGCAAAAATCTAGAAAATTAACCACCTCTAAAAAAGAAGGGATAATTAACCAAATAAAAAAACACTTCAAGGTGTACTTGTTTGCTGATCGAGTCCCAACATCCTAGGCTTGTTATAGACTCAAAACTCATCATTACTAGTATCACTTATTACAATTCCCCGCAGGGTGTAGAATCTGGGTACAAGAAAGATGATGAGAAATAGAGGTAAAGTTTAAAAAATCTGTTGAATGATGATACATGATGGTACAAGTGTCTTTTGGATCATCCTTGGGCATGGAGTCTTCATATAATCATCAGGTGCCACTCCAGTGGTCAACAGGCTGTAGAGTGCCTGTTGGCGCAATAAGTTAATACAAATGAATATACATCATGTGTATAGTTTTGGCCATTCTTCTCTAGATGCATATTTCATAAATACTTAATACAAACATGTGTACATCATGCGTGTAGTCCCAGCTAGTGTTATCAGAACTAGACTGGATCGGATTGAACTGACTAGTTTGATTGGTTTTAGGAAAAAATTGTCCCAAGGCCACTGATTGGAAAAGGCAAGTGCAGTAACGAATTGGTTTTTTTGCATAGAACCAACCAGTTTCGTACAATGTCATACGAGACGACTCGTGACCCAAAAAAGTCAAACTTAAAAAAAAAAAAATTTCTTTTGGGGTGGTCCAGCTACAAAGAAACCCTAGCCCCCCTTAAAACCTATCTAAAGGTACCCTCCTCTCTATTTCAGTGACACACTTCATTTGAACTTCTTGAAATTATTGAGTTGAGTTACTTGAGAGGGTGCGGAGAGATTTTGCAGGGTTGTTTTGTAGAGGTTCCTATGCATATTTGAAGAGATCGTTGATGGGTTGAGTTGGAGAGATTTTGGGCCGAGTTTGTTAGGGAGATCTAGTAGGTCTTGGTGTGAATTTTTTATCTATTGTAGCGACTGAAAATTATTCTTCTAATTGAAAATTTAATTATGTTGTTTATTTGCTACGACAAACAATGAATAAAATGACAGTTGCGCTTTTCACCATAAAAGTACCGTGGAAAATAAAATACTGGAAACTAAGAAATTCTAGCACACATATGAATTTTAACACAATTATTTTTGGACCATTGTCCCTGGAAGAACACAACTTGGGAAAACTGGTGCAGTAGATGGGGGTTTTATTATTAATCTTCAGCAACAATTCTGGGTACAATAATTTAGATGTCTAATTGGCAATCTAATATGAGGAAAATACTAGCAAAAATATCGTGAGAATTTTCTCTCACCCCATGGCTATTTTCTGCTTCCGAAATTGCCTTCATAGCCTCTGTGCTGAGCTCCCTGCGTAACCCTCTGCGCAAAGATTACGCTGGTCCTCTGCAAATTTCGACCTTCCTTCTTTTTACTCTTCCGGGGACTGGAAATCTTCCTCCCGGAATGTTGCTGCCCTCCTCTTACACCTACTACTCACCCTCTGGCTCTATCTTCTCTGGTGAGCTGCTGCTACTGAGAAAATTGAATTGCCTGGGCAATTGAGAATCTGCACTGGTGTATTCTCCATCACCACAGCGACTTCCTCTTATAATCCACTGATTAAAACTTAACCAATGGCTAGGATCATCTCTGGATCGATCCAAGTGAGCTTCTAGATGATTCTCACCTTATCTCAATTAACACTGGTTAATTAGTCATATTCCCTAAGTTTAGACTTAGGAAATATTTAATAGTCGGTTAATAATCTAATTAAGACACTTCTAGGCAGAATTTCTGGAAATGAAGATTTCATTTATAGCCTCTCCACCAAATTTCATGGCTAGAACACATCTGATGCTACAATAACTAACACTCCCTCTTAGTGAGGAATGTGTTCTAGTGATACTGCACACCCTGTCTCTGCATCATCTCTTGTCACGTGGCTGATGTCTGGCCATAATTCCCACCAACCACTGCGCAACTATGATAGACGCTGCATCTGTGTTGTTGCTAATACTGCCACACTGTTGCCAACACTGCATCTGCACTGCAACTCCATTTCATCTGTTGTTGCTGCAATTGCAACATCTACAACTGGAAAACATACAAAATAGGTTGTCCCTTCTATTGAAACAGACTCTCCACCATACTCATCTGTTCTCTAAAATAGACGAACTTAGCTATCCCTAGAGATTTGGTGAGTATATCTACAACCTGCTCTTCTAAGAGAACATACTATAGTTGGAATGCTCCACATTGTACACAATTTTTGATGAAGTAACACCAAATATCGATGTGCTTCAACCTGTCATGAAACATTGGATTTTCAGAGAGATTTATGCAACTTTGACTATCACAATAGACATTGGTCGCCTCCATCCTCTGCCTGAACAAGCTTACTAATAGCTTCTGAGGCCATATAGCTTCACATGTAGCTGTGTTGGCTGCCACATACTGTGAGTCTACAGAGCTTAGTGCTACTGATTTCTACTTCCTGCTACACCAAGAAACCATCCCTGATCCAACACTGAAGCAGTACCTGGAGGTACTTTTCCTGTCCACTGAACTGCCTGCCCAATCTGCATCTGTGTACCCATAAATTCTGACACCATCCCCTTAAGTATATTTCAACCCATACTCGACTGTGCCATGAATATACCTCAGAATATGCTTCACTGCTGCCTAATGTACCCTCTTTGGTTCTACCATGGACTGACTAGGGTATTGACTGCGAAGAAGATATCTGGCCTTGTGTTGACCAAATACATGAGGGATCCAATGAGCTGTCTATACAAGGTGGGGTCGACATCCTTGTCATCTGATGCATCTATCATCTTTCAGTTGGTAATCATGGGCGTAGACATGGGTCTGCAATCCTGCATTTTGAACCTCTTCAGAATATCTATAGCATATCTTCCTTGCCCAAGGAAGATATCCCCAGCTTTCTGCCACACTTCCAATTGTAGGAAATAGTGCATCAACCCCAAATCCTTCATGTCAAATTCTGCTGCCAGGTTCCTCTTGTTAGTTTTTGTAGCATCGGATGTGTTTTAGCCTTGAAATTTTGTGGAGAGGCTAGAATGCATGAGATCTCCAAAACCCATAAGTTGTTTCTGGAAATGCCGCCTAGAAATGACTTAATTAGATTATTAGTCAGTTTTTAAATATTTCCTAAGTCTAAACTTAGGGAATATGGCTAATTAATTATAATTAATTAAGTTAAGGTGTGAATGTTCTAGAAACTCACACTGACTGCAAGTTAATCCTAGCCATCGACTAAGATCTAATCTTAGTCGTTGAAGTCTCAACAGAGGATTATAAGAAGTCGATGGGGCTTAGAGAAATCACTTCAACAGTTCGATTTCATGAGCAGATCAATTTCCAGAGTAGCAACAATCAGTTGCCGAAGAGAGAGCTAGTGAGATCGAAGTAGTGATTGAGGGGCAGGGAGAGTGCGTCGGAGGAAAGATTTTTCAGATCCTTGGAGGCAGCAGCGAGTCTAATTATCCCAGAGAGGCAGCGCTGAGGGACTGCACAGTGCTTCAGTCAGGCAGATCGATTTGGTGAGGAGAAGAAATTGTTCTCAGTTTTAGAGGTTACGAAGGAGTCCCAGAGGGGCAGAGAGGTGATTTTCTCAGCATGCAGAGGTAAAACGGCTTCATCTAAGCCTAGTCGAGCAAGCCGTCCAACCAACTACGTAGAGCAACACAAACGCTAACATAGTGCTCCGGGAGGCCGATATTTGATAGGGAAAGTCCAGCCAGAGATTTCTTGTGGGAGAAGGGTAATTCCCTTCAGTATTTTACTTAGATTTTATTGTTGTTTGGATTTCCAGTTGGGCATCCATAGATGTACTCAGATTTTACTACTGCATAATAAAATAAAACCCTCACTGCTGCATCGGTTTTCCCAAGTTGGGTTTTCCTGGGGACATTGATCCAAAAGTAACTGTGTTATTTTATGTGCGTGTGCTAGCATTTCTTCCAATGTTTATTCTTCCGCAGTTTTATTTGTGTAGATTGTAGTGTGAGTTATTCAATATTTGTTGTAGGAAACAATAAATAAATTGTTAAATTTAATTAGCAATTAGGAGAATAATTTCTAGTTGCTGCAATAGGATTTCGGTTTGGAATTTTCACATGGTATCAGAGCACAGATGATCAACCAGAGAGCTCAGTAGCGAAGGAAGAGGGAGTTTCGCTGTTCAGTGTGGGCAACAGATCGAAACCCCAGAGGCAGCGCAGTCACCTTGGCCAAGAGGCTAAATTTCTTGAGGAGATTCGATTTTTCTGAGTGTGAGGCAGAAAAATTCGATCTCTCCAGATCAAGGGATTCCAGAGGCAGAGGGAGCAGCCAATATTTTTTGTAGAGCAGATCTCTAGCTGGACACAGTAGTTTTAGAGCATTTACTAGAGCAAAACTAGTGTTGGGTGGAAGAAGAGCACACACTAAGGGAAAATTTTCCTCAAGGAACTTCTAGTCTCAAGAAGTTCGATTTTCCTTGCGGATCAACATTCATTGTGTGCAGAGTTTCTCACTCTAGAAGGAAGTGCAAATAACTGAGCAACAATTGAGCAGAAGGGAAGAGGAGATTTTCAACACTTGTTGAGATGGCCATTGGTGGACTTTGAGATCAGGACAGGTTAGATGGTGCTTCCAACTATGTCATCTAGAAGACAAGGATGTCCTTCTAGATGAATATGGCCTGAAGGCATTTATAGATGCAATGGTAGCTATCCCCACAGATGCAGATCAACTGAAGGAGTACAAAAAGGAGATGGTGCAGGCGAATAGGTTGATCCCTTATGGTGTTCAGGATCGCATTGTTTCACACATAGCTGGCAAAGGGACTGCGAGAGAAATGTGGGATGTTGATTTGTGGTAGCATCGGATGTGCTCTAGCCACGAAATTTGGTGGAGAGGTTGGGGCACATGAGATCTCCAATACCCAGAAAGGGTTTGGACATATTATAAACAGTTTAGGAGATATTAGAATAATTAATATTTTTAATGGAGTCCCTAAGTCTAAACATAGGGAAATTAAAATATTAATGTGGATTAATATAATAATATGTTAGAATGGTCCAAAAGACATGGATCAAGTCAGATCTAATCTTAGCCGTTGATTAAGGACTTAATCTCGGCCGTTGATATGTCAACGAGAAAAGTATAAGAGGGGGCTTGAGGGTCACTTGTAGAGTACACCAGATGATCAATCATTCTATTCTCTAGAGCGGGATTTGCTAAGAGAGATAGAATCAGTGATCGGAGTTGCAACTGAGGGGCATTGAGTACAGAGAGACAGAGAGGAATAAATAGTGCCGGGAGAGCAGTGCAGGAGCTAGAGAGAGTGATGCAGTAGCAGCTAGGTCTCACGTAGGGCCACGCAGAGGCAGCCGAGAGCTGCACAGTGCTTCAGAGAGGCCAGCGTTGCTGACGCAGAGGGCCAGAAGGCTGACGCAGACCCATTCAGGGTGACGCAGGGCCAGCGCTGGGCAGAGAGAGGCTAACACAGTCCAGAAAGGCAGACGTTGGGGTTTCTGGGGCAGATTGGAGCTGAGGAGTTGCCAGAAGGTTTATCTAGGGTTTCAGCCGGGACATTTGTCTCAAACTGAGAGGTACTACTGCCAAGGAAATTCTCTGTTGGGTAAGCTGGATTTGGCACCCAGATTGTACTCTGAAATTTCTTATTACGAAAACCCTCATATAGCTGCATCGGTTTTCCCACATTGGGTTTTTTCGGGGACATTTGTCCAAAAATAACGGTGTCATTTGGTGTGATTGTTTCTGTATCCTTCAGTTGATTATCTATAATATGTTGAGCATGCACTAGTGTTTATTTTCAATATTTACATTGTAAATAACTTGTTAAGTAACAAAATAAGTAGGTAGGAATAAATCAGTAAAGTGCATGGAGGGTTTCTAACTAGTAGACTTGGAAACTTCAACATGGTATCAGAGGGTGGTTGTAGATCACAGGAAAACTGAGGACATCAGCCAAGCAGAGCAATAGCAGTAGAAAACATCTGTCCTGAGTGACAGACGCTGTTTCTAGCAGAGCAGCAACAAGGGAAGGGTGACACAGTGCCTGCGTCATCAAGGGTGAGCCAGGGAGAAGCAACGCAGAGGCTAAGGGAGGCAAAGGGAGACTCACGCAGAAGCTAGGAGGGTTGACGCAGGTGGCTGAGGAGGTCGAGTTGCTGGTACTAGGATTGCGCAGAGCCTAGGAGCTCTCACCTTCAGGTTGTTGGGGTTTAGGAGGCTGTGGGAAAGTTGCAGAGTGGAGCTGGTGAGGTACTGTAGTCAGAATAGTACCTGACATACCTGATCTGTAATATGTTGAGCATGCACTAGTGTTTATTTTCGATATTTACATTGTAAATAACTTGTTAAGTAATGGAACAAGTAGGTAGGAATAAATCAGTAAAGTGCATGGAGGGTTTCTAACTGGTAGACTTAGAAACTTCAAAATGGGAGACTCTCACCACGCTATACCAGGGCACTTCTGAGTAGCAGAATATGTACTTGAGGAGATGCTGAGATGCACCAGGATGTATAAGGGGGAAGGCATAGACCCGTTCCTCACCAGGATTCAGGAGGTTTGAGATCAGTTTTCAGCTGTTGGGGTAGCGCCTCAACCCACAGAGCTTGTGAGATTGACACTCAATAATGTCTCTTAGGACTGGCAAGTCTTTGTCCAAAGAATATTGGGTAGAGACAAGCTACTAGAGTGGGACAGGATGTGGGCTGACTTGCAACAGGAGGAGTTGAGACGAGCTCTAGTGAAGAGCTCCATCAGTGGCAACAGCGATGGATTTGAGGCAGGTGAAGGAGGAGGAGAATGTGGTCCTCGCATTGAAGGGTCCCAGTTAGGGACAGGGGGAGAAGCGAAAGAAGAAGAAGAACCTGTCAAACGTCAAATGCTTCAGATGTGGTGAGCTTGGTCACTACAATACCCAATGTCCTCTCAGGAAGAAGGACAAGGAGGAGAAGCAAGACTAGCAGGCAACATCAACAAAGATCGATATGTTGTCCTCCAGGATGGAGGAAGACTTCGCTATGTTCACTGACATACCCCTAGGAGTGAAGTGGGGTGACTTGGTGTTGTAGCCCGAGAGTGCTATAGATGGGCAGGATTCTTGAGGAGGTCAACCTCTTGGATCAATACCTTGCTACGAAGTCCACAATATTTAGTAGCAGGATGGATCAATGACAGTTGACGCAGTCATATGCCTCAGTGATAGCGCAGATACTAGCACTAGTCAGAGACTCAGGAGACAGATGCATCATACTAATCACAGTTGATTCAGTGTTTAGGATGCTTTTCAGTGGCAGATGTTGTAGTTGCAGCAACAA
Source organism: Pinus tabuliformis (assembly GCA_031772625.1). Classification (NCBI taxonomy): domain Eukaryota; kingdom Viridiplantae; phylum Streptophyta; class Pinopsida; order Pinales; family Pinaceae; genus Pinus; species Pinus tabuliformis. Next base: position 58,743,689 of record CM062809.1, read on the forward strand.
CAGATGAAGATGGAGTTGCAGTGTTGGCAGTAGTTTAGCAGGGTTAGCAGCATCATAGATGCAACACATATTAGAGTTGCGCAGTGGTTGGTGGGTAGTTTGGCCAGACATCAACAATGTGACAGGAGATGATGCAGAGACAAGGTGATGTCACAGAATGTGCAATAGAGCACTTGAACACATTCCTCGCTAAGCGGGAGTGTTAGTTTTTGTAGCCCGTGTTGAGGTGTCCACATGTGTGAAAGTGCTTGGATGATCCAATTTGAAGGATTGACCTGAAATCCTCCTCTAGGGTCCCAAGTGCAGTTGGGGTGCCATCATGTAGTCTCCAACTATCAAATAAGTCCTCCTTCTCTGCGATGTTAGGGTTTCCTCTGGTGCAACAAGCCCTCCCTAGTATCTCAATGGGAGACCATCCTCATTTGGGCTCTGAATCAACTTCTGCCCATCAGGTTGTGTCAAGGCCATCTTGGTGGCATACTGGCCCAATGGTGTCATCATGAAGAATCCTCAAAGCTAGGTCAAAGTTGACCAACATTTGGGTCCTGGAGTTACTCTGGGACATGTAACATCCGCTCACGCTATCAAGAGGATCTAGTCTCTCAACGTTGCATTTGCTTGGGTCATGTACTCCTTTGAAAGGCTTGATTACCTGTGGAGCAAGTGCCCTCAAGGCTCGAGTTAATGTGGACCACCTGACAAAAACAACATGAACTCAAGTGAAAGGAACCATACATCAGATACCAAGATCATATATGCGTCTACGTGGACCAAACTTGAATGTTAAGGGCATGTTAATACTTCAAACAAGGATCACCTTCGATATCTAACTCGACCAAGTTTTGTAATGGTGTTCCCTACCTTGGTAGATGTGGCTAATGACCAACCTTATTTCAAGGGGAAGTGACAATTCCAAGGTCAACGCCTCAATCAATAGGTGTTAGTGAAAATAATGTGGAAATGTAGGGGAAAGGGTTTCATGGCCAAGTTCCATGGTCAAGGGACCAGCTGATGGGGTGTTCACATCCTGAGTGTATGAATTGTAAAGGAGGGAGCAATCGTGGAGGCATGAGATACCCACTCGGCCTGATTTTTCCACCTGTCTTGTGCATCTTTTGCTTCTTCTTGATTATTCCTTGTATTACCGCATATAGCTCAAGGGTTAGAGCTTGCTCTTTATGATATTACCAATTTTATTACTTGTTAAGATGAGTCAGTTCATTGCTCATCAGGGTTGGGACATGCAGGCGTTCCTTTTTGATATAATGGAGCATCATGTGCTATGGAACCGGGTGATGGCCATATGAGGAAGTTAAAGCTCATATTAAGCTTTTGCCCATGCTTTAATCTTATGTCCCGACGATCATTTTCATTTTGATTTACATTCTTTTATTTTGTGGCCATTATATTCTCTTTTATTCTTTTAGTTGCATGAACCTCCAGGGCAGTGTTTTCCTGCCCTACTCAACGAGTGTGAACATATGGGTACCAAATCCCAGTGAACTAATGACATGTTAGACTCGAAGAATGGAGGTGAGATATGGGGCTTGTAATGTGTAACGGAAAGTGTTAAGTATGGTATAGGGGATAATGAACATGCTATCTCAATCATGGATTTTCGAAGTAGTGCCTGTTGATTTTTGGTAGATTTGGAGGTACTCCAAGCCCTAGTGTTTGGGGTTTGGAAGGCAAAGCGCCACAAGTAGGCTTGTGGGCTTGGAACCCAAGCGTGGGGTTTTGCACTGATCAGGATTTGGGCCAAAACCATGATGAATTTGAAGCTGAGAAAATTTGAGGTGATAGAGCTTGGTGTGCCAATTCCAATGTTCCAATGATCACTCAAATTGGAGCTTTAGAAACGAAGATATGAATTTTTGAAGTTGACAATTAATTAATGGACAGTCAAGTCATGTAGGCTTGAAGTGAATTTGTCCAAGAGACATGCCTCTTCATCAATTCGTTGAGCCCCTCATTTGTGTATAAATAGAGGGTGAGTTGATGTCATTTTTTTTTTATACCACATGGTGAATCGGTAACTGCCTGGCCTAATCTAGGGGAGACCCAGGATCAAACCTTCACGCTGCCACTATAACACCAAGAGCATAACCAACCACTTGCAGATCAGTTATACTAAGTTCCTATGATTTTAGCAAGAGCAGACTCAACGGGAAAGGGGAATCCGCCCCTCTAGCCGCCACCACAGCAGGTCAATGTACTCAATGAGATTTGAACTCGGGTCTGCCTGGGCATCGCCCATATGACTTTATCGTCAAACCACACATCACTGTACGTGAGTTGATGTCATTTTATCATCCATTAATGCAACAAAATACAAGGGAGAAGCTCGTTGGAGAGGGAGGACACTTCTATTCTAGGGCCACAACAAGGAGGCAGACCAGCATTGGATTTAGGGACTGTTTGAAGGGTATTTGCAGGGGTTGGAAGTGCTGGAGAAGGGTATGAGTTCCATGCTGTGACATTGGATCCTCTAGGACTGTTTTGAGGTCAGGAAAAGGGTGGGTAGACCCTAAACTAGCATGCCTCAAGCTTGGAGGACACAGTTGTAGCATGCCGTAGTCATTTGAATGTAGTTCGAAGGTTGGTTGAAGGCTGGGACAACCTAGATTTGGAGCAACCCTCCTCGGCCTCTCAAGAAAGGGTAGCGACATCATTTTGGTGCAATTCTGGGTAGAAAACAAGGTTGAAAGAGGGACAAAGTTGTGCCCTAACCAGGCCTAGTTGCAGCGTTTATAAAAGACCTCCAAACAGTGAGCTGAAAGTATGAATTTTGGAGTGCATCTTGTGTTTGTTGGGTCATTGCTTTGACCAGATTTGGATCAGTCTACATTGCAGTTTGTTGGGATCCATTTATTGGAGTTGCCTTGGGCATGAAGGAACTTCAACTAGGAGCAGATCTCGCTATGGAGTGATGTAGGTGTCCTAGTGTGGACAGAGTTGTTGCAGCTTGTGGAAGCCAAGGAGGTAGGGCTGACGTGGCATGTTAGAAGCCCTAACCAATGGGCAATTTCACAGTGAAGTTTGGAGCCTAGATTTGTGCAATAGCTCCTCTATTGCAGAGCAAAGGGAAGATATGGAGAAGTCTGTGGGCAACCGTGTGTAAGGGTCTCCTAGGTGTGAGGATGCCCTAACTAGGTGCAGATGCTACAACGTGGACTTGGTCACTCGTGGACTGTTGGAGGGCAGCGTGAGAGTGGACCAAGTGTGAACGTGGATTGGGCACTTATGGTCTGCTGGAGGATAGCGTGATAGTGTCCAAGTTGGAGCCCGGTGTGCAACACCTTGGTGGACAAAGGTAGTTGCTAGAGTGGTAGTTTTTGAACTCAAGGGTTGACAAACTAGAGGAGCAGTTGTGGAGCCTAAGACTTGTGTGTGGAGAAGGACTTCTACAGCAGATGTGGGGCAGTCCTCCTAGCCTGTGTTCATTGTGGGAGATGGACATCTTGCAGTGATAGGTGGTAGCCCTTCGTGCCCTATGTTGGTCTTCATTGGAGCAGTGCAGGAAGACCATAGTGGGATGAATTCCTTGAGTAGCCGAGGAGCAGTAGTGGGCAAATCAAGAGTTGTTCACAAGTGGAGCTGTGAACAACTCGACAGAGTCTCGATGTGTTGATGCGTTGATTGAAAAACAATCAACTAGAGAGAAGATTGGATAGCCGAGATTCAGTGGCCAGATGGACTTGGAGCATTGATAGAGGCAGGAGCTGTAGATCGGGAGTTGAAGGACTGGGCAGGTACAGGGTATGACCGAGAGGAGCTGAGAGAGCACGCTACATCAGCCAGATGGTTAGAGTATCTTGTTGAGGGAAGATTGGTCGTCAATGTACTGACACCAAGCCCCAGTTTGTATCTTGTACTAGTGGATGTATGAGGGCCATTATCCCTGGTACGAGAGCCCTAGACTGTTGTATTATATGTTGTTTAATATAACGAAGTTGGGTTGAAAAATGTAAAAAGTTGTCTATATTTTGTGCATGTGTGATTTACTGCTGTTTATATTACGCTGTGCAAAGTAATATCGTTGACATTATTGTTTTGGTAGCGTCAAAGATTTTAAGATTCTATCTTAGACCCAAGATCGTGGAAATTCAACATGGTATCAGAGGGTATTTGAGCTACTTTGAGGGACAGTGAATCAGAGTGTGCACAGTGAAGCAACTCAGAGGGAGTTGTGGGTGTCTAGATCATGGAGCAAAGGGTTCAGTTGAAGACATGGATATGTGGTCTTGATTGGCTTGGTAGCGAGATTGGCTGGGAGTTCTAGTGGATTGGTGGTGAGCCTGGAGAACAACAGTTTGTTGTAGAGCAGATTGTTGATCATGGACTTCTGTTGATTTTCCATGGATGGTGGGGACAACACAAGGGTTTCTTTGGGTTGGACGAGATTAGGTTGATCGAGATGGCTTCATGTGATGGACTACAGGTTGGCATGCTAGAGTCTTCATCGAATCGTGATGTTGCATATCCGAGATTGGAGGGATTTTCACGAGTGGTATTTGATCCAGGAGGATGAGTGCTTGCAGGACTGAGCTAGTGGAGATCGTGTAGGCTCAGAGGGAGTCTAGCCTCAGAGGGAGTAGCCTTATGGAAGTTTGGGATCTTTAGGTTCAGATGTGATGAGGCAGAGGCACTACTAAGATTGCCAGATTCATTCTACAGGTTATGCTGCAGTGATGGATGTAAGATGGGCTAGTGTCATTGCCGGAGATGATGATGGTTACTTCCTAGTCTTGGAAGTACCTCCCTCACTAAGAGGGAGTGCTGATTTTTGATAGCTTGGGAGGTACTCCAAGCCCTAGTGTTCGGGGTTTGGAAGGAAAGGCGCCACAAATAGGCTTCTGGGCTTGGAATCGAAGCGTGGGGTTTTGCACCCATCAGGATTTGGGCCAAAACCATGATGAATTTTAGGTTGAGAAAATTTAAGGTGATAGAGCTTGGTGTGTTGATTCCAATGCTCCAAATATCACTCAAATTGGAGCTTTAGAAATGAAGATATGAATTTTTGAAGTTGACGATTAATTAATGGACAATGAAGTCATGTAGGCTTGAAGTGAATTCGTCCCAGAAACATGTCTCTTCATCAATTCGTGGAGCCCCTCATTTGTGTATAAATAGAGGGTGAGTTGATGTCATTTTATCATCCATTAGTGCAACAAAATACAAGAGAGAAGCTCGTTGGAGAGGGAGGACACTTCTATTCTAGGGCCGCAGCAAGGAGGCAGACCAGCGTTGGAATTAGGGATTGTTTGAAGGGTATTTTCAAGGGTCTGAAGTGTTGGAGAAGGGGCCGAGTTCCCTTGCTGTGACACTGCATCCTCTAGGACTATTTTGAGGTCAGGAAACGGGTGGGAAGACCTTAAAATAGCATGCCACAAGCTTGGAGCAGCTAGTTGTAGCATGCCACAGTCATTTGAAGGTAGTTGTAAGGTTGGTTGAAGGCTGGGACAAACCAGATTTGGAGCAGCCCTCCTCGGCCTCTCAAGAAAGGGCAACCGCATCATTTTGGTGCAATTATGGGTAGAAAACAAGGTTGGAAGAGGGACAAAGTTGTGCCCTAACCAGGCCTAGTTGCACCGTTTATAGAAGACCTCAAAATAGTGAGCTGAAGGTATGCATTTTGGAGTGCATCTTGTGTTTATTGGGTCATTTCTTTGACCGGATTTGGATCTATCTACATTGCAGTTTGTCGGGATCCATTTGTTGGAGTTTCCTTGGGCATGAAGGAACTTCAACTAGGCGCGGATCCCGCTATGGAGTGATATAGGTGTCCAAGTGTGGACAAAGTTGTTGTACCCTGTGGAAGCCAAGGAGGTAGGGCTGACGTGGCATGTTAGAAGCCCTAACCAGTGGACAATTTCACAGTGAAGTTTGGAGCCTAGATTTGTTCAATAACCCCTCTATTGTAGAGCAAAGGGCAGATATGGAGAAGTCTGTGGGCAGCCGTGTGTAAGGGTCTCCTTGGTGTGAGGATGCCCTAACTAGGTGTAGATGCTATAGCATGGACTTGGTCTCTCCTGGACTATTGGAGGGAAGCGTGAGAGTGGACCAAGTTTGAACGTGGATTGGGCACTTATGGTCTGCTGGAGGACAGCGTGATAGTGTCCAAGTTGGAGCCCGGTGTGCAACACCTTGGTGGACAAAGGTAGTTGCTAGAGTGGCAGTTGTTGAGCTCTAGGGTTGACAAACTAGAGGAGCAGTTGTGGAGCCCAAGACTTGTGTGGAGAAGGACTTCTACAATAGATTGGGGCAGTCCTCCTAGCCCGTGTTCATTGTGGGAGATGGACATCTTGCGGTGATAGGTGGCAGCCCTCTGTGCCCTATGTCGGTCTTCATTGGAGCAGCGCAAGAAGACCATAGTGGGCTGAATTCCTTGAGTAGTCGAGGAGCAACAGTGGGCAGATCGAGAGTTGTTCACAAGTGGAGCTGTGAACAACTCGACAGGAGTCTCGATGTGTTGATGCGTTGATGGACGAACGATCAACTAGAGAGCAGATTGGATAGCCGAGATTCAGTGGCCAGATGGACTTGGAGCATTGATAGAGGCAAGAACTGCAGGTCGGGAGTCGAAGGACCGGGCAGGTACAAGGTACGACCGAGAGGCGCTGAGAGAGCGTGCTACATCAGCCAGATGGTTAGAGTATCTTGTTGAGGGAAGATTGGTCTTTAATGTATTGACACCAAACCCCAGTTTGTATCTTGTACTAGTGGATGTATGAGGGCCATTATCCCTAGTACGAGAGTCCTAGACTGTTGTATTATATGTTGCTTAATATAACGAAGTTGGGTTGAAAAATGTAAAAAGTTGTCTATTTTTGTGCATGTGTGATTTATTGATGTTTATATTACGTTGTGCAAAGTAGTATCGTTGAGATTCTTGTTTTGGTAGTGTCAGAGATTTTGAGATTCTATCCTAGACCCAAGATTGTGAAATTCAACAGTGCCACTCCTATAATCAACCCTAAGGCCTAAGGGAGGTCCCACTAGACTAAAGATTAATCTGCTTGGTAACATGAGAGAACATATTCACTGTCAAGAGTGGTCAATTTTCTAGATCACCCCTTTATCCATACTAAATGCCCAAAACGAGCAAGCATAAACCCTCGATTGTAGAATGATCAAAGTACCTTTTGATTAGTAACCCACCTTCATCCAAGTGGTAATGTTGAATGGAGAGAGCTATGTGGTTGATGCATATGGTGGAAGCACATGGCATATTATTATCGAATAATGAATAGTAGGGGCTGATTGTTGGCTGGTTGTCAAATGCAGGAGAAACTTTTCCTCCAATGGGGTTACCCATTTTGGTGGGTAACATTGATGGCAAAGGACCAACAAAGGACTAGCAATGTGTTGCTTAGTAGTATGTGTGATATGTTGTTGAGCTGATTTGTACATTGTGTTGTAAGGTTGATTGTGCAACTCAAATGTATGCTTGATGGCTTAGTATACTTGTGTTGTCTGATGCTTGATATACATATGTTGTTTGATGCTAAGGGTGATAGCAGCAAAAGAATAGCAAAGGCAAAGGAGCAATAAAGGAGTAGCACAACAAATGAAAAACAGGAGCAACAAGATTGTAGGTGATGCTTGTGATGCTTGGGGATGTTGATGAGCTGGTGATGTTGGCTTATGTTGTTCTATGCATATGAGGAGTGAGATGTTGTGATGCAAGAAAATTATTGTAATGCAAGGCAAAGGCAAGACTCCATGATAGCAAAGGAAAGACTCGTCACTCAAGGCTGCTGAGGCAATGGCATGATGTTAAATTATGGTATGTTCTATGCTTAGAGCAGTTTACTTCAATTTTTCTTATTAGCCACTATTTAGCAATCACATAAACATAAAGTAAAATGCTCATAGAACATTAATAGATCGACAGAAAACAAGCCAAGACAAGAGACACAAGATGTGGCGGCTAGCCGGGGACAAAACCCAATGCGGGGAAACCCTTTGATCAATTCTTCTTTAATCTTCAATAGTTCTGCAGAGAGAAATAGTACAATTTAGAAATCTGTAATTTTATAACAACAGCAGAAAACCCTAAATCAGCAAAGTCAAACTTAGTCAAACAGCCCCGGATTGACCTCTAGTCAACCTTGAAGAACTCGCTCTTCAACAACAAACTTCCGCAGCCCAAAACAACCCTTGGTCAGCAATCAAAACAACAGCCAAAGGTCAGCAGTCTGGGTCAGCCCTAACCAGTCAACACAACACCCAAACAACCAGCGCAGGTCAGCACTTGGTCAACGCTTCACAAAACAACCCAACACTTGGTCAACGCAGCCCTAGAAAAGTCAATGTTGCCTAGGAAGTCAACGCTTCCCTAAAATCAATCAACGCTGCCCTAAACAGAAAATGCGTCCTTCTTCTTGCATGTGTGAGAGAAGTTGCTCCTTTGTTGGCCCAAAGAGATGAGGGGAGAGAAGATGAGTTGAGATGAGATGAGTGAATAATGACTCAACCTCACTTGTACTTATATGATGTGCTGGGCATGTGTGCCACACATTTAGTCACTGGCCGACCTTGACAATTTGTCAAGTAAATACAAATAAATTCATATCTCCATAAGTACTTGTCGGAATCAGATGATCGTTAGATCAATCCTACACCTCTCGACGAGAGGAATCTAGGAAAAATATCAGCTGCCATAAATAATATGACCCACATGGAGTTTGGGCCTAGTTGTGAATTTTAACACTCCCTCTCAACTAGGGAGAACTCGATCTGCTACTCTGTCTGACCATCGTTACTATCTCTGACATCAAATGCACTGCCCTGCATTGCTCGACTCTGCTCTACTAAACTATGAAGAAGAAGAAATGATCAAGGATGTATCATACCATCCTCCACTGACCCGAAGTCAGTCTTAGAGTGTGTCATACCACTCTCACTGATCGCAGATCAGTATCATTGATCCCTGATCAATGGAGGTCATCCTGGCATAGGGAGTACGGTAGATACAATGATGCATCCATCGATAGTACTACTAATGGTCCCTAACCCCATTTTCCTACTCATTGAGTAGATGAGAGGTACTTCCCATAAGTCCCAGACTGCATGGGTAGGATGCCTCGACAGGAGAACTAATCATCCTGTCCCAAAGTCGCCACGAGGTATCACAGGGGAAGGTTGAACCTTTCATCCTGTACATAGCGCACCACCAGGGGAGGGTGAGTTGCCCTGTGGTCGCATGTAGCTCCAAGAAGTTCCCAAGCCCCTTGGAGCTCCCAGAGCTCAATGTATGCATCATACATGACCCTCATAAGAGTGTCTCTCAACGACACCAAGTCATTCTTGAAAAGTCAAGAATTTGACCTTTCCCAGGGGCTTCGTTAAAATGTCGGCGACCTTCTCATTTGTACTGATATGTTGGAGCCTTATTGCTCCCCGCTGCACCATATCCCGGATATAGTGGTACCTGATATTGATATGCTTGGAGCGATCATGAAATACGAGATTCTCTGATAAACGAATCTCACTTTGGTTGTCACACAGGATCATGGTAGTATCCAATGTAAATCCAAACAACTCACTAAAGAGCTTCCGCAACCAGACTTCCTCACAAGAGGCCATACTTGCAGCAATGTACTCTGCCTCAGCGGTGCTCAAAGCCGCCGACTTTTGCTTCTGCTCATCCGGGATATTGAGGCAGATCCCAAAGAGAAACAACACCCGAAAGTGTTTTTTCGGTCCACCACACTGCCTGCCCAATCAACATCGGTATATCCATGTAACCTCACATCTTCGGAAGTGTATCTCGACCCACGAGTGATTGTGCCACGAAGGTATCTCAACAAATTCTTGGCACCAATCCAATGTTTGTGGTGAGGCTCAACCATATGTTGACTCAATGTGTTGACTGCAAAACATATATTCAGACGGGAGTTCACCAAGAACATCAATGCTCCGATGAGTTGACGATACTCGGTAGCATTTTGTAAAACAGGTCCGGCAGCACTACCGCTTAACTTCTTGAAGTCAAGCTCCATCGGGGTAGTCACAGGCTTGCAGTCCACCATACCGAATCTCTCCAATATCTTCACCACATATTTTCCTTGAGATAGGAAAATCTCCCCTAGCTTTTGCCAAACTTCCAGTCCTAGAAATAGTGCATCAGGCCTAGGTCCTCCATCTCAAACTTAGTAGCCAACTACCTCTTACATTTGTGAATGAGAGGGTCTACACCTATCAAAAAGAGGTCGTCAACGTACAACACCAGTATGAGAGGTTTGTCATCTTCAACCTTAAAGTAAAGGTTAGGGTCGGCTTCACTCCTAGTGAATCCCAGCTTCATCAAGTAGCTATCGATCCTCTCATACCACGCTCGGGGTGCTTGCTTCAACCCATAGAGGGCTTTCTTCAACCTGCACACATGAGATTCCCGATCATGAATCTCAAATCCTTCGGGTTGTTCCACATAGACTTCCTCTTTGATCGAACCATGCAAGAATGCAGTCTTGACATCCATCTAATGTAGGTTCCATCCTTGCGAAGCAGCAAGGGCTATGATCGAGCGGATGGTGGTATATCGGGCAACAGGTGCAAATATCTCGTCATAGTCTATACCTTCCTTCTAAGAGAAGCCACGAGCGACAAAACGAGCCTTATAATTTTCAACACTTCCATCAGCTCCATGCTTTATCTTATAAAGCCATTTGATGTGACAACAGCTTTGTCCTGGGGTCTGGGGACCACATCCCAGACATCGTTCTTCATGATGGACTCATATTCCTCAGTCATAGAATCCTTCCATACTTGATGCTTGACAGCTTTTGCGAACGACAAAGGCTTATTTTGAATGATCGTGCTCATGATGGTCAAGTATCCCTGATACCTGGTCGGCTTCTTACTTTCACGGAAAGTCCCTGTGGGTGCAATGTGTCCTTCGGCATCATCAAGTGTCCCCCTGAGCCATGAAGGCCTCTTCCTAGAAGAGGAAGGTTCTTGCGGAGGGGGATCAATAGGATCCATAGGTTCTTCCACATCAGGCATCGTCTCATCTTCCTTTTCCTCTAGTTTCCTGGTGTCAGCTTCTTTAGATTCCCTTAGAGTAGGAAGATTGTCAACTTTGCTAAGATCCATATCTTTGTTAAAGGTGACATCATGGCTAATCTCGACTTCCCTTTGACCAACCACATAGATTCTATAGCCCTTAGTATTTTCACTATAGCCCATGAAGATTCCTTTCTTTCCAGATGCACCCAATTTATTCCTTTTCTCTTTCGACACATGAAAATATATAGGACTTCCAAAAATTCTAAAATGAGACACGTCAGGTTTCTTACCACTGAAAATTTCTTCGGGAGCCTTGGAACCCAATGCTTGATGAGGGCATCGGTTTTGCACATATACGACAGTATTCGCAGCTTCGGCCCATAGAAACTTCGGAAGCCTTTGATCATGGAGCATAGCACGGATATCTTCCACAATCATACGATTCTTCCTTTCCACCACACCATTCTATTCAGGAGTATATGGTGTTGTAGTCTCCCTCTTAATGCCAGCCTCTTTGCAAAAGTCATGGAACTCATTGGATTCATACTCAGTGCCATTATCAGTCTTTAAGATCTTGATCTTCTTTTTGGTTTGATTCTCAATCAAGGTTTTGAAGTGACGAAACTAGGAGAACACTTCATCCTTCTTTTTCAAGGAGTATATCCAAGTCTTGCGAGAATAATCATCTGTAAAAGTGAGGTAATATAAATATCCTCCCAAGGAGTTCACAAGTATCATACTAGATATGTTTGAGTGAACCAACTACCATATATCAGAGGTCTTGCTATGGCTTGAGGGGAATGGTCCCCTTTTGAGCTTTCCTTTTGCACATCCTGGACATACACCTTCTTGCTCTACTTTGAACTTGGGCATCCCTGTCACCATTTGTCTTACATCGGGTAGAGCTTTATAATGAAGGTGAGTAAACCTCCGATGCCATAGTTCGGACTGAAGAGATGTGTCACAAGACATGACACCCAACGGACTTCCTCCGACTTGATATAATGAATCAACTCGAAACCCAAGAGTGAAATCATCTTTAAAATTCTTTTTCCATACACGTACCTTGCCATCGATGAAGGTCACCTTGTAGCCTTTGTCTTCCATTGCCGAAATGGACACCAGGTTCTTTTTTAGATCAGGTACATATAGGACTTCTTGCAAATGAATTGTATTACCCTAATTCAATTGAAGAGTGACATTCCCTATGCCTTTCACGGGATATTTTGAGTTGTCCCCAAGAACAATTTCCAGGTTGGTCTCCTTCTCTATCAGATTAGAGAGAGCTTCTTTGTAACCAGTGAAGTGCCTTGAGGCACCACTATCAATAAGCCAATTTCCCAGTGAGTCCGGGGGAGCAGTAGTAGAGAGGGCCGCTGGTAGATAATATTCATCTTGCTTATTGTTAACAACGTTAGATTCATACTTGGAGTTTCTTGCCTTCTTGGAGGGTTGACCACTTCCTTGATTTATGGCATTCCTCTTTCCTTTGCCATTGAACCTGCCATTCCTTTGATTGCCTCGGGAGTGATTTTGATCATCGTCATGATGTGAGTCCTTTTTATCAGGGCACTCCCTTGCATAGTGGCCCATTTTGTTGCAATTGTAACATCTTCCTTTTCTTCCACCCTTCGGTCCGGCCTTTCCTTTAGATTTAGCCCCGAAATTGTTTCTCCTTTTAGCATGAGAGGAGAATGCAATGGGATTGCGTCTAAGTGTAGGCATTTCCTGCTCTTTCATCCTTGTTTCTTCTTGAATGCATCTCGCCAGCAGTTCCTCAAATCCTGGGATTACATTATTGTTGAGAAGAGTGGTTTTGAATATATACGATTCAGATGGGAGCCCTCCGAGAGTTGTGATACTCATTTCCCTGCTAGGAACAACTTCCCCAATTGATAGGAGATCATTCTTGATCTCGGTGATCCTTAAGAAGTATGCTTGCATACTCTCATCTTTGCCCTTCTTAATTTCCTTCAACTTATTTCTAAGGAACAAAACTTGATTTGCATCATTAACTTTAAATAATCTTACCAGTTTATTCTAGATTCCTTGGAGGTGGTCAGCGCGGAAACATAGGCCACCAAGCGTTTGTCGATAGAGTCCCGGATGATTTTCTTTGCTTTGACTTCTCCCCTGGTCCACTTGTTCCTAGCAGCAATAGATGCATTTGATGGAGGCTCAACGATTTTGCCTCTCACATGGTCCAACACTTCCTGCTTTTCTAATGTTAGATCGAGAGACATCTTCCATCCGTGATAGTCAGGCTTCTCACAGAGCTTGTTTTCAGCTGGGAAGTGTGATGAGGACCCCATGAAGTCTTTGAGATTGCTTCAACAACCTTCAGTGATTTCTCTTGCTCTTTCTCTTGCTTGGGATTTGTTTTCACCCCACCTCTGATACCATGTTAAATTATGGTATGTTCTATGCTTAGAGCAGTTTACTTCAATTTTTCTTATTAGCCACTCTTTAGCAATGACATAAACATAAAGTAAAAAGCTGATAGAACATTAATAGATCGACAGAAAACAAGCCAAGACAAGAGACACAAGATGTGGAGGCTAGCCAGGGACAAACCCCAATGTGGGCCAGAAAACCCTTTGATCAATTCTTCTTTAATCTTCAATAGTTCAACAGAGAGAAATAGTACAATTCAGAAATCTGTAATTTTATAACAGCAGCAGCCAACCCTAAATCAACAAAGTCAAACTTAGTCAAACAGCCTCGGATTGACTTCTAGTCAACCTTGAAGAACTCGGTCTTCAACAACAAACTTCCACAGCCCAAAACAGCCCTTGGTCCACAGTCAAAACAACAGTCAAAGATCAGCAGTTTGCGGTCAGCGCTAACCAGTCAACGCTGGTCAATGTAGCACCCAAATAGCCAGCACAGGTCAGCCCTTGGTCAACGCTTCACAAAACAGCCCAGCACTTGGTCAATGCAGCCCTAGAAAAGTCAATGCTGCCCAGAAAGTCAACGCTGCCCTAAAATCAGTGAATGCTGCCCTAAACAGAAAATATGTCCTTCTTCTTGCACGTGTGAGAAATGCTGCTCCTTCGCTGGCCCAAAGATATGAGGGGAGAGAAGATGAGTTGAGATGAGATGAGTGAATAATGACTCAACCTCACTTGTACTTATATGATGTGTTGGGCATGTGTGCCACACATTTAGTTGCTGGCCAACCTTGACAATTTGTCAAGTAAATACAAATAAATTCATATCTCCATAAATACTTGTCGGAATCGGATGATCGTTAGATCAATCCTACACCTCTCGACGAGAGGAATCTAGGAAAAATATCAGCTTCCATAAATAAGATGACACAGAGTTTGGCCCTAGTTGCCAATTTTAACACATGAAGAAGTAGTGATACAAGATGTTGCAAAGCAGATATATGGCTTTAGAGAGTGATGCATTACTTTCATATGTTGCATGCATATTGATTGCATTGGAGAGTGAATGTTGTACATGTGTTATGTGTTATAATGTGTTGTTTACTTGCATGATCTTGGTATTATGTTGGTATATTTAATCATTACAGGGGGCTGGAAATATTTGGAGCTCTTAATTGTGTTTTAATATTCAAAATATGAAGAGGTGTGAAACGAATGGGTGGAATGCAAAGAGGAAAAATTTTTCACTCCATATTAAAGTTTGGAATAACAACAACCATCAGAGCTTGCTTATAAAAATGTGTGAGGTTTCTAGGCTGTAGAGTTAGAGTTTTCGGTGAATGTAAGAGCTGATTTGAGTTGTTTATTACCTGGCACGTATGGAGCAAATGTGAAGCAAATTTGAGGAGAAGAAGAAGTAGAGACAGAGATGAAGGTATGCAGATTTATAGACCAGGTAACCAACACATTGTTTTCTTTATGTATCAAGGGATTGTAGTCTTCTTTCAAGTTGCAGCTTGATAAATAACAAGTTGGAGCCTCTTGAGGTAGGAGCCTCCTGTGGGTTGTAGCTTGCAGAAAACTTATGGGAGTTGGAGCTTTTTTGCATGTTGTAGCTTGCAACAAAAATTTAGTAGCCTCTTGTAGGTTGGAGCCTATAGAGAATTATATGTAATAAGGGAGTAGGAGTTTGCCTCTGCATCACAACAATAACAAAATCATCGTTTTCTCCCTTTATGGGTTTCCACTTATATCTGGTGTCCATATGTGTTGTTGTCATGTGCTTATGTGATGTTTTGGTATGTGTTATTGTCATGTGCTTATGTGATGTTTTGGTTTACTTATTACTTCTTGTTCACATATTAAATTTGCTGCTTATTATGCGTTAAGATGCTCATTAAAAAAATTTAGTTAATGAGTTTAAAGAAAATCAAATTAATGTCTATGAATGTACTACACTGACTCACCCACCCTCTTAGTTCAGTCAATTTTCATCAATTGGTATCAGAGCCGGTTCCTTCGGTGTAAGCCTAACAATTTGAAGGTAGACCTGGTTAAGTCATGGACTATGAAAGTGTTTCCGTGCTAACTGCGACAAACTTTAATGAATGGAGAGATAAGGTAAAATCTAAACTAATAGCTTATGGACCTAGTGTATGGAAGCTAGTATGTGATGGTTACTGTAAAGACTCTCCCTTTGTACAAGAACAACAATGAAATGCTCAAGCAAAATGTGCAATCTATAACAACCTTCACAGTAAAGATCTTGATACTGTTATAGACTTAATATCTGCAAAATAAATCTAGGATAGATTGCAACTCATGCATGAAGGAGATACCACTGACAATAGTACAAAAAAAGAGAAGAGAAAGAGGAAGAAGAAAAGGCCCTCTCAAAAGGAAAGTGTTCAGTTGAATGAGATGTCTATGTGTGAATGAACTTGAAGAAAATTTAGCTCAAAAATTAATCAAGCTTGACTCAATCCTGGATGAAATAGGAAGATTGAGTAATGAAAACAAAGATTTGAAGCAACTAGTTCAGATACGCGATAAGAGAGAGCATGAGTACAAGGAAGAAATTATTACCCTGAAAACACAGCTTGTAGAAGCAAGGAAAACTGAAGAAATGATCAACAAGTGACTGAAGGAAAATGAGGTACAGGGTAAAAGATTAGACGCTGAAGTTGTCTCATCAAATAATGAATTAGATGAAAAGAGGAGATTTCTTTAAGAGTTAGAGGAGGGAAATGTCTCCAAGAAGAACTCAGAAGAGAAGAACAATAACTCAAAGGCAACCATCAATGAAGAGCGCAAAAAGATACACAACATTTCCAACATTTCTTGGTCATATAAGGTGCTATTTATGTAGCAACCTTGGCCACAAAGCCAAAGAATGCAAGCTACAATATACCTTAAAGAGCTCCAGACAGAAGATGAAAACAACTCCAAGCAAACCAAACAATGAAGAAAATGCAGACAAAAGATGACAGTCAACTAAGGTATGGAAGAGGAAGAAAAAGGAACAGCCTGAGACTTTAATAGAAAAATGAAGTCATCATGGCCTCAGGGGGAGCTGCTCATGAGGGAAATAAAGAATATGGTTAATGACAATGTTAGAGAAGCAACATCTCAGGGGGAGAGCTGTCCCAATAGTATCTTGGAAGTATATTATATATGTTGAAGTCTTTGCAATAACTCTTTAATGAAAAAGGGGTTATGATGATCATGATCAATTGGAATACCAAGAGGAGAAGTTCTTGAAATGAAGAGAATTAAATTATGACGCTGATATGGACACATAATACCATTTTTTAAAAGAGAAAAGGAGTCTTCATTGTGATCTCCTAGATGTACAAGCAAACATTAATAAAGTCTAGGAATTCATGGACTATTTACTTCTCTGCAGTATATAATGACAATGCTAACATATGACATCAAACAAAGGAAATAGCAGGAGAGTCCTATTACCCACCATTTTTTAGATAATATCCCTAGGAGAAAACTTTTCTCCAAGATGGTCCTCAGCTGACAGCCAACAGCCCCTTGCGGCCACCAGCTAGCTCATTGTGCCATTTTTCTGCCACTTGAGCCAGCCATGTGGTCCCTCACCCATCTTCCATGATCGTATGTTTGAAGGTGGGCCTCTTCAATTTCAAGGTATGCTTTATCATTTGGAAATTGAGTATTGTAGTTTTCTTATCATGGACACTTCTGGGCATGGATTAATGGGGGGATTCGGCGACAAGAATGGACTATGTCTGTGCTTTTGTCCCCTATACCCCTTTTAGGAATTAACCTTGGATTCTAGTCCTGTGGGATCTCTTTTACTGATCATTTGCTCCCAGGAATGGTATTTCATGGGAAACCCTGATTTTGGTTGCGTGGTTCTGCTCCCTTATCTGCTTATATTACCTTCTTTCCATTCATTATTATCCCATTCATCATTTCTCCCACCTGGGTCCACATTCCTCCATTGGGTCCACATAGGGTTAGCTTGCCCCTCCCCCTTGCCCACATCTTGGATCATGCCCTGGAATGAAGCCCGAAGGTTGATGAAGATGAAAAGAAAGATAAAAGCATATGTGGCCACATTCAATAGGAAAATGTACCACAAAATGCAAAAGATGGCTGGGACAAATACATTTAGCACGTGGGCAAAAGCCAATACATGAGCTCTACCCCATCATCATGGCTATCACCTTGGTTCTTAGTGCTTCTGTGAACCTCCTTCATCATATTGGAACCCATGATTGTCCCAACCCCTGGTGGGCAATGAACTGCCCCACCTTAAAGGGGGTATTCACTGCTTTATCTTATACATCATGCTCTTACCCCTTGAGCCTCGAGTAATTAATCAAAGAAAATCATAAAAAGACAAAAGGCATATAAATAAGGGTGGAAAAATCAAGGTTGGGGCACCTCATGTATCACGATTTCTCCCTCCTATGCATTATAAACCCAAGTGTGGGCTTCCCACTTATTAGCTACCCTTGTACCTCGTCATGTGACCTAGGGCCGCCCCTTCTCAATCCCTACTTCATTCACCTATCTGCCACATGCCATCACCTTTTGAAGGATGTATCTTGACTATATTATCCCCTTTAGAAGTAGAAACCACCTAATAGGATTATTGGTTAACCCCATTTGGAGTTTAGGAGACATTTGCACATCTCGAAGCCCATTATGGAAGGGCGGGCCATTATGAAGTTCCCACTTGTGGTCCATGATTTGGTAAGCTCATTTATTCGATTTCTCTAATGATTTGTTGTACTGGAAGGCTAGGGGACGCGTTGGATCTTATGCAGGATTGCAGATGGTTTCCATTTTGGGTTTGGTCTCCCTATACGGGGTCCTAATCCTCCAGAGGGCTACATTGGCACATGTAGGGTGGGCGTTGAGAGCCATGGGCCTCCACAACAATAGATTGCACTCTATGGATCCCCATGGCCATTTAGAGATTGCTCTTGGTTCACTTATTGGACGAGGAGGATGCACCTGATCCATCATGCCCAGCTGGCCCCAAACTTACACCATACACTAGGCAGATGATCTAGGACTTGCACGATGATTTGGCATCACTTACACCATCATCCTAGCCCTTGTAGGCGATCTACAGGCATCTTCGATTTGTTTGGAGACCCATGAGGATACTTGTGTGCCCTGACATGTCATTTGGAGCACCACAGGCTATTACAAAGGGCCAACCCCTTGTGCACTACTTTTGAGGGTCCTATTCTTCATTGTGGCACCCATGGACCTCATTAGGCCTCTTAGAGGTCCCTACGACATGCATAAATTATTATTTGACATCTTGAGAGGTTTACTTTTTCATTTATGAGCTAGTTTGGTGGGCTTGTGACCAAAAGTTGAATTGTTAGAACATTATTTTATTTTTGAGGCTTATGTAGGCCAAGGAGGCTAATTCAAACTCCTAAGTTATGTATAAATACAAGTGAAATGAGCTCATTTGCTAATCATCACTTTGGATTATTGGAGTTTTATGGATGAATTTTGATGTGTGGATATTGGTCTATCTTATCTTGGAGCTTTTCTCTTGTCAATTGTGGATGGCTGGATATATTCTGTTACATGTAAGTACATGCTTTCAATGTTATTATTGTTTTACTTTTTCATATACATTGGACTGTGATTTCGCTATTTTTAGGGCTAATTGCTGCATGCATTTACTACTTTAAATTGTGGAATTTTGTCTCTTTTATAACATCTCTCAATGTATGGGCCATGTAATATGAACAAAATCTCCTAGGGGTAAATTCTGTCATAGAATTTGACCCTGATAAGATATTCCCTTGATCATACTTGAAGATAATGCCACCTACCCCGTGAAAGGGATAGGTACTGTTACTCTTCACTTGAATCAGGGTCAAACTATTCATATACAAGAAGTGTTTTATGTGCCCGATTTGAAGAAGAACCTGGTGTGTATTTCTGCAATGGAAGATAAAGGCTTCAAAGTAGCGTTTGTTGATGGAAAGATACGTATTTGGCAAAGAAGCCCTAAAGATGCATTTACTCTTGGATTTAGGGTTGATGGTCTCTATCAATTTGGAGGAAGTCCATTGGGATCTTTGACAAGCGATGCTTCTCTCCAATCTGAACTATGGCATCGAAGCTTTGTCCACTTACATTACAAAGTATGTCTGAATTAAATATGAAACATGAAGGTGTTTGTCAGAGTTGTGCAGTTGGGAAACTTACAAAGGGGCCATTCCCTTCTAGTGAAAGCAAGATTACTGATATTCTTCAATTGGTTCATTCCAATCTATCTGGTATGTTGCCCGTAGCATCATTGGGAGGACACCTATATTATGCAATCTTTGTGGATGACTTATCACGCAAAACATGCATCTATTTCTTGAAGAAGAAGGATGAAGTGTTCAAATGGTTTCGTTCTTTCAAAGCATTGGTGGAAAATCAAACAGGGAAGAATATCAATATATTGAGGATCAACAATGGAACCAAATATACATAAAATGAATTCAATTATTTTTGCAAAGAGGCTGGCTTTAAGAGGGAGACCACTGTCCCATACACCCCTGAGCAAAATGGCGTTGCTGAAAGGAAGAATCGAACAATCATGGAAGCCACCCATGCCATGCTCCATGATCAAGATCTGCCGAAGTTCTTATGGGGAGAAGTTGCCAACACTGTTGTATATGTTCAAAATAGGAGCCCGCGTTAAGCATTGGATTTCAAGACACCCGAGGAAGTTTTCATTGGTAATAAACTTTATGTTTCTCATTTTAGAATATTTGGTTGTCCAGTGTATTTTCATGTGCCTAAAGAGAAAAGAAACAAGTTGGAAGTTTCGGGAAGAAGGGTATATTTGTTGGCTACAGTGAAAATTCCAAGGCATATAGGTTCTGTGTGCATGGTCAAAGAGATGTGGAAGTAAGTTGTGATGTCACCTTTGATGAAGACACTCCCCTTGGGAAAGCCAGAGATCTCCCTATCCCAAGGAAGGACGTTGATGATGTTTCCGAAATATAGGATGAACTTCCGACAGATGAGCCTATGCCCGATGTTGATGGTTCGATGAATCCTATTGATCCACCTCTTGGTGATCCCTCTACCTCAAGGAAATGACCCCTATGGCTCAAGGATACTCTCGAAGATGCTGAAAGACATATTGCTCCAAAAGGGCAATTCGTGAAAGTAAAAAGCTAAACAGGTACCAAGGATATTTGGCTGCCATGAGAACTATTGTTCAAGTTGAACCATGCATGTTCGAAGAAGCCGTAAAGAACCAAGTATGGAAGGATGCGATGAATGAAGAGTGTTAGAGTCGGTCTAGTAGCCCTCCATCAGCGATCAAAGCTCTTTGCATTTGCATAGGTAGGTGTCTCATCAGTGTCATTCTTTGCATTCCGTTAGGCATGCCATAACCCTGATGGAGGAGCTGGTGTCTTTGTCCCCCTCTGGGCACTGCTGGATCAGCTTGTTTCAGTCATTAAACTTTGTCAAGGTTACTTGTCTATTGTCTTGAGATCAAATTTTTAGGTCTAGGGTTTTTGGTCAAGTTTGTCTTCAAGCTCATGTCTCTGAAGGTCAATAAGTACCCAGCAAGCCAGAGGGATGATTTTTAAAGTATTTTTTCAAAAGATTCTATCTTGTACAGTTAATTTTCACCTTGGATTTAAAAACCCTGTTTTTAAAGCCAAAGTCATTTCTCAAAAATTTTGTGAAAATTGTAAAAAATTCAAAATGATTCAAAGGACAGCATATAACCCTGGCTCCCTTGCCAAGATCCCTCAGAGCCTATCCCTGCAAAAATTATCAAAGAAAAGCATCAAATCAATCAGTTTCAGGACAAAAGGAAACCAAAAAGTCAAGTTTATAAAGTGTCATGGAAAAACATTATAAAGTGGGTTATGACATGAAATTAATTCAAACAAGGCTATAAAAGCCCTAATCTCCCTCCATCAAGCCTCATTGTGCATTCAAGTGATAGAGCAATTGTTTCCAAGAGAGTTTGAGCGAATTGTGTGAGTTGGGAAGGCGCGCGACCCGTTGAACCAGGCGCGCGACCCGTCAGGCACCCTCCGCCAGTGTTAATTTACAACGCGCGCGACCCGTCAGAGGCGCGCGACCCGTTGGGTGAGGCGCGCGACCCATCAGCGCTCTCTCTGCAAAACCGCCAGCAAATTTGCCAAGGAGCCACAAATTGCTAAATTGTGCAAGGTAGGCCCTCCATCATAAAAAATTATTGCTTGTTACAGTTCAAGAAGGTCATGATTATATTTGTAAAGGTCTCCATTTGCAAGTAGAAGTCTCTATTATGCTTTGGCTTGAAGTTGTAAAAATTGCTAGGGTTTATTATGCTGTTTTGAGGTATCCCATTGTTCTTATTTTTTCCACTTCCCATTACATTTTCCTTATCATTTTATGTAAATTTCCCTTCCAAATTTGTTAAAGAGCCCTAAACCCTACCCTTCTTCCCAAGAAATCAAAAGAAAAATTAAACCCTAGCCCTTCCTCCCATATCATTATTGTAAATAAATTTGGAAAATAATGTATATGCAATAATCCTTTCCCTAAACTCCCTGTTTCATTATTATTCCCAGTTTCCCTTTAAAATATCCCTTCCCTAACATTTCCCTTGTGCTCCTTGTCTCCTTGAAACAACATTTTAATTAGCAGTTTGCAAAGCAGAAACAGCAGTACATTTCAGCCACTTTGCTCCTAAAACAATGTCAGAAACCGAAACCAATTATGAGCAAAGTGATGACCATGCATCAGCTTCAGAGTTTGAGGAACAGAGGAGGCCTCACAAGGGTGGAAAGGGTGGTCATCATAGGAGAGAGGAGCCCACCTCTTTGACCGATTTGCAGGCTTGTCCAATGGCAGTATCATGTTTCCGTTATATGTCTTGTTATGAGTTTTGCGAGAGGATCTCTCAGATTCAGCATCACAGGGAGTTGGCTCGCTTATTTGTTTTGCATTTGCATGATGGACATGTGAACCTTACTGGGGTGGATTTTACATTGACACCCGAGATGATTGCTCAAGCCACAGGGATACCGAATGTCGGAGAGGTGTGGAACAAGCGCAGGATGTTGGACAGTGTTCAGTTTGAGCCTTTCATTAGATCTGCATTCATGAGACACTTGACGGGTGTATTTCCCTTCAGATTTCTGAGGAGTGAGTATGCCCCCATGATGAGGCTTATCATGCTCTTTTTCACCTGTGAGGGCAGATTTTCACAGATATATTCGTACCATATTCGCCTGATGATGCATTTCACACAGGTACGGATGATGAACATCCCTGTTTTCATGTGCCAGAACATTGAGAGGATGGTGCCCTTGATGCAGAGGAAGAGCCCAGCACAGCAGTATAGGAGCCTCTATCATTACGGTTTGATTCAGCTTGTGGTCAGACATCAGTTGGCTCAACAGGGTATCACATGGGAGGAGTTCATCTCTCATGAGTTCTTTACAGCACCACCACCACATCCGGAGATTGTTCATGAGGAGGGAGGACCATCACAGCAGCATGATATCCCCGGGACTAGCCATGTCAGCTCTTCTCCATTGGTCACTTATCAGAGAGGCCACAGGGCCTTATTTGCAGCAGCTAGGCGAGTATTTTCTCCACACCAGGTGGAAGGGGTCTCGCCTTCTTCATCAGCACCACGAGTGTTATCTCCACACCAGGTGGAAGGGGCGTCTCCGACAGCAGCACAGGTATCAGAGAGGGGCAAACAACCCAGGATTGATGAGGGGCCATCAGGTGTTCCAGATATAGAGCTTGTTGATCTTGATGTCAGTTCTCCTAGCTTAGAGTCAAAGGAGATCATTCAGCACCTTAGAGCTGAAAATGATGCATTGAAGAAGAAATTAGAAGGGGCACAATGGACAATCTCATATATAGAACAACGCAACAAGCAGTTGGAGGATGAGCAAACTCTTGATGAGTTGTGGAGGATTCGTAGTGACCGCAACTTGAATCGAAGAAGACCCGGTGATTTAGTGCCAGTTGAGCGAGAGGCTATGCTTATCCGGCTCAATGCTCATTTAGAGAGGCTGTTGGCTAAGGCCAACCAAGATAAGAAATTGCTGAGAAACATGAAGAATCATTATTGGGCACAGATGCACGTGTGCAAGGCAAAGATGAAGGTGATCCAAAGGCGGTTGGTCAAAGCACAAAAACGGAGAAAAAGGCCCGATCCCCTCCACATCTTGGCCGAGGCTTCCTTGAAGGAGCATGGCACTAAATAGTTCAGCCCCAGCATAGATTCCAAGAAATTTTGAGCATTTTGGGTGATTTTTGGTTTTTAAGGCAAAAAACAGGTTTTTCCGCTTGACAGGTCTCACCCCCCGCGCGACCCTTTCACTTGGAAACTCTATTTTCAAAAAACTCAGCATTTCTGGATTTGGCATGAAAAGTTACACATGCTCACCCATTGCCAAGAGATTTTATGAAGTTTTGGGCCTCCTGAAAGTCAAAAAACAAGCAAAAAATGACTTTCTGCCACATTTTTGACACACAGAAAGCAGTCTTGGGAGATTGCAATTTTGGAGGGGCAAATGACAACCAAATTCAGAAATTCCAGTTGGGTTGGAAAGTAGACTCACAGACCTTTCCAACAAGCCTACTCTTGCCTCATTTGGACACCTGAAAGTGCCCCAAAAGTGCTCTCAAAGGCGCGCGACCCGTCAGGATTTGGCGCGCGACCCGTCAGGCAAATTGCTCAGGATTTCAGCCTACAGCTCAGCAAAACGCAGTTTTGACTGTGTTTGACTTTTTGGAGTTGATTTTTATCCTTCTTGTTGTAAATGATGTAAATTTATGACACTTTTACACTTATGTATCTCTTCTGGAAGATTCATTCATGAGATAGGTGAAAATTAAATGAATGAATTGGTTTCCTAGTTTATAGAGGCAAGTTGTTTTGACTGCCTAGTTTTCAGTGCTTAGTTTAGAATTGGTTGAAACAGCTCCTAGGATAGTGAGCTCGACCCCTAGAGGCAGGGAAAGATGTTAGATGATCTATATTATGTACTCTCTTGCTCATTTTCATGGTTGGACTCTTGAGGGAGAAGCTCTTATTGTATTACTCACTGTATCTCTGCAATTTTTGGCAAAGGAAGACCAGGGTTTTGCAGTCCTTTTTGGGATTCTTGTGGTCACATGTATTGATGGTGTGTTTTTCTTTGTACTTGTAAGTGTGTTATGTGAATCATTTCCTTACTTTTCCTTCTGCACATTAGGCAAATGAAATGTTAAAGTAGAACTCATGATTGTCATGCTCTGCTTTTAAGTTTGCTTAATATCAATGTTTTTGACTGTTTAAAGGGAATTCAAGGTTATTGCTTGTTCTCTTTAACTCCTCACCGGTCATTCTCATCCATCCATCTCTATTAAAGGCATCAATACTGTTTCCTACCTCGCCCCAAAGAACCCCCTGCGAAAACTGTGTCCAATCCCCGCACCTAAAATTGCCATTTCCCCAATTTTCCACCAAAAACCCTCAAAATCCCAAATCAACTCTTTTGATCAGTTTACTAGCCTAAAATCAGTGTTACCCTATTGGTTATCTCGCCCATTGAAGATCTTTATCGAGATAGACCGGAGAGAGCCCTCTCCTGCCCCGTAGGGCTAGCTACGAGGCTAAGTGGTTTGATGTTGCCTTGAGGTTTACCTTTCTCAGCCTGAGGTGAAATTTCAAGCGCTAACAAAGAGTACAAATCAATCATGAAGAATGATGTCTTGGAAGTGGTTCCTAGACCCAAGGACAAATTTGTGGTCACTTCTCAATGGCTTTACAAAATCAAACATGGAGTTGATGGAAGTGTTGAAAAATATAAAGCCAGGTTCGTTGCTCGAGGCTTCTCTTAAAAGGAAGGAGTGGACTATGACGAGATATTTTCACCGTGTTGTCGCGCGGATTGACACGACAACCCTCGGACCGGGGGCTGTCACTCTTATCCCCGATCCCTCTGTTTAAGCCTGTCTCCCGCGGCTAAGGGGGGTAGTCCCTGTGAGATGATGAGACCAACTGTTGACCATTTGGTTGGGAGACACGAGACACGATATGAAAAGCATTTGATGGATTTGATTAACTTAGCAGACCAGTGCTTTAAGAGATTGTTGTGAAAGCGATTACTTGTTAAATGATATAGAAACATGAACCATGAACAACAATCATCTATCATCAGCTAAATCATAATGCTCAAAACGATATCTGGCAACTGAAAATTTCGAAGAGATAAATGCCTTAAAACACCACGAGAATCGTAAATCATTAACCAGATATCAATTTCGTATCTCGACTTGAAAATTTATATCTCAGCATGAAAAATATAACATGAAAAACCACTGAAACTGGCAAAATAAATTTTCCACAAAATTTTTATTTTTCAATTTTATTTTTTTATTTTTTATTTTTTTATTTATTTTTTATAAATAAAATTAAAAAAAAATATCTAAAATCTAGACAAAGTAAAGTCCTAAATTAAAACATTTAAAAAAATTAAATCAAAATCTAGAAACTAACAGAACCAAAATATGAACATAAAATCAAACTAAAATCTAAAAAAACTAAATACTAAAATCTAAACTAAAACATTTTAATTTTTGATTTTTTTTTATGAATCTATATATATAAAAGAAAAAACGAAACTATAAAAGAATTAAAATCTAAAAACTAAAATACATAAAAAATAAAACAAATTAAAATGTAAATAAAAAAATCTACGCTTTACCATTTTTCATATTACAAAACCCTAACTAAACCACAAAAACTATCACGCTAAGTCTAATATAAAGCCGTAATGAAACTACGCCTATCCAAAAATACTCAAACGAAACTACGCTCGTTATCGTGACAGATAACACAGCGTATCGGAAATGAGAACAGAGACTTACGCTAAATGAATTCACCCGACTGCAAGGAAAATGAAACCCAGACTTACGATGAAATCGAAGGAACAAATACACGCGATGCCTCAGCCGCCGGAGGAAGGAACGTGACCACAACAAAACGCATCCAAAACTGGGCACGAATATTGCGTGGGAACCCTGAGACGCGTGACAGAACTCGAGGTTTAAACGTGCTACAGCCCACGGCTTTTTACGAGTTGATGAACACCTATAACCCTGGTTTATACAAAGAAAATCTCACGCAGGCAAAGGATCATACAAAGGACCTTTCGAATGTTTCCCAAAGGATACGCATTAAATCAAATTCCCAGATTGCAGAACTAAAATGTGATCACAACAGTAAAAGTCGACTTAGTTGTCACCGTGAGTAAATTACGTGAATGAGATCTGAAGCCCACGCAAATATTTTTTAAGAGAAATCGGAATACAATTTAAGATATTACCTGGCCCGATGTAAATATGGTGGCGAAATTTTCAACGGACCTGTGTATACTGGCCCTGGACGCGTTTTCCCCTGCTGCCGGCGTGAATGTATGGTCGATTTTCTGCGTGATGGCCGCTGTTTCGTTTGGAGGATTTCACGCTGGTCGTGGTGACAGTCATATCCAATCTTCACTGCAAGCTGGCTCAGAACTGAGTGTTTCGATTTGGCTTTGATTCGCTGGCTGAGCAGCTTTAGTTTGCTGATCAGACGGATTGAATACGTTCTCTTTTATCCAGCTAGTGTGCTGATGCATGAAATAATGTCCATCACAGTTTTAGCACATGCTTTCACAACCTCAGATCAGAAGTACGTGAACCTGCAAAACCCTAGTCAGATATTCAGAAGAAACCCTAATGAAAACTGCAAAAAAAAAAAAAAAAAACTTGAAACCCTAGATCAGCTAATTAATTTACAGATTTTTGGCCCCTGAAATGCCAGATTTGACAATAATTGCAGTAATGTTTTCAATATATCAGAAATTTTGAACTTCACTGTGAACAGAAAGAAAATCTCTCAATGTAAAACAGAAAAGAAACTTTGAATGATTAACCCAGGGAACAATCAGCTGGGCTCTGCACAGAAAAGCCAGTGGGAGTCGGCTGGTTCAGCCTAGAACTTGGTTCAGCCTAGAACTTCCCCAAACGCCCACAATTTCCTTCAGAAAGGTTTTCCTGCACATCTCAAGCAACCATCAGCAAAGAGAGAGAGAATGATGCTAGATCTCAGGAAATAATGGAGATACCTGCCATTATTTCAGAAACCCTAGCAGCCCTCAAACCCTAGCAGGTGAACAAGATACCTGTGCTCACACTACTCTAAAAACAAGTTATGATTAATGGCTGAAAACTGAAATATGCAGAAAATTAAAGATCTCACAGCAATTCCAAAGAGTAACACCAACACGATTTGGACCCCAAAGTCTTTTTATTAAACAGAAAATCAGATTACAAGAGAGCTTTTCAGTACAGACTCACAGATCAGATGATCTCTAAATGACCCCTAGCACCCTACTTAAAGGAAATGTCTCCAACGGCTAGTTCGAGTGATCCATGCAGAAATGATCTCGACCGTTGATGAGAATCAAGACATCTCTTGATCTCATCCGTCGATTTATTCACTTAAAATATTATTATTTTATTAGTTAGGGTTTTTTGCTTTACTTTTTTAATTTTTTATTACTTTTTATTATTTTATTATTTTTATTCATTTTTTAATTTATTTTAAAATGGATCATCGAACTAAGCCTTCAGAAACATCACCTAGGACCTAGGACTTAGGACTCATGAGGGGATTTAAAACATTTTTCGACCCTCAGGACACATTACATCATGACTTTTACAATTTACATCTTAAGGGAGAAAAACCCCTTTAATACAGACCCTCACAAAACACCCAGCTCTGCGACACAACGATAATCTAGCAGATTAACACACTAGGATTCTCCTAAAGTTCTAATGACAAAATCCATCCCGGCTTTGGGGTCAGGTTTGAAGGAAAACTCTGCCGATCCGTGGATCGGTGAGACGAAAAACCTTCCGGGACGTAGATTATCATCAGAAAGTTAGGTCCACCTAGGCCAATTACATACATGACTCATGATCTGCTTAGATTATTTACAATTCATACATGCAGACTGGGTTTACAACTGAAATGATCA
This sequence comes from Pinus tabuliformis, assembly GCA_031772625.1. NCBI lineage: Eukaryota > Viridiplantae > Streptophyta > Pinopsida > Pinales > Pinaceae > Pinus > Pinus tabuliformis. The sequence continues at coordinate 58,772,139 of CM062809.1, forward strand.
AGCTGCTGATGATGGCAGGATGGCACGGACATGCTGATCAGGTGCTGCTTCTTTCTGTCAAGAAAAACGGGGTGCACTGCATGGGTAGTTGACCAGTAGAGGTCAACACACCGGTTGTTCGATATACCACTATCCGATCTATTATTGCTCTAGTTGCCACTCAAGGATGGAGCCTTCATCAAATGGACGTTAAGATTGCTTTCTTGCATGGCTCGCTAGAGGAAGTCTACTTGGAACAACCTTAGGGGTTTGAAGTACAAGATCGAAGGACACATGTATGCAGGTTGAAGAAAACCCTCTATGGCTTGAAGCAAGCCCCCAAGGCATGGTATGAGAGGATTGATAGCTATCTTATGAAGTTGGGATTCACGAGGAGCTATGCTGATCCCAACCTACACTTTAAGGTTGAAAAGGACATGCCTTTCATTTTTGTCCTTTATGTTGATGATCTCTTTTTGACAGGTGTCGACCCTCTCATTTATCAATGCAAGAGGGAGTTGACTTCCGAGAACAAGATGAAGGACCTAGGATTGATGCACTACTTCCTAGGCCTGGAGATCTAGTAAAATCTAGGCGAGATTTTCCTTTCTCAAGGAAAATACATTGTGAAGCTACTAGAGAGATGTGGGATGGTCGATTGCAAGTTTGTTTATACTCCGATGGAACTCAACTTCAAGAAGCTATGTGGAAGCGTTTTTGGGTCCAAACTGGAAAACCCTTCCGAGTATCGACAACTTGTGGGGGCCTTGATGTTCTTGGTAAACTCCCGTCCAGACATATGCTTCGTTGTGAATACATTGAATCAATTTATGGTTGAGCCTTATCACATACATTGGATTGCTGCTAAGAATTTCTTAAGGTATCTCCATGGCACAATTAACTTTGGGTTGAGATAAACTGCCGGGAATTTGAGTCTACATGGATATGCTGATCTTGATTGGGCTGGCAGTGTGGTGGATCGAAAGATCACATCAAGATGTTTCTTCTCGTTGGGGTCTGCTTCGATTTCGTGGATGCGTAGGAGGCAGAAATCGGTTTCTTTAAGCACTGCCGAGGCCGAATACATTGCAGCTAGTATAGATTGTTGTGAAGTTGATTGGTTGAGGAAGCTCTTCAGTGAGATATTTGAGCACGTGCTGGATACCACTGTGATTTATTGCGACAACCAAAGTGGGATTCGCCTTTCAGAGAATCCCGTGTTCCACGACCGCTCCAAACACTTTGATGTCAGGTACCACTTTATCCAAGATATGTTACAACAGGGAACAATAAGGCTTCAACACATCAGGACCAATGAATAGGTTGCTAACTTCCTCATGAAGCCCTTGGGAAAGGTTAAATTCTTAGACTTCCGAGAGAGACTTGGAGTCGTGGAAGGACCCTCCCATGAGGGTCCTGCTTGAGTTGGACACTGAGGTCTGGGAGCTCTTGGGGGCTTGGGGTACTTCTTGGAGCTATGAGCGACCATAGAGTGAGTGGTTCACCTTCCCCTATAGGTGCGTTGTGTATAGGGTGAGTAGTTCACCTTCCCCTATAGGTACGCTGTGTATAGGGTGAGTGGTTCACCTTCCCTTGTGATACCCCATGAGGTTGACATGTGTACAGAGTGAGTGTTTCACCTTCCCCTATGATACCCCATGATGGTTGACATGTGTGTAGGGTGAGTGGTTCACCTTCCCCTATGATTGATGACACGTGTGTAGGGTGAGTGGTTCACCTTCCCCTACGACTGTTGATATATGTATAGGATGAGTGTTTCACCTTCACCTATGGCATATGAGCAAGATGAGTGGTTCACCTTCTCCTGCGGATGCCCCAACATACATCCTACCCATGAAGTCTAGGACTCATGGGAAGTACCTCTCATCTGGCCAATGAGTTGGGAAAAGAGGATAAGGACCATAGCACTACAGATGGACACATCGTGTACTTCCATACTCCCTATGTCTAGGATGCATGGTGTTCAATAACTTGATCTGGGATCAAGTCTGATTGGGGTTCTGTTGAAATTTCTGAATCTAACACAAAAAATTCTTCCTGCATTATCTGGTTTATTTCACCTACTTTTTTATTTCTTAACAAGTTATTTAACCATATAAATATTGAAAATAAACACAAATGCAGTCTCAACCATCTATAGATCATCAACTGAAATAATAGACAAACACACAAGGGACACCGTTATTTTTGGACAATCGTCTCCCGAAAAGCCCAACTTGGGAAAACTGGTGTAGCAGTTCTAAGGGTTTTATTATTAAGCAACTTTCTTGAGTACAACTAGGGTGCCAAACTGGCTCATCCAATAGAGAAATCAATTTGGCAGTAATATCTCTCTTCGGAAGTAGATATTCAGCAAGTCTGCTCCACAAAAATCTCTTTGATGCTTCTCTGAAGCTTTGCATCAGCCCTCCTGGCATCTGCGTCACTCAAAAACCCCCTACGTTAGCCTTCTGCTGCTCTGCGTTGGCTCTCTGGCATTCTGCGTCACCCATGCAGACCCTGCTAGCCTTTGCGCAGTCACTCTGGCCCTCAGCATGGCTCCTGCCGGCTTTGCGTGGCCTCCTCTGTCTCTGTGCTGGTCCTTAGACACTATCTCTGCCTCTCTGCTATGCACTCATTGCCCCTCGCTGCAACTTAGATCACTTGTTTGATTTCTCTCAACAAACCCCTCTCTAGAAAATTGAACTGACTGATCAATCTTGGTGTATCTCCAACTGACCCTCAAGCCTCCTCTTGTACTTTTTCTGTTGAGCCTTCAACGACCGAGATTAAATCTCTAATCAACGGCTAAGATTAGATTTGGCTTGATCCATGTCATTTAGAACTTTCTCACCGAGTTTTATATTAATACCCATTAATATTTTTAACCCATTAAAAATAATAATTATTTTAATATCTCTCTAACTGGGTGGAATTTCCCCAAACCGTTTCTGGGTCTTGGAGATCTCGTGCTTTAGCCTCTCCACCAAATTTCACAGCTAGAGCACATTTGATGCTACCCCAAATCGACACTCCCTCTTAACAAGGAATGTGCTCTAGTAATGTTCCACCATTTGAACATCACCTTGATCATCCGACACCGGTATCTGTGTTGATGCCTAACCTGCTGCCCAACATTCTCTGTAATACAGCCTCATGCACTACTGCCCTTGGCTTTCGCACTGCCATTGCTACATCCATACTGCAGCTCCCTTTGCATCCGTGGTGTTGGTGGTCCTTCCTCCCAACACTGCATCTGCACTGCAGTTCTCTCTCATCATGCTGCATCGTGTTGTCCATAGCACCACCACTGCTAATCGCTGCATTGTAACTCAGTTACTGAGAAGTAAGTAACTAATCTACCCAATACTGACATCCTTGTCAGGCTACAAGTCCTCATGATGCTGAAGCTCCCTCTGCTGCTATCCTGTGCACCCTCTGCTGCCTCTGCACTGCTGCAACAACTCTGTGCCTCTCGCACTATTGCAAACACCTCTATGCCTTTTTGCATTGCTGCATCCTCTTTTGTGCCTCTCGCATTGCTGCAACCCCCACTGCGCTACCACAGATCCCTGCACTCTAGCACTGTTCTGCGGCTCCATTCGCATCTTGCTTCTATCGACATCCGTCATCCTGTTACTGTCACTCGGGGCTTCCGTAGCTGGATATGATCCAAGAGTTTGGGTACCTCAAAGATCCTACCCCACATCTTCTGTAGTCCTCCTGACTACAACTCGATGTCTCCCCACCTCTTCTCTAGAGGTGCATGAGCACTCATGGCACAATCGTCATCTGTCTTAACTTCTTTCTCCGCCTTAGCCGAAGCTACCTTGGAGTTAGAGCCTCTCCCTTATTCTTCTTCTTGGGACACTGGGTTGCATAATGATCCAACTCCCCACATGGAAACACTTTACCTTGGATATTTCCTTCTTTTTTCTCTTCCCCTGTTGTCCCGTAGATGCCAGAGTTGGATCCTCTTCCTCCTCTTTCTTGATTCGACCTCCTTTGCTACTACTTCCCGCCTTGGTCAGCCGTCTGATCTCTTCTTGGCGAAGAGCTGCTCACATCTCTTCCCATCCCGGAAGATTAGCTCTGCCTAAAATGCTTTGGACAAACGTCTTCCAATCTTTGGAGACTGCATTCAGGGCGGTCCTCACCATGAACTCCTGATCCGGCGTGGCCCCTATGGAAGTAAGTTGGTCCCGAATCTCCTGCAACCTGCTGAGGTATAGATCTATTTTCTCCCCCTTTTGCATCTGATACGACCACAGTTGATTCTCCATTAGCATATTCCTCTGCACAGAAGTGCCTTGATACAATGTTGTCAAGGTATCCCACATCTCCTTTGTCGTATTCTTCTCGGCAATATGCTGAACCACATGATCCTTGAACCCATCAAGGATTATGCACTTTGCCTTGGCCATTGCGTCCTCATACCTTTCGTTATCAGCTGGGTCGAGTGGGATAGCCACGGTTCTCAAGGTGAAGCCCTTGATGCGATGTCTATCCAGAACAGATAGGATCCTAGCCTTCCAGATGACAAAGTTGGATGCCCAGTCCAACCTCTCCTGATCCTTCAGTCCGTTCATTGCCATCTCCACTCTTCTCCTCAACTCCCTCTGACTCTCGACTCCCCTCCTGGAAGTTCTCTCTTAGACTCCCTCTGAGTCTTGATTTCCCTCCTAGAAATCCTCTCCTTGACTCCCTCTGAGTCTCGATTTCCCTCTGGAAATCCTCCTGCCAATTGTCAAACCGCTCCTCTCCGATCTCCTTTTCTCCTGCAACACTGATCTGGATTTCTTGGCTAGAAATTCGCCTAGGTAGCGACTCCCTCTACCTTGGTTCTGTCCCATTAGGTACTGTTTTGCTTTGATAGCAACAACACCCCACTAGCTTTACAATCCACAATCTGCCCACAGCTCCCTAGGTCCCAACAATTGAAGAAACTGAGCCTCTTAGCTTTGCGCAATCCTGACAAGGCTGAATCGCTCCTTTGGCCAACTGTGTTACTCCTACCTGGTTGAGTAGGATGATGTGGCCCTTCGTGAGCCTCTTCTGCCTTGCTATGCCTTTGTGTTGGCCCTCTCTCTAGCTCGAAATGATGACGCAGACCCTCGGTGTCACTACTTCTCTGTTGCCTTCTGCTTAGGAACAACTATGTCTCTCGGGACAGCGATTTCTACTGCAAATTTTCTAATTTCTGCTGGTACCTTCAGTCCTCTTGTGATCTTCAATGCTTTGATACCATGTTGAAATTTCTGAATCTAACACATCAAAAATTCTTCCTGCATTATCTGGTTTATTTCACCTACTTGTTTATTTCTTAACAAGTTATTTAACCATATAAAAATTGAAAATAAACACAAATGCAGTCTCAACCATCTACAGAACTTCAACTGAAAGAATAGACAAGCACACAAGGGACACCGTTATTTTTGGACAATCGTCCCCGGAAAAACCCAACTTGGGAAAACCAGTGCAACAGTTCTGAGGGTTTTATTATTAAGCAACTTTCTTGAGTACAACTAGGGTGCCAAATTGGCTCACCCAACAGAGAAATCAATCTGACAGTAATACCTCTCTTCAGAAGCAGATATTCAGCAAGTCTGCTCCACGAAAATCTCTCCGATGCTTCTCTGAAGCTCTGTGTCAGCCCTTTTGGTCTCTGCGTCACACAGAAGCCCCCTGCGTCAGCCTTCTGCTGCTTTGCGCCGACTCTTTGTCCTTCTGTGTCACCCACGTAGGCCCTGCTAGCCTCTGCGTAGTCACTCTGGCCCTCTGCGTGGTTCCTGTTCGCTCTGTGTAGCCTCCTTTGCCTCTGCGCTAGTCCTTCGGCACTATCTCTACTTCTCTGCTATGCACTCACTACCCCTCGCTGCAACTCAGATCACTTGTTCGATTTCTCTCAGCGAACCTCGCTCTAGAAAATCTAACTCACTGATCAATCTTGGTGTATCTCCAATTGACCCTCAAGCCGCCTCTTATACTTTTTCTGTTGAGTTTTCAACAACCGAGATTAAATCTCTAATCAACGGCTAAGATTAGATTTGGCTTTATCCATGTCATTTAGAACCTTCTCACCCAGTTTTATATTAATACCCATTAATATTTTTATTTTCCTAAGTTTAGACTTAGGAACCCATTAAAAATATTAATTATTTTAATATCTCTCTAACCGGGTGGAATTTCCCCAAACCATTTCTGGGTTTTGTAGATCTCATGTGCTTTAGCCTCTCCACCAAATTTCATGGCTAGAGCACATCCGATGCTACCCCAAATCAATAGGTTCTACCCCTGGATTGACTTTTGTTAGTGGAGAGTGGTAAGGTCTTGCGACTCACTCTTGATCAATTCATCTTTATTATCTATATCAATGTTCAACAAAGTTGAGACGAGATACAAAGATGGTACATGACGACAAGATGGCATGATGATCAATGATGATGGATGGATTGGTAGGTGGAATTCTCCCTAGTTGAGAGGGAGTGTTAAAATTGGCAACCAGGGCCAAATTCCACTTTGAACAACTCATTTGATGGAGATGATTATTGCATTGAATTCCTCTTTTCGAGAGGATCAAAATCGACCTTATCAAATTTGGATAAGGGAAAATATGTTTTTGAGGTCAAGCCCACACGTGCAGATTGTCAAGATCGGCCACATCATCATGTAGGCTCATGAAGCCCATTGGACATGTCACTTCACCCTCAACGACTTGTATAAATATAAGTGACCTCCAACCTCATTTGGCATCTCACTCACTCACACATTCTTCTCTCTCCTTGTCTCATTGGTTCGTACAACTATTGGGCATATCTTCTCACCAACACGTGTGACAAGGAGGAGAAATTTCAGATAGAAGTACAGGGCCGTAAATTTCAGAAGTTGGCTGAAGTTTGATAACATTGACCATCATTGACCAAGGACTGCTTGGCCAAGTTTGACTGTGATTTTGGAGGGTTTGACTCTATTTTATGAGGCCACATTCATTGGCACAAGAATCGAGATTTTTTGGGTTGTTTGACCTACGTTGACCGCAGGGATGACTTCAGGTTGACCAAGTTTAACCTCATATTTTGTGACTCTTTTGGGCTGATTTTGACCACTACTGAAGGCCGAGTTTGAATGCCTTTGACTGAGCTTTAAAGGGGATGTTTTCCTGCTGCGTTGACCCTTTGACTTTTTGGTTAGGGCTGAATTTCACTGCAGATTTGACAGGGATGTTTTGACTTTGATTTGGCAAGTCAATTTTGAGTTTTTGTATTCTCTCTCTGCTGAACATTTGATATAATAAAAAGAAGAATTGATCAAAGGGTTTTCCCCATCTTGGGGTTTTCCTCTGGCATCTGCCGAATCTGGTGTTCTCTTGTCTTGGCTTGTGTTCTACATTTTTTTATTCATGTTCTATCTACAGTTACTGTCAATGTGATTTCTATTGGAAAAATAAATTGGAAATTGTCATTGGGCTACTAAAGGAACATTGAAGTAATTGTGCTAAGCATAGAACATACCATTGTTATCTAAATACTAAAACTAACAGAAAATCCCCCTAGGACTTCACCACCATTCAATTTTTAGAAGAGCAAATGTAGGAATACCAACATTAATAGATTTGGATCTTCATGTTGTAGCTTGTCCAAAGATAACAAAAAAAATGACTTTTGAGCTATAAGATGATGTAAGATATGATTGCCGTATTCTATTAGATGAAAGAGACACAACAACCTACAACAACAATAGTCACCTTAATCGCACACTATACGTTCAACTATTCCCATTGTGTCATGTCTCTTCTCAAAGGCATTAGTCACAGGGTGAAACTACACATTTTTGGCACAATTTTGACTTAGGAGGAGGACCCCACACATAGACTTAGGATCTATGGGGCAATTTCGACTTTATTTAGGAGCTAGTGGAATGTGGGGGCCACCCACATGGGGAATTCGAACTTGGCCATTCAATGTGCTTGGAGGGAAATCAAATGGGTGGATGGAGGGGCCCACATGAGGCTAAGGAGGCCCAAGGTAATAAAAGGAGGATCAACTCTCATTTTCGACCATCTTCTACATTTGCAAACAAACACTCACTTGTACGCTTTGCTGCTTAGCAAGTCTACCAGCTGTTTAGCCACGAATCTCTCACGCGGGAGATTCAACCTCTACTTCGGGGGACCATCCGTGCCCGCCCTAGGGAGGCTGTTCTAACAGGAGTTTCAGGGAGTTAGGGACAACAACACACTTCAGCCATCAGTGCAGAGAGGGAACTGCGTATTCCTGGGCAGCTAGAAAACACGCAGGAGGAGTTGGAGGTCAGCAAGGGGATTCATTGCTTGCTGGGAGATCCGGGAGTTGAGGAGGTAGTATAGAGAAGGCATTTTCGCTGGAGTTTGCAGCCAGCTAGACCAGCGCAGCAGTCAGTTGAATTCCTGGACAGAGGGACTGCGCAGAGGCCATCCAACAACAAATTCGTGGGACTTGGGGAGCAGTTGATCTTGCCCAAGATCCATCCGGGGAGCTTGGAGTTGAATAACACAGGTAAAACTAGCATTTTGGAGGAGTTTGCAGAGGGATTTGTAGGCTGTTCATGAAAGTCGAAATTGGTAGTCGAAGCTAGGGAGAGACCCCAAGGGGGTTGAAAATCCAAAGTCAAAACTAGCTAAATTCCCTTCTAGGTTTTTTTGGGTTTTGTCCAAGGTGTCCGGGGTTAAAAGCACACAATTTTCTGGGCAATTTTTGAGCACCTTCCAGCCAGTCGAAGTTCAGCAGGGCAACAGTTTACTGGGGCAATGCAATGCAGAGTGATGCAGCAGCTGGGCAGCGTTCAGCTCAACTATTTTTCCACCTAGGGTTGGTCTTGCTTGTTCATTGGGACAAGCCCAGGTGCACCATTCCATTTCATATTGTATCTAGCCTGCAGATTTTTAATAATATGGCTCAACAGTTCCTTATTGGCAGCATTTTCATGGATGTTTGATGTGTGTTTTATTTTTTATATGTTGCTGCACAGTTTATTTGCTTAATATCACTTACATTCCTACTTAGGAACATTATAGTGGTATCAGAGCCTAGTTCTTGGCTCAGCTGTGGGGATTGTTCCCTATGAGAGAAGGGGACCAACAAAACATCACCTACCATAGGCAGAGGTACAGGAGCAGAGAAAGGGAGTTTGGAATTATTCCAAATATGGAGGACAGAGGGAAACTAGTGGTCGTAGAAGAGGAAATGATAGAGCCCAAGAGCAGGGAGGAGATGGCTTTCAAAAGCCTCCTGAGGGCCTTGAGTGACTTGGCCAAGGGGCAGAAAGACATGCTAGAGGAGATCAAGTCACAAAACAGAGAAAGGATCACGCCTAGAGGGTTTCTATGTGGAGAAACTTCCGGGGCCTCTCAACCTTTCGATCAGCCTTCAACGGCAGCGCAACGCCCCTCAGTCAGTGTGTCAACTTGGGCTACACTACCTTCTTTTGTGCCAGTAGCACAAATCGAGCCTGCAAGGGAGGAAGATCCTCCTCAGATGGGGGATTACTTCAGAGAGTGGCAGACCATGGATGAAGACTTCAAAGAAGCCCTCTCCTTCAGAGATTACTGCAAGCTCAAGCAGAGTGAGAGGAACAAGGGGTACAGAGGACAAGGGACCCAAAACTATGAGCTGCAAAGAACCATAGGGAGGATGTATTTCCCTACTTTTGATGGAACTGCCAAGTGCACGACCAGGGCTTGGGTTGAAAAGATACTTTCAACTCAACTAGATGATAGAGCAGGAAGCCATTAAGATGGCCATGCTGCACCTAGAGGGGGAAGGCTGTGATTGGTGATTCCATGGCTTGACCACCTTAGGGCATGCCCAGATAGTTTCTTACGAGGACTTCACGCGGAGGGTGGTGGAGTGATTTGATCAGAGGGATCCAGAGGTGCATTTCAAGGAGTTGGCACAACTTCGCCAAACTGGCAACCCAGAGTAGTACTTTTCAGATGTTCTGCGTGTGTCAGTGATGGTCTCGGATCAATCCGAGGAAAGGAGGGTATATACCTTCATTGAGGGCTTGCTTGAGCCCCTACGTGGACTGGTGAAGTCATGCAGGCCCTCCACGCTGCAAGAAGCTGTCTTGTGTGCTAGAGTTATATAGGGGGCCATCCCTAAGACTAGAGCACCATTTCCTGCACAGACCCCTTTCCCACAAAAGGGGCATGAGACTAGACCCCCACCACCGAGGACCACTTAGGGGAGGGGGCAATTAGATGAGGAGACACAGAAGGACCTCCGGAGGAGGAAGCTGTGCTTCACATGTAGAGAGCCATGGGAACCTAGCCATAGGTGCACTGCAGGTAGAGAACACTACATTGAGGTCTTTTCTGATAGTGACCCGGAGGATGAGGTGGAGTAGGATTGTGGTGGGATAGATGGAGAGAGTCCAATAGACAGAGGGCCACCATCTCCACCTCCACAGGGAGGGGCATCCCTTGCCCCAACAGGAAGAGCCCTTGCTTCTTTATGTAGGATTCCATAGTTTTTTACACTGAGGATCAGAGGCACTGTACAGGGACAGAGGGTGTCAGTGTTGGTGCACAGTGGGGCTACCCACAATTTCATAGATGCATAATTGGTCCAGAGGAGGGGCCTCACCACAACAGAGTTGGAGGGTTTCTCAGCCCTCGTGCCATGTGACTGTACCATCCAGTGCATTAGATATGTGTCGTCCTTGACAGTAGTTATGGGGAACTACTCGATGACGGACCACTTCTTTGTGGTCGATGTGCCAGACACCAACGTGGTGATGGGTGTCCATTGGCTATATTCCCTTGGGCGAGTCACGACAGATTGGAGGAAACCAGAGATGAAGTTCATTGGGCCAGATGGAAAACTGGTGGTCTTGAGGGGCATGTAATCTTACCCACCTCAGACAGTTTCGGCCCACAGGTTGGAGGTAGATCTACGACATGGGGACATTGCATGGGTAGTTGAGTTGAGGATCTCAGAGGCTGGGGGATAGGCGCAGCCACCACCAGCAGACATACAGGCTTTACTGGACAGGTATGCAGTAGTGTTTGGGGACATTCCACCAGGGTAGCCACCAAATAGAGGATTTGAGCACACCATTGAGCTGGAGCCGGGTGTACAGGCAATGATCACTACTCCTTATAGGCATCCCAAAGCCTATAAGGACGATATATAGAAGGCCATCCAGGAGCTGCTTGCATTGGGCCATATCAGGCGAAGTTCCAGTCCTTTCGCTTCTTTAGTAGTGCTGGTGAAGAAGAAGGATGGAACCCTTCGGATGTGTATTGAATACCGGGCCCTCAACCGGAAGACTCTTAAGAACCGGTACCCTATTCCCCGCATTGATGAGCTGATGGATGAGCTTAGAGGAGCCAAGCACTTCTCTAAGATTGATCTGCGTTTAGGGTACCACCAAATTAGGGTGAGGGATCAGGACATCCCGAAGACAGCTTTTCGGTGCCACTATGGGCACTTTGAGTTTCTAGTCATGTCGTTTGGGTTGACCAACACTCCAGCCACATTCTAGTCACGCATGAACCATGTCTTCCGAGGACAACTGAGGAGGTTCGTGCTAGTGTTCTTCAATGACATCTTGTTCTATAACCGGACTTAGGAGGAGTACCTCCAACACTTGGAGGAGGTACTGCGCATTCTGGAGGAGCAACAGTTCTATGCCAAGCTCTCCAAGTGCGAGTTTGGGTTGACAAAGATGCTCTACCTATGGCATATCATTGGAGCCAATGGGGTGAAAGTTCACGAGGAGAAGATTCAGGCCATCTGGGATTGGCCAGTACCCCGAGACGTGACTACACTAAGGGGCTTCTTGGGCATTTTGACCAACTTGACCAAAAACAGGGCCTTCGCATGGACTGATGGAGCCTAGATTGCCTTTGATCACCTCAAGGAGGTGATGAGCAGTTGCCCTGTCTTGGCACTTCCCGACTTTTCCCAGCCATTCACGATGGAGTGTGATGCATCTGGGGTAGGAGTTGGAGCAGTATTGTAACAAGAGGGGCATCCCATAGCTTTCGAGAGTTGAAAGCTCCTACCGCATGAGCTGTCATATTCCATATATGACAAGGAGATGCTGGCCATTATGCATGCATTGGCCAAGTTCCGCCAGTACTTGGTGGGCAACCGGTTCCCAGTGAAGACTGATCACAATAGTGTTTGACATTTCATGGGGCAGCAGGGCCTCAACGACAGACAACAAAGATGGGTCAGCAAGGTGCAGGCCTATGATTTCGACATCGAGTATGTGCAGGAGAAGCACAATGTGGTGGTTGATGCTCTATCTCAGAGACCAGCTGGGTTATCTCTCATGAGCATCTGCCAGGATTGGAAGGCTCAGTTATTGGTGTACTCCAAGGACAGGAGGGCATGCGAGGTATTGGAGGGGACACATGCAGATGAGCGTTACTGTGTGATGGATGAGGTCATCTATTACAAGGGGCGCATTTACTTAGTGCCCAACTCGCAGTTGAGGGAGAGGATACTCCAGGAAGCTCATGATTCACCACTGTCCAGACACCAGGGGTTCCGGAAGACTTATATGGCTGTTCGAGAGAGATTCACATGGAAGGGCCTCAAGGAGGACGTGCTGCAGCATGTACGGGAGTGTGAGGCCTGTCAGTGGAACAAGGGGGAGCTGACCCACCCTGTAGGACTACTACAACCACTTCCCATTCCGGAGGGGAAATGGGAAAGTATTTCGATGGATTTCATCACTGGGCTCCCCACAGTACAGGGGAAGGATTGCATATACGTAGTGGTCGATAGGTTGACCAAATTTGCCCACTTCTTCGCCATCCCCACTAGGTACACGGCTGCACAGGTTGCCGAGTTGTTCTTCCGGGAGGTTTTCAGGCTGCATGGGCTCCCCAAGAACATAGTGAGCGACAGAGACAACAGATTCATGGGTGGCTTTTGGCAGGAACTCTTCAGGTTGGTTGGGACGGAGCTCACTCCTAGCACCAGTTATCACCCTCAGACTGATGGCCAGACGGAGAGGGTTAATCAGTGGTTGGAGGGGTACCTGAGGAACTATGTGATAGGTCAGCAGAGGATGTGGATTCGGTGGTTGCATCTGGGTGAGTACTGCTACAACACTATGCACCACATGTCTATTGGTATGACTCCTTTCCATGCCCTTTATGGATATGATGCACTAACTTTTGCTGATATTGTTTTTGGAGACGGCCAGGCCCCAAAGGCCAAAGACTGGGTCCAAGAGAGCCAAGATATCCTTAAGGCTCTCAAGGATAATTTGTTTACAACCCTAAGCAATAAAAACTTTATGCAGACCGACACAGGACAAAGAAGCACTTTGAGGAGGGGACTTAGTATACCTCCTGCTGCAGCCTTACAGGTAGTCTACGCTGAAATAGAAGGGGGCCGAGAAGCTACAACCACGCTTCTATGGGCCCTACCGGGTGACTAGGCGAGTTGGGGAGGTGGCTTATGAGCTGGAGTTGCCTCCAGGGAGTAGAATCCACAATGTGTTTCATGTCTCATGCCTGAAGAAGGTGTTGGGACAAGTGACGACAACAGCTGATCTACCCCTGCTGGATGATGAGGGCCACTTGGTGTTAGAACCAGAGGCCATTTTGGAGAGCAGGGAAAGGAGACTGAGGAGCAGGACCATCAGGGAGTTCTTGGTACGCTTGAAGAACTTGCCGGATGAGGATGCCACCTGGGAAGGTGAACACATATTGAAGCACCCAACGTTGAGGTTGCTTGAGGGCAAGCAACATTTGGGAGGGGATGACTGTCATGTCCCTTCTCAAAGACATTAGTCACAGGGTGCAGCTACACATTTTTGGCACAATTTTGACTTAGGAGGAGGACTCCACACATAGACTTAGGAACTATGGGGCAATTTCGTCTTTATTTAGGAGCTAGTGGAATGTGGGGGCCACCCACTTGGGGAATTCGAACTTGGCCATTCGATGTGCTTGGAGGGAAATCGGATGGGTGGATGTAGGGGCCCACATGAGGCTAAGGAGGCCCAAGGTAATAAAATGAGGATCAACTCTCATTTTCGACCATCTTCTACATTTGCAAACAAACACTCACTTGTATGCTTTGCTGCTTAGCAAGTCTATTGGCTGTTTAGCCATGAATCTCTCTCGAAGGAGATTCAACCTCTACTTCAGGGGACCATCCGTGCCCGTCCTAGGGAGGCTGTTCTAATAAGAGTTTCAGGGAGTCAGGGACAACAACACACTTTAGCCATCAGCACAGAGAGGGAGCTGCGTATTCCTGGGCAGACATAAAACACGTAGGAGGAGTTGGAGGTCAGCAAGGGGATTCATTTCTTGCTGGGAGATCTGGGAGTTGAGGAGGCAGTATAGAGAAGGCATTTTCGCTAGAGTTTGCAGCTAGCTAGTCCAGTGCAGCAGTCAGTTGAATTTCCTGGATAGAGGGACTGCGCAGAGGCCATCCAGCAACAAATTCGTGGGACTTGGGGAGAAGTTGATCTTTCCCAAGAGCCATCCAGGGAGCTTGGAGTTGAATAGAACAGATAAAACCAACATTTTGGAGGAGTTTGTAGAGGGATTTGCATGCTATTTCCTGCAAGTCGAAATTGGCAGTGGAAGCTGGGGAGAGGCTCCAAGGAGGTTGAAAATCCAAAGTCAAAACCAGCTAAATTCCCTTCTGGGTTTTGTCCAAGGAGTCCGGGGTTAAAAGCACACAATTTTTTGGGCAAATTTTGAGCACCTTCCAGCCAGTCGAAGTTCATCAAGGCAACAATTTACTGGGGTAGCGCAATGCAGATTGGTGCAGCAGCTGGGCAGCCTTCAACTCAACTATTTTCCCACCTAGGGTTGGTCTTGCTTGTTCATTGGGACAAGCCCAGGTGCACCATTCCATTTCATATTCTATCTAGCCTGCAAATTTTTAATAATATGGCTCATCAGTTCCTTATTGGGAGCGTTTTCATGGAAGTTTGATGTGTGTTTTATTTTTTATATGTTGTTGCACAGTTTATTTGCTTAATATCATTTACATTCCTACTTTGGAACATTACACATTGTCCAACAATTCCTCGAGTTGCAAAGCTATCCATCAGAAAACTTGACAGTCGTTATGAGTGATAAGGTAGATTGTGGCTCTACAGTATTGCCATTTATTGCTTGTTTGATATATGCTCAAAACATTTTAATGGTTGAACTATATATAGAGGATGAGACCTTCACTTGGTAGAAAACGCACACATATACCCTAACATCTAAAAACCAACCACCAATCAACACATTAGATGATTTCAAGGCTATTGTCCAAAATTGGCTTTACCCATTTGGGTATAAAAATGCTATGTTGGCTTAGTGGTCATACCTTAGATATTTTATTAGGTAGTTCATACAATACTTCATAGTGCTTATTAGTAACTCCCTCAAGCTTGAGGTACAATACCCTAATGATACCCTTTGCATCGAATTTATTTTAGGTTTGTTCCTAACATTAGAAATGACTAGAGGTTTTCCCAATTTCTTCATTAGAGCATGCTTTTCAGCTACCTTCCAAGATGAAAGATAAGTTACCAAAGGCTAATCAATTTGTCAAGCAATCATCACAACTCTATTAGACAAAGGATTTTCCTTACCTTTCTCAACCGCTGTTTGTCATGATCAAGCATTAGGGGAATTTTGAGGTCTAAAATAGGCTTCCTAAGGAAAATAATAGTTAAAATAATAAAATAAGAGGTGAATTTTTAAAGGAAATAAAACTACTTTTATTATTGCATTTTCGGTTTACCTCCTTATAGGTTTATTCAAATGTCAAGTGTAGGTATCCATTGGACGTGGCATTAAATTTTGCATCCAACAAGTACCCACTTTGCATACTCAAAAGTATGCAGAGTGGGTACTCTTTGGATGCAGAATTATCCACATCCAATAGGTGCATACACTTGACACTTGAGTAAATCTATAAGAATATAAGTTGAAAATACAAATAAAAAATGTAATTTTCTTATTTTCCCTCAAAAAATATTTACCCTTGGGGGATGGCATCATCATATTGAATCTTATTAGTTCTTTTAAAGTTGATTTGTTTAGTATATTTTTTTTGTTTTGGGCTCGTTTTTGTCCTCATCTTGAATGTTATTGGTTCTTTTAAAGTTGATTGGTTTGGTACATTTTTTGTTTTGAGGCCCATTTTTTAACTCGAAATTCCCCTAATGTGACAACCAATTCCATCTCTTCTATTAGCCCTACAAAGTAGAAATACTGCTTTTATCACATGCAACTTTGTCATTTCGATGATGAACATCATGCCTTGTAGGATAAACAATTCAAGGCCCTTCTCACTAAACAACATTACTCTAGTGAAGAAGATGACCTTGATGAACAATAAAAGGAGATTGATGTCAACAAGCCCAACTTGTCCAACCATCAGTTGGTCCTCATGCCTAAAGATAATGCTTACAGCAATTGAGAATCTCTCTTCTCAAACAACATTGGGGTTAGGAAGGAACTTAGACAATTGATCATGGTCAATGGCAATGAAAAGAGCCCTAATTTCTCAATAATTGGTCGATCCACTCAAGCTTCCTACCACACAATGTCCTAAACTCTATCATCCTGGATGGGTCATGGAAACATATTATTTAAGCTTGCCACTTGGATGTGTTTTATCACTTTTGTCATTGGATCTTTAATTGACATAGTTCGTTGTGATATTACACCCCTAAATTCTTGTGATATAGTTCTTTGTACTCCCTACCAATATGATCGACCATAGGGTAGTCTACAATGGCTTCCACACAGGTCCTATTGACTGTGCAAAGATGATAAAGCCTACAAACTTACATCATCTTTTGACAATTCCTTGTCATTTGAAGGGATGACTATCGGCCTAGTGAGTGTTTATAATTTATGACTCTTTGTTTCATTTTGATGCATTTGTAACATTCAACTCCATAAATTTCATACATTAGTATGGAGTTGCAATTTCAAGTTGCATGTAGAAACTCCAACATTCATCCTGCTTCAAACAATGGTTTGCTAATGTCATTGACAGATTAGATTGCGTGACATTCCTTAAGAACAAACTTGTTTGTAGTTCCCTGTAGCCCAAGAATTTGGAGCTCAACTCTTGTGCTAAAGTGTTTCAAGTTCAACAACCCCAAGATTATCTTGATTATTCAATGGGACATTCACAATGTTTCTTCTTCCTACTGTTGTAGCTAAACAACATGTTCTACACCTGTTGCTTGCACTCACTTTAAAATATTCTCTTTTCGACCATGTCATAGCATCCACATGGGTCAATGCAACAAACACACTTACATATCCCTTGTGGACTATCCTTTGTTGGAAAGGTTGTCCTATTAGAAGAAATCAGGGATAATTTTCTTTTGTCATAGAGAGAATGAGAAAACTTAGTCCTAGCTCCCAATGGAACAAATATGAACATGTATTATATTTGTTGTATTGTGCTCTTACATGCATTTAATAGAATGTAGAGTGCAAAACATGTACATTTCAACAATCTCCCTTTTGTAGTTGCATTCTTCGTTCATGTGTGAGTATGCACATAGCTGGCTTACTGTGCTCATGTCAAATTTCCCCTTTGCAATTGACATCCATTTTATTAGAATATTACAATGTAAATTTCTTACAAATGTCTTAGGGACTAAAAGAGGTTTTTGTGGTAGTAAAAAGATAACATCATAAGCAAGGGTCAAAAATGGCTTGTCAATCTTAAAATAAACTAACTTATTGCAACAAATTAGATATGCATTGCACTTTTTATGTGTAGTGAAACAAAATCTTTTGAAAATTGCATGGTAAATATTTAAATGGACAATAAGATAGAGCATTTCTTTATTCACTGCTAGGTGGGCAATCTGCACTGGCGCTGCGGCTTCTTTTGGCAGGTTTCTCACAAAAGATTTCTTCCTCTATTGGCACACCTATTGGCGATGAGGTAACTTCTCCATAGATTTCACCTTTCTATTACTCATATACGTTTTCATAGTTGAAGTTTTATATCTCACACATATTTTGGATTTGCAAGTATATTTCATAAAAAAACCAATTTTCAAAGATTTCTTTTGGTAGTTTCGTGCTGCTCGTAAAGCTTCAGAGGAAATAGGAGCTCAAATAGTGTTGGGGGACCGTCCCATTGAAATCACAGTAAGTTTATTTTGTTTAAATCACATCTTGGAATTTATTTTAAGACATGTCTCCCCAGTCCATATTTGATTCACACACATGAAAGTCTCTATAATCAAATCATTATTATGGGAGAAGTTTCTTTACGATGCATATTTATTAATTATTCCAACTTTTAGGACAATTCTTTGCATATGATATAAATTTCGTTGGCCTTTGAAGATTAGTTTATTTGCAACTTGTGTTTCAGCTTGAAAGGGCTTGGAAAGCTCTTAGATGGACTGAACAACTAGGATTCGTCAACACACTTATCCAAGGGACTTTCTTTCATCCTCTTGATGTATCAAAAGGAAATCTTGAGGTCTATCCTCTCCTATATTAAAGCGTCTATACTCATTGGATATCTATTTTCGTTCTTGTAACAAATATGGTTGGTCTTATTTTGTCAAGCATAGTAGATGCATTCACTAGGATTAAAACATCTATAGATTTTTATTTATACATTTCATTGCATTGCTATTCAATTTGGTAGTTTTCATAGCAACAAAAGACCTTGGTAGTGAAACTTAGCATGAACCTAGTATAATCATCAATAGCTCCAAACTTAAAAATCTTGAACTTGTGGGTTATTTACTTTAACATCATAAAAAATATCAATTAGGTAAGTTTCCAAATGATTACTCGATATGACACCCATTAAGTTGTCTATTTTGAATTTTTCTATGATTTATCATTAAGTTGATCTTATTTCTGAAGTCAAGTTCCAATGCTAACATTTTATGTTTCTTTAATATATTTGAAGAATTGATCATGGTCTTATAAATGTTGCAACATCCACTATCTAATCAATACACTTTCCTTATAAATCATTTTTAAGAGATAGATATGACCTAGGATATGTTACCACCTTGTTGACCCAAAGAACTTACGTGGCTAATTATATTCGAAACCAAGTCTTGCCTTCATGTTTTCACATATTCGCCATTTCTTCATGTTACCCCTCGGTTCTGCATTAGGGTGGCCGCATTTTTTCTTCACTAGATT
The DNA here is from genome assembly GCA_031772625.1 of Pinus tabuliformis. Lineage (NCBI taxonomy): Eukaryota > Viridiplantae > Streptophyta > Pinopsida > Pinales > Pinaceae > Pinus > Pinus tabuliformis. The sequence goes on from CM062809.1 coordinate 58,791,280, forward strand.
ATCCCAACATTTAAGTTGATCTTGTGCATATTTTGAGATGATGTTTGAGCCTAGTGTTCCATGAACAATTGTTCCTTCACCAAGATTGTTGTTGTGTATAATGATAAGCCAAAAGTTGTGAACAATGTATCTTATGTATTTTCACTAGACTATGATTAGTGATTTATGTAAAGAGTTTTCTTTACTTAGGTGGTTTCTCTAGACCTTTGTGGTTTGTCATGGCCTATCCTCTTAGTCCTCATTTCAAGGCTATTCTTGCCCTTATGACTCATTCTTACCATCTCATATAGACCATTTATGAAGTGGGTGTGTGATGGTTTTGGGGTGGATATATTATGACGCATGACTTAGAGTTCCCATAGGTCTTTTTCATTTTACCACTTTGTAAAAGTTGTCCTATTGTATTGTAAAGGTTGTCATATATAGAAGCATGCTTCCCTTTTAGCCTAAGCATGGATATATGTATGTATGTCACTTTGGCCTAGGTGATTGTTTCCCTAGCACTTTTGGGTAATATGAAAGGTATTTGGTACTTGAGATCATGGAAAACACCGCCATGAGGTGCCTATGCATATTTTTATGCTCTTGGATCTTGGAGGTTCCCTTAGTTTAATGTCTTGGATTGTTTGAGATCGGTTTTCATGCTTGATGCCTTGCTGGAGGGTGTCATATCACCTTCTATGAAGCACTCCACCACTTGACACATTTTGGATGTACAAATCATCATTTTTGAGGAACTAGTTGTCCTGTTCACGCCATCAGAGCATATTTCTTAGACATTGGACTTGTTTTGCGCCTCCTCTTCCTTAGAGATGACCACTGGCATGGATCGAGTTGGTTATGCTTGGAGACCTCACTCAGAGTTTGTTGGAGCACTTTTGGGAGAGACGACCACTTATCTTGTCCTACGATTGCCACATGTGTGACTTGGATGACTTTGGATGCTAGCTATTTTCTCATTATGAGGGATTGATCTTGATTGATGGGGTGTGTTGAGCTTATTTCCTTGATTGGAGGAGGGGCATAGGAGCTCTTAACCTATTTTCTTCATCTTTGGTAGAGACATCCTCTATTCAATGAGATTTTGTTCACGTGGCATAACTACTTCACTGTTTATGCATTATATGACCTTGTCTTGATTAGGTAGTTGGAGGATTAAGAGTTTTTTATGAGCTCGTAGGATGTATTTAAGGGTTTATCACTAAGAAAATATTATTGTATTGAGAGGGTTGTTGAGCCTCAAACTCTACATAAGAGGCCCTCCACATACCTTAGCTAGTTGTTGTTGGGATACTTGAGATAACCTTTGTTGAATATCAAGCACGGAGGCTATTTGGTTTCTCATTTCAAGGTTCTATTTGATGTCTTTACAACATTTTGGTTCTTAAATCTTAGATTTTGGTGTGGATTGCTCTACATAGGCAGCGCTAGTGATTTGATATACTGAAGGGTAAAATCTACCACTTGGAAGGAGTTAAGTATGGTAAAACATCATCTCTCCTTTGTTAGCTTAGTCTTTGATAATTGATAGATTGCTTTATTTACCTTACAAATTATGGAAAGATTATCGATTTCAATTTTTAGCGTATAATTAGATTGCTAGTTGAAGGTGAATGTAATATCCCCAATTTTGTGAGCATGGAAGTCACTAGGGAATTTTGCCAATTTTAGTAATACTAATTAAAAAGTGGCAAATATTATTGGAGAAAGGTGGCTAGTATTATTTTATTGGAGAATAGTGGCAAATTATTATTTTATTAAATGGCGGCAAAAGTAACTTAGTGGAAAATTGCCCCCACTAATAAAATAATATTAAAAAAAGAGTCTAGAGGCATGAGGAGAAATTATAAAATGAGGATGGACTCATTATGTGGATTATCTTTTGACTATTACACTTAAAACTTCATCTTCTGTTGGAGCTGTTTAGCGCAAGGGTAGAGTGATGTTTAGCACAGGAATTCCAGGCGGGATTCCACCCCATCTTCGGAGGACTTCGAGTGCCTCCCTAGTTGGGAATTTGGAGAGTCCATTGCTGGGATTTCATAGAGCTTCATTGTTGTTGGGATACTTGAGATAACCTTTGTTGAATATCAAGCACGGAGGCTATTTGGTTTCTCATTTCAAGGTTCTATTTGATGTCTTTACAACATTTTGGTTCTTAAATCTTAGATTTTGGTGTGGATTGCTCTACATAGGCAGCGCTAGTGATTTGATATACTGAAGGGTAAAATCTACCACTTGGAAGGAGTTAAGTATGGTAAAACATCATCTCTCCTTTGTTAGCTTAGTCTTTGATAATTGATAGATTGCTTTATTTACCTTACAAATTATGGAAAGATTATCGATTTCAATTTTTAGCGTATAATTAGATTGCTAGTTGAAGGTGAATGTAATATCCCCAATTTTGTGAGCATGGGAGTCACTACGGAATTTTGCCAATTTTAGTAATACTAATTAAAAAGTGGCAAATATTATTGGAGAAAGGTGGCTAGTATTATTTTATTGGAGAATAGTGGCAAATTATTATTTTATTAAATGGCGGCAAAAGTAACTTAGTGGAAAATTGCCCCCACTAATAAAATAATATTAAAAAAAGAGTCTAGAGGCATGAGGAGAAATTATAAAATGAGGATGGACTCATTCTGTGGATTATCTTTTGACTATTACACTTAAAACTTCATCTTTTGTTGGACCTGTTTAGCGCAAGGGTAGAGTGATGTTTAGCACAGGAATTCCAGGTGGGATTCCGCCCCATCTTCGGAGGACTTCGAGTGCCTCCCTAGTTGGGAATTTGGAGAGTCCATTGCTGGGATTTCATAGAGCTTCATTGACAGCAGTATTCCCAGCTTTGGGTATTCCCTAAGCGTAGAGGCAATTCGAGTTATTCATTGTGGTCCAACATACAACGAGTTGGAGTCTAGGTTATTTGCAGGAGGATTTTCCTAGTTGGAGTTGCAAATTTTGTGGTGATTTTGCAGGGATAGAGAGCAACAAATCTATGGGACGAAATTCTCTTCATTTGGAAGTGCGTAGGGGTTTCTGGCTTAGCCTACGCAAGGAAAGAAGGGAGAAGAATTGTGGAGAGATAAGGGTCAGAGATTGGAGGTATACCTCAAGGGAGAATTTGGCCTGTGGTAGATTTAGCAATAATTTCGTAATATCAAATTGTGGGGCGTTTTTTGGCCAGATTGGGCGATTTGCACTTGTTAGGGGTCACTGGGGGTCGGTGGATTCAGCCCAAACCCTTTCTGGTTTTTTTTGGGTTTGGTGAGAGGAGTCCGGGGTTAATTTCGTAGAATTTTTTGGGCAATATTTATGGCAGAAATCAGTGTTCAAGTTAGTAGCCAACAATAGAAATTATTGGAGAAGGGCGCAGCTCAGTTCTTGTGAAAATTCTATCACTACAACAACTGATTTATTTTACCTACTTATTTGCCAATAAGTTATTTATGAAAAACCCTTCAGTAAACATTAAAATAAACTCTGCTGCAGATATCACACCATAATATAGAAACAAACACATGCACAAGAATCAACACATCAACACAGATATTTTCGACAAATGTCCCCGGAAAACCCAATGCGGGAAAACCGGTGTAGCATAGGAGGATTTTATTATTCAGCAATTCTTCAGTACAACTGGGTGCCAAACTGGCTTACCCAACAGAGAACAAATTCTCTAGCACTTCTCCCAACCTTAGCGTCGGGCTTACTTGCCTCTACACAGTTCCCAAACCTACTGCGTTAGCTCCTGCCTCTCTGGGTCAGCACTGGGCCTCTCTGCATCACCCACGCAAGCCTTCTAGTGACTACGCAGTCTGTTGCCTTTGCATTTGCCTGAGAGGCTCCGCGTTTGCCTCTCCAACCTCTGTGTTGGTGTCTTGGCGCTGATCCCAACTCTTTATTCCATACATGTTGCCTCTTGCTGCTCCCCAGACCACTAGTTCGAATTTCTCAGCTAACCCCGCTCCAGAAATCGAATTGACTGTTGACTGCTACTGCACTGCAACATCATACCCATTTCTGCTACTGAAATGGATTCTTTATCATCCCCATCTTCTCCCTGAAATAATCAAACTTGGTTCTTCCAAGGGCCTTGGTAAGGATGTTTACCACCTGTTCTCCTGTAGGAGTGTAGCTCAACTGTACAACTCCTTGTTGGACATAGTCTCTGACAAAGTGACACCGGATATCAATATGCTTTGACCGATCGTGAAACACTGGATTCTCAGAGAGCTTGATGCAACTCTGATTATCACACATGATCCTGGTCGCCTCCATCTTTCTTCTGAATAGGTTCACAAGCAGTTTTCTAAGCCATATGGCCTCGCACGAAGTTGTGCTTGCGGCCATATATTCTGCCTCTGCTGAGCTCAGAGCCACGAATTTCTATTTCCTATTGCACCAAGAGGTCATTCCTGATCTAATGTTGAAACAGTACCCAAAGGTACTTTTCCAATCCACTGAACTTCCCTTCCAATCTGCATCAGTAAATCCACTTAATTTGATAGCATTATTCCTGGTGTACAAGAGTCCATATTGTATATATCTGAGAACATGTTTTGCTGCTGCCCAATGCGCCCTCTTTGGTTCCACCATGAACTGACTGAGGGTGTTGACAGCGTAACAAATGTCAGGCCTGTTATTGACGAGATACATCAGGGACCCTATGAGTTGTCTGTATAAGGTGGGATCAACATCCTTGTCTTCTGATGCATCAATCTTCTTCCACTTGGTGATCATTGGAGTAGCCATGTGTCTATAGTCCTCCATCCTGAATATCTTCAAGATTTCTGTAACATATCTCCCTTGCCTAAGGAAGATCTCCCCCTTTTGCTGCCAAACTTCCAACCCTAAGAAATAATGCATTCGTCCCAAATCCTTCATATCGAATTTCGTGGCTAGATTCTTCTTGCAGTCCCCGATGAGCCTGGATGATCCTGTCAGAAAGAGATCATCCACATACAATACTAAGATTAGAGGCTCATTCTCTACAACCAGATTGTAGAGATTTGGATTTGTGTCACTCTTGACAAATCCCATCTTCTGCAAGTAGCCATATATTCGACCATACCATGCTCTAGGTGCCTGTTTCAGCTCATACAAGGCTTTCTTCAATATGCATACATGAGACTTCTTCTCATGTGCCTCAAAGCCCTCTAGTTGTTCAATGTATACCTCTTCTTCTATCACCCCATTCAGAAATGCCGTTTTAACATCCATCTGATGAATCTCCCACCCCATCTGTTCTGCAAGAGATATCACGGTTCTAATAGATGTATATCTGGCTACCGGGGCGAAGGTTTTTTTGTGGTCAATTCCTTCCTTCTGATCATACCCCTTAGCCACAAACCTGGCTTTGTATTTCTCAACACTGCCATTTGCAGCATATTTAATCTTGTAGATCCATCTCGAACCTACCACTGATCTGTCTTGAGGCCTTGGCACTACCTCCTAGACATTGTTCACCATTATGGAATTGTACTCCTCTACCTTCGCATCCAGCCAAACCTGACGTTGAGCTGCCTCCTGGAAACTAGTAGGCTCCCCATCCTGAGCAACTAATGCCTGATATCTATTTGGTTGTTTTCGCTCTCTTATTGTTCCTTGGCGCACCGATGAAGTCCTCTGCATTTCGCAGAATCTGATGAAGTTCCATGCTCGTTCTTCCTTTGCCAGTAGGTGTTTCTGTTAGCTCCTCCTCATCCTGAGATTCTTCCTGATCTGAGGAAGAATTCTTTACTTCTGTTGGTTGAAGAGGTTTGACCAACGACTCCTCTTTTCACTGCTCCTCGGAAGGCATTTCTCGAGATTTTTTGAAAGCCCTGTCCTCCATGAACTTCACATCTCGTCGAACTACTAACTTCCTGCTCCTGGGAAAATAGATTCTATATGCCTTAGTGTTCTCGCTATATCCCACTAGATATCCTTTCTCTGCAGTTTGATCCAGCTTCTTCCTCTTTTCGTCGGGTACACGGCAATATGCTAAGCTCCCAAATATCCTGAAATGACTGACTTCAGGCGCCTTCCCTGTGAAAACTTTCTTTGGAGTAATCTTTCCCAATGCCCGATGAGGAGTCCTGTTTTGAACATAGACTGCTGTGTTGCATGCTTCTGCCCACAACAATTTTGGCATATCCTGATCATATATCATGGCCCTAGTTGCTTCCGCAATAGTCTTGTTCTTCCTTTTTGCTACTCCATTTTGCTCCAGATTGTAAGGAGTTGTCCACTCTTCTGATGCCCTCCTTAGCGCAAAAATCAGTGAAGTCCTTATTGACATACTCTCCACCATTATCAGAGCGCAAAACTTTTATTTTCTTCCCATTTAGATTCTCCACCAGAGCCTTGAACTCTTTGAATCGACAGAAAACCTTGTACTTGGTTTTCAGAAAATAAATCCAAGTTTTCCTTGAGTGGTCATCAATGAAGGTAAGGAAGTACTTGGCACCACTAATAGATTTAGTGGACATAGGTCCGCAGATATCTGAGTTTATCAATCCTAGTACACTCTTAGCCCTGTTCTTTCTTCTAAGAAATGTTGCTTTAGCATACTTTCCTAGAGCACATCCTCTGCATACATCATCTCATTACGTACTAAGATCCGGAACTCCTGTTATAGTGTTTCTGAGAATTCTCAGAGCCCCATGGCGCAAATGTCCCATTCTTCTGTGCCATAGTTCGTTCAAATCCTTGTCTCCATGACTGCCTTTTAGTGCCATTTGTGATTCTAGTTGTAGTCTGTAGAACCTATTACTTTTGATCCTGATTTGCACTTTCTTTTTCCAGCTTGGGTGTTTGACGTATACTTTCTCCTTGATGAAAAAAACGTCATAGCGTTTGCCTTGAAGTTGCAACACGGAAATTAAATTCATCCCCAATCCTAGTACATGCAGCACATTGGTAGCACAAAACTGCTCTCCGGTTTCTGTTTGAAAAACTATGGTACCCCTCCCTACTGGAGTACACTTTGCCTTGTTCCCCATGGTGATTTGAAAGTTCATCCTCTCCTCCCGATCATCTGAGAAATATTCCCGGATTCCCATCATATGCCAAGAGGCTCCACTGTCTATATACCATACTTCTGATGATGCAGATCTAGTCACACAAGCCACTTCTTCTTCCAACTTGGAAGCCAACATAGAGAAATCGAAGTCACTGTCTCTTGTGCAATTTTCTAAAAATCTGTGCGAGTCTCCTGACGTAGATGCCTCTACATCATGGTGTCGACCCATAATTGATTTTCCCTTCCCGTTTTTGATTATTTGCTCTGATACCATGTGAAAATTCTACCACTGCAACAACTGATTTATTTTACCTACTTATTTGCCAATAAGTTATTTACGAAAAACCCTTCACATTAAAATAAATTCTGCTGCAGATATCACACCATAATACAGAAACAAACACATGCACAAGAATCAACACATCAACATAGATATTTTGGACAAATGTCCCCGGAAAAACCTAATACGGGAAAATCGGTGCAACATAGGAGGATTTTATTATTCAACAATTCTTCAGTACAACTATGTGCCAAACTAGCTTACCCAATAGAGAACAAATTCTCCAACACTTCTCCCAACCTCAGCATCAGACTTATTTGCCTCTACGCAGTTCCCATACCTACTGTGTCAACCCCTGCCTCTCTGCGTCAGCGCTGGGCCTCTCTGCGTCACCCATGCAGGCCTTCCAGTGACTGCGCAGTTTGCTGCCTCTGCGTCTACCTGAGAGGCTTTGCGTCTGCCTCTCCAACCTCTGCGTTGGTCTCTTGGTGCTGATCCCAACTCTTTGTTTCATACCCGCTGCCTCCTGTTGCTCCCCAGACCACTAGTTCAAATTTCTCAGCTAACCCCGCTCTAGAAATCGAGCTGACTGGTCTCCCTCAGTATGTTCTCCAACTGACCCTCAAGCCTCTTCTTATACTTTTCTTGTTGGTCCTTCAACGACCGAGATTAAATCTCTAATCAATGACTAAGAAGAGATTTGGCTTGATCCATTACTTTTGGAACCTTCTAACCCAGTTTTATATTAATACCCATTAATATTTTATTTTTACTAAGTTTAGACTTAGGAACTCCATTAAAAATATTAATTATTTTAATATCTCCCAAACTGGTTAGAATCTACCCAAACCATTTCTGGGTCTTGGAGATGTCATGTGCTTTAGCCTCTCCACTAATTTTCATGGCTAGAGCACATCCGATGCTACCCCAAATCAACACTTCGTGAGATTTTTTTTGGGTTATTCTGGGTTCCTTGTGAGGAGGCTCCAGTTAATTTGCTGGAATTTTCCGAGCAGTTTAGAGGGCCGAAACACTAATTCCATTCTAGCTAGCAATAACTGAATTTACTAGATTGTTGATTTTTGGGTAACATCAGATGTGCTCTAGCTCCGAAATTTTGTGGAGGGGCTAGAACACATGAGATCTCCAAGACTCAGAAATCATTTGGTGAAATTCCACCCGGATTGTATTTTATTAAAATAATTAATATTTTTAATGGGGTTCCTAAGTCTAAACTTAGGAAAATTAAAATATTAATGGGTATTAATGAAAATATGGGTGAGAAGCTTCTAAGAGATGAGGATCAAGTCTAATTTAATCTTAGCCGTTGATTAGAGACTTAATCTCGGTTGTTGACTTGTCAACAGGAAAAATATAAATGGAGGCTCGGGGTCAGTTGGAGAGGACACATAGAGAGATTGAGGAAATCGATTTTCTGAGGTGAGAAGTCCTCAGGAGGAAAATCGCTTAGGGAGATCTTGCAGCTGAGGGGCAGGGATAGTTCGGGAATATTGACAGAGAGGCGGAGAGAAGCTTGTGGAGGCAGCGAAGTAGCCAGGAGGAGCTGACGCTGGGCCAGTCTGGGCCCACATAGCCTTGACGCAGAGCCAGAAGGGCTAGTGCAGAGGAGAAAGTTGCCTTCCACACAGAAAGTCAGAACTATTGGAATAGTTGGGAAAGCTGACATAGTGGGCAAAAGAGCTGACGTAGAGCCTCAGAGAGCTCCACGCAGGCCCACGCAATTACTATGAAGGGGCAGCGCAGTTGTAGTCGGGGCTAGCCAGTTTTGCTGCCGGATCAGCTGGAATCTGCTGGGTGAAGTGAGGTAAAACTCACTCAGGTTTTCTGCCATTGTATTTCTCTGTCACTGGTTTGCTGGGAGGGCAACCAACATTTGTATTCAGAACTACTGCTTAATAATAGAAAACCCTCAGAGCTGCTGCACCAGTTTTCCCGCATTGGGTTTTTTCGGGGACATTTAGTCCAAAAATAAGTGTCCTTTGTGTGATTGTCTCATTTATTTTTTAGTACTTGATCTGTATATTGGTGTAGGCTGCAGTGTATTTGCATTAATATTTTATGAATATTTCTGAAAATAACTTGTTAAAATAAAGAACACAAGTAGGTAATGCAAATCAGTTCACTGTAGTAGGATTTTTGGTTTGTTAGATTCAGAAATTTTCACATGGTATCAGAGCAATTGTAGATCAAGGAGGACTGAAGCCATCGACGAAAGGACAGAGGAAAATCTGTGTGTGAAGATAACTGTCCCTAGAGATAGCGCAATTTCTGGCCAAGCGCATAGGAAGGGTGACACAACACCAACGGAGGCTCACGCAGACCCTGTGTCAGCCTCATTGGGTGACGTTGTTATTGCAGAGGGCAGCGCAATGGTTACGGGCCAGCACAGAGATTGTTGAGTCTTGTTTTTCCAGTTGTCGTGGCTAGAGGTGCAGCGTAAATTCATCTGGAGTTGCTGGTGGGGTGTTGATTCTGTTGGTGCAGAACAGTACCTAGTGGGGCAGAAGCAAAGTAGAGGGAATTAGTTCCTCAGAAGATTTCTTGCTAAGAAATCTAGATCCAGTGCTGAGCAACGGCAAAAGAGATCAGAGAGGGGTGGTTCGACAGTGGTTGGCAGAAGGATTTCCGTGAAGGAAATCGAAATTCAGAGGGAGCTTGTTCCTTAGAGGATTTCTAGTGCCAAAGAAATCTAGATTCGAGTTTTGCTGGGGCAGCAACGAAAGAGGGAGAAGAGAACCAGTTCGACATTTTAGTGGCAGAGATGGCAGCCACATCTCTAGGAGAGAGGTGGGACGATATTGAGTTGTAGTCTGGAGGACTACAGTATGGGCAGGATTGTTGAGGTGCCCAAACTCTTGGATCACATATGGCTACAGGAGCCCTTAATGACAGTAGAAGAATGACGGGAGTCTGTTGGTGCGAGGGATGATGGAGCAACAGTGGTAGGGCTAGAGTGCCAAAGTTTGAAGCAACGTAGTGGAATGTTGCAGCAGTGCGGGAGGCACAAAGAAGATACAACAACAATGCATTAGCATCAGAGGGTCAGCACAGATTAGCAGCAGAGGTAGCTTCAGCATCTAGGGACATCCAGATTGACCAACATGTCAGCCATTGGGTAGCTTTTCAGTGGCTTAATTCTCAACAACTGAGTTGCAGTGCAACAGTTAGCAATGGCAGTGCTCTGGATAACATGATGCAACATATTGAGAGGGAGCTGCAGTACAGATGTAGCAGTGACAGGGGCAGTGTCATGGGCACTAGTACAGGTTGCAACAGTGCAGTGGATGAAGGGCAGCAGGCCGAGCATCAACAGTGCAGAGGACCAATGTCGTGGACCAGTGTGATACTTTTGCTGGGAAGTATTGCTAGAGCACATTCCTCGCTAAGAGGGAGTGTTGATTTTTGGGTAGCATTGGTTGTGCTCTAGCTCCAAAATTTTGTGGAGGGGCTAGAACACATGAGATCTCCAAGACCCAAAAATCGTTTGGCGAAATTCCACTCGGATTGTATTTTATTAAAATCATTAATATTTTTAATGGGGTTCCTAAGTCTAAACTTAGAAAAATTAAAATGTTAATGGGTATTAATGAAAATATGGGTGAGAAGGCTCTAAGAGACGAGGATCAAGTCTAATTTAATCTTAGCTGTTGGTTAGAGACTTAATCTTGGCCGTTGATTTGTCAACATGAAAAGTATAAATGGAGGCTTGGGGTCAGTTGGAGAGGACACATAGAGAGATTGAGGAAATCGATTTCCTGAGGTGAGAAGTTCTCAGAAGGAAAATCTATTGGGGAGATCTTGCAGCTGAGGGGTAGAGATAGTTCGGGAATACTGACAGAGAGGCGGAGAGAGGCTTGTGGAGGCAACGCAATAGCCAGGAAGAGCTGACGTTTGGGCAGTTTGGGCCCACGCAGCCTTGACGCAGAGCCAGAAGGGCCAGCACAGAGGAGAAAGTTGCCTTCCACGTAGAAAGTCGGAATTGCTGGAACAGCCGGGATAGCTGACGCATTGGGCAGAAGAGCTGATGCAAAGCCTTAGAGAGCTCCAGGCAGGCCCACGGAGTTACTGCAAAGGGGCAACATAGTTATAGCCGGGGCTAGCCAGTTTTGGTGCCGAATGAACTGGAATCTGTCGGGTGAAGTGAGGTAAAACTCACTTAGGTTTTCCGCCATTGTATTTCTCTATCATTGGTTTGCCGGGAGGGAAACCAACATTTTTATTCAGAACTACTGCTTAATAATAGAAAACCGACAGAGTTGTTGCACCGATTTTCCTGCATTGAGTTTTTCCGTGGACGTTTAGTGCAAAAATAAGTGTGTCCTTTGTGTGATTGTCTCATTAATTTTTCAGTACTTGATCTATATATTGGTGTAGGCTGCATTGTATTTGCATTAATATTTTCTGAATATTTCTGAAAATAACTTGTTAAAATGAAGAGCACAAGTAGGTAAGGCAAATCAATTCACTGTAGTAGGATTTTTTGGTTTTGTTAGATTAAAACTTTTCACATGGACCAGCACAGAGACTTGGGGAGAGTAGTTTCCAATACTTGGGCAGCTCCATTTTCACCTGGGACTTGACTAGCTTGTTGTAGCAAGCCCAAGTTCCTCTTCTTCATTTATATGTACCTTGTTTTCTCAGTTAATAAAATGGCTCAACTCTTGGTACAATTTTTGGTGCAATTTGTCATTATGCTAGTGTGTTAGTTTTATGGTTACATGTTTATGTTTTATTTGTTGTTATCACTTAATATTTCCAACTAGGAATATTACAGTGATTCCATTTGGAGCCCATCCTTGTAGAAATTTGCATTAAAATACCTCTAGGTTAGATTGGAGAATGTTAAGTCTTTACAACCATATTTCCATTTTATAATCCATAAAAAGATAGGCCATTTGAGGGAAGTCTTTTTGACCCCATTATTTTGGCACTGGTTTCTCCCATCAACCACCATATATTAAAAAATCTAAAATATTTTCCCCTTTTTTATTTTGCTTATTTGAAATCTAAAGTAAACCATTGCCATATCTTCAAATTTAGATTTCATATTCAAGTTTAGTTGTTTTGGCATAGATAAATCATATCTAAACTTGTCTCTTAATCATAATTTGACATTATTTCAAGGTTCATAGATCAAACCCTAATTGTGATTTGCCCTATAAGTTTGTATTTTAAGTATTTACCTTTTACTTGGGCTATCGTTATTCATTTTAACAATTTTGGATATTTTTTTGGCATTAGACATGAGATTTGTAATTTAACCCTTTGAACTAAATTTCACATCATTTGAAGAGGTTGAACAAGTGGTTTTCACTATTTTGTTCAAATCTTGAAATTTCCCTTAGTAATGACATAAAATTAGATTTGGACTTGGATCCACATAATTATTGATTGCGTAATTTATAAATTGGATCTAGTTGTTGTGTGCTTGGTTCTGTTAAGGCTAAAATTGACTTGTAAGAAGCATCACATTTTTAAGCATTAAATCCTATATTTGCACAGTGATATCTTGTGTTGGATTTAATTTGTTCTTGTTTAAGTAAATCTCTACATAACATGATTATTCATCTTAATATTTACTTTCCTGGGCTTTCATAATCATTACATAATTTAAAGATACCCCCTTGGCCTCTAGAGAGCTAGCCAAAAGTGCAGAGGAGATTGTATAAAGGTAATAATGATACCTATCCTAATACTTAATTCAAGGTTGCTTCCATGGATTGGGCCTTTTTTTCTTAGATTTGATTTTAGGAGGCAACACTCTACACTTAGCCAATTTTCCCTTGACTTTTCAACTTTGGAACCCTCACAAATATCTAAAGCCTTGGATTTTTTCTTCATTGTTCAAACTTTGCAATTGAACCCACTTTTCCATCCTTCACTTGTTTGAATTTTTTCCTTGGATTGATTTCATGATTGGGTTTGATTCCTTAATCAAGTTCCCTTTTCATTGTTTGAGTGGATGCCTTGTTCAATTACAAGATTGGGCGATTGCTCAATCAGCCCCCTTCTCATTGTTCAAATTGTTGGCTTGGCCCGGTTTCAAGATCAGTCCTGATTCCTCAATTGGGTGACTTTCTTATTGTTTGAGTGGATCTAGTGGCTGATTTCAATATCCTTCTCTTCATTTGGGTGAATGTTGTCATTGATGTCAAGATCGAGCCTGATTCCTCAATCAAGCCCCCTTCTCACTATTCAAACTATTGCTTTGGCTCAATTTTAAGATCAGGCCTAATTCCTCAATTGGTTCATGATCTTGATTTGGGTTGTAAAAGGAATGAAATGAAAGGCAGGAAAGAAAATGGAATACACAGAGAAATATAGCAGAAAGTACAATAATATAGTGGAAGCCCAACTTTTATCGATAACTAAAATAAAATAATACCGCAGAACACAAATTGGCAAGAATGGTGGTAGCTATCTTTGAAGGGAGAGAGATAGCAAATACATGCATTTGCAAGAGCTATTACAAGAAGCCGAAAGGATAGCCTTTTAACATAAAGAAATAACCCTAGGGGTAGAAAACCCTAACCCTAGAATATGAAGCACTAAAAGGTTTGTGGGACTTGAGGTGGTTATTTGATACATCAACTTCTTGGGGGCGCAACTGTTGCATGTAATGTTTGTTTGGTGTGTTTTACCCACCAAAATGGGTAACTCGATAGGAGAAAAATTTTCTCCTACATTTGATAGCTGGTCGGTTAGTCAGACAACCAACAACCCCTCATAGCCACCATTAGTTGATGTTATGTCATTTATCTCTGCCACTTGCATCAGCCACTTGCTTCTCACCCATCTAGCATGAGTGCATGGACGAAGGTGGGCTACCACTCTAAAGGTACTTTGATCATGTTGCAATCAGGTGATTATACTTCTCTGTTTTTAGGCATTTAGCATGCATTATGGGGTGATCTGGAAGATTGACAAACTTTGACCGTGATCTTGTTCTCTCACCTACTTGGGGGGTTAACCTTTGATCCTAGTCTAGTGGGACCTTCCTAAAGCCCTTTGAGTATAGGAGGACCACTACTTGGGAAGCCCTGATTAAGATAGCGTAGTTCCATCTTCCCATATGTCATAATTAACACCTTCCATCTTACATTACAAGTCCATATTGTTAGTTTCTGTAGCATCGGATATGTTTTAGCCACAAAATTTGATGGAGAGGCTAGAATGCACGAGATCTCCAAAACCTAGAAATTGTTTTTGCAAATTCCACCTAGAGATGACTTAATTAGATTATTAACCTATTTTTTAATGTTTCCTAAGTCTAAACCTAGGAAAACTGGTTAATTAATTTGAATTAATTAAGTCAAGGTGAGAATAGTCTAGAAATTCACACGGATCGACTTCAAGATGATCCTAGCCATTGATTAAGTTTTAATCTTGGTCGTTGGTGCTCCAGCAGAGGATTATAAGAAGTTGATGGGCACTTGGAGAATACAACATAGACACTTGGAGAATTCGATTTTTCCAGAGTAGCAACAGTCAATTGTCGGAGAGTTCGAGCTTCAATGAGGAAGTAGAGTCAATGAGGGGCAGAGACAGTGATTTGGAGGAATTTTTCCAGATCCGGAGAGGAAGCAACAAGAGACCAAGCTACACCCAGTGTGGCAGCGTAGAGGATTGCGCAGTTGCTTGAGAAGAGAAATTCGATTTGGCTGGAGGAAAATTCAGCTCAGCTTCTAGAGTTCGAGAAAGTTTTCCAAAGGGCCAGAGGATCATTTTCCTCAGCAGAGACATGAAAAACGACTTCATTAGAGGCAGTTCCGGGCTAAACGTCCAAGGGTCTGCGCACAAGTTAACGCAGAGGGTCTAGGAGGACGAGTTTTCTGAGGTAGAGTTGTGCCAGGATTGCTTGTGGAGGAAGGGAAATTCCCTTAGATAATTTTGGCTAGATTTTCTTACTATTTGGATTGCCAGTTGGGCATCCATATATTGTACTCAGATTTAAATGCTGCATAATAATAAAACCCTTAGCTGTTGCACCCATTTTCCGAAATTGGGTTTTTTCGGGGACGATTGTCCATAAATAATTGTGTCATATTTTTATGTGTGCGTGCTAGATTTTTTTCAGATTCCAGTGCTATTTTTCTTCCACAGTATTTGTTTGTGAAAATCACAGTGTGAATTATTTAGTATTTGCCGTAGCAAACTGCAAATAAATTGTTAAATAAATTAACTAGGAAAATAATTTCCAGTTGTAGTGATAGATGAAATTTTCACATGATATTAGAGCGTGAGTGATCAACCGGGAAGTTTAGAAGTGGAGAAGGGATTTTCGTTGTTCAGTGGGAACAACAGGCCAAAATTCCTAGAGGGTGCACATTCATTGACAGACAGGCTGAATTGTTGGGGCAAAAATTTGATTTTCAGTTGCAAGTTGGCAGGAAAGTCGAGTTGTCCGGGATAGTGATTCCAACAGTCAGAGGGAGTAGCATGTTGGAATTTCTAAGTCTCACTGTTAGAAATCCTTCATGTGCTTTCTGATTTATTTTTGCCTACTTGTTTTGTTTAATTAACAAGTTATTTACCATGTAAATACTGAAAATAAATACAAGTACATGCTCAACACATTACAGATCATCAACTGAAGGAAAAACAAGCACACAAGTGACATTGTTGTTTTTGGACTAATGTCCTCGGAAAAACCCAATGTGGGAAAACTAGTGCAACTATCTGAGGGTTTTATTATTAAGTAGTTTCAGAATACAATCTGGGTGCCAAACCGGCTCACCCAACAAAGAATGATCTCGGCAGTAGTACCTCCCAGTTGGAGATAGATATTCCGGCTAAAACCCTGGATGAACAATCCCACAGCTCTCAGCTTCAATCTGCCCCACGAAATCTCCAGTGTCTACCTCTAGGGACTGCATCAGCCTCTCTGGCCCAGCGTCACCCCAAATCACCCTGCGTCAGCCTTTAGAGCCTTTGTGTCACCCATGCTGGCTCTCTTTGGCACTGCGCAACTCCTGGCTGCCTCTGCGTGGGCCCTGACTGGCTCTGCGTGGCCTCTAGCTGGCTCTATGTCCCTCTCTCCCGGCTTTTGCGCTGATGCTCCCGATACCCTCTCTGCCTCTCTGCTTCTGTATTCACTGCCCCTCAGCTGCAACTCTGATCACTCCTTCGATTTCCTCAGCAAGCCCTGCCCCAGAAAATCGAATTCTTGATCAACTCGATGTATTCTCCAAGTGACCCTCAAGCCTCCTCTTATACTTTTCTCGTTGACAATTCAACAGCCGAGATTAAGTCCCTAATCAACAACTAAGATTAACTCTGGCTTGATCCATGACTTTTGGACCCTTCTAACACAGTTTTATATTAATTCACATTAATATTTTATTTTCCCTAAGTTTAGACTTAGGGACTCCATTAAAAATATTAATTATTTTAATATCTCCCAAACGGTTTAGAATCTACCCAAAAAATTTCTGGGTATTGGAGATCTCATGTGCTTTAGCCTCTCCACCAATTTTCGTGGCTAGAGCACATCCGATGCTACCCCAAATCAACACTCCCTCTTAGCGAGGACTGTGCTCTAGTAATACTCCTCACTGAGCATCGCCCTGATCATTTGGCATCGGTCCTTGTGCTGATGCTAGGCCCACTGCCCAACATCCTCTGCATTGCTGCATCATGTATTGCTGCACATGGCCCTGCCACTGCCATTGCTGCATCTGTGCGGCAACCCCTCTCTTCATGCTGCATCATGCTGCCCATAGCACTGGCACTGCTAACTGTTGCACTGCAACTCAGTTATGGAGAAGTAACTGATCTCCCAACTCCGACATCTCTGTCAGGCTAGAGACACTCATGATGCTGAAACTCCCTTTATCGCTGACAAGTGCCCCTTCTCTGACCTCTGTGCTGCTGCAGCAACTCCATGCATCTCGCACTGTTGCCTCACGCTGTCTTGGGAATCCTGCACTGTAGCTCCCTCTGTCGCTCCATCCGCATCCATCTCTACTGACATCCGCTAGTACTGCTACTCCTCTTCGGGGTTCCCGTAGCAAGCTATAATTCAAAAGGCTGGGTACCTCGATGATCCTGCCCCTCATCGCCTGTAGTCCTTCTAACTATAGCTCGATGTCTCCCCACTTCCTCTCAAGTGGCGTGTGAGCACTCATGGCACAATCATCATCTGTCTCCACTTTCTTCTCCGCCCTTGTTGGCACAGCCTTGGTCCCAAAAGCCTCTCCCTTGCTCTTCTTCCTCGGATACTAGCTTGCATAGTGACCCAGTTCCCCACAGTGGAACCATTTGACCTTGGAGAGGTTCTTCTTCTTCCGTTTCTCTTGCTTTCCCTCAGATGCTAGGGCAGCATCCTCCTCTTCCTCCTTCTTGATTCTGACCCCTTGTCGCTGCTTCCTGCCTTGGTCAGCGTTCTGATCTCTTCTTGGCAAAGGGCCGCCCACAATTCCTCCTAATCTCGAAGGTTCGACCTGCCCACTATGCTCTGGACAAACACCTCCTAGTCTTTTGAGACTGCGTTCAGGGCTGTCCTCACCATCAATTCTTGATCCGGCATGGCCCCTATGGAAGTCGGCTGATCCCGGATCTCCTTCAATTTACCGAGGAAGGTGTCGATCTGTTCTCCCTTTTGCATCTAGGATGACCGCAGATGATTTTCTAGTAGCATCTTCCTCTGCACGGAAGTATGCTAATACAATTTCGTCAGGGCCTTCCATATCACATTTGCCGTTTCCTTTTCGGCAATATGTGGTACTACATGGTCCTTAACCCCATTAAGGATGATGCTCTTGGCCCTCGCCATTGCCTCGTACTTGTCGTTCTCATTTGGGTCAATTGGGATCGCTATCATCTTCAAGGCGAAGTGCTTGAGACGATTCATGTCTAGAGTGGACAAGATTCTGGCCTTCCAGACTACGAAGTTTGAGGCTCCGTGCAGTCTGTCCTGGTCTCTTACATCGTTCACTGCCATTTCGCTGCTCTACTTCCCTCATGGAAGTTCTCGGTGTGACTCCCTCTGAGCCTCGATTTCCCTCCTGGAAACCCCTCTTCCAATGTCGAGATGCCCCCACTCCGATCGTTAGTGCAGCTGCACTGCTGATCTGGATTTCTTGGCTATAAATCCTCGGCAGCAACTCCCTCCTCCTTGGTCTTGCCCTGTTAGGTACTGTTCTGACCACAGTACCCCACCAACTTCACTCCGCAACTTACCCACAGCCTCCTATGCCTTAGCAAACTGAAGGTTAGAGCTTCTAGGCTCTGCGCAATCCCAGCACCAGCAAAATCCACACCTCCTGGCCACGGGCGTCAATCCTTCCTGACTGAGAAAGATGACCGGGCACTGCGTAGGTCAGGTTTGCTCCCTTCTGCCACTGTGTTGATCCTCCTTCCGGCTCAAACTTGATGATGTAGGCACAACGTCATCCCTTCCTTGCTGCTTATCCACTAGGAACAACTTCTGTCACTCGGGACAGTGTTTCTGCTGCTGTTGCTCTGCTCAGCTGACGCCCTTAGTTCTCTTGTGATCTACAACCTCGCTTTGATACCATGTTGGAATTTCTAAGTCTAACTGTTAGAAATCCTTCATGTACTTTCTGATTTATTTCTGCCTACTTGTTCTGTTTAATTAACAAGTTATTTACCATGTAAATACTGAAAATAAATACAAGTACACGCTCAACACATTACAGATCATCAAATGAAGGAAAAACAAGCACACAAGTGACACTGTTGTTTTTGGACTAATGTCCCCGGAAAAACCCAATGCGGGAAAACCAGTGCACCTATTTGAGGGATTTATTATTAAGTAGTTTCATAATACAATCT
This sequence comes from Pinus tabuliformis, assembly GCA_031772625.1. Lineage (NCBI taxonomy): Eukaryota > Viridiplantae > Streptophyta > Pinopsida > Pinales > Pinaceae > Pinus > Pinus tabuliformis. The sequence goes on from CM062809.1 coordinate 58,810,383, forward strand.
GGGTGCCAAACCGACTCATAATAGCTCAATTTGACATATTGTTTACGTAAAAACATCAACGCAAAATGGAAACTAGTAAGGGAAGATTTCCTAAAACCTTTAGTAAATGTGTTGACACACTATTTAAAATCAAAGGATCACTCGTAGGAAGAGATATCATAATCTCTATCAGTCCTACTAAAAGAAGTAATTATGTTAGTCCTAAATGTGCTAATGAAGCGAACAAAGTTCCTTTACAAATTAATTGCTCAAGAAGACTTGGAAAATAGAGATATCCATTTAGGATACAAAGATTATATATTAAATGTGTGAATTTTGTCACGACCCATAAGGGACAACGTCGTCGATATGAACCAATGTATTGGATTAGGGATTGAATGGCAGTGTTAGAATTGGAACCAACAGAGTAGTCGCAGAATGAGGAGGTTACGATGACATAATTTTTGTCGGTTGCAACGTGTGGAGGCTTGAGCGTGAAACGAGGTTTTTGTCTGTTGCGGTGTCAGTGCTTAGGTTGACGAGGGTGGGGTGTTGTCGGAGATGGGGGCAGCGTTTGCAATTAACAGGGTACAATGATTGAGAAGGGTTGAGGCGAGTGGCTGGCAACGAGAGCAGGGTTGTGGTGTTTACAATAGGGAAGAGACGACATTCGGGGCTGCGGCTGGTGCATTTTGTTCAGTTGCAGTTGCGTGGTCGTCTTTTTGCAGCGTTGTCACGATTGAACGTAGCGTTGGCAGGGGCTTCGATGACGTTGGCACTGTGGCTGCAGCGTGTGGTTTCGTATTACGGTGGTGGCGTGCTTCTGTCCTACTATGGTGGCGTGCTTTCGTCCGGCTACACGCAGATGGAAGACGACGATATGGCAGGGTTGATCGGGCTGACATGTAATGTCGTGAGTTTCCTTTTTTCTTTTCTTAATTATATTTTTTTTAATACATATATATATATATATATATATATATATATATATATTTGTTTTTATTTTTATTTTTTTAACTTTTGACTTATTTTGATTTATTTTTCTATTTTTCATAATTATTTTGTTTTTTTTTTCTAAATATATATTCTCTTTTATTTTATTTTAATTTTTTGGAATATATATATTTGCTTTCTTAATGGCCAAAGGCCTGGCGGCAAATCCGACAGAATGGAGAACGTCCAATTCTATAGCGAAATGCTTCAATTATACGGTAATAAGGTTGACGAAGTTGATGGCCAAAGCCCTGGTGATGAGCCAATGTGGCTCTGATACCAAATGAAGCGAACAAAGTTCCTTCAACAAATTAATTGCTCTAGAAGACTTGGAAAATAAAAATATCCATTTAGGATACAAAGATTACATATTAAATGTGTGAATAAGAATGAATGATTTTCAAATGAGAATGAGAGGCTTGCTTTATATCAGGCAAGTGTCTCTTCACGAAGAGTCATGTCTCATTTAGACATGCCTCTTTAGCCTAATTACTAGTTTAACTAATCATTATTTATGCTTATTATCATTTACATTATTTTACATTATTTATATATATTTTATTCGTAACATTGCCTTCTTCCTCAAAAAGCTTTGTCCTCAAAGCTTGTCGATGAAAAAAGCTTAATCTCTTTTTTGGCTTCAAATGACTTTCTCTCTCGGAACAATCATCTTTGTCGATACAAGCTGATATGATCTTCTAAGTGACAAACAAAATTGTCGCACTGAGAAGGGATCAGACCATCCTAGATTAATTTTCTATGTAATATTATGATCACTGGAATTTTGTAACGACTTGTTAGCATAAGACTGGAGTGAGATTACATCACTATTATCTGGAACATCAGTTTGTCGTTTCTGGTCTGAATAGTTCCGATACATAGCGTGGTTGATTTGTCTATTCTCATGATTCGGATGTCGATATGGGACTTTATTTTCCCTTATTAGGTGTGTGGAAATTTTTTGATTTACTTTAGGGAATGATGTTGTTGAGTTCGTTACCAAACCTTCACTTGAGGTGTTTATCATCTGAACTGCAACATCCAAGCACGTCTTTTCTTCAACTTGCTTGTCATCTTTTTGAGTTGTGACATTTATTGGATCGGTATCTGTTGTTTTGTCCTCAACTTGAATTCCTACATTTGATGCTTCTTTCTCAATAAGTTGTTGTACCTTGTTTTCTAATGACTTCTTATCCTTCTTAAGTTTCTTAATTTGCATCAGTAATTTTGCACTATGGTTTTTAAGTCGAGAAACTTCTTCATTTTTGTCAAACAGTGATTTTGTTAATTTCATTTTGCATATTTTGTAATACTTTTTTACCTTCTTGAGAAATTACTTTTGAAATATCTGATATATCTTCTGGTGTTACTGAATTTGGTTTCAATGTAACATCTTAGAGTGTTATTTTCTTCTTCTTGTGGGAAAATGTCAAAAACTTTTTTTTTGTATTTAGAATAAAGGACCCTAGAGTTTCCATCCAGGGTGAGCCCAAAACAATGTCACTATTGTCAAAAAATAAGGTTTTCACGATGAATTGCGAGGTAAAAGTATAATCTCCAATACTTAGGTGTAGATTGCTTATGTCATATTGTTTGTCACATGTGTCAACAAAAATCGTTTCAACTATATTTGATTCAAGAATCACCAATTGAGGACAAAGCTTTTTGAGGAAAAAGGCAATGTTACGAATAAAATATATATAAATAATGTAAAATAATGTAAATAATAATAAGCATAAATAATGATTAGTTAAACTAGTAATTAGGTTGAAGAGGCATGTCTAAATGAGACATGACTCTTCGTGAAGAGACACTTGCCTAATATAAAAGCAAGCCTCTCGTTCTCATTTGAAAATCATTCATTCTTATTCATTCATACATTTTAATATATATTATTGTATCTCAATGGAGATCTTCATATTCCAAGTTTTCTGGAGTAATTAATTTATAGAAGGAACTTTGTTCGCTTCATTTGGTATCTCAATGGAGATCTTCATATTCCAAGTCTTCTGGAGTAATTAATTTATAGAAGGAACTTTGTTCGCTTCATTTGGTGTGAATAAGAATGAATGATTTTCAAATGAGAACGAGAGGCTTGATTTTATATCAGGCAAGTGTCTCTTCACGAAGAGTCATGTCTCATTTAGACATGCCTCTTCAACCTAATTACTAGTTTAACTAATCATTATTTATGCTTATTATCATTTACATTATTTTACATTATTTATATATATTTTATTCATAATAGCAACAGAGTGGCAACAGAGGGAGCACAGGTAGCAGCAGAGGTAGCTTCAACATCACGAGGCTTCCGGACTTACCAGGATGTCAGTGTTTGGGTGAAGTCAGATACTTACTTCTTGGTAACTGAGTTGCAGTGCAATAGTTAGCAGTGGCATTGCTATGGGCAACATAATGCATCATGTTGAGAGGGAGTTGCAGTACAGATGTAGCAGTGGAAGTGGTAGTGTCATTGGTAGCAGTATAGGAAGCAGCAGTGCAATGGATGTAGGGCAACAAGCCAAGCATCGACACAGAGGACGATGCGGAGGATCAGTGTGATGCTTGTATGGTGAAGCATTGCTAGAGCGCATTCCTCGCTAAGAGGGAGTGTTGATTTTGGGTAGCATCGGATGTTCTCTCGCCATGAAATTTTGTGGAGAGGCTAAGGCACATGAGATCTCCAAGACCCAGAAGTCATTTGGGGAAATTCCACTTGGGTGAGGAATTATTAAAATAATTAATATTTTTAATGAGCTCCTAAGTTTAAGCTTAAGAAAATAAAAAATTAATGTGTATTAATAAAATATGGGTAAGAAAGTTCTAAGTGACGAGGATCAAGCCAATTCTAATCTTAGTCGTTGATTAGGGACTTAATCTCAGCCGTTGATTCGTCAACAGGAAAAGTATAAGAGGAGGCTTGAGGGTCGGTTGAAGACACACCAAGTGATCAAAGAATTCGATTTTATGGGGCGAGGTTTGTTGAGGAAATCGAGTTAGTGATCAGAGTTGCAATGAGGCAGTTCAACAAGGGACTTTTCATCGAAGGCTGAAGAATACATAGCAGAGAAGCAACATAGTGCCTGGAGAGACAGTGCAGGCCCTAGAAGGGATGACGCAGAGGCCGAAGAGCTGATGCAGAGGACACAGAAGGCTGACGCAAAAGTCGTAGAGGCTGACACTGGGGAGATTCTGTGGGGTCGACTGAGAACAGATCAGCAGATTCTGAGCCGGGGAGGGTGACAGATATCTTGGAGGAGTGACGCAGTTCCAGAGCAGTGCTTGGAGTAGCTTTTGCTGTCCAGCATAGGTAACAACCGAAGTCACTGTGGGGTTTGATCATCTGGTTGTTGATTTGTCGGAATATCTGTCTCCGGATAGAGATACTACTGTTGAAGATATTCTCTGTTGGGTGAGCCATTTCTGGCACCCTAGTTGTATTTACGAATTTGCTTAATAATACAAACCCTCTATATGCTGCACTAATTTTCCCGAATTGGTTTTTTTGGGGACAATTTTCCAAAAATAACGGTGTCCCTTGTGTTATTGTTTCTTTTATTTTAGTGCATGATTTGTATATCTGTGAAGGCTGCAATAGTGTTTACTTCGATGTTTATGCAATTAAATAACTTGTTAATGTAAAGAACAAGTAGGAGATTGTAAACCAGTAATTGCAGTAGGGGTTTTTGATGTGTTAGATTCAGGAATTTTGACATATAAGGATAGAAATGATGAGAGATGTCCACATATTGGGTATAGGGATGTAGGAGGGAGCAATCATGGATTACATGAGTTACCCCAACCTTTGTTGTTCCACCCCTCTTTATTTTTCTTTTTCCTTTTCTTAATTTTTCTTTGTATTACTTCTTGGGGTTCTAGTAAATGAGAGCATGCTGTGAATGATGTAAAGCAGTTATTACCCCCTTAAGGTGGGGCAGTTCATCGACCATGAGGGGTTGGGCCGTGCATGGGTTCCTTAATGATGTGGGGGCACTCATGGGGCCCTAGGAACTAGGGTGATGGCCATTATAAGGGGTAGAGCTCATGTTTGGCTTTTTCCCACGTGCTATTTAATGTCTCGGCCATCTTTTGCATTTTATAATATTCTTTTTTGTTTCTTGCTTGTGGCCATGATATGATTTTAACTTTCTTTTATCTGCATCAACCTCTGAGGAAAAATTTCCAGGTCCTACCTAGATATGTGGACAAGGGGGGGGGTTTGTGCTAGTGCCTTGTGGACCCAAAGAAGAAAAATGATGAAATAGGGCTTGTAATGTGTGGAGGGGAGTGAAAAATGTGGTATGGGAAAACGAGACCATGCTACCAAAATCAGGGTTTCCCAAGTAGTGCCCTTCCTAGCACCATATAAGGGAGATCCCATGGGACTAGGATTAAGGATTAACCCCCCATTTAAGGTAAGGAACAATACCACGGTCAAAGAGCTTCCATCTTCCAAGTCACCCAATAATCCATTCCCAAAATGCCCAATGAAAAATAAGCATAAGCACCCGATTGCACAATGAAAAACATACCTTTTGCATCAAAATGTCCACTTCTAACATATGCTATCAACAGATGGGCGAGGAAACATATAATTTATGCAGGGAGCAGAGATAAAGTGGCACATCACATCTGCTATGAGGTGGCTCTCAGGGGTTGCTGCCTGCCAGCTGAAGAAGATGACTAGGAAATAATCTCTCCTAGGGGTCCCCGCTTTTGGTGGGTAACAAATTCAATAGAAAAGGTTAAATCCATGCACTATTTTTCTTTGTCATAAATTCAATCTAAGCTTCATCTATTAAACATGTTGCCTTTGGTTGACAAACAAGAACTCTTACCTTAGGAAATATTGATGGTTCCCCTCTCCTAGCTCGAAGGCCTAAGGTGGCGTACTAGGACACATTCTGCACTATGCCTTGACATTTGGCTTCTTTGGTAGATATATGGGACAATGGGATGGATCCAATTTATTTTATTATTCAATATAAGATTAACCCTTTCAATCCTTGCAATTTGGGCAATAATATCATAATGTTTATATATCCTTCTTGATCAGTAAATCATGAAGGAAAAACATATAATCTATGGAGGCTTATTGTTTAGTCATGTTATCTTTACATGTGATATTCCTACTTAGTATTTTACTAAGTAAATATCAATTTTGCTCAATTTTGGTTTATTACATGGTTACACTTAGGAGAGGTGGGCTTAGGGGACCCACATTTGATTTTTTCCATAGGAGGCACTCCAACATTCGAGTTTGATGAAAGATTGCGGCCTTGGTGGAGCGTGGGGGCCACCACAAGGGAATTTCGACCCACATGGAGAGTACGCTCTCATTGGAGCAGAATTGGTGAGAGGAATTCGATGTGGGCCCACATGGGCAATCTTGGAGGCAATTTGACAAAAGGAAGGAGGGACTCTCATTTTTCTCATTCATCTATCATTTCAAAATTTATCTCTTGACATAGCATGCTTGAGCAGTGAGCCAAGTCTGCATGTGTTGTTCAGCACATGGGTGTTTCCAAGCAGAGATCCCAACCCTTGCTTCGGTGGACTTCGAGTGCCAACCCAAGGAGGGAGTTCTACTTAGTCCCAAATCATACCAGCAGCAGTGAGGTCGTACCACAATAGAGAGGAAGCTACAACAGTGCAAGGGCTGTGCAGTCTTGGGTAGAGACACTCCGAGAGGTTGAGGAGTGAGTGGAGTTTGAGGTGGAAACTTGGAGGGAAGGCCTGAGGAGCCTTCTAACATGGATTTCCAACATTTTTGGAGCATTTAGCAGCAGATTCTACAGGTGGGTCGATTTGCCCAGCAGCAGAGCCACTCAAGCCAAAGAGGGTCAAATTTCCGGGGTCAAGCTTTGGCCAAACCCTTCGTGGGTTATTCTGGGTTTATTGAGGAGAGGTCGGGGTTAATTTCCTGGAATTTTTTTAGTAGTGGAGAGGGCCCTAGCAGCAGATCCTTTCATGAAGCGACACATTTATGGGCATCTACAATGCAATACTTTGGCAGCATAGCAGCAGTTTGGAGGAGGGTGTCTCACTTGTATTTTTGGGCTTTGCTAGCTTGCCTAGAGCAAGCCCAGGTGCACTCATTCCAGCACCTATTTGTACACCTCTTTCCATTAATAAAAAGAGTACACAACGTAGTTTTGGGTGTCAATTTGTGGACTGATTGCTTGTTACTGTTTCATGGTGTTTTTTCTAGTTTGCTTTGCATATTTACTGTTAATTTTCCTTAGGGATATTACATTACATCTATCATCAAGAAGGAAAAACATCTAATCTATAAAGGCTTATTGTTTAATCATGTTATCTTTGCATCTATCAAGTGTTTTTTCCTTCTTGCCTTTGTATCTTAATACACTTATATTTTCTTTGCTTCACTTCTCGTGACCTAGAAAATAATCCCTATAAATTTCTTCTTGAATGAGTTTTGGGTGATTTTGATCTTCATGGTCCCTTACAGCATGTCCTGGTTTATTCAAATTTGTAATGGAGTTCGATCTAAGATATAATCAGATTAGCATATAGTTGAGAACCCTTTAAAAATTTGTTAGTATGACTCCATTTTTGATAGACATGCCATTATTGATCTTGGTTTCTTCAAAGGTTTGAGATGGGAGGGATGCATTTTTTAGAAAATGCAATATGCTTCTTACTTGCAAAACATAGTAAGTAATGGTGATGCACCTTGGGAATTTTTCGTTTGCATAACTCCGAACTTTGTGACAAAGGAATTGCCTTATGTCTTCCTCTTGAGAAGAGTTTGATTGCTTGCTCAACCATGTTGAAAAATTCAATGATAGATAATTGTCTAAGTCGAAGAACATGACAAACATATGTGTTTCATGTTATCATCTCATTGGTTAGAAATTTAGCAGAGGGGATCACATTTGTTTCCTCACTCAGCTAGAATCAACCAGTAGTTCTATTGATTAGAATTGCAATTAATTATGTTTCAAAGAGAGAATCATCTACATGTTTGGATTATAGGGTATGCTTGTCTACATGTTCATTAGTATTGAATGCAAGGACTAGCATTTAATGATCATAATCATTGCAGTTGTTTTATACTAAATACTAATATTGGATTCTGGGTGGATTGTCATAGAAGGTTGGCCATGTTCAAAATTTTCGATTTTGGTCCTCCCTCAATGTCTGGAATTATCCTTGTCACCTTATGGTGATTCCTAAGACAAATCTGATGGCTTCTAGTGACAATGTATGACAAGGATAGACGCGATATTTGGAATTTTGATTACCATAGATGTATCATGATTGAGATTATGAATCTGATATACGAGAATGATTATGATGCATTTCCTATTAGATGTTTGCTCCCCATTTAGCCCTTTTGTCCTAGGTTTTATCTTTATATTCCACTAGTTAAAGTGTTAAGTTGCTTTGTTGCATAAAATACGCATTGTCACTCTTCCATTTTGTGTTTTTTCCATTTCATCTATAAAAGTTTGCTCAATACAAATATAATAGAAACCCTTTAATTTTCCTCATAGTTGCAACATTGGCTCTGATACTTTATCTATTGTATTCATATTTGTCAAACATTTCATTTTAGTTTTATTCAATGATTAACTCTGTATAGATAAAAACATAGCTTGTTGAATCCATACTTTCTATCCTAATATAGTACTTTGATATCCAATTATATTTCAGAAGTTGAAGACAGATGATTCGATGTCAACGATGTTCAAAGAGTTAAGCAAGTTCTACCCATCATTACTACAACCTCTCATCCATGAGAGAGACGTGGTAATATTTATTTCTTTAACTATTATCTTTAATGATATTTATATAAAATTTCAAGCAAGGAGATTTTAGAAATATCTATCGACATTGATATATCACATTTTTTGCTCAGTATCTTGCATGGTCATTAAAGCGAAGTAAAGCAGTTAATGGTAGTAAGAAGGTAGTTGGAATCATCGGAAGGGGTCACATGTGTGGTGTAGTGCATGCCTTGAAGCATGATCACAATCACTTGCGCTTTCGTGATCTCGTAGGTGGAAGAAGGCCAAACAATGACAATATGAAGGATTGGATGAGATCGTTAGTTAGTGGCTTCATTAGAGACACACTTATCACTATTATTGTTTTATGGTTTGTGGAGCACCAAAATATTAGATTTGGACTTTAAACATTGTTCCAATTTTTAATGTATGAAATTTGTTGAGAAATCTTCTTATTATGCATTTAATAAATCAAAATCTTACTAAGGTTATTTGAGACACAAATAATATTCATTTTTCCTTTATCTCTGAGTAGGAATATTCATTTAAACTAAAGGAAATGTTATTATTGATTCTTACTATTAATCATCATTATGCACCGTAATGAGTTTTATTATTATTAGTAGTAAGTAGTTGTTTATATTAAAAGGGTAAAATATTGTAACTTGCAAAATGTCTGAGAGGGCAGAGCATGAGAATGAATAGAAACTCATCGACCAATATGGCTATAGGATTGCAAGATTGACATAAACCACGAACCTTACAACATTGTAGAGTGACATTGGAAACAGAAACAAAGAAATCACTAGAGATTATACTGTCATTAGCATGCCCTATCATAGTAACATAGCTTGTCATAATGGGTACATATATACTACCTCATTGCTCTTTGGCCTTGGTTTGTCAACTTTTATTTTCCCTCCAGTGTCATGCAATAGTTGAGCCAAGAGAGCTTTTACTTGAGTGAGCTCACTGTTCTACTTGGGGAGCTCTTTGGAAAGAGTTATGAGAGTAATTTCCAAGTATGACAGAAGATCTGTCACCAACTCTTGAAACTTCTTATGTGCATCCACACTAGAGGCCATGAAGGATGTAATGTTCCACATCGTTCAGAGTGCTCTTGTAGACGGTGCCTTGCTTCAGGTGTTCATAGGATCATGAAGAGAGAAATAAGACTAAGGGATGCCTGTTACCTACCAAGGTGTGGGGTAACCTCAACGGGGCATGCATTCTTGGGTCACTGGAATGCTGATGAAATCTGTGCATATCAGTATTACCCCTTTGAACTGAAGTTTGATTATGTTAGAACATAAGGTTCATTGATACAGCAATAGAGAAGAAATGTTTGGAGCATGCCTGGTAACATGTACAGTACAGGAAGATTTGACACATTTTATACACTTTGCTGAAATTCAGTGACAAACTGTGCCTAGTCCCTCGGTGTATGATTTCTAGCACAATAGAAGTATATAAAGGTTAAATTCGGCCACTGTTGGATCAGGTCCAGTGCTTGGTTGTTGATATATGATCAGAAATTTGTAACAGCAGTTGCTCATATTTCAGAACCAGCATACCAATAGGGTTACAGGGTGCGGCCATAGATGGGGTTACCAAATTTCCTGTTGCAGCTCTGTCCCAAGGATTTTGGAATTGCAGGACCTGTTTGAGTAGAACAGTATATGAAAGTGGGAGAGCTGCTCCAGGGTGAATACTCAGACCTATTCACTGTGCACTGAGGAACCTCGGCCTGATTCTAATGTTTCCCTTTTGTTTGACAAGCAAGAAAAGGCGCAAACAGATTGTATACCTCACCCTAAAACAGTCCGAACATAGAGAAAAGGTTCATCAGAGTTACAGCCAGCATGTTTACCTCGGATCTGCAGTAGATTTGAGAGCTTCCTGCGGTAATTCAGACCTGTTTTGAGCAGTGTTCCACGGGGACGCGCCCCCTAGGGTCGGTTGCGCGCACCCCTCGCACCCCACGCACCCGGGACGGGTGGACGTCTGGGGAAACGTTTCTCATGTCCCCCTTTTGGGGAGACGCGGGGAGATGCAGGGGGGGGTTTCCCCAGCATGGGGGACACGACTCTCCAAAAGGGGGACCCCTAGGCGTCCCTCCTCAATATGGGCTATGCGTCCCCTGTTAGATTTACTTGTAAACAATAATTTATGACAAGGAAAACCTAGTATTTGACCATATTTCCCTACTAATGCTATGCAATTCATGGTAATGTTAAATTCTTAAAGTAAAGTGACATTCTCCTTTATGTCACTTTTACTTAAATTTTTAACATTACCATGAAATGACTTAGGATGTTTGAGAGTGGTTCCGACCTCATTGGATTTCATATGGAGAAAGTAGAATTTTAGATCTCACTCAAAATCCAACGGACTTAACAGTTTTTCAGGAATTCAGGATTCGATGGATTGCAATGTTTCCATTGCATTTTGTCATGTACAAGGGTATGGATTTAGTATTTAATCAAGAGCACCAAGCCCTCTTTGTACTTTAGAGTGACTTTTAGACTCACCACTCCACTGTTTTTGAGTTTTAGTTATATCAATTTACTATTCCAGTGTTCAGATTTCAGTATCTACTATAGTCTATTTTGCTTAGTACTAATTAGGTTCTAGAATGATGAATGATGAATTCTAATTTTAAATCAATTTAGAATCTAGAATGATGAATGATGAATTTAATTTTTAAATCAATGTAGATTCTAGAATGGTGAATAATGAATAATGAATATGGATTGGAGTATTTCATTATTGAATCTCATGGTCTATGGATGAATCATGTATGTATTAGTAAGGATGATGAGTATGGATCAATGTATTTCATTATTTAATTCAATTATGTATGTATCAATGCATTTATGCTTTCATTATTGATTATATATATATATATATATATATATAAAGGAAAATATATATATATACACCCTGATGTCCCCCCTAAATTTCTCTAAAATTTGAGGGTACTCCCACACGTCCCCCTTGTGCGTCTCCCCACACCCTTGTTTCCCCGTCCCGGAGTCTTGGTGGAACATTGGTTTTGAGGTATTACAGAGGCATGCTGCAGGCTTTCTGGGTAAGGTACAGAGTGACCTAATTGCCAGCGAAAAGAAATATGGAAAAAGGGTTGATGTGAGCATATATATATATATGTATGTATCTATGGGTGGAACTCTTGAAAAATATTGGGGGCAACCTGAGATTTATTTTTAAAAAGTCAGAGTTATGTGTTAGGGCTAACCTGTTGAGGGTTTGGGTCAACAATTGTGTGTCTTGCTTACAGAATGGACCCTTATTGGAGGAACTGGCTCATTGTTTGCTGGATAGATATATTTACGTCGGAACTCACATGTCCACATTTAAGGGCCTTGGATGGGAAATTTAAAGATTTTTTGGAGAAGTTATGTGATTGAAGGGCCTTTGGAGACTGGATGCTGCAGCAAAGCACCCCTTAGTCCCTTATTTGTGGTGATTAGGTCATCTTTTGAGGGCTTAAGCCTGTAATTCTTGTACATGTGGTATTAGAAGCAATGTGGAAAAAGTCGAAGTCATGATTAATTCGGCAAGGGTCCAAAAGTTGAAAAACTCGGCAAAGTCTGGAGTTTTTTGAAAAAGTCGGCAAAAAGTTGGCAAAATTAAAAAAACAAAAAATTATTCATTTTTTAAATTTTTTTTTAACATCTAGATTATCCACAACATCAAATAAATGCATTTCCTCATAAACATGTAAAGAAAGCTAATATATAATATGTATATGAAGTCTAGTGCTACATCAGATATCAAAATAGTGAATCAACTCCTAAATTTTGAGTCATGTTTGAGTCTCAACTCTCAAGATTCAAAATATCAACAAAAAATATAATAAATGTATATCATGAGTCATCTAAAAGTCATCAAGTAATTAGTCACTGAGATCCTCTTCCCCTTTTACAGAATAAGGAACGGCCTCTCAGTCTCGACTCTCCATGCAGAGGTGGTATCAATATTGTCCAATGAGATGGCTTCCACGTTGTAATATTCCTAATTAGCCATGGCTAATTGGAATATTCGATTTTGCTCAATTTTGCCTTTTATAGTTAATTATAAATAAAAAGTGAGGAAATAGGGGTACATAACTCACCTTTAGAATAAAGTCACTCCCTATTAGCACAATGTTGTGACTTAAAGGGGAGCCAAGGGGGCCAAAGGACCACACAGAGATGGGACCCACACAGACACTTGGAGGGACTGCGCAGATGGAAAGGAACATGTGGCAAGAGAGGGACTACATTGGAGGAGGTGGGCCTTGGGATTGAGAGAGGCCAACGCTATAAAGGAGAGAGGAGCCTCCTCATTTTGTCATTCGATTATGTGCATTTGAGCTAGTCACTTCGACTTGGAGCACGTTGGTTGTTTAGCTGTCTGCAGCGCTGTTTAGTGCATTGAGTGTCTCCGTTCGGAGATCTCACTCTTAGCCCCGGGGGACTTGGGACTTCGAGTGCATGCTCGGGCAAGGTAGTTTCCAGCAGTCTTTTGCAGTAGGATTGATCTTCCACGTAGAGGAGGAGCTGAGCATTTGAGGACTGCGCAGTCTTGAGAGAGAGGGACACAGTTCCTGTTGGTGGGAGTTCCGGATTGGGGTTTTGAGGAGGATTTGAGCTGGGAGATTGAGCAAGGGATTAGCTCTTGCATATTGGAGGATTTTGGCAGAGTTTCGGGCTGGGTTTTGGAGGATTCTATTCAGTGTTAGCGCAGAGCCTTGAGGGACAGCGTAGATCCCCAAGGGGGCGATTTTCAGGGGTTGGCCATTTCAGAAAAGCTTTCTGGGTTTTTCTGGGTTTCTTGAGTAGAGTATGATTCTAGAGTTTCAGCATTTTCTGAGGAGGGGAACAACCCCAAATCCTCATTTGATTTCCAATAGTAGCAGCAACACGGCAGTTCTCTAGTAGCTTCGATGCAGTTCAGAGAGAGGTCATTCCTTCACTGTTCTGAGTGTATTTCTTCACTTGCCTGTGCAAGTCGAGGTGTTATCTTTCTGATCACCTCCTGTACTCCTTCCATTACTTAGTATAATAAAATGGCTTAGCATTTCTCTCTGCATTTCTAGAGTATCTGCTTATATTTCATGTTTACATTATTATATGCTGCACCACTGTTATTTTTATCACGTTGAGCTTCCCGGTTACTATATCATTTGTACGTATTTGGTTAGAGTTTTCTTGGGTTTGAGGGATATCCCGAAATTGGGATATTACAATGGTATCAGAGCATAGATCTGGCTCAGCCTGTGGAGCTAGCAGTCTATGACACCGAGGGAGAAGCCCTACATCTGTTACAGAGGTAGGAAATACAAAGATATTGAGCGTAGGTTGGAGAACACCTACCGAGAGGGAGACTGTGTTCGGGTGGTGGACACAGAACAGGAGGAGCCTGTGGTGGATGCAGAGCAGGAGGATCTGATGGCAGGTGAGGATGGGAAGAGATTTGCGGACATGCTCCTCAAATCAGTGCAGGATCTGTCGAGGCAGATTGAGGTGATGGGGCAGAGATTCATGGCAGTAGAGGCTAGACAGCGTGAGAACCCACAGGTTTTCCAGGTTGGTGAGGGATCAGGTACATCCCACCATTTTCCAGAGCAGGGTGCCACTCAGCATGATATTACTCAGCAGATGGCCTCACATGCCCCTACACGCTCTACCATGCCCACTTTCCTAGGAGCAGACACGAGGGTCGGAGCCCAGCAGGAGGCAGAGCTCGGTCATATGGGCGATTATTTTGCAGAGTACCAGGCCTATGGGCAGGAGTTTAGAGAGGCTCTCTCATTCAGAGACTTTGTTAAGCTCTAGCGGGATAGTAGACCTCGCGACCATCACAGAGGATACGGGCATTATCATGATGGGGACACCCACCGCATAGCTAGTAGATTCCACTTGCCTACGTTTGATGGATTATCAAACAGTTCGGCAAGGTCTTGGGTGGAGAAGTTGGACATCTATTTCCAGCGTAACCAGATGTCAGAGACAGAGGCCATCAAGGTGGCGACATTACATTTGGATGGTGAGGCCCAGGACTGGTGGTTCCATGGGATGGTTACACTTGGACACTCCACAGTGACGACATATGTCGAGTTCACCAGGAGATTGATGGAGAGGTTTGACCGGAGGGATCCGGAACAACACTTTGTTGAGCTGACGAGGCTCAAACAGACAGGGAGCCCAGAGACCTACATTGCAGACTTCTTGAGGATTTTAGTGATGGTGCCAGATCTATCCACGGCACGGAGGATCTACATGTTTGTTGAGGGGTTAGCAGAGCCACTTCGAGGTCTAGTCAGGTCCACTAGACCAGTCACACTCTAGGATGCTATCAGCAGGACCCGGGACTTACAGGATGCCTTACCCAGGACCTGGACACCTTACCCCCAGAGACAGGCTTTCCAGCCTAAGGGGAAAGACGTGAGGATTCTGACTCCAAAGGGGAATCTAGGGCTTACACAAATTGATGATGATGCTAGGAGGGAGCTGAAGAAGAAGCGGTTGTGCTTTACCTATCAAGAGTCGTGGGCACCAGGACATAGATGTGCTGCTGGCAAAGCACATTTTATTGAGGTCTTCTCCGAGAGTAGCGGGGAAGAGGATGAGGAGGATGACGTGGAGGCAGGAGATAGTCATGTGACGAAGGATCCTTTGCCACCTCCACCACCAACAGCAGGTGGTGCAGCTTTTGCACCTACCGGAGGGGCCCTTGCAGCGTTGCGAGGAGTTCCCAAGTATTTGACGCTGCGCGTACGGGGGACAGTACGTGGCCAGCGATTATCAATTTTGGTTGACAGTGGGGCAACCCATAACTTCATCAATGCACAGATGGTTGAGCGGAGAGGTATACAAACAGAGAGCTTCGATGGATTTTCAGTTTTGGTTCCAGGAGATCAGACCATGGTGTGTGCTCATTATGTACCAGAGTTATCAGTGACGATGGGCACCTACACACTGACTGACCACTTTTTCGTGGTCGATATTTCGAACACCAACATGATACTGGGTGTTCAGTGGCTCATCACTCTAGGGAAGGTCACGATAGATTGGAAGACCCTAGAGATGGAGTGGGATGATGAGAAGACAGGGAGGCATGAGAAGATACGGGGATAGCACACATATCCGCCTCAGAATTTTTTTGCTCATCAGATGGAGGCAATCTTCCAAAAGGGAGACATAGAGTGGGCAGTGGAGTTGCATGCATCAAAGGCAGGGACTATAGGGCAGACGGTGCACCCAGAGATACAGTCCATCCTTGACCAGTATGCCACAGTGTTTGGGGAGGTTCCGCCAGGACAGCCACCAGACCAGGGGTTTGAGCACACCATTAAGCTTGAGCAGGGTATACAGGCAGTGATCACTACCCCCTATAGGTATCCCAAGGCCTATCGGGATGAGATTGAGCGGGCCATTAAGGAGTTGTTGGCTCTTGGGCACATTCAACTGAGCACGAGTCCTTTTGCTTCTTCCGTGGTGTTGGTGAAGAAGAAGGATGGCACATTGAGGATGTGCATTGACTACAAGGCCCTGAATAAGAAGACACTGAAGAACAGATACCCCATACCCAGGATTGATGAGTTGATGGATCAGTTGAGAGGAGCACGGTTCTTCTCAAAGATTGATTTGAGATCTGGGTACCATCAGATTCGCGTGAGGGAGCAGGACATTCCCAAGACCGCCTTCAGGTGTCACAATGGGCACTTTGAGTTTTTGGTGATGCCCTTCGAGCTAACCAACGCCCCAGCTACATTCCAGTCTGGCATGAATCACATCTTCTGCAGTCACTTAAGGAAGTTTGTGTTGGTGTTCTTTGATGATATCCTCATTTACAGCAGGACTTGGGAGGAGCATCTCCAGCACATTGAGACAGTATTGCGCATCTTGGAGGAGCAGCAGTTCTATGCCAAACTCTCCAAGTGTGAGTTTGGGTTGACGGAGATGTTATACTTGGGACACATCATAGGAGTGGACAAAGTGAGGGTCCACGAGGAGAAGATCAGGGCCATCAGAGATTGGCCGGAGCCGAGAAACGTGACAGACCTTCGAAGATTCATTGGCATTTGTACTTACTACCGGAAGTTCGTCAAGAGTTTTTCACAACTTGCTACACCCCTGACAAATCTGACGAGGAAGGGGGCATTCAGTTAGTCGGATACAGCGCAGCGAGCCTTTGACAGGCTCAAGGAGGTTATGAGCAGTTGCCCAGTGCTTGCATTGTCAGATTTTACGCAGCCCTTTGTTTTGGAGTGTGATGCGTCGGGAGAGGGGATCGACACAGTGTTGATGCAGGGAGGTCACCCTATAGCCTTTGAGAGTCGGAAGCTCCTTCCGCACGAGAGGTTGTATTCTATATATGATAAGGAGATGCTGGCCATCATGCATGCATTGGCCAAGTATCGACAATATTTAGTGGGTAACAGGTTCAGGGTGAGGACTAATCACAACAGCCTCAGGTTCTTTTTGGAGCAGAAGCAGCTACAGGAGAGGCAGCAGAAGTGGATCAGTAAGATCCAAGCATATGACTTTGAAATTGAGTATGTCAAGGGTAAGAACAATGTGGTAGCAGATGCCCTTTCATGTAGACCAGCCATGTTGTCTCTTATGAGCTTGGATGCAGACTGGAGGGCTCAACTCTTAGTAGAGTACTCCAAGGACAGATTTGCATGTGAGGTTTTAGATGGGCAGGTGGCGGATGACAGGTATAGGGTGGTCGATGAGATCATCTACTACAGGGACTGGATCTTCTTGACTAAGAGATCTCAGCTCAAGAAGAAGATACTTTAGGCGTCACGTGATTCACCATTGGCAGGCCATCAGGGGTTTACCAAAACCCACAGGGCCATTAGAGAAAGGTTCTCATGGAAGGGCCTCAAGGAGGACGTACTCCAGCATGTCTGGGAGTGCAACGTTTGCCAGAGGAACAAGGGGGAGATGAGCCATCCCGCAAGATTATTGCAGCCTCTTCCCATTCCGGAGGGGAAATGGGAGTGTATTTCAATGGACTTCATCACAGGGTTGCCCATGGTATAGGGCAAGGATTGCATCTTTGTCGTCGTTGATCGATTGATGAAGTACTCACACTTTCTCGCTATATCCGCACATTACACAGCAGCACAGGTGGTCGAACTGTTCTTCAGAGAGATATTCAGGTTACATGGTCTTCCCAAGACCATCACCAGTGACAGGGACAGTCGTTTCATGGGCGGATTTTGGCAAGAGCTTTTCTGGTTGGTGGGGACGAAGTTGACACCGAGTACCAGTTATCACCCACAGACGGACGGGTAAACAGAGATAGTTAACAAGTGGCTGGAGGGCTACTTGCGTAACTATGTCAGTGGGTAGCAGCGAGCATGGCTGCATCTGGGGGAGTACTGCTACAACACTACACATCACATGTCCATTGGTATGTCACCATTCTATGCTTTGTATGGATATCATCCCTTATCTTTTGTTGACGTGATGTTTGGTGCTAGCAAGGCTGCAAGAGCCAAGATTTAGATCCAAGAGAGTCAGGATATTCTCTGAGATCTCAAGGATAATATGGCTACAACGCAGAATTAGCAGAAGTTGTATGCCGACAGGGTTCGGGTGGAGAGACAGTTTGAGGTAGGGGACTTGGTCTACCTACGGTTACATCCATACCGATAGTCGTCACTGAAGAAGAAGGGGGCTAAGAAGCTCAAGCCTCGATTTTATGGGCCATACAGGGTGATACGCAGGATTGGACAGGTTTCGTATGAGTTAGAGTTGGCCCGAGGCAGCAAGATTCATAACTTCTTTCATGTATCGTGCCTGAAAAAGGCATTGGGGCAGCATGTGACAGTGACAGATGAGCTACTACCCACGGATGATGAGGGGCATTTGGTGTTGCAGCCAAAGGCTATTATTGATACCAGGAGAGGCAACTGTGGAGCAGAATGGTCCGGGAATTCTTGGTGAGGTGGAAGAATTTATCGAATGAGGATGCCACTTGGGAGAGTGAGAAAATTTTGCAACATCCATCACTTCAGTTGCTTGAGGACAAGCAACATTTTTTCGGGGGAGACTGTAATATTCCTAACTCCCCATGGCTAATTGGAATATTCGATTTTGCTCAATTTTGCCTTCTATAGTTAATTATAAATAAAAAGATGAGGAAAAGGGGGACATAACTCACCTTTAGAATAAAGTCACTCCCTAGTAGCACAACGTTGTGACTTAAAGGGGAGCCAAGGGAGCCAAAGGACCACGCAGAGATGGGGCCCGCACAGACACTTGGAGGGACTGCGCAGATGGAAAGGAACACGTGGCAAGAGAGGTACTACGTTGGAGGAGGTGGGCCTTGGGATTGAGAGAGGCCAACGCTATAAAGGAGAGAGGAGCCTCCTCATTTTGTCATTCGATTATGTGCATTTGAGCTAGTCACTTCGACTTGGAGCACGTTGGCTGTTTAGCCTGTCTGCAGCGCTGTTTAGTGCATCGAGTGTCTCCGTTCGAAGATCTCACCCTTAGCCTCGGGGGACTTCGAGTGCCTGCTCGGGCAAGGTAGTTTCCAGCAGTCTTTTGCAGTAGGATTGATCTTCCACGTAGAGGAGGAGCTGAGCATTTGAGGACTGCGCAGTCTTGAGAGAGAGGGACGCAGTTCCTGTTGGTGGGAGTTCCGGATTGGGGTTTTGAGGAGGATTTGAGCTGGGAGATTGAGCAAGGGATCAGCTCTTGCATATTGGAGGATTTTGGCAGAGTTTCGGGCTGGGTTTTGGAGGATTCTATTCAGTGTCAGCGCAAAGCCTTGAGGGATAGCGTAGATCCCCAAGGGGGCGATTTTCGGGGGTCGGCCATTTCAGAAAAGCTTTCTGGGTTTTTTTGGGTTTCTTGAGTAGAGTCTAATTCCAGAGTTTCAACATTTTCTGAGGAGGGAACAGCCCCAAATTCTCATTTGATTTCCAGTAGTAACAACAGCACGATAGTTCTCCAGCAGCTTGGATGCAGTTCAGAGAGAGGCCATTCCTTTACTGTTTTGAGTGTATTTCTTCACTTGCCTTGTGCAAGTCGAGCTGCCATCTTTGTGATCACCTCCTGTACTCATTCCATTACTCAGTATAATAAAATGGCTTAGCATTTCTCTTTGCATTTCTTGAGTATCTGCTTCTATTTCATGTTTACATTATTATATGTTGCACCATTGTTATTTATCATGTTGAGATTCCCGGTTACTATATCATTTGTACGTATTTGGTTAGAGTTTGCTTGGGTTTGAGGAATATCCCGAAATTGGGATATTACACACATCAATAGGTTTCTGAAGTTGTCTCACCCACAATCGAAGATTGTAGTAGACGTAGACCATGTCATTGAGGCATTGAGGCTCCAATCTGTATTAGGGTCATAGATTGTAAATTAGTACTTAGAAAATTTAAATATTAAAAATAATCAAATGAATTCAAAAAATTTAATTTGAAATATTTGTACCTGTTGTGCTTTTTGCTGTGTATTTTGTCAAATGCACTCCAGTTGCGCTCACACCCAGAGGAACTGCATGTTTGGCTGGGCACTCAAATGGCAAGCTTTTGGAGATGGGGTTCTCTGGCACCATAGCTTGTCCACCAAGCATCTACAAGTTAAAAGAAAAATGAGAAACATAAAAAAAAACATTGAAATTCTAAACTTGAAAGTTTGAAACAAATTGAAGCTTACCTGGCATTTTGGTCGTCTTATTCTTAATAGCCATGTTAAAACCAAATGTGCCACCTCCCATCTTATAAACCTACATTTCTTTAGAAATGTCTTCATGTTCTTGCTCAGATGACACCATCCTCTCGACACAAGTGAAGAATCCATCCACCACCTCGGCATCAAATCTGAAATCACAGGCATAAGAAAATGCAGGGTTGAGGTAGATACCTGCAGCATGAATGGGCGATGGAGGGTATTGTTCCATCGCTCATCAATCACTCTCTATATGACCTATTGTTTCTCTAACCCCTCATCTCCCTTATCTTCATAATAAGCATGAATGGCTTCTTTGGCCCTATCCATGGCCTCATACAAGTAGCCCATTACGGGCTTGTCTCCATCAACCAACCGAAGAACCCTTACCAAAGGTTCTGAAATGGCACACACCTCCTGTACTCCTGCCCAAAAGCTTTGATCATATGAAACTAGTCTGCATATGCCCTCTACCTCTGGTTTGCGACTAATACATAAAGAACGCCAATTCGCTGGAAGAAACATGCTCTTCACATCCCACATAGAATTCAATAGAGACTGAAGAGATATGAAAGTAGTGGCGAATCGTGTAATGGCAGGATGCATCAACTCTTTGTTTTTGGTGTATTTTCTCATCAAAGCTAAGCACAAATGCATGATTATATATAAATTTTGTTATGCTCCTGGATGATTCAACAATATCCCTCACAATAGGAATCTTACCTATATCCTCGAACATCAAGTCAATGCAATGAGCAACACAAGGTGTCCAAAACAAGTTAGGATACCTCTCCATAAGCAACTTGCCAGCTGAAACATAATTTGCAGCGTTGTCTGTTATGACTTGGACAACATTGCTTGGGCTTACTTCCTTAATGAAGATGTCCAACAACTCACATAATGTATGTGCATCTTTAATGTGTGCAGATGCATCAACAGATTTCATAAACATTGTCCCCTTGGGACAACTAACCAAGAAGTTAAGAAGGGTCCTACCCTTCTGGTCAATCCTATTATCACTCCAGGAAGCTCTCCTAGGTTGCAGGTCGGAGATGCCTGGTAACATATAATATTCAATATTGTTCTCTGAACTATTGGAATGAATGATGGTTTGGATCAAGTCAGATAACCATTGCAGCTCTATTCTCACTCATGACATGCATGAGTACCCTAAAAAATACAAGGCTTTAGACTACTAATTCTCCATAGTTTATAGATTCAATGGATAGATGGAGAATACTAACTGCACCAACAAATGCATACATAAACACATATGAATGGCTAGCTACAATAAGTAAATGGAACTTGCAAATCTTATTTATCAATGCAGAGATAAAATGACAGTTATCTTGCATTAGACACAACAGAAAACATGAATAACCTATTCAAGTGCAAGCATAGAACAATAGAGAAAATGGGAATTGAACATGTAACAGCGAAAGAAGCTTATATCGCTGAAGTGAAGATGAGAAGCTAGAGGAGTAGAGTCTCCACAGTCTCCAAAGGTTGAACCCTTGTTACATTTAGCTTTCAGATATTTATAGCTCTTTACAATGCTCTCGAGCCTTCTGAGGCTTGAGAGGTCTTAATCCATCCCTCTGTCTCTTCAACAACTTTGATGCCCTGACTAGGCAAGCATGGCTCGGAGGTTTCTTCTTCTGACATAAGAGTAACCGCATTCGGGTCTGTTGTTGCGCTGGCAGGGAGATCTCTCGTGCCAGAGATGCTCTATGACCATTCTGTTTGTTTGGATGGGCTGCGTTGTTTGCTCCATGATGTTTTTGTTTGTTTTGGACAAGCTGCGTGTTGTCGAAGGGCTATCGGGCGTCTGTTTTCCCTTTAAACGTTTATAATCACTGTTTTTTCAGTTCACCTTTTTGTCTGTTAAAAATACGAATCGAGCCCAAACATTTCTATCGAGTCCATTCCCAATTGCTGTCGCCTGTTGCAAATAGCCTGTCCCTTTGTTTTTTTAGAAACATATCAAAACATTGGAAATATATTAAAACTGGCTCACGACGGACTTCAAATATCCTCAAATCCAGTCCATTTTCCTTTTGGGTCCGCTTTTGTAGTGATATCACATCTCCACCATTGATCTGAGAGTTCTAGATCCAACGGTTGTGATCCATTTCGGGCAGCGCTTTTGTATTGGAGTTAACCGTCCGATGGGGGTGGTTTTCTCTCTCCTCAGCCTGGACACGTGGCAGCCGCTGTATGGCATCGGGCGGAGCTCGGCCTAAACCACTTATTGCCTTTGGCTCTCCCGAAATCCTGTCAGTTTTCTGATTTTCCCTTTATATTGGAAAATACATTAAAATGTGAAAATCTCGCTTTATCGGACTTGAAATGGTGTTCAACCACCTTAATAAACCCTTTCGGGTCCGTAATGTCGCATCGGCGCTGCTCCCATGTTCCCTTTGTATTTCGTTATATAACGAAAACACAGAAAAATGCATTGAAAAAGGCTTACCCGCGGACCTCAAATATTATAAATTTCCATTCCCGAACCCTTTCAGGTCTGGGCTTTATCGCATCGCGCATATGAATGTGCAAAGGCCCCGCCCCTTGGTGCTGCTCCGCTGCAATACAGTGATGCGATCTGATCGCAATCGCATATTGCTAATGCACAGGGCCCATGTGCTAGCGCTCTTTTGTAATTCTCGATAGCTGTCTTGCGACGCAATGTGGGCCATCGATTTGCGTCGCTTGATCGACGGTCCACATTGCATTGCTAATCGCAATCGCCAGTTCCACTTGGTCTTCCCTTACTCCGCCGGCCTGCCTCCGCCGATTGCGATTTTCCGCTTAGATTTGGGCCGTTGATCGGCCAGATCTAACGGCTGGTGTGCACTGCTCAGTTTAATCCTCCGATACTTGGTTTTTTTACTGTTTTAATATGTTTTAGCCTCCCGATAGTGTTTTTTTGCCCTCCCAAGGGCTCTCATATAATGGTTTCGATCTGTGGATGATCTTAAAAAGCTTTTGAAGACTTCAAGAGCATATTTGGATCCATTGGCATGATTTTGTTGGCTTATGGAGACTTTAAAAAGAATATTTGGATCTAGTTTTGGGCCATTTGCCCACAAGGTTAACACCGGCTCCTTCTGGGGATGAAATCCTCCTTGTGAGGTTTCAAGAATCTCAAACCAATGCCTTCCTGTAACAACAAAATTAAAGCTTTCTCCTAGTATTTCATTGGGCATGGAGTCTATTTTGCAATGAAAATAAAAACTGGAAAAAAAACATATTTACAATACCAAGGATTTAAAGCCTTAAATGAAATAAAGTTTCAAGAACCACCCATTCACTGGGCTACCAAAAGTATTTCCTCCTTCCAGACTGTGTAGAATAAATGTATTGTTCTACTGAAATTTGAGCGATGACAAACGGACCTGTCCATAAGGAGTCAAACTTTCCATTATTAACTTTCTTTTCCTTAAATGCATTTCATTTGAGGACCCAGTCACCAACTTGGAAATTGTCCACTTTCGCCTTCCTGTCAAAGGTTTCTTTGATTTTCTTCTGATGAGCTTTTGACTTCTCAACCAGTTGCTCTCTGATCTGCTGTAGTTCAACCAGGTTATTCATTCTTCTTACCATGTCATTCTCTTCATCTTGTTCTTCTTGCAAGAATTTAGCCACAGGAAGAATCAGCTGGATAGGGAAAACAACGTTAGCTCCATAAACCAGCTTAAATGAAGAATTCCCTATGGAATTTTTGATGGTAACTCTATCAGCCCATAGTGCAAACTTCAACTCGGAATCCCAGCTCTTTTTGTTGTCCTCTAACAATTTTTTGATTACCCTTACCAAACTCTTGTTAGATGATTCTGCTAGGCCATTGCCTTGAGGATAATATGAGGTAGAATGTACCACTTGAATGCCCATGGATTCAGTCATGTCCACCAATTCTTTTGCTTTAAAAGTTGTTGCATTATCAGTGACTAGTTTGGTTGGGCAACCAAATCTAGTGAAAATATTCTCATTCAAGAACTTTATGACAACTTGATGATTAGCATTCTTAGTGGGTATAGCCTCAATCCACTTGGTGAAATAATCAGTGGCTACTAAGATCCATTTGTGTTGGCCACTGGAATGTGGGTTGATCTCACCTATAAAGTCCAAGCCCCACTGCTGGAAGGGACCATTGACATGTATTGTCTTTAAGGGCAAAGATTTTAACTGTTGTCTTCCTGCAAACCTCTGACACTTGTTGTTTGGTCAATTTAGTGTGTCCTAAATTGCTATTTAAAATGTCAATCCGGGAGTCGTAAACTGCTGAAGTGAAGTGCACTGTATATGCAAGATAACCATTTTCTTAGTCCTTTGTCGTTTTTGAGTTTTTGGTTTGTTTTTGGGTTTATCTTCTGTGGATTCCCTAGTGTGAGATGGCGAAATTGAAAGTCAAATATGGATGGTAATGGTGATTTCTACAATGATTCAAGTATGGATGGTAATGGTGATTTCTACAATGATTCAAGTATGGATGGTAATGATGATTTCTACAATGATTTTTCAAGCTTTAAAGTTCTCAAAAAGAAGGTTTCAAACTGACTGTGATGAAATCAATTCTCAAAAGGAAATAAATGTACCAAAACAGTGAACTAGTGACAATGGCCCAGTATCCTTTCTGCTGTATGAAAAGAAAATAAAAACTGAACTCAAAGCAACTCAAAGACTGAAAGCAAAGCAAACTAAATCACATTACTTCAACCCACATTCTGACCCTTCACCTTTCGACTCGCTCCGGCTATAGGAAGTAATCATAAACAAGCTGAGTAATATGATATCTAAATTGCAGGAAATCAAATTGCATAAAATGAAATTAAGATTTAACTACCCATTCATATTTCAATTCCTGAAAATGACATAAGTAATTTAATCACTAACTTGCAGGAAAGCAAACTAAATCATACTACATCAAATAATATTCTGATTCCTCACTAATTGAGTCGCTTGGCTATAGGAAGGAAATCATAAACAGATGAGTAATATGATATCTAAGTGGCAGAAAAGTAAATAAGCAAAGCAAAACTGAAAGAAATGACAATGCTGGAATTAAAACTTAGTAAATGAATCAGCAGAAAGGACAAGATGATCTCATGTCAGTAGTCATTAAAACTATGTAATTTGCCCGGGTTGCCTACAAGAACCTGAAAGACAAAGACTGATCAGCTAGCAACCATGAGAAAGCATAAAAGAAAAGATAAACAACAGTTAGTATAAATATCAGGAAGTATATACAAGCAACTAATTATAAAAGCAGTAACATAATGAAAGAAGGCGAGAAATTATACAGTAGATACAGAGCCTTGGTGTACAGGGGCCTTCTACAACCTCGGCCAATCAATACTCAGTCACAAATCGAATTCAAGAATGTTGTCTTCTCATATATTAAAGTGTAGTAAAAACATAGAAATAGAGCACGATACAGTGGGTTCGGAAAACACAGTCAAGATTACATATCAAAGCTAACTATCCAGCGTATGATAACGCATTATTTATAAGTGAAAATGCTATAACTGATTCCTAGATTCTACGCTGCCAAACAAACACGTAAATCTCCACGGCCTGAGATCTAGCGGTATGGTAATCATGACAGATAAATCCATGGAGTGGTGGCTGCTCGATTCGGTTCAAGGATTGATCCACAGGTGTTAGCACACCTCCGTAGATCGAGGATCTTGCCACGCAAAACTTCACGTGGGAAAAACAGAGTCGTGCCACCACAAAACTCTTGGTTTGACCCCTCCTTTGACCGTCTTTGACCATCGCTGTTTGTGAGTGATTCGGCTGAACCAAGGGGACACGCTCCATGTACATGTCATTTGCAGCTTGCCCATGTGGCCGGATTCTCCATTGGACACCTGTAACATAGTCTTTAACGAAATCGTTGCGGAAACTTGAGCTGGCTGTGGAAAGTGACAATTTTCCGCAGCTGATTGAATAAAAATCTAAATCAAACAACAGTCATAAACATAGTTAGGAAACCATTTCATAAGCTCTTTTTAGACTAATATGCAATGATTTGACAACTTGGTGGATCAAGTAAATGGAAAAGAAGGCTGAAAAGATATATAGGGAAGATGCAGGTTTGGGACTCAACACTTGTCACAAGTTTTCACAAAAGAAAACACATCAGAGAACAGAGTAGGCCAATAATACCCAGCCCTCAGGATTTTGGGGGCTGTGGTTTTACAATAATGATGCCCTCCAAAGATGCTAGAATGGAACTGGTGTATGACTTCCACTATTTGTACTTTATCTAGACATCTCAAGAGGATTCCTGATGGGTTTTTCCAATAAAGCAGATTTTTGTTAATGTAGAATTTGGCTGATCTGAGTTTTATGGCCCGGGCTTGACTTAAGCTAAGCCCTGGAGGGACTTCTAGCTTCTGCAAAAAAATGAACTATGCTAGAATACCATTCACAGGTGGCTAGATTTTCAGCCAGAGACTGATTCTGCTTTTGCTCTTCTGCTACTCCCTCTGTCTGCTCATCATCTGAATTTAGACCCATGCAATTTATGTCTAACAAGCTGCAATTTTCTTCAGCCATAATTTTAGCCAAGCCGTGGCCCTTGACAAGCTTAGTGGGCTTCACCTCTATGTTAAACTCTATGAATTTTGCAATCCATTTAGCTCTCTTTCCATCAATATCTGGCTAAGTTGATACATCTTTTACTAAGGCTGAAGGTACATATGCAACCACTTTGGAATGCAGAATATAAATTCTGAATGCCTTTAAAGATTTTATGAGAGCATAAGCTTGTTTCTCAATAAGGTCATACCTTGGTTTAGCATCCCTTAGAGTTTTGTTGAAAAAGGCCACGGGATGCCTTCATCATTTTTCTGTGATAGAACTACTGCAACTGTATCGTAAGAGGCAAAAGAGAAGATACAAAACTCCTTAGTGTATGGATTGCAGATTTCTGTGGTTCGGTTTTTTAGAATCTGAACTCGGATAATCCACAATTTTCATTTTTCTTTGTCGACGTTTCGAGTCTAGAGTGGGTTGATTAGAGTGGGAGATTCCATGATAGCTTGCTTGATGGCTTCAAAAGAGCTTCTTGAAGCATCTGTCCATTTATTTCTGATCTTTTCTTTAGCATGGAATTGATGTGTTTTGCTAGCTCTGCAAAGTTTGGAATGAACCTCCTTACAAAGTTAATCTTACCCAGGAAGGATTGAATGTCCTTTTTTGACCTTGGGATGGACAATGTCTGAATTGCTTGAACCCTTGCTGGGTCAATCTTCACCCCTTCAGCAGAAACAATATGTCCCAAAAGTTTGCCTTCTTCTAGAGCAAACTGTGACTTCTTTGGGTTCACCGAAATTCCAAACTGTCTGCACTTTAGGAAGACCTTCTTCAAATGCTGCAAATGGTCTTTGTGATTTCTGGAGAAGACTGTTATGTCATCAAGATAAATAAGGACAAACTTATCTTTCTCTCCTACAAAGGCTATGTCCATGGCCCTCTGAAAAGTAGCCCCGACATTC
This sequence comes from Pinus tabuliformis, assembly GCA_031772625.1. Lineage (NCBI taxonomy): Eukaryota > Viridiplantae > Streptophyta > Pinopsida > Pinales > Pinaceae > Pinus > Pinus tabuliformis. Next base: position 58,838,325 of record CM062809.1, read on the forward strand.
ATCAGTCCGAAAGGCATCTTGGAGTACATGAAAGTGCACCAAGGAGTAGTGAAGGCGGTCTTTTCATGATCTTTTGGATGTACAACAACCTGATTGTAACCTGAAAATCCATCTAAGAAAGACATGACTCTAGGCCCTGAAACTCTTTGTAGCAAGTGTTCCATCATAGGCAGGGGTAGTTATCTTTTTTTAGAGCACTTGTTTAGATTTCTGAAGTCAACACAAAGCCTGATTTCTCCATTTTTCTTTCTTACTACCACAAGGTTAGCTATCCACTTTGAATACCTTAGGGGAGCTATGATTTTGGCATCCAACAGCTTCTTGATTTCTTTCTCAATCAAAGGCAATAAGAGAGGGCTGATAGGTCTTAATTTCTGCTTAAAAGGGATGGTGTTCGTTTCTAGTGGAATCTTATGTTGAATGATGTCTGGGTCATAGGTTTTAAGATCGTTGTATTCCCAAGCAAAAATATCAGTGAATTGCTTCATGAGGGTGCAATACTCGGAATTCTGGGCAAAAGACAAATGAGTGGACAGATTTATGTATTTCGGATGGGCTGGGCTCCCTATATTATGTTTACAAACAGTAGACTCATTTTCTTTTTTGGCCGGCTTATAAGGCACATCGTTATGATCGAACAGCTTCTCTAGAGGCACCAATCCCTTGGGTATATGGTTACTAGGCAGCTGGACAATGCTTCCTCGGCTAATCTCGTCCTTTAGCTTGGACTGGCCGCATTCTTCCATGGTTTCATTTTCTTGGTCAATGTGCGTTTCAGAAAATTCCTCAACGACTTGTAGAAATCTATTTATTTCATCATCATCTTCAAAAACTTTCCAGTATTTGACGTTGTCAGGCAGAGACGATCTATATTTCACCTGAACTTCATACGTCAATTTAGGAGGCAAAGGAGGAATAAACATGCTAGCAGACACAACAAGGGAGTCAGCAAGCTGGTTCTTCATTCTCAGAATGTAAGAAATGCTGAAATTATTAAAAGAATCCTTGAGCCTCCATACCTCATCTCTGTATGCTTTCAGCCTTGGATGCTTTGCTTGGAAAGTTTTATTGACCTGCTGAATGATGAGGTCTACATCTCCAAACACTTTCAGGCCTTTGATGCCCATTTCTTTAGCAGCGCTTAAGCCCAAAATCAAAGCTTCGTACTTTGCTATGTTATTTGTGACCTGAAAGGTTAATTTGAAAGATAAATGAATGTATTCCTGTGTGGGGGACACAAGGACTACACCTGCCCCTGTAGCTTCCTTAGAGAAAGCCCCATCAAAGAACATGTCCCAAATCTGTGGGCCTTCTTCCTCAACGATCTGGCAAATTGGTTTTTTAAGCTGCGTGGAGGCCAACTGGGATTCTTCAATATGAAGAATACAGGCTCCAAAATCAGTGTCAACAACATAGATGGGATGATTAGTGGGATTCCTTTCATCACTGATGATATAAGCCAACTGAGCTTCTCTGTATAATCTCCTGCTCTCACCTCCAAAAACTGGGACAGTAGCATAGGACAGATCATTTTGTAATGATCCACCTAATCTCTTGATCCAACCTCTAGAAAGTAACATGCCAAACTTGGGGGGTACATCTGCTACCACAATATCCATCATCATGCTTTTCATGGGCAGTTGAGACAAAGTGATGGCTAGGTCCTTGATTAATCCCAGACATTTCACTTTTCTAGAGTCAAAAGAAAACAGGTCATGATAAGGCTTGGTAATGTCAAGACCCAACTCATCCATGACAGCCTTGGGCATTAGATTATGGCTGGCTCCAGTGTCCAGAAGGCAGTTGTGAAGGATTTTATCATGAATAGTCAGAGAGACATAGAATGATGGGGAGTTGTCTTCACAATTTTCAATCATTGGGCTGAGAATAACAGCTGGCTTGTCATCTTGCAGATTTACGTAGTCAGTGGAGGCTTGGATGGCTTTAGGCTCAAGGGCCTCGAGGATGGATCTTTTGAAGGATTCATTCTTCACTAGTTCAATCAGGGGCATAGGTATTCTTAGCTTCTAAATTTTTGATTGAAAACTGAAAGGAGAAGGAGACTTGTCAAGGCCTCTTACCTCGTGAGTTGGAGCTTTGAGGATGATAGGATCAACTGCTGGTCACTTCTGGATTTTAGCTTGCTGTACTGCAGGGACAACAGCTCTTTGAACAGGAGTTTCCTTGGCATTATTCATCTTCGACCTCATATTATATCTATGCTGATCTTCAGTTTGCAGAACAGCTTCACCATCCCATTCTTGGTTAATCTGGTCATTGAATAATGACTTTTCATAGGAAACTGAGGTCAAAAAGGAGGCATTGCCTTTGTCTTCCAGACAATGGATCTCATCATCTTCTTCAAACTGCTCTTCTTCCATGACTACATTCTGGAAAGGGGTCTTCACCCTTTGGTCTTCATTGGCATCTTTGCTTCTTTGCAAAATCTGCAACTGCTCATTAGCTCTTCTATATGGATTTGGATTTGGATTTCTAGGAGCAAAGGTATTAGGAACTCTTCCTTTCCCAGGGTGCTGCTCAACCTTTAATTTGGAGATTTTAGAGGCTAATGACTCTATCATTTTGGTCATTTTATCTATCTTGGGATCTGAAGATGATGAAGACTCGCCCCTCTATCTTCTTCTATCAACATTTCCCTTGAGCTTCTCTGCAGCCATGATGTTTGATTCCACTTCCAAGGCTGCATCTTGCATATCAGCGAAAGTAGCACATTGCCTCTCTCTCAACAGTAGGCAGAAGTCAAAATCAAAAGCACTGGCATAGGTGAGTTTAGCAGAGGTAGTGGTGGGTTTTACTTCAACTGGTATCTTGCTGTACATGCGGTTAAATCTCTTATTGAAATCAGACAACAACTCACCATTTTCCCTTTTTAAGTTCCCAAATTCAGTTTGGTAGGAGAGGAGATCCTTCTTATCCCCCCAATGCTTTAGGAATGCATCATCTAAAGCCTCAATATCTGCTATAGATCTTGGGGTTAGTTCTCTGAACCATTTTCTAGCCTCTCCATCTAGGCTTTGGACAAAGACTCTCATCCACACATCATCTTCACTAATGTCCAGGTTATCAACATAGCTATAGAATGACTCAAGATGTTCTTCAGCTGTAACACCTTCAGTCCCAGTGAACTTAGGCCTATATTTCTGATATTCTCCAGTAGACATGGCATTCAAAGGAATGGGCAGTACAAGAGGTCCATACCTAGCAGCTATGACTCTTTCCATTTTGGTAGGCGCTTGTGGACCTGCCATAGCTGTGGTGGCTATAAGAGTACTGGCAGTTTGAATGATAGAGGGTTGAGGAGTGACTGACAAGACTAAAGGAGTATGATGGATAAGAGGTGAGGTTTCCTTTGGGCTTACAACAAAAGGAGAACCTGAAGAATAAGGAGCTTTATGAATTTCTGAGAGTTTTTCTTCATTGCTAGTATTAGATGCTATACTCTCAACATGTATTTGTTCTATTACAGGATTTTCTTGAAGAGATATAGAAGATTGTTTAGGTTTACCTAAACCTGATGCTCCTTTTTGCAATACCTTTCTTTCTTTGATGATTTTTTTAGGATCAGATACTGGGTCAGCTTGTGGCTTCTGAGGATTTCTCCGAGTATACCTCACAAACTGAGCCAAAACTATGAAGTGGAGTCGCCAAGAGGTTCGACCTCCAGTAGAGTCACCAGATAGATGATTACAACCGAAAATGTGCCCAGACTTTGTCTATCATCAAAGCTGGATCTGTGTCCTCTCCAAGGGAAGCTGAGCTTCAGTTTCTTCTCCCCGGCAATGGCGCCAATTATGTTATCACTCCAGGAAACTCTCCTAGGTTGCAACTCAGAGATGCCTAGTAACATATAATTTTCAATATTGTTCTCTGAACTATTGGAATGAATGATGGTTTGTCAGATAACCATTTAAGCTCTATTCTCACTCAAGACGTGCATGAACACCCTAAAAAATATAACGCTTTAGACCACTAATGCTCAATAGTTTATAGATTCAATGGATAGATGGAGAATACTGACTGTACCAGCAGATGCATACATAAACACATATGAATGGCTAGCTACAGGAAGTAAATGGAACTTTCAAATCTAATTTATCAATGCAGAGATAAGATGATAGTTATCTGGCATTAGACACAACAGAAAACATGAATAACCTATTCAAGTGCAAGCATAGAACAACAGAGAAAATGGGAATTGAACATGTAACAACAAAAGAAGCTTATATTGCTGGAGTGAAGATGAGAAGCTAGAGGAGTAGAGTCTCCATAGTCTCCAAAGGTTGAACCCTTGTTACATTTAGCTTTCAGATATTTATATCTCTTTACAATGCTCTCGAGCCTTCTGAGGCTTGAGAGGTCTTAATCCATCGCTCTATCTCTTCAACAACTTTGATGCCTTGACTAGGCAAGCATGGCTCAGAGGTTTCTTCTTCTGACAAAAGAGTAACCACATTCGGGTCTATTGCTGCGCTAGCAAGGAGATCTCCCGTACCAGAGATGCTCCATGACCATTCTGTTTGTTTGGATGGGCTGCGCTGTCTGCTCCATGATGTTTCTATTTGTTTTGGACAAGCTATGCGTGCTGTGGAAGGGATATCAGGCTTCTGTTTTCCCTTTAAAAGTTTATAATGACTATTTTTTCAGTTCACTTGTTTGACTGTTAAAAATACGAACCGAGCCCAAACAGAGCTATCGAGTCCGTTCCCAATTGCTGTCGCCTGTTGCAAATAGCCTGTCCCTTTGATTTTTTAGAAACATATCAAAACATTGGAAATATATTAAAACTGGCTCACAACAGACTTCAAATATCCTCAAATCCGGTCCATTTTCCTATTGGGTCTGCCTTTGTAGTGATATCACATCTGCACTGTTGATCTGGGAGTTCTAGATCCAACGATTGTGATCCATTTTAGGCGGCTCTTTTGTACTGGAGTTAATCACCCGATGATGGTGGTTTTCTCTCTCCTCAGCCTGGACACCTGACAACCGCTGTATGGCATCGGGCAGAGCTTGGCCTAAACCACTTATCGCCTTTAGCTCTCCCGAAATCCTAACGGTTTTGTGATTTTCCCTTTATATTGGAAAATACATTAAAATGTGAAAATCCCGCTTTATCAGACTTGAAATAGTGTTCAACTGCCTTAATAAACTCTTTCGGGTCCGTAATGTCGCATCGACGCTGCTCCCATGTTCCCTTTGTATTTCGTTATATAACGAAAATATGCAAAAATGCATTGAAAAAGGCTTACCCGTGGACCTCAAATATTATAAATTTCCATTCCCGAACCCTTTCGGGTTCGGGCTTTATCGCATCGCGCATATGAATGTGCAAAGGCCCCACCCCTTGGTGCTACGATACAACGATGCGATCTGATCTGAATCGCATATTGCTAATGCACAAGGCCCATGTGCTAGCGCTCCTTTGTAATTCCCGATAGCGGTCTTGTGACGCGATGTGGGTTGTTGATTTGCATCGCTTGATCAATGGTCCACATTGCATCGCTAATCGCAATCGCTAGTTCCACTTGGTCTGCCCTTACTCCGCCGACCCGCCTCCACCGATTGCGATTTACCGCTTAGATCTGGGCCGTTGATTGGCCAGATCTAACGGTTGCTGTGCATTGCTCAGTTTAAGCCTCTGATACTTGGTTTTTTGACTGTTTTAATGTGTTTTAGCCTCCCGATAGTGTTTTTCTACCCTCCCAAGGGTTCTCGGCATGTAATGGTTTCAATCTTTGGATGATTTTAAGAAGCTTTTGAAGACTTCAAGAGCATATTTGGATCCATTGGCATGATTTTGCTGGCTTATGGAGACTTTAAAGAGCATATTTGGATCCATTTTTGGGCCATTTGCCCACAAGGTGAACAAGTCCAACCATCTAACATGACTGTGCATCTAGTTTCTTCCCATGATGCCCTAAAATCTGCCAATCTAGCAGTGCAATCAGTCTTTTCATCTTGAAGAAGAGGTCCTCTCAATTCTGCAAAGGTGGGGGCTTTGTACCCTGAGCCAACGACAGCAACAACATCAAACATAGGCTGGTAGAATGGGTTTGTCTTGGCAATGTTGAAAGGAACATCACTCCATAGAAGACACTCACTGACCAACCTGTCAGCTTCTGCCTTTTCTTTTTTTTCCATTGCTAATTTAATCCCAGGTTGTGCACCAGCCGTGGTTCTAGGAACAAAAAAAGATGAGATAGATGAGGGGTTGGGACATATGGGTGAGGAAGGTGATGTTGAAGAAGCACTGCCACTCTCAATTCCCCCCACTCTTGAGGCCCCTACAAGTTGGATTTTTAGTGTTGCCCTGGTGTCTTTTCCGTCCTCTTTATCCATCAATGATTGAATGGCCCGTCGGATGATTTCTGGAGTTGTATTTGGGCAAAGGTCAACATTTTGCCCCGAAATTTGCCCCAAATGGAATTTTAATCTGTTGATACCTCCTGACATATGCTTGCCACACAACTTGCAAGTCAAATACATTCTATTGATCCCCCCAGTTTCGTGTGTAGTATCAGGTTCACCATATTCCCACATAGCGTCCAAAATCCTTGGCATTTTGTTTTAAACTTTGAACTTGAATTTAAACCTGGGCACAAAAAAAAATTGAAACAAATTAAAAATTTCCCATCACATAAAAAGCAAACACAAATGCAATAGTTGATTTTAGATTTTAAATGCCTCTTCTAGTTCTCAGTCACTTGAAAACACTCAGACTCAGTAAAGAAAGTGTGCACATTAATGTAATTCTATTATTATAGTGCCAACAGGCATTGGAGTTAAAAAGATTGCCAATTCAAAATCCAGCATATTTCATATTGAGCAGCCTGAGGAAGCAAAAAAGGATATGCATGGCTACAACAAGTGAAGTGGATGGAACTCAAATAGTGCTTGGACCTGGTTTAAAGTTCCTCTTAATGAGTAAACTCAACAACAAATTTTACAAGTGCAGCACCCTTATACACCTACTATTCACAGTCGCCAGGCAGAAAATTGTATTTACTATTTAGTTAGCAGCAATAGATCTCATACCTCCATTCCCCATTGTTGACATGCTTAGTTGGACTGCTGTTGGCAATGACTGGGCCCTCACTTTTACTTTCAAAGCCTGTGGACCTAGAGGGATATGTAAAGGATATTGTAGTGATGGGACCATCAGTTCTTGGGCAGACAAAGTAATTATAGGCACAACATTCCATGAGTTCTAATTCATTCACGATGATGCTCCTAAATTTGTATAATATTACCACTTAGCCTCTATGAGTCTATCCACAAAAAGGCATCATGTTAAAGCTCTGAAAGAAAAACATACCCGCAGATTTACCATGACAGCACTAAATATCGACATGTTCTATAGAAAAATAAGATGTGGTAGCATGACATCAATATATGCCTTTGAAGTTTGCATTAACCATTGGAAATGTATCTCGGGAAACCACTGAAGATGTACCACAAAAGACTTGCATCAATCACAAAATATATAGTATAGGGAACTCGCATCAGCCACAGAAATGTTGCATAGGTAACTTCGCATCATTCACAGGAAATTCACAAAAAAAGTGTCACAGGTATCTCGCATTATAGTAACATACCACTAATAGAGCGGGCTCCAGCAATAAAAAGAGAAATCTACAACAGACTGTTGATCAATGTATATCGCTGTAGATGGTTGTTACTGTTAGCTCTGCTACATAATCCAACATTTGAGGATCAAATGTAGTCCTGATTGGGTTGTTTGTGCACAGAAGGATGTCCAAAAATGGATACAAAGTGCCCCAAAAGCCTTCAAAATCCTCTTAAGTCTTCCACGGATAAAAAAATTTGCAACAGGAAAGCCCTTTGGAGGGCAGAAATACACTATTGGGAGGCGAAAATACCCCAAAAACCATGCAAAAATCAAAATCGCAGGCTTAAGGATCCGCATTAATCTCAGTCGTTGGATCTAGCTGATCAACGGTCCAGATCGCGTCAACATATCGCAAGTCGGGGGAGGCAGTGACATGAGACATCGCCGATGAGCGATCGCCGATATCGCATCGGCGTATCGCAATAGAGGACTTACAATAGGGGCTTTATTATTGTGCGATGAGCGATCGCCGATATCGCATCGGCGTATCGCTATCGGCATTTCCAATGGAGCATGGCCTTTTGCATATATATGAGTGATCGCCGATGGGCCGGACCCGATGGCGTTATTAATTCCTTTTGATAAGATGTTCGGGTCCGTGGAAATATCGCTATCGGCGATAACAAAGGGGCGGGCTTTAACATGAGTTATTTTGCGACCCAATGGGCCGGACCCGATGGGACTATAAATGGTTTTTATTAAAATTTCAAGTCCGCGCTAAGCCATTTTCATTTGTTTTGGGCGCATTTTCTATGTATTATGAAATATAAAGAAATGCAAAGGATGCCTGGCGGGTGCGATTGCGATGGGTTTTCGAATCCGAAAGGGTTCTAAAACATAATATATATATGATTCAGGTCCGCCAAAAGCAAATTTCCCATGTTTTGCAGCAGTTTTATGTGTTTTCAAATATAAAGAAAACCGCCAACCTTATCGAACCGCTTTTGCCCAGCAAGTGGTTTTCGTACAAACGAGCTCGATGCAATAGAACTATGCCACACGTCCTCTGTACGTTTCCAAAACAACCGTTCTATCGGGACGTAAAGGACAGTCAGGAAAGGGCTTCCGATATTCACCTCAACCGTTCGATTTCTTGAGGGCAGATCAACGGTTGACGGACACCTTTTAAAGCCAAAGTTGAAACAGTGATGGGCGGGAATGAATAGTGTAGCAGCGTTTCACTGTTTTAAAGCCAAACAGTCATGATTGAGCCGTTTTAATGATTCAGCAGCTGCCATTAATCAAAAGTATGGCCGAGGAGGAAGCAGGACACCGTTTATCAGATCAGTGCATTCAATGGTTATGGCTCCTTTGGTATTTCACGCCACCTGCTCAAAGGAGGACTGCAGAGCAACAGAGGGGTCAAATCCATTTATAGCACAGCCAGATTTGTACCAGAGGCCCACTCCTGAATGTAAATATGGTTGGTGACCATTTATGGGCTCCTCCACGCATAGCTAACAGGGAGATTGTGTAATGAGACACCATATATACTGAAAAAACAGATGTAGTAGGGGGATGAGTGTTAGATGAAGGTGACTCTGTTGTAAGGTTCAACTTCTGGAGACTGTAACTACTTTGTAACCTGCAGCATCTGGTCTTCATTTCCAGCTAATACAAGCTTCTTTTGTTGTTAATTGCTCACTTTCTACTTCTCTTTCTTGTTCCAGGCTGTGCCTGCTTGCATTGATTCATGTTCTGTTAATGTTTAGCATTAGAGGGGCTGTCATCCCACCTCTGTGTTAGGATTTAGCATGTGTCATTGAACGTGTATGCATGTTTCTGTTGTTTAATGCATAGAGAGCTGTCATCCTGTCTGTGTATTAGAAACTAGATTTACAGACCTTTTAACTGGTTGTAGCCGGCCATCACAGGGTCCTGTGCATCTGCTGGTGTGGTCAGTCTTCTCCATTATCACCTTATCCTCAAACTGTGAGTAATTGGTGGTTAAAAGCCTTGTAGTATGGGGGTGTTCACCCATGTCTGGGGTCAATCATAGTAGAAGTGGTTATCTGGCTTGAATATGCAGCATTTGTTTCATTCATCCACCATTTATCCAACTATTTTGTTGAATTTGTAATGTTCCTGAGCATCACCGATGTGCAACCTAGGTGAGTTTCTTGGGGTGATAACATAAATTGGCGCTGTTGCCGGGGAGAAGAGAATCGAAGCTCAGCTTCCCTGGGAGACGACACAGCTTCAAGCTTTGATGACAGACAAGGTTTGAGCACAAATTTTGGTTGTAATCATCTGTCTGGCGACTCCACTGGAGGAAGGCCATCCTTTGGCGACTCCACATTGAAGTTCTGGTCTAGTTCGTGAAGCATGCTTGGAGAAATCTTCAGAAATCACTAGCTGGCCAGTGCCTGATCCTGAGAGGATCGATAAGCAGAAGAAACTTTGTGGAAGGTAGCATCAGTATCAGGTAAGCCTTAAAAATTCCATGTATCCCTGTTAGTGATTGTCACCTTCAGAGATTCATGCAACTCCTTGTTATTCATTCCCCTTTTGGAATTCACTTCACAGAAAGAAGCTCCATGTTGTCCATTATATTCCTCTGTTTCTGCCATTCCATTCATTGATTCATTCTACTTGGTCCACCAGTATCTTTTATCTTACCTCAGTCATGGCAAGCCAGCAAGCTCTTACAAAGATAGAAAGAATAGTTGTTGCTAAGTATGGGCCCTTAGTTTTGCCTACCCCTTTGAATGCCATGCCTGTAGGAGATTATATGGAATATGCCTAAGTTTACTAGTGCAGAAGGAGTATCAGCTGAAGAGGACCTCGAATCTTTTTATTGTTACGTTGATAACCTAGATATCAATGAAGAGGATGTATGGATGAGGGTTTTTGTCCAAAGCCTAGATGGGGAGGCTAGAAAATGGTTTAGAGAATTACCCCCTAGGTCTATTGCAGATATTGGAGTCCTAAATGATGTATTTTTAAAGCACTGGGGAAGTAATAAAGATCTGCTCTATTATCATACTGAATTTGGGAACTTGCAGAGAGAAGATGGTGAACTGCTGTCTGATTTCAATATCAGATTCAATCAAATGTATAGCAGAATACCAGCTGAAATAAAACCTACCCCTTCTTCTGCCATGCTCACATATGCCAATGCCTTCGATTCTCAGTTCTGCTTGTTGTTAAGAGAAAGGAGATGTGCTTCTCTAGCTGATATGCAAGATGCAGCATTTGAAGTTGAATCGAAAAGTCTAGCTGCAGAGAGACTTGAAGATGATGTCGAGTGCAGAAGTCAGGGAGGTGAATCCTCATCATCCTCAGAGCCTGAGATTGATAAATTAGCTAGGATGATCGAGCTTTTGACCTTTGAAGTTTCCAAATTAAAGGTTGAGCAGTATTCTAAGGAAGCAGGAGCTCCTTGTTCCATTTCTCTTCTAGCTCCAAATCTATATAAAGGAGCACAGGAGCAATTGCAGATTTTGCAGAGAAACAGGGATGCAAACGAGGAACAAAGGGTGAAGACCCTTTGTCAAAATATAGTCGTGAAAGAAGATCTGTTTGAAGAAGAGAAGGAGGTCTATGGTTTGGGAGGTGCTCCTTTCCTAACCAGCGCTGCATATGAAGAAGCAATAGCTAGAGGAACTGCTCGTGAGCTTGTTGTAGCTGCAAAACAACAAGCTGATCAGCAGCAGCAGATGGCAGCGCATCCCTTCATCCTCAAAGAATCTGAGCCCGAAGCCAGCTTAACTTCCCATGACTATGCAGATCTGCCAATTTTACAGCCTGCTTTGGTCCCCAGCCCAGTAATCAAGAAGGGAGAAGAATGCCCCCCATCATCTTTTGTTTCCTTGTCTGCTCAAAAGGAAAGACCTCATTGCTGCCCCTTGAACACTAAGGCAGAACATAATTCAGTGCTCAAGGCTGAGACTGATCACCTCAGTTTTGATGTTTTAATACCTGCTCAGTGGGTCCCCACACAAATTGAAAGGACAGCTTGCCAGATGACAGAGGAAGAAAATGCGCAGTCATGGGACTCCTCCTTGGATGAGGATTGTTCTATGAAAGATGCTGGAGCAGATGATGTCTTTGTGTCCCCTGCAGAAGAACACTGTGGTTCACTATTCATATTAGTTGTGCAGACCAAAGATAACACAGACAAGTATACACCAGAAACGAGTATTCAGCTGGTATACAGAGGCTCCCATGAAGAACATCCAAGGAGGAAAATACACAGAAAGGGAGTGAAATTTGATCCCTACCTACCTGTCAAGCTCAAATGTCCTAAACTCTTTGAGGTAGAGGATCAAATCAATCCAATCCTGCTGATCTATGATGAACCGGGCTGAGAGCAGGAGAAACAGTTTGGTTGCCCTGCAAATGGGCAAATTTTGAAATTTAAGTTTTCAGGCTTTTATGTTTGTAATTAAGTTCTTTTAGAGTTTTATGTTGTATGCTTAGTTGACTCCATGCCCAATGGACACTAGGCAAGTGTTTTTTACATATATATATATATATAGTTGTTTTTGTATGAAGGCATTGGTCTGCAGGTTCTTGAGACCTCACAGGGAGGATCTCATCCCCAGAAGGAGCCAGTGTTAGCTCTGCTACATAATCCAACATTTGAGGATCAAATGTAGTCCTGATTGGGTTGTTTGCGCACAGAAGGATGCCCAAAAATGGATACAAAGTGCCCCAAAATCCTTCAAAATCCTCTTAAGTCTTCCACCGATCAAAAAATTTGCAAGAGGAAAGCCCTTTGGAGGGCTGAAATACACTATCGGGAGGCGAAAATACCCCAAAAACCATGCAAAAATCAAAATCGCAGGCTTAAGGATCCGCATTAATCTCAGCCGTTGGATCTGGCTGATCAACGGTCCAGATCGCGTCGGCATATCGCAAGTCGGGGGAGGCAGCGACATGAGACATCGCCGATGAGCGATCGCCGATATCGCATCGGCGTATCGCAATGGAGGACTTACAATAGGGGCTTTATTATTGTGCGATGAGCGATCGCCGATATCGCATCGGCGTATCGCTATCGGCATTTCCAATGGAGCATGGCCTTTTGCATATATATGAGCGATCGCCGATGGGCCGGACCCGATGGCGTTATTAATTCCTTTTGATAAGATGTTCGGGTCCGCGGCAATATCGCTATCGGCGATAACAAAGGGGCGGGCTTTAACATGAGTTATGTTGCGACCCAATGGGCCGGACCCGATGGGACTATAAATGGTTTTTATTAAAATTTCAAGTCCGCACTAAGCCATTTTCATTTGTTTTGGGCGCATTTTCTATGTATTATGAAATATAAAGAAATGAAAAGGATGCCTGGCGGGTGCAATTGCAATGGGTTTTCGGATCCGAAAGGGTTCTAAAACATAATATATATATGATTCAGGTCCGCCAAAAGAAAATTTCCCGTGTTTTGCGGCAATTTTATGTGTTTTCAAATATAAAGAAAACCGCCAACCTTATCGGACCGCTTTTGCCCAGTAAGTGGTTTTCGTACAAATGAGCCCAATGCAATAGAACTATGCCACGTGTCCTCTGTACGTTTCCAAAATAGCCATTCTATCGGGACGTAAAGGACAGTCAGGAAAGGGCTTCCGATATTCACCTCAACCGTTCGATTTCTTGAGGGCAGATCAACGATTGATGGACACCTTTTAAAGCCAAAGTTGAAACAGTGATGGGCGGGAATGAATAGTGTAGCAGCGTTTCACTGTTTTAAAGCCAAACAATCATGATTGAGTCGTTTTAATGATTCAGTAGCTGAAATTAATCAAAAGTATGGCCGAGGAGGAAGCAGGACATCGTTTATCAGATCAGTGCATTCAATGGTTATGGCTCCTTTGGTATTTCATGCCACCTGCTAAAAGGAGGACTGAAGAGCAACAGAGGGGTCAAATCCATTTACAACACAACCAGATTTGTACCAGAGACCCACTCCTGAATGTAAATGTGGTTGGTGACCATTTATGGGCTCCTCCACACATAGCTAACAGGGAGATTGTGTAATGAGACACCATATATACTGAAAAAACAGATGTAGTAGGTGGATGAGTGTTAGATGAAGGTGACTCTGTTGTAAGGTTCAAATTCTGGAGACTGTAACTACTTTGTAACCTGCAGCGTCTGGTCTTCATTTCCAGCTAATACAAGCTTCTTTTGCTATTAATTGCTCACTTTCCACTTCTCTTTCTTGTTCCAGGCTGTGCCTGTTTGCATTGATTCATGTTTTGTTAATGTTTAGCATTAGAGGGGCTGTCATCCCACCTTTGTGTTAGGATTTAGCATGTATCATTGAACGTGTATGTAGGTTTCTATTGTTTAATGCATAGAGAGCTGTCATCCTGTCTGTGTATTAGAAACTAGATTTACAAACCTTTTAACTGGTTGTAGCTAGCCATCACAGGGTCCTGTGCATCTGCTGGTGTGGTCAGTCTTCTCCATTATCACCTTATCCTCAAACTGTGAGTAATTGGTGGTTAAAAGCCTTGTAGTCTGGGGGTGTTCACCCATGTCTGGGGTCAATCATAGTAGAAGTGGTTATCTGGCTTGAATATGCAGCATTTGTTTCATTCATCCACCATTTATCCAACTATTTTGTTGAATTTGTAATGTTCCCGAGCATCACCGATATGCACCCGAGGTGAGTTTCTTGGGGTGATAACAGTTACAATCCAAATCTCCACCTCAAAACTCACAAATATTCTCCTCTAACGCAATGGCAAACCCTATGTATCTCCACAGCGCCGAATGGGAGAGAAAACAACGAAAAAAATGACCATTTTCACCTTTGCGGGCTTTTTATCCGCGGCCTGGGAAGGGAGGCCGACTCCCGATTAAGTCGGGAGTATAACAAAAAAATCACGACTTTTTCCTATGCCAAAAAGTCGTGCGATTAAATCTTTTTGGTCAAAAAATCGGGTTTCTGGGATTAAATTGCGACTTTTTCGCGACTTTTTCCACACTGATTAGAAGCCCCATTTTTGTGTTAATTAGAGTTAATTAATTTGTTGAGAGGGCCTTTTGCCTCTTCTTATGCTACTTTAGGGGGTTTTAGCTTAGAAAGTTATTATTTTTGTTATGACAGAAGTTGAGTATCTCTTCTGTAAATAGAGGTGCACTTCCTCTCATTTTCTCATGGAGTTTTGAGGAGAAATCCCATAGCAATCTAAAATTTCTGCGATTTTTCCTTGTAAATTTTGGCTTTAGATATTTAAACTGAAGCGAATTCTCTTGGGGAAGAATGTTTTGAATGGAGGAACTTTCTTTGGATTGGTGAAGTGATGCTTGGTTGAATTGTGCTATTTTATTGTGAGTATTCTCTTCCATTTTGTTACAATTATTGGAATATGGTTTGTCATGTGCCATATTAAAAATTGCAACATCTCTTGTGAACTCTATTTTTTTCATATGCAAAACTTGTCATCAAGGAAACTAGATTGCATTCCTTGACCTTAAGTCTCTTACTTTGGAAAGTCACTATGGCTAGATTGTCATGGCCCCATTTTTATCCTTTTTCATAGTACAACCAAGGTGGATTTCCAGGGTAGGAGATGGCCAGGTCAGCAGAGAAGGTTTATGTCAACAGGGGTCCCGATGGAGTTTTGAGGAGTTTTTATGGGATTTGATGGCATATTCCATCATCCGCACAATTTTCCTTTCATTCCGTCGCATTCCAACAACTTCCAGAGATTAACGTTATTATTGGGCATAACTTGATTAATTATGCTCAAGGTGGCATTTCAGGGAGATTAATTAATGGAACACCTTAGTGTAATAGCTCGTTGGAACTGGAACGAGAAGATCTACATGATGAGATGCTAAGAAGAGACTTCCAGTGGTCTAAGAGAGTATGGTGGGTGATTTTCGATTTTCCTTAGTTAAAAATGACTTTAATTAGTCATTTAATTAAGGAGAAATAAATAATTGGAGAAAAAGGGCCAAAAGTGACTTAAGTGAAATAAAATAAAATTAAAGGTCACTTAAGATAAAGTCAATGGAGGAGATTCTAGAATAATAATAAAATAAGATGCTTCTAGAGGCTTGGAGATCTATTCATCAGATCTAAAGGGGAGGAGGAGTTCATTTGGAAACATCTTGGAGTTGAGTATTTTCTTGTGGAGAGGTTTGAGACCCGGTTCTCTACTTCAGTAGTAGCCTCAGGATGTGATTCAGTGAGAGTGGGCGAGCACCCATCTCTTCCCTTGGTGGATCCATTCAGGGTTCACAGGTTGCAGTGATTTGATTTTCAGTTTGTTTTGGAAGGCCCATTGCGCTATTATTGTAGATCTATTTGTGGCCTGTTTTATTTCAGCTATCTCAACTATTTTGTTATTCCAGCATGTAAAACCTCAGTTTATATATTATAATAAAGCTGAGATTGTTTTTGCTTATTGTGTTATGGAATTGCATGCATTGTTATCTGCTATATTTTAGATGACAATCTTCTGTTTATGAGTAGAAAATTTATGTGGAGGGTTTTTTCCAAATTTTCTTCATTTGGGATATTACATAGTTTGAGAAATTATTATTCTCTCTTTCCCTGTTCATCCAAGGTCTTCAACTATTGACATGGCCCCCCTTGTCAGACTCCATATGCCTAAAAAATTATTAATGACCCAAGGCACTAATTCTTGATTTTCCATCACTCTATACTTTTTGTAAATCATTAAATTCAGAGTAGCATGTGTTTGGGAATCTATTGAGCATTCTGCAAAGCCTATCTTGAGCCATCAGTTCTTTGACTTCACTACTTCATCCCACTCGGAGCCATACTTCATTGAAGATTATTCTTGGATGTAAAAACTTGCAAGCTCCTTAGGGAGCCATTTGACGTATTACCCTTTAGTCATCTAACCTCTAAGTCTTTCCGAGAAGCATCCCTTGTGCAGATAACATTTTCCTACAAAACAATTAGGAAATTTGCTACTAAGGTGACAATGGTGGTGGATCCCATTATTGCCAGGGACCTAGTGTAGCCTAGCACTAGGGTGCTAGATTTTGCGGTAGCAATCCCTTCTAGCATTTTGTCTTTGCCCTCTAGCCATGCTTCCTCATCTAACTTAGTCAACTCCCTGTAGTCTTCCTTTGCGTGAGAGCACTTGAATGTTGAATGCAATGCTTGTTGCACACTTTGATGTAAGGAGGAATGCCTTTCACAAGGGCCACCTCTTCAATGCCTTTGTCATGATGATCATTAAGTCCTTAGGGGAATTTTAAGGTCTAGTATGGGCCTCGTAAAGAAAATAGCAAAATAATAGTACTCATAAGATAAGAGATGAATTTTTAAAGGAAAAGAAATAATACTACTTTCTCTTATTGTATTTTTGGCTTATCTCTTTATAGATTTACTCAACATCAAGTGTAGGCACTCATTCGATGTGGAATTAAATCTACATCCAACGAGTACCCATTCTACATACTTTGCAGTGAAACCCACACTAAAAAAAAAAATTGAAAATTTTTGAGTAGACCCACACAAAAAAATGAAAAAATGTGTTGCTTTGATGCCTCATGTTCTTGAGACTTGTGATTCTATTTCCTATGATGATGCATAAGGATAACTTAAATGGGAGCAAGCCATGTTAGCTGAAACATATTCTCTTTTGAAGAATCACTTGGGATTTAGTTCTTCGACATCAAAGGAATAAATTTGTAAAATGTTGATGGGCTTACAAGACCAAAGTCAACTCTAAAGGTGCCATAAAGCATCATAAATCTTGTTTGGTCATGAAAGGCTTTTCTTAGCAAGAAGGCATCAAATACACTAAAACCTTTGGTCTTGTAGAAAAAATGAAATTTGTTGTATTGATTCTTTACCTTGCTACTCACTTTAGATGGAAGGTTCACTAGATGAATGTTAAAGTGCATTTCTTCATGTTGACCTATTTGGAGAATTTTATATGGAGAAACCCCTTGGCTTTGTGACAGAGTCCAATCTTGTTTGTTGACTGCAAAAATCTCTTTATGGTTTAAAGTAGGCCCCTAGGGCCTAGTATGCAAAGATTTTCTACTTCTTTTTTAGTCTTGGATTCAAAGGTTGTAAATTTGATCACATTCTTTATGTATTACATGTTGATTGTAATACTTTGATTGTTGTTGTATATGTTGATTGTTTAGTCATAACTAACAATAACCCTAATCTAATTCTTGAATTGAAGAAAGAACTTGGTAACACCTTTGAAATGATAGGCCTTAATCTTTGCCATTACTTTCTTTTCAAGATGGACGATTGTAAGCCATGTCGTACCCCACTTCAGTTGGATATTAAGTTGATCAAATATTATTAGTGTTGAGAAACCAAGTGCTAGAAGATAATAATTGATTTCTCTTAACTTGATAATCACTTGTGAATGTTTGTTGGCTTCTTATTACTTATATTGTCTTCTTCATCAAATAATTATACAAATTTGCAAAACATAAGGATCACAAGGGACAAAGAACACCAAAGATTAGGTTCAAAGCTAGGGCAAAACCCTACAAGGGGGAAAAACCAAAACAATCTTTTTCTTATAGAATCAGATGAAAATGAGATATCTAAGACTCAAAGACCAAGATCAAGACTGCCACAAAGATCCCAAGTCAACCCTCCTCTAAGTCACCTCCAACCAAATCAAAGTCAACACTGTGAAAATTCCGTAAACTGGAATCCCTATGCGGAAACTAATTAAACTTCTCCTATTTGTTAATTTCTAAAACAAATTATTTATTGCTTCCTATAGCAAATATCGAAGCTAATACACTATAACTTGCACCAATTAAATAATATGCCCAAAACAAGAACAAAACAATAGAGAAAGATGCAACACAAGTGACAGTATTTTTTGGACAAATGTCCCTGGAAAAACCCAATGTGGAAAAATCGGTGTAGCAAATTTGAGGGTTTTTATTATTATGCAGTAGTTTGTTGAATACAACTCTCGATGCCCTCACGACAATCCAGTTACATAGAAATAAACTGAGAAAAGAAATTTGTGAGGTGTTGAGGGCCCTGAAATCGGGTCAACAACAAGGGGGATACCCACCCGGTCGGGAACCTGGTTGGCGGCTCCGTGCCCGTTTGGTGTAGCGGGTCCGACTGGGGATAACGGGACCAGCTTCCCGATTTAAGGGGTGTATGTGTGTGTGGGGTTTGATTATGCTGTTTCTTGAGAACTTTTGAGAGCTAATTTAAATCTAACTCATGTTTTGACTATAAGCTGCTGAAATCTAATGAAAACAACATATGCAATCTACGCTAACCCGGGGTATGTCTTTTCCATCATGCGATCTAAAAAGATTTCATATAATAACTGGTAATGAAGATTATTCAGCTACTATAAGAATATAAACCATTTAAGATAAACCATTCTGCATAAGAAGTTAAACAGAACAGTTGTGGACTGCATATCGCATAATAAATCATCCATATGTTAAGCATGAACAAATGACTCCATCGTACAAAAGTGCCAAATGCTAACCACACATTTATACATTAACATATAAATAACATCAGCTGTATATCACTTTAAGCAAATAAGTAGAAATTCATCAAGAGATAAAAGTACCATTTATGACTGATTTTTACTCACAAACTTCAAGCAATAATGATTTACTTCTACTTACTTCTAACGCCTACTAAGAGTACAGAAATGCAACATCAGTAGCAGACATTGAGATGCAAATATAAATAAATCCGATCCTTCCAGTCATCAAAACCTCCTCTGAGGTGCAGAAATGCATGTTCTGAGGACAAGTTTTTGACAAATTTCTGGACCCTTCTCCAATGCAATGAGAAGGGTTAAAATACTATGTCTTAATTCTAATAATAGTATTATTACAAAATTAAGGATTCGGTTTTCAAACGACCGTCCTTTTTCTAATATAACTTAAAACAAAAAGAAACAACATTCTAAATAAAACTACTTGTGGACTTGGTCTTTGAAGTTGCATGTTTCTAACATAGGCTTGAGAAGAGTCGGCTGGCTAATTTCTATTCAAAGCTGGGCTGCGAAAACGGCATCTATAAGAGCTGGCGCTACCTTCTGGGCTGCGTTCATGATACACTTTACCGTCATCCATTGGCTATGTGGTTTAACCAGGTACATCCAGTAACTTTCCCAATTCAGTCTAGCCAGTGCTTGGATAGCTTTCCCTTTTGCCTGTGCCTTTTGCCTCCATTCCGTCTCCAGTTGCAACTTGTTTGGTAGGTATCCCGGGGTGGTCTCTGAAATCAGATTGGCCCTGTGTAAATTTTCATTTACACAGTCGATAAGAATACTCACCTGTGTCGCCGCTGTCTCTGCTGCTTGCTCTGCCTGCGTGATCTGCTCGTCCCATTTATCAAAGAGCATTTCTTTATGATTTTCATTAATTCTAGGTGCTCCTTCTCTTTTTCCCTCCTCATTGTCTTGCCAAGTCAGATACCCTGTCACCCTCTTGTCGTTCTGATCATATTCGCTTCGCAATTCCACCACCTGACTGGTGATTTTGTCGCTTAGCTCACAGAAGTGCCTCCACTGTGACATTTTACGCCCCAATTCTTCCTGTTGCTGCAGTAGTTGCTCGTTCAAGCCGATGGACTCTGAAATAAACTCTGCCAGCTTAGGTTCATCTTTGTGCATTTCTTGCTCCGTCTGCTGTTGTTTTTCTTTTTTTTCAAGACTCTTTTGGTAGCCTATTTGCATCTGTTGGAAGTCTTCTTGGAGCTTTTCGAGCTGTCTGGAAGCTTCATTGTTTGCGTTGGCTTGCTGCAACTGTTGTTGTAGCAGTTTTATGTGATTTTCTTGTTCCTTTAAGAGCTGCTGAACTTCAGAGGCCTTGTCAATAGTTGCAGAAGCATACGCTCCTGCAATTTGAGACAGCTTCGTAAGATTTTCTGTTGGATTATTATTTGGGTCTTTCCACAAGACGTCCAAATGTTCAGCGTCTTGAGACAGTGCATTTTCGAGCTTTCTTTTCTTTCTCTGTCTTCTCACAACTGCTTTGTGCTGGGGACTGTAGAACACATCTAGTGGGGGAATCTCTTCCACGTTAAGTAGAAGTTCTGAGGATGGAGTGATGGAGAGGTCTTCTGCTTCTGTGGTAACGCTGACTATGGTTGGAGCAACTTCTTGCACCTCCTGTGTATCGCTCACAGGCGTCTTTGGGACTTGCCCTTCGAGGTTGATTAATTCATTGAAGGACTCCCACTCTTTATCTAGTTCTGCTGTGACAAGAGGAGTTTCGATAACCGGAGGGGGAACATCTCTTGGTGGCGAGGTGATAACTTGTTGCTGAGACATTACACTTGACCGAGCTGTATCTTTGACTGCTTCTTCGTTAATTCCTTTGTCATGCACAGACTCTTCAGGATGCTCGGAACCTTCTTGCGCGGCGTTGGACTTAGATCTGGAAGTGCTGGAGTTCTCACTGAGGCTGATGCTCGGAGTTGGCTCTCTAGTAGGTATTCGCAGCCTTTCTAGTGGAATGCTGGCCAGCCTTCTATCGCTATATGACGTGAATTTCTGGAGGTCACCTGGAGATAACTTTGACTGAGCTTCTCGCAAAATCTCTTTGAGTGAGCTCTTACCCTGAAAGAGATCGTCAAACAAATCTTTGTGTCCGAAGAACACTCTTATCTTGACGTTCGTAGTAAACTCTTGGGCAACTTTATTTGGGTCAAATGGCCTCACCGGGAACTTATATAATTGAAGGCACGTCACGTTTTCCACCTCACCAAAAGCGTGTCCTACATCGAATAAAGAGAAGGCCCCACAATTGACGGGAAATTGAGGCCAAATGGCCTTCTTCTTATCTTTTAATTCTTTGGTTAAGCCGCCTTCAGAGCAGGTTTGATAAGCGATTTCTCAAGCCAAAAGCTTATCAGGGACATACAAGGGTAGGACATGTGGAGGTACAGTGCTTCCATAAACTCGAATGTAAGTAAACCATTCTTCCCCAAACCATCTTGCGATGGGGATGATGTCTGCCTCGGCTTCGGGAGAGCACCTTGGGGGATCCTTATCATATATCATTCTATATATGGGCAATATAAGCCCATGACAAATCTGGTAAAAATGAGGGGCAAACTGGGAATCCCACAAGACCTTGTGATAGACGTGAATAGGCAACGGGTCTTGGGTAGTCCATTTCCATCCCATAATGGGGAAATTAGATACAAGGCAAACAGAATCCATAACATAGGCAGCCAAATAGAAAGGAGGATAGACCCTTTGAGAAAAGGATCTTTTGGACCTGTAACTAACCACAGCCGTATATAGAGTATCGGAAAGAATTTTAGCCCAATCTACTATATCGGCATTTGTGGCAGCGTCAATTAATGGCAGCCACTCAGATGAAAACTTGTTGATATCGGGCATACCAAACAACCTACATAGCATGGCTGCAACAAAACAATATGGAGAAGTAAGGGAACCAGTGCTGTACATACCGTTCTTATCCTTCTTTAACGGCTCATCTCTTCTAGACCATTCTTTAGTGGTATCCGATAAATCTGGGTTCTCCATTGCGAACTTCTTAACAAATTGTGCATTATAGGTAGCTTGCGGTTCGGGCAGATGGTACATTAGCTTCAGATCTTGGGCGGCGAAAGATCCCACGAGCCCATGTCCCTGAATCTTGAATTGTCTTCTATTTAATTCTGCATCATCCAGAATCCACTTGATCATATCTGTGTATGGTAGAATTTTAGGCCTGGCCGCTATTCTGTGAAGGAATGAACATGCTAGGTCTTCTAGGGATGCTTCAGAGGAGCGTGGTGCACCTGCAACGGCAGTCACCTTCATTATTCTCGGCTTCTCCTCTTCTAATAGCCTGTACATGCCTTCCCATGTGGAGATTCCTGCATCTCGGTTGCAGGCTGTATCTGTGTATAGGGGCGCCATCTCCTTAGTCTTCTCTCTTGCTTCGGAGCTTTGAGCTTTGTTCTTCTTTCCCATTTTTACTTTGTGTTTCTTTCTGAGTCGTCTTTGCACTTTGTTCCTGCAGATTACAAGTGAAATGGAATGTCCAATCAGAAAGGTGATGGGAGAGTTTTAAATGCAAGAGATAAATCAATTACGCCACCTTACGTGAAGCGAATATCCAACAAGGCACGCGTCTTTAATCCTCTTAATGACTGACAACCAATTCATTTACTAACATTAAAAGCGCATGATTTCAGGTCATGTTATGGTAAGTGGCTTTTCCTTTGAAAGGCGCGCCCGAAGGATTCGTACTAAGGTGATTTTATGATTTGCTGACGTACCCTCGCATGTCGCACGATCGCAATATCGCAGATCGCAAAACTTAGTGTTTGCCAAACCTCGTCTGGCTTGTTTCTGCGATATGCGATCTAGCGATCGCAATATTGCAGATCGGCGAATTTCTTGGCTTTTCGCTATGGACATTAGTATGGTGCGATGCGATGTCGTTTATTAATCATGAGGGTGGCGCGTATTTTGATTTTTAGAAGAGTAACAGAGATGATTCCTATCTTTTTGCATACACGACTTTAAAAGACCTATCGTCTACCATAGAAAAATATCTAAGACGCCTTTTCTAAATTATGATTTGTAACTTCAAAAAGAAAGTCTAGCTTTTCCTAAAAAATTTATCTAAGGGTCCCCATTCATTCGGTATCATGATTTGATACTAAATGAAAAAAAAGGGGGGGGGGGGTTGTTGCTGGCCACAACAATTGGCGATTCACTTGGGAGAACCAGTTATCTCTGCATTTCTATTGACGCTTTTAAAAACTTCTGAAAAATTTTAAAATTTTGAACTTTATTATAAAAAGATAAGACAAATGAGACTTCAAACTGCCTATGATGTTTCGTTTCAAACTCTTTCCGTTTTAATTATTTGTACACCCAGTTCGTCTTTGCATCTAAATCAGCTGTTACTTGGTCTTTGTAAAACATAAAATAAAGTCTTCTCTGTTTATCAGTCCTTTAGTATGCTCCTTAGTCGCAGGTAGAGCCTCTGCTGCCAGCAGGCGTCCATAGCCTCGACAGGGTTACCTTTTAACCAGCAATGATCCTTTATCCTGCTTGAGGTTACTCGCAACATTCCAGAGAAAAATCCTTTTTGACACACTTTTCCTTTTTTTTTTTTTTTTAATTCTCTAAAGAACAATGACTTGGTTTGGTGGCCAAATTATGACACAGTCATTCACTTGATTTACACTTTTGCTGAACAAGCCGGCTCGTGATGAGACCTCTTATTCTTTGAGATATAGTGTTTTCCTTGGGTTGTTTCTCTGAATGCTGTAATTTCCTTTTAGCAGGGAGGAAGTCATTGTTTTTCCTTAAGAAAGTTCTGGACGACAATGATAGGGCCAATTTTTTAATAAAGGCTGTTTTGACAGAGAATACTTATCTTAAAATTGATACCTTTCATTGTGCTGACTTAAAACAAATCCTATACTGAGATAGCTTTCTTTAAAATTTTGGAGTTTGAAACTATCATCATATATGGGTTGAAGTTCTAATGATAATAAAGATCAAATTTTTAAAAGATTCGTTGTTGATAGTAGCAGAAGTTCCAAATTTTCAACAGAGACAAGGTATCTTCAGTAAATGTCAAATGTCATTGAACCAGAACAAACATTATTATGGAGGAAATTTAAAAAGGAATGATAGGCAAATATTTTCTGAGGTTATGAAGAGAATATGTATAGCTTTGCCTATCAGTTATTAAAAACAAAAACCTAACTAAATTACTCCTACTCCTACTCCTACTCTAACCATATACAGGAAACAACTATGTGAAATGATATTTCCAATGGAACCATCTATTCATTTTTATCCCTAGCCGAATGAATCTTCCAAGCATTAATAAAAAGAATCGAATTTTTCTTGGATCGTAATTGTTGGCTAAGAAATAAAAACACAGAACCTCAATTGGAATTCTGGCTGATTTTCTTTTCTTATGCAAAGTTGTTTCCAACTGGGTACCTATTGGATCATAAAAATCAGAATGAATTTCAGTTGTGAATTGATGATGTCGCAATAGGAAGGATAACAAGTCAAATTGTGGACAAGATTTTTTGATTTCAATGACTTGTAACCTTTTATCTGTTAATTTCGAGTTTTTTGTGATTTTGTTCGAAAAGAAAATTCTCATATGTAAGTTGCTAAAACATAATCTATCAAAAGTTTGAAGATTTGAAAAGAAATCCGATTTTGTACATAATGAGTTTGAGTGAGAAAGGAATGATTGGGAATCTATACAAATAGTGTTACAGCACGACTGGGTTTTACTTGTAACATCTTGTTTTTCACAAAAACTGGCCAGGTTTTGTGAATAGGGAACTAGGTCATGATTACAAACAGGGTTGGAGCTTTCTTCATGATACGAATCATAGATCGGGGTATTACCTAGGATAGTAAAATCATTTAAGTGATCTTCTACTTCGAGATGAGGGTGGACTGACATGATTTCTGATTCAAGATGTCCTTTATCTTCTGACCCTAGTTGAGTTATCTGAGAAAACTCAACAACATCATCATTGTCAAAGTAACTATCACAAAAGACTCTACAGATTTCCCTAGGTTCCTCCTTTTCATTGTATGTTTTCTGGTAAGGGAGGTCAGGCAATTCCTTTTTGTCATTGATCGAAAGTTGTGTTAATGCGATCTCTTTAACTTGAAAACCTAATGATGAGTCATTTAAATAACCCTCTGTAGTTTTTGAGATATCTTGAATATTAAGAGGGGAAAGATTGTCATCACTAAAAACATCAGGATAAAGAGAAAAATGTAAATCTGGAACAATGCATTTAAAAACATCATAAAAGAAACTTTGTTCATCAGATCCATCATAAATGTCGGGCTTTAGATCATACCTTTTTGCGCTGATACTTTTTGAAAGAGAAACAGTTGATTGATCTAACCTTGGCATCTGCATTCGTTGACTTGAAATGATATTGTCAGAGTCATCTTCTGTTTCCAAGGTAATTTTCTTTTTAGCATCTTCATCTCTCTTTTCTGGTAGTAGAGCATGCATGACTCCCAGGCTTTGTAGATTTTCTTCATTATGGATGCTTTGTGTATTTGACTTGGAATGATCATTCATATTAGAAGAAAAGCTAGCAAAGGTAGAATTAATTTCTGATTGGTCAGACACAGGAGGTAGGAAATACTCATCGTAATCTGAAGATTCTTCGTCTGTGAGCTCATTCTCGAGATCATACTGTAGGCATTTAAGATGAAATCGCATATTGAAATCCCTTACGGGTTCATCTTGTTTTCTAAGATAATCAATTTCATCATAAACCTGGTCGTAATCATAACAATCAAATTCCAAGATGAAAATCTTAACGAACTGGTCCCAGCTGTGAATTGATGCAACTGGGAGGGTTCTGCACCATTTTGTAGCTTCTGCTGTGAAGGTAAGAGTAAAAATCCTGCACAAAACGCCTTCATCAATCTTCTGAGTATTAGAAGTTGAAACTTTTTGTATGAACTGAAGGGCGTGATTGAATGCGGAAGAGTTTTTCTTACCGTTGAACTTTACCTGAGACAATAGCCTTACCATGTCCGGTGGAATGTTGGAAGAGGTATGAACATAGATGCAACTCCAAATAGGAATTTCATGAGTAGTCATCCTGTTTCAAGATTTATAATTCGAAAAACATTCCAACAGGTATTATGCTCAGGCCCTCCTTCTAGCGCCAAATATGTTGAGGGCCCTGAAATCGGGTCAACAACAAGGGGCATACCCACCCGGTCGGGAACCTGGTTGGCGGCTCCGTGCCCGTTTGGTGTAGCGGGTCTGACTGGGGATAATGGGACCAGCTTCCCGATTTAAGGGGTGTATGTGTGTGCAGGGTTTGATTATGCTGTTTCTTGAGAACTTTTGAGAGCGAATTTAAATCTAACTCATGTTTTGACTATAAGCTGTTGAAATCTAATGAAAACAACATATGCAATCTACGCTAACCCGGGGTATGTCTTTTCCATCATGCGATCTAAAAAGATTTCATAAAATAACTGGTAATGAAGATTATTCAGATACTATAAGAATATAAACCATTTAAGATAAACCATTCTGCATAAGAAGTTAAACAGAACAGTTGTGGACTGCATATCGCATAATAAATCATCCATATGTTAAGCATGAACAAATGACTCCATCGTACAAAAGTGCGAAATGGTAACTACACATTTATACATTAACATATAAATAACATCAGCTGTATATCACTTTAAGCAAATAAGTAGAAATTCATCAAGAGATAAAAGTACCATTTATGACTGATTTTTACTCACAAACTTCAAGCAATAATGATTTACTTCTACTTACTTCTAACGCCTACTAAGAGTACAGAAATGCAACATCAGTAGCAGACATTGAGATGCAAATATAAATAAATCCGATCCTTCCAGTCATCAAAACCTCCTCTGAGGTGCAGAAATGCATGTTCTGAGGACAAGTTTTTGACAAATTTCTGGACCCTTCTCCAATGCAATGAGAAGGGTTAAAATACTATGTCCTAATTCTAATAATAGTATTATTACAAAATTAAGGATTCGGTTTTCAAACGACCGTCCTTTTTCTAATATAACTTAAAACAAAAAGAAACAACATTCTAAATAAAACTACTTGTGGACTTGGTCTTTGAAGTTGCATGTTTCTAACATAGGCTTGAGAAGAGTCGGCTGGCTAATTTCTGTTCGAAGCTGGGCTGCGAAAACGGCATCTATAAGAGCTGGCGCTACCTTCTGGGCTGCGTTCATGATACACTTTAACGTCATCCATTGGCTATGTGGTTTAACCAGGTACATCCAGTAACTTTCCCAATTCAGTCTAGCCAGTGCTTGGATAGCTTTCCCTTTTGCCTGTGCCTTTTGCCTCCATTCTGTCTCTAGTTGCAACTTGTTTGGTAGGTATCCCGGGGTGGTCTCTGAAATCAGATTGGCCCTGTGTAAATTTTCATTTACACAGTCGATAAGAATACTCGCCTGTGTCGCCGCTGTCTCTGCTGCTTGCTCTGCCTGCGTGATCTGCTCGTCCCATTTATCAAAGAGCATTTCTTTATTATTTTCATTAATTCTAGGTGCTCCTGCTCTTTTTCCCTCCTCATTGTCTTGCCAAGTCAGATACCCTGTCACCCTCTTGTCGTTCTGATCATATTCGCTTCGCAATTCCACCACCTGACTGGTGATTTTGTCGCTTAGCTCACAGAAGTGCCTCCACTGTGACATTTTACGCCCCAATTCTTCCTGTTGCTGCAGTAGTTGCTCGTTCAAGCTGATGGACTCTGAAATAAACTCTGCCAGCTTAGGTTCATCTTTGTGCATTTCTTGCTCCGTCTGTAGTTGTTTTTCTTTTTTTTCAAGACTCTTTTGGTAGCCTATTTGCATCTGTTGGAAGTCTTCATGGAGCTTTTCGAGTTGTCTGGAAGCTTCATTGTTTGCGTTGGCTTGCTGCAACTGTTGTTGTAGCAGTTGTATGTGATTTTCTTGTTCCTTTAAGAGCTGCTGAACTTCAGAGGCCTTGTCAATAGTTGCAGAAGCATACGCTCCTGCAATTTGAGACATCTTCGTAAGATTTTCTGTTGGATTATTATTTGGGTCTTTCCACAAGACGTCCAAATGTTCAGCGTCTTGAGACAGTGCATTTTCGAGCTTTCTTTTCTTTCTCTGTCTTCTCACAACTGTTTGTGCTGGGGACTGTAGAACACATCTAGTGGGGGAATCTCTTCCACGTTAAGTAGAAGTTCCGAGGATGGAGTGATGGAGAGGTCTTCTGCTTCTGTGGTAACGCTGACTATGGTTGGAGCAACTTCTTGCACCTCCTGTGTATCGCTCACAGGAGTCTTTAGGACTTGCCCTTCGAGGTTGATTAATTCATTGAAGGACTCCCACTCTTTATCTAGCTCTGCTGTGACAAGAGGAGTTTCGATAACCGGAGGGGGAACATCTCTTGGTAGCGAGGTGATAACTTGTTGCTAAGACATTACACTTGACCGAGCTGTATCTTTGACTGCTTCTTCGTTAATTCCTTTGTCATGCACAGACTCTTCAGGATGCTCGGAACCTTCTTGCGCGGCGTTGGACTTAGATCTGGAAGTGCTGGAGTTCTCACTGAGGCTGATGCTCGGAGTTGGCTCTCTAGTAGGTATTCTCAGCCTTTCTAGTGGAATGCTGGCCAGCCTTCTATCTCTATATGACGTGAATTTCTGGAGGTCACCTGGAGATAACCTTGATTGAGCTTCTCGCAAAATCTCTTTGAGTGAGCTCTTACCCTGAAAGAGATCGTCAAACAAATCTTTGTGTCCGAAGAACACTCTTATCTTGACGTTCGTAGTAAACTCTTGGGCAACTTTATTTGGGTCGAATGGCCTCACCGGGAACTTATATAATTGAAGGCATGTCACGTTTTCCACCTCACCAAAAGCGTGTCCTACATTGAATAAAGAGAAGGCCCCACAATTGACGGGAAATTGAGGCCAAATGGCCTTCTTCTTATCTTTTAATTCTTTGGTTAAGCCGCCTTCAGAGCAGGTTTGATAAGCGATTTCTCGAGCCAAAAGCTTATCAGGGACATACAAGGGTAGGACATGTGGAGGTACAGTGCTTCCATAAACTCGAAAGTAAACCATTCTTCCCCAAACCATCTTGCGATGGGGATGATGTCTGCCTCGGCTTCGGGAGAGCACCTTGGGGGATCCTTATCATATATCATTCTATATATGGGCAATATAAGCCCATGGCAAATCTGGTAAAAATGAGGGGCAAACTGGGAATCCCACAAGACCTTGTGATAGACGTGAATAGGCAACGGGTCTTGGGTAGTCCATTTCCATCCCATAATGGGGAAATTAGATACAAGGCAAATAGAATCCATAACATAGGCAGCCAAATAGAAAGGAGGATAGACCCTTTGAGAAAAGGATCTTTTGGACCTGTAACTAACCACAGCCGTATATAGAGTATCGGAAAGAATTTTAGCCCAATCTACTATATCGGCATTTGTGGCAGCGTCAATTAATGGCAGCCACTCAGATGAAAACTTGTTGATATCGGGCATACCAAACAACCTACATAGCATGGCTGCAGCAAAACAATATGGAGAAGTAAGGGAACCAGTGCTGTACATACCGTTCTTATCCTTCTTTAACGGCTCATCTCTTCTAGACCATTCTTTAGTGGTATCCGATAAATCTAGGTTCTCCATTGCGAACTTCTTAACAAATTGTGCATTATAGGTAGCTTGTGGTTCGGGCAGATGGTACATTAGCTTCAGATCTTGGGCGGCGAAAGATCCCACGAGCCCATGTCCCTGAATCTTGAATTGTCTGTTGTTTAATTCTGCATCATCCAGAATCCACTTGATCATATCTATGTATGGTAGAATTTTAGGCCTGGCCGCTATTCTGTGAAGGAATGAACATGCTAGGTCTTCTAGGGATGCTTCAGAGGAGCGTGGTGCACCTGCAACGGCAGTCACCTTCATTATTCTCGGCTTCTCCTCTTCTAATAGCCTGTACATGCCTTCCCATGTGGAGATTCCTGCATCTCGGTTGCAGGCTGTATCTGTGTATAGGGGCGCCATCTCCTTGGTCTTCTCTCTTGCTTCAGAGCTTTGAGCTTTGTTCTTCTTTCCCATTTTTACTTTGTGTTTCTTTCTGAGTCGTCTTTGCACTTTGTTCCTGCAGATTACAAGTGAAATGGAATGTCCGATCATAAAGGCGATGGGAGAGTTTTAAATGCAAGAGATAAATCAATTACGCCACCTTACGTGAAGCAAATATCCAACAAGGCACGCGTCTTTAATCCTCTTAATGACTGACAACCAATTCATTTACTAACATTAAAAGCGCATGATTTCAGGTCATGTTATGGTAAGTGGCTTTTCCTTTGAAAGGCGCGCCCGAAGGATTCGTACTAAGGTGATTTTATGATTTGCTGACGTACCCTCGCATGTCGCACGATCGCAATATCGCAGATCTCAAAACTTAGTGTTTGCCAAATCTCGTCTGGCTTGTTTCTGCGATATGCGATCTAGCGATCGCAATATCGCAGATCGGCGAATTTCTTGGCTTTTCGCTATGGACATTAGTATGGTGCGATGCGATGTCGTTTATTAATCATGAGGGTGGCGCGTATTTTGATTTTTAGAACAGTAACGGAGATGATTCCTATCTTTTTGCATACGCGACTTTAAAAGACCTATCGTCTACCATAGAAAAATATCTAAGACGCCTTTTCTAAATTATGATTTGTAACTTCAAAAAGAAAGTCTAGCTTTTCCTAAAAATTTTATCTAAGGGTCCCCATTCATTCGGTATCATGATTTGATACTAAATGAAAAAAAAGGGGGGGGTTGTTGCTGGCCACAACATGAGGTTACCTCACTCTTCTTGGTAAGTTTAGGTTGATCCCGCCGCTGAACCAATGTATCCCCGACTATTTCCGCGCTGCCCCTGCATGGGCCTTGTGCCAGCCTCTAAGGCTTTGCGTCAGCTCAACTAGGAATCGATTTGTCTCCTGGAGAAGTTTCCAGCCGTCTCGGCTCAGAAATGTCAGCTCCCTTAGCAAATTCAGACTTCTGCTTGGAGGATTGTACTACTTCTATGTGAGCCCTTCTGGCTCAGCGTCAACCTCTGCGTGAGCCCTTTTGACTCAGCGTCAACCCCTCCTAGTTCCTGTGCTGCCTCCTTCTGGTGTCTCTCTACCTCTTTGCTACGCATCCTGGGCTTTGGAGAAGATACTCCAACCCAACTATCCCTGCCCCTCACTGCACAATCTCACTATCGATATTCCCCCGATAGCTGCTCTGCTTCATAAAATCGAACTTCTGAACTCACTTCGTGTGTCTTTCCAAATGACCCTCAAGCCTCCTTAAATAATCTCCTCGTTGACATTCAACGACCCAGATTAGAAGCTAATAAATGGCTAAGATCATTTATGCTTGATCCTCGTCTCCTTCTAGAAGTTACACCCACAGTTAGATTAATACCCATTAATTATTTTATTTTCCTAAGTTTATACTTAGGGCCCCATTAAAAATAATTAATTATTTTAATAAAATTGTTTATGGGTGGAATTTTCCAAAATGATTTCTGGATTCTTTGAAATACATGTGCCCAAGCCTCCCTAAAAAATTTGAGAATTAGAGCACATCCGATGCTACCAGAAATCAACACTCCCTCTTAGTGACAAATGTGCTCTAGCAATGCAACCTGCTGAAGCATCACTCTGTTTTGTAACGCCTTCCTCTGCGCTCCTGATGTTTGACATGCTGTCCACCAACCACTACGCAAATGGTGCATCTGTACTCCTGCTGACAACATTGCATCCATACTGCAACTACCTCTGAAATTCTGCATCCGTGCTACTACTAGCACTGCCACTGCCAACTGCCCCTGCACTACAAATTGTTGTTGCTACTACATCAACAATGGAAAAAAATCCCAAATTACTAAACGAACTGTGTTCAGTATGATACCATGTGAATGCTGGAACCCAATTGCTGCTAGTCTCTACGCTGATCTCTGCTCTGTGCCATCTGCACTGTTGCCAACTTTGCTCTGCATTGTTCATTCTTTGGCGCTCCTAGCCACTGCAACTGTCTCTCCGACACTACTCAACACCATCCGACACTAGTCCATTGTGCTACCACAAAATTGTACTCTCGTAGCAAGGTATTGATCCAAGAGGTGGGTTCCTCAAGGATCCTGCCCATCTATAGCTCTTTTGAACTACAAATCCAAATCATCCCACCTCCCTCTTGGAGGTAGCTCGGTTGTCATGGCGAACTCCTCCTCCTCCTCGATCTTCATGGTTGCAGCCTTCGGATCGTCCTTCTCATCTTTGTCCTTCTTCTTGAGAGGACATTGTGTTGCGTAGTGATCCATCTCACCACACCTTAAGCACTTTAACTTCGAGGCGTCCTTCTTCTACCTTTGTTGCTCTTGTTTCTCCTTCAATGCAAGGGTTGCATTCTCCTCCTCCTCCTTGGGCTTAGATCCACTGCTACTGCTTCTGTCAAGCTTACACTTGACTAAATCTCTTCTCAGCTCCTCTTGCTTAAGAGCTGCCCACATCTCATCCCAATTTGACAAAGTTGCCCTACCCAGGATACTCTGGACAAAGATTTGACACTCATTTGAGGCAAAATTTAGGGCCAGTCTAACCAACTCAAAACCTTGAGGTGTAGACCCCATAGCTGATAACTCATATCGGGTCTCCTGAAGCTTTGTGAGGAATGGATCCACACGCTCCCCCTTCTTCATCTGAGCAGATCTCAATTTCTTCTCAAGGTACATCTTCCGTTTCTCGGAAGATCCCAGATACAACATAGACAACGCATCCCACAGCTCCTTCGCAGTCCCTATGCTAGCGATGTGACAAACTACATGATCCTTCACTCCGTCGATGATCACTCTTTGCCTTCGCCATTTCTGCCTTGTACTTCTTCAACGAATTTGCATCTACCGGCACAACCACCACGTTGTCGACATATGTCTTGAGGGCATGCTCATCTAGAAGGAATGGCATTATTTCCTTCCAGATGACATAGTTGGATGCTCCGTCCAATCTATCCTGATCCCTCAAGCCACTGGTTGCCATCTATGCCATGAAAATGTTGAAAATCTAATCTCTAGTTCTTACTGTTGCTGCTAAGCCAATAAGAAAACATACTTCTTAGCAGGAAGTCTTACTGAAGAAAATTTCCCTAACTGTGCTTCTCTTCTCTTCTGACGTCTTTCTACCCAGCAAAATGACCTATAGAAAAACTGTGTCCCACCAGCTCCTCCTCACGTTGAGGCTTCAGCGTTGCTCCCTCTGCCACGACAAGATTTCGATCTGGAAGCCCTTCTCTTTGTCGACTCACTCAGAGAGATTGGCTCGAAATTCAACCCTCTAGCTAGGACTGTGCAAACCCCTCTGGGGTTTCGAATTGCTACCTCCTCTAACTTTTTTGACCTCCTTTCTGCTCAGCACTGCGTTCTCTAGCATTGTTCTTGTTGCTTCACCTGCACTAGCTCTGATACCATGTGAAAATTTCGTAAACCGAAATCCCTATTGCAGCAACTGATTAAAATTCTCCTATTTGTTAATTTTTGAAACAAATTATTTACTTCTTCTTACAGCAAATATCGAAGCTAACACACTGCAGCCTACACCAATTAAATAATATGACCAAAACAAGAACATAACAATAGAGAAAGATACAACACAAGTGACAATATTTTTTGGACAAATGTCTTCAGAAAAACCCAATGCGAGAAAACTGGTGTAGTAGATCTGAGGGTTTTTATTATTATGCAGTAGTTTTCTGAATACAACTCTGGATGCCCTCTCGACAATTCAGCTAGAGAGAAATAAACTGCCAGAAGAAATTTGTGAGATTATCTCACTCTACTTGGCAAGTTCCGGCTGATTTGATATCTGAACCAATGTGTCCCTGGCTATTTCTGCGCTACCCCTACGTGGGCCATGCGTCAACATCTAAGGCTCTGCGTTAGCTCAACTGGGGATCGATTTACCTTCTGGAGTAGTTTCCAGCCCTCCTGGCTCAGAAATGTCAGCTCCCTTAGTAAATTCAGACTTCTGCTTGGAGGACTGCGCTTCTTTTGCGTGAGCCCTTTTGGCTCAGCGTCAACCCCTCCTGGGTCTTGCGCTGCCTCATTCTGGTGTCTCTCTGCCTCTCTGTTGCATATCCTGGGCTCTGTAGAAGATACTCCAACCCAACTATCCATGCCCTTCATTGCACAAGTTCACTATCGATATTCTCCCAACCGCTGTTGTGCTTCAGAAAATCAAACTTCTGAACTCACTTCATGTGTCTTTCCAAATGACCCTCAAGCCTCCTTAAATAATCTCCTCGTTGACATTCAACAACTCAAATTAGAAGCTAATCAATGACTAAGATCATTTTTGCTTGATCCTCGTCTTCTTCCAGAAGTTACACCCACAGTTAGATTAATACCCATTAATTATTTTATTTTCCTAAGTTTAGACTTAAGGTCCCATTAAAAATAATTAATTATTTTAAAAATTGTTTTTGGGTGGAATTTCCCAAAACGCTTTATGGGTTCTTTGGAATACATGTGCCCAAGCCTCCCTGCAAAATTTTAGAATTAGAGCACATCTGATGCTACTAGAAATCAACACTCCCTCTTAGCGAGGAATGTGCTCTAGCAATGCAACCAGCTGAAGCATCACTTTGTTCTGTAACATCTTCCTCTGCACTGCTGATGTCTGACATGTTGTACGCCAACCATTGTGCAAATGGTGCATCTGTACTGCTGCGGACCCTACCACTGTCAACACTGCATTCGTACTGCAACTACCTCTGAAATTCTGCATCTGTGTTGTTGTTGGCACTGCCACTGCCAACTGCCCCTGCTCTGCAAACTATCGTTGCTACTGCATCAACAACGGAAAAACATACCAAATTACCGAACAAACTATGTTCATTATGATACCATGTGAATTCTAGAGCCTGACTGCTACTAGTCTCTGCGCTGACCCTCTGAATCTTCTGCGCTGCTGCTGACCTCCATTCTGTGCCATCTGCATTGCTTCTAGCTATGCTCTGCATTGTTCAGTATTTGGCGCTCCTAGCCAATGCAAATGTCTCTCCGACACTCCTTGGCACCATCTGACACTAGTCCATACTACTACCACAAAACCAGGCTCCCGTAGCAAGGTATTGATCCAAGAGGTGGGTTCCTCAGGGTTCCTGCCCATCTGTAGCTCTTTCGAACTACAACTCCAAATCAGCCCACATCCCTCTTGGAGGTATCTTAGCTGTCATGGTGAACTCCTCGATCTTCGTGGGTGGAGCCTTCAGATCATGCTTCTCATCTTTGGCCTTTTTCTTGGGAGGACCATGTGTTGCGTAGTGACCCATCTCATGACACTTGAAGCACTTTATCTTCGAGACGTCCTTCTTCTGCCTCCACTGCTCCTGCTACCCCTTCGATGCAAGGGTTGCATTCTCCTCCTCCTCCTTGGGATTCGACCCACTACTGCTGCTTCCTTAAAGCTTACACTTGACTAGATCTCTCCTCAGCTCCTCTTGCTTAAGAGTTGCCCACATCTCATCCCAATTCGACAAAGTCGCCCTGCCTAGGATACTCTGGACAAAGACTTGTCACTCATCTAAGACTGAATTTAGGGCCAGTCTAACTAACTCAGAACCTTGAGGTGTAGACCCCACAGATGATAACTCATCTCGAGTCTCCTGAATTTTCATGAGGAATGGATCCATACGCTCCCCCTTCTTCATCTGAGCAGATCTTAGTTTCTGCTCAAGGTACATCTTCCATTGCTCGAAAGATCCCTGATACATTGTAGAAAACACATCCCACATATCCTTAGCAGTCCCTCTGCTAGCAATGTGACAAACTACATGGTCCTTCACTCCGTCGAGGATCATTTTCTTTGCCTTCTCCATTTATGCCTTGTACTTCTTCAATGAATTTGCATCTGCAAGCACAACCACCACGTTGTCGACACATGTCTTGAGGGCATGCTCATCTAGAAGGAATGACATTCTTTCCTTTTAGATGACATAGTTGGATGTTCCGTCCAATCCATCCTGATCCCTCAAGCCACTGGTTGCCATATCTTCCACGAAAATGTCGAAAAACTCCTCTCTAGTTCTTACTATTGCTGCTCAGCCAATAAGAAAACGAACTTCTTGGCGGGAAGTCTTACTGAGGAAAAGTTCCCTCACTGTGCTTCTCTTCTTTTTCTGACATCTTTCTGCCCAACAAAACGACCTACAGAAAAACTATGTCCCACTAGCTCCTCCTCACGCTGAGGCTTCAATGCTGCTCCCTCTACCACGACAAGATTTCGATCTGGAAGCCCTTCTCTCTGTCGACTCACTCAGAGAGAGACTGCCTCGAAATTCAGCCCTCTAGGTAGGACTGCGCAAACCCCTCTGGGGTTTTGAACTACTGCCTCCTGCAACCTTTTTGACCTCCTTTCTGCTTAGCGTTGGGTTCTCTGGCACTGTTCTTCTTGCTTCCCCTGCACTAGCTCCAATACCATGTGAAAATTTCGTAAACCGAAATCCCTACTGCAACAACTGATTAAACTTCTCCTATTTGTTAATTCCTGAAACAAATTATTTACTGCTTCCTACAACAAATATCGAACCTAATACACTGCAACGTACACCAATTAAATAATATGACCAAAAGAAGAACAAAACAATAGAGAAAGATACAACACAAGTGACACGGTATTTTTTGGACAAATGTCCCCGGAAAAACCCAATGCGGGAAATCTGGTGCAGCAGATCTGAGGGTTTTTATTATTTTGCAATAGTTTTCTGAATACAACTCTAGATGCCCTCCCGACAATCCAGTTACAGAGAAATAAACTGGCAGAAGAAAGTTGTGAGATTACCTCACTCTACCCAAAAAGTTTCGGCTTATCCGGCAGTTAAACCAATGTGTCCCCAACTATTTCTGTGCTGCCCCTGCGTCAAACTCTAAGGCTCTGTGTTGGCTCAACTGTGAATTGATTTGCCTTCCGGAGCAGTTTCCAGCCGTCGTGGCTCAGAATGTCAGCTCCCTCAGCGTATTCAGACTTATGCTTGGAGGACTGTGTTGCTTTTGTGTGAGCCCTTCTAGCTCAGCATCAACCTCTGTGTGAGCTGTTCTGGCTCAACGTCAACCCTTCTTGGGTCCTACACTGCCTCCTTTTGGTGTCTCTCTACCTCTCTGCTACGTATCCTAGGATTTGAAGAAGATACTCCAACCCAACTGTGCATGCCCCTCACTGCACAAGATCACTATCGATATTCTCCTGGCAACTGCTCTGCTTCAGAAAATTGAACTTTTGAATTCACTTCGTGTGTCTTTCCAAATGACCTTCAAACCTCCTTAAATAATCTCCTTGTTGACATTCAACGACCCAAATTAGAAGCTAATCAATGGCTAAGATCATTTTTGATCCTCGTCTTATTCTAGAAGTTACAACCACAATTAGATTAATACCCATTAATTATTTTATTTTCCTAAGTTTAGACTTAGGGTCCCATTAAAAATAATTAATTATTTTAACAAACCTGTTTCTGGGTGGAATTTCCCAAAACACTTTCTAGGTTTGGAATACATGTTCCCAAGCCTCCCTGCAAAATTTGAAATGTAGAGCACATTCGATGCTACTAGAAATCAACAAACACTAGTTGAACCATCTGAAATATGGTCAAATCACAAAATTTTCAAACCTGTAGTGAAGGACGAATTTCAAACCTGTAATTTTCACAGAGATGCCACAAAATCTTTGCACGTGTAAGCATAAACAAGCTAGAAAACTCAAAGTTTATCTTTCCTTTGACTTCAACTCTTTTTTCTTCTTGTTTTTTGGCACAAAAATCGATGTGTGTTATGAATTGAATGGTCTTCCAAAGAGGTCGAGTTGACTTGTATATATAGCTGTCCAGGAGGGTGCAATCGCTGCCATAAAGGCTGACTTGTTGAAGGAGGGTCAAGTTAGTCTTGTGTTGACTCTTTGACTCAAAAATAAAATTTCTTTTTCTTTTCTTACAAAAAGTCCAAATGGGACTTGACTCATATACATATCTTTTAACTTCATAATAAATTCATTTTGACTCTTTGGACTCTATAAGCATGAAGAACATGCTTTGACCAAAAATAAAATAATAATAATGAATATAATAAATATGTCAGTGATAAAAATTACATTTTATTACATTATGAAGACTGACACTAGTTACATTTTCAACAATTAGTACCCTAAAGTCGTTGCTACTCTTTATTGACAGATGGCCAATAATCTTATTTATTTAACTCATAGTCAACTTGACATGTCCTTTACTATTGGTATGATTTTTCAGTTCATGCAGGAGCCAGATTGAGAAATTTTCTTTCTTTTGCCAAAATATCTAGTATGCCTGGTGCGAAGCCTCACTAGGTGGGGGGCCAAACCTTATGGAAACAATGGCGAAGGGTTGCCATTTTCATCTCAACGACCTTCCTCCTGCTCTTTAATGGGATTTAAACTATAAGGGAGGCTTCCCTAAATCACCTATAAGGATATTCTAGCGCTAGGGCTCAATGCCATAAATTTTTGACGATCTAAAGATGGACTGAGTACTTGGCAGGGCCAAAGGCATTGAAATTTGGTAAACTATGGGACGAATTTCCTAAAGACCCCAAATGAAGCCCATCTTGCTCCAAAATAGAATTCGAAACTGGGTAAAAAAATATTATTATTATTAGTTGATGTGACAAAATTATTTGGGAAGCAACTTGTTAAATATATGTAAAAGAAAAAAATGTATTTAAATGTGAGCAAATGATCAAGGGTCACAATGGAAAAACGTTAAAGTCGACTTGAATCCTTTGGTCACCCATTTGATATTGAGGAAGGCTATAAAAAGAAGGTCAATCCTTTTCTCCAATGTGCAATTCAGATCTCTCACATTAGAGGCTCACATCTATTTTCCTGTGTGATGGCCCGTATATATATATATATATATTATCTATCTCTGTAGCTCCCTGAGTGGCTTGCATATTTTCTGTGACTCACACTTGTTATAACTGAGGCTCACAAATTTGTGGCTCGCTATACTCACTGGCTTGCTATCATTGTGCTCGATATACACTATGGCTCGATATATCTATACTTGCATACACACTCTGAGGCTCGCTTGATATAACAATGGCTCGTTATACACTATGTACTCGCATACATACTTTGAGGATTACTTCATATTAAAATGACTTGTTGAGGCTCACATATATACTCAGAGGATCGCATTATATTATAGTGACTTGCTATACACTCCTGAGGCTCGCGTTCTATACTCTGAGGCTCGCTTTCTATACTCTAAAGCTCACATTATATTACAGTGGATCGTTTATAGAGTGTCTTTTTTATATAGTGGCTCACTTATATAACTTTGAGGCTCGCATGTGTAATCTCTATGGATCGATTATTTGTTCACTTGACAATATTGTATGGCTCTGACGTTTGCACTCTTGATAGAGAAAATGACAATGGAGAATGATTGTATATGACAGTAAGATATGACAGTGATCTATAACTTGGAACTATGTCTGTAATTTATGTGACAATGACTTGCAGACTATGACAGTGACTTTGATGTATGACTATGACAATTACCCTATTGTGAACTCAATGCATAGCAGTGATTTTGATATGATAGTGTCCTTGACATGGGAGTGATCTTGATCTTTGATATGACAGTGACCTTGACATGACTGTGCCCTTGATATGACAATGACGACAATAATCTAGATGACAATGATAACAATATGTCTTTAGTACTCTTGATGACAGTGGTAACAATATTTGCTCTAATGGAAATGTCTTCATGACTAAGTTGTGTGGCAATATCCCTGCATGGTAGATGTCAGTGATAGTGAAGTGTTATGCTCATATGACTATGATGACAAATTCATGTGCTACTTGTGACAGTGATACAGAGGCCTATGTATACTTTTCTGCTATGATTTTGGATTGGTCTAGGAGGCCTAATGTATTGAATGTTACTATTGTAGTTGCTGCAACACCTACCCAAATTCTGACTTACACTCAATTTCAAAGCCTTCCTTGGTCTTTTACATTGTTGTTCTAAACATTAGAGCTTATTTCATGAGCTCTCTTGTAACACTTTGTTCCCTTTTGCATGTTAGATTAACTGTTGTCTTTAGGCATGTTTAGCTGTCGCGCAATGTTTGCAAGCCTATTCTGATGGTTTCGAAGGTATGTCTTTGTGTATATGAGTTTTTCTAACCATGTAAGAATCTGTCGCACCCATACACAAAATACTTAGCACTGTCGCACAAGTGTCGCCACGATCGTCCTAAAGCTTATCTTAAGTGCTGCACTTGGCATATATTGTCGTGACGCAGTCACACAGAGGGAAATGATTTGTTCATGTGTTCGGATGATCTATGTTGTCGTGTCGTCAAGGTATGATAAGTGTGTGATCATAGTTAAGGTTCATCACATATCCCACACTTAGCCATTTTCGAAAAATCTTCCCGACCAAGCAACTTAGCTTCACCGGGCCCTAACTGAACTGCGCACTGCGTAGTCTTAGCCCTCTAAGCTATGACCTTGCTACTTGATACTGCGCAATGCGCAATCCCTGTCTCCCAGGGTTGTTGCACTACGCAATTCCTATGCCCGGCTCCCGACCTTGACCCCCAAAAATTGTGCAATTATGTCCCCCAGCCTGCCTTGAACTGCACACTTCTCATATTCAAGCATGAAGCCTTTCCTCTAGTTGATGGAATTGCGCAATGCGTAAAAGCCCAGCGTCCCTTGACATCCAAAACTGTGTAGTTGTATTTTCTAGTGTCCATTCCCTCCACTTGACCCCACTGTCTCCAGAAACTGTGCAGTCTTGTCCTTTAGGCCTCCCTGAGCTACGCACTTCACAGTATATGAACTCAAGCTCTTCCCCCTAACTGCTCAAACTGTGCACTGCGCAGTATAAGAGCTCAAGCTCTTCCCCTTGACTGCTCAAACTGTGCACTGTGCAGTCACTAAGTCCCTCTTCCCAACCTGTCACTTGTCATGGGCTCATTTGATGGACCAAAATGCATCATCTCATACTAGGGGGTTTTCGGAATGATGTCATCTCATCATGAGTGAATTGCAGGAACATGTACACTATCATGTCATGGCAAGATGATGGAGAAGGAGAAGGAGGGAAGCATGCCTAAAGACTCTCTTGTAGCTGAACCCACAAGTTGATCAATCGAGAGAAAGAAAAGGGACACAAGTTTGCGACCACCATCCAAGACTAAAGATCATTGAAGATTCTGCATCACCAAGCCATGCGGAGATGAAGAGAAAGCATATTCAAGAAGACATCCAACACTTAGCAGCAATAGTGACTTGACATTGCCACATCATCAAGTAGTCCATGTCAACAATGTCATGTCATGAGTGGTCATATGCCACATCACTATTGTGGACCATGTATATTGTATTCAAATGTATTATAAAGTGGAAGTCCAAAGGACACACATGGAATGTAAAGAGTCATGTAAGTTGGAAAGTCATAGGAAGTCAAACAATCATGAGGGTAGTCAAAGAGTCACCCTTGGTTATATATACTCCCTCATTGTATGATCAAAGGACTTTTCACCTTGGATCCTTCCGCAAGGCATTAGAGAGATTAGCTAGTACTTTGAGGAGCAAGGAGTGGCTCCAATGCTCCATTATTGGGGTTGGTGATGTACATTGTAAACATGTGTCTTGGAACTTTTACTTAATAACAGAAGCCTTCAAAGCCAACACATTCTTCATGCATGGACTATGAATGCTTGTAAGGCTATTCTGCGGATGTTTGTATTTCATGTTTTCTTTCACATGTTCTAAGATAATTGAACTATTTCGGTTATTGTAGTGCTTATCTTATTGAGAATGTGCTGTAATGGTTTTTATTGTTGTCCCATCCTTGTGGACTATTCCGCAAGATATTAGACAAATCTTTCTTCGTTTATTGGCTATAACGATTGTCACATCCACTGTGGACTAGTCCATTGGATGTTAGATAGACCCTTCTAGTTCACGTGTGTCTCTTCCTAGGTGGTACTATTACCTATCACTTAGAGGATCACTTTTCTCCCCTCTCCGCAGTAGAATAAGCTTGACACAGTTGCAACTGAACACTCACCAAACACACCCGTTTGCTTTTCTAAGACACCATTGCACCTCTCTCTCTTGCTGATAGCTAGAGCCAAGGCAAATCTTGAAGAATTTGGCAGCTGGGTCTTATACTGAATGGGACTCCTACACCAAACGGTGTGAGGTCTAATTGGGAATTCACATCGGGGAGATCCCTTGAATGTTGGCGGGTCCAACATTGTCAACATTTCTGGCGCTAGGAAGGAAACCAATATTTTATGGCTAATAAACCCACCAACCCCGTCATCCCATCTTCTGGTCAAGACAGCATGTTCATTGCACCTCCCCTACTCGTGCCTCTGAAGTTGGTGACTCTTCGAAGCCCAAGCTTGGACGTGAAATCCCATATGATCAGATTCAGGCCATTCACCCTATAACCCGTCAATTTAAAAAAGTTGTTGGATTGATCTCGAGAGTAATTAGTCTTCCATATTCTCTGAAGAAGAACAAGACCACCCCCATGGGGATAGTAGTTTCTACTCTTGAAGACGTGGTTCTTGTCACTCTTGAAGAATTAATAAACTCTGTGGAAAAAACAAGAAGAGCCTCCACTTTTTCACGGTGGTGACAAAGACAACATTCTACTCTCGGACACATCTTTTTGCGGTTCAGACGAAGAAGAGGAAGAGGAAGAAGAGCCATCAGATTCTGACAAAGAAGAGGAGGATAGCGAATAAGAAGACATGGCAGACCAAAATTTGGATTGGATGACTCAGGGCCCACTCGCACTTCTGGGTGTTCTACACAAGATGCCAAGGCATTTGGAGAAGCTCTTAATGAAGTATGACCCTGATAAAACAATGAAGGTTGAAGACCATCTGGACAACTTTTACCTACATCTGCAAACACTTGAGGTACGTTACGATGATGTTGCATGTAGACTTTTCCCATGTACCTTGGATGGTAGAGAAGTTGTATGGTATCACAACCTTCCTCCAAACTCCATCCAGAATTGGAGGGGGTTTAAGAAGATCTTCCTTGAAAAATTTGTTGATGATAAGACCCTCGCCATGTTATTGAAAGAGCTGGGTAATCTTAAGATGGATCAAAATGAAAAAGTGAAAGATTTCAATCAGAGGTCCAATTGCATCTTGAATTTTTTTCCGGAAAACACGAACCTCATGACTCCATCACAATAGATTACTACACTTTTGCCTTGCCAGTAAGCATTGCACAGTTTGTGAAGAAAATTGCAAAGCAAACACTAACAAAAAATTATGAAGAGGCTATCATTATTGAGAAGGACTTGCATGCAATCGGAGTCATCTCAAACGATGAACCAACAAAAGACTCCAAGGACACGGGTAAGAGGTCTTAGGCCTCTATGAGCAGGACCAAAGAGAAAGAACCACCTGATCTTGAAAGCTTGACTCATCTCGTCAAGTCTCTGTTTAATGAAATGGAAGAGGTCAAGCGACACCACCGTGAGCAGCAAGCCTACCAAATTCAACCTGTTCAAAAGGTCTGCAACTTTTGGCAGTAGCAACAACCAACTGGAAAAGTTTGTGCAGAGCTCCAATGTTGTATTGAACATTGAACACTTGGGCACAAATCAATATTGTTCGTATCATCAAGAATGTCATTCAGAGAAAACGTGCCCATAGTGAATCAAGCCATGATCATGCTTGCTACATAGCTTGTTGATTTGGTAATGGTTGAAGAGAAAATTGAGCCTACAGAAGAAAAGGAAGAAGTTGTTGCAGTCAATGAAACTCCAAGTGTCGAGCATGCAGTAAACATGTTTAATTGTATACTCACAACCCAAAAGAGTACTGCCAATAAGCAACCTCTGAGTGATGGTTCGTCCCAAAAGTAGACCAACCAGTATAACCTAATAAGCCAAGGGCCAACCACTACAATTGAGTTTTCGAAGCATAAAATTTAAGAAAATTTGTTAAGAAAAATCAACCCACCAGTGAACTCAACACAGGACACTCAGAGAAAGTCTGGGAAAGCAGTCTCAACGAAAAGTGCTTCTGCGAGCAGTAAGGACAGAACCATCACTC
Organism: Pinus tabuliformis; assembly: GCA_031772625.1. Classification (NCBI taxonomy): domain Eukaryota; kingdom Viridiplantae; phylum Streptophyta; class Pinopsida; order Pinales; family Pinaceae; genus Pinus; species Pinus tabuliformis. Next base: position 58,882,586 of record CM062809.1, read on the forward strand.
TGGAAACCACAAACAAAGTTACATCCCAGACACTTCAACCATTCTTCCCGCTATGGACTACAACATAGTTGATGACATGAAGAAGGTTCATGTGAACATTTCAATGTTTGAATTAACAAAGATCACGAGCCAGTGAGACATCCTCTTACGGGCACTTGGGTAGACCTCTACAAGTAATGCTACCTCTTCAGACAAGGGATCTGGTAAGTCTCATGGTTCTCTCAAATTTGTACTTAATGCATTAACGATGGATGCGAATACTCTCTACCCACCTTTCTTGGTAACTTTCAAAATCTTTAATTTCGATGCACACAATTGCTTCGTTGATTCTGGTGCATCGGTGAACATAACACCATTATCTTTTGCCAAGAAAATCAATGCCAAATGGGACAAAACAGATGCACAAATTATTCAATTGGACATGACTCATGTCCAGGCAATTGGTGAACTCAGAGATGTCATCATCCGCTTATCATCCGATAGACGAGTCCACCAATGTATCAACATAGTGATTGTGGACATTCCGGAAGCATACAGAGTATTGTTGAGCAGAGATTGGTCTAGCAAGCTACAAGGATATTTTGCCACAGATTGGTCACACCTATGGCTTCCGTATAAGGGAAAAAATAATCAGATTCGGGTGGAATCAGAGAGATATATGAAACACATTGTCACTCCCTTGGACAGACATAATGAACCGATGGCTTTCGCAGAATTACTTTTTGGCAATTTCTTCCTTGAAACTCAACTAGGGTGTTATCTTGCACAACCATCCCCAGTTCCACCAGATACACAGTTGGATCTCCTTCCTTGTCCAACTGGTGATAATGAACTTTGTATAGTTAGCAGTAGTTGTAGTAGTACTAGTGTAGTTCCTAGTCCTTGTACATATGATATTTGGACTTTGTACTTCGATGGTTCCAAAACGCAGGAGGGCTCTAGAGTTGGTTGCATTTTAATAGACCTACTGCAAAGAAAGCATTTGATCTCTAGCCGCTTGGAATTTGAGTGCACGAACAACACTGTAGAGTACGAAGCAGTCATCTTGGGCTTACAAAAATCCATTAACCTCAACGTTGTCACCCTGATAACGATAGGTGACTCAGAAATTGTGGTGTGACAGGTACGTAGTACTATACATTGTGTGTCACCTCATGTGAGAAGTTATCATCAAGAGGTATGGCGTCTTATTCCACGTTTCTAAGATTTCAATATTATTTATGTTCCAAGAATGCATAATGCAATTGCATATGCATTAGCAAATTTTGTTGCTAGGTTGTCACCATTGAGGGATGGTATTTATGTTGAAATTATTTATAATTCATATGTCCCCAACAATATCACTAATTTACGCGTTTTTGATGATGACCAACAGATACTGTGCTTTATGGAAAACACTGATGTATTCAAAGACACAATGATCGATGAGGACGGGCACGAAAAGGCATTGTAGGAGGCAACTAGTGAAAACAAAGTAAACCCCATCCCCAAGGGTGTGGCATTGTTGGAAAAGTTGTATGATCTACAAAATCGCTTCCGGGGACCTATCAATACTAAGACCCACAGTTCTACCATGTCACATGAGCAAATTAACTTGGGCACTGAAAAGGATCCGAAGTATATCAATCTTGGTACTTGTTGCACACCACAAGAGCGGCAAGCCTTTATTCGCTTATTCAAGCAGTATAGATATGTCTTCGCGTGTATGTACAGTGAACTCAAGACATAAGACAAGCAAATAATCTAGCATGTGATACTGACAAAGGAGGGGGCCAAGGCATTCCAACAGAAGCTAAGGAAAGTACATCCAACGCTTGAGCCTGTTATTCAAAAAGAGCTGAGAAAATTGTGGATGCCCGGATCATATACAGAGTGCAGCACTCAACGTGGGTGTCAAATTTCATTCCAGTAAGGAAGAAGTCTGAGGAAATTTCCCTGTGTGTATATTTCTGAAATCTTAACCGCACCTCGGACAAGGACAACTACCTCGTGTCGTCCATGGAAAAAATATTACAAACAATGTCGGGGTCTGAAATGTTTTCTCTGTTAGATGGTTATTCCGGATACAACCAGGTTCTAGTTGCAAAGCCTGACAGACTTAAAACCACATTCCGAACAAAGTGGGGCACGTTCACATTCAGACGAATGCCATTTGGGCTAATCAACATTGGTGAAACATTCCAACATGCTATGGACATCACTTTCCGCGGACTCATTGGGCGGAGCGTAGTGGTCTATCTTGATGATGTAATAGTGTTCTCCAAACAAAGGTCAGACCACATATGCCACTTAAAGAATATTTTTGAGCAATGTCGCAAGTACAGGATATCCTTAAATCCCAAGAAAAGTATCTTCGCAGTGTCCGAGGGTAATCTCTTGGGCCACATTATTGCTAAGAGTGGGATTAAGGTAGACCCAGACAAGGTCAAGACAATCACGCATATTCCCTTCCCAATGAATAAGAAGGCCATGCAGTCTTTCTTGGGGAAAATTAATTTCCTCCGCAAGTTCATCTCCGACTATGCCCAGATTGTCAAACCAATACAAGAGATGGTGAAGAAGGACACAGTCTACAAATGGGATAAAAGGGAAAAGGACGTGTTTTCTCGTATTAAGTAGGTTATAGCAGAAGCACCCACATTGTACAACCCAAACTTCAATAAATATTTCTTGCTCTACACTTTTGCTTTTGATACCTCTCTCGCTGTTGTACTCACTCGGAAGGATGATTTGAACAATGAGCGGCCTATCTCCTTTATGTGCACAAGTCTACAAGGACCAGAGCTTAACTATCCCACTGTGGAAAAACAGGATTATGCAGTATTGTTGACAAGGTTAATCCTCTCTTCGGACAGAGATGATCCATCTAGCCCAATGAGTGGGTCTAGCAACTAAAGTGACAATCAACTAGACATCTTCCTAGGTTATGATTGAAAAGTAGAACAAAAGAGATGACCTACCTCGTTCTGATGCTAATCCAATTTCCTTTGTTGAGAGCCTCAAACCGCTTGTGTCACGGACTTGTTCATGCTTCTCTCAATGCTTATGTATCTACAAAAGTGATCAAGATACAACAAAGCATGCCAAAACCAATAGCAAATCCAATAATAACCTACATAGCTGACCAAGGAATGCCAAGCTAATACATACATGAACATATATATTTTGGGAAGATGAACCAGCTGTTGTATATTAGTTAAAGAATAAAGGTAAGCTTACAACCATAGCCTTGATGTTGTAAGGCTCTCCTTGAGTGGTAATCCAAATCCAAGCCAAGAAACTCTCCAAACACTCCTCCAAGTCTAATGAATAGCCTCTAAGCACAAGCTCAGCATAGGGGTGAAAATGGACATATACCAAACATTTGGGAATGGGAGAAGAGGAATTTATAGGCTGGGAGAGGGAGTTAGGATTCCTCCAAATATTTGATTACACCCACATCTCAAGGAGGTAGCTCATAGAGATAAGACAAAGAGGTCAAGTTAGGAGAATTCGACCTCATCTATACGAAACCACCTCCAGCTCACCTCTCTGGAAGCTTCTAGATCACGAAGCTTCTCTTCCTCTTTGGGAAAAATGTCCTTTTTGGGTTCATCGCGAGTATGCAAGGGAACAAAGCGATGCCATCGTTGGTCAAACACTATGCAACAGGCGACCATTGTTGTTTTGAGCTTCATAAGAGCGATGACTCTCATTTTAGGGTTTTAAGAGCTATTTCTTCAGGGAAAGCTCAAGATATTTTCTAAGCCAAGTTAAATGAGGGATCTGAGTTGTATACATGGATGGGTATTCAGTATAATGGTCCTGCTACAGGCACTTCGAGGTATGTGACAAGGAAGTGCAGGAGGCATGAAAAAATACTGTGTAACAAGTATACAAGGCGGTAAAGCATTTTCGCCCCTATTTATTGAAAAATCATTGTGTTATCTTTGTCTTGCACCCAACAGTTAGATCATTGCTTGTTCAACAAGATCTGGGTGAAAGGAGAGAAAACTGGATGATCGGTTTGCAGTAGTAAGATCTAGAAATCAAGGCAGTTCACATAATCAAAGGCCATGGTCTTTTCTGACTAGCAGTAGAAGCAGTAAATGTGAAGGAGGAAGAAGAAGAGCTTTCAGGATGGGAGCAAGAAATTGAGATATACAACGTTGAACGAGCCTCCCCCACTACAAGCACAAACTCTTGGTACACAAATGTGCGCTAATACCTTGAGCACGACACAGTGCCCTCCCACTTTTCCACACAACAGAAGAGGGCATTCAGGCTTAAAGCATTATCTTATCAGTTGGTGTATGAGGCGTTGTTCAAAAAGCACCACAATGGAGTACTGCTCAGGTGTTTAGAAACACATGATTCAAAAAAAGTATTGCGTGATCTCCACAACAGACCAACTGGGGGACACTTTGGAGGCAACACAACAATGCATAAGGTTATGCGGGCCGACTTTTACTAGCCTACATTATTCAAAGATGCTCATGCTTATGCCCGCAAGTGTCTGGTCTGTCAAAGGTGTGCTGACAGAAACAAGAAGTTAGCCGCCCACTGCAACCCATTGTAGTGGAAGAACCTTTTCAACAGTGGGGCTTGGACATTATTGGGGAAATTTTCCCACATTCATCAAAACAGCACCACTACATCCTAACTGCCACAGATTAATTCACGTGGTGGACAGAAGTAGTTCCACTCAAACAGGTGAATGATCAAGAAGTCATCAGCTTTCTGCAATACAACATCATTTCCAGGTTTGATGTTCCTACTTCACTTGTTTTTGAAAATGCAACATTCTTTTCATCATTAAACCTCTATGATTTTGCATTGGAAAATGGTACCATATTGAAACATTCAATAAATTATTATCTGCAGGGGAATGGTCTTGCTGAATCCACAAATAAGAATCTAATTTGCATTATCAAAAAGACCATATTCTCTGAGCAGCGTAATGGCAAAAGTGTCATCAGACATGTAATTTTATTAATCATAAAAAAAACAATTACATAATTGATTTTGCAAGAGTTTACACCCGAACAACTCAAACACTCTTGCAATGAGCTATATATAAGCTCCATGTCCTAACTACCTCTAATTATGGATCACTTATTAAATAAAAAGTGTCCATTTACAATAAATGCTATTCAAACCAACTAGCTAACTAATCTCCTAAAATAGAGCCTAAGATATGACACATTTGGAGAGTCATATCTAGTTACAACAATATGCTAATTCTAAAAGTCTCCATTAAATAATTAAACATTAGAATAATAATTATTAATTCAATATCTTAAATTAATAATTATTTTATTCTAATTTTATAACCTATGATAAAATTGTATTTTTGGATCATCTAACATTCCCCCCTATGATCCAAAGATACATTACAACAAATACCAAGTTCATCCCTGAACTTAGTAAATTTTATTCTGCCAAGCAGTTTTGTGAAAATGTCAGAGATCTGATCTTCGGAAGGACAATAAACTGGTTTGAGGACATCTTGGCAATGAGAGACCTGATATGATGATACTTGGTGTCCACATGCTTTGTCTTTGAATGAAAAACTGGGTTCTTGGCAAGTTTGATGGCTGACTGGCTGTCAATAAATAACGATGTAGCTTCTGCCTGAGAAATGCCCAAGTTCTGCAAAATTCGGCGCAACCAAACAATTTCACATGCTGCTTCCCACGCTGAAATGTACTCTGCTTCTGCTGAAGAAGTGGCCACTGTAGCTTGTTTCTTACAACTCCAAGATACTGCTGCTGACCCCATGTTCATTAAATAACCTGATGTTGATGCTCAATCATCAATACTCCCAGCAAAGTCGGCATCAGAATATCCACCAAGTACAAAATTTTTAGTCTTTGTGTAAAGAAGACCAAAATCTTTTGTTCCTTGGATATATCGAAGAACTCTTTTCGCTGCATTCCAGTGGCTGTCTCATGGTTCCTGCATAAAACGTGAAAGAATACTGACTGCATAAGATAGATCAGGACGAGTATTTGTCAAATAAATCAAGCTGCCAATCAACTGTCTGTGAGTTGTACTGTCCACCTTTTCCCCCCCTTCAAATTTTGAAAGTTTCAAGTTTTGCTCCATGGAGGTAAGAACGGGCTTGCAATCCTGCATGCAAAAATGCTGAAGAACCTCTACTGCATACTCTGAGAAATGAAAATATGATGTGGACGTTGGAAGACTTCAACTCCAAGATAGTAGTGAAGTAATCCCAAATCTGTCATCTTAAAACCTGCATGTAACTCCTTTTTCACCTGTGCAATATGATCATCATGGTTGCCAGTAATGATCAAATCATCTACATACATAACAAGAATTACCAGATATTTTCCCTGTTGTCGCACATACAAAGTATCATCAGATTCACTTCGTTGAAAACCAACTTGCTTAAGGTAGTCATCCATCTTTGCATACCAAGCTCGGGGAGCTTGTTTAAATCCATATAAAGCCTTAATCAATTTGCAGACTTTATGTTCTTGTTCTTCAATTTCAAAACCTGGCGGTTGGGTCATATACACTTCCTCCTGTAAATCTCCTTTGAGAAAAGCACTTTTCACATCCATCTGATGAACTTTCCATCCTTTCTGAGCGGCCAATGCAAGTGTTAATCGGATGGTGTTCCATTTAGTTGTAGGAGCAAAAGTTTCCTCATAGTCAATGCCTTCCTGCTGCGCAAAACCTTTTGCGACAAGTCGTGCTTTATACTTTTCAAGTTCTCCCTTTTGATTATACTTAATTCTGTAAACCCATTTGCATCCTATGGGTTTAACATTTGCTGGACAATCAACAAGTTTCCAAGTGTTGTTATCAATTACTGCTTGATATTCTTCAACCATAGCCTGTTGCCATTCTTTATGTTTTACTGCTTCTTTGTATGTGGAAGGTTCAGTAAAATCATTTGCTATCAAGGCAAAATTGCCTTCACTTCTATGTGCCCTTCTGGTGCCAGTTTTATTCTGTTCATCAGGCTTTACATCTTTCAAAAGTTGAACTGCCCATTTCGGAAGTTGGTGCTCACTTGTTTGCGCTTCCGTAAAGTCCCCATCATTGTAAAGAGGATTAATATAAACTGATGTTCGTCGTTCAGGTGAAGAATGTGGAGAATCACTGTCAGAAGAACTGTTGCTGCTTGGAGATGCGGATGAACTGCTAGAAGACCCAGATGATGTTGTTGATGTAGATGGACTGGATGACTCATCTTCAGAGGAAGGAAAATCAAGTTCATACCAATTTGGTGAAGTTGGTTGACTTTGCATTTTTCCATTTCTTTTACTTCCCTTAGTTTCTAACTTGTGAAGAAGATTTTCAATTTCTTCAGCACTCTTACTCTCTGTTTCATCAAAAATGACATCCCTGCTCACAATGAATTTGCCATTGGTCAAAAGACGATACCCTTTCTTCTCATCAGAATAGCCAATCATTGTGCATTTTAAACTTCTTGAGTCAAGCTTAGTTCGTTTTTCTTTCGGAACTAAGGCATAACACACTGACCCAAAAACTCTAAGATGTTTAACTCGAGGTTTGAAACCAAACCAAGCTTCATAAGGTGTGATTCCGTCTAAAGAAGCAGTTGGATATCTGTTTCTTAAGTAGACAGATGTATGGATTGCTTCTGCCCAATATGTTGGACTTAACCTTTTGAAAGTTAACATGGATCTCGCCATGCCTAACAAAGTGTGAGTCATTCTTTCGACTACTCCATTTTGCTGTGGAGTGTAAACATTAGTAAGATGTCGTCTGATGCCATTTTCACTACAATAAGTTTTGAATTCATTTGAAGTGAATTCTCCCCCATTATCTATCCTGAGAGTACCTATCTTTTCTTTGACTTCATTTTCAACAAGTTGGCGAAAAATTTTAAACTTATCAAATGCTTCTGACTTGTTCTTCAAAAAGTAAACCCAAGTCATTCTGCTGAAATCATCAATAAATAGTAAGAAATATTTGCATCCACCAAAGGAAGTTTGTAGTGGTCCACAAACATCACTGTGAACTAGTTGTAGCCACCTGTTTGCACGCCATGAACTTGTTGGAAAACTTTCTCGACTTTGTTTGCCATAAATGCAAGCTTCACATTTTGCATTTTCCCTTTTGAATGTGGGAAGTCCTTTAACCATTCCTTGTTTTTGCAATTGAGAAAGACTCTCAAAATTCAAATGTCCATATCTTACATGCCATAGTCTTATAGGTGAAATACCTGTAGTCACTGCCCCTGCAAAATCAGAATGCCTTGGAATAACTGTCCCTTTCATCCGTAACAGTTTTCCATCTTCATAACCTGTCATAACTGTTTTCAAGTTCTGTTTGACTGAATTAATCTTGACTAAACCATCTTCCATAATCACCTGATGTCCTGCTTGTCGAATTGTGACTAAAGAGAGCAAATTTTTCTTAAAACTGGGTACATACCATACATTTGAAATAATTTTTTCTCCAATGCCAGGGAGAAAAACTTTTACTACTCCTTTTCCATAAGGCGTATGTTTTGTATCATCAGCAAGAAAAATGGAATTAAGTTGGCAATCTTGAAAATTCCAGAAAAAATCACGTCGACAAGTCATGTGCTGAGTTGCCCCGGAATCCAAGATCCAGGCATCTTCGTAGTCACTTCTAAGATGGGATGAAATTTGTGATGCTGGTGAGGAAGTAAAAACATATTCTGAGTTATCTTCATCTTGATCATTTGCAAATTGTGTTGAACGCTGCTGAAACTTGGGAATTTTATTAAGTGATGTTCGACAATCTTCAGCATAATGGCCAACTTTGTTACATCTTCGACACACAATTTGACTTAAGTCTCTTCCTCTTCCTGAAGATTGTCCTCTGCCTCTGCTTTGACCTCTATTTGGAGATTGTCGTCTACCTTGATTATTATATCCTCTTCCTTGGTTGTTTCCTCTACCTTGAAAATTATTTCTTCCTCCTCTGTTAAAATTGTTTCCTCTGCTTTGGCTTTGACCTCGATTATGTGCTGCTTGATTCTGATTCCATCTGCCTCTTCCTCGAGAACTATCTGCTGATGACTTACTAGTGCTGGCCTCTATGAGAAAAACATCTTCACCAACTTTCTTCTTCTTCCCAAAATTTTTATCATGTTGAGTTAACATTTCACAGAGTTCATCAAACTTTAACTTCTCTAATTTCCCAGTTACTTGTAGAGTCTCCAAAAAATGCGTATAGGAAGAAGGAAGCCCAGCAATTACAATTGTGACCATAAAGCTATCATCAATTGCGGGAAAACCAGCGTTAATAATTTCTTGCCTGATATTCTTAAGTCTTGAGATATATTCAAGAACATCACCGCCTTCAGTTAATTTTTGTTGCAACAATTTTAATTGTAGATCGACTTTCTTTGATTCAGGCTGAGTATCAAAGAGGTCTTTAAAAGTTTTCAAAGCAGTCCATGCATCTAAAGCATTTTCTATATGGACATACATTTCACCATTCACAGAAGATTTAATAAGAGCTAAGGCTTTAGCATTATTGATTTCCCATTTTTCTAGTGCAGTTGCATCTGTGGGTTTATTTGGCTTAACATCTCCATCACATATTCCCTGCCATAATTCATTGTAAATGAGTGTGCTTTTGATGAGACAATGCCATGTTTTATAAGATTTGGTGCCTTCTAGTTTGTCGGAATAAGAAAACAACTTAATCAACTTAGACATTGTAGTGTTAAGACTTCACACCACGAATCAAGATCTAAAAAACTCAAGATGCGCAACACAACACGCAAAAAAAATGAACTATCGGGGCTTGGCCTTGACCCTCGAATAGTCGTCAGAACAGGAGAAAATTGACTGAGCTTTGCACTTGGCTCTAGTCAATTTCTCAAATTTTACAAGGCAACTTTCAAAATTTGATTTTTACAATGGTGCTTTTGCACAATCTGGTAAAAAAAAAAAAAAAAAAAAATTACCCCCCCTCAAAGTAAAAATTACTTTGAGTTACAAAACGAGCTTGCATCCATTTTATTCCATCAATCTCTATGCTTACTGTTATACACCCCGCAAATTCACCAGCGTCTTCAACACTTCCATCCACAATATCAAATCTTATATGAGATATGATTAGCTGCAAAAAATCTTCGAACTTCTGAAGGTCCGAATTACCGTGCTATGCTATTTCACTGTCCAATTTACTCAATACGCCATCAATACAACAGGATTTTCATATGAACCGGTTAAAATTAAATGCCAGAACTTCATACTTACCAAAGCTGCCTTCAACGAATTGCCAGACTTATGTCTCTGCGTTCTCCAGCATTTACTGTTCCATGATTTGCATTAAATTTTCAACACAGACTTGGATTTTTGACCGCTGATCCCAAACTGCAATTCGATTCAGAACTTCCATTGAATCGGCTTCTGCAAACGTTGTTCCTCAATTAAACAAGATCGCTGCTGCAAACACTGTCTTTCACAAATCGATGTCAATTTTCCAAACAAATCATTTTTTATGTGGTAGCATGGATCGAATACAATCAGATCCGCTCTTCCTCCATTGTGAAATAGAATCGGAACTCCATTAATAAGTATTGAAACTTTACACAGGATAGTGTATTCAACCTTCTAGCTCGACCTTTCTGGAATTGGGTTTATTAAAATTGACATGAAATCTACCTTCATCTTATTCTATACAACGAATCTTGCCATAAATTTGCATCGATAGCAAATGCAATTCAAAATTTAAAACTTCACTTACCCAGAAATTGATTATACATTCAATCACTGAAAAAATTAAAGAATTTGCATATTGTATTGAAAGCATTGCATGTAACCGCTTTGCTTCAGCTGTGGCATGGAACTGCGTCCAAGACTCGTTCAGAAAATCAACAAGACCGTCAACTATTGACACCGAGCCCTCGACGTTTGCAGATACCTCGGGGTATTGTGCCTGTGCCTTCGCATGGACGGAAGATCTATGGTTTAATCTGGTCCATGGCCTTTCTGTCATGGAAAAAGATCTGATCCATTTCGCCTGAGAAATTCCTGGGTAGAAACTTCTCGAATGTCTTGGTTGAGTTATCAGATTGTTTGAACAGTAACCAGTCCGATGATGAGATGGTACGAGCGCTTTCAATATTACATTCAATAAAAAAATACTATCCAACTTTGCATCAAATTTTAGCATGGGCGTATGTTCCAGCATCCAAGAATTAACCAAATCAATTTGCAGATTAGCAATAATAATAAAAAAAAAATTGTTTGTTGAACACAAAACTGGCCAATTTCATACCAGTGATTTGTTGATCAATTCAAGGGAGTCTTCCACAAACTTGTAGAGCTAGAATCTCCTCTTCACATCCACTGCAGCATTACTGGAGCTCTGATACCACAATAATGGCAGAAGTGTCCTCAGACACGTAATTTTATTAATTAGAAAAAAAACAATTACATAATTGATTTTGCAAGAGTTTACACCCGAACAACTCAAACACTCTTGCAATGAGCTATATATAAGCTCCATGTCCTAACTACCTCTAATTATGGATCACTTATTAAATAACAAGTGTCCATTTACAATAAATGCTATTCAAACCAACTAGCTAACTAATCTCCTAAAATAGAGCCTAAGATACGACACATTTGGAGAGTCATATCTAGTTACAACAATATGCTAATTCTAAAAGTCTCCATTAAATAATTAAACATTCTAGAATAATAATTATTAATATAATATCTTAAATTAATAATTATTTTATTCTAATTTTATAACCTATGATAAAATTGTATTTTTGGATCATCTAACACAGCGAAACTGGCACTCTGGTTTGGTAAATGCCTTATGGGCTGACCGAGTCACGTCGAAACCTTCCATGAACACCTCCCCTTACTTCTTGGTGTATGGAAAAAAATCCATTCTCCTACCTAACATCTACTTGCCTGCTCTCCAACTCTCACAAGAATCCCAAGGCAAGCCATGTCTATTAGTTCATCGTAGGATGGATACCCTTCATAATCTATAGGAAGAAAGGTTGAAATCAAAAGAAAGGTTTTCACTTCATCAAAATCATATCAAGAGGTAATTTAACAAGAAGTCTGCAGGGAAAAAGAACTTCAGCGTGGGTGACTTAGTATTAAAGTGGGATAAAGCTCATGAGGACAAAGGCAAACACACTAAGTTTCAGTCCCTGTGGATTGGGCCATTCACGGTGCACGAAAAGCTTGGCCAACACACTTATCGTCTTCAATCACTTGACGGGAAGATTGACTCTCTCCCTATCAATGGCCAAGACTTAAAACAATATTTTCAATGAAGATCTGGGGTTGTGCCCTACACTGTGTACATAGTCTTTCTTTTGTTGTTTGTTTGTTTGTTTGAATTTTGTTTTGGTTTTCATTATGTGAATAAGTGTTGTGCATGAACATGTTGTGGCTTCTAAGTATGTGTGTGGCCGAACTATAAAGAGTCTTGTGACACTTCAGCATTTGGCTAGCCTTTTGTCCGTCTTCCTTGTGTTGGTTACATCTTTTGGCCGATGAAGTTTCGATGGAAAATACAATCTGTCCGTAAGGAGAGTTTTGGTCCAACCATGAACCCATGTATAGTCTAGAAACCTCATGCATACACTCGCTCTTTTATGTTTTGGTGTCCTCAAGCTTATCCAACTAGTAGAAACAAAGAAGGGGAAAAATATAAATGAGAAAACCTAAATCAGAGGTCTCTATATGCTTCTCTGAAGGAACAACCTCTTCTACTTTCAATAAGTAGAGATCCCTCTTCCATCCAAAAATAAATAAGTTCCAATGTATAGTTCTCTTTAAATAAATAAATAAAGGCGAAAGAAGAGAAAGGCTTCATGCGTAGAGAGGTGAAGCAAGAAACTCCTCCAGGTACTATCCCGGCTCACTGGCAGCATAGCAATGTTTTTGTTCTTACGTGACTCTGTCGGGGTACTATCTAGGCTTGCTCACAGCAGAACAACACCAAAGATGTTTGTGTTCTTGCGTGACTCTGAAAATATTAAGCTCGCGATATAAACTACCCTTCCCAACTCGAATCATTGTGATTTTGCTGAATCTTATGTTGTGTTCAACTATGAAGGTATAGAGGGGACCATGTTTGTTCGTGGGGTAAGTGGGAAATCCAAAGTAATATGCACGATGAATCAATACTCCCTGAAGAACCAAGGCCCTGCACAGAAGAAGTTAACCAAGGAAGAGAAGCTGGAGTTCAACCTATGTGTCGCCAAGTGTTGTAGATGTTGCAAGGCCCTCCAAAATTTTTTCTTACACTCTATTTCGAAGCCTTCCTTGGTCTTTTACATTGTTGTCGTAAACACTAGAGCTTATTTCATGAGCTCTCTTGCAACACTTTGTTCCCTTTTGCATGTTATATTAACTATCGTCTTTTGGCATGTTTGGTTGTCGCACAATGTTTGCAAGCCTATTCTGATAGTTTCGAAGGTTTGTCTTTGTGTATATGAGTTTTTATAACCTTGCAAGAATTTTTCTCACCCATACACAAAGTCTTGATCACTGTCGCACAAGTGTCGCCACGGTCGTCCTAAAGCCTATCTTAAGTGCCACACTTGTCATATCTTGTTGTGAGGTAGTCACACGGAGAGAAATGCTTTGTTCATGTGTTCAGATGATCTATGTTGTTGTGTCGTCAAGGTATGCTAAGTGTGTGATCACAGTCAAGGTTCATCACAGTTCATCACCTATCCCACACTTAGCCATTTTCGAAAAATCTTCCTGACCGAGAAACTTAGCTTCACCGGGCCCCAACTGAACCACACAATATGCAGTCTTAACCCTCTAAGATATGACCTTGCTGCTTAATATTGTGCAATGCGCAGTCCCTGTCTCCCAGGGTTGTTGCACTGTGTAATTCATGTGCCCAACTCCCGACCTTGACCCCCAGAATTGTGCAGTTATGTCCCCCATCCTGCCTTGAACTGCGCACTTCGTATCTTCAAGCCTCAAGCTCTTCCCCTAGATGCTGGAATTATGCAATGCACAGAAGCCCAACCTCCCTTGACATCCAAAATTGCGTAGTTGGCTTTCCCAGTGTCGATTCCCTCAACCCGACCCCACTATCTCCAAAAAATGTGTAGCCTTGTCCTTCAAGCCTCCCTAAGCTGCGCACTACATAGTCTCGGAGCTCAAGCTCTTCACCCTAACTGCTGGAACTGCGCACTGCGCAGTCACTGAGTCCCTCTTCCTAGCCTGTCACTTGTCTCGGGCTCAGTTGATGGATTAGAATGCATCATCTTAGACTAGGGGGTTTTCGGATTGATGTCGTCTCATCATGAGTGAATTGCAGGAACATGTACACTATCATGTCATGGCAAGATGATGGAGAAGGAGAAAGAGGAAAGCATGCCTAAAGACTCTCTTGTAGCTGAACCCATAAGTTGATCAATCGAGAGAAAGCAAAAGGACACAAGTTTGTGACCACCATCCAAAACTAAAGATCATTGAAGATTCTGCATCACCAATCCATGTGGAGGTGAAGAGAAAGCATATTCAAGAAGACATCTAAAATTTAGCAACAACAATGACTTGACATTGCCACATCATCAAGCAGTCCATGTCAGCAGTGTCATGTCATGAGTGGTTATATGCCACATCACTATTTTGGACCATGTATATTGTATTCAAATGTATTGTGAAGTAGAAGTCCAAAGGACACACACGGAATGTAAAGAGTCAAGTAAGTTGGAAATTCATAGGAAGTCAAACGGTCATGAGGGTAGTTAAAGAGTCATTCTTGGTTATATATACTCCCTCATTATATGAGCAAAGGACTTTTCACCTTGGCTCCTCCCGCAAGGCATTAGAGAGATCAACTAGTTCTTTGAGGAGCAAGGAGTGGCTCCAATGCTCCACTATTGGGGTTAGTGATGTACATTGTAAACATGTGTCTTAGAACTTTTACTTAATAACAAAAGCCTTCAAGTCCAACACGTTTTCCATGCATGGACTATGAATGTTTGTAAGACTATTCTGTAGATGTTTGTATTTCATGTTTAATTTCACATGTGTTAATATAGTTGAACTATTTTGGTTCTTTTAGTGCTTATCTTATTGAGAATGTGTTGTAATGGTTGTTATTGATATCCCATCCTTGTGGGCTATTCCATTGGATATTAGACAAATCTTTCTTCGTTTATTCGCTGTAATGACCGTCGCATCCGTTGTGGAATATTCCACTGGACGTTAGACAAACCCTTTTGGTTCACGTGTGTCTCTTCCTGGGTGGTACTTTTACCTCTCACTTAGAGGCTCACTTTTCTCCCCTCTCCATAGTAGAAGAACCTTGACACAGTTTCCACTGAACACTCACCAAACACACCCTATTGCTTTTCGAATACACCATTCACCTCTCTCTCTTGCTGACAGTTAGAGCCAAGACAAATCTTTAAGAATTTGACAATTGGGCCTTTATACCAGATGAGAATCCTACACCAAACGGTGTGAGGTCTAATTGAGACTTCACATTAGGGAGATCCCCTGAATGTTGGCGAGTCCAACACCGTCAACAATTACTTATTGTATATTGTATCTCAACTGAATATTTGATGAATATCTATTAAAAGAAGAATATGGTTTGGTTTTCCTCCTTATGGGGATTTGCCCTGCTCTTTGACCTAAATCTTGGTGTCTCTATTGTGTATGCTTTTCTTCTGTTGTTCCTTATTGTTCTGTTGCTTTTTTGATGTTATTGTTCTCTCTACATAATTGCTAATGGTGATATGATGTTATGGGGTCAATGTAATGTGTAAATGATGAAAAAAATTAAAATTGGACTTATCTACAGCAAAGAACAATCTAGCCCTAAAAATTAACTTGGTATCAGAGCTGGATTGAATAAAATTCATTGCGATCACCCTCGTAGACACCTATGAAGGATTCTTGAGCAAGCATAGTGAAAGGGATGAAGATGTCAAAGACCTAAAGGAATGTTAGGGTTTTAAAGAAACCCTAGGGAGTCCTTTTGTTCTTACAGATAAATGTTAGGTTTTGGGAGAAACCCTTGGAGTGGCCTTGGATATGGAGAAGGCATGAGTTTTACTGCATTGGAACCCTAGTGTGATTCATAATTTAACTATTGAGTTACTGAAGTACCTATGATAGATTCAGAGTAACCCTAGATGATCTAGTCTCCCAGTAAGAGATAGTATGATGCAGATCTAGTGATCATCTTGTACATTGATAGCCAAGCCTGAAAGGATCCGAAATGAGAATATAGGTGGTGCTCAAGAGGATGCATTTCTTCTAATGACGACATTGACGTATGGTTGATGGTCTGTGGTGCAGGATCAAGAGGGAGTTGGTCACTTCCTACAATCCTTGTTAAATATAAGTACTTTCAAGGCTCGTGTTACTTATTTGTGACATTGCTCTTATTTAGATTTATCGTTTTACATGATTGTTTATTTTTCTTGCATGAGTATTTGAATGCTTCTAACTTCTTGAATGGATGTGATCAATGAAAGAAAATCCTTCTTGAGGATCATCAAGATGCAGAGTAATGCAGGAAGAGTTAGTTTCAAGGGGGAGTTTGTGCATGAAAATGAAGGAGCCACTCTCAAATCTAGAGAAGAAAGATAGTCATGACTTATCATCAGGCACACTTTCGTTATGTTTATTTAATTTTCTATTATTGCTCTCGCTCTTGTTCTGGGGTTGTAAGAACCAAGTCCTCAATATTGAGATTGAGGAGGATGTAGAGCCATCCCATAATTATAGTAGCAATAGACAACAACTCAAACCTTGAAGGAAGGATTCCGGTCTCCTAGTTTGATGTCTATGACTAAAAGATATTTCTTATTTAGAGGGAGCAAACTGTCATGTAATGATGTGATATTTTGAGATAAGGAGAAGATGAGAAGCAATATGTCCTCCATGCAAGAACCATTCTAGATGACAAGATGCAACAATGTTAGATGCCTCCACAATGTTAAATTCATTAGTGATAAGGAATATGCTCTCAGAGGGAGAGGATTGTAGCTCCTATTGCCAAATGCACTATTATCATATGTTTGTGAAGTTGGCTTCCTCCATGATGTACTTAAGGAAGAAGCGTGCCTCGAGCTACCTTAGGTCTTTAAGACACATGAGAAAGAGACTCATGATTGCAGATTGAAGAAAGTCCCATATGGACTCTAGAAAGTCCCCTGGACTTGGCATGTTTGGAATGATGGATATTTGATGCAGACTCCAACCACTCTTAATGATTGAAGGTATGTCTTTGATATTTTGTTTTATATATGCTAACAATTTATTTATGATAGGATTAAATCATCTCTATATTCAATGTCAGAGGGAGTTGACCTTTGAGCCTTGATGACCAACTACTTGAGATGAGGACTTCCCTAATTAGGGAAGTATGCTGTGAAAGACTTGGCGTGATGGATTACACTCAAGCAATTGAGAGAGACTCCTCTTTAGATACATATTTTATGGATCCTACGATGAGCAAGGAAACCCATGGATCCTTGTTTTGTAGCGTGTACTCTGAGCTAGATAGAGCTTGGACATGTATATTGGGTTGTTGCTAAACATGTGTTGAGATATCTACATGAAACTATTAATCATGGACTGAGATACACTGTTGGACTTCGTGGATACACCGATGCTGAGTAAATTACTGCTGGCATGGCTAGCTTCAAGGTAGTGGTTGAGAAATCTCCTTGAAGAGTTGTTTGAGCATGTGCTAGTCACGACTGTGATATATTGCAATAATCAGAATGGGATCCCAATTTCAAAGAATCTCGTGTCCCATGACAAGGCAAAGAACATTGAGATTTGATATCACTATATATGAGATATGGTGTAGAGGGAGCAATGAGGCTCCAACATAGAGGAAGTAATGAGGCTCTAACATAGAGGGAGCAGTGAGGCTCTGACAATGATTTGTTGTGGAATTAAAGCAATGAGGCTTCATTAGATGAGTAGATTTCAAACTTTCTCTCCAAGACATTCATATTCTTCAGAGAGTAGCTTGGACTGGTTGATGTGACCCTTCCGAGAAGGGATCACGATTGATCAAGAACATTGAGATATGCTCTGTCCCCTTGTCTTCAGACTTCCATTAATTTTGGGGGGGGGGGGGGGGGGGGGGGGGGGGGGGGAGAATGAAGCCGAAGAGCTCCTGGTGTTGAGGGAACTCATGGACAATAAGATGTGTTTGATCCTCACGAGAAATGGGAAGTGTTTATCTCCCCTATTGTCGATGTAGGGATGTGTTTGATCCTTACTGTTGGTAAGGTAAATCCCCTCTGCGGACAGAGGCGATCCCACTAGCCTATGATAGAACTAGCCACAAACAAACCACGCTGCTACGCAAGTTCCTAGTTATGCCTCAAAGGTGAATCAAGAAGACTAACCTGGAGTCCAACGCTATGATTGAAGCAGAGTTGATATCCTCGCTCCCTTGCTCCAACAGATCATAACGAATACCTGCACATACAAAGGAAGAGACAGATACCAACATAAAAACTACCAAGGCACAACTATATTTCAGTCAGAAAGGAAATAAATCAACATATCACCATGACAGATAATGAGATTGGAACTATAATAGCAGTCGCTCATCAATTAATAAACAGGAAAAGTTACAACCATTGTTCTGACGTCGACCCTTCTCCTGGCTAGGTGAGTAACTATATGTGTCTTGACATGCATCTCCTCTCCGGCAGCATAACCTCTCTAGCACTCATTAGCATTCTCTCCATGACCAATAATCATCACTACTATAACTCAATTACCAAATCACTAGCATAACACTAACACCAACACTCTCTCTAGCACTAGCTTGTCCAATGCATAATGACAAGCTTATATAGATGGAGAAGGGAGGAGGATGCGATGAACCGGGACACCTTTTGTGGAATTAGCAAAAGCCATAAAGATGGATAAAGCTCGACAAAAAACTGATTTTCTATCCTCAGAAAAGCTCCATGTAATGAAGGAAACAACAGTCGGACGTGCATTAAGGCAAAAAGCACGGCTAAATTTGGTTGGCGCGACTGTTGCTCTAAGATAGAGCGCCAATGGTCGCGCCCCCTTTTGAGGATCTCCATCATCGGCGCGGGTAGGATACTGTGGACTTGCGCCAATGGAAAAAGAGCATTTTTTAGGGATGATCTGCAGAAGGTGTCTTCAGGGAACATGGAGTACATACTCAGGGGAACATAATGCAGGTGTTTTTAGACTTTGTCACTTCTTATAACTCCCGGGATGGGTCCTCCAAGGTACGACAAGAGGAGTAACAGGGATGGTGACAAATTACTGTGTAACAGATGCCCCCTAAAGCATGAAGTCCGAGAGGTGGAGAGGGGTGAAATGCTTTACAAGAACACACACATAAGAGCACACAAGAGCACATATAGTTACTGCCGCCGAGGAGCTGTATTAAGAGACATGACTGATAGTTCAATTACAAGATGTACGTGGTATGGTCGCAGCCATCCATAAGAGAGTACATAAATAATCTAGATCCATAGTATGGACGCAGCCATCTGGTTAGGATCAATGATTTGACTCAGGTATGGTCGCAGCCATCCAGTGAATGAGTCAAGTATCAAGAAACACACTTGGATTACAACAGACACAATCCAGGGTCTTGCGCTCCATCTCGACCCGAACAAGAGTACAAGTCCAAGCATGTGAATATATGAGCTGAAGTCGAACATGCATGAACATCGCCTGATTACCAGTCAATAATGGAAACTGTTAACAGACGCGAGAGGTACCACCGATAATGACAATGGCCCTCAAGGTACTATAGGTACAATCTACGGCGTGTGAATCAATGCGCTGAAGTCGAACACCCGTAGAATCATTCGATCGGAGGCCAATGATGAAAACCTCACGTCGAACACGAAGAACCTGCCATTGAGGCATGCAGGCTCCAAGGCACCGAAAGGGAGTCTCTAGGTCAACTTCCTGGATAGTGAGCTGAAGTCGACAGGGAGTGACCTTGATCGAAGGTGGGCCATAATGTTTCCCACATCATCGACACGAGACAGAGAGATAATGTTGTGAATCAAGATTGTGCGAACTATCAGAGGGAGGTTGTTTATTTGCAGAGGTCAACTTCTCTTGAACATATCGGCGGCACATTAACGGAATTGGCAGTATTTGACATCAATGTATCAAAGGTCATTATGACAAGGCAATGAGTGAATGAGAGGTCAAATAGGGTACCCAAATCCATGGAAGCAAGTGAAAGATATGAGATGAAATATCCCCACCCTGGACACGAAAGCAAAAAGTGCCATGTTCAAGAGCGACATACTGCCGTTATGGTAATAATTATGGTTCAAAAAAAAAATTATTTTCCCCCACCATTTTTGGCGAGTACCCCAGTTATTTTTAACAAGCTTGATGGGGATAGCATATGCTTGTGTTGTAACAAAATCCGATGTCATTAAGTTTTAACGAGTCTGACAAAGGAAGAACTCGGCGTCTTTTCTTGTTTAGGGAGTTTGAAAAGACAGCGGAAAAGGAAACTCCAGGGATGTCCTTTTTCGTAAAGTTGTGTCTCTCGGGCCCGAAAAAGTATAAAATAATACCCGAAAGAACCGCCCGATCATTACGATCGAGGAGTACTTTTCATGATTAGTGATTTCGACCTGAAAAAGTAAAAAAGCGGTCAAAACCACGTCGTTTCGTAACCACTAACGAGTTTGAAATGACAAAAACCCGGTAATCTTTTTATGTTTTAACAGTCGACAAAAAGAACTTAAAACGACCGCCCCTTATCACCATTTAACGAGTCAAGAGGAGCGACTCGGCAATATTTTCCTCTTTAAATGGTCAGAAAAGCGCTGAAAGCGGACCTTCATTTTTATTTTCTTTAACGAGTAAAAAAGGGAAAAATACTCGGCAATCTTTTCATATTTTACGAGTCAGAAAAGAGTGTAAAGGCGACTCGTCCTGAAGGAACGAGTGGTATAAGGAATAGCAACTGGTTCCGGTAATGGTGGAACTTTACTTGAAACACGTAAAGGTTAAGAGGCTGGCTAACAAGACCACTCATCGCTGCGGTTCCTCAGGAAAGGAGAAACAACCAAGTGAAAGCACATGATCGGCCAAAAAGATGGTGGCGATGGAATGAAACAACCAAGGCTCATCTAGCAGAATTTTAGCGGATAAAAGGCAATCACGGGATGTAACTGGGTTCATTTTTACACAAGCTTGAACCATGAAGAACTTTGCTTGGATTCGGTTTCATTTTTACACAAGCTTGAAACGAAAAACTATGCTTGGGTTCGGTTTCATGTTTACACAAGCTTGAAACGAAAAACTATGCTTGGGTTCGGTTTCATGTTTACACAAGCTTGAAACGAAAAACTATGCTTGGGTTCGGTTTCATGTTTACACAAGCTTGAAACGAAAAACTATGCTTGGGTTCGGTTTCATGTTTACACAAGCTTGAAACGAAAAACTATGCTTGTTAAAAAAAAAAATTGTTGCATGCCCCCAGCATGATTATACCAATCGAGATACATGCCCCCCAAGCTTCATGGCATTCACGGAGTGGATGGAATGAAGGTTTACTTGGAAAGACTCGATTGGAGGATGCCCCCGGGCTTCAGTCACGCGCCCGGGTGAGCAGCCGTCATCAAAATGACAGGGTGGTTGCTGGGGCATTTCCTGTGGAAATAAGACCATTTAGGAATGGCAAATGGCTATATGTGAAGTGTGAACTGGGGAATGAAAGTTGGTCTACGACTTTGATCGTTCTTCCTTCATGCGGAAAACACATCACTCTGAAGAGTGAGGACACAATAGCACGTATGCGATAAATATAATCTCGTCCAAGGAGTAAATTGTAATCTAACGGAGCTTGGACTACCATGAGACCCATTTGGATAGTCTTCCCTTCTAACGTGATAGGTACATTGGGAAGAATTCCTAAAGGTCGAGTGATTTCTCGATGGAAACCTACAAGTCTTCTCATCTCAGGCAGAAGCAGTGGGGAACCAAGTGCTTCCCAAGCTGTTGAAGAAAGGATACTAACAGGAGATCCTTCATCAATAATTGTACCAGCCATAACCATGCGATAGACTTGAACTATAATTCGAAATGGTATGGAGGCTGGTAACCGAGGATTGACTAGTTGATCCCAATTAAAGGAAATAACTAGGTTGCTCGGAGGTGGGACTGGATAAACAGCCGGATATGCCTCTAATGGACTTTCTTCCTGTTGTGAAGAAATGAGAGGGATGCTCACTTGATCATTAATGTCTATGTCAATGAATAGAATTTGGACGGTGGGTTCGTCATTCTTGGCAGTGATAACATCATCTGAGGAGGTAATTTCTGAAGGCGAAACCGGGTCACTTGTAATCCGGACCGTTTGACTGTTGTCTGGTTTGGATTCAGATGTAGGATCATCTAGGGGTGGAAGTTCTGAAAGCAAAACCGGGTCACTTGTAAGCCGGACCTTTTGACTTTCGTCTGGTTTAGATTCAGATGTAAGAGCAGCTAAAGATGGAACTTCTGTAGGCAAAACCGGGTCACTTGTAAGCTGGACCTTTTGAAAGACCGGGTTACTTGTAAGCTTGAATTGTGGACTTTCGGTCGGTTTGGACTCAGGAGGTTCATCTTTGATGATCAAGTAGTGCGTAGATGATGAACATAAATCACTTGTTCCGACCAGGTACTGGTCTGGAACAGGCTGAGCAACATTCTTTCCGACCAGGTACTGGTCTGGAATAGGCTGAGCAACACTCTTTCCGACCAAGTACTGGTCTGGAAAAGGCTGAGCACAGGTAGGTTCAGGAAGAGAAAGCTGGACCAAAGAGGAATCATGCTTGATCTCTTGGTTAGTGGAGAGACACTCTGCAGGTGTAACAAGACGCTGATATCCAGCGGGTAGTTGGGGTAAGGAATCCGACAGACTTGCCAAAAGACGGGAAGCTTCATCCATCAGTGGACAAAGTCGAAGGAGATGATTACCTTCACAAAGTCGACAAGGGAAACGAACCTTCCCTTTCCTGTTACCAACTAGTAAGGTATCGTCAATTTGCGACAGCAAGGGGCGAGTCGGGTCACGGGACCATATATCTAGGATCCTGGGAATGCCAGGACAATCAGAAAGAAAATGATCCCCTTTGCATAATCGACAAGGAGACCGAAGCTTCCGCGGAGGAGCAGAAGGTGGTTCCACTTCTGATAGCTTCGTGGTAGATACGACCTTTCCCTTAGGAGACTTCTTCTTTTTGGTCTTCTTCTTCTTCTTCTTAGCCACCTGGTTAGCGAAATCCAAGGTTTCACCAGGCGAAGTAGAAGATGAGGACGCAGCAATAGGCGAAGAAGGGAAGGGGTCCACCTTAGAATCAACATGGTGTTGTTCGGGTGGAGGAGGTGGTGGTGGGATAGGATTCATCACACTTGAGACCACCGAGTTTGAAAACAACCATACGGGTAAACCAATGGTCAACCCAGGCAAAGACAATGTTGCGATATACTGAACACCAACATTTCCAACAGAAGGAAATGGGCGAGGGTACCCATCAGGAGGAATGCCTTGGCCGGTGGGCACCGGAAAGGCTGCCATTGAACGAGAATTAACCCTACTCAAGCTAACGCACGCAAAATCTAATTGGGTAGATGTTATCGTGGCCAATAATTTTTAAGACACTGAACTTAACCTTTTCATTTTTTAAGAGTCGAGAAAAGGGTAAAAGATGACTCTAGTCTCCTTCGAATATTTAATGAGCACGAAGTGACAAGACGCTCATAGGCACCTTTTCGTTTAGGGAGTCCGAAAAGGATCAAAAGTGACTACTCTGGAATTCTAGGTAGAGGGTGTGCCAAACTTTTCGCAAAACCACAGAATACTTTTTAGGGTACGGGTGGTCGATCTTCGTGAATGCTGTGTTCACTGCATTGCGAATCGTAGGGCGGCTGACACGGCTTCCTATGGATAAAGGCTTTATTCCTATAGGGGTATCCCAATATATACTCGACGGTACGTGGGAGCACAGTCCGTATTGGCAGCTACCGTTTCACCGTGGAGGAATCACCCAACCACTCGACGATAAACTACCAGGTTTAACGACGCCGGAACACGTCTCTAACCTAGACCTCTAGAGTGTTTGCGTTAGGTTCCAATGCGTTGTTATGTTCATTGAGTTCATTTTAAAGTTTATCTTTGATTATGTTTCAGTTTTTTTGGTCCTACCGTATGTGATATCTCGAAAACTTCTTACATGCAAACTATATGCCGAAATTAAATCATTTGATTCGATGAATCCTATCTACAGGAGGGTTGAGATCTTTTTTCACAAACGAAATGATCACTTCAACAAAGAACAAATATCCTAATGCAGCTAATAACAAGAAACGAAATTTTGTCTTTTTCCTTTTAATAGCAACAAATAACAATAAATGCTAACTACTATAATGCAAGAGATTTTTTGTTTTTCCTTTCCTTTAAGATAGCATGATGCATGTACACAAATTCCAAGAGATATGCACAATCCAAGTTCAGTCAATGAAATAGAACCAATTCTAAAACACAAAACGAACCATGCAAGCAAGGAAAAACACAAAAACTAGTGAACTTCAAAGAGGCTAGAAGTGAAGTATTCAGAGTATAGAAGATCAAGCTTTAACAAAGCACTGGATAGGTGTAGAACAATCAACAAGCTGACTGGATGATCAAGAGACCAAAACTTCCCACAGAAGGCTAGACATGCAAAGTCACTGGAAATAAGCAAACAGCTGAGGGATACAGGCTAAAACCAGTCAAGCAGAGGTTCAACACAGTTCCAGAGGCTGAAAGAGATATATAAAGAGACTGAATGAGCTTTCCACCCACACACAGGCAAAATTTACAAAGCTGGCGCGACTGTCAGCCTGCAACTTGCGCTACCACAGAATTGGCGCGAGTTGCTTTTGAGCAACGTGCGCCAACTGGCGCGACTGTCAGAGAAATAACAGCGCCAATTAAGTTTGCCAACTAAAAAGATAAATGATACGACCTCAGGTCGGGTTGACAGTGCTCAGATGGGTCAAACAGTAAAGAATCAACTCAAAACTGACTCAGGAAGCTCATGCACTCAAGAAAGCAGAAGAAAATTAACATGCAAGACAGAAATCAAAGAGTTACTCCCCAGCGGAGTCGCCAATTGGTTGGTAAGGTAAATCCCCTCTGCGGACAGAGGCGATCCCACTAGCCTATGACAGAACTAGCCACAAACAAACCACGCTGCTACGCAAGTTCCTAGTTATGCCTCAAAGGTGAATCAAGAAGACTAACCTGGAGTCCAACGCTATGATTGAAGCAGAGTTGATATCCTCGCTCCCTTGCTCCAACAGATCATAACGAATACCTGCACATACAAAGGAAGAGACAGATACCAAAATAAAAACTACCAAGGCACAACTATATTTCAGTCAGAAAGGAAATAAATCAACATATCACCATGACAGATAATGAGATTGGAACTATAATAGCAGTCGCTCATCAATTAATAAACAGGAAAAGTTACAACCATTGTTCTGACGTCGACCCTTCTCCTGGCTGGGTGAGTAACTATATGTGTCTTGACATGCATCTCCTCTCCGGCAGCATAACCTCTCTAGCAATCATTAGCATTCTCTCCATGACCAATAATCATCACTACTATAACTCAATTACCAAATCACTAGCATAACACTAACACCAACACTCTCTCTAGCACTAGCTTGTCCAATGCATAATGACAGGCTTATATAGATGGAGAAGGGAGGAGGATGCGATGAACTGGGACACCTTTTGTGGAATTAGCAAAAGCCATAAAGATGGATAAAGCTCGACAAAAAACTGATTTTCTATCCTCAGAAAAGCTCCATGTAATGAAGGAAACAACAGTCGGACTTGCATTAAGGCAAAAAGCACGGCTAAATTTGGTTGGCGCGACTGTTGCTCTAAGATAGAGCGCCAATGGTCGCGCCCCCTTTTGAGGATCTCCATCATCGGCACGGGTAGGATACTGTGGACTTGCGCCAATGGAAAAAGAGCATTTTTTAGGGATGATCTGCAGAAGGTGTCTTCAGGGAACATGGAGTACATACTCAGGGGAACATAATGCAGGTGTTTTTAGACTTTGTCACTTCTTATAACTCCCGGGATGGGTCCTCCAAGGTACGACAAGAGGAGTAACAGGGATGGTGACAAATTACTGTGTAACACTTACCAGAAATGGTAAGTGTGTATCTCCTATTAATTTTTCTTAGGGATATATTTTTCTTTGCTTTGATAATTGCATTTCTTCATTAACACATTATATTCATCCCATAACATCATAACATTATTCAGATTTATATAATTATTCAGCAGCATATGGAATTATATAGAAAGAACAATATCATCATAATTAATGCAGCGAAACATAAAGGAACAATAGAAGAAAAGCATTCACACATAGAGACACCAGGATTGGTCAGAGACCAGGGAAAAACCCACTATGGGGAAAACCCTTTCAAATTCTTCTTCTTATTAGATTGTCATTGAATGATTTAGCAAAAGAGAGTACAATGATCCATATCTTCATTCATACAACTATTCATCAAAGGAAACTACAACATCCATGAAATGAACCCATCAATGCGTACACTCAAAATCCTGATTCTGAAGTCTGTAATGAACTGTCACCGTCTGCGATCAACTGTTGAACACTGCGGTCACTGAGAAAAATCTTCAGACAACTGATATTCCATTATTTAGGTCCCGATTGCATGAAGGAGTCATGTGTGTGACTGAGAAGCTTATGCAATCTGAAAGTAAGGATCTGAAAACCTAGATGTCGGTCGCACGGAGGATGGGATGCTTCGGTCACACATATGAGCCTGGTAGCGAGCGACTGTAATCAAGATTTCTATGTCTTATACCTACGACTGAGGCCGAAAACCCTAAAACAGAGATGCGAGCTTCGAACCTTGCAATTTCATCTTCTAGAGAACCTGTTCCTCTGCAGACGGGCCTCAAACCTGTGCGAGCCAAAAACCAAGATAGAAGAGTGTCTCATGATGATGTCCAAATGAGGTAGAGGTCACTTGTATTTATAGCCTTTCAAAGGTGTCCACTTTGCTTTAGGTCCGACCTTTTCAAAAATGCATATATGGGCTTTTCTTCATAAGCACATTTTCCCTTATCTGATTTGTGTGATCTTTTAGGTCGATTTTGGTCATCTCGAAAAGAGGAATTCAATGCAATCATTATCTCCATCAAATGAGTTGTCCAAAGTGGAATTTGACCGCATTACATATTTTAACACTCTCTCTCAACTAGGGAGAATTCCACCTGCATTATGTCACATGTATCCTATCATCAAATCATATCCAATCACAAGTATCTCATCATCATGTATCGCCATTGTTCATCTCGATTCATCTCTTGCTTATCTCTTGATTTTCCCTGCTCATATGATGAACATTCTTGAATCTAAAAGAAGAAGAATTTTGACATCGAAGGGCAGCTCAATCTTCCACCCTCTCTCCATCAAGGAGCCAATGCTACCACCCAGAATATCTACCAACATGGAGCCTCTTATCACTCCAGGAAACTCTCCTAGGTTGCAGCTTGGAGATGCCTGGTAACATATAATCTTCAATATTGTTCTCTGAACTATTGGAATAAATGATGGTTTGGATCAAACCAGATAACCATTTCAACTATGTTTTTACTCAAGACATGCATGAACACCCTAAGCTTTACAAGGCTTTAGACCACTAATGCTCAATAGTTTGTATATTCAATGGATAGATGGAGAATACTAACTGTACTGGCAGATGCATATATATATAAACACATATGAATGGCTAGCTACAAGCAGTAAAAGAAGCTTGCAAATCTAATTTATCAAAGTAGAGATAATATGACAGTTATTCGGCCATAGACACAAAAGGAACATGAACAACCTGTTCAAGTGCAAGCTTAGAACAGAAGAGAAAATGGACATTGAACATATAACAACAAAAGAAGCTTATATTGCTAGAATGAAGATGAGAAGCTTGAAGGAACAGGGTGGCTACAATCTCCAGAAGTTGAACCCTTATTAGATTTAGCTTTTAGATATTTATAGCTCTTTACAATGCTCTCGAGCCTTCTGAGGCTCGAGAGGTCTTAATCTATCCCTCTGTCTCTTTGACAACTTTGATGCCCTGACTAGGCAAGCATGGGCTCGAAGGTTTCTTCTTCTGACAAAAGAGTAACTTCTTTTTGTTAGTCTGTTGTGTTGTCTGGGAGCTATCTCATGTCAGAGATGCCCCACAATCGTTCTGTTTGTTTTGGCTGTGTCGTGTTGTGGCTCCATGATCATTTGTCGGTTTTGGATGAGCTGCATTGTCGCCTTTCCCCTTCCAGCCTTCTGTCTCACGGTTTCAGTCTCCCGGCCTCTGTTTTGTGATGGAATGGGTCTTCATGTCTCTTTTGTAATAAACAGAGAAATGATCCAATACTATAAATTCCTGCCCAGCTCTGTTCTTTTCGGACTTTAAAAGTCCTTAAACATGGCTTATTTTTCTATCAGGTCCGCCCTTTGGGTCATTGTCGCCTATTGCAAGTGGCATGGTCCCTTGCTTCCCCTTGTATTTTGAAATACTTAGAAAACACGGGAAATACATTAAAATATGGCTCCCTCCGGACTTCAAATATTATATATTTCATTCCCGAACCCTTTCGGGTCCGGGACTTATTGCATCGGCACTGCCCAAGGCTCCCTTTGTATTTCGTTATATAACGAAAATACATTAAAAATGGCCAATCTGCGGACTTGAAATATTATGCAATATTATTTAGAACCCCGTCGGGTCTGGTTCATCGGGTCGCACCCATATATATGTTAAAGTCCCGCCCCATGGTTAGCGCTGATAGCGATCCTGCGATGCGATGTGGGTCGTTGATCTACGTGCTTGATTAACAGTCCACATTTCATCATTGATCGCAATCGTAAGTTCCCCTCTGTAACCGCCGATACCCACTGATTGCCTCCGTCAATAGCGACCCGCTGATCTAATCATTGGAGATCATTGATCGGCAGTGTCTTGTGCCCGTTCTTAAGTCCTATGTGTTGGCCGATATGTGATTTGTTGCTTATATCTGGGCCGTTGATCGGCCAGATCTAATGGCTGCTGTGCATTGCACTGTGTAAGATTGCGATAATGGTTTTTTGACTATTTTAATGTGTTTTAGCCTCCCAATAGTGTTTTTCTACCCTTTTTAGGGCTCTTGGCATGTGATGATTTTGACTTTGAATGATCCTTAAGAAGATTTTGAAGCCTTCAGTAGTGTTTTGGATCCATTTTTGGGCCAAATGCTTCCAAGGCTAACATTGGCTCCTTCTGGGGATGAAATCCTCCCTGTGAAGTTTCAAGAATCACATATCAATGCCCTTTCATGTAAAAACAACATCAAACCTTCCTCTTAGTGTTCCATTGGGCATGGAGTCTATTTTGCAATGAAAATAAAAACTGGAAAAAACATATTTACAATACCAAGGCTTTAAAGCCTTAAATGAAATAAAGTTTCAAAAACCGCCCATTGACTGGGCCATCAAAGACTTGTAAAAGCCTATTAATTTGATCATCCTCTTCAAAAAATTTGCAGCATTTGACTTTGTCAGGCAGAGATGGTCTATATTTCACCTCATCTTTGTATGCTTTCGGCCTTGGATGTTTTTCTTGGAAGGTTTTGTTGACCTGAAAAGTTAATATGAAAGATGAATCAATGCATTCCTGTGTGGGGGACACAAGGATTACACCTGCTCCTGCAACTTCCTTAGAGCAAGCCCCATCAAAGAACATGTCCCAAATCTATGGGCCTTCTTCCTCTGTGATATGGCAAACTGATTTCTTAAGTTGTGTGGAGGCCAAATGAGACTCTTCAATCTGAAGAAAACAAGCTCCAAAATTAGTGTCGACAACATAGATGGGCTGATTAGTGGGATTCCTTTCATCGCTGATTGTATAAGCCAACTGAGCTTCTCTGTACAATCTCTTATTTTCACCTCCAAAAACTGGGATAGTAGCATAAGACAGATCATTTTGAAATGTTCCACCTAATCTCTTGATCCAGCCTCCGGAAAGCAACATGCCAAACTTGGGGGGTACATCTGCTACCACAATATCCATCAGCATGCTCTTCATGGGCAGCTGAGACACAGTGATGGCTAGGTCTTTGATTAGCCCCAAACATTTCACTTTTCTAGAGTCAAAAGAAAACAGGTCATGATAAATCTTAGTAATGTCAAGACCCAGCTTATCCATGACAGCCTTGGGCATTAGATTATGGCTGGCTCCAGTGTCCAGAAGGAAATTGTGAAGGATTTTATCATGAATAGTCAGAGAGACATAGAATGATGGGGAGCTGTCTTCACAATTTTCGATCATTAGGCTGAGAATAACAGCTGGTTGGTTATCTTGCAGATTTACATAATC
The DNA here is from genome assembly GCA_031772625.1 of Pinus tabuliformis. Lineage (NCBI taxonomy): Eukaryota > Viridiplantae > Streptophyta > Pinopsida > Pinales > Pinaceae > Pinus > Pinus tabuliformis. The sequence continues at coordinate 58,912,978 of CM062809.1, forward strand.
GGTGGAGTCTTGGATAGCTTTAGGCTCAAGGGCCTCGAGGATGGATCTTTTGAAGGACTCATTCTTCACTAGTTCAATCAGAGGCATAGGTATTCTTAGCTTCTGAATTTCTGATTGAAAACTGAAAGGAAAAGGAGACTTGTCAAGGCCCCTTACCTTGGGAGATGGAGCTTTGAGGATGATAGGATCAACTGCTGGTCACTTCTGGATTTTAGCTTGCTGTACTGCAGGGACAACAGCTCTTTGAACAGGGGTTTCCTTGGCATTATTCATCTTTGACCTCAAATTATATTTGTGATGATCTTCAGTTTGTAGAAAATCTTCACCATCCCACTCTTGGCTGATCTAGTCATTGAATAATGACTTTTCATAGGCAGCTAAGGTCAAAAAAGGGGCACTTCCTTTGTCTTCCATACAATGGATCTCATCATCTTCATCAAACTGCTCCTCTTCCATGATTGCATTTTGAAAAGGGGTCTTCACTCTTTGATCTTCATTGGCATCTTTGCTTCTTTGCAAAATCTGCAACTGCTCATTTGCTCTTCTATATGGATTTGGATTTGGAGGAGCCAAGATGTTAGGAACTCTTCCTTTCCCATGGTGCTGCTCAACCTTTAATTTGGAGATTTTAGAGGCTAATGACTCTATCATTTTGGTTATTTTATCTATCTTGGGATCTGAAGATGATGAAGACTCACCTCTCTATCTTCTTCTATCAACATTTCCCTTGAGCTTCTCTGCAGCCATGATGTTTGATTCCACTTCCAATGCTGCATCCTACATATCAGCCAAAGTAGCACATCACCTCTCCCTCAACAGTAGGCAGAAGTCAGAATCAAAAGCACTGGCATAGGTGAGTTTAGCAGAGGTAGTGGTGGGTTTTACTTCAGCTGGTATCTTGCTGTACATGCGGTTAAATCTCTTATTGAAATCAGAAAAAAACTCACCATTTTCCATTTTTAAGTTCCCAAACTCAGTGTGATAGTAGAGGAGATCCTTCTTATCCCCCCAATGCTTTAGGAATACATCATCCAAAGCCTCAATATCTGTTATAGATCTTAGGGTTAGTTCTCTGAACCATTTTCTAGCCTCTCCATCTAGGCTTTGGACAAAGACTCTCATCCACACATCATCTTCACTAATGTCCAGGTTATCAGCATAGCTATAGAATGATTCAAGATGTTCTTTCGTTGTAACACCTTCAGTCCCAGTGAACTTAGGCCTATATTTCTGATATTCTCCAGTAAGCATGGAATTCAAAGGAGCGGGCAGTACTAGAGGTCCATACCTAGCAGCTATGATTCTTTCCATTTTGGTAGGTGCTTATGGGCCTGCCATAGCTGTGGTGGTTATAAGGGTACTGGAAGTCTGAATGATAGAGGGCTGAGGAGTGATTTATAGGACTAAAGGAGTATGATGGATAGGAGGTGAGGTTTCCTTTAGGCATACAACAAAATGAGAACCTAAAGAATAAGGAGCTTTATGAATCTCTGAGATTTTTTCTTCACTGCTAGTATTAGAAGCTATACTCTCAACATGTATTTGTTCTATTGTGGGATTTTCTTGAAGAGATATAGAAGATTGTTTAGATTTACCTGAACCTGATGCTCCTTTCTGCAATGCCTTTCTTTCTTTGATGATTTTTTCAGGATCAGATATTGGGTCAGCTTATGGCTTCTGAGGATTTCTCCGAGTATGCCTCACAAACTGAGCCAAAACTATGAAGTGGAGTCGCCAAAAAGGTTCGGCCTCCAGTAGAGTCGCCAGATATATGATTACAACCGAAAATGTGCCCAGACTTTGTCTATCATCAAAGCTAGATCTGTGTCGTCTCCCAGGGAAGTTGAGCTTCAGTTCCCTCTCCCCGGCAACGGCACCAATTATGTTATCACTCCATGAAACTCTTTTAGGTTGCAGCTCGGAGATGCCTGGTAACATATAATCTTCAATATTTTTCTTTGAACTATTGGAATAAATGATGATTTGGATCAAGCCAGATAACCATTTCAACTATGTTTTTACTGAAGACATGCATGAACACCCTAAGCTTTACAAGCCTTTAGACCACTAATGCTCAATAGTTTGTAGATTCAATGGATAGATGGAGAATACTGACTATACTGGCAAATATATATATATATATATGAATGGCTAGCTACAGGCTGTAAAAGAAGCTTGCAAATCTAATTTATCAAAACAGAGATAAGATTACAGTTATCTGGTCTTAGATACAAAAGAAACATGAACAACATATTCAAGTGCAAGCTTAGAACAGAAGAGAAAATGGACATTGAACATATAACAGCAAAAGAAGCTTATATTGTTAGAATGAAGATGAGAAGCTTGAAGGAACATAGTGGCTACAATCTCCAGAAGTTGAACCCTTATTAGATTTAGCTTTTAGATATTTATAGCTCTTTACAATTCTCTCGAGCCTTTTGAGGCCCGAGAGGTCTTAATATATCCCTTTGTCTCTTTAACAACTTTAATGCCCTGACTAGGCAAGCATGGGCTCGGAGGTTTCTTCTTCTAACAGAAGAGTAACCGCTTTCTGTTAGTCTGTTGCACTGTCGGGGAGCTCTCTCATGCCAGAGATGCCCCACAATCATTCTGTTTGTTTTGGCTCTGTCATGCTATAGCTCCATGATCATTTGTCAGTTTTGGATGAGCTACGCTGTCGCCTTTCCCCTTCCAGCCTTCTGTCTCATGATTTCGGTCTCCCGGCCTCTATTTTGTGATGGAATGGGTCTTCGAAGCTCTTTTTGTAATAAACAGAGAAATGATGCAATACTGTAAATTCCCGCCCAGCGCTATTATTTTAGGACTTAAAAAGTCCTTAAACATGGCTTATTTTTCTATCAGGTCTGCCCTTTGGGTCGTTGTCGCCTATCGCAAGTGGCCTGGTCCCTTGCTTCCCCTTGTATTTTGAAATACATAAAAAACACAGGAAATACATTAAAATATGGCTCCCTCTAGACTTTAAATATTATATATTTCATTCCCGAACCCCTTCGGGTCCGAGACTTATTGCATCGGCGCTGCCCAAGGCTCCCTTTGTATTTCGTTATATAATGAAAATACGTTAAAAATGGCCAATCTGCGGACTTGAAATATTATGTAATACTATTTAGAACCCAATCGGGTCCAGTTCATCGGGTCGCACCTATATATATGTTATAGCCCCACCCCATGGTTAGCGCCGACAACGATCCTGCGATGCGATGTGGGTCGTTGATCTGCGCGCTTGATCGACGGTCCACATTGTATCGCTGATCACAATCACAAGTTCCCCTTTGTAATCACCGATACCCGCCGATTTCCTCTGCTGATATCGACCCGCCAATCCGATCATCGGAGATCGCTGATTGGTGGTGTCTTGCACCCGTTCTTAAGTCCTCTATGCTGGCTGATATGCGATTTTCCGCTTAGATCTGCGCCGTTGATCGGCCAGATCTAACGGTTGTTGTGCATTGCACTGTGTAAGCCTGTGATAATGGTTTTTTTACTGTTTTAATGTGTTTTAGCCTCCCGATAGTGTTTTTCTGTCCTTTTAAGGGCTCTTGGCATGCGATGATTTTGACTTTGAATGATCCTTAAGAATATTTTGAAGCCTTCAGTAGTGTTTTGGATCCATTTTTTGGCCAAATGCTTCCAAGGTTAACAGAGCCCAATGCTACCACTCGGGGAGCTAAATCTACGACCCACATCATCATCAGAGAGAATATCATTAGGGAGCACATCTCAACCTAGAATCACATTGGAGAGCATATCTCAACCAAGAATCTCATGAGGGAGCTAAACATCTACGACCCCATATTGTGTAATAGGTGATATAGGGGAGCTACTACTCAACCCATCCTATTGCCTACTATCTTCCCAACAATGACCCTAAAGAGTCATGTGGTAGAACACCTACATCATAATCAGCTTGGGTTGAACACCCCAAGTACACTCTCAACCCATTGGCCAGACGGGGAGCGGTAACCCCAACAAGCCTAGCTTGTGGGTATGATGCCAACTAGGGTATACTCTGCAAAGACCATGATACGGCGAGCTACTACTCCAACTCTATGGGTAACATATAAGGGAGCAAGATATACGACCCTATTTTCCAGAGATCCCTCAAACCAAGGAGCCCTCTATCTCAATTCCTCACCTTGGAAGGTCATATAGGGGGGAAGAGTTGGCTCAATGTTCTCAATCAACGATGCTCTCTGTAGACCAACAACATATCATCGTGCTCATATCTCGTAATCATCATGTCTTAATAGTAGTTGTCTCTTGTTCATACATGACATCAAATCAAATATCATATAGAACAAAAATATATATCACAAAAAGGATACCATAGTCATCCTCCCTCTCAAGGAGGTGCCAACCACAAGCCTAAGCTTGTATCGTACAACAACACTGTCTTAATGAAGGTGTCTTAGTCCCAACTTTTTGCATGATTCTTTGCCAATCAGATCCCACTCTTTGTCATCACAATGTATCCATGTCATATCCATAACTTTCTCAAACATCTCTCCAAAAAGCTTCTTCATCCTACCTCATAGCTAGCCATGCTAGCAACCTCGTACTCATCCTCGGTCGTGCTTAAAGCTACAAACCTCTCTTATCAAGGCAGATCTCATACTAAGGCAGTACCCAAATGTTCTCATCAATAATAATCCCAAACATCATCAATACATCCATGCAGTCACATATCATAGGAAGAATTTCTTAGTCCAAAAATTGTTCATTCCATGCAAATATCTCAAAGGGTGCTTGGCGGCAACTCAATGCGTATGAAGCTGCTCAATCATGAATTCACTCAGGTTCAACATATGCAGAAAATGAAACATAATTGCATCAATCAATTATCGATTTCCAAGTCAGGTTCAACAATATATTTTCATAACTTCTTGAAATTCAATCAGTGTCCAAGGATTTGCATTTCCACTTTCCAACACTTCTTCAATAGCTTCGTAGTATAGATTTTCTTTTCCATATTCAGAAATCGATTCATCATGCCATGATTCATTATTTCGAGCTTCAAAAGCCATCTACCTCTTACTTAAATCATCGAAGGCTCATTACTTGTTGAGTAGATTGTCCGCATAGAAAACCAAAATCAAAATAAAAATCATACCTTGGAACACTTCTGAAGTAGAGGTTTGGATCAACACATCATCCTAGCTTCACCAAATAACTGCCAGTGCAGACACATCAAGATCTAGGAGCTCACTTCATACAATGCTCTCTACAAACATAACACTTTACCAAACCAATATGTTAAATCTTACATAAATCAATATTGTACAATCAAAACAACTAAGTCGACTTATCAAAGTTTAGATGCCATATCAGAACTCATATCAAAGTCATCAATACCGCAGTATCAGTTTCTTTAGACCAGGTGACAGGTAGAGCTCTCATCAAGTCATGACCTCATCTATTATCATATCAACAAGTTTTCATTTAATTATCAAACCAAGCTTCATCAAGTCATCCTCATGATCATAATATAAGTCAAATAGGTTCCATCCATTTATTGTGAGACTACTTCACACTAAATCAAAAACGTCAATATTTCAACCACTGTGCTAAGAACAAGGAGGCCAATCCAAAACTATTATCGAATACCAACATTAGTTACTGAAAGTCACTATGCCCATATAAGATTGTTATCAAGGCAAATTAGCAGTCATCAAATCAAATCATTAGTCATCAGGTCAAATTTTAAATTTTCTATCATAGCGAGATCTATAGTCCATAACGTATCTCAATCATCAAGTCAAAGTCCTAAGTCATTATCATGTCAAAACTCCAAACATTGCTCATCTATATCAATCAACCAAATCTAGTCAAACTCTTGCAACACAAAATTCAATGGTTAAATCACAATGACATATCTATATGCATTCCTGATCACTTGCAAACACAAGTTTAGTCTACATATTCATATTATAGTAAACATTCAAACTTCCCTGCTCATAGAACTTTTTGTTGTCTACTTCATCTCTGTAGGACTGACATCCTTCAGGTGAGCATCTGATTTCATGCATAAAACATTTTTGTGTCCTATTAGCCTCGCTAGAAAAAGGCCCAAAAATGGATCCATTGGCATTGATCCGTGATTCTTGAAACCTCACAGGGAGGATTTCGTCCCTAGAAGGAGCCAGTGTTAGCCTCGCTAGCAAAAGGCCCAAAAATGGATCCAAATATGCTCTTGAAGGTCTCCATAAACTAGCAAAATCATGCCAATGGATCCTAATTTGCTCTTAAAGCCTTCAAAATCTTTACTAAGATCATCCAAAGAGCGAAACCATCACATGCCGAGAGCCCTTGGAAGGGCAGAAAAACACTATCGGGAGGCTAAAACACTCCAAAACAGTGAAAAAACAAAGTATTGCAAGCATAAACATGGCAACACATAGCTGTCATTAGATCTGGCCGATCAACGGCCCAGATCTAAGCGGCTAATTGCATCGGTGGTGGCCATCAGAGGCAGTCGGAGTAGAGTCGCGATGAGATTGGGCCGAGCAATATGCCGATCACCAATATCAGCGATATTGCTATCGGCGGGGAGCATATGCCATGTTATATGAAGGACCCGGGGAGTGAGCGACACGCGATTGCGATTTATCGCATTGCTATATCGCATCAGCACTATACCATGGGCGGGGCCTATGCACAGGCATATGTGCAACCCGATGATCAGACCCGATGGCGTTATATATGAGAGTTCATAAATTTTGAAGTCCGCGGGAAAGCCTGTTTTAAACACATTTTAATGTATTTCGTTATATAACGAAATACAAAGGGGAATAGGGCAGCGCCGATTGCAATGAAGCCCGGACCCAAAAGGGTTCGGGAAGCAAAATATATATATTTTTTCAAATCCGCAAAAGCCCATTTTTTAATGTATTTTGTGTGTTTTCGTTGTTTAAACGAAATACAAAGGAACCTTTGGCCAGCGCCGATTGCGATGAGTCCCGGACCCAAAAGGGTCCGGGAAGTGAAATATATAATATTTGAAGTCCGCCAAAGCCATTTTTCATACATTTTCAATGTTTTTACGTATTCCAGGATACAAAGAAAATACACAGGGCCAGGCCATCAACGACTCGCGATAGCGACCCCAAAGGCGAACCCGATGGATATAAACCATTTTTGAGGACTTTTGAAGTCCGAAAAGGATGCAGAGGAGCGGGATTTCTCAATGTTGTTGTGTTTTCTGTTTAAAATAGAAATATTCATTATTTTCAACAGAGGTCCGCAATAGGGCAGCGTTGTTCTGTTTTAACAGAAAGCATGCATTATTAAAACCATTGAAAGGGCCACAGCACGCGCAGTTCCTCCTCAAACTGACATAGAGGCCGAGAAGCAGCACAACGCATCAATAGCCCAGTGCAACTCATCAAACAAACATCATGGAGCATCTCTGGCATGAGAGAGCTCCCAGACAGCGCAACAAACTATGCAAAATATCTGAAGGTGGTTATTCCTCTGTCAGAAGGTGAAAACCTCCGAGCCATGCTTGCCCATAGAGGGAATCAAATATTAAGGGATAGATCAGACAGATTAAGACTCTGAGCCTCTTAGAGCTTAGGAGCATTGTAAATAGGCTATAACTAGCTGTTAGTAAGATGTAATACGGGTTCAACTTCTGGAGATTGTTCCTCCTCTGTTCCTTCAAGCTTCTCATCTTCATTCTAGCAATATAAGCTTCTTTTGTTATTATATGTTCAATGTCCATTCTCTTTGTTTTTCTATGCTTGCACTTGAATAGGTTATTCAGGTTTTCTGTTGTGTCTAATGCCAGATAACTGTCATCTTATCTCTGCATTGATAAATTAGATTTGCGAGTCTCATTTACTACTTGTAGTTGGCCATTCATATGTGTTTGTGTATGCAATCTGCTAGTACAGTCAGTATTCTCCATCTACCCATTGAATTTATAAATTATTGAGCATTAGTGGTCTAAAGCCTTGTACTGGTGAGAGTGTTCAAGCATGTCTTGAGTGAGAATAGAGCTGAAATGGTTATCTGACTTGATCCAAAGCATCATCCATTCCAATAGTTCTGAGAACAATATTGAAGATTATATGTTACTAGGCATCTCTGAGCTGAAACCTAGGAGAGTTTCATGGAGTGATAACATGTCCTGCAGGTATAACCACATCCATAGGCCTTCTTTTGTGTTGTTGGGAGATTACAGTCGCACCCTTGACCTTACTTTTGTGTCTCTGAGAGGTGCACCTGTAAGCCTGCTTTCGTGCAACTGAGACTTGGAGTAATGGAAAACTCTCTGTCTCAGATCAAAATATAGTTGCAGACCAACAAAATCAAATATTTGTCTATTCATTCCCATAAATCATATTTCAATAGTAAAGAGTATTCTATGCATATAATGCAAATGATAATAGGACTAGGGATATTATGGAGAGATTCTCCCTCTGAATGGGAAGCCACTTCAGTCATCTTTGTTAAAGTTATCAACCTATCTATAATACTATCATGCATCCGCAGATCTGTTAGATCATAAAGTCAGACATATATCCACCTTGGTCATAACATGTTAGCATCAACTACTTCACCATCACATCATGACATCAATCTTTTATCAAGGGTTAGAGTCAAATAACTAATAGGAGTATACTTCAAGAATCATGATCACAACATTATTTCTTTGTCACATAACTCAATCCAGTGAGAGCATTTGATTTTACCATATGCCATAATTACTAAACACATCAAAACATAACCATGGTAAACAAAAAATCTTGAATATCAATCTCATTATTATACTTCTATCATCATGGCTACCATGCTTTTCATAAACATTATCAATAGTATCAAGTTACCATCTACTAGAATCAAGTTGCTAGCCTTCTTTATGGGATCAAGATATTCAAAATGATAGATGTTAGCCAAACATCAAGTATACCACTATATCAAAGACCAGTATTAAGTAGCTTCATAGAATCAAGAAGTTCATCATGTCTAAAAGGTAAGTTACTTGTTTACTACCAATTGTACCATTTCATTATAAGAACCATGAATCCAAATCACTTTCATATGCATGAACCATTTGTGAAAGAGACATTCTCATCATACCTTAAGGCTTACCTTGCCATTCAATATTACAACTGAAACATAACATTGAAACAATATACCATGCATACCTTGTAGTATTCAAATACCTGTGCACCTTCTTATTTTACATAGGAAACTTGTAGTGCTTTGTCACCTTTTCATCAGATGCCTCTTCCTGCACTAGCCATGATCCTCAAGAAGGATCCACTTATCATATCTCATCAAGAAGTTAGAAGCATCCAAATACTCAAATATACATGCAGGAAGCATAAGTAATAATCAAAACAATAATCAGATCCATAAGTCTAAACAAAAGTAAAGACATAAAGAAGCATCATAAATCGAAAAGTACTTATCTTCAATGAGAGGTGATCATCTCCCTCTTGAACCAGCCTTCAAGAGCCATCACTGTCCATTGTCCATATAACAATGTTGCCTTCAATATTTCAACTAACTCTATCAACAACCAGGCCTAATAGAGACTATCCCATCTAGGGCTTTATCAAATTTAACAAAAGTTCTTGAACATATTCACTTTGTTCGTGCTAGGGTTTCTAGATTGCATATCTCAAATCTTTTCCATAAACCATGGTTTCTCTCAAACCCTAACCTCATAATATCCATCAAACCCTAATAACCAAATTGCCTAGGGTTTCCTTCAAACCCTAAAATTATTTTAGGCCTCCTCCATCCTCTCTTGCTTCCATCAATGGTGTCATCATAGGGGTGATCTCCATGACGTTTCTTCAACCCAACTATGATTCCATGTTAATTTTTCTTAGGGCTATATTGTTCTTTTCTTTGATAATTAAGTTTCTTCATTAACACATTACGTTCACCCCATAACATCATAACATTATTTAGATTTATATCATTATTCAACAACATACACAAGTATATAGAAAGAACAATATCATCATCATCAATACAGTGGAACATAAAGGAACAATAGAAGAAAAACATTCACACATAGAGACATTAGGATTGGTTGGAGACCAGAGAAAAACCCATTATGGGGAAAACCCTTTCAAATTCTTCTTCTTATTAGATTGTCATTGAATGATTCAACAAAAGAGAGTACAATGATCAATATCTTCATTCATACAATTATTCATCAAATGGAGCCACAAGATCTATGAAATGAACCCAACAATGCAGATACTCAAAATCTTGATTCTGAAGTCTGCAATGAACTGCCATTGTCTGTGGTGAACTGCCGAACATTGCAGTCACTAAGTGAAATCTTCGGACAACTGAAATTCCATTATTTAGGTCCTGGTCGCACGGAGGAGGAGTCATGCGTGCGACTGGGAAGCTTCCAGTCGCTCTCTGGGGCCTACAAGCGAGTGACTGAAGTCTGCAAATGAGATTCTCAAACCCTAAATGACGGTCGCACGGAGGATGGGATGTTTCAGTCACACAGATGAGCCTGGTAGCGAGTGACTATAGTCAATATCTCTTTGTCTTGTGCTTGCAACTGAGGTCCATAACCCTAAAATGGAAATGCGAGCTTCAGACCCTGCAATTTCATCTTCCAGTGAACCTATTCCTATGCGGACAAACCTCAGACCTGTGCGAGCCAAAAACAAAGATAGAAGAGTTTCTCATGATGATGTCTAAATGAGGTAGAGCTCACTTGTATTTATAATCTTCCAAGGGTGTCCACTTTGCTTTAGGGTTGACCTTATCAAATATGCACATTTGGGCTTTCTTCATAAGTACATTTTTCGATTTGAGTGATATTTTAGGTTGATTTTGGTCCTCTCGAAAAAAGGAATTCAATACAATCATTATCTCCATCTAAAGAGCTATCCAAAGTGAAATTTGACCACAATTGCATATTTTAACATCTCCCCCTATTGTCAAGTATGGGACTTGACCGAGTATACCCCAGTATGCATCCTACCCACAAGTTGGACTTGTTGGGATTGCCACCCATCTTGACAATGGGTTAGGAGGCTTGTGATGTGTCTGATCCTTACCACTTATGGTATGTGCATATCTTCACCAAGTGTTTAGATGCAAGTGTCCCGCCACTTGATTCTTGAGGATTAAGGTGGGAAGATCAACAAAAAATATGATTTGTTTGATCCTTACCTCTCATGGTAAGTGGTATCTCACCTATTTTTCATTGGATATAGGGCTGGAGACTGATCTCCCCTATGATGATTCTTCTTGTTTAATTCGAGACATCATTGTTCAGTTGAGATGAAGGTCATGGAACTTGACCTAGAGACTAGTAGGGTTTGGAGGATTTTTAGCCTTGTGGTAAATTGATCTCCCCTACTGTCAGTTGTGGATTATTCTTCTTCTATGAGATGAGATGAGATGAGACTAGATGATACATAATGCAACAAACATGTACATCCGAGATGAGACACATGGTGTAACTGGAAATTCCTCCCTAGCTGAGAGGGAGTGTTGAAATTTGGGTAGCTATGGGTCAAATTTCCCAAAGACCCCAAATGAAGCTCATCTTGCCCCCAAAGGGAAATTTTGAAATTGGGTAAAGAAATATTGTTATTATTAATTGATGTGACAATTATTTGCGCAAGAAACTGGGTAAATATATTTAAAAGATAAAAAAGTGTATTTAAATGTGAGCAAATTATTGAGGGTCACGATGGCAAAAAGTTAAAGTCGGCTTGACTCCTCTTTTTGCACCCATTCAATCTTGAGGAAGGCTATAAAAAGAATATCAATCCTTCTCTCCATTGTGCAATTTGGATCTCTCACATTAGAGGCTCGCATCTAATTTTTTGTGGTGGCTCATATACTTTGCGATGGCTCGAATATATATATATATATATATACCCTTGCAAAGTCTATGATCTGTCTATAATTATCTGTGAGTCGCTTTCTCAATGGCTTGCTTATCTATCTCTATAGCTCGCTAAGTGGCTTGCATATTTTCTGTGACTCACATTTGTTATATTTGAGGCTCACAATTCTATGGCTTGCTATACTCATTGGCTCACTATCACTGTGCTCAATATGCTCTATGGTTCGATATCTCTGTACCCGCATATACACTCTGAGGCTCGCTTGATATTAAAATGAATCACTATACAATCTATATTCACATACATACTCCGAGGATCGCTTGATATCATAGTGACTCACTGAGGCTCATATATATACTCAGAGGATCACATTATATTACAGTGACTCGCTATGCACTCTTGAGGCTTACATTCTATACTTTGAGGCTTACTTTCTATACTCTGAAGCTCGCATTATATTGCAATGGCTCAGTTATACAATGGATCACTTATACAATGGTTCGCTTATATAACTTTGAGGCTCACATGTCTAATCTCTATGGCTCGATTATCTATTCACTTGACATTATTGTATGACTTTGATGTTTGCACTCTTTACAGAGAAAATGATAGTGGAGAATGATAACATATGACAATAAGATATGACAATGGTCTATAACTTGGAGGTATGACTGTGGAGAATGATAACATATGACAATAAGATATGACAATGGTCTATAACTTGGAGGTATGACAATGACAGTGACCCTATTGTGACCTTAATGGCATAACAATGATCTTGACATGAAAGTGTCCTTAACATGGCAATGATCTTGATCTTTGATATGATTGTGCCCTTAATATTACAGTGACAACAATAATCTAGATGACAGTGATAACAATATGTCTACAGTACTCTTGATGACAATGTTAATTGTAATTGCTCTAATGTAAATGTCCTTATGATTAAGTCATGTGGTAGTATCACTACATGGTAGATGGCAATGAAAGTGAAGTTCTATGCTCTTACGACTATGATGAGATGTTGAAGAATCTAGGATAAGCATATTTAGAGTGATTCTTCGATACATGATAACAATTTATGAAGTGTTAATGCAATTTTATCTTAACTTGATTGATTACTTCATTATTATCATGTGTAAGTGAACTTCATCAAACTTCTATCAAACAAAACGAGACAATAACACAAATAGTTGGCTATCTTCCAGGGCCAAAACCTCTCCCTCTTGGAGAGGAAAACCCATGCACAAATCCTTCTTATAGAGGTTCCATTGACGAATATGAAGACCATGACCCTTGACACAGTCTGCCTCTCCAAGACCAAGATATCAATCCTCCTTGTGTCACTGTTGCTGCACCACAGAGGTAATCACCATTGTGATCTTCATCACTGCTGCAACACCATGCCCTTCATCACTGCTACAACACCTTGCTCTTTATTATTGTTGCACTTTGATCTCGTGAGATCATAAGATCATAGTCTATAGCTACTATGATTATGGTTATGCAAGGATTAGATTACTACGACAACAATGCATCACACTGAGTCCAAGAGTCTGTGGTAATCAACAAGACTGTGTGTCTTCTTTCATATATATGTTGAGGATCTCTCCCATCATAGATCATCTTCATGTAACATTAACTAATACATTATGTCAAGGCTGCTACAGGTATATCACAGTATGTGAGAAGGTCGAGAGTATTCATGAGAATCATTACTTCATTACATGCTGCCTGATCTTCTCTTATTCATCGAGGACACCACAGGTATGCCGAGAGTATTAGCTATGTTGTTGAGATATATCTTCATGGATCCATGGAAAGGTGTGGGGGTTGCAATCAAAGTGTTGTGTCTCTATCCACAACCTTACGCATCTGAGGGTTTCTCCTTCTAGTCACAAGTATGTCGAGAAGATATAGGACTAGGTTCTATTGCTCCTTATACCCATCTGAGGAGACAACTGAACCCTACATTACTGTGGATCTGACTGCGGCTTCATTTCCCTTTTCTGCGGCTACTTATCCGTAACTATGGCTCCTCTTGTCTGCAACTCCCTCTTGACTGCGGCTACCTCACTGTCTACAGCTCCCTTACTTCATGGCTGCGGCTCCCTTACTGCTTCTCATCAAAGGCACAAGAAATTTGTTCAATGATTTTTCGTTAACCCTTCATGGGTATTTATAGTAATCATCTCATATATGCAAGCCGACATCAACTTATGAACCGACATGTCTATTGTTTCAAGCTGACGTGACATAATTATATATATTTAAATCATTTATTTGAGCCGACATGATCATCTCTTTATTTTTTTGCTTGAAGACTTCGAAAGGCTTGTTTTAAGGCATTGATCTTGGTCTTGGAGGGTTGTTAGATACCTTTGAAGACTTGTACGTATTACATAAACTCATGAAGATTTTCTATATACATGACATGACTCTTTGACATATAAATAAATCCTAAAGACATCAAGAAGAAGTCTTTCAACTAGAGACACTTCTTGCTCATGAAACCCATGTAGCAAGATTACAAAAATAATTTATTTCCTTTTATTACATCAAATACAAAGATCATGTCATCATGAAGACCGAACCTAGTTACACTTTCTTCAACACTCCCTCTTAACTAGGGAGGTATTCATAATGGTACTTGGTCATTATCAATCTAAAGAATTTCTCATAAGAAGAATCGGATTTGCAATCCATTTGTTATAACATCATTTCAACCAACATTGTTTCCATTTAGCAAGGCCTTGACTAACAGCTCTATCTCTCACTTAGATCAGAGCCCACAATGTTGGCAAGACAAATGACTGATAGACATGCATCATCATTGTCTCTCTTAGGGTCATTCCCACCCGGGTGTTCTCCGAGTATGCCCTACTAGGAATATTCTCATCTTGGGTTCCCAACCCTCAAGAATATCGGTCCTCTTGCCCACTCTTGTCTTGGATGCCCTACCACATCCTCAAAGAGTATCGGATGCCAGATGATTACACAATCCTCCATTATTTCTTCCAAACTAAAGACAAGAATGTCGTGTCTAACTCTCCCTCTTAACCAGGGATGAGTTCCAAGTTTCTCTTTACTCAGAAACTTGCTCAAGTTCCTTTGCTCATAGGAACTTCCCAGAGCTCCCTCTTACCCATGGCCTCTATCATTAGTGCTTTATAGGGTCTTCTAGTTGACTGATTATTCAAGATTTCGATGTCATCAATTTCTTCACATGTAGGGTCAGCCATCCATTACTTTCCTCTATCATGTCATTCCTTCTTTTCCGGAAAGCATCCTCCTTGGCTTCATATCTAGGGCTTCCTTCATAAGCTCATTTGTCTTCACTCTTATTCAACAGTGATTGCTCTAGATCACAAGGTACAAAGTTGTGACATCCTTCACAACTCTTCTTTCCTTGATCCTGCACACATACCAAGATTTTTCCAAGAAGCCAAACACCAAAAACAAATCACATATTACCTTTTGGTGATGACCTTCTTCTAGTGACATCTTCTTGTAGGTATCAATCATCTTGCATTCATGTTGACACATCTCCCAATGATACATGTTTTTCAAGGGTCCTCAACTTTTCAAACTTCCATCAAAGTCTTCACATCATTCCGGGAAGTTCCTTGGTCAAGTCTTCCTGATTCTTTGGATGTTCAATGCCTTTGTCATGGTTGCATGTTTCACGACCTCTTTCATCCTATGCCTTTCATTCCTAGGAGCTCCAAGAGTTCTTCAATTGTAGTCAACTACCTCATACTTTGTATGAGGACATATTATGTTGATTTCATCTAGTTAAACTTATGTCTTTCCGCATCCTTCTAGAGCAGGAGATTTATTCCCTTTTGATCATGTTTGATCTATTTTATCTGCAACCACATATCATGACATTACAATATCAAATGCAAATAGAAATACAATCATACATACCTCACTTTACTTCAGTTATTTTCCCACAACTTCCTTGATTGAAAAGATATTCAATCCCTAGGCCTGCTCCATTCTTCATGTCATTGAACCACCAACTCATGAGTTTAAAGAGTTGGAATTTCTGACGAGACATTCGCTGCCTTCCTGGACTAGGAGATTCTCCGTTGAGATCTCTATCAGTGATCCTTCAGGGTCTAGTATATCCCCATCTGGAAAATGTTTCCTTTGACTTCTTCTTCTTCTTCAATGTATAATGATATTCCCAAGAGCTATGTTCTTCATGATTCCATACGAGCTCTTGATGCCACGATGCATCTTACTATGTTCATATCTCTAGGGAATTCTGATAAGATCCTTTTAAGAAGTGTTACACAATAATTTGTCACCATTTGTCACCGTCCCTGTTATCCCTTTCCCGCACTTTGGAGGACTCATTCCGGGACCTGTGAGTAGTGACATAACTTGAAAACACTTGCATTATGTTCCCCTAAGTATGGACTTCATATGCCTTGAAGACATCTCCTGTAGAATATCCTTAAAAAGTCCCCTTTTTCCATTAGTGCAGATCCACAGTGTATCACCCGCGCCAATGGGGGAAGTTCTCCAAAGAGGGTGCGCCAGTTGGCACTCTGTCTCAGAGTCTTACCCGCGCCAACTAAGTTTGGGAAAGCTTTTTAACAAACGCAGGCCCAAAAGTTTTTTCCTTTCGACTCATGAGGCTTTTCAAGGATAATGCCAATCTCATGGATGTCGAGATTCATCGTATCTCTATCCATAATAGCTTTTCGAGGATAATGCTAATCCCATGGATGTCTGGGTTAATTGTATCTCTTCCTCCTCCTCCATCTATAAAAGCTTGTTCTGTTGCATTTGACAAGCTAGTTTTTTTAGCATAGGAAGAATTATACTGTCAGAAGTCTGATAGATTGCTGTAAGAGTCTTCTTTGCATTCATAATCAGAGAGAGGCTTGTTCCCAATCCCAGCAAGCTTTGCAAGACATATGTAGCTGATCACCCAGCCAAAGGAGGATTTGACGTCAGAACTATGGTTGTATACTCCTTTGTTGATTATCAATAATAGATGACTATCATTATGGTTCCATTCTTGCTGTTCATTATGATGATGTTTGAATTATATCTTTTCTAACCGATATATAATTGCATCTATTGGATTTTATGCTTGTATTCGTATCGTTCTTTGCATGTGCAGGTGTCCATTCACGGAGATCGTGAGAATCGTGACCGGCCGGAGCAAAGGAACGAGAGTTTCAACTCTTCTACAACACTAGCGTTGGAATCCAAGTAGGTTCTCATAATCCACTTTTAATTTGCAATTAGGAACTTGCATGATAGCATTGTTTGATTGTTGCTAGACCCATTTTGGGCTAGTGGGATCACCTCTGTCCTCAGAGGGGATTTACCTCTCCAACAATTTGGTGACTCCGATTAGGCACTCCCACTGTGTGCCTCTGCTATGCTAATGGCATATCTCCCAGTGTAGTATAATCAGGAATCCCTCAGGCGAGTCCCTCGAGATTCTGAATCAGTTCATCCCCCTCGGCACCCTCTTCCTGAGGGTCGGCTGCGGGTTGGTTCCTCCGAGCGATGGGAGACATGCCAACTGGTCGCTCTAGGCCAACATCTGCATGTATATACAATTATTGTTAAGACAAACATGTATTAACAAAAAAAAATCATATAAAACATCAAAAACAAAAAGAGATCTTACCCAGCTCTTCGTCCCACTCCTCTACCTCGGGCAATGGGAGATCTGGGTCTCCGGTGAAGTCAGTCCCTGCATAGGGCCAATCCTCCACCACAATCAGCTGACGGCAGAGCCATATGAAGAACTCAGGCCTCCAGGACATCTGCTGGCCCCCTCCTCCCCTGGGCATCAGTGTTGCCCAGCGAGCCATCCTAGGCTCTTGTGGCAAAGGATCAGCCACTATAGCTCCCTGTCCCTGAAAAATTGGTAATCGTTCCAAGAAGAACGATACCACGATCGAGCCATATCCAATATGCTTTACCTTTCCTCGCTTGCACATTGTAAGTTGCCTCTTGATGTTAGTAGTCACTGCGGTGGCCCAATCAAAGATGGTAGGATTTAGGCATTCTGTGGCCAATAGAAGATGGTTCTTGCTTGCCTCATGGGGCGCCTGCACTCCTGCAGCTCAAGTAATGGTGAATAGTATCACCCTGAGAATCAAGTCTGGAACGGTGGGAATATCCATCTTTGCACTGGTCCTTCCAAATTGCGCCCCCGGGCACACTCGGTCTCGAACTTCAGTCATCTTCTCCCCGGAAGGTCTACTCCAGGTCAAAATAGGCCTCACCCCTCTCCGTGATAACCCCGTGATGAAGTAGATATCGGACACATCGAGCCCCAGCACTTGGTCCCGTAAACGGAACACTTGTTCATCAACATCCCACAGATCAATTATGAATTGTAGTAGCTCGGGCTGAGTGCGCAAGTAAGGCGTAAGAAAGAATTTCTTAAACCCACAGTCCCTTAGGGCATTCATGCACCCTTCATCCTCAAGAGCCAAAGCATCCTCGGCATCATGTTCTCATTCCTTCCATTCTACTACCATTTTTCCTGCTTCTCTGCATCCACAAGAACATATAAATCACGATTAGATCATTAGTAAGCTTACAATCCAATCAGATTTAAAATGCATTGAGAAATATTAAGCGGAAAATTGAGTTGCGTGGTTGGGGCGACTGTTTCTAAAACAGTCGCGCCAATGAGCGTGACCCTTTTATAAAAATCGCCCCATTAGCGCGGGTCTGTGCCGGATACCCGCGCTAATGGGCAAAGCCCTAAATTTTTTAATTCCCCCTTGCAGAGGTCAATCAGGAAGCAAAATGCATAAAAAATGTATGGAAATGGAGCTAAGGGAAGCGCCTCTTACCTGGAACTGACGAAATCTCGAATGGTTGCACGGATTGGCTGTAATCATTGTCTGAAGTTCACTCCCCAAACAGACCACTGCTACTATTCAGAGAGGTAAAAAGTAAAATTGATTCTATTTTTACCATTTTCACCATATTTATAACTTTTTGACTTATACTTAGGTTTAAAAAGCTACCTTTTGAGTATTTTAATATATTTTTGGTCGAAAATGGATTTTACGCTTGTTTTTTGTGCAGCGACAAGTCTTTTACGCAACTTCGATGGTGAAACGAAATGTATTTTATACTTTTTCGAACTCGGTAAATACACGAAAAAGTCACTGTGGAGTCATCTTTCAGCTTTTTTCTGACTCGCTAAACATGAAAAGATCGCCGAGTTATCCCTCTTGACTCGTTAAACGTAAATAAGAGGCGGTTGTCTTTAAACTCTTTTCCGACCATGTAAAAACGAAAAGATCGTCGGACCCTTGTCATTTCAGGTTCGTTAACGGTTACGAAGCGACGTGGTTTCGATCGCTTTTTTACTTTTTCAGGTTGAAATCACTACTCATGAAAAGTACTCCTCGATCGTAATGGTCGGGCGGTTCTTTCGAGCATTGTTTTATACTTTTTCAGGCTCGAGAGACACAACTTTATGAAAAAGGACACCCTTGGAGTTTTCTTTTCTGTTGTCTTTTCAAACTCTCTAAACATGAAAAGACGTCGAGTTCTTCCTTTGTCAGACTCGTTAAAACTTGATGACATTGGAGTCTGTCAAGATGACGTTACAAGCATATGATATCCCCGTCAAGCTTGTTAATAAAAATAACCGGGGTACTCGCCAGAAATGGTGGGGGGAAATGGAACCATAATTATTGTCGTGTCGGCAGTATGTCGCTCTTGAACATGGCACTTGTCTGCTTTTGTGTTTGGGTGGGGACTTCTCATCTCGTTTTTCACTTGCCTCCGTGGATTTGGTAATCCTGTTTGACCTCTCATCTGCTCATTGCCTCGTCACCATGACCTTTGATACATTGATGTCAAATACTGCCAAGTCCACTGTCGTGCCGCCGATATGTTCAAGAGAAGTTGACCTCTGCAGAATAACAACCTCCCTCTGATAGCTCGCATAATTCTGATCCACCACAACATTCTTTCTCTGTCTCGTGTCAATGATGTGGGAAACACTATGGCCCACCTTCGATCAAGGTCACTTCCTGTCGACTTCAGCTCATTATCCAGGAAGTTGATCTAGAGACTCCCTTCCGGTGCCTTGGAGCCTGCATGCCTCAATGGCAGGTTCTTCGTGTTCAATGTGAGGTTTTCATCATTGGCCTCCGATCGAATGATTCTATGGGTGTTCAACGCCAGCTCACTTATTCACACGCCGTAGATTGTACCTATAGTACCTTGAGGGCCATTGTCATTATTGGTGGTACCTCTCGCATCTGTTAACAGTTTTCATTATTGACTGGTAATCAGACGATGTTCATGCATGTTCGACTTCAACTCATGTATTCACATGCTTGAACTTGTACTTTTGTTCGGGTCGAGATGGAGCACAAGACCCTGGATTTTGTCTATTGGAATCCACGCTGCGATTTTGTGGATTATTGTCACATGACTCATTCACTGGATGGCTGCGACCACGCCTGAGTCTATTCATCGATCCTCACCGGATGGCTGCACCCATACCATGGATCTAGATTATTATGTACTCTGTTATGGATGGTTGCGCCCATACCACATATATCATGTACTTGAGCTATCAGTTGTATCTCTCTATGCAGATTCTCTGGCGGCAGCTGCATGTGTTCTTGTAAAGCATTTCACCCCTCTCTCTCTCTCGGGCCTCATGCTTTAGGGGGCATCTGTTACACAGTAATTTGTCACCATTTGTCACCGTCCCTATTATCCCTTTCCCGCACTTTGGAGGACTCATTCCGGGACCTGTGAGAAGTGACATAACTTGAAAACACTTGCATTATGTTCCCCTAAGTATGGACTTCATATGCCTTGAAGACATCTCCTGCAGAATATCCTTAAAAAGTCCCATTTTTCCATTAGCGCAGATCCACAGTGTATCACCCGCGCCAATGGGGGAAATTCTCCAAAGAGGGCGCGCCAGTTGGCGCTCTGTCTCAGAGTCTTACCTGCGCCAACTAAGTTTGGGAAAGCTTTTTAACAAACGCACGCCCGAAAGTTTTTTCCTTTCGACTCATGAGGCTTTTCAAGGATAATGCCAATCTCATGGATGTCGAGATTCATCTTATCTCTGTCCATAATAGCTTTTCGAGGATAATGCTAATCCCATGGATGTCTGGGTTCATTATATCTCTTCCTCCTCCTCCATCTATAAAAGCTTGTTCTGTTGCATTTGACAAGCTAGTTTTTTGACCATAGGAAGAATTATACTGTCAAAAGTCTGAGAGATTGCTGTAAGAGTCTTCTTTGCATTCATAATCAAAGAGAGAGAGGCTTGTTCCCAATCCCGGAAAGCTTTGCAAGACATAGGTAGTTGATCACCCAGCCAAAGGAGGATTTGACGTCAGAACTACGGTTGTATACTCCTTTGTTGATTATCAATAATAGATGACTATCATTATGGTTCCATTCTTGCTGTTCATTATGATGATGTTTGAATTATATCTTTTCTGACCGATATATAATTGCATCTATTGGATTTTATGCTTGTATTCGTATCGTTCTTTGCATGTGCAAGTGTCCATTCACGGAGATCGTGAGGATCATGACCGGCCGGAGCAAAGGAACGAGAGTGTCAACTCTTCTACAACACTAGCGTTGGAATCCAAGTAAGTTCTCATAATCCACTTTTAATTTACAATTAGGAACTTGCGTGATAGCATTGTTTGATTGTTGCTAGACCCATTTTGGGCTAGTGGGATCGCCTCTGTCCGCAAAGGGGATTTACCTCTCCAACAATTTATCCACAGGAAGCCGTAATGCAGTGAACACAGCATTCGGGAAGATTGACTGCCGTACGGGAAGTCCTTGGTTTTCATATGATTTCCAAGGTGTATGTGCAGTTTTACGGATTGTTTGGTAAACCCTTTGCCTAGTTTCTCCAGAGTAGTCACTTTTGATCCTTTTCAGACTCCCTAAAAGAAAAGGCTCACCTGAGCATTTGTCACTTCAAGCTCACTAAACATTCGAAGGAGACTAGAGTCATCTTTTTGTCCTTTTCTCGACTCTTAAAACATGAAAAGGTCAAGTTCAGTTCCTTTGTCTTAAAATTTATTCGGCCGCGATTCACATTTACCCGGTTAGATCGTGTTTGCGTTAGTTTGAGTAGGGTCCTTTCTCGTTAGCTTCCATAGGATTTTGTGAAGTTTTCATCCTGGCGGAATTACCAATTTCGTCTTCATCCTTTGCCGAGATACCGGTTGTGAGTGATACTCTTCCTGTTACTCCGAGTATACAACCGATTAATTCTCGTGCTCCAGGCGAAAAGACTTACGAATTTCATTGGAACCCCGTTTGGGAACCTTCTGAAGACGGTATCCCTTTTTGGGAATACACTTCCCCTCGTGTTTCAGCCCCACTATTTTCTTCCGATATGGAGGAAGTATCCCCTACTTCGACTGAAGAATCCGTTGCGACGAGCGGTGAAATTTCCACCGCAACGGAACCTATACTTGTTAGTAGCACCCCTACTACTGGGAGACTACCTCCAGGCTATAAAGCATTAAAGGATGTTATGTCTTCTAGGACTCCCTCCACGAGTTCTATTTGGTCACAACTCGCTTTTCCCACCACGGAGCCTTTTACTCCACAAAGTCGCAGTACGTCTATTACCTCAATCCCAACCATTCCAATGGTATGTGTAGCTTCTTCGACTCCTGTTTTCAGTGGTCCTTCGGCCTCTATATTTGGAGTCTTTGATCCTACGTCAAACGTCCCAGCAGAGGGGCCATACGACCAGTATTTACAACATCTTGGTAGGCCTTTGTCGTCTCAACCGACTGTTGAGATTTCAGTCCCGTTGTCAATTGATTGGGGCCCCACCTATTATCATGGTGGCCAAGTATCGTCTGCGCAATCCCAAGGACCACCTCATCAAACCCAACAGTCTTACACAGGGCAACCTGGGAACCAACAAGGACAACCCTTCCAGGGACAACCTTTGGCCTCTGGTGGTCCGTATTTCACCTCTTATGCTCAACCTTCTGGTAACTCAGGTCAATCTTCTGTTCAACAAGGCCAACCTAGTATCCAGCAAGGTTATCCTACTGGACAAATTGGTCAATCGTATGTCCACCCAAACCAACCTAATGTCCAGTATGGTCCAACATCTAGACAAGTTGGTCAACCGTATGGTCAACCTACCGTCCAGTATAGTCAAGCACCTGGGCAAGTTGGCCAGCCTCAAATCCAATCAGGCCAACCAACTGCCCAGCCCACTCAACCATCTGGTCTGTCAGGACAACCCTCAGTTGTGCAACAACAACTCCACCCCCAGCAAATACAACCTTCTAGGCAGGTGGGCCAACCTCAATATCAACTAGGTCATCCTTCCGGCCAGATAGCCCAACGTACAGGACATCCTTCTGGCGCTGCTCCACCCGGTTTTTTGCCCCAGGCTGGACCCCAGGCCCCATCCGGTCTTCAAATGCAAGTTGGAATTCAATCCCAACCAGTCTATCAAACTCAGCCTGTTTCTCAAACTCAGTTTGGAGTCCAACCACCTTATGGTTACCAGCAACCCCAAGGGCAACCTTCGTTTGCCCCATATCAAAATTATCAACAACTGCAGGCAAATCCTTATCAGAATTATCCGCAACCGTATGGTGCTCCTGCAGGACAGTTTGGTAATCCATGGAACGCTGGGGGGCAGAACCAAAATCCCTACGGACAAAACCCTATGGGGCCAAATCCGTCCGGACAAAGCCCATGGGGGCAACTGCCAGTTGGTTGGAACCCTGGTGCTCCATCCTACCCGCAGCCCCAGATGTCCTTCAATCCTCAGTTACCTTTCTTAGCAACCTTAGAATTACCGGATGTGTCCAAACTGACCAATGATCCCATTCTCCATAATCCGTATTGGCCTCCGGTTCTGACGAAAATTCCCGGTGATTGTCCCAAATTCGATGGTAAAGCTAATGAAGATCCTCAAGCTCACGTCATGACCTATCACTTGTGGTGTTCATCCAATTCATGGCTTGATGATTCGATTCGGCTTTGCCTTTTTCAAAGGACTCTCACTGGCTCTGCAGCTAAGTGGTATATTGAGCTCACTCGCGGATCCTTTCAGGATTTTAACTCGTTGGCTATGGCATTTCTTACTCATTTTCAGTTGCCCATTCGATATGAAACGGGTACACACCTCCTGACATCCTTAAGACAGACAACGGCTACGCATATCTCTGATCATATCCATGAATGGAGACGGCGTAGACGTATGATCAAGTTTTGGATTCCCGACCAACTTCTTACCGACTGGTTTACGACTTCGTTCGTTCCTCCAATAGCATGGGACATTGCCATGGGGGCATGTGTCACTGAAGAGCAAGCCATCGCGCGCGCTCAGTACCTTGACTTGGTTTATTCCCAGTCTGGTACATTGTATGATTATTTGCCTGATGCCCCAAGACCAGGAACATCCAAAGCCCCGCCGACACCCACTGTTGACGGTATTATTGGTTCTGTTAACTCATCCTCGAAGAAAAATTCCACGAACCCTGGGAAGCAAAAATCAAATGCTTCGAATGAACACACTTCTCAGGCTACACCCACTTCGAATATTAC
Organism: Pinus tabuliformis; assembly: GCA_031772625.1. Taxonomy (NCBI): domain Eukaryota; kingdom Viridiplantae; phylum Streptophyta; class Pinopsida; order Pinales; family Pinaceae; genus Pinus; species Pinus tabuliformis. The sequence goes on from CM062809.1 coordinate 58,937,430, forward strand.
TTCCGAGGTCAATTCCGTCCAGTCCACCACGGCAGACAAAGCCTCGAAAGGAAAGAAGAAAGGAAAAGGGAAGAATAAGCCACATCAACCTAAACAGGATTCCCCTAAACCTCCACCCGAGGAAGGTGCCAAGCGCAAACCCAAGTATCCTTGTCTTATCTGTGATGACGACCACTATACCAAAGACTACCCTAGACGGTCTGAAGTTAGTCATTTGTTAAAAGGCGCCCCCAGGACTCTTGCGGTGCTCAAAGAACCCTTTCCCTCGCAACAAACTCAAATGGTGGCTGACCCCTCTCAACCTCCATCTTCCTTCGGTTCTCAAGAATTTATGGCTGGAACGATACCTGTCCATATCAGTACTCGAACAAAAGAATATCCGTCATCTGCCGGGAAAGAGCCTGAGGTCCCCTCTAGTGCTCCTTCGTCCAGTTCAGGCCCGCTCCACATCGAGATACCTAGCACTGAGACGCCTATTCGATCCCCTCCAAAAGGAGTACTCCGGAGATCTTCTTACAACCCAAACGCTCGTGCTGCACAGCACTACAATATTGTTGAGGACTTAGCTCAGACTCCGTCGGCTATGTCCGCTTTAGAAGTTCTCCAGAGCTGCCCTTCTCAGAGGAAGTCCTTGCTATTAGTTATCGGTGGCATAGACCCGGCCGACTCGGATTTGATTACTTTTGACTTGGAACGCCATACGCCAAGACTGCCTCACCAAATCGCATTCCTCATACAGGTTATTATATTAATTCCAAAACGATTCATCGTACAGTCATTGATGAAGGTGCTTCAGCTTGCATCATGTATGTTGCCTATTGGAAAGCTATTGGTTCTTCGACACTGAGCCAGTCTCCCACAACCTTGGAAGCTTTTGATGGAAGAGCATCCCGTCCCTATGGTATACTCCAACGTTTGCCCATCTCTTTGGAAGGGAAGACGGTCGAGATGGAAGTTGAAGTTGTTGATGCTAATCTTACCTACAACCTCCTTCTCGGACGTAGCTGGACATACGCAATGCAAGCTGTAGCTTCATCTTTGTTTCGTATCATCTGTTTCCCTCATCAAGGGAAGATTGTTACCGTAGACCAGCTTTCATTCTTCGCTTCCTCTTCTGAAGGCAACATCCCTTTTGTGGAGCATACCTCCAAATCATATGAGAGTCTGGGAGCCGGGCTTTTTAAAGATCCCGCCCTTATGGGTGTTTTTCCGCTCCCACCTCCTAACGTCGCTTCCGTCAATATGATTACTACTCGTTCTGATCCGTGGATCCTCCCTCCCACTGATCAAATAGAATCTTGGGGCGATGAGATGCTGTTGAGTCCTGCCGACCTCAACTACGTCGAAATCATTGCTGCATCGGCTCCCTCTCCTGAACCTGCTCCTTCGAGCAAGGTTCCCGACTCATTCGCTCCATCCTCATGGCTTGGAGATAAGACTTCTTCGGACCCTTTAAAAGAAATATTCCCTTCTAACGAAGCCATTATTGAGACTATGTCTCCCGAGGAACCTCCTTGGCATGTTTCTCACCATCGTTCCTCGTTTCTCCCTGCCCATTTGGATATGCTTACTTGTCTCGAGCGATTTGCTCCTTGTCTCCCATTCCAAACCCTTCAAACACCTATCCAAGTTTATCAAGTGTCCTCTGAAGGAAATATGGCGAACATCACGCAAACCCAGCCTATCGACATCTCTGCGAAACCAGGGATTGTCGAACATTTTCACATTGGAGTCACTTGTACTCTGGAGGAGATTCAACTCTATACCAATTTTTTTCGCGAATTTCGTGACGTCTTTGCATGGTCCTACGAAGAAATGCCCGGCATTGATCTTATCATAGTGGTGCATGAGATACTCACGTATCCAGGTGCTAAGCCTGTTCGTCAACGTTTACGCCCCGTACACCCCCGCAAGGCTGCAGCTATTAAGGCGGAAGTCGAAAAGCTTCTTAAAGCTGGTTTTATTTACCCTATCCCACTCACAGATTGGGTCTCCAACATCGTGCCTGTGAATAAAAAACAGGGTACCATCCGTGTTTGTGTCGATTATCGTGATATTAATCGGGCCTGTCCTAAAGATAATTTCCCCACACCATTCATTGATCAAATTATTGACGAGTGTGCCGGAAGCGAAATGTACTCTTTTATGGACGGTTTTTCTGGGTATAACCAGATCAATATTGCCCCCGCTGATCAACACAAGACCGCTTTTATCTGTCCATGGGGCACTTTTGCCTATAAGAAGCTCCCTTTCGGTCTCAAAAATGCTGGTGCTACCTTCCAACGTGCAATGTCTTACGCTTTTCATGACATTCGCCACATTGTACAGCCATACCTGGATGATCTACCAGCTCATTCATCCAAACGTCAGGACCACCCTACTCACCTTCGCGATATCTTTCTTCGCTGTCGACACTACCGTATCAGACTCAATCCTCACAAATGTGTCTTCTGCGTTGAATCCGGCCGACTTCTCGGGTTCATCGTCTCCCGAGAGGGCATCCGTTTGGATCCCCTTAAAGTCGAGGCTATTGTGAATCTTCCTCCCCCTGCTTCTTTACAACAATTGCAAAGCTTGAAGGGTAAAGCAAACTTTCTAAGATGATTCGTTCAAAACTATGTCGAGGTGGCTAAAGGTTTCACACGATTGCTAAAGCGAGATGTCCCTTTCCATTGGGATACCGTCACTCAGGAATCTTTTGAGCGTCTCAAGGGTCTCCTTGTTTTCGCTCCATTGCTGCATCCTCCGAACTATCATCGCGACTACACTCTGTATTTGGCCGCCGCCGACACCACTATCGGCATGGTTCTCGTTCAAACTGACGATGATGACACTGAGCATGTTGTATATTATCTCAGCCGCAACCTTTTAGACACGGAAAATCGATATGATTATGTCGAGAAGTTGGCTTTGGCCATCGTTTGTGTTGTCCAACGCTTCCGTCACTACATTCTGCTGCGCACTACCACCGTGATTTCTGATTGCAACCCCATGACGTACATTTTGTTACGCCAATTGCTGGGGGGCAAGTACTCAAAGTGGATTGTCATCCTCCAAGAGTTCGACTTGGAATTTACCACTGCCAAGTCTAAGAAATCCCTTTTATTCGCTGAGTTACTTTGCTCTTTGCCATCTTCTTCCCCGCCCTCTCACTCAGAGGATCATATTCTGGATGAGACTTTGTTTCTCATTAGCACCCTCGATCCCTGGTACGGGGATATCATCATATATCTGCAAACGTCCTCCTTTCTCCCCGGCATGTCCAAAGACGCTTGGCGAAGGATTCGTCATCAGTCTCAACCATACCGTATCATTGGGGACACACTATATCGCTTCGGCGCTGACTCAGTTCTCCGCCGATGTCTAACTCTCGAGGAAGCTGAGCGTGTTTTGAATGACTGCCACTCTGGCGCCTGTGGTGGTCACATGTCCGGATATGCCACTGCCCAAAAAATCCTCCGTGCTGGCTACTTTTAGCCCTCTATCTTTAAGGATTGCATTCTTGCCGTCCGCTCTTGTCATGAGTGCCAGATATACAGGCGGAAGATGCGAGCGCCTCCCGCTCCATTGCACCATGTTGTCACCGTCGGCCCTTTTGCAAAATGGGGCATTTATTATACGACCTGTAACCCTCGCTGGGCCAGGGGGCATGGGTTTATTATCGTTGCCGTCGATTACTTCACTAAATGGGTCGAGGCGATGCCCACATTAACTGAAGACAGCCACACAGCAGCGCAATTCTTGTTCAACCATGTTATCTCGCGATTCGGCATCCCTCAAGCCATCGTCACTGATCACGGGAAGCATTTCCGTAATCATATGATGACGGAACTAACAACCCAGCTGGGCTTACGGCACGATAGTTCGACTCCATACTATCCTCAGGCCAATGGCCAAGTTGAAGCTATCAACAAGATTTTGGTTACAATGCTTTAGCGTACCGTTGGCATGCATAAGTCTAACTGGCATTTGATGTTGTTCCCTGCCTTGTGGGCCTACCGAACCTTCGTGAAGGATGCCACCGGTTTCACTCCATTTCAACTAGTTTATGGACTGGAGGCTACCCTTCCAATCGAGTGCGAAATCCCTTCATTAAAATTGGCCGTCGAACTACTTCCCAACACTACTCCGCTAGAAGAACGCCTTCTTTACCTGGAACGGCTAGATGAGACCCGTCGCCTAGCCTCTTTGGCCATTGAAGCACAAAAGAAGCGAGTCAAGACTCACTTCGATCATACTGTCCATCCACGTTCTTTTGTTGAGGGAGATTTAGTCCTGCTATACAATCAGGCAAACGATAAGCTAGGAGTAGGAAAACTCAAGCCTATGTGGCTAGGCCCTTACATTGTCAAGAAAGTTTTGCAAAAAGGGGCCTACGAGCTAATTGACTATGAAGGGAACCCTCTCGGGAAGCCCCGAAACGGGCTGTACTTGAAAAAGTACTATGCGTGATGCTTGTACACTTTGTTTTGTACATACATGTACTTTAGCAGGTGTGTTGTGTGTGTGTGTTTTTTTTGTTTTAAAGGTGTGACTGCCGCTTATTGTGTCTTTCGCTTCTTGTGCAGATGTCTGATGCACCTTATGTTGGCTTCGCTGTTGGTGTCTGCCGCAGTACTCACAACTTGTCCTCTGCGGCGTGGGTGATCTATGATCCTCATGGCGAGTTGATAGATCTTCAAGGTGTGTGTTTGGGTCGTACCACTAACAATGTCGCCGAATATTGTGCTGTAATTGAACTACTTGCTGAAGCAATTAATCTCGGCATTCGTGCATTGGTAGTAAACCTAGACTCTCAACTTGTCGTCCACCAGCTCAACGGGCAATATTCCGTCAAAGACCATCGCATTCTAAGGTTGTATTTACGTGTGAGATTGTTAGAAAGGAACTTTGATTTCATCACATATCAGCATATTCCAAGACAATTGAACACATTAACTGATGCATTGGCTAACCATGTATTAGATAGACATTTGCGTAATAGATAAAACATCATACAAGAAAGCATATAAAGCACAATAATAAAACCATAGAAATAGGCATATGTATATATATATGTGTGTGTCGCAATGTTTGCACCACGTGCATCATATAGTTCAAAAAATAATACATGTTCCTCTCAAATACATCTGGAGATGACATGTCTCTCAAAAAATATGCAGGAAAAGGAAACCTAGGAGTCTAGTCCCGGTGGTGCTCATGATGGCACAACACCGTGCGCACCAAGCGTCTTAACAGACGATGGACACGATTAGGCACTCCCACTGTGTGCCTCTGGTATGCTAATGGCATATCTCCCAGTCTAGCATAATCAGGAATCCCTCGGGCGAGTCCCTCGATATTCTGAATCAGTTCATCCCCCTCAGCACCCTCTTCCTAAGGGTCGACTGTGGGCTGGTTCCTCCGAGCAATGGGAGACATGCCAACTGGTCGCTCTAGGCCAACATCTGCATGTATATACAATTGTTGTTAGGACAAACATGTATTAACAAAAAAAAAACATATAAAACATCAAAAACAAAAAGAGATCTTACCCAGCTCTTCGTCCCACTCCTCTCCCTCGGGCAATGGGAGATCTGGGTCTCCGGTGAAGTCAGTCCCTGCATAGGGCCAATCCTCCACCACAATCAGCTGACGGCGGAGCCATATGAAGAACTCGGGCCTCCAGGACATCTGCTGGCCCCCTCCTCCCCTGGGCATCAGTGCTGCCCAGCGAGCCATCCTAGGCTCTCGTGGCAAAGGATCAGCCACTATAGCTCCCTGTCCCTGAAAAATTGGTAATCGTTCCAAGAAGAACGATACCATGATCGAGCCATACCCAAACTGCTTTACCTTTCCTCGCTTGCACTTTGTAAGCTGCCTCTTGATGTTAGTAGTCACTGCGGTGGCCCAGTCAAAGATGGTAGGATTTAGGCATTCTGTGGCCAACAGAAGATGGTTCTTGCTTGCCTCATGGGGCGCCTGCTGTTATAGACATTTTTGTGCCTTACAACATGGAGCATGAAATGTCAATAATCCAAGGGATCCAAAGTCCCTAAACATGTTGTTCTTACCCTTAGAGGAACAAGGTCAGAAAACCACAGCTCTGCAAATCAGTTCTCCACTGAAAAACACTCAAAAACAGGTCAATTTTGGATCAAAGCAGCTGCTCCAAAGGCTACCTGCGTTGCATAGCAAGTGCAACAAAGGCTACCTGCGCTGCATTGCAAGTGCAACAAAGGCTACTTGCGCTGGGCGTACTTTGACATGTGGAGGAATCTTTTTCTCAATGTGCCAGTGCCCAGGAAGCTTCCAGAAAGACACTTGATCATAAGATTCGCCTGATGATGAGTTAAGAGCTTCTAAAACTCCGAGTGGAAGGCAGGAACTCCAAGTGAAGAACTGAAGAACAACTGGAGTTGAAGAAGACAACAAGTCACACATCAAGCTGACTTATCTTCACTCCAAAACTCTATATAAGGATCTCATCCCATGGGATCTGGAGGCCGGAATTTTGTGCAAAGAATTGCTGTTGGTTTACAGTTGTGAGCATTGGGTGATTGCTTGAGGGAGGTGAAGAAGAGATTTCTCTCCGTCGGGAAGGTGATGCTGGATTGGACCTCTCATGGTTGTATCACCGCCTGAACCTTACTTCCATATATTAATAAAGCATTTGAGGTTCTTCTATTCGCATGTGTTTCAATGGTGTATTGTCTTACTTGCGTCTTTGATTTATGCTAATCCTTGAATCGATTATGAATGCATGCCTCTTGTAGTTTCCTTTTCTTGTCTTATTTGCAGGATCTCGTGTAGCTGGGCCCGTGAAAAGACTTGGATCTGGGAGCAAGCGGCAAACGAAGGAGATTGGATCGACCATTTGCGCAAGACATCGGTAAGTGGATCTCTTCCTTCTATCTCTTGCATGTCATAAAGAAGAAACTTTAGATAGCTTTGCTTTCAGCTGTTGCTAAGGAACTGTCACCCTTAGAGTGGGTTAGGGTCATTCCGAGTTGGATACTTTCCCCCACAACAGACTGGTGACTCCGCTGGGGAGCATGTCTTGTTGGTAGCTTGTGTTTCTTGCTATTCATTTCTTAAACAAAAGAGTACCGAATCGAACTGCATGCGAGTCCTTCGAATGCAAAGTAGAGGGCAACTACTCTAGCCCAGTGCTGGGCCTGTTTATGATTTGAAGAGCAGATCCACAAGGACTCTTTTTAGCTCTTTGTGATAGTGTTCATCTTCCTTTAATCATCCTCTAGTGTATACTTGACTGACAGCCTCTGATTTGGCCAAAAACCGCTCATTTTTTAGCAAACTGTGACCCGGAATCTGAGAGAGACGTGACTTGTCTCATCAGTGCAGCTGCCACAAAGGCTACCTGCACTGCAACGCAGGTCCCGAAGGGGCTACCTGCGCTGCATCTCAGATTGACAGTGCAGCACCTGCGCTGATCCAGTTTTGCCTTGTGCAACTGGGATTCCCCACTGTCTGTTGCCCAGTTTTCAGTATTGTTTTTGCAGCCTGTTGTCAACCTGTATACCCAGCTGAAACCACTTCTCTTTGCCTTCATTCTGCCTCAGTTGTATGAAGAAACCGTGATTGTTCTTATTGTATTTCTTGCTGTCATTCACAGTTTCCCATAGCGAAAGTGAACTAGTCTTGCTATGACCTCTTGAATCTAGACCTGTGAGAAAGTGTCGTTGTGATTCTAAGAGTTAGTTTATTGCTGTTCATAGCTGCTTGAGCATTTGCTTTCGTTATATGGTTCGAATTTCAGTATTTCTTGTGTTGAAACGAGTGAATCTTAAGGTGTTCTTTTGATTGTTGGACAAACACTTGTTGCTTTCGCTTGAAATTGAATTCGAAATTATACAACAGCTTTCTTTTTGTAATACATCAACATTAAGGAAGAAGAAAAGAAATACTTGCATTGTGCATGTGCATTTTGACAGTTTGCATGTCGATTTAGGGAAAGTGCATCAGTGTGTGCTCTATGATCTGTTTGAAAAGATGATGTCTTTCTTTTCCTTCAGTAGTTAAGGTTTTCATAAGTTGAAAGAATTGAAAAAGCTTGCTTATCATTCTTAGACTGCATTTAGGAGTTGTATCATACATCACGTGGTGATCCGTAAAGGCAAACTGCTAAGCAAGATCAACCTAAAAAGAACTGAATTTATCTAACAACGCTTTGAAACATAACGAAACACAGTAGAGGTCTAGGTAGAGACGTGAACCGGCGTCGTTAAACATAGTGACTGTTGATCTCTACGAAGGTGGGTGATTCCTCCTAAGGGACGATAGCACTAATACGGACTTGTGCCCCCGCGTACCGTCGCGTATATTGGGGGACCCCTATAGGAACAAAGCCTTTATCCATAGGAAGCCGTGTCGGCCGCCCTACTGATCACGATGCAGTGAACACAGCATTCACGAAGATCGACCACTCGTACCGTAAAACGTATTCTGTGGTTTCGCGAAAGGTTTGGCACACCCTTGCCTAGAACTCCAGAGTAGTTTCTTTTGGCCTTTTTCAAACTCTATAACTGAAAAAGTCCATCCGAGCATTTGTCACTTCGAGCTCGTTAATACATCGAAGGAGACTAGAGTCATCTTTAGCTTTTTCTCGACTCTTAAAACATGAAAAAGCAAGTTGTGTCTTAAAAGCGTCTAAAATTAATTCAATTCGAAAACACATTTTACCCTGTGCATTGTTGGTTGATCAAGTAATCCGCAATCGTGGAAGAAAGTCAATCGATGAACCGTCGTTCGCGGAGGAACACGAGACAAACGTCTTTGTCCCCGGAATCGAAAACAACCTGGGCAAAGCGACCTCGTTCAACTGGTTCCAAATCTCCTGTCAAAGTTAGAACAAGTGTTCCAACGACATCTGAGGTTCCAGTTACTCCAAACATTTCTGGAAACCCTGCCCCTATTGAAGAAGTTCAACAGCCCCAGAAGGACAGTAACACTGATCCTAGTCTGAAAGCAAATACTTGTGTTACTGAATCAGGTCCATCAGTGATCGGTTCAGAGAGTCTTGCTCCTCAAACAACTGTCGCTGTCGAAACAACCCCTTCTTCGGCACCAGAGATATTCTACGGACCTGACGGTCTTCCTCTTCCACCCGGTCTGATCGCAATAGAAGAGATTGTAGAAGATCCGCAAGCAACTACTCCAACACATTTTGGAGCAGGGATCACTCTACTTCCTACTGCATCAGAAGCTAGCATATCACCCAGAGAAGTTCTTGAAGAATCACTAGGCAATCTTCTGGATAGACTAAAAATGTCTGAACAACCGTCGACATCTAGGACTGTGCCAAGTGACACAGCGATAGCAGAACTCCCTGCAGTCATTCCGACAATGTTCGTCGGTACACCATCTGTCCCTAACTCTCAACAGCCGGAGGGGGTCCCTTCGGGGACCATGACGACAGTATGGTCGGTTCCTGTTTGTTCTCCCGGGATAATACCCGGTAACTCCTATGTTGGAACTCAACAAATCGATCCTTTCAGGAATCCATTTGGACAGCCCGGTCCTCGAGGTGTAATAAATCCTCTCGGTTCCGGACCACCACCGTATGGGGGGCAATATGCTTTCTCATTACCTCCTCCGGGAGGTTACCCATACGGGAGTTCACAACCATACCCAAGTTATACTGGAATAACTACCAGTGGTTGGATACCTATGCTGCCCCAGCAACCAAGAGTTGTGTATTCTATGCAACAACAGATGCCTGTAACGAACATCCCGACAACACCAGCTATTGTGACTGTGTCGCAAGTTCAAACAATACCTGTTGCATGTCAACCTCAGTTTTCTCAGGTTGTAATGCAACAACCCTTTGACCCTGCAACTCAACCACAATCGCCAACTGGCGGAGCAACACAAGCACAAGCGGGTACCCTTACCCCTAATCTTGGCCCAATGGTAAGCATAGCACAACAACCAATGGCGTCACAACCATGGTTAGTGCGGTATCAACAACCGCAGTTCCAGCAAGTGTACCAAGGTACCGAGCAGCAGATTTTTGCGAACAATGGACAACCATACTTACAGTACGGTCAAAACCAACCACTATATAGTGGAGTAGTCCATCAACCGTATCAATCATATCAGCATCAATTACATTATGCTGGTATGCAAAGGCCAACTGCTCAGGCAATTCCGTCATACCCTGGGTACGCTTCACCTAACTTGAGTCAGCAGCTGCCATTCGTGGCAACTCTGGAGTTACCCGATCTACATCGGTTGACAAACGATCCTATCGCCTACGCCCCTTGGTGGCCCATGATTCCTCACAAACTTCCATCGGACATTCCTAAATTCAATGGAAATCCAGGTGAAGACCCGTCGAATCACGTCATGACCTTTCATCTGTGGTGTTCATCGAACACCCTGAACGATGATTCGATAAGACTTCGCCTCTTCCAGAGGACATTGACAGGTCCGGCGGCTAAATGGTATATAGAATTGCCAAGAGCCTCTTTCGACAATTTCAGCTCCTTAGCCACGACTTTCTTAACCCATTTTCAATTACCAATCAGGTATGAAACAGGAACCGAAATACTGACCAACTTCAAACAGACGACAGCTACTCACATATCTGATCATATACATGAGTGGCGTCATCGACGTAGGATGGTGAAAACATACGTTCCTGATCAGCTATTGGCCGAATGGTTTATAAAGTCATTACTTCCAGCTATAACGGAAGATGTGGCCAAGGGGGGAGTCGTAACGAGGAGCAAGTCATTGCTCGTACTCAATATTTAGACTTGGTATATACTCAGTCTGGCACGCTCTATGACAAGATACTTGATGCCCCCAGACCTGAATTTTCAATTCCTCCCCCTCCTAAATCGAATATTGACTCTCATGCCGGAGATGGCGTGATTGGCACTACAAGCGCGAAGTCAAAAAAGGCTTCACCTCAGAAAGCCCGTAAGACTTCAGATTGAAATGCCCATGAAGAGATTCTTGCTTCGGAAGTAAATGCCATATCAGCAGATAAAGGCAAAGAAACCAATCAACCAAGAAGCAAGAAGAAGCAAAACAAAGGGAAGAAGAAGCAACAGGATGATCCGTCACCTGAAAAAACTTCTTCGAACTCTCCTGAGAAAGGGAAAAAGAAATGGTCCTGTTCGATATGTGATGAAGATCACAAGACAACAGAATGTCCATACAAAGCTGAGCTCAAGAAATTCTTTAAGAGTACAAAGAACCCAGCTGTATTGACAGATCCTTTTCCCAAACCAGGTCAAAATATGGTTGATAGTGGAAATGCTTCCCCGTCGCAAGTGCTAATGTTATCGATCTCCAAGCAGCAAAATGATGCTTTGATTTCGACAAGGAGCAAAGATTACGGGAATCCGCAACTGTCAAACGAAAAAGGTAAAGATCAACCTAGTAGTTCGACAACAACTTCGACAGAAGCTGTCCCACCCATAATGCCAGAATTAACAATAAAACCACCTAAGGGTGTAGTACACAAGTCGACGTTTAATCCTCGTGCCAGAGCGGCGCAGCATTATAACATAGTAGAAGATTTGGCTCAATCGCCATCCGCTATGTCGACTCTAGAAGTACTACAAAATTGTCCATCCCAAAGGTAGGCATTGTTATCGGCAATAGGGGGGGTTGATCCTAAGGATTCCAATCTTGTGTCCTTTGATCACAAAGGGTATGACCCTCAGTTACCAGCTCAGCTAGCTTTCCTGATTCAAGTAAAGGCCCTCAACAAAACTGTTCACAGAACAATTATTGACGAGGGAGCATCAACATGTATTATGTCGATGAGCTGCTGGAAAACGCTAGGGTCACCAACCTTGTCGAGATCTTCGACAACACTAAAGGCTTTCGACGGTAGGACATATACCCCTTACGGTATCCTACGTAACTTGAAAGTTGAACTAGGTGGAAAAACAGTAGAGATTGATGTTGAAGTCATAGATGGAAATCTGGATTACAACATCCTACTGGGAAGACCATGGATTTATGCCATGGCAGCTGTAGTGTCGACTTATTTTAGGAAGATCGCATTCCCGTTTGAAGGAGGGATTACGATCGTCGACCAACAGAACTTCCTCCTTAATGGTTCACAAGTTACGGGAAGCATTCCCATGATCCATGAGAGCGACCATTCAATTCAAGATATAGGAGTAGGCCTGTTGAAAGACCCCACGATGATGGGGACTTTCTCGCTACCAAATCATATGTACATAGGAAATGTACCATTGGTGGCTACCTGCAACATGATATCTTCCACGAAGGTCGCAAAAGACAAAGTCGTCATGGATCGGGCAATGGTGTTACACCCGAGCCCAATCGAAATATTGTAGCAATCAATGTTTCAGGCATGGGAGGCGAGCCCAAATCAATGCTCGTCAAGCATGTGGGTAGATAGGTCAGGAGAATATGGAACCCCTTTGGATCCTTGGTCACGAGTGCATGCAAGTGACGAAGGAATCCTGCAGTCAATGATGATTGAGGGGGCACCATGGGATGATAACCACCATCGTTCCCTTCCAAAGGAAGATACTCAAGGCGACCTGTATCACCCTTCAGTATTTGAATTCCTAACAAATACTGTAAATACGGTGGATTCCGAGAGAAACCTATCCAATATAGAAGAGACTATAGCCATAAATATCTCGACCAAAACAGACATTGTAGAGAATATTTATGTCGGCAAAGGTTGTTCCCCTTCAGAACAAGAAATATATAAAGCTCTTTTCCGCGAATTTAGAGATGTCTTTGCTTGGTCATATGATGAAATGCCAGGCATTGACTCGAGTATCGTTGAACATGAAATTAAAATGTATCCTGATGTCAAACCAGTAAGACAACGGCTTCGGCAGGTACACCCCAAGAAAGCCGTTGCTATTAAGGCAGAAGTTGAAAAACTCCTCCATGCTGGTTTCATCTACCCGGTTCCTCTAACCGATTGGGTATCGAATATTGTCCTAGTTATGAAAAAACAAGGAACAATACGAGTGTGCGTCGATTATAGGGATGTAAATCAAGCTTGTCCAAAGGACAACTACCCTACACCCTTCATCGACCAGATAATTGATGAATGCGCCGGATGTGAAATCTTTTCGTTTATGGACGGATTTTCCGGGTATAATCAAATTAATATCCGCCCACAGGACCAGTCAAAGACTGCATTTATTTGTCCGTGGGGCACATTCGCTTATCGAAAATTACCCTTTGGTTTAAAGAACGCAGGGGCGACATTTCAGAGAGCAATGAATTATGCTTTCCATGACATCAAGAACATCGTTCAACCTTATCTCGACGATCTTCCGGCTCATTCGCAAAAGCGGACTAATCATCCGCATCATTTAAGAGCGATATTTCTACGTTGCCGACACTACAAGATAAGACTCAATCCGCACAAATGTGTGTTTTGCGTCGGTTCTGGTCGTTTACTTGGCTTTATAGTCTCCAAGGATGGGATTCGTCTCGACCCCTGCAAGGTGCAGGCAATCATTAATTTGCCTCCACCTTCGAACTTGCTTCAGATTCAGAAGCTCCAAGGGAAAGCAAACTTTCTGAGGAGGTTCATTCCAAATTACGCAGAACTTGCTAAAGGTTATACCCGTCTCCTGAAAAAGGATGTACCTTTCGTCTGGGACCAGGTTGCACAAGCTTCCTTTGATGCTTTGAAAGAAGCGCTAGTCAAAGCATCATTAATGTACGCCCCAGACTATCTAAGGGATTTTAACCTGTATCTGGCTGCAGCAGATACGACCATTGCAATGGTTTTAGTTCAAGAATTCGATGGAATTGAACACCCTATATATTATTTAAGTAAAAACTTAAATGATACAGAAAGTAGATATTCTCATGTTGAAAAGCTGGCATTAGCAGCTGTTCAAGCGATTCAAAGATTTCGACATTATGTTCTCTTTAGGAAGACCACCGTATTGTCAGATTGCAACCCCATGACTTATATACTGTCGCGACAGTTGCTTGGGGGCAAATATTCAAAGTGGATAGCTATCCTTCAAGAGTTTGATCTGGAATTTGTGAAATCCAAATCAAAGAAAGCTTTAGTTTTCGCAGAATTATTATGCGATCTCCCGTCATCGTACAACGATGAAACGTCCAAAGAATCGATCGTGGACGAAAGTTTGTTTCTGATATCAGCAAGTGATGAGTGGTATGGAGATATAATAGTTTATCTCCAAACCCAAAAGTTTCGGCCAGACACCTCTCACTCAGAACGAAAACGCATTCGATACCAAGCAAAAGACTACATGATCGTCGGTGATATGCTTTACCGTCGTGGTGTCGATACGGTCCTGAGAAGGTGTCTAACCCATGAGGAAGCCGAAAAAGCCCTAAATGAATGTCATTCAGGCACCTGTGGGGGGCATCAATCTGGATATGCTACAGCACAAAGAATCTTACGAGCAGGATACTTCTGGCCAACCATGTTCAAAGATTGCATAACCGCAGTTAGAAGTTGCCATGCATGTCAGATTTTTGATAGCAAAAACAGAAGACCCCCCGCTCCTTTACAGCCAATAATAGCTGTGGGGCCTTTCGCCAAATGGGGCATCGATTTCATGCAATGTAACCCCACCTCGACCGGGGGGCATGGGTATATTATAGTCGCGGTTGACTATTTTACCAAATGGGCCGAGGCGATGCCTACATTGGATAACACTGGTGAAACAGCAGCCCTATTCTTTTTTAATCATGTGGTCGCTAGATTCGGCGTGCCACAGGCCATAGTGACAGATCATGGATCGCATTTTCGCAATCACATGATGGTTGAATTAACTGCCAAACTAGGATTGTCTCACGACAGCTCTACTCCGTACTATCCGCAAGCTAACGGACAAGTTGAAGCGATCAACAAGGTCCTGAAGCGCATGCTGCAAAGGATGGTGGGGGTTCACAAAATAAGATGGCATTTGATCCTGTACTCGGCTTTGTGGGCCTACCGAACATCGGTAAGGAATGCCACTGGGTTCACACCGTTTCAACTGGTGTATGGCCTGGAGGCGATCCTACCAATCCAGTGTGAAATTTCGTCCCTTAAACTCGCAATTGATCTCCTCCCCGGAACCTCAGAAGAAGAAGCTCGTTTCTTAGAGTTAATCCAGTTGGATGAAACCCGTCGTGATGCCGCTTTGGCTAACGAAGCCCATAAGAAACAAGTCAAGGCGCAGTTCGACAAAAATGTCAAACCTCGTGTCTTCTCAGAAGGGGATTTGGTCTTGCTTTATGACCAAGAATCCGATAAATTGGGAGCTGGGAAATTCAAGTCCTTATGGATGGGCCCTTATATTGTTAAAAGTGTATTAGCAAAAGGTGCCTACGAGTTGGTAGATTATGACGGAGTTCCATTGGCGCAACCCCGCAATGGGTTGTACCTTAAGCGTTACTATGCCTAATAGTAACCTGTATGCTTTTGTTACATTTTTGTTTTCGCTAAAGCGTTTGTTCCGGTTTAAGTAATCCGCTTTTTACACTTATTGCAGATGTCAAATCCATTGGAACCGTGGGTTGGATATGCTGACGGAGCGAGTCGTAGTTCGAGGAACCTATCCTCTGTAGCATGGGCCATTTTTAACCCAAGCGGCGAGTTAGTGAGTTTCAGGGGGGTATGTATTGGTCAATCAACAAATAATATCGCTGAGTATAGCGCGTTGATAGAGCTCCTCTCTGATGCCATCACCCATGGCATACACCGGCTAGTCGTCAGGCTAGACTCACAGCTCGTGGTACTACAGCTCAATGGTACCTACTCTGTCCGAAATCCAGCTATTTATCGCAAGTTCCTAAGAGTTAAAATCTTGGAAAGACAGTTTGATTTTATCCAATATCAACACATTTCCAGAAACTTAAACACATTAACCGACTCATTAGCAAACTATGTGTTAGATAGACATCTGCAAAATTGATAAAAAGAGAAGCATCATCGATGTTTCATACATGGATCACATAAAAACTGGAATAAACCCCGAAAATAAAAAATATACATAACTATTTACGGTTTACATGTAATGTTCTGTAACCAAGACAAAATCGGTCATATGACCCCAAAACTCAAAAATGGCTGGGGGGCACCCTAACCTAGTGATGCTCATGATAACATGCCACGGCCTGTGCAATCATGCGCAGAAGACGAGACCATCGTCTGGGAACACCAACAGTATGTCGCTGCAATCGTAGAGGCAACTCGTCGATCCGTACATCTGGAATCCCAAGGGTAAGACCCTCGACATGTTCATGCACAGCTGTAAGAGTCTCGGCCAAGTCAAGGTCACGGAGAATAGCTCTCCCAGGAGCCTCCCCTGCGGGGGCAGCGGCCAGAGCTCTCGGACGAACTGCTGGACGGACAGGGCCCACATCTGCATGCACACATGAGTTTGATTAGAGTCTTGATAGAGTAAAGCACAAAGACATTATAAATAAAAACAGTAAACAGTGATAAGGTCAAAATATTTACCAAGATCACCCCACTGCTCGCCATCCGGTAGTACCAAATCCGGATCACCTCGGAAGTCCATGCCAATATATGGATACTCGGAAAAAGCCATATCCTGCCGCTCAAACCACCTAAAGAAGGCATCAGTAAAAGTAATCTTAGATTGACCCGCATGTCTAGCCATGTGGTCAACCCACCTCTGCATGCGTGGCTCAGTGGGAGAGGGCAAGTCGAGAACAATGTACTGAGGTTGCATCAGGGTTATCTTCTCCAAAGCGAAGGCAGTCAAAACTGAACCAAAGCCAAAATTCTTCAGTCTCCTGTCCTTTACTTTGGTCAACTGGTTTTTCATCTGAACCAGTACTGCATCACACCAGTTAAAAACTTTTAGCTGAAGACACTCCAGGGCGTGCTGCACATATGACCTGTTGGCAACATGAGGGGATGCACTACCGGCCATCCTACAAATCGTGTACAGAATAGACCTGAGAGACCTGTCAGTGACATCACAGATAGAAATCTTACTGTCTCTGCTCGGCTGAGATCCCTCCCTGCAATACTGGCGGATATAATCTTTCACGGAATCACTCCCTCGGGCCGAACCGGACAAGGAAATGGGGGCACCCCGCCTTGACAACCCAGTCAAGAAGTAAATGTCCACTATGGTCAAAGGGATGGACTTGCCCCTAATCTGGAACGCTTGGTTAACAGGATCCCAAGCATCAAGCAGGTACTGCAGTAAACGTATCTGTGCCCTCATGCTAGATATCCGGAAGAATTTTAGCAAGCCACAGTTCCGCAACGCGCTCACGGTAACAGGATCATGGAGGGCAATCATGTCCTCCTCTTCATGCTCTCGTTCTCGCCACGTAAGAGTCATTCTGCTCCAATAAACTCTGCAAAACAAACAAGAGGAGGAGTAAGATCCCTGACTCAGTAAAGAAAATGGCAAAAATCTCATGAAAAATTGTGCAACCAAGATGTTTTCTGCGCCCAATGCAGGTAGGGAAGGGTCTCACCTGCGTTGGGGCACAAACTGCCTTTGAAAATGAGAACCCCAACGCAGGTTTCGATATAGGGAACCTGTGCTGATGGCAGAGCGCCCTAGAGAAACCCCAGGGGCTCATGGGGGCAGGAAAACAAGCATAAAACTGAGAAATAAGACCATGAAAAGATAGAGCTAGGGTTTAGATCCTACCTGGTGGAAACGGCGCTGAAAATCGTCCACAGAATCTCCCGAAATCAGCTGGTGAAAAATCAAGAGGAAGAGGCACCTCCAAAGCTCCAACAAACCAAATGCACACGAAATGGCAAAATGAGAGGTAAAAACATCTTTTAAATTGCTTTTTACGTAATTCAAAGTGGAATATTAGTATTTTTACTTCATGTTATCCGTTTCTAACAAAGTTTGTTGCAGCAATTGATGATACAGTACTATCTCTGAAAAAGAAAAAGCTAGTCATGGTAAAATATGAATTTGATCTTATCAAACGAGCAGTTTTGGCAAAGTTCATGCTCGTTAAAAAATAAACGCAAGATCCGAGCAGTTTTAATGCGGAAATTCATGCTCGTTAAAAAATAAACATAAGCTTGTGAGCAGGCTTCCCCCAGTGTTCAAGCTCATTCAGAAAAAATGAACCGGTAAATAACCATTTGAGACCATAAATTCATCAGCCATAAAAGCCTTGGTCGTGTTTGTGCACCGTCACCTCCACTTTTCATTTGGCCGATCATTCACATCCACTTGATTGTTTACCTATTTTGAGGAACAGCTGCGAAGAGTGATCCCACTTAGCCATCCTTGTAATACTGCCGTGATTGGAAAATTCCAACCTGTACCTGGAATCTGCTGCTATCCCTGTTAATCACTCGTTCCTCAAAAGACGAGTCTTCTTTGAGCTCTTTTCATTGACTCGTAAAAAAAATGAAAAGTTTGCCGAGTTTTGGCCTTCCAGCTCGTTAAAAGAACCAGAAGAGCTATCCCTCCTCTAGATTTTAATCTTTTTGGACCTGAGGGATTATTGCACAAAAAGATCGAGCACTTGTCTAGTTCGGCTCGATAAAGATATCGAACATTCATCCCTTCTGTATTGTTTTATACTTTTTCGGACTTAAGGGATTAGATGACGAAAAAGGACCCCTGGAGTCTACTTTATGTACACTTTTCAGACTCTCTAAAAATGAAAAGGACCGAGTTGTTTTTGTCACTGGACTCGTTAAAATATTAGATAGCGACAAACTTGTCTTTAGACGAGAACGAGTTTCCCTATCGCTAGGCTCATTAAAAACATAGCGATGGGCTTGCCCGAAGGGCAGGTTATAGATCAAGCATATGTTATCCTCCTCAAGCTTGACAAAAATAAAGAGGTACTGGTCAGAAATGACTGGGGAAAAATTGGGAAGAACCTCAAAGCTTAATGGTAGCAAGTCGCTCTTGAACATGACACTTTTGCCTCCGTAAATATCGGGTTGGGTTATTGTCATTCACCGGTCCCTTCACCATGGTCTCGCCATACCATCCATACATGGGGTAATGCTACCGATCCATCACATCAGTGTCGTTATATGTTCAAGAGATGTCATTCAGAAAGTGTCAACCGGGTCCCATCCACTACCGTACATCATCTTTCGTCCTTCCATGACCGCCACCCTGAATCATATTTCACAGATCGTTTTCACCATCATCACTAGCTCCGTTCCGTGTCACTGATGTGGGATTCATTAAGGCCCTCCTTTGACGGATCACTTCTTGTCGACATCAGCTCATTATCCAAGAAGTTGATCTAGGAACACCCCCTCAGTACTTTGAAGCTTGCATGCCTCAATGGCAAGTTTCTCACTCCCGGCGATAGGTATACATTAATGACCTTCGACCAGGAGACTTTGCGTGGTGTTCGACGTCAAATCCTATATTCACACCATGTGAATTGTGCTGCAGTACCTTGAGGGTCATCATCATTATCGGTGATTCCTCTCGCACTTGTTAACAGTTTACATTATTGACTGGTAATCAAGCGATGTCTTTCCATGTTCGACTTCAAGAAATTCTCACATGGATCGACTTGTACTAGAGTGAAGATCGGACAAGTTTGAAGACCCTGGTTCTAGTTTCATCCATCCGGGCTGCGATATATATTCAGGAGATAATAACATAGACAAGTGCAGCAGATGATCATCCTACTAAAAGGATGATAATTAAAGCAGAGAATTATCAGTCTATTATCAGACGATCGTCTGTTTATGTATAGCGAATGTATTTATAAAGCTGAGCATGGTAAATTCCCGCATCAGCTAGATCATGAAAAGAAAGTATGAAAAGATAATGTATTGTATTGTATTTTGTTACAGGTCACCTCCCGACGATTGAATGAACTTCGGATCCTCCTAATAAAGCATTTCACCCGATAAACGACCTCATACTTTAGGGGGCAACTGTTATAGACATTTTTGTGCCTTACAGCATGGAGCATGAAATGTCAATAATCCAAGGGATCCAAAGTCCCTAAACATGTTGTTCTTACCCTTAGAGGAACAAGGTCAGAAAACCACAGCTCTGCAAATCAGTTCTCCACTGAAAAACACTCAAAAACAGGTCAATTTTGGATCAAAGCAGCTGCTCCAAAGGCTACCTGCGTTGCATAGCAAGTGCAACAAAGGCTACCTGCGCTGCATTGCAAGTGCAACAAAGGCTACTTGCGCTGGGCGTACTTTGACATGTGGAGGAATCTTTTTCTCAATGTGCCAGTGCCCAGGAAGCTTCCAGAAAGACACTTGATCATAAGATTCGCCTGATGATGAGTTAAGAGCTTCTAAAACTCCGAGTGGAAGGCAGGAACTCCAAGTGAAGAACCGAAGAACAACTGGAGTTGAAGAAGACAACAAGTCACACATCAAGCTGACTTATCTTCACTCCAAAACTCTATATAAGGATCTCATCCCATGGGATCTGGAGGCCGGAATTTTGTGCAAAGAATTGCTGTTGGTTTACAGTTGTGAGCATTGGGTGATTGCTTGAGGGAGGTGAAGAAGAGATTTCTCTCCATCGGGAAGGTGATGTTGGATTGGACCTCTCATGGTTGTATCACCGCCTGAACCTTACTTCCATATATTAATAAAGCATTTGAGGTTCTTCTATTCGCATGTGTTTCAATGGTGTATTGTCTTACTTGCGTCTTTGATTTATGCTAATCCTTGAATCGATTATGAATGCATGCCTCTTGTAGTTTCCTTTTCTTGTCTTATTTGCAGGATCTCGTGTAGCTGGGCCCGTGAAAAGACTTGGATCTGGGAGCAAGCGGCAAACGAAGGAGATTGGATCGACCATTTGCGCAAGACATCGGTAAGTGGATCTCTTCCTTCTATCTCTTGCATGTCATAAAGAAGAAACTTTAGATAGATTTGCTTTCAGCTGTTGCTAAGGAACTGTCACCCTTAGAGTGGGTTAGGGTCATTCCGAGTTGGATACTTTCCCCCACAACACCTGCACTCCTATAGCTCGAGTAATGGTGAATAGTATCACCCTCAGAATCAAGTCTAGAACGGTGGGAATATCCACCTTTGTACTGTTCCTTCCAAATTACGCCCCTGGGCACACTCGGTCTCGAACTTCAGTCATCTTCTCCCCGGAAGGTCTACTCCCGGTCAAAATAGGCCTCACCCCTCTCCGTGATAACCCCGTGATGAAGTAGATATCAGACACATCGAGCCCCAGCACTTGGTCCCGTAAACGGAACACTTTTTCATCAACGTCCCACAGATCAATTATGAATTGTAGTAGCTCGGGCTGAGAGCGCAAGTAAGGCGTAAAAAAGAATTTCTTAAGCCCACAGTCCCTTAGGGCATTCATGCACCCTTCATCCTCAAGGGCCAAAGCATCCTCGGCATCATGTTCTCGTTCCTTCCATTCTACTACCATTTTGCCTGCTTCTCTGCATCCACAAGAACATATAAATCACGATTAGATCATTGGTAAGCTTACAATCCAATCAGATTTAAAATGCGTTGAGAAATCTTAAGCGGAAAAATGAGTTGCGCGGTTGGCGCCACTGTTTCTAAATTGGCGCGACCCTTTTAGAAAAATCGCCCCATTAGCGTGGGTCTGTGCCGGATACCCGCGCTAATGGGCGAAGCCCTAAATTTTTTAATTCCCCCTCGCAGTGGTCAATCAGGAAGCAAAATACATAAAAATGTATGGAAATGGAGCTAAGGGAAGCGCCTCTTACCTAGAACCGACGAAATCCCGAATGGTTGCACAGATTGGCTGTAATCACTGTCTGAAGTTCACTCCCCAAACAGACCACTGCTACTATTCAGAGAGGTAAAAAGTAAAAGTGATGCTATTTTTACCATTTTTACCATATTTATAACTTTTTGACTTATACTTAGGTTTAAAATGTTACCTTTTGAGTATTTTAATATATTTTTGGTCGAAAATGGATTTTATGCTTGTTTTTTGTGCAGCGACAGGTCTTTTATGCAACTTCGATGGTGAAACGAGTTGTATTTTATACTTTTTCGGACTCGGTAAATACACGAAAAGGTCACTGTGGAGTCATCTTTTAGCTCTTTTCTGACTCGCTAAACATGAAAATATCGTCGAGTTATCCCTCTTGACTCGTTAAACGTAAATAAGAGGCGGTCGTCTTTAAACTCTTTTCCGACCATGTAAAAACGAAAAGATCGTCGGACCCTTGTCGTTTCAGGTTCATTAACGGTTACGAAGCGACATGGTTTCGATCGTTTTTTTACTTTTTCAAGTCGAAATCACTACTCATGAAAAGTACTCCTCGATCGTAATGGTCGGGCGGTTCTTTCGAGCATTGTTTTATACTTTTTCGGGCTCGAGAGACACAACTTTACGAAAAAGGACACCCTTGGAGTTTTCTTTTCTACTGTCTTTTCAAACTCTCTAAACATGAAAAGACGTTGATTTCTTCCTCTGTCAGACTCGTTAAAACTTGATGACATTGGAGTCCATCGAGATGACGTTACAAGCATATGCTATCCCCGTCAAGCTTGTTAATAAAAATAACCAGGGTACTCGCCAGAAATGGTGGGGGAAAATGGAACCATAATTATTGTCGTGTCGGCAGTATGTCGCTCTTGAACATGGCACTTTCCTGCTTTCGTGTCTGGGTGGGGACTTCTCATCTCGTTTTTCACTTGCCTCCGTGGATTTGGGTAATCCTGTTTGACCTCTCATCTGCTCATTTCCTCGTCACCATGACCTTTGATCCATTGATGTCAAATACTGCCAAGTCCACTGTCGTGCTGCCGATATGTTCAAGAGAAGTTGAACTCTGCAGAATAACAACCTCCCTCTGATAGCTCGCATAATTCTGATCCACCACAACATTCTTTCTCTGTCTCGTGTCGATGATGTGGGAAACACTATGGCCCACCTTCGATCAAGGTCACTTCCTGTCGACTTCAGCTCATTATCCAGGAAGTTGATCTAGAGACTCCCTTCCGGTGCCTTGGAGCCTGCATGCCTTAATGGTAGGTTCTTCATGTTCGACGTGAGGTTTTCATCATTGGCCTCCGATCGAATGATTCTACGGGTGTTCGACGCCAGCTCACTTATTCACACGCCGTATATTGTACCTATAGTACCTTGAGGGCCATTGTCATTATTGGTGGTACCTCTCGCATCTGTTAACAGTTTTCATTATTGACTGGTAATCAGACGATGTTCATGCATGTTCGACTTCAACTCATGTATTCACATGCTTGAACTTGTACTTTTGTTCGGGTTGAGATGCAGCGCAAGACCTTGGATTTTGTCTATTGGAATCCAGGCTGCGATTTTGTGGATTATTGTCACATGACTCATTCACTGGATGGCTGCGACCATGCCTGAGTCTATTCATCGATCCTCACCGGATGGCTGCGCCCATACCATGGATCTAGATTATTATGTACTCTGTTATGGATGGTTGCGCCTATACCACATATATCATGTACTTGAGCTATCAGTTGTATCTCTCTATGCAGATTCTCCGGCGGCAGCTGCATGTGTTCTTGTAAAGCATTTCACCCCTCTCTCTCTTGGGCCTCATGCTTTAGGGGGCATCTGTTACACAGTAATTTGTCACCATTTGTCACCGTCCCTATTATCCCTTTCCCGCACTTTGGAGGACTCATTCCGGGACCTGTGAGAAGTGACATAACTTGAAAACACTTGCATTATGTTCCCCTAAGTATGGACTTCATATGCCTTGAAGACATCTCCTGCAGAATATCCTTAAAAAGTCCCCTTTTTCCATTAGCGCGGATCCACAGTGTATCACCCGCGCCAATGGGGGAAATTCTCCAAAGAGGGCACGCCAGTTGGCGCTCTGTCTCAGAGTCTTACCCGCGCCAACCAAGTTTGGGAAAGCTTTTTAACAAACGCACGCCCGAAAGTTTTTTCCTTTCGACTCATGAGGCTTTTCAAGGATAATGCCAATCTCATGGATGTCGAGATTCATCGTATCTCTATCCATAATAGCTTTTCGAGGATAATGCTAATCCCATGGATGTCTGGGTTCATTGTATCTCTTCCTCCTCCTCCATCTATAAAAGCTTGTTCTGTTGCATTTGACAAGCTAGTTTTTTTAGCATAGGAAGAATTATACTGTCAGAAGTCTGAGAGATTGCTGTAAGAGTCTTCTTTGCATTCATAATCAAAGAGAGAGAGGCTTGTTCCCAATCCTGGCAAGCTTTGCAAGACATATGTAGCTGATCACCCAGCCAAAGGAGGATTTGACGTCAGAACTACGGTTGTATACTCCTTTGTTGATTATCAATAATAGATGACTATCATTATGGTTCCATTCTTGCTGTTCATTATGATGATGTTTGAATTATATCTTTTCTGACCGATATATAATTGCATCTATTGGATTTTATGCTTGTATTTGTATCGTTCTTTGCATGTGCAGGTGTCCATTCACGGAGATCGTGAGGATCGTGACCGGCCGGAGCAAAGGAACGGGAGTGTCAACTCTTCTACAACACTAGCGTTGGAATCCAAGTAGGTTCTCATAATCCACTTTTAATTTGCAATTAGGAACTTGCGTGATAGCATTGTTTGATTGTTGTTAGACCCATTTTGGGCTAGTGGGATCGCCTCTGTCCGCAGAGGGGATTTACCTCTCCAACAAGAGGGACACCATCTCATCCATAGTGAAGATCCATTACTCCCTCTTTCCCTTGATCCTTTCCTCAGCTTTCTGTCTGGTAATATTTTCATAGTATTTACCTTGTCAACCTTTCCTCTGCTTATCTGCACTTATTTGTATCCTATCAACTTGCCTTTCTCTATTTGACATAGAGACCACAGATTTTTGATCGAGGTAACCTTTTTGTTTATGGACATCTGTTACCTTTCTTATCAATGATGTTTGTCTATTCATCACTTTTCCAAATCTCTCAATTGAGATCTCATGAAGATATCTCTTCTATCTACATTTTAGATGGCATGTCCTCTAACATTTCATGAATTCTTCCTGTGTCTCTTTTCTTGTTTCAAAGAACCCTACTAGTTCTTATGACTTCAAAGGAGATCTTAATGTTCTAACTTCTCTAAGGATAATGAAAATCCTCCTTAGTCTATGCAAGACCCTTGATGACCCATCCAATATGTAGATCTTCTTGCAATCATGAAGTCATAAAGAAAAAAATTGATTATAAAAGGTACTTACTTGATTGTGAAGATGTAGTCTTCACCTTGATCATGTTGGTAGAAGTTGGAGCAGGAGTTTTCATTTGACTAAGATCCTTAGGTGGCCTTCCAACAAGCAACTGATACATGTCAAACTGAGGTTGCTTGTCATGATCCATAGAATGCCTTTTGTTCATAAACACTCTCATATATGCCTTTGAATCAAGTTCCCCTTAAGATCTAATATCTTAAGACCTTGTTCTTTATAAAGAAGTATCCAAACTAAGATACTGAGATGTTATGGAGGAATTTTTCAAAACATAACCTCAGATATGAAGACTATTGATATCTAAAACCCTTGTTGTTGTAGACTAATCTCTGATATATTACTAATGTTTGATTCTGCCATGTAGATCCTCAGTTGTTTTGATGTCTTGTAGAGACTGATTCTTGAATGTATCTTTTTTGCCCTTACTTTGACTGCTGAAACCTCCGCTCTCATACCATGTTGAAGAATCTAGGGTAAGCATATTTAGAGTGATTCTTCGATACATGATAGCAATTTGTGAAGTGTTAATGCAATTTTATCTTAGCTTGATTGTTTACTTCATTATTAGCATGTTTAAGTTAGCTTCATCAAACTGCTATCAAACAAAAATAGACAAGAACACAAATAGTTGGCTATCTGCCAGGGCCAAATCCATGCATAAATCCTTCTTATAGAGATTCCATTGATGAATACCAAGACCATGACCCTTGACACACTATGCCTCTCCAAGACCAAGATATCAATCCTCCTCGTGTCATTGTTGGTGCACCACAGAGGTCATCGCCATTGTGATCTTCATCACTGCTACAACACCATGCCCTTCATCACTGCTGCAACACCTTGCTCTTCATTATCGATGCACTTTGATCTCGTGAGATCATAAGATCATAGTCTATAGCTACTATGACTATGGTTATGCTAGGATTAGATTACTACGACAGCACTGCATCACATTGAGTCCGAGAGCCTGTGGTAATCAACAAGACTGTGTGTCTTCTTTCATATATATGTTGAGGATCTCTCCCATCATAGATCATCTTCATGTAACCTTAACTAATACATTATGTCAAGGCTACTACAAGTATATCACATTATGTGAGATAGGGAAAATTTTAAGGATGAAAATTTGTCTTAAAGTTTAGAAACCTTGGCGAATCTTACTAGTCCCCAAATTGCAAATTATAAAATGTTTGTTGATATCTTTGTAAAAACATGCAAATTTCTAGTAGTTTTATATATAGTCTTTATACAATTTTGGCAATTTTTAAGGTAAACAAAAATTATTCTATAAAATTTGGGCAAATCACCTTTAGAAAAAAATGGATATTGGCGAATCTTTTTTTTGGAAAAACCATGAAAAATTAGCCCACTTGCGAATATTATTCCCTAAAATTTTCCATGATGTGAGAAGGCCGAGAGTATTCATGAGAATCATTACTTCATTACATGTTGCCTGATCTTCTCTTATTCATCAAGGACACCACAGGTATGTCGCGAGTATTAGCTCTGTTGTTGAGATATATCTTCATAGATCCATGGAAAGATTTCGAGGTTGCAATCATAGTGTTGTGTCTCTATCCACAACCTTACATGTCTGAGGGTTTCTGCTTCTAGTCACAGGTATGCCGAGAAGATAAAGGATAGGGTTCTGCTGCTCCTTATACCCATTCGAGGAGACAGTTGAACCCTACCTTACTACGGATCTGACTGTGGCTTCTTGTCCCTTGTCTCTGGCTCCTCTTGTCTGCAGCACCCTCTTGACTACGGCTACCTCACTGTCTACGGCTCCCTTACTTCATGATTTCGGCTCCTACTACGGATCCCTTACTGCGGCTCATCAGAGGCACCCGAAATCTGTTCAATGATTTTTTGTTAACCCTTCATGGGTATTTATAGTAATCATCCCATATATGCAAACCGACATCAACTTATGAACCGACGTGTCTATTGTTTCAAGCTGACATGACATAATTATATATATGTAAATCATTTATTTGAGCCAACATGATCATCTCCTTATTATTTTGCTTGCAGAATTCAGAAGGCTTGTTTTGAAGCATTGATCTTGGTCTCGGAGGGTTGTTAGACACCTTTCAAGGCTTGTACATATTTACATAAACTCATGAAGAGTTTCTATATACATGAAATGACTCTTTGACATATAAACAAATCCTAAATACATCAAGAAGAATTCTTTCAACTAGAGACACTTCTTGCTCATTAAACCCATGTAGAAAGATTACAAAAACAATTTATTTCCTTTTATTACATCAAATACAAAGATCATATCATCATGAAGACCGAACCTAGTTACACTTTCTTCAACATGACATATACATGTGCTACTTGTGGCAATGATATGGAGGCCTATGTGTACTTGTCTACTATGATTATGGATTGGCTTAAGAGGCCTAATGTATTGAATCTTACTTATTGTACATTGTATCTCAACTGGACATTTGATGAATTTCTATTAGAAGAAGAATCTTGTTGGGTTTTCCCCCTTGTGGTGTTTTGCCTTGGTTTCTGACCTAAATCTTGGTGTCTCTATTGTGTATGATTTTCTTCTGTAGTTCCTTACTGTTATGTTTCTTTGTTGATGTTATTGTTCTCTCTACATAATTGTTAATGATGATATGATGTTATGGGGTGAATGTAATGTGTAAATGATGAAAAAGTTTAGAATTGCAATTATCTAGAACAAAGAACAATCTAGACCTAAAAATTAACAAAAGGTGACCTAGGTTTTCTATGTTATGTTTCAAGTACTCTAAACCTAGACTAGTAGATGGGCTGCTATAAGTTAGAATTTATATTATCTTCAAAAATATGGAATCCAATATCATATAGCAGCCTTGAAAAATACCTCAAAATGATTTTCAACAAGAATGGGGCAAGGCCTTCCAATGGAGGTTATTAGCCTAGGATAAATTGTTTTTTAGTTGTTAGATATGCATAAACAACAAACAAAAGGGGTGACATCAACCCTTTTTAGGTAGGTTAGAGAATGCTCTATGCTAGATTTTTCTTGTATGCAATTTTGTAGAATCTATGCCTAAATTATGAGCCATCCACATGCAATCTAATGGCACTTTTATGCATAAATCAGACCTATAAACCCTAGCATCTTCTTGAACCATCTAGGAGAGAGAAAATAGATATTTTATTAAGTTTTATGGTGATTAACACACTCTTAGACCAACGCCTTATCCTACTTGGATTCGATGTTGTCTTAGTGGCACAAATTCAAAGGAATGGTATTTATGGAGCAAGGAGGAATGCCTTATGGCATACACCTCTAAAACCCTAGATATTGCTCTTATGAGGGGAGACATTAAATATAGGGTTTGCACATAAAGAGTTTCCCTATGGGCCTTGTTACCCACTAGAAAGTGGGTAATCGATAGGAGAAATTTTTCTCCTCCTTAGACAACTAGCCAACAAACAACCCTATTAATCAACACATTACATGATGCCATAGATCCTCCACATATTGCTCTTGTTAGATTTTTTTCTCCCATCTGACATTTCTTTTTAAAGAAAGGTGGGTCATCCATTGACAGGTACTTTAACCATTTTGTAATCATGTGCTTTTACTTAATGTTTTGGAGCATGTTGTCATGCAGAATGTCTAGGCACCGCGACAACACTCAGATTGGGGGCTGTCACCCTGATCCCCAATCTCTCCGTTTAAGCTATCTCCCTATAGCAGGCTAGGGGGGTAGACCCTACGGAAAAGAAGAACTAGTTGGGAACCAACCAATTTGGAAGACACAGTGAGGCGATCAAAATACTTGATTAAGACTTAGAATTTGATTAGATTTCAAATGATTAATACCAGTGCCTTATGGAGTCAACGATCTTGTTGGAAAAATGGTAAAACCAAGTAATTGATTAGCTATTGTTGCTTAGAAAATAGAGATATGAAATCTATTTATAATTCCACAATAAAAAACTTCAACAATCGCTTAAAAATATTTGCAAAATGTCTAGCATGTAATGAGCATTAAATAATCCAAGCAATGACGATAGATTTTCTATAGATGCACAATGTCTTAGCAATTAAATTTCAAGAGATGCAAATGCTTTTAAACAACCACGAGATTTAAAATGCTAACCAGTTTAAATCCTAGAACTTAAATGATTATGCTTAGTGACCCAAATCTAAGAAAATTTACCACTTTCCTATAGTTAATCTTCAGATATAAAAAATTTAAGCACATTTAACTATAGAGAAATGGCAAATACTAATACCACAAAAGTTCACCTTTAGATTTTATCCTTGACAAATTCGATTAGGAAAACTTTTCAATGTGCTAAGCAAGACTAAATGTGATAAAAAAAAAATCGAAAAAGATTTAATAGTTTAAAAAAAAAAAAATTAACGGGCCAGAGGCTGCATAAAAAATATAAAACCTTTAAATGTGAAATTTATTTCGATTTAAAAATTTAGGATATCTCAAAGTCACATTAAAAATGAAAATGAAGCCCCTTCTTCCTCCTTTTTTTTAGCTTTTAATTTTTTAGCTTTTTTAAATTTTTAGATTTTTTTTAATTTTTAGGATTTTAATTTTTTTTAAATGTTTTAGATTTTAAATCAAAAATTAAAAAGCAAAAAATTAAAGTGTAAAAGAAAAATAAGAAAATCAAAAGTCAAAAGGAAACTTTTTTTAAGAAGTTTTCTGAAAACATAAAAATAAACTAAAAAAAATAAATAAATGAAACCCAAAAGTATTGAATTTGTTTTAAAAAAAACTTAAACCAAACTAAATAAAAATAATGAAATCAAACCTAAACTCATAACAATATATAACAATACAAATTAAAAAAAATAAATAAATAAATAAAGAAAAATAAAATAAAAATAGTTGAACTAACTAAACTAACCTAACACATACATAAAATAAAAAAAATAAAAAAATCAAATGTTTTTTTGTGTTGTGCGTATGAAGGTTTGCAACAGTTGCAAGGAAAGGAACAGTGATGGCAGAGGATAGGAGATGACACGCCGATGGAGGCTGCGGAGAGGAGTGAGCAGCGGATTGAGCTTGCAGATTTGGACAGCGGTAATAGGGTAGCAGAAGGGATTTCGGAGCAGCGAGGGAGAAGGGCTAGACTGCGTGAAAGGAAAGGCGTGGGCAGCGGCAGAAAAGGGATGCGATGGCAGGGGAAAAATGTACAGTAGCGAGGAGGAGCGGACAGCGTGTGGATTGCGGAAGTGTGGAGAGAAACGGTGGATAAAACCGTGGGAAAGAACACGTGGGAAAAATTTCAATAGCCACGTTCAAGGAGAAAAATGCTTACAGAATGAAGAGGAAAATCTGCAGTTGGTAGATAGAAACCCAGAAAGGAATTTTAACGCTGAATTTCTAAGTCTCAAAATCGAATCTGGAAATTGCTCAAATAATTTTTCTCAAACCTTATGGATATTTTTGCTTTCAGAATTGTGCTCACAGCTGAGGAGAAACCACACAAATATGCTCACAGCCAGCTTCTAAATTGATAGGATTTTGAGTTTTAAAAATTTAAAGGAAATATTATTAAGTTTCTAAGCTTGAAGCCTTCAGAGACTGTGTGAAACCGTTAAGACAATTTCAGGGCTCAAAAAACCTCAAAACACCTGATGAATACCAGCCTAAGAGCTACAATAATACGATTTCCTCCAAGCAATAATGAAAATAATCCTTCAAAAAATAAATGCAGCTTAGGCAAAAGGAAGGAAATGCAGCGAGATGGAGAGCAAATGGGAGTTACGATGTCGCTGCGCAAATGACAGCGATGAGAAAGGGACAACGCATGGAGGCAGCAACGAATGCAGTGGAGGTTTGGTGAGGAAAGCGCAAAGAGAAATGGCAGCAAAGCTGGGGTTTGCGGCTTCGAAGAGAATGTAGGCAGCAACAAAAAGTTGTGGGCCTAAAAAAAAATTCGAAATTTCTTCAACAAGACTGCAAAACAAAAACCCCAGGCAGCAGACAGAAAGAAAAATGGTGCCCAATAAAACCCAGAAATTTCCAGATTAAATTTATATGTTTTATCTCAGATTTATTAATGAAACCCCTGCAGAATCGTCTCCAGAAAAATAAATTTAAAACCCTGGACTACAGAAATAATGCCCCTACAAGAGATGGTTCTGAGGCCAGATCTTACCCTCCATGGCCTAGATTTGGCTTCAAAATCAAATTTCACCTTCAAATCTGCAACCTGTTCCTGAAAACACAAACACCCAGAGTCCCGATATACCAAAAAAATGAAACCCTAGAAACCCTAAGTCAGAAAATTTTTATAAAAAATACAAATCTATGCACAGGAGTAGCAGATCTACCAGATCTGGCGAGTGTGAGTCCAACTCCGCTCCCATATCTGACAATATGAGGCTCTTAAAAGCCTCTACTTTTAGAGGATCTATTTGGATTACTTCTTTGGACACAACAAAACCCAAGAGACGACCTGATTCAACGCAGAAGACACGTTTATGTGGATTGAGACGAATATTATAGTATCGACAACGTAGAAATATCACTCGAAGGTGGTCCGAATGGTCACGAAACTTAGCAGAATGAGTTGGTAAGTATTCCAAATAAGGTTGAATGATATGTTTAATATCATGCAAGGCATATTACATTTCTCTCTGGAAAGTAGCACCAGCATTTTTGAGACTGAAAGGGAGTTTTTTATAAGCAAAAGTCCCCCATGGACATATGAAAGAAGTTTTGTGTTGATCAACGGGTAGTATGTTAATCTGGTTATAACCATAAAAACCATCCATAAAAGAAAAGATCTCACTCCCAGTGCACTCATCAATGATCTGATCAATAAAGGGAGTGGGATAATTGTCTTTAGGACATGCATGGTTGATATCACGGTAATCAACACAAACTCGAATTGTTCCCTGCTTTTTAGTGATGGGTACAATATTGGAAACCCAGTCTGTCAACAGCATAGGGTAAATAAAACCAGGCTTTAGAATTTTTTCAACTTTTCCCTTAATAGCAATAGCCTTTCTGGGATGCACCGGACAAAGTCATTGACGAACAGGCTTCGCATTAGGATAAGTGGGTATTTTGTGCACCACTATAGCTGGATAAATACCAAGAATTTCCTCATACGACCAAGTGAAGACATCGCGAAATTATTTAAAAAAGTCAGTGTAAACCCTAATCTCTTCTGGAGAACAGGAAACCACAATGTGGATGTTTTCAACAATCCTAGGTTTAATGGAAATGTCGATTAGCATGGCGGAAATAATATTTCCCATATTACCTTTGGACAGAACTTCGTGCACCAAAATAGGTGTTTGAAGTGGATGTGTCAGGTTATGAGAAACAAAAGTCTCAAGACATGAAGAAATATCACTAAGACTTGGAAGAAACGAGGAACGATGATGAGCATCATTCCAAGGAGTTTCGTCAAGAGACATGACCTCAACAATACTCTCGTCGGTGGGAAATATCTCGTTCAAGGGATCCGAAGAATCCCAAGAACCAAGCCAAGGAGATTGTGAATACGTGTCCAAGTGCATACTAAGAATAGTATGACTTTCAAAAGTAGTCGCTGAAGCCAAAATAACTTCTTGATAAGTTTGTTCTAAAGGACTTAGCGGCATAGCATCATTGAAGAATCAACCTGATTCGGAGTAGGGATGATCCATGGATCATGTGAGGTTGAGATCATGTTGATCAAGGTGACATGCGGAGGTGGGAGAGAAAAATTTCCCATTAAAGAAGAATCTTTGAAAATACCTGCCCCCACGCTCTCATACAGAATATCGGTATTTCCCACATATGGGACATTTCCATTTGAAGAACCGGAAGAGAAAAAGGACAATTGATCGACAGTGACAATTTTCCCTTCATGAGGAAAATGGAGTACATGGAACAAAGAGGAAACCACACAAAACATGGCATGAGTCCAACTTCGTCCAAGTAGAAGGTTGTAATTCATATTTTCATCTACGACTTCTACTTCCAATTCGATAGTTTTCCCTTCCAAGGTGATGGGAAAACTTGTGAGAATACCATAAGGACAGTAGCCTCTGCCATCAAAGGCTTCTAAGGTGTTCAGAGACTAATTGAGAGGTGGACAGCCGATGGCTTTCCAACATGAAACATACATGATGCAGGTGGAAGCACCCTCATCAATGACAGTCCAATGAATTGTCTTTCCTTTTATAATGACTTGAATCAAAAACACAATTTGATGGGGAAGACGAGGAACATGGTTTTCCAGATCAAAAGTGATCGAATTTGAATCTGTAGGATCGATTTCTCCTATAGCAAATAAAAATGATTTACATTGTGTTGGAAAAGTTTGGAGAACTTCCAGGGCAGACATTGATGAAGGCGCTTGAGCCAGATCTTCGACAATAATGTAATGTTGAGCAACTCTAATGACTTCTGAAGCACACCTTTAGGAGGTGATCTGATGACGTATTCATTATTATGTCTCTCGGTATGAAGAAGACCAGAACTGGGTGCAGTGGAAGTAGACGGTGTATCAGTGGCTTCCTTTTCCACCGTCTGCTTTTGAGGATTTTGATAATCTTTCGATCGGGTGGCAACAGAAATAGGCGATGTTCCACTCATGTAGACCTAAGAACCTGAAGAGGCAAAGGATTGTGGTTGTTCTACCAATTTGGTCTGATGTGATGAAAATGTCTCTTTCAGTACAACCAGAGTCCCTTTCAATAAGTGACTAACTTCCGCACGACGGGGACAATCCTTGGTGTAGTGATCTTCCTCACAGATGAGGCAATGATACTTAGGCTTACGTTTGGAGACATCATCAGCAGATGGCTTAAGAGGATCCTGTTCTGGGTATCATATTTTTCTTTACCTTTACCCTTATTTTCACCTTTTGAGGCTTTGTATGTCGCAGTAGACTAAACAACATTAACCTCAAATTTTTCACCAGGATTCAAAGAGGATTTCAAAGGAGGATTTCGAAGTAGGATTGGATGTAGTATTTGAAACATATTTCTGCTTCAAATAAGCTTTATTGGAAGTTTGAGACATTGATCCAATAATACCATCGACATGCGGTACGTCCGGAAACTTTAATGATGCTGGATCTGAAGATGGCCTTGGAGCATTAGGCAAGATCTCATATAACGTGCCAGATTGGGAATATACCAAATCTAAATATTGAGCACGGGTGATGGCTTGATCTTAAATAACACAGCCTCACATTTCTATGTCTGCAACAATTTTGTTTATGAATGATTTGGTAAACCATTTAGTTAACAACTCATCAGGTATTTCAAAATAAATGAGGTGACGCCAACGTCTCCATTCATGGATGTGATCGGAAATGTGGGTAGCAGTATCGCGTTTCAAATATGTAAGAAAATGGGTACCAATTTCATAAAGAACCGGTAACTTGAAGTGAGTGAGGAAGGCCATGGCTAAAGAATTGAAGTTTGAATAGGTACCTCGAGGTAACTCAATATACCATTTTGCAGCAACACCCGTCTAGATTCGTTGAAAGAGACTTAGACGAAAAGAGTCATCAACGTAAGAATTGGAAGAACACCATAAGTTATAAGTCATCACATGGGCCTGGGGGTCTTCTTTAGCTTTTCCTTCAAATTTTGGGCAATCTCTAGGAATTTTAGTGGGAACTGGAAGCCAATAAGGCAAATGAAGTATTGGATCATTAGTGAGCCTTGAGACATCTGACAATTCCAACGTCGCTAGAAATATCAATTGCGGGTTGAAAGACATGTAAGGCCTTTGATAAGGCCCAGTTTGTGGATTCCATCCTTTCTGGTAAGGGTTTTTCCCCCAAAGTGGATTTTGACCATAAGGAGTTTGATTTTTCCCCCACTAGGGGGTACCTTGATCATAAGATGGATTTTGTCCCCACAAAGGTGGGTTCTAACCAGGTTAGGGTTGATATTAACCTACCATACGTCGTTGAGAACCATAAGGTCGATAAACATTTTGCGCAGCATATGGATTATAAGGTTGCTGCAACTACTGACCCTGGTGATAAAATTGTTGGCCTTGCTGCTGTATGGGTTGGCCTTGTGGCTACAAGGTTTGACCTTGTTGATATAAAGGTTGGTTTTGTTGCTGCAAGGGCTGACCTTGCTGCTGCAATGGTTGACCTTGCAGATACAAGGGTTGATTCGGTTGTTGGACAAACTATGTTTTCTGCTACAAAGGTTGTTGAAATTGTTGCAAAGGTTGCCCCTATTGCTATAAAGGTTATTTTTGAACAGTTCCTTGAGGAATTCCTTGTTGGTACTGATAAGTTCCAATTGGGAATTGACCATATGCACCAGGAATAGGATTTTGACCAGGTTTCATATGAGGACCTACTTGTGGAATATAAGGTGGATTTTGAAGTGCTTGTGAACCATATGGAACATAAGACTGTTGGTGGGGTATCTAGGTTGAATAAGGCTATTGATACTAGATATTACTTACTCCAGCTAGAATAGATGATTCAGCTGGATTAGGAATACCACTAACAAGTTGACTCACTCCAATCATGTGAGGTTACGATTCACTCACATGGGTTCCACTTGAAACAAGAGGAATGTTTGGATTTCCCCCCCATGCTGCGAATGAGTTGGTGACACATTTTGTCCACTTGATGGGGTAATTGATGAATTTATAGACACATTAACCGAAACTATCGGTTGCACCAAGATTGAAGGTTGGACCAAAGGTAACGGTTGTGTCGGAATAGTCCATTGAATCGTAACTAAAGTAACGACAGTTTGCACAGGGATATGAGGACCTAATTGTGGAATAAAAGGTGGATTTTGAAGTGCTTGTGAACCATATGGAACATAAGACTGTTGGTGTGGTATCTACGCTGAATAAGGTTGTTGATACTAGATATTACTTACTCCAGCTGGAATAGATTATTCAGCCAGATTAGGAATACCACTAACAAGTTGACTCACTCCAACCATGTGAGGTTGTGATTCACTCACATGGGTTCCACTTGAGACAAGAGGAATGTTTGGATTTCCCCCCCATGATGTGAATGAGGTGGTGACACATTTTGTCCACTTGATGGGGTAATTGATGAATTTATAGACGCATTAACTGAAACTATTGGTTGCACCAGGATTGAAGGTTGGACCAAAGGTAACGGTTGTGTCGGAATAGTCCATTGAATCGTAACTGAAGTAATGGAAGTTTGCACAAGGATATGAGAGGTCACGTTAGGAATAAACAAACCAGAAGTAGGCATAACATTCGATGACAAAATTGGATTTTGGTATAATGAAGAAGCACTGGGAGTTCCTAAAACTAGTTGAGCCAAGGTCGTATAACCATGTGGAAGCATAGGCCCATTATTTTCAGGAGGTGGTTGAGATGGAACTCTTCCTACATAAGGAAAACCTTCCGGTGGAAATTCGTATTCAGAATCATTATCAACACTAGGAGTGTGAGTAGTTGAGACTTCTGGAGGACCTCGAGGAGAGGTTGGAAACTCACCTTCTGATGCCATAGGGGGGAACATTTTTCAAGGGGGAATCTAAGATGGTCATGGAGATAACTCCAAAGGAACACCAGGTTGATCATATGGACTATAAGGTTTTTGAGGAGATATCACCAACGGATCAAAAAGCAGATTTGGAGGGTATAAAACAAACCTCTGTGGACTCTCAAGAGTTTATGGATCAGACTCTTGAGATGATGATGAGTCTCAAGGTGAGGGACGATAAGGAAGGGGTTGGATACCTGGGACAATTCCAAGTTCAAAGCCTTGAGCTTCAAGTGACTGTGAAAGTTCGGGACGAACTCCTTGTGATGACCCTTCAGTATCGTATGATGAAGGGGAACGGTGAGGTGAACGGAATGGTTCAGCCACGATGACCTTCTCTCAAAAGAAAAAGGAGAAGAGATGATTTCGTTGAGGGCTTTTAAAAAATTAAAATTTACAAGGAATTACTCAATGTGAGGTCAAGAAGAAACTGCATGGGTTTTACATATTATTGTTGGTAGTTAATTTTATAACTCAAAACAACAAATAAATAAATAAGGGTTATACTAGGCAAGAGGGTTTACCAAGTATCCGTGAACCATTATATACACCTTAGCCGAAACCAAGGACTTAATGTACGACAGTCGATCTCCCTGAATGTTATGTTCGGTGTATCACATTTACAATGTGGTTGACTTGATTACCTGTGGCTAAAGGATATCAACCTAGTGGGGTCTCCCAATATATACATGATGGTATGGGGAGTACAAGTCAGTGTTAGTGTTGTCTAATGCATAACCATTCGGTGAGAGTGTTCCCATATACTTGTCATACTGAAGTGCCTCCTATATACCTGAAAGTATTGGAGAACCTTCGATATAATTCTGTGTTGGAACGAGATTTCACCCCCGGGATACAATGCAGGCAGTTAACGACAAATTCTACGTTTAAAGACATCGGAACACATCTCTAGTATAGACCTCTAGATATTTGCGTTTGGTTACAAATGCTCCTTAGGTTAATTGAGATCATTTTTAATTTTATCTTGAATTAGGTTTCAATTTTATGGCTCAACCTTGTCACCTGAATTCCTAGGATGCAACTAAATGAGAAAAAAGGAAAGCTTTTCATTCGATGAAAGCTAAACTAATGAGGGAAGAGAGACAACCAAACAATGCATCAATCAAGAAAAATGCATCAAAACATATCTCTCTAACTTTTCGAATGCAAGATGTAAAAATTGAAAACTACTTTGTCACTTTCACTAACAAATGCAATGCCAAAATGAAATCTTATGAGAAACAAAATCACTTTCTTTCACTAAGATTCACTAATATTTTTGTTCTTTTTCTTTCACTTTGATCCAAAATGCAAACTAATGCATAAGCAAAGGAAAAATGGATTTCAAAACAACTAAAATGAAGATTTCATTCACTTTGGTCTCGAACAAAAATCGCTTCAAAAATACTTAAATGAAGATATTATTTCACTTTTCTATTTGAAACAATGAAATAAAAACAAGCATAGATGTTCCGTTTCACCAAAGCAAACAATCGCAATCTATGTTTGATAATGGAGTAAAATTAATTTTCAAAGTACAAATATGATCCAATACTAATGAAAACAACTTCGCAAATATGAACTGAAAGCAACTTGAAAATGGTGTCATGATCGCAGTAAAACTCTTAAATGTAGGCAATCGATTTCACAAAGAGAATCCAAGTGATGAGTGAAGGATGACCTAGACCTAGAAACCCTAGAAGACAACCTAACTTCAATCACACACTAACATAAGCAAGATACAATTGCAACCATTAAAGGACAGCAATCAAGTTAACACAATGAAATCACACTAGAAAAACACACACAAAGGTTGAGATCCACTGAAAATTAGAAGAAACCCTAATTTTTTCCAGCCTCTGGGATCAGCGCACCTGTTAAAGGAAAAGTAGCGATGAAAGGCAAAGCAGCACGACTGATAATTCAAAATTAGCACTGGCAATGCTTCTGTAAGACAAGAAAATGCATTGGGTAAGGAAAAGAAGGAAAAAATAAAAATCTTCAAAAATTAGTCCAAACTCAACACTCTCAAGAAAAACTCAGTGACTGTATAAACCTACAGTGATGCACACAAGCCAAGAAATCGACAGTTGGTCAAACCCATCAGAGGATCAGGTTGAAGAAATGGATGGAAAGGTTATAGCTTCCCCAGTGGAGTCTCCATTTTGTTGTCTAGGTAAATCCTCTCTTCAGACAGAGATGATCCCTCTAGCCCAATGACTGGGTCTAGCAACAAACGACACAATCTACAAGACACTTTCTTAGACTACAATCGAAATAAGAGAAGAGGAAAGAGACCTACCTCGCTCTGATGCTATAATGCACTCCTTTGTTGAAGATCTTGATCGCTTTCTCCTCAGGCTCAATCCTTGTTGTTCACAGCGTTTGAATACGTGCACAAGAGGCCAAAGACACAACAAAGCATAAAGTGCAACAATCATAATCAAATGTAACCCACTTAACAGATCAAGGGGCATTAAGATAAATAAAGCATTGACACAAGCATTTATGGAAAGTGAACCAGCACTTGTATATATTAATAAATAAAAGAGGAAGCATACAACCTAGGCCTTAATGTTAGTAGCTTGTCTTGAGTGAATTTCCAAGTCCAAGCTCAAGCTCTCCAAGCACTCCTTCTCCAAGCCAAAGTCAATAGCATTTAGGCACTATCTCAGCATAAGGTTTCAAATAATCAGGGACCAACCATTTGGGAATGGAAGGGAATGAATTTATAGGCAGGGAGAGGGAGTTAGAATCTCACCAAAAATAGGAGAAGGTCATAATCTCAAGGAGGAAGCTTATAGGGATAAGATCAAAAGGTAATATTGAGATAATTCAACCACATCCACAATGAACATCATCTAGCTAGTCATTCTAAAAGACTCTAGAACACGAAGCTTCTCCTCCACTTTGGGAAAACTTTCCTCTTAGGGTGCAATGCGAGTATCCAGGCAAAAGTCATGCTGGCAGTGTGAGGCTCATATGGTGCAACCTGCCATCAGCACGAGAGGGCAGTGTCATAGGCGCGTTGACCCAGAAATTAGGGTTTTGAGCTCATTTTTCTCAAGAAAGGCTCAAAGCAACTTTTCATTAGTCCTTGAGGGAGGATCTGGATTGCATATCAGGATAGATACACTGCATACTTGTCAAGTTTTAGGCACTACGAGGTATGACACAGGGAAGTGCAGGAGGTGTGACAAAATACTATATAACAATACCAAGAGGATAATAATTTATTTATTTCTACCTCAGGGACTAAATTCCTGGAATTTACTCGCACCTTGATCCAAAGGGCTTTAATTTTTCCTGTTTCTCCCACCATGCATCCTTTCACTGATGCTACCCTGGTTCATCACTTTGTTACACTTCCCCCTGATGAGAAGCAGTC
Source organism: Pinus tabuliformis (assembly GCA_031772625.1). Taxonomy (NCBI): domain Eukaryota; kingdom Viridiplantae; phylum Streptophyta; class Pinopsida; order Pinales; family Pinaceae; genus Pinus; species Pinus tabuliformis. Next base: position 58,977,442 of record CM062809.1, read on the forward strand.
CTTGGACGAAATCATGGTCCCTGGAATTAAATACATTGCTCCAGAAGAGTGGTTCCCAATAACCCTCTTCCAAAAACTCATTCAACCCATCCTGACTGCAATCACCTTCTTAATGGGCGAATGACTCGGAAACAATCAACAAATCCACCTTGGGGTTTCTGCACAAGATGAAGTAGTCAAATTGCTTACTTAACATTCCACTCTACCTATCTGTTTTCATATGCCTTCAGCTCTGTTTATCCCCTCCTTCTTATTTTCACCACTAGTCCATTGTATTTTACCTGTTCCTGTACACCCATGTTGAGGAATTCCAATGTCTAGATCTTCAAGTGTTTTCTCCCAATAAGAAGCGAAATTATGTCTTTGATTGGAATATCTCAGTGAGAAAAAGGCCTAGTTTGGGTGGGTATTCACAATTCATCTCGGCCTTCATTGCTATTTCTTACTGTATTATCCATGGAACCCCGCCACCCAAAATCTTCCCGCAGCAAAAAGAGTTTTTCCAACTCATCAAGGATGCCATATAGGCGACTGGTACCTCTATGAGGACTACACAGAAATTCGGGTTTACATTTGTGAACTTGGTCCATATTGTTTTCCAGTATTCATGCCTATGAGGATTTTTGCCCTTGAGTTCATCTGACAAATCCTCGGTGTCGACTTGCTCCATTTTGTACCAGCAAAGAAGGGCTACATATTCAAAATGGGATAGCCAGTAGGTCCTTTTGTGGTAAACACAAGGAAGGCTTTTAAAATAGTTGAGGCCCTACTTGAATCCATGGAGCTAGAAAAGGGAGACACTTGGCATTATGATCCCCACGACATCATTTCCCGAAGGAGAGAAAAGATTAAATCATCAACGTACATGCATGACTCAAAGCCCAAAATTGAATGGAAAGCTAACTTTGATTCATGGCCTCTTAATATAGAGATGGAAATTGAATCCCTAGTCAACATGGGAAAAGCATCAAAGAGGATTGTTGACTTAGTAGGGGATACTGACATAGAGGAGGGCCATATAAATAAAAAAATCTAGGAGTCAAGGTCCCGAACAAGAAGAAGAAGAGGAAGAGGAAGTGGGAAACAACTAGAAGAACCAATTCCAGATCATCCAGGCTTTCAGATCAATCTGGAAAATCCACCACCATCCACAACTTCTCCCAAAGCTGAAGTAGCCATCCCAAACCCTGAATACATTGTTGCTACTACAGGATCTAATTGGCTTATAGGAAGAGTTATTAACGAAAGCAACAAAAAGGTCAAAGAGAGAATGCATAGAGAAATTGATGCCCAATCAACGACTCGGCACACCATACTTATGGCTGTTATGGACCTTGAGAAGGATGAAATGATAATTTCACTACAGCAACCATCAATGCAGGTCTTGCCTACAGGACCTTAGTTCAAGACCTTGGATGTCTCCTTGAACCTGGTAGTTGTCCCTTTGTTAGACAAGGTAAACCTACACAAGTAGGTTGGGGAAATGTTATATAATGATTTGGGTAAAAACCTTATGACTATCAATAGAGTTGAGACATATATAGGAAAGGTCTCCAATAAAATGAAAATAGAGAAGGCCAACTCTAGAGCTCTGTATCTACAGAAAGAATCAGACAAGGAGTTGATAATTGAACTAGGAATCAACCAAGATGACAGATCAGTCATAGAAGTCGTTCTATAGTCAACTCAGAAGGAAAATCAGGAGCTAAGGTATAGGTTAAACATGCATGCTAGTGAACATATTCAGATAAAGGAGCTAGCCCAAGTCGAGATGGAGAAAGAAAAGTTGATGAAGGAATTGGCAGATAGTAAAAGATAAAGTAGCGGCCTTGGAGAAAACTGTGACTGATTTGCAAAAGAAGATTGATTCCCATGTATATACAGTAGTAGTGCCTGAAGATCAATAGAAGCCCATTGATCGTCTCACTCAGTCTCTGATAGAGCTTCAACTTTCTGAAGGTAAACTATTGTCTCACTCAGTCTCTGACCGAGCTTCAACTTTCCGAAGGTAAACTAAAAAAGGCACAAAGGGACTTAGACACTGCCAAAGCCCAGCTAGCCCAGAAAGAGAAACAACTGCAAAATTATTAATGTTGAGCAGGTCAGAAAAAACCTAGAGGCTACCACTCAGGAGATAACTGAACTGAAGGCCAAACTGAAGGGGAACATGTCTCTCCTTGAAGCCAAGCAGTTGGTGTAGGATGAGATCATTGAGGAAATGAATCACAGCTGGGAACATGTGACTTTGATACATGATCACAAGTTCATTAATGCAAAGTGTGGATCACAAATAACAAAGGCTAAAGATATGAGTATAAGGAACTCCTAGTTTTCTCTGAAGTTCATTCATTTCTTAAATGAGAGCTCAATCAAAGGGCTAAGACCAATATACATAGCAGATAGAGTTAGTGCGGTAGAGGAGATCTCTAAGGTGGGTTCGAAAGAGGAAGCCCGAGCTAGAGGAGAGCAGAGCTTAGTCAAAGTGAAAAAGGGTGTGGCTTCCTTCAATGAAGAGTTTGATATGATCGTACAAGCTAGGTTACCTAACATTTGAGGGACACGTTGGGAACTGTTATCTCAGGAGCAGTATAATCAAAAGATGATAGAGGTTAAGAGTCGGGCAGGATCATCACGAGAAAATAGCCACACTTAAGGGTACAACTATGGTAAATTTCCTAAATAAATAATTTCAGTTACTTGGGATTGTTAGGAGTCTTTTTCATCACAGGTTGGACTACTCAGGGGTGATTGATCTAAAGCTTAGCTACAAGCGGTTCAATTATGCTCCTCAACCCCCTCCATCCTTGTGGCAACAGGTCGAGCATTTTTTGAATCTACCACTCATACAATCGGTCCCTCCTCATGCTCTACATACTCCTCATCAGGGTTCATCATCTCATCATTCATGAAGATCATCCAAATTATGCCAACCTTGGCATTTTATTTACTTTAGTTTTATTTTGACTCATGTTTTTCACTTTATTTTGTTATATCAATACATTATGGTTAAAACGTTGTGCATTTGCACACACTGGAATTTTGAGTATTATTTTGGCATAATGAACCAAATCAAGAAGGAATGTCTCTCTAACGGATTCACTCTATCCAAATAGGCCTATACATATAAATTTTGATAAAGAAAAAAGGTTCATAATTTTGGGAAAGAAACTCGGGATCGTTTTGAGAACGTTTTGGTTCTTTCGATGTATGTGTTATTCATAATATTAATACATATCAATGGTGATTCCTTCATTCCTGGATTATAGTATGTCTCCTCAAGATTGTAATTTCACAAATGTTCATTTTCTTCTCATATTTCACGTTAAGTAGTTGCTAGAAATGTTTCCTCTCTTATACAGATTCATTTGAATTAAGATGTTAATGAAGAATGCTTGTATGAATTTTGGAAGCTTGATCTTTAAACGCACTCCGTGAGTCTTCACATCCACCATTATTCCATAACTGTCATTTCCTTCTAAATCCATATATGTGTAGAATGCTTGATATCTCGAGCTCTATATGATGAGTTTCTTCTTTTATTCCTTATTTTGTCGCATTCATATTAAAGAAAAATGAGTTGTGAGTCCTTGGATGGTTTTGGCCACCGTTGATTGATACTTTATATCATTATGTACCTCTTATGTATAAAGAACACATGGACTATGTCTTTCCGAATTTGTTTGAACCAACTAAATTTAATTTGTGTGCTTTAAATCCTTCGAAGAATTATCAGAGATGCACCAGATTCAGATGTACTAGGCACTGGTCTCCTTGCAATATAGAGATTGTCTCTAGAATCTACAACATATTTTGGCGTCATTGTCGGGGAACGTATTAGAGAAATTTTCCCTAGGGATACAACATTCGGGCACTCTTTGTTAAGGTGAGAAAAGACACCCGGATTGCAAATTCATCACCTTGGCGACTCCACTATCCAAATCTTAAGAATATCATCCTGGCTTTTAGGAGACCCCACACCCATTCAGATACATCTCAACAGAGAACTCCATCTGTATCTAATCCAAAGAAGTTAATCTTCAAGAGAGTTTGGAAGGAAAAAACCCTGGCTACTGATGCCATTGTCTCCTCATTTCTTGAAGCCTCCTCATCCAACTCTCAGCATGCCATTATTCATTGCTCAGACTTTACTCCTAGAGTCTTAACCTATCCTTTTGAAAGTGATCTGATACACAATATCTTTCCCTCAGAAGTCAAGGAAGAAGAAGTTTCAGTTAATACTCCTTCCTTCTCATTTCCTCCTCCCCCTGAGATCGGAAAGGGAAAAGCCATCCTCACTAGCAATCATACTCATCATATAAACAATTACACAAGTCTCAGCTTGTCTACCCTTTCAGTTGTTGTCATAGCACAGATACCTCTAAGAAATTTAGCACCACCTCCATTAATACAGATGGCAGTCCCAGGCTTCCTACTAAACAAGTATGCCCCATTAGACCTGCCTCAACATCTGAGCGCTATGCAACAAGACTACCTTAAAATCTTACCCAGATTCAATGGAAAAGATGAGATCTCAACACAGAGACATATAGAGATTTTATGTGCATTTGCAGAGAATCTAAATGTTGAACACTTAGATGTGGTATTGAGTCTCTTTTTCCAATCCCTTGATGGAGAGGCCAGAAAGTGGTTTAAATCTTTACCAGATGCTTCCATTGCTACTTAGGAAGAGCTGGAGAACTACTTTACGCAGAAGTGGGGAGAAAAGAGAGATCACGGATATATCTTAACAAAGTTTAATGCTATAAAGAAAAAACCATATGAATATATTTCAGAATTTATAAAGAGATTTAACAAGCAATATAAAAACCTTCTCATTGAAATCAAGCCTCCCCAAGCTATTGCCCGAGTAGTCTTTGTTGGGGCTTTTAAATACAAGTTTGGTTTCACACTAAGGGAGAGGAAGTCTCGCATGTTGGATCAGATCCAAATTGATGCCCTCGAGGTGGAGGCAAATTTCACATCTACGGGAAATTCGAGAGGCAAGATTGATCCTGGGGAAAAGAAGAAGTACCTTCCTCTAGTGAAGGAAAAGAATCACAGGAACAAAAGTTGGAAGAAATGGATAAGTTAATAAAAATATTATCACATAAATTGGTTAAGCTTGAACTGGAAAACAAAAGTCTCCCCAGACAGAATGCTCAAGTTCCTAATTGAGGCTTTAATCCCTAGTACCGAAGACATCCATTATAGATACTACAAAGAGAAAGGAAGGATCATCTTGACCATATTCCCCCCATTGTACATAGAGGATGACCTGGATGAGCAGTCACAAGACACTCATGAAATGCAAGGGAACTTGTACTCTTCTTTCTCAGAGAAGGAGTAAGAAATAATTACTCATCAAGAAGAGCGTCACAATATGGATGCAACAACGAACGATGGAGAGATAGGTGACTATTGTAAACAGATTGCAGATTTCATGCAGGCTTAGTTGCATAGGAAGTATGATCTTCGGTCCTCTAGGAAAAGGTCAAGAGAACAAGACCAACATGAAGATGTTTCTCCCCAAGAGACCCCTAGATATTTTGACAAGGGAAAAGGACCCTTAGATCCAAATGTGTAAAAGAAGGACTCCTTAAATCAAAAATTCCATAAGCCTGAAGAGCCTCAACAGGAGAAGCTACCCATCACTTCAAAGCAACCTATGGAAAAGAAAGGGAACCAGCAGAATCTGGCAGCATGGAGAAAGGTCCAACTGCCTTCAATCTTCAAAAGGAACTCGAAAAGGTCAAAATCCATGTTACTTTAACTAAAATCCTAAAACAACCTACTTATAAAGCCTAAGTCTCCTAGTTTATGCTTCCATCCACCTCAGCACCATCCCATGATTGTTTAAATCTTCAAGAAGAAAGGCCTATGGTTGTTTTTGGACCTCATGTCGAAGAGAAAGATCCCTCTACCACACCCTTCTATGTGACTCTTGTAATACATGAACTCTTTCTTCACAACTATATGCTATACTCAAGAGCCTCTCATAATCTCATTCCATTAACTCTAATGGAGAAACTTGGTTTGTAGATAACTAGACCTTATAAATACCTTTACTCTTTTGATTCTAAGAGTAAAATGCTTGGGAATGATAAATGACCTAGTAGTGAACTTGGCTCAGATCCCAGTCAAAATTGTAGTAATGGACATCATGGTAGCAGATGTCCCTACAAGATCTGGCATGCTCTTGTCCAGATCTTGGGGTTCTAAAATCAAATGTTCCATCAAGTTAGATCCGACCTATGCCACCATCCCTACCTTTGGAGGGGAAGAAAGAAGGTTGTATAGAGAGTCAAGGTTCATAAAAAAAGTTACCAAATCTGAGGGCTCGAAGAATTCTCCTGTGTACGGGAAAGAGAGTGACCTTTCTTTCTATTTTTAGAAGAAGATGACATCATCTTAGAAGAAACTCAGGTACACCCAGCAATCCAACTAGATGATCAGCACAAGGCCAAAGGCAAAGTATGCAAGTTATACTTTGATGGGGTAACTTCCAGAGAAGGTAATGGAGCAAGGGTGATCCAGCTAGCTCGAGAGACACACAGAGGACAAAGAGGGCTGATGGAAGCTCAAAAATCAAAATACTCAAAATGTTTTCGAACCAGGACTAGAGCGTAGATCTCGTCGTCCTAATCGTGGCAGTGCAAACGGTTCGTCAAACCGAGTTTGTATGTGAGAGTTAGAAACAGTCAAAGTTCGATTGACTTTTTGCTGACTGCGCAAGCTTAAGGAGGCCACAATTTGGATAGAACCCGGCCACCGGATTCTAGCCAACCTGGGCCAGATTCCGAGTGAATTTGTGGCCCGATTAATTTGTCTCCTTCGGCCTAAAATCCGAATATTTTAAAAAGGCCCATTTAAAAAAGAAAAAAAAATTAAAAATATAAATATTTTGGGTAGCGGGCCACCAACCCCGCCACCCTCACAACAACCATTCTATATATATGTGTTACCATATATTTGGGCTGGCAGGAATCGAACCCACTTGGCCACGTGGCTGGCCCACACCACGGGCGGCCCAACCAATCATGTAATACGGAAAACCAAACAACGGTCAACCCATTTAATGTGCGCACCCAAAATACAATGCGCCAAGTTTAAACTGTGGGATTTGTGGCTGAAGCAATAATGTAATAAAAATAGGGAAGGGCGGGAATTGATCCCCTGACCCCTCCTCAACCAAATGCCAACTTTACCATTGTGCCAAACTGACTTATTGATAAGTCCGCCCAGCAAATTTATATAAACCCAGTTTTCTCAGTGCACATGAGGCAGATGGAGGAACCAGAAATGGGCACGGATTTCGAGGTAGAGGAGGCAGAACCTAGACATGCATTTCGAGACAGAATATTCCTTGATGCCCAAAGATTCTCCAGGGAGGTAAAAATTCTTTTTATCAGAATGTAACCAAGTTTACAGTCAATTTTCACAGATTTTCGCAGGGAACACCATGGCGAGGTCAGATTCACCTTTTGAGCAGCAGATTTGTAGATTCCCAGCAGAGGGAATCTTTGAGGAATCTTGAGGGAATCTTCCAGATTCCTTGGACGCTGAAATTCGCCAGAGTCAGAATACAGCCAACTTCACACTCATTTTTCTCATAATTCCACAAGGAACCTGATGGCACAGTCAGAATTTTGATCTGAGCAGCAGATTTTCAGAGGACCTGGAGGAGGGAATCTTTGAGGAATCTAGGGGGAATCTAAAAGATTCCTTGAGCCCAGATTCTCACTTTCTCATAATTCAAAAATTGGACAGTCGATTTTGCACTATTCGACACCACAAATCTGATGGTGCATTCAGATTTCTCATTTTCTCATTCTATTCTTCAGGGACTTTTCTAAGTGGAATGCAGGTGTCAGCGTTCATGTGTGAGTAGCCATTTCCATGCGATTGATGCCGTGAGATTGACGGCACGAACAGCTTCAGCAGTTTGACATCCGCTTCTTCATATGGCCCTTGGATGTGAGGTATATGCAGTGTGTTCATGTACTTCTTTTGCTATGCATTGTGCTACACGGATCCCTGTTTGATGTTTGATGCGGGATCTTGTTTTCATACTTGCTTCATGATTCCTGCTTGATGTGATACGGAATCATCTGTGTTATGTACTTGTTGTCATGATTCGTCATGTTTTGTTTGAGATCCCTTTGTCATTATGTTGATGGGATACTCATGTTGTCGCCATGTATGTTTGCATTGAGATCCCTTTTATGCCATGTTGGCGAGATGCTCATCATGCATGAGTTTGTGTCATACTGATAGAAGTCCTTTTGACTGAGATTTCCTGTAGCGGAACATCTCTTGGAGCCACTCCTACATGAGGGCATTTTCCTTGTATGATAGCAACATCACCTCTTTTGTACATCATCACTATTGACAGCACTTAATGCAACAGCCTACACCATCTTGACACCGGGGCCCAGAGACGTGGTCCCTCCTAGATGAACTCCGTTATCAATGGCTTATGTTTTTATGTTGCTGATGATTGTCATGTTCCTCTTCTTTATAGCATGCACATGTATTCATTTATGTTTCTTTTAAAAATGCAATTTAACACATCACGAAAGTAAAAGGTCTTGGAAGGGTCCTTCGTCACACCTGGACCTGGATCAAGTGGTATCAGAGCCGCATTTTCATGGATGTGAATTGCAAGCGTGAAAAATGGAACGTGCAGCTATAAAGGATGAAAAAGCGATGTACGAGACCATGCTCAAAATTTCCAAAAGGGTAGAAATAATGTATGAAACTCTACAAAAAGAGACAAAGGAAAAGGAGTGATTGCAGCTTCAGTTGCAAGCCACGGAAGAGGCCTTGGAAGAACTGAAGCACAACAACCAAAGTCTTCAAATAGATAATGTTGAATTGAAGATGCTTCTACATGAAGAGAAAGAGGAAAAACAAAGTTTGCTACGACATCTGCAAGCAAAGGACGAGGCCTTGGAAAAGCTGCAATGTGACCCATGTGAGGTAAAAAGTGATTCTCTAAATTCATGTGTGTGTCCTAATGATGATTTCGTTGTTTTTGAAAATCATACTACAGGAATTGGCTCCAAACTATTGAAGAGAATGGGGTATGAAGCAAAAGGCATGGGCGTTAATGGCCAAGTCATTGTCAACCCCATAAAAGTAGAAGAATTACCCCGTCAGGCAGGACTTGGGTATGTCAGAAAGGTAGTTGGAGAACGTGCCAAGACAACAAGCGAACCACCAACAACAGATGATGAGAAGCCCTCATCAGTTCTTTCCAAATCAACAAAGGAGGTAAAAAATGTTGATTTCCTTTCAGTTTCATCATCACATAGTATGATTTTTGTTGGAGATGTGGAGATCCCAATTACAGGGACAAACATGAGGCTCCTTACCAGGACAAGGCACAAGGAGGAAAAATAATTTGGTGTTAATAACCAAGGCATAACTCAACCATTGGAGGTTATGCAGAGACCTTAATTTGCAGGCTTGAGATACAGCAAGGGAGAATGCTCGAAGGTGTCAAATGCTTCCGAGACATCGTTGAAATCGTCAAGGAAAGAGAATGATGGGAACACATCCCCATCATCCCATGGCAGTGCCCATTGCAAGGAGAGATCTGAGGCAAGCTCTCATAGCCATACTTACACCAAAGACACCAAGGAAAGGTATAACACTCTTGACATTCGAATGTTCATTTCGATTATAATCATGTTGTTAACGATAAACGTAAAACATGGCATTGAAAAACATGTACCTTTTGTGGATTACATAACCATACATTTTCTAAGTGTTGGAAAAGAATGGCAACACACAAAAGGATGAGGCGTGAAAGACCCTCTCAACAATAGGTAAAGAAACATGTTAAGCAAATCTAGAGGAAGAAAACCTATTGCGGTCATTGTGACAGAAGTGGCCATCAAAGAGCCACTTGTTAGAGGCTCCATCCAGAGCAATGCCTTAAAGACAAAGTGTCAATGCATGAACCAAATGAAACAGTTGTTCGACAAGCAAAACCATCACAGGGTGATGACCCGTTCACCTTGATAAGTGAAAAATGGTTCCTAGATATGTTAGCATTTCATGGTCGTACTTTTGTAAATCATTTGTTGCATTTTAAAATGTAAAAGTGATGATGTGTTTTCCATCACTTGTTAAGCAACAATGATGTCTGGTCTTGTTTTGTGTTGCATGATAAACTGTGAAAGTGATGTCATGTTTCCATCACTTGTCTGAGAAAAAAATAGTGTTTGGCCTTATTATTGTAAATCATGTGTTGCAGTGGTGATGTGTTTTCCATCACTTGTTGAAGTGACAATGATATTTTGGCCCTGTTTTCGTAGCTGGGGTATTGCGTCCATCTTGTTGTAAACTTGACCACCGAGTATAAACTCGTGGCAAGTGTGGGACGCTTGGGTCATTAGTTGGTCATGAGAGTCAAGCATGTACTTTGCAAAAACAACGTACTACAGTTTGCAAAAGTAGCAGGTGTCGGCTCGTCGCTTAAGGCTCCTAAGAACAAAAGTGAAGGAGATGGAAGCGAGGCCTTTCAAATCTCTTGTGATGCAGAAAAGGTACAAAGAAGTTGCAGATTATTTTTCATGCTTTTGGAGGACCAAAAGCTCCTCAGTGGCGAGGATTGATCCAGGTGGCTCCAAAGACACACATAGGACAAAGAGGGTTGATGGAAGCTTGAAAATCAAAGTAATCATAATGTTTTTGAATGGGGGCCAGAGCGTAGATCTCGTCGTCTTGATCATGGCAGTGTGAACGGTTCATCAAACCAAGTCCGTATTCGAGAGTTAGAAGGAGTCAAAGTTCGGTTGACTTTCTGCTGACTGTGCAGGCTTAAGGAGGCCACATTTTGGACAGAACCTAGCTACTGGATTCGGGCCAACCTGGGCCAGATTCCAGGCAAATTTGTGGCCCAGTTAATTTGTCTCCTTCGACCTAAAATCCGAATATTTTAAAAAGGCCCATTAATATATATATATATATATATATATATATATATATATATATATATTTTGGGTAGCAAGCCACCAACCCGCCACCCTCACAACAACCATTCTATATATATGTGTTACCATATATTTGGGCCAGCAAGAATCGAACCCGCCTGGCCACGTGGCCGGCGCACACCACGAGCGGCCCAACCAATCATGTAATACGACAAACCAAACAACGGTCAACCCATTTAATGCGTGCACCCAAAACACAACACACCAAGTTTAAACTGTGGGATTTGTGGTTGAAACAATAATGTAATAAAAATAGGGAGGGGCGGGAATTGATCCCACGACCCCTTCTCAACCAAATGCCAACTTTACCATTGTGTCAAACTGACTTATTGATAAGTCCACCCAACAAATTTATATAAACCCAGTTTTCTCAGTGCACAGGAGGTAGATGGAGGAACCAGGAGCGGGCACGGATTTCGAGGCAGAGGAGGCAGAACCTTGACACACATTTCGAGGCAGAATATTCCTTGATGCCCAAAGATTCTCTAGGGAGGTAAAAATTCTTTTTATCAGAATGTAACCAAGTTTACAGTCAATTTTCACAGATTTTCGCAGGGAACGACATGGCGAGGTCAAATTCGCCTTTTGAGCAGTAGATTTTTAGATTCCCAGCGGAGGGAATCTTTGAGGAATCTTAACGAAATCTTCTAGATTCCTTGGACGCTGAAATTCGCCAGAGGTAGAATACAGCCAACTTCACACTCATTTTTCTCAAATTCCGCAAGGAACTTGATGGCACAGTCAGAATTTTGATCTGAGTAGCAGATTTTTAGAGGACCCGGAGGAGGGAATCTTTGAGGAATCTAGGGGGAATCTAAAAGATTCCTTGAGCCCAAATTCTCACTTTCTCAAAATTCAAAAATTGGACAGTCGATTTGGACTATTCGACGCCACAAATATGATGGTGCGTTCAGATTTCTCATTTGCTCATTCTATTCTTCAGCCACTTTTCTAAGTGGAATGTAGGTGTCAGCATTCATGTGCGAGCAGCCATTTCCATGCAATTGATGCCGTGAGATTGATGGCACGAACAACTTCAGCAGTTTGACATCCGCTTCTTCAAATGGCCCTTGGATGTGAGGTATATGCAGTGTGTTCATGTACTTCTTTTGCTATGCATTGTGCTGCACAGATCCCTATTTGATGTTTGATGTGGGATCTTGTTTTCATACTTGCTTCATGATTCCTGCTTGATGTGATACGGAATCATATGTGTGATGTACTTGTTGTCATGATTCGTCATGTTTTGTTTGAGATCCCTTTGTTGTTATGTTGATGGGATACTCATGTTGTCGCCATGTATGTTTGCATTGAGATCCCTTTTATGCCATGTTGGCGGGATACTCATCATGCAAGAGTTTGTGTCGTACTGATAGGAGTCCTTTTGACTTAGAGTTCCTGTAGCAGAACATCTCTTGGAGCCACTCCTGCGTGAGGGCATTTTCCTTGTATGATAGCAACATCACCTCTTTTGTACATCATCACTATTGACAGCACTTAATGCAGCGGCCTACACCATCTTGACACCGGGGCCTGGAGACGTAGTCCCTCATGGACGAACTTCGTTATCAACGGCTTATGTTTTTATGTCGTTGATGATTGTCATGTTCCTCTTCTTTACATCATGCATATGTATTCATTTATGTTTCTTTTAAAAATGCAATTTAACACATCACAAAAGTAAAAGGTCTTGGAAGGGTCCTTCATCACACTCGGACCTGGATCAAAGGGTGATGTTAGTATCCCTAGAGGGTATATTGATCCCTCTTTCATTTAAACTAGAATTTAAAGCAACAAATAACGTGGAAGAATATGAGGCATTACTCCTTGGGTTGCAAACAACAAGGAATATGAATATTGATTGCTTGACAGTATATGGAGAATTCGAGCTAGTGGTAAAGCAAATAAAAAATCAATGTCAAACTAAACATCCCATATTAAGAGCCTATAGGAATGAGGTGTGGGACTTGATGGACAACTTCTTCTTGGCACTCAATGTTCAATTCCTACCCAGGGAAGGGAAAAAAATGGTTGAATCCCTTACTATAGCTGCCAGCAACTTTAAGCCTCCTCAAAACCCACTTCTTAGGTATGAGATTGAAGTCATATACAGACCCTCTATACCCGATAATGTGAAGCACTAGAAGGTATTGAGGATGACGATCAAATCAAATGCTTTATAGAAGTCGTTTGAGAATTTTCAAATTCATTTATTGAACAAGAAGAGGAGAAAATGATAGAAGAAAAGGCAATTGCATGGGAAGAAACTATTGCTACACACAGAGTCTTGCAACTAAAGGGGAATATTATTACTTATGGCTTAGTCCCACTGAAAATATTTTTCAATAAGAATGATGTAGCCTCGAAACCATCAGAACAAGAAATGGATGAACATGTGAAAGATTGTAATATTGGCTCAAAGGATGAACCCTAGATGGTCAAATTATCAAAACAAATTCCCTTGCGATAAACAAAGGCATTTAAATCTTTTTAAATTTATAAAGATGTTTTTACTTGGTCATATGATGATTTGAAGACATTTGATACTAACATTATCCAGCATAAGATTCCTCTAAAATGTGGAATGAAACCTTGTAATCAAAAGCTTCGGTAGATCAATATTCTCCTGCTTCCATTTATTGAGAAAGAACTAAGGAATCTTCTGCAAGCCAAGATCATAGTCCCTATGAGATATTATGGGTTGGTGGAAAACTTAGTTCCAGGCAGGAATAATAATGGAGAAATCAAGTTGTGTGTGGATTCAGAAACCTTAACAAAGCCTCTTTAAAAGACAACTACCCACTGGCTAAGATGGACTACATATTACAAAAGGTAGTTGGCTATGCTAGGATGTCCATGATGGATGGTTTTTCAGGATACAACCAGGTAGCAGTACACCCAGATGACCAAAGGAAAATTGCCTTCACCACGCCTTGGGGAACCTTCATGTATTCTTGTATGCCATTCGTCCTTATAAACGTTGGAGAAAATTTTCAAAGGGCCATGGATATAACATTTGTGGGAGAACAAGATAAATTTGTAGTGGTATATTTAGATGACATCACAATATTCTCCAAGACTAATGAGGAACATATATTGCACCTAAAACTCACCTTCGAAAAATGTAGGAGATATGGATTATCTCTGAATCCAAAGAAGTCTCAGTTTTCTCTAAGCGAAGGAAAATTGTTGGGACATATAGTGGCACAGGAGGGAGTAAAAATTGATCCTAAGTGAGTGGAGGCTATTAGTCACATTCCCTTGCCTAGGAACAAGAAAGAGATTCAAGTGTTTTTGGGAAGGATCAACTTTCTAAGAAGATTCATACCTAACTATGCTGAAATAGTGAAAGGTATCACTGACATGCTGAAAAAGGAGAATGAGGTAAAATGGAGCCCAACTTCTCAGGAATCCTTTGCTAGAATCAAAGCAGCATTTGCAAAAGCACCCGTGCTAGTCAGCCCTGATTATTCAACACCTTTTTATATCTTTTCTTTTTCTTCCCCTCATACTATCGTTGTTGTGTTGTTACAAAAGAATAAGGAAGGTTATGAACAATCGATTTCTTTTTTTGTCAAGTATTGAGAGACGTTGAACTAAAGTACAACATTTTGGAGAAATAGGCCTATGCTCTAGTCAAGGCATTGAAGGCATTTAGAGTCTATGTCTTGCAGTTCAACATTATAGCATATGTTCCAACAACAACAGTCAAATACATTTTGGTGGAAGGAGACAACGAGGGCAAAAGAGGAAGGTGAATCATTAAGATTCAGGAATATGACTTAGACATCAAGCCTACAAAGCTTATCAAAGGGCAAGGATTAGCCAAAATCTTATTAGAATCCAAATGCGAGGCACTCAGGATTAATTTATTGACAGAAAAGGATGAAGTATAAATGTAGCAGTTAGACATCAAAACTTCCATTCAAAAGATTCATTTAAAATATGAAATGTCAGCCTCGTATAAGAAAATTGTCCATTATCTGTTGTTTCTAATGTGCCCCTTAAAAATGGACAAATCCAAGTATCGAACACTAAGACTACAGGCTCAAAAATTTGTCATATCTAATGGTCAGCTTTATCGGAAAGACCCCGCTGGGATTCCACTGTTGTGCCTGGTGGAGGTTGAAATTCAAGAGGTAATGGAAGAGTTCCATAATGGAGTTTGTGGGGACATTATAGCTGGAAAACCACCGCTCACAAGATACTGAAGGCTGGTTTTTATTGGCCCACACTCTTTGGAGAGGTTCACTCTCAGGTCTGAGCTTGTTAGAAATGTCAGATCTTTGCTGAAAAGTAGAAGCTAGCTCCCCTCCCTTTGATCCCAGTGTGTATTGAAGAGAATTTAAGGCAGTGGGGATTAGACTTCATAAGAGATATACATCCTCCTTCCAGTTGTTAGCATAAGTGGATACTCACAGCCACTGAATATTTCACAAAATGGGTGGAGGTTGTCCCAACCTGAAATGCAACTAACTCGGTGGTTATAAAATTTCTAGAAGAAAATATCTTGTCCAGATTTGGTTTCCCTATGAATATTGTAACAGATAATGCTGAGGTTTTTAAGTCAGCCAAATTCATCATCTTTTGTCAAAAGTTTAATATTACAGTTGGTCATTCTACTACATACTACCCCCAGGGAAACAGGTTAAATGAGTCCTCTAATAAGACTGTGGTGAGGATATTGAAGAAAAAGATTGTAGAGAATCAGAGAAATTGGGACTCTCAACTGAAATTTTCTCCATGGGCTAACAGGGTTACCCCTAAGCGATCCACAGGAAACTCACCTTTTGAATTAGTCTATGGAAGGCAACAGTATTCCCAATACAACTAGCAATGTCAATTGCGAGAATATTGCAAGAGGAAGAGGAAGAACCGACTAGTTTAACTTCACAAAAGCAAAGAACAAGTTAGCCAAAAATTGGTTAATTAGTAGCATAAAATGAAATATTTGTTTAACAAGAAGGCAAGGGATAGACCAGTTCAACCTGGTGATCTACTTTTGAGGTGGGACATTCGAAGGGAAGAAAAGGGTAAACACGGGAAGTTCGATCCATTGTGGTTCGGCCCCTTCAGAATCTTTGAAACAAAAGGAAATAATACTTATATACTAAAAAATCTGGAAGGAGAATCACTGGAACTACCAGTAAATGCGTAGATCCTCAAACTCTATTTCCAACACTAAAGGTACTTTTTCCCTAATTCATTGTAAATACCTGTGTCATGTATGTAAATATTTTATAGTGTTCCAAGTTTTTGTTTATTTTTTTTCCTAAATTTTTTGTTTCAAGACTCCATGCCCAAGGAGAAGATGTCAACTTGCAGGTTCTCAGTGCATTGAGGTCAATACCCCGTCCCCAGTTAGAGCCAATGTTATCTCTGGACCCATAAGGTTTTCCAAAGATTGCACAGAATGTGGTGACCACTGAAAATTAAAAGAAATAAGTTCATTGGGAGGGATTCCGAAGACTAACCTCTCTCGGCACTGATCCATTGCACATCGAACAGTAGATTTGAGTGTAACTAAGGCGCAAGGTAAACAAGAAGCCCCATTAATTTTTTTAATAGTAGACTAAATGGCGCGCTCCTTTCACCTACATCGCCATCCATTAACACCCCCGACGACCTTAAGACTAGCTCCAACAAGTTAAAGTTCACAAATATTAATCGGGTGAACAACGTTGGCGTTGGTCAATAAGAAAACGTGCGACCCTAATTGGTTCAGGGGGCTAATAGAACCCGTTCCACCTGAGGTACTCCCTACCATAACACAGTGGCACCATCAGCCACATGGGCTCCTCCCATTGGCTCCTCGTGATCTAAGGTCCAGCGGCCCGATGGTAAGGATGAAACATACTCACCCGCTCCTGTCTTCGATCTTTTCTTCCTGATCTATCAACCAACCCCCCACTGCCACATATCCTCTACTTTGATTCCTAAACCTGCCACTTGGTCATTCGTGCCCCATTTTACTACATAATAGTTGGTATCCCTAGATCTCTTCCTCCTGACAGATATTATACAATCCCCATGAAAATATTCCCGCTCGATAGCCTGCACAAGTCTACTGCTTCGTATCCCTAAAACGTAAATGGACCACTCCCCAACGTCGCTTTCAGTCATTCATGTGGGCTCCAGGTAACCCAACATCCCAACCACTTGTATTTTTTTTATTCACTCTATAAAATGAAGCAGACTGCACCTGCAACTCCCAAAACTCGTGAGGCCAAATCCACTGGTGTTGAACCCTTGGCAGATACAAATAGTCAAATTGCAAACCCCACTTGTCCTTTTTCGCTTGCCGACCTCCATTGTGAGTTGTTCTCTATACATGTGAGGAAAGAAGACCCTTTTAGGGTTGTCAACTATGGTTTCTATTTTCAAATTGTGCCTCTTGTTCATCATTTCCCTTAATGCATATCTTGGTTGGCCACAACATACCAAGAGGATAAGAATTTCTTTATTTCTACCTCAAGGACTAAAATCCTAGAAATTACTCCCACCTTGATCCAGAGGGCTTTAATTTTTCCTGTTTCTCCCACCGTGCAACCTTTCACTGATGCTACCCTGGTTCATACTTTCGTTACACTTCCCCCTGATGAGAAACAGTCCTTCTTGGACGAAATCCTAGTCCCTAGAATTAAATCCATTTCTCCATAAGAGTGGTTCCCAATAACCCTCTTCCAGAAACTCGTTTGACCCATCCTGACTGCAATCACCTGCTTAATGGGTGAAGATGACTCACAAACAATAAACAAAGCCACCCTGGGGTTTCTGCACAAGATGAAGCAGCTAGATTGCTTACTTAAAATTCCACTTTACCTATATGCTGCCATATGCCTTCAGCTCTGTTTATTCCCTCCTTCTTCTTATTTTCACCACTACTCCCTTCTATTTTAGTTGTTCCTGTACACCCATATTGAGGAATTCCAATGTCTGGATCTTCAAGTGTTTTCTCCCAATAAGCACCAAAATTATGTATTTTATTGGAATCTCGTAGTGAGAAAAAGGCATGGTTTGGGTGGGTATTCACAATTCATCTTGACCTTCATGGTTGTTTCTTACCATATTATCCATGGAAAACTGCCACCCAGAATATTCCCACATCAAAAAGAGTTTCTCCAACTCAGCAAGGATGCCATGATAGGTGAATGCTACCTCTATGAGGAATACACATAAATTCGGGTTTAGGATTGTGAACTTCATCCATACCGTTTCCCAGTATTCATGCCTATTAGTATTTTTTCCCTTGAGTTCATCCGACAGATCCTCAGTGTATACATGCTCCATTTTGCACCAGCAAAGAAGGGCTACATATTCAAAATGGGATAGCCAGTAGGTCCTTTTATGGTAAACACAACGTAGGATTTTAAAATAGTTTAGGCCCTACCTGAATCCATGGAGCTAGAAAAGAGAGACACTTGGCATTATTATCCCCATGGCATCATTGCCTGAAGGAGAGAAAAGATTAAAGCATCAACATACGTACATGAATCAAAGCCCGAAATTGAATGGAAAGCTAACTTTGATTCATGGCCTCTTAATATAGAGATGGAGACCGAATCCCCAGTCAGCACGAGCAAAGCATCAAAGAGGATTGTTGACTCAGTAGGGGATACTGACACAGAGGAGGGCCATATAAATAAAAAAGCTAGGAGTCAGGGTCCAGAACAGGAAGAAGAAGAGGAAGAGGAAGTGGGGATACAACTAGAAGAACTAGTTCTAGATCATCTAGGCTTTCAGATCAACCTAGAAAATCCACCAACAACCACAACTTCTCCCACAACTGAAGTAGCCATTCCAGATCTTGAAGACATTGTTGCTACTACAGGATCTAGTTGGCCTATAGGAAGAGCTATTAACGAAAGCAACAAAAAGGTCAAAGAGAGAATGCATAGAGCAATGGTTTCCCAATTAACTCCTCGGCACACTAGACTTCTGGCTTCTATGGACCTTGAGAAGGATGAAATGATAATTTCACTGCAACGCCCATTAGTGCAGGTATTTCCTACAAGACCCCAGTCCAAGACCTTGGATGTCTCCCTGAACCTGGAATTTTTCCCTTTGTTAGACAAGGTAAACCTACACAAGCAGATTGGGGAAATGTTATATAATGATTTGGGTAAAAACCTTATGACTATCAATAGAGCTGAGACATATATAGGAAAGGTCTCCAATAAATTGAAAATATAAAAGGCCAACTCTAAAGCTATGTATCTACAGAAAGAATCATACAAGGAGTTGATAATTAAACTAGGTATCAACCCAGATGAAAGATCAATCGTAGAAGTCATTCTATAGTCAACTCAAAAGGAAAATCAGGAGCTAAGACATAGGTTGAAGATGATTTTTGGTGAACATATTCAAACAAAGGAGCTAGCTCAAGTCGAGATGGATAAAGAAAAGTTGATGAAGGAGTTGGGAGATAATAAAGATAAAGTAGCATCCTTGGAGTAAACTATGACTGATTTGCAAAAAAAGATTGATTCCCATGTATGTATAGTAGTAGTGCCTTATGATCCACAGAACCCCACTGATCATCTCACTCAAGCTCTAACCGAGATTCAACTTTCTAAAGGTGAATTAAAAAATACACAAAGGGACTTGGACACTGCCAAATCCCAGCTAGCCCAGAAATAGAAACTACAAAACTCGGTTATTAATGCTGAATAGGTCATTAAAAACCTACAGGCTGCCACTCAAGAGATAATTGAACTGAAGGCCAAACTGAATGGGAACATGTCTATCCTTGAAGCCAAGAATTTGGTGTGGGACGATATCATTGAGGAAATGAATCACAATTGGGAACATGTGACTTTGATACATGATCACAAGTTCATTAGTGCAGAGTGTGGATCACAAATAACAAAGGCTAAAGAGATGAGTATAAGGAATTCCCAGTTTTCTCTGAAGTTCATTCAATTCTTAAATGAGAGGTCAATCGAAGAGCTGATACCAATAGGCATAGTAGATAGAGTAAGTGTAGTGGAGGAGATCTCTAAGATGGTTTCGAAAGAGGAAGCTCAAGCTAGAGTAAAGAAGATCTTAGTCAGAGTACAAAAGGACGTGGCTTCGTTCAATGAAGAGTTTGATAGGATCATACAGGTTGAGTTACCTAACCTCTCGGGGCCACATGAGGAATTGCTATCTCAGGAGTAGTGTAATCAAAAGATGATAGAGGCTAAGAGTCGGGTAAGATCAACCCACAAGAAAATAGCCATGCTTAAGGGTACAACTGTGGTAAATTTCCTAAAGAAAGAATTTCAGTTACTTGGGATGGTTAGGAGTCTTTTTCATCATAGGTTGGACTACTCAGGGGTGATTGATCTAAAGATTAGCTACAAGCGATTCAATTTTTCTCCTCAGCCCCCTCCAGCCTTGTGGCAACGGGTCGAGTAGTTTGTGAATCCACCGCTTGTACAATCGGTCCCTCCTCGTGCTTCGCATGCTCCTCATCAAGCTTCATCATCTCGTCGTTCTTGAAGATCATCCAAATTATGCTAGCCTTGGAATTTCATTTACTTTAGTGTTATTTTTACTCATTTTTTTTTACTTTATTTTGTTATATTAGTACATTATGGTTAAAACAATTGTGCATTCGCACACACTAGAATTTTGAGTATTGTTTTGGCATAATGAACCAAATCAAGAAGGAATATCTCTCTAACGGCCTCACTCTGTCCAAAGATACCTATATATAGAACTTTTGATAAAGAAAAAAAGGTCCATGGTTTTGGGAAGGAAACTTGGTATCATTTTGAGAACATTTTGGTTCTTTTGAGGTATATGTTATTCAAAATATTAATACATATCAATGGTGATTCCTTTATTTGAGATTATAGTATGTCTCCTCTCTTTTGTAATTTCATAAATGTTCATGTTCTTCTCAAATTTCGCGTCAAGTAGCTACTAGACATGTTTCCTCTCTTACACAGATTCATTTAAATTAAGATATTAATGAAGAATGCATGTATAAATTTTGGAAGCTAAATCTTTAAATGTGCTTCGTGAGTCTTTGCATCCACCATTATTCCATAGTTGTCATTTATTTCTAAATCCATATATGTGTAGAATGCTTGATATCTCGAGCTCTATATGATGGGTTTCTTCTTTTATTCCTTCTATTGTCACATTCATATTAAAGGAAAATGATTTGTGATTCCTTGGATGGTTTTGTCCACCGTTGATTGATTCTTTATATCATTGTGTACCTCTTATGTATAAAGAACTCATGGACCGTGTCTTTTCGAATTGTTTTGAACCAACTAAATTCAATTTGTAAGAAATATCGCAAATGGTGCTTTACATCATTCGAAGAATTATTAGGGATGCACTATATTCAGATGTACTAAGCATTGGTCTCCTTGCAATCGAGAGGTTGTCTCTAGAATCGACAATGGAACCAATAAGATTCAATATAATGATGTCAACCATGGAGGATGATTCACCTTTTTGGAGTAAAAAGGTGAAAGGATAAAAAGTAAAAAATAAAAACTATTTTTTCA
The DNA here is from genome assembly GCA_031772625.1 of Pinus tabuliformis. Classification (NCBI taxonomy): domain Eukaryota; kingdom Viridiplantae; phylum Streptophyta; class Pinopsida; order Pinales; family Pinaceae; genus Pinus; species Pinus tabuliformis. The sequence continues at coordinate 58,998,947 of CM062809.1, forward strand.
ACACACATTTTCAATTTATCTCCCTACGATTTTACTCAAATTTTGATCAGGAACACTCATTGGATGCAAAATTTAATTTTGCATCTAATGAGTACCCATTTTGTATACTTTCAATGTACCCTGCTACATGAAAAATATGAAATACATGAAAAAATGTGATTGTAATCATGTTTTTTCATGTATTTGGTCCGAATTGGATAATTATATTGTTTTTCATCCATCTCGATGCATTTGAAGTGGAAAAAGTGGAGGAATCAGCTCACGTGACCATTTTTATCGGTGGGACCCAGTTTGGCGAAACGGGGTCTGAAACCTTCCGGGATTGTTTTAAGGGATCAGATGACATTTTTTAGGGGTAAAAGTTTGTTGCTTTTGTGGACACCTTTTCATGCTATTCTAAACACAAAGACCTTTCCAATGACACAAGAAGTGCGTCAATCGGATTCTGTATGCAAACGTTATGCCACTCAAAAGTTGACCTTGTTTTCACACCTATATTTCAGGAGGATGTCGCGCCAGCCCCCATTATTCATGGAAAAGGGGCTAGCCACGTTTTTGTGATGTAAAAGACTCTAGAAGAGTCTATATTTTAACTCGAGTTAAGAGTTGATGTAGTCAAAATTAACCACTAGTAGGCTATCGGGTTGTGTTATAATCGGGCCACTAGGAGGAAGAGGCATTCCATTCTTTCGAGAGAATTTTTTTCGATAACTGAGCAAATATATCCAGAAGAGATAGGAGGTAGAGCACACAGAGATGATTTGTGCACTGTAGCAGCCCACGAGCCACATGAATTACATCATTGTAGTTGTAGTCACATTTCCAAACAGAGAAAGAGAGTGAAGCGACCTCACCTTCTAGCTGGGTTTTCTCCCGAAAGGGTTTCCCAGAGAGCATATCTTATGTATTATGTGTGTGTGAGCTCATTTTTTCATTCTCTACTTTTCTGAATATTTTTTGTTTTCATGCATGCACTAGCTACAGTAAAATCTATAGATCTAGAGATTAAATAAATTGTAATATTATAAAATTTTCAGAATCTTAATATAATATTATTAGATATGTTGTGACGAATTGTCCAGTGGAATATCCATGACAGTTTACAGATCATTTGGTATCAGGGCAGTTTTCTTTGGGTCTTTGTGGATATTTGCAGGGGATCTAGGTCGGTAGGGTCAAAAATTGTAAAACCCTAACCATGGCTGACGAATCTGTAAATGAAACTTGTGATCACACAAAGGTGAGGTTTGTAGAATTTTCTATACAAATCAGCTAGCTCACTGATATCATGTAGAAATTTCACCTGCAGATCAAACTAATATATGCAATGTACTAAAACATAATACTAGATCTACATCTACCATAAAATTTGCGGAAGCTAATCAACCATGAGCAACATCAAGCATGAACACATATAACTGATAAGAAGGAATCAATCACATAACACAGAATATATCACTGGGGAAAGCACCAGCATAAAACCCCAACACTATATTATCAATCAAGTGGAGATCCTCAACAACATACAAAAAGAATCAGCTCAAAAGCTATCCTGCTCTCTTTGTACTCTAATGATGAAAATCATGGACTACCTAGGCCTCAATATATAGGCTGTAAGTTGGCCTAATCATACCTGTTGTCACCTCAGGTCCAACTACGTAGTCATAGAAGAAAATAGATTCCTTCCTCATGCAAGGAATACTTACTAGAAATATCCTAGCATCTGATAGTACACTGTCCCTCATCTGATCTCAACTGGGTCTTTGTCTAAACTGCCATGCATCAGTTATTCAAGAGAGAATACTCAGTTATCTGAAAATAATAGTTGTCATATGCATGCAAGCATCAACAACTATATCTCATTAATTTAACAACTTGTTAAATTAAAATAACTGAACTTGACTAAGTTAAACTAAGTCAACTGATCCTCTCAATATAGAACTGAACCTTATCTCCTTTAATCAAGGGATAAATTCCTAAATCAAGAGAGAAAATAATTGCATGATCTCACAAATATTTCAAGTTTAATTTTCCATAACTAATTAACTCATGGAGATTAATTAATTAATATTTTAAACTACTGTTAAGACCAATTTCATTTTTACTTCCTATAGTTAGACCAAGGACTGCTAAAAATAGGAAGGGGCCCAGAAATGCTATTTTTAGAAGATTCTATTTTTAGCAATTTCACCTCTCACCCAAGGTGGCCAAAATTCTCATTGTCCAAACTGCTATTTTTAGACATGCTATTTTTAGCACTTTCTAAATTTAGCATTTCTTGTTGCACACTTTTCAACACTCCCTCTCAACAAGAAAGGCTTCCTCTCGAACCTGATCCTGTAACTCTTGAATGTTCTGCATGTAACACATCTACCCGGTCTGATTGTTCCTGAAACTCTAGGAACAAAAACACTCCCAACTAACCTCTCTGTTGGGCTAAAAACATACTCTGATGTTGAAGCTCTACCTGGTGCTGACAAGTGCTCCCTCTCTGACATCTACGCTACTGCAATATCTCCATGCATCTCGCACCATTGCACACCTCTCTATGCCACCTAGCACTGTGCAACACACTTGTGCCTCTCGCATTGTTGTAGCCTGCATGCTATGCGCTGTCCTAGGATTCCCTGCACTGTAGCTCTCTCTGCCGCTCCATCTGCATTAGTCTCTACCCAATCAGTTAGTTCCTGCTACTCCACATCGGGGCTCCCATAGCAAGGTCTCATCCAAGAGGTTGGGTACCTCAAGGATCCTACCCCTCCTCCTTGGGACAATCACTCTATATCGCCCCACCTCCCACCTGGAGGTATGGCTGCATGTGACCCCTTTGCCCACCTGGCTCGAAGTTTCCCCCTACTGGAGGTCTCTACATGAGTAGATGTCTCTACTCGATCTCCTCTCAGCTTCCCCTGTTGTGGCTGCTCCACAACCTCCTAAAGCTGCTGCACCAATCGTGGCTCCTCCACAATCGTCTGAGACTTATTCTGGCATTGCATGTTGAGAGGTAACATACCCTCCCTCTCAACCACCAAGTCTCCATCAGTTGCCTTGCTGCTCAAGGCTTTGCATGCATCTTAAATCTCAATAGCATACAGGTTCTTGACCCGTGAACCAATCTGCTTCACCTGTCTAGTGATGATGTGTCTAAGGAAAACATTTCCCTTACTAAAGACTACATCATAGCCTCTGTCTTCCAGCATCGCGATCGACACCAAGTTTCTCTTCAGTCCTGGTACATACTTGACATCGGTCAAGGTAAGGCGAGCTTCATGCTCCCTCTGAAAAATAACTGTGCCTACACCTGAGACACTATACTTCTCATCATTACCCATCTCTATGAGTATCTGGAGATCTTTCTCCCCCAAAGTACTGAACAAACTCTTGTCGCTGATCATGTAGAAGGAAGCTCCACTGTCAAGAAACTAACCACTTCCCACCATGGATGAAACCATGCATGTGAAGAGTGTCAAATCCAACTCAAACTGTGAAGCAAGTGCCTCACCTTCAAATCCTTCCCCAGATCCCTTCTTGGATTTCCTCTATGGACAATTTGCAGCATAATGGCCCACCTCACGACAACGAAAGCATTGCACTTTCGATTTTTCAACCTTCTTCCCACCATTGGAAGAACTAGATTCGGAAAGAGAAACCTTCTCCTTCCCCTTCTTTGCCTTACTCACTAAGGCACAGTTCTCCTCATCCTCCATGGATGAAGAACCGTCTCTGGTGCTCCGTCTGATCTCCTCCTGCATCAAATACGACCATAGTCATTCCCAATCTGGCAGTTTCTCCCTTCCATTAACCGAGTCCTGGTAGCTATGCTAGCTCTTAGGAAGGCCAAGGAGTGCTAGACTCACCACATCATCATCAGCTATCACAATCCTTACACTTGCAAGCTCATCCCTGCATGTGATGAGCTTGGTCAGATACATAGAGATCGTCTCATCCTTTTCACATTTGATCTTTCGAAGTTTGTCCTTCAGTGCCAGCTTCCTCTAATCACTGTTATTCTGATATAAATCTTTCAACGTTTTCCACATTGCATGTGGAGTCTTCTTCCCATGGAGGCTCGAGACAATGTGATCTCGCACTCCCTCCAAGAGAATTCTCCTAGCTCTAGCCACACACTTCTTCCATTCTGCCAGTTGAGTAGCATCAGTAGACTTAGGGACTTCTTGATCAATGAAGTCCTTAAGGCCGTTATCTTCCAATACTGCCTCCATGTGATCCTTCCAAGCTATATATTTTGAGCTACCATCAAGAGCATACTCAAGCCTCAAACCATAGAACGCCATCGGTGAAATAGATGTGATAAGAACTTGAGATCTATATCCCGAATAATAAACTTCAAATTCCTTCTATACTGTTCTTCCTTGATCACCTGTGCTTTGATACCATGTAGAATTTTCTCTACAAATCAGCTAGCTCACTGATATCATGTAGAAATTTCACCTGCAGATCAAACTGATATATGCAATGTACTAAAGCATAATACTAGATCTACATCTACCATAAAATTTGTGGAAGCTAATCAACCATGAGCAACATCAAGCATGAACACATATAACTGATAAGAAGGAATCAATCACATAACACAGAATATATCACTAGGGAAAGCACCAGCATAAAACCCCAACACTGTATTATCAATCAAGTGGAGATCCTCAACAACATACAAAAAGAATCAGCTTAAAAGCTATCCTGCTCTCTCTATACTCTAATGATGAAAATCATGGACCACCTAGGCCTCAATATATAGGCTATAAGTTGGCCTAATCATACTTTTTGTCACCTCAGGTCCAACTACGTAGTCATAGAAGAAAATAGATCCCTTCCTCATGCAAGGAATACTTACTAGAAATATTCTAGCATCTGATAGTACATTGTCCCTCATTTGATCTCAACTGGGTCTTTGTCTGAACTGCCTTGCATCAGTTATTCAAGAGACAATACTCAGTTATCTGAAAATAATAGTTGTCACATGCATGCAAGCATCAACAAACTATATCTCATTAATTTAACAACTTGTTAAATTAATCTAACTGAACTTGACTAAGTTAAACTAAGTCAACTGATCCTCTCAATATATAACTGAACCTTATCTCCTTTAATCAAGGGATAAATTCCTAAATCAAGAGAGAAAATAATTGCATGATCTCACAAAGACTTCAAGTTTAATTTTCCATAACTAATTAACTCATGGAGATTAATTAATTAATATTTTAAACTGCTGGTAAGACCAAATTCGTTTTTACTTCCTATAGTTACACCAAGGACTGCTAAAAATAGGAAGGGACCCAGAAATGCTATTTTTAGAAGATTCTATTTTTAGCAGTTTCACCTCTCACCCAAGGTGGCAAAAATGCTCATTGGTCAAACTGCTATTTTTAGACATGTTATTTTTAGCACTTTCTAAATTTATCATTTCTTGTTGCACACTTTTCAACAAGGTTTTCGCTGCTAGAACAATAAGCCGTGGATATAAACCGTGATGTAAACCTCCTCATGGAGACCCTAAGAAATAAGTTGGGGATATTTGGAGAAGATGGGGTTTTGAATGCAGATGACAAATCAGAAGGGGGATCGGGAGATCAGGAATACACAGAGAACCAACCGAAGAAAGAACCCAAAAAATATCAACCCAGTTCAAGTGTTGTGAATCAATCCCTGTTCAAAATGGAAGCAAAAGTCGATATCAATCTGTACCACGATGAGATCGGCACTCTAAAGTTGAACCACTGGTTTTCGAAACTAGAAGCTTATTTCAGCGTCCATCAGATCGAGGAAGGGAAAAATATCTCATTCGCGTGATTGAAATTAGAGGGCCATACACTGAGTTGTTGGGAGAGCCACACGAAAACCCTGAGGTTGGAGGGAGAACCTCCAGTGACTAAGTGGGAGGATTTAAAAACCCTTATTAAGTCACAGTTTTATCCCATTGGGAACGTGGAGGACCAGTGGATCTGGTGGCATTACTTTAGGCAAAAGTCTGGCCAAAGCGTGCAGGAGTACACCACAGAATTCAGAAAAATAGCTATAATTTTGGGTATATCTCCAAAGAACCAAGATGTAATCCTAAAGTATTTGGGGGGTCGACACCGTCAACTATGTGAGCAAGTGATGTTCAATACCAAATCAGTGGATGAGGCTTGTGTACAAACACAGTACCTGGAGAACATAGGCTTGAAAAGAGGGCAATCAAGTGGATCGAAGCAGAAGGAGAGGGGAAGAAGTAGAAAAAGGGGGAAATGATAAAAAGATGGTAGCCACAGCACACCAGTGGAAATATATTAGCAACCACTGCAACATTGATGGCCATACAAAGGAGAAGTGTTGGAATTTGCATCTAGAGTTAAACCCGAAGAACAAGAAGAAAGATAATAAGAAGAAGAATCGCATGGCCACTGATTTGAGCAACCCAGTTGAAAGCAGTTCGGACATGGATGAGAAGATCGTTTATACATCATTGCAGAAGGAGGTGAACTTAAGTAGCCTTCAACACCAGGAAGAGAAAGAAATGACCAAACTCTTCCATATAATACAGGTCAAGAAGACAAAGATTGATGTTATGTTTGACTCAAGATCGCAAGCGAATCTCAGTGCAACAGATTTGGTCAAGAAGTTGGGGCTAGAATTTCATGATCATCCAAACCCATGTCCATTGGGATGGGTAAATAAGGATGCAGAGCTAAAGGTAAAAAAATAGTGCAAAATTAGATCTGCTATTAGTGTTGATATTATTGATGAAGTAGATTTGGATGTGGTTCCCATTGATGTATGTGGAGTCATGTTTGGGAGCCCATACATGTACATGTGTGATTAAATATTCATAAGGAGAGCTAACTAGTACCATCTCATCAAGGATGGAAAATCATTTATCATCAATGCGCACAAAGGCAAGTCAAAAATTTCACTGATAAGTGCCAGGCAAGCCAAGAAATTGATCAGTTTCAGCAAGAAGTATGTTTTATTATTTTTAAGAGAAAATCAGTCTGAAGAGGAGTCAATATGAGGCAAGGCATCCCTGGAGGGGTGTACTAAGAAACAGAAACAACAATTGGAGGAGTTGTTACAGGCATACAAGGATGTGTTCCGAGAGCCTAAAGGGTTACCACTTAAGAGAGAAGTGGAGCATGAGATCCAGCTATTGTCAGACTCCCCATTGCCAAATATTGGGTTGTACAAGTAGTATGTAATAGAATCAAGTGAGGTGAATAAACAGTTGCAGCAGCTACTGGAACAGGGTGTCATTCAACTGAGTACATAACCATGTGGGTCACCCATCATCGTTGTGCCAAAGAAGGATGGGACTTGGCATATGTGTATAGATTACAGGTCATTGAATAAAATCATGCTCAAGAACATATACCCCCTGCCCAAGATAGACAGTCTGTTAGATCAGGTGTAGCAAGAAAAGTATTTCACCAAGCTAGACTTGAAGTCTAGATATCACCAAGTTCAAGTCAAAGAAGAAGATACATGGAATATCGCCTTCAAAACCAGGAAAGGTTTGTATGAGTGGTTAGTTATGCCATTTGGCCTATGTAATTCACCAACTACGTATATGAGACCAATGAATGATATATTGTGCCCTTCTATAGATTAATTTGTTATTGTCTATCTGAATGATATACTAGTATATAGTGCTACCTGGGAGGAGCATATTTCACATTTGACGCAGGTGCTAGAAACATTGAAGAATCACCAGCTACTAGCAAATCTCAAGAAGTGTGAGTTTGTGCATCAGTATTTGGTGTATATGGGGATTTTGATCAGTGGAGGAGAGCTAAAGATAGATCCTTCCAAGATGGAGGCCATCATGAAATGCTCAATGCCTACTAATGTTTCTGAGGTTATGAGTTTCATTGGGGAAACATAGTACCTGAGTAAATTCATAGCCTCATTTTCAGTGGTAACAGCACCACTCCACGCCATAGCAGCAAGTGGCAAGAGTTTCCAGTGGGAAAAAGGTCAACATAAGGCTTCTAAGGAGATAAAGAAGAATATTATTCAAGCACCTATTCTAGCATTATGAAATTTGCATTGACCCTTTGAAGTGGAGACAGATGCGAGTGGGTATGTTATGGGAGTTGTCTTGATGCGAGGAAGGCTTGTTTGATACCATTATGAAGTATTTCATGGGGAAATTATTAACTACCCTACCTACGATAGGTATCTTTATTCTATGGTGCAAGTTGTGAAGAATTGGAAGCACTATTTGATGGGAAAGGAGACAATAATCCACACTTATCACCAGCCGTTATAGTACTTGTCGACCCAGAGTAAGCTATAACAGCTCAGGCATTACAAGTGGATGGGGTTTTTACAACATTTTCATTTCGTGATCAAGTATAAGAAGGACAACACAAACAAGTTAGTCAATATGCTTTCAAGGCCACCCACATCAAATATTATAGCTTTGGGGACTCTTATGCACATGGATTCATTCACCCATGATGTTTACAGAGAGGCATATTCAGAAGATGAGGACTTCAAGGAGGTGTATCAGCAGTTGCAAATTCAGAGTCACATACTTACTCTACAGGATGAATAAACTATTTGTTCCTAAAGGTGAGTGTTTGCAGTAGATTAGAGAGGCTCACACCTCCAAGGTTGCAGGGCACCTTAGTGTAGGGAAGAACATTGCTAACTTGCAGAGGTATGTGTGTTGGCCCAAGATGGAAGAGTAGGTAGCTAGGTTCATAAGAGGATGCATCCTTTGTTGTACCAACAAGCCTAGCAACAGGAAACAAGGTCTATATCATCTCTTACCTGTACCTAATAGTCTTTAGGAAAGCATTTCCATGTACTTTGTGGGAGGTTTACCAACAACCAAGAAGGTACATGACTACATGTTCGTGGTAGTTGACAGGTTCAGCAAGATGTGTGTTTTGATGCCCTGTAAAAAGACCATCAGTGAACAAGAAGCAAAAGACTTGTTCTTTGGAAAGTTCTGGGTGCACTTTGGGATACTAAGGAGCATCATTTCAGACAGGGACACAATATTTCTCAATGCATTCTACACTACATTGTGGGTGAAGACGGACAAAAATTTGAAGAGATATACAACATTCCATCCACAGACAAATGGGCAGACAAATGTAGTCAACAAGACTTTGGTGCAACTTCTGAGGGGATATAACCAAAGGCATTCGAAGACCTGGGATGAAAATCTAGTATATATACAACATTCTTATAACAGAGCAGTCCACACTTCTACAGGAAATTCCCCATTTGAGACTTGCTTTGGATATTTTCTACCTTCACCTTTGGATATTGCATATGGGCAGCAAGGAGGAGGAAATATCTTACAGGAGATGCTTTGAGGGCTGAAAAATTTATAGAGAAGATTAGGAAGATCCATCTACATGTACAAGAAACACTGCAAAAGTTGCAAGAGAAGTATAAGGCTAGGCATGATCATCACAGAACAGAGTATCATTCAAGTTGGGAGACAGAATATGGCTACAATTTAACAAGGAGAGGCTACAAGGGCCTGGCAAGAAAATCAAGCCTCTAAGGTATGGTCCCTTTAAGATATTGGAAAAGGTGGGTTATAATGCGTATCGATTTAGTTTACCACCATATATGCGCATTTATTCAGTTGTTAATGTAGAGAATTTGAAACTCTATGAGCCTTCCATGCTAGATCAGGAAGAGGAACAGGTCCTACCTTCTGTGAAGATTTGGCACTAGACGCTCAGGAAGAATTGATAAAAGATATAGTTTTGTAGAAGAGGTCCATAACTACAAGGCAGGGGCAGCATGACCTTTGGCAGATTGGGTTGAAGGGACAAATTTCAAGCAAAGCTAAATGGTACACCAGAGAGCAGGTGGAGGAAAAATTTTCTCACCTCATTCAGTAAAATATTTTTGGGACCAAAAGCCTCCCAAAATGAGGAGGTGTGATCTGAATTGGATCATTATATTGTTTTTCATCCATCTCAATTCATTTGGAGTGGGAAAAGTGGAGGAATCAGCTCACGAGATCGTTTTTACCGGCGGGGCCCAGTTTGGCGAAATGGGGCCTAAAACCATCCGAGAGAATTTTGAGGCATCAAATGACGTTTTTTGGGGGGGTAAAACTTTGTCACTTTAGTGCGGCACTTTTTCATGCTATTCTACACATAGAGGCCTTTCCAACGGCGCAAGAAGTGTGTCAATCAGAACATGTATGCAAAATTTTTCTCACTCAGAATTTGACCTTCTTGATTTCACACCTATAGTTCGGAAGGATGTCACGTCAGCCCCCATTATTCATGGAAAAGGGGCTAGCCACATGTTTGTGATGTAAAAGACTCTAGAAGAGTCTATATTGTAACTCTAGTTAAGAGTTGGTGTAGTCAAAATTAGCCACTAGCAGGATCTCAGACTATGTTATAACTAAGCCATTAGGAGGAAGAGGCATTCCATTCTTTAGAGAGAATTTTATTCCATAACTGAGCAAATATAGCGAGGAGAGATAGGAGGTAGAGCACACAGCGAGGATCTGTGAACTGTAGCAGCCCACAGGCAACGAGAATTATTTCTTTGTACCTGCAGTCATATTTCCAGACAGAGAAAGAAAGTGAAGCGGCCTCACCTTCTAGCTGGGTTTTCTCCCGAAAAGGTTTCTCGTAAGCATATCTTGTTTCTTATGTGTGTATGAGCTTATTTTTTTGTTCTCTACTTTTCTAAATAATTTCCATTTGCATGCATGCACTAATTACAATAAAATCTACAGATCTAGAAATAAAATAAACTATAATAGTGTAAAATTTTCAGAGTTTTAATATAATATTATTAGATCTGTTGTGACGAACTGTCTAGTGGAATATCCATGACATATTACGGATCAATATTTCACATTTTTCGTGTAGTAGGGTCCATCAAAAGTATGCAACATGGGTACTCCTTGGATGCAAAGTTAAATTTCACATCCAACGAGTGCTCCCCTTGAAATTTGAGTAAAATCATAGGGAGATCAGTTGAAAATATGAGTTGAAAAATAATTTTCTTCGTTTTTCCCTCCAAAACTCAATGAGGTAATCTAATCTTATTTTATTATTTCCACTATTGTTTTATAATATTCCTTAGGAGACCCATTTTAGACCTCAAAATTTCTCTGATGTAGGCTCACTCTTTCCCTGCTTAGGTTGTGGCTGAGAGCTAGCTAAAGTCTCAGCAAGGGGAGGGTCAGTGTGACTTTGGGTAATGATATGTGACCTAAAATTTTGGTGTTTGTGACTTCCTTTTGTCATTTACAGTCGGGTAATCCCTCCTTCTAGCCATTTTTTTGACGCGGACGTTATACACCTAAGTCAACAAGGGGGAATATTCCGGACCGAGGCTCTTTAATAGCCCAAGTCATTTGGTATTGCTACCCTCTACAGATTTATAGGCTCCATTAGCCTTGGATCCTTTCTTCTTACAAAGGATTGAATCGTGGGAAAACTAATCCTAATCTAAACTAAACTATAATTATCCTACTTTAATCTAAACTAATTCTGTGCGAAATTATGGTTAAAATAAACTATGATTAAATTGTTAAGTTAGCTTTGTAAATGAAATAATGGAAATCAAACAACCTAATTTTGATATGCGTGTGAGAACAAAGGGCTGAATGTTTCGTTGTTAATGGACTAAGATATACTAAGTAAATCTAATCTATATATTTAATTTATAAATTAGAATTGAAAATATATAGTACAATAACTATTGTTCCAGAATCAATATATGATACAAAACGTACAGTATTATGTTACAACGAATAAAGCACACCAAAACACAACCTAATTGGATCAAAGAAGATGAACTACGGATAAACTTAGTAAAATGTGTTTATGAAATCAAATCAAATTCTTATTCCTAATGCAATTAAATCAAAGTTATTCCTTATGCAAATAATAACAAAACAAGTATTGTAAATTTACAAGTTCCTTATCCTAGAAGACAAACACATAACATCTTTGTTTGTTTTTCATATTTCACATTAAGAAACAGATGAAAAAGCTAACTAATCTATGACTCTAACTATTGCTTGTTCAAGATTGATAATAGGGACAATTGTAAATTATATCATTTTAAAATTCATGTACTCTAATTAGTGGATAATGAACACAATCAACCAACCATTGGTTAAAGTAACAATAGAAACATAACTATCATCTACAATAACAACATTATCTTTAACTTGCAAATAAAGACTGGCATTTTCTATCAACTTGAAAATATGGAATTCATTCATAGGCATTCAAATTAAACTAATGTCTAGACCAATATGTATTCTTAGGACATAAGTCACTAAAGAAGAATATCAATCAACTAAAATAATTACAATTCAAATTAATGTTGTAATCGACAAAGAAACGCAATAAACATAATTGTTTGCTTAGGGAATAAAAACATCAAACAAACAACAATTAGCCTCTAAATTTTTGAGAATTAATGACAAGGAAAATAAAGAGGACATTCACATGACCATGGATCATAACAGCTCAAGAACTAGATTGAATAAAATTAAATCTACACATGTATTAAAGTAATTCCACAGTGAAAATATGAACATAATTTCTTCATCCAGAAACTTCCCTATAGTACCATGGGTATCCCCATTTTATTACAAAATAAGAGGTTTATATAACCATCATTCAACCTACTATGTTTGTAACATACTGAGAATAAAAACCATATTTTTATAAAATAATCATAAGTGTTTGTTTTTTGCTAATAAAAACCATATTTTTATAAAATAATCATAAGTGTTTGTTTTTCGCTAATAAAAGCCATATTTTTATAAAATAATCATAAGTGTTTGTTTTTGGCTGGTTGGCCATATCCAGTAGATAATGGAAATTCAACAAAGTAACTAACATGAGATCATTCGGTAATACCCACAACAGTTGGAGATGACCCACATGTATTCGCTCCAGAAAATATGCATGCGATAACTCAACCAACACGGACGCTTGTGACAGATTAAGAAAAGAAAATCATTTTACGATATAAGCAAGGGAAAGGGTAGTTACAAAATCTTAGATTCTAAAACACCTTTACAATTTCAGTGAATCAAATAAAAATATGGACGTACCTTGTTATTCCCAAAAGTTGAGACATATCAATAATAAAATCCTTTATTTGGTATGATATGAATCATTAAGATCTGGGGAAATTATGACTTTGATATTTGAAGGCTTCATTACAGTGTGAGTATAAGAAACCTGTGATTTGTTAACTGAACTCGTAGCATTTTTCTCTTTGTGTGTTTCTTTAAGTTCACAGGGGGCCATGAGTATTTCGTTTTCTGGCATGAGCTGCTCAATTCGGTGGTTTAGTCGTGGTATAGTGAACAAAAATTGTTGATGCCAATAGACATCTAACAAGGCTTCCCAAGCAATTTTCCCAAGATCACTATCCACTTCTGGTGTATCATTCTAGTTATTAGAAACACTGATATTTCTTGGAGGTTTGGGCTTAGTCTTTTTAGACTCAAGCTTTGTATTAGTCTTGAGATCAACACATGTCTCTTGAGCAGGAGAAGTCATTTACCTATTTCGCCTTAACCTGGAAATTTAATTTCCTCTTAATTTATCTTTGATATGAGTCGAAATTCTATTTAGACTGACTCTCTGTTTCTTGACATGCAAGTTCAAGAGAAGGAGACTCAAGTTGAAGGTTAATCTTGGGAGGTTTTGTTTTACCCTTGGTTCTTAATTCTTGCTTTATTTCACCCTGGCCAACAAGAATGCCTTTGGTCATACTTTTGGTTACATGAGTAGACACATATTCAGGCTTTGCAGCTCCATCATCTTCTTAGGCACAAGGACCAGTCTCTTGAAAAGATTCTCGGTCATCAGTATGCATGGAATGGTGAATATGCGACTGAAAAGAATCATTGAGAATAGAATTAGGCTCAAAGGACACTAGTGGTTCACATTATCCGGGAAGCAGGGGTTTATCAAAATGATTTCGAGTTAAGAATGAATCCCAATTATGCTAAATCTTAACTAACATATGCTTAACCAAGATGCAGATAAAACTGTGGTGGAAGAATAAACACTTAGCATTCTTTCATTGAAATTGGTAGGTATGAGGCATTTTAGTTAGACTCCTATGCAAATAGAAAGGCATATTGAGCTTATGGCCTAAAAACACCATCAATAGCCTTATATGATAAATGAAGACTACACTGTAATGTCCTTCGCAAGTGATATAACGGTGTAACAATAATACCAGGTTCTGCCATTTTGGTTTCAGGTAAATGATAGGCATACATTTAATATGATGAGCAGAGTCTTTATTTGCAGGCAACGTTTTCTAGAGGATATCACTAACTCTGCGATTTTTTGAGGACTTCTCCCCCTCGATAGGGAGATAAGTTGCTTCAGCGATAAAATCAACATCCACAATGATTTTTGTATCGCCCACCTGGGCTTTCTTGTTGTTGAATAAAGAAGCAAACACTTTGACCAAACCCTGGCTATACCCTTGGAAAAGCTAGAGAAAAACCAACCAACCAACATGACTAAAGAGCTCTACGCACTTGTCATATGCTTATATCATTTATGTCCCAATAGCCTCGGTTCACACGATCCATGGATAGAGTGTGAAGGGTTTACAATCTGATTGAAAAGCGAAACACAAAGAATAGTCATGCAACATGAAAATAACCTAAAAACCCAACCTGGCTGTGTAAACATAGCAAAAATGAGAGAAGAGAATGAGACATTCGAAAATCGTTTTGATCCAAAACCCTAGAGATTAATTCGCAGGTGGATAATCAAAGACAAGGTACATGAGGTATGATGGTCACACGTACAAAAAATAATGGACGGTATATTGGTTATAGGTGGCATGGATCAAGAGGGATACAATAATGGACGGTAGATTGGTTATAGGTGGCATGGATGGAGATGTAATCCCTAACAGAGAAGACAGATCACCCATAGGTTCGTAAGGCAAAACCCAAAACCATAACTCATAACCTCTAGAGCATCATATCCCATAATTACATATTGAGAAACTTTGGCTAAAGTATCTATATTTGTACGAACCATAATCATAACTTCAAATCATTCATTGGATTCAATAAATTAAACTGTGTACAGTAATTAAGGTCGCAAGATAGTAATATAAGTATATGGAAACAAACTAATATATGAATCAAGCGCAAGTTTAAGCGTAAGGTTTGACATTCCATAGAACATGTTATCACTATACATGCATTCATACAAGCATAGATATCATGGCCTGAACATATAAATGTGTTATGCATTGGATATAAGAAATAAAATAGTAGAAAGATATTAAGATATATAATTTAAATATAAGCCAAGGCTGCAATTTTGTAGGGACCTAGTTCTTTCTAACATTCAAAATGTAAAATGATAAGGCTTTTAGTAGCCCACTAAAATAAGACCAAACCAAAGTTTTTTGTTTTCCATAAGTATCCAAAAAAATATTAATAAATTAACATGAAAGCTAGGAAGCAATCAACGTCATGTTAAGGCATTTGCAAAAGATTAATAAATTAACATTGAAAGCTAGGAAGCAATCAAGGTCATGTTAAGACATTTCGCAAAAGGAACTAAAACTGTATATTAGGAAACAATATAATCATACCATATCAAATAAAAAATCAGAAAAAAAAAACCCCAAAAGGAAAAAAAAAGGAAATGCCCATATCATTCCTCAATAAAATGAAAGAGGAGGTGGTTGGTCTGCCAACAAATTTATATATATATTATTGTTAATTATAATAATTGTTGAATTGTAAAAATTAAATAAATGTTTTATGGTACCTTAATTTATTTATATGTGGATAATCTTTTATATTGATGTTATTATTCAATAAATGAATTAACTTGAAAAAAATATATATATATTACTACCGAATATGTTTTAATATTTTGATATTTTGTAACTATGTAAAATTAAAATACATAATTTAATTGTTGATAAATATTTTTATATGTATCATTAGTATAAATAATTAAAAATAAATAAAAATAAAAACATAAGCAATTAGAAGATTTCCTACACTTGACACCATAGCCATGTTTGGACACTTAACCAAGGGACACCACTTAGTTATGTCCCATCACCTTTCACGTTGTCTTGGTAGATTGACATCCTAGTTTGTTTGTTTGTTTGTTTGTTTTTTTTTTTTTTTTTTTTAATGTAGGTATTGGCATCATTTTTATAGTATTTGTTGTTGATTTATTCTTTTCTTTGGATATATATATGTTTCTGTTATTTATTTATTTCTATTTATTTATTTTTATTTTATTTTTATTTATTTATTTATTTTGACTTGTGTATATTTTGTTTTATTTTATTTATTTTTCGATTAATTATTTTTAATTTATTTTTCCATTAATGATCTTGTCTTGATTAGGGTCTTTACTCATTTTTATAATTTTTTACTCCCCTCTTTAAAGTTTGACTTTGATTATTTATTTATTTAATTTAAAAACTAACTGTTTAATATAGCGGTTACTTATTAATATTTGTTTTTAATAAATTAATAAACTAGTATCACAGTTTAAATATTATTTTCCAAAAACTAGTAATATTTGGTTTTAATAAATTAATTTAAATATTATTTTTCAAAAAATAACCATTTCCTTACCTATTAATATTTTTAATAAATTAATAAAATAATATCATTATTTAAATGTTTTTTTCAAAAAATAGCCTTTTAATATAGCCATTACATATTAATATTTTAAGAAATTAATAAACTAATATCATTATTTAAATATGATGAACCACACTTACAAAAAAATTTCTCATATAATTTTTATCTAAAAATTTTGTTTAATCCTATCATCTTTTGAACTATCATCTTTTAAACTGTCTTAGTAGATTGACATTATATCTACATACCCTCAGCTCTGATCTTGTAATCCGCGGGTAGCAATATATGCGAGTCTATGAGACAATCCACATAGATATCATCTTAAAACAATTCTCTGTTGTGTAACGATTATAGTTTATTATAAAACCAATCTAGAAATACAAGGTTATCAACTCTTATTGTCCACCCAATCTTCCGTAGCATAACAGTCATACCGTGTTCTATTTTCCCAATCCAAAGCCTTGTAGCTGAACAACATGACATGTGGAGAAGATTGGCTCTATTCACAAGATCCGTGATTTCCTTATCTCTCTTCCTACGAAGTATCCACAAATTCATTCCATGTTTCCATGGTGTGGGATTATTGAAAACCTTGCATTAATTTCGCATTTCAACACTAAATAAACTTAGTTGTGGGCACCGAATGGAATCCTAAGAATAATAGAAATAGTTGAACTGCATAAGATCAAATCTAATTGTTTGTGATTTATGTAAGTTAAGGTGTGAATTTTTTTTGAGTTTTTGGTAAATCTATGGTTAGAATTTAGGGAAAAAGAATTGTGGTCAAATTTTGATTTGTGTTATTTAAATTGATTTTTTATTTTTTATTTATTTATTTTTTTTTTTTGAAAGAATTCTCGCTGAAGAATTATAATACAACATAAATCGCCAAAGCGAGCAGATTCATCATACAATATCGCGGAAGCGAGCTGAATACACGGCGAGCAGATTCATCACTGTTTCATGCAGCTGCAGCAACCGCAGCGTGCGCAGAATACGGCATCATCGAGCAGATTACGGCACGGCACCATCGGAACTGTTTCATGCAGCTGCAGCAACCGCAGCGTGCGCAGGAATCGAACATGGCTGGGGGGTGCGAAAGCCAACCGCCCCAGCCAACACATCATTCACATCACGTGCAAATTTAAATTGATATAAATTCAATATCCTCAAAAGCTTTTGAAAAAGTTCACTTGTAAAACTTGTGATTTCAATAAATCTTTGTTATATTCCAAAAAAAATTAAATTTGAAAATAACTTCAAAACTTTTCAAATAATCACACTTAAATACTACTAACACTTTCACCCTAAGTGATAATCTACCCAGTGTCATACTATTATCTAATGCTTATCACTGAATCAAAATTGGAAGCACTGAAATCAATCCGGCAGATCAAAATTGAAAGCACTGGAATTAATCCGGCCACCCCATTTTTGGATTGTAATACACCATCCAAAAAATTCCACTCGAAGTGGAACATCTTATAACTTCATAACTCTAGCCTCCGTCCTCAAGAAAATAAAACGAGAGCACAGACTCGGTCCGTACTAATGGACACAATCCAGCCATTCTATAAGAACGTATTAAATGGGAGAGAATTTAATTTGATACTCTAATCGATTGAACTGAGTAATTCATGGTTATCAATGTCACTGGTTCAAAATAAGAGGGAGGTTGGTATGTAACTGTTAGCTAACGTGTGAAGCAATTAAACTAGTTGTATCCACTCTTTCAAATAAAATAAAATAAAACAATTTTTTCAGCTTAACTTTTGCTTTTTGCTTCACTTTCTTAGTGGCCATCAACTGAGATAACATACTAACAAGACTCAATCTTACCTCTTTTGTAATGTTAGTTCTCTAGGACTCATGCTCAAGGACATATAAATTTGCTAATGTCTCAACGCCACTATAAGATTGATAATGTCTCTACGCCACTATGAAGAAATATAGCAAAATGCCTCTAGCCATTCAATTTTCGATTGAAGTGTAATCAAATTTAATTTCCCTTAATAAGTGCAATGCGTATCTTTGAAGTATTTTATTGTAATCATCTAATAGACCGACTGAAGTATAGTTACCAAGCGTATCTCTAAAGTATTTCTTCGTAAAGTCTTAGGGCTAAATGCAACTGTGTTGTATCAGGTTTAGTTTCGAGACTACGTGGCAAAACTTTGATCCTTCGAAATAGGAGATTATGTGTTGAATATGAGGAATTGCTTCACACGTATAAGTCATAAGTATTCTTACATGAACATGCTAGACTTAGATAGATCCACAAATCTTATAGTATATCTTGAAGTTAGATCCTATCCGTAGTCATAGTGTGATTTTAAGTTAAGCTGTAGTTATCATTGGTGATATATCAATATTATGAATCCCATATTCATAACATGTTAAGCTATAGCTATCATTGTTGATCGATCAATATTATGAATCCCATATTCATATAACACAGCAAGGTGTAATAAAAATGGAATACCTTTTAAGTTTGGTTTTTATTTAATTCAACAAAATGGTTTTGGAATACATTGAGACCAAACCAAGCAAACTCTTGCATTCAATGAAGAGAGTTGTTGTAATAAAAATGGAATACGTCTTAAGTTTGGTTTTTATTTAATTCAACAAAATGGTTTTGGAATACATTAAAACCAAACCAAGCAAACTCTTTTATTCCATGAAGAGAGTTGTGCCACAGACTTGGGGCGATGTTATATTGAGCAAGCTGTATTATTGAAAAGAAATGGGCTTTGTGTACAATTATTTTTAAATATAACTTAAATTAAGCTCTCTGCATTATTATTATTCACATATGATACAAATTTTTTATTTATATCATGTGAATTGAAATACCCAATCAAGCCTTAAATTCATTAAAATTTATTATATCTGGATGGAGAGTTTTCATTTGGCTTCCATTAGTTTTTTTTTTTTCAAAACAAAAACTCTCATTCAACAATTGCATTTATTTTACAATGACCCGGATAAATTTAGAGCTGAATTCTAACTGCAATTCAAATAGTTCATTGATAAAACCAGAGATTTAAACAAAAGAAATCATAGGTTTTGTTCTTGCAATGGATCCATTCCAATGTTCCATGTGAGAGATTAATCTCTTCCCCTTTCCCAATTAACTAGATTTCTGCCTTATCGGTATCCCTAAAGTGTGAATTAGAGTTGTTAGATTCGACGGGATCGACTGCAGATATACTCAAACGGCATGCATATGCAACATGTCTGCAAACGATGGTTAGAGTACCACATTAATCTCACTATTGTTGGGTTGTTAGATTTATCATTAGGTTATTAATTCCAATAAATTGATATCTCTATCCCAGCACCTAGAGTAAGATTCGGTTGTAGGTTAAAGTAAAATCAAGCAATGACCTTTGGGTATTCATAATTGACGTCATTATATTCAGCTTTGTTACAATGATCAAATTATTGACTATTGAGGGAGCCTAATACTCATTTTTATTTCAAATTTATTGATATTATTAAATAAAGGAAGCAACTTAATAAATAAATATTGATTGTAAATATATGATGGATGATAATGACCGTTGGTCACTAATATTCTTGTTTATTCTTTCGGAAAATCTTAACATGTATTATATTTCATCAACTATCAAAAAATAAAGATGTTCAATTTGTCATCCACACTACTCGAAGTCAACTTAATAATAAATTATGTGTTAACATTTTATTAATGGGTAATTTTGAATTTATCCGCGTAGTTAAATTTGATAGTTGAATGATATAGGATTGATTAATTCTTCTACTTACCAATATACATTAATAAGATGTATTGTATAGCTATGATATTAAGATATATTATATGGTATGATATTGAATATGCTTATATAATATATGTGGCTCTATATAATGTTTTTTTGAAAATCAATTATGGTCAATATGAAAATCAACTATGGTTAATTATGGTCAACGATGGTTTAATGTCACATTGTGATAAAAATTGTTTCAATATCAAAATCACTTATCGTTAACCATTATCAACCATGGTTCAACGTCGCATGAAAATCAACCATGGTCAACCATGGCCAATGATCGTCAATAACCATGGTCACATTGTGACAAAGATTGTCTCATGATGCAATGTTGCATTGTCACAATCATGGTGATCCATGCCCAACCATGGTCCAACGTTGCATTGTGATAAAGCTTCTCTCAATATGAAAATCAATCATGGTCAACCAAGGTCCAACGTCGCATTGTGACAAATATTGTCTCAATATTAAAATCAACCATGGTCAACCATGTTTGTTTTAGGGTTTATAATATTTATCTTAGGGTTTTTATGCCTTGTGTTTACAATATTAATTCTTTGGGTTTTTTAGGTTTTTAGTATTAATCCCTTGTTTTTATTAGTGTCTTAGGTTTATAATATCAATCCCTTGGGTTTATTAATCTAAGGGTTCATAATACTAGGGTATAATATTATTGATAGGTTTATAATATTAATCGTATGGTTTAATATAGATCCCTCGGGTTTATAATATTAATCATAGGGTTTAGATTCCTATGGTTTAATATTAAGCCTAATGTTTACGATATTAATCTCTTGGATTTATTAATTTTAGGGTTTATATTCCTAGGGTTTAAAGTTATTCCCTTGGGTTTTTAATATTAATTCTTTGGGTTTATTAATCCCTCGGGTTTATAATATTAAGCATAAGTTTCATGATATGAATCTTGAGGTATAATGTTTATTTTAGGATTCATAATATTTATCTTAGGGTCTATATCCCTTGGGTTTAATATTATTCCCCTGGGATTATAATATCTTTCATTTTTAGTATTAATCCCTTAGGTTTATAAGTCCTTTGGTCTTAAAATATCAACGATTTAATATTGTAACATGTTAATGGTACAAAAATGTATCCAACATCAAATTGTGACAAACATTGTCTCAATATGAAAATAAGTCTAACAATCATTATCGCAATGTTACATTACATTGTAATTTATTCAATGTCGCATTGTTACATTACAAAACTTGAGTTTAATACAAGGTTTATAATATTAGGGCCTTTTAATATTATGTTTATAACATTAAAGTTTAATATTGGGTTTATAATTTGTAGTATTAGGGTTTATAATATTAATCCCTTGCGTTTAAATCAACCATGGTCAATAATTGTCAATAGCCATGGTCACATTGTGACAAATACTATCTTGTGGTCCAACATCACATTGTCACAACCATGGTGATCCATGGTCAACCATGGTGATCCATGGTCCAACGTTGCATTGTAACAAAGATTGTCAATATGAAAATCAACCATGGTCAACCATTGTCAATCATGGTCAACCATGGTCCAATGTCACATTATGACAAAGATTCTCTCAATATGAAAATCAATCATGAAAAATATTGTCTCAATATGAAAATCAACCATGGTCAACCATGTTTGTTTTAGGGTTTATAATATTTATCTTAGTGTTTATATACACTGGGTTTACAATATTAATTATTTGGGTGTTTTAGGTTTTTAGTATTAATCCCTTGTTTTTATTAGTGCCTTAGGTTTATTAATTTTAAGGGTTCATATTCCTAGGGTATAATATTATTGATAGGGTTTATAATATTAATCCTAGGGTTTAACATAGATCCCTCGGGTTTATAATCTATTAGGTCTATAATGTAAATTCCTTGGGTTTATAATATTAATCATAGGGTTTAATATTAAGCATAGTGTTTGCAATATTAATCTCTTGGGTTTATTAATTTTAGGGCTTATATTCCTAGGGTTTAATGTTATTCTCTTGGGCCAATTTAATCATTTTACTAATTAAACAATTTGATTAGATGGTTTAAATTTAAAGATGTCGGTATAGTCTAGTCATCACCACTATATCAATGAATGGAATTCACACCACTAACTTATGCATATTTAAAGCATATGATTAAACCATGTTTAAATTATTTTTTTACAGACCCTAATTATAAATTTACGATGCCATTTGTAAATTTGATTAACATGAAGTAAGAGGATTACAAAAAAGACACTAAACATAGTAGTGGAAACGTGTGATCTATTGACCATTTTCAATTTCAAAATGTTGATAAAATGTGTACAATTCCAAATAACAAGTGTATGTCACTTGTGTCCATATGTTTCATTAACCTGTCTGTCTGTTTAACCATTTCATTATGCTCTAACGAATAGCCCTGCTTCTATTCTCCCCTCTCCATAGTAGTAGAAAAATGCTTAGGAATCATTGATCATAGTGTGGGAACTACTCCAGACCTACATGCGGACTCTTAGTTAGAGCATGGGACTACATGTAAGATTCCTTCTGCATGATTTACTCCTTGATCTGCTCCTTCTTTAACTCCGCAACTGGTTAGTTCTTCTGCATGATTTACTCCCTGATTTGCTCCTTTCACTTCGCAACTGGCTAGTTCTCTCCGGAACTTGTTGTAGGTGTTGAGTCTTCTCATTGATCACCACTATGGTGCATTACCTTGGGATCTTCACCCAGTAATTCTATATCATGAGCATTGTAACCTATTTTCTAATGAATCATTCTTTTGTTCTTTCGATTTTCTTTTAGTATTTTTGCTCTGCAAAGCTGTGTGTTCAACCTTTACTAGTTAGATTCATCTGTGCAGGTTTTCTAACACATTTACATGGTATCAGAGCCCACAGGTTGCTAGATAAAAGGCGCACCAGTATTTTATTTTGTAGGTATTACAGCTTGGAGATCGAAGATTGACAGAAAAATGGAGTTTCCCAAAGCATCGATCCTAACATCGTACAACTATCACAAATGGAAGGACCAAATGGCTCGATACCTTCGTCAAAAAGGGTTGTACAGGATTACCATGGCTGCAGAAGTGGAACCCACTTTAGCCATAGAGAAATCCAAGTACCTCAACCGCATGGATGAGGCCCACGAATCCATATGCATGTGCATCTCCCCAGAGTTGCAGTTTCATCTATCTGCCTGCAATACTCCCAATGAGATTTGGAAAAAGGTTGAAGAACTCTACGGGAAACAGGATGAGATGAAAGGACATCTGCTCGAAGTGGAGCTGCTCTCATTAGATCCACGGAACTATGACAGAATTCAAGACTTCTTCACCAAATATAATGATCTATCGTTGCAACTCAAGGGTTGTGGAATTGACAAATCCAAGGAGGAGAGTCGCCAAGTTCTCTCTATTATGTCAAAGCTCGGACCAGAATACTCCGTCTTTGTGTCTACATTTCATTCAATAAGGCTCGCAACAGGTAAATCCTACACTATGCCTTCTCTCAAAGAGTTCATGGAGTCCCTTACTTTTGAGCAAGATAAACTCATTGGCATGGGGAAAATCAAACCTCCAAAAGCGCATGCACTTGCTGTGCATGATGGCAACCACAATAAATATCATAGATTTGATTCAAATCAGAAAAATCAGCAGCAAAAAAACAAGGGAAAAGCGCATTCCCATTCAAAGAATGAAGGGGTACACCAAGCCCTTCAATGACTCCTCCAGCTCACGAAATGAGAAAGGGAAGAAAGGAAACAGATGCACCTACTATCAAAGAGGAATCCATCCAGAATCTTCTTGCATGAAGAAACAAATTGACCAAATGGCAGAAATCCTTCAGAAGCACAACCTTGGGGACCACATCCCTCAGGGCGCCAAGAAGAAAATAGAGGATTCGCCACACGGGAAAGGTAACAATTTTCATGCTTTAGTTGCAATTAATTCTTCCCCTAATGCATGGATTATAGATTCTGGTGCATCACATCGTATGGCTGCTGCAAAGGAAGTCTATTATTCTTTGGATGCATGCAAAGGACCTCCCATCCTCATGGGAGATGACTCACCTATTGAGGTCACCGGAAAAGATAGAGTGGAACTTTTACACGAAAGCTTTGAAGATGTGCTTCATGTTCCAAATCTTTCGGTAAACCTGCTTTCAGTTTATCAGATCACTCATTATGGCACCGGAAAGAGAGTGGAATTCACTCCAGATGCAGTGAACATATATGACCTACATAGCAGCTCCAAAATTGCAACCAGTGAGGTAAACAATGGAGCCAGATTGTATACATTTTCTGAATTTATTGAATCTGAATCCTCCTTATTGCTTACACATGCTGATGATAATAGTAGGCTTTGGCACGAGAGGTTTTGTCACTTAAATTATAGGTATATGCAGCAGCTAAGCAAGCATGAGATGGTGGAAGGCTTGCCAAATATCAGTTTCTCCAAAGGATTTTGTGAAGGGTGTGTCCTTGGCAAACATCCTAGAGAAAAGTTTGACACTGACAAGACTCGCGGAGCATCCTCTCCTCTAGATCTGATCCATAGTGATCTCATGGGGCCTTTTCCTCATCCTTCCATCAACAAAGCAAGGTATGTGCTTACATTTATTGATGATTTCTTAAGGTATACTTGGGTGTGTCTTCTCAAGAACAAATATGAAGTTTGTGCGCACTTTGAAGATTTCAAAGCACTAGTTGAGACACAGTCAGTGAGAAAGATCAAAGCCCTCCGTGCAGACAATGGGGGGAAATATGTTAACAAAGCACTTCAGAAACTTTGCCTTCAGTCCAACATATAGTTGCAGTACACAGTTCCATACACTCCGCAGCAGAACGGAGTTGTTGAGAGAAAGAACCGATCTCTCAAAGAGATGGCTTCCTGCATGTTGCATGCTAAGTCACTGCCTCATAAGCTATGGGCTGAAGCACTTAATTGTGCTAACTACATCCAGAACAGATCTCCTCATAGGTCTGTCAAGGATCAGACCCCCTTTGAGGCTTGGAGCGACACTAAACCAGAGGTCACCCACTTTCGTGTTTTCGGCTCCCGAGCATGGGCCAGGATCCCCTCTGAAAAGAGGAAAGCTCTTGATCCACAGAGCATTGAGTGCATCTTTGTTGGATACCCTGATGGTGTGAAGGGATACCGACTCCTGATTTCCTCTACGAACAAGCTCATCATTGAGCGAAGTGTCAAATTTGAGGAAAGTCTCTCGCATGCACCTCAATTGCCGCATGCAGACACCTTTTATCTACCTCATGTCTGAGATGATGACTCAATACACTCAGATGCAGATACAGAGCATGCAGATGTCGCAGTAGAGCATGCAGATGTAGAGACAGAGTCTTCATATACAAATCCAATGCATGCATATGATGATCCACATCCAAGCCCAGATTGGGCTTCCAGCAGTGAATCATATTCCCCTATCATAAATCAGAGAACAAGGAGCTTACGTGAGATATATGCACAAGACCACCCAGCTGCTAGAAATGGTCTTGTGGGGGATAATTCTGATTTGCAGAGGACTAGCTCAGAGTTTATTGAGCCTCCTCTTGTCCTCACTGCCACTGAACCATCGCCATCCTGGCATTGTCATTTGGTTCAGTCTTCTGATCCACAGTCTTATGCTGAGGCTGTTGGGCATCCATCTTGGGAGTCCGCCATGGAGGAGGAGTATAACTCCCTCCTCGAGAACCAGACCTGGGATCTAGTCCCCCTTCCTTCAAGAAGGAAACTTGTCCGATGCAAATGGGTCTACAGGACCAAGAGTGCTGCAGATGGGCAAAGCACCAGACAGAAAGTGAGGCTACTAGCTAAAGGCTTCCAACAAGTGCATGGCATTGATTATGACGAGACCTTTGCTCCAATAGCAAAGATGGATTCCATACGCCTTACACTTTCCATTGCGGCTGCCCAGGGATGGGAAGTACATCAGATGGATGTGAAGAATGTCTTTCTTCATGGAGACCTATCAGAGGAGATTTACATGGAGCAGCCACATGGTTTCATTCAGGATTCATCTTTGGTCTGCAGACTGAAGAAATATCTCTACGGCCTTAAGCAGGCCCCGAGAGCTTGGTATGCGAAGATGGATTCTTTTCTCTTATCACAAAACTTTGAAAGATGTAAGTCTGATCCGAATGTTTACATGCTCAAGACACATGATTCTCTTCTTATCTTAGTTTTGTATGTTGGTGATCTCCTAATCACTGGCAGCTCGGCTTCAGCCATTGCTACAGTTAAGAGGGCCTTGCATGATAGGTTCTTGATGACGGACATGGGTCCATTACACTTCTTTCTTGGTCTTGATATTAGCCAGGATGCCACAGGCATCAAACTCTCTCAGGCTAAGTATGCACGGGATCTCCTCGAGAGATTTTGCATGACTGACTATAAGCCAGCACTGACTCCTTTTCTGTCTGGGGTTGCACCTTGAGGATGGAGGTGACACTCCATTAGTTGACAGCACTCTCTATCGACAGCTAGTGGGGAGCTTATTGTACCTAACCCACTCCAGACCAGATCTCTCATATGCAGTAGGGGCAGTTTCCAGATACATGCAAGAGTCGCATGAGCTACACTGGAATGCTGCCAAGCGCATCCTCTGATATGTGCAAGGCACCATCACCTTCGGGATTCACTATGCAGCAGGCACTGCATTGAATCTCCTTGGCTTCACAGATTTTTATTGGGCGGGAGATAGCATTGATCGCAAGTCCACCTCCGGATATTCACTCAGTCTAGGATCTGGCCCTATCTGTTGGTCGAGCAAGAAGCAGGCTGTTATTGCTCTCTCTTCAGTTGAGGCTGAGTACAGAGGAGTAGTCAACATCACCATTCAGGCTCTGTGACTACAACACTTCCTCACTGAGTTGGGCGTCCAATTCCACCAGCCCATTGTCATCTGGGGTGACAACCAGAGCACTCTCAAATTTTACAGGGATCCAGTACAGCGGTAGCGGATGAACCACATAGAGATCCATATGCACTACATCAAAGACTTAGTACATGATCGGGTCATTGATTTGCAGTTCTTTCCTTCAGCAGAACAGACTGTAGACATCTTCACCAAGACATTCACTGAGCAGAAGTTTCGTTCTCTGCGCGATCGTCTTGGAGTGAAGGACACAGTTGCTTAGCAACTGTCTTTTCTTCCTCTTTTCTTTTTATTACATTGTATTTTGAGGGGGGGTTTTCCCACGAAGTTTTCCCTCTTTCCTCAATTTTAGTACAAGTTGCACTGTATTTTGGGTGACCTTTGGCCTTAGTTGCCAAGGCCCATTTTCTATTTTTCCCCATAGTGGTGTTCAGGGGGGGTGTTGGAACTACTCCACACCTACATGCAGACTCTTAGTTAGAGCATGGCACTACATGCAAGATTCCTTCTGCGTGATTTACTCCTTGATTTGTTCCTTCTTTAACTCTGCAACTGGTTAGTTCTTCTGCATGATTTACTCCCTGATTTGCTCCTTCTTTCACTCCGCAACTGGCTAGTTCTCTCCAAAACTTCTTGTAGGTGTTGAGTCTTCTCATTGATCACCACTATGGTGCATTACCTTGGGATCTTCACCCAGTAATGCTATATCATGAGCATTGAAACCTATTTTCTAATGAATCATTCTTTTGTTCTTTCGATTTGCTTTTAGTGTTTTTGCTCTGCAAAGCTGTGTGTTCAACCTTTACTAGCTAGATTCATTTGTGCAGGTTTTCTAACACATTTACACATAGCACCGCGGATGCATGTATAGAACCCTGGCAGAAAGATATGGCCGCACCTATGGAAATTTGAAGCCTGGATATACAAAAAGGATTTTTGAGTTTCACACATTCATCAATAAATGGGTAAGGAGATGTTCCTAATTGTTTAAATTGCAATTATATCTTCAATAAATTGTTAAATCAGTGTTACTAATGGTTTAAATTGCAGAGATCGGATTTGATTTCTTTTTACGGTCAAAGGTCGGATCATGCACATATGTGCTTTATAAAAATCTGTAGAGAAGTAACAAAAAGAAGGCAGTCTTTTATCTAAATTGATTCATTGTTTCATGCCATCTATATAACTCTAGAGCCATATAAAAGTGTCGTCTTCGCAATTTGTGTGCAAAATTCGTTCATTCATGTGTATAAAAATTGAGAATTTTCAAGGTAATATACTAAAGTTTTGCAATTTTATAGCTATAATACTTGTAATTTGAAGTAAAATTAACGAAATAAAGCTTAATAAATTCAAACGAAGAAGAAATATCTGAGGAGATGTTTAATTTGATGTTATGTACTAATAGTTGTAATTTGAACTAAAATTTGACAAAATAAATATTTCACTGAAATATCATGCGATCCAAGTGAAAGGAGCTTGATAAATTCAAACGAAGAAGCAATTTCTGAGATTTTTAAATTGTGTGTTAGGTACTACTATGGAATAATTGGAAATAGATGTGAGATGAGTCTTTTCTTGCATTCAACATTCGAAAATTGTTTCAAACACTCTCGCCTTTTCTTGCATTCAACATTCAAAAATTCCAAGAATGAGAAGAAATTAGGTTTTAAATCTTCATTTAATTCAAAATGAATGTTTCTTAATAATATAAGAATTCAAATGTTTTTACATTTTCATCGTATTTACACTAAATCTATATAAATGCTATTTCTAGGTTTTATTAAAATATATATATATATATATATATATATAAACACACTACACTTCATCTTCCTTCAAGTTAAATACATTAGGGAAAAAAGAAATCTTACATCTTCATTGATTTTAAAATGAAGTTATGTTAAGAATATTTCATCCTTAAGAGATCAAAAACTATTTCTTTTGTGAGAAGATGGAGATGGCTTTATATTAGTTATTTATATCTTTCTTTGCAAGGATAAATCTAGAGATTAATAATATGCATCGCTATCTTTAGGTTGTTTTTAAAATTGTAATTGTATATCTAATTACCTGAATAGTTTAACAATATATTACATAAAGTTATTAATTTATTATAGCAACCCACAATGATAACTGCAAAACCAAAATGGATTCAAAATACATTTGTGACGATGATCCTTTTCAAATTCAATTAGTTACAACATTGCAGTTTGTTTGGTTGGTGTTTATATCAATAAATATTGAAGGAACATTTTTAAAGTGGTTCATAAATAATTCTTATATACCTATTTATCTCATTTGTGTATTCTTAGTGAAGCTATTTTTCCACTCTCTGCAATTCAACATTGGTAATTTACACAATATGCTGATTAAAGCATTGGTGTGGTGCTAATTACAAAATGAAGCAACTATTTTTAGGTATGTTTTAAAAAATTGATTTTATAATTTTAAGTAATTTTTATAAATAATGTTGTATAAGGAAGACATCTTCAAAGTATTGAAGAAACTCAATTTTATTTAAATTTATTGTTGAGTAATTTTGTCTATAATAAGTTTGTGTTTTATCTATAAAAGTATCATAACAAAATATTCAACCTTCCAATAATTTGTATTATTCAAATAACTACAATTTACCATAATAATGTGTTGCATTTAAAAAATGTAAAATTGACTAGCAATTAAATGTTTCCTCGCATTCATTAATCACAAATCCACTCATTGTAAATTCACTACTATGTCTCAAGTTTATTGTATAAATGACAACTCTAAGTGATCAATGTTGTTACAAAATTACGGTGATATTTGAGTTAGTAAGCAATGTTATATATATAATTAACCATACTTATATTTAGATCGAAGTTTTTAAATATTCAAGTTAATTTTTGAAATATTAAGTTTAATTTTTAGATTTAAAATTAAATTTAATATTATTTAGGTTTAATATTAAGTTTATAGTATTAGGTTTAATAATAATAATATTAAGTTTAGTTTTAATAATAATATCGGGTTTGTATAGTAATGATTAATAATCTTTATTGATAACACCTGGTGAAGGAAAAACGCGCTGCTATAGCCGCCAAGGAGCTGCGCAGCCCTTTCCAGAGATCGCAGCACACAACATGCAGTTGTCTCTCAGCCTCCTGCTGCTGAGGATCGAAACATGGACACATCAGAGGACGGAGATCCTCTCTCAAACCATCAGCAAGAAAATGAAGGAACAGCAAAAGCTTTCGCCTCTCTCATTTCTACAATGGGTCCGACAAAGAACCGACCATCAATCACTAAGTTTGTTAAAATATTGGAATAAATTCCTGAAATCACACTCCCTCCTGCACTTCCTAGTAAAGCAGCACTATCCCTAGCGAAGCGTGGATTAGTCTGGCAGTTTACTAGGTTATGGCCATCGCCCAAAACTGTCCAAAAATGGGTAGAAAGGAACTAGACTGCATCAATAAATGGGAAAATCTCAATCAGGTTCTGTGGAAGAGGGTACTACACCTTTCACTTTGAAACCAAGGAGGATTGAGATCTGATATTCAAGAACGGCACTTAATTTATGGATACAAGGGGACTATATTTAAACAGATGGATGCCGGACTTCGATCCAGAAATGGATGTACCCAATGCCGTCCCCGTTTGGGTCAGGTTGCCGCATCTTCCCCTCCACTGCTGGGGAGATGATTTAGTTAAAGCCATAGGAAATGTAGTTGGGAAATACATAGACAGGTGTGAGCCAAAGGAAAATATGTACGCATGCGCTAGAATCTACGTAGAAGTGGATCTAGGGAAAGGGCTTCCTGAAGCCATCAAAATCAAAGTGGATCAATGTACACATATACAACAGTTGGATTATGAACAAATCCCCTTCAAATGCAAGGTATTTCACGAATATGGCCATTTTGTTAATAGATGTACAAAAAAAAACAAAAAAATGAAAATGAAAAGATTAAAGATCCGAAAAACAAATGGGAATAGGTTAAAAGAAAGAAGACAGCCAATAAACAACCCATTCACTCTACTAAGCAGCCCACCATATCCTCTGATCTCCACCCTTTAGCAGAAAACAATCCCCTTGCTAGCCTTAATCCTTTTGAGCCAATGGATACCTCAGCCCCCCATCCCCCGAACCCAGATCCAGATCCCCCCACCATACTCTCAACCCCCCCTCATCCCCTCTGGTCTCAAACACCCATACTCCACCCCCCCCCCCCAGTAGACAGAATACTAACAAGAAACCAGTCAAAGGAAGCACTCTCGAATGTAGAACACCAAAAAAAAGCAGGAAGAAAGTCAAACAAAGAGCTTAGGGACGAAGCAGCAGCAAAGAAAATGGCAATAGAAATGCAACAACCTATGGAAACCTTCTTAGGAAGGAGCACAAGAAACAACGAAAAAAGCTAGCAAAGAGGGAAAGGACCCTTGCACTAGCCAACAAGCAAATAATGATATTGGTCTCCTGGAATTGCCAAGGAATGGGATCATCCTTCAAATAAAATGCCACAAGATACATTCTGGCAAAAGAAAACCCAGACATTCTTATGATTCAGGAGACCAAAACAAATAGTCAAGAAACTGAAAATATCAAAAAAAAACAAAAATTATGAAGGGGAAGCAATAGAGGCAATAGGAGCGTCAGGAGGTATCTGTACAATATGGAAGAAAGGAATCTCAGAATTGATACAACAACAAAAAAGATCAGCGCTGGATACAAACGAATCTAATGCAAATAAGTACAAAAGAGAGGTATAGTGTCATAAACATATATGCTCCCAATCACTACAAGGAAAAAGAGCAATGTTGGGCCACCATAAAAGAAGCACTGAAAGAAACACAAGCTGGGAAACTAATCCTAGGAGGAGATTTAAATTTAGTAAGAAGTATAGAAGAAAAGTTTGGAGGAACATATCACACAGACCCATCCAGGGATGCTCTAAAAGAAATAATGGAACACCACAACTTAATAGACATCCCTCCAAACAATGGGAAATACACCTAGAGCAGTAAAAGAGTGGGCAAAAGAAACATTAAAGAAAGGTTGGATAGAATCCTAATACAAGAAAACATAGCAACAGTGCACAGCTCCATCAAATCAAAAATTTTACACACCACGGCATCTGACCATAAACCGATGGCAATAGTCACGGGCAAAATGGAAAATGAAGGACCGCTCCCATTTAGATACAGCTCAATATGGGACAGCAATACAGAAATTAGTGAATTAATCAAGGAAGCATGGGAGCCAAGAGTATCAGGATCACCACAGTATATTTGGTAGACAAAATTAAAAAATGTAAGAGCCAAGCTAAAGGAATGGGTAAGAGCAAATGAAAAAAAAAAAAGAGTTACAGCAGAAAGTGGATAGCATGCAAACAGAAAAAGAATTCAAAGAAGAAAGCAAGCAAGATTATCTAAGAGAGAAGGAAATTTTTTGGGAAATATATAGGGAAAATAGGAAAGAAGAAGAAGAGGCCAGACTGAAATCTAGAAACCTGTGGCTCAAGGCAGTGGATAAAAATACATCATTTTTTCACAACATTATCAAGATAAGAAGAGCAAGAAACCAGATAGAAAAAAATCAAGTAGAAGGACAAGATGTCAAAGGTGCGGAGGAATTAAAAAAAGCAACCCATAAGCACTTCAAAAATTTACTTTCAGCAAAAGAAGAAACGGCTGAATATGAAAATTTCCTACAGCACACAAAAAAAATAGAAGAGATCAAAACGCAGAAATGTGCAAAGAAATCACAGAAGAAGAGGTAGTGGGGTCTATATGGAGCCTACATCCGAATAAAGCCCCAAGGCCAGATGGTTTTACAATAGCATTTTACATATTTCATTGGTATACAATCAGAAAGGATTTCTTAAGAATGGAGAAGAATGTCTTAAAAAAAAATAGGAAGCAATACAAAATCCTCCTACCTTGCTCTAGTTCCAAAAGAGTCAAATCCCTGCACTTTCAATAGGTTTCGGCCCTTCTCTCTTTGCAATTCCTCTTATAAGATTATAACAAAAAAAATTGCAAATAGAATCAAGGAAGTGCTTCCAATAATCATATCTCAAAATCAAGGAGGATTTGTGCCCAACAGGAAAATCATAGATAATGTAATTATTGTACAGGAAGTTGTACATTCTAGTATATTAAGGAAAGAAAAAGGCATCATAGTCAAATTAGATATGGCAAATGCATTTGACAGGGTCAGCCATCCATATCTAATGGTTGTCCTCAAGAAACTTGGACTCTCAAAAGAAATAATAAAAGTCATCCAGGCATGCATCTCTACCCCATGGATTGCCCCACTCATAAATGGAAGGCCCAATGAATTTTTTCAAAGTAAAAGAGGCCTCAGGCAAGGACCTCTCTCCCTTCCTATATATTATAATGGCGGAAACTTTAAGCAGAGCCTTAGAAAAACAAAGAAAAGAAAGAAACATCACAGGGCTCAGAATAGCAAAAGGAGTAAAGACAATAAACCACTCACTGCTTGCTTATGACACATTGTTGTTGGGAGGGGCATCAACAATAATAGCAAGAAGGTTCAAAAAAACTTTGGATGATTTCTTACAGGTTTCAGGTGGGCTATTAAACAATACAAAATGCAGAATATACAGATGGAATACCCCTCCCAGAATCATGCAAAGGATTTCACAAATCCTATAAATCCCTGTACAAGAAAAATGGACTCACTTCTTTTACTTGGGATTTCCAATCTCAAAAGAGAATATGAAGGCAGAAATATGGACCAAACAGATTGAAAAAATGAAAAATAAAATACAAAGCTGGGGAATGATGTGGCTAAATATGGCAGGAAGTGTAATATTAATCAAAGCACTCCTTGCAGCACTACCTATCTACCAATATGCAATAATCATGGCTCCAGCAAGTGCCCACAAACAAATGGAGTTAATCTTAAGAAGCTTTTTATGGCAGGGGGAAGCAAGAAAACAAAAAAGTCAACCTAGTTAGGTGGGAGCAAGTAGTGCTACCATATGAACAAGGAGGCCTATCAATCCGGATACCTGGGCTCATGAATGCAGCCCTTGGAATGAAAATAGTATGGAGATTAATCATAGGAAAAGAGAGTTGGTGGACAAAAACTCTCATCTCAAAATACATGGATGGCTCCAGAAAAATACTGCTCAATGGAAATATCCCAATAAGACAATGTACTCAAGCATGGAAGCTAGTAAAAAAGACAATCCCTTTAATGAGCTACTACATCTCTAAAATCCCAGGAAATGGAAAAACAATATCAATTTGGTAGGACAGAATTATGGGAAAAGAACCACTGAAGACTCACCCAGAAACTGAAGGCATCCAAGAGTGGATGAAAGGAAAAGGTCTCAACACTTTACACTCAATTTCTCTATGGAACCAAAAGGAATGGCAAGAATGGAAAATTTCAACAATTCCCGCAAACCTGAAAGGGAAATGGAGCAAAATTAGGCAGCTCCTAAAAGGGACAGCACCAATCAACTATGATGAGGAAGATGATTTCCTCTGGGATCCAAGTGGTGGGAAATACATAGTCAAGACTGGATACAAAATCCTACAAGAACAACCAAACCAACAAGATTGGGATTCTTGGAAGTGCACCTGGAAATCAGAAAGCATGCCTAAGATCAAAATGTTCATTTGGACTCTTTTAGAAGGGAAGATCTTGACCAGCAAAAACTTAAAAAAAAATCTTTCATGGCCCATCACGATGCCCATTATGCCTGCAGGCCGAAGAAAACATTCAACATTTATACCAAGAGTGCATTTTTGCCAAAGAATGCTGGCAGCAGCTTATAAGCCCCCTGGAAATAAGTATAAATTTGAAAAGCCTTTTCCGGAATTTCGTCAAACTTTAGAGAAGGCCTATCTATATACAACAAAGAAGAAAGTCACAATTCAGGGAATATGGAAATGCATTCCAGTAGTCCTATCTTGGAAAATTTGGTTGACGCGAAATAAATGCATCTTCAAAAACCAAATTCCAAGAATAGGGAAGACCCTCTCAAAAACATGGGGATTAACTTCTGAAATCCTTAGCGTCAAAGGAACAGCACCAACAGATTATAACACTCTCCAACAAGAAGAGAGAGATTGGCTCAACAAAGCCATAATAAACAATAATGGACAAAGAGGACAGAGGAGGATAAACTCATGAAACAATTGGAAAATGAGAATGAGTGAAGAGGAACTAGAAAATTGGAAAAAAAATCAGAAAAGACATTGCCTATACTTTGATGGGGCCTCAAAACATAATCTGGGAAAGGCAGGGACAGGGGGAATAATCCTTGATCCTGATGGGAAAGAAAATGTCACATATGAATGGGGACTGGGACAAGTCTCAACTAATAAGGCTGAAGCATACAGCTTGTTGATGGGAACAAAAATAATTAAAAAAAGAGAGATACAAAATCCTATAATAATAGGAGACTCAGCCATAATAATAGAGGCAATGGCCCGAAACAAAAACCCAAGCAATGAGTTCATGAGCAAAATATTTAGAAGAATCGGGAAGAACTTAGAAGGTTCTGGAGATGTAATCTTCAAACATGTCTTGAGAATACACAATCAACAGGCAGATTACTTTGCAAATCAAGCAGTAAAAAACAATGAAGGGAATGTCTGTGAAAATCATGAGGAATATCACAACTCTGTTCCATAATAATCAGCAAAAGATCATAAGTATGAAGCCCACCAAAAACAAGGAACAAAGCACAATGATAAAAGAAATAAAAAACAAAGCAGCAGTCATAAATCAACAGAAGACACATCAGTGCAGAGGAAAGCAGAAAATCACGAGAAGTCAAAGGAAACATCATAACAGTTTGGAAAATCGCATGAGCAAAGGCAGAAAGGATGATCACAATCTTGGTCGTAAGAACCAAGCAGCAATCTATCCCATCGACGGAGGATCTTGGGCTGCTCTTAATTTCTATAAGAACAAAGAAAACTTCAACAATACATGCAACCTCAGCACAAGGCAAAATCGTGTGTTTGAAGCGATCTTCATCTCCCCTGTTCTGCTCCCAGTGTTGTCGCCCTTTCTAATCCCTTCCCTGCCTCCGTTTCTCAGTCCACGACTCCCGCATTCAGTCATTCCCTTCAATCAGTTACACTTCATCGCAGCGCAAAGCCTGTTCTGCCTCATATCTTAGCACCCCCGCCTATCATCTATCCCTCCCTCCTCTGCCCTACTCTTTGACTGTCACATACAGGATAACAAAGCTACAACATGCAGCAAAGCGCAGGACAAAAGAAAGGTGGTCTCGGCCCAACTCTTTGACTGTCACATACAGGATAACAATGCTACAGTAGGTAGCAAAGCGCGGGACAAAAGAAAGGCGGTCAGCATCAGCAGAGGAAGTATTATCCAAGGCAAAACAAGATCCAGGAAGCGCAGCAAGATAAGGAAGAGTAAGCAGCACAAGAGGAAGAACAAAAAAACAAAACAAATGGAATTCAACCCCATTGAAAAGGCAGTAAGGAATGATGCATGTCCAGCATGCAAAATGAACAAATTCATGATTCAACAACTGCAAGAGTCACTCAAGGATGTCAGAAACGAAATGAGGATGGAGTATAGCTTTCAGAAAAGAAACATGGCATTTCAGAAAGAAGAGATCATGGCGTTAAAAACTAAACACAAACATCTAAAAGAAGTAGTGGCATATTACAAAAACAACACTATGAGCAATGAAGGAGAGAACTCGGTCAACTATGACAAGGAGAACCAGCCATCTCAGGAGAAGTCAGTCTACAAGCCATGACAAAGTATCAGAGAATCCATGATATGTAAATTTGCTTTCTTTGTATCTCAGTTTGTTAGGCAGTACTCAAGAATAGTTATAAAAATATATGAAGTTTTGAAATCAAGCATAGGAGATGGGACTGCGCTCCTATCTCATTGCTTAGCTTTTTTTTTCAACAATCAATTGTAATAGGAGCTTGCTCCATCATAGCTTTTGGTAATATATCCACTATCCGACCTTGTTAAAAATAAAATAACATTATTAATGATTATTAATAATAATATTTTAGCATAACATTTCTTTAATATTAATATTATAATAATTGTTAATTAATATGAATTATTAGCACAACATTTCATTGATATTTTAACACAACATTAATATGAATAATTAATTATATTTTAACATTAATTTTTACTAATACTAACAACAATTATAGAATATTAATATCAATAATTAGTATTTTTTCCTTAAAATTTTAATAATTAAAATAATATTAATATTAATAATATCATTATTACTAATTATAATAATTTATATTAATACTTTAATTATTTAATATTACATTAATATTAATTATTAATAATAATTAATTAATTAATAATATTATTAATTAATGGTATTAGTTTTATGTTTAATATTATTAATATTAAAGATGCATTTAGTATGGTTGAATAACTTATCCATACTTAAATTCTATAGGACAACTTTGTATATATAACAACTTTAAGTTTTAGGTTTATTGTGTTATATAATATATTAAATATTATTTTAGGTTTATAAATTGTTTATATTTTTTATTTTATTAAAATATATAATAATGGGCTCAATATTATAATTGGTTGCCACATTCAACTTTTATTAAACCTAGATTATTGGATTATTAATTTTTTATTTCTACAAGTCTAGTTGATCGACGTTGATGCAAAATTATGGTGATATTCGAGTTAGTAGCCAATGTTAAATAATTGACGGCAATTATATTTAATATTTCTGCAAGATATGTGAATATCATTTATAATTAGGTTTAATATTAAGTTTATTAATATTAGATTTAGGTTTTTGGTTTAGATTTTTAAATATTATATTTAATATTATTTAGGTTTAATATTAGGTTTAGGTTTTATAATATTGGGTTTAGTTTTAATAATAATATAATAATATTATTTTAGATTTATAATAATATTAGATTTGTATAGTAATGATTAATAACAATATTAATTATTGTTATTAATAAAATTTTAATATTAAATTTTATTAATATTAATAATTATATAATACTAATGCTCGAACTTCAAGCAACTAAGTTATTTTTCTAAGCACCCTACTTCTAAACCAACAAGACATCAAGGTAATTGCTCAAGTTACAGATCAGGAGAATTCCTCTACTTTTACTCAAGCATGGAAATCTGCCACTCAGCTAGACCTGCCTCCTCAATGGCACCATATCTGGAACGACTATACAAACGCTTTGAGTGAGTCACACATCCGTATCAAGGAGGGACCGAATGAGCTCATGTGGAGCATGGCAGAATCTGGAATCTACACTCCAAAGGAAGGCTACCTGTGTCTGCTACAAGACAAACAACCTGACAACATACAAATCTGGTGGCAGAGTATATGGAAGTTAAAATATCCTCCCCGAACCAGACTCTTATTCTGGTGCATCCTTCGGAACAAAGTACCAACAGGGGACATACTCACTCACAGATCCGTGTATGGACCTCATTGGTGCATCCTTTGCAAACAAAGCTCAGAAACGACCGAGCACTTGTTCCTCAATTGCAATACCACAAAACAGATATGGAGATCTGTTGCTGCTGAGATCCGATTCACGGGAGAATGGAAAGGAGACAGTATAACAGCAGCATGGGAAGCCTGGAACAGTGCGCACTCTGGGACAAATCTGCCATGCCTTCCCCTGATTATTTGCTGGGCTATATGGTTGGCCAGAAATAAAATGACCTTCGAGGATAGCATGATCAGCTGGCAAAGCATAACTGCCAAAATCGTAGCATCCTACCTTGAGCTACCAGAATACTCTCAGCCTCGACCGCGTAGACCCACTACTCCCGAACCAATAGACCACTCCACACCATGGGATTTTTTGATGGAGCAGCCCAACAACAAGGATGTGGGGGGGGGGGGGGGGCTTCCTACTTTACCTTTCTGATCATCATTACTTCAGAGTCAAAATGGGTTTGGATGAAGGAACGAACAATTTTGCAAAATTAATCACTCTTCGCCATCTTTTGTAGTTTGCTCTAAATCATGAATGCATAGATATTCAGATCTATGGTGACTCAAATATCATTATAAATTGGATCAACAATAACTCTAGATGCCATGTACACACTCTTATAAACATTCTGGACGAAGTGAAGCATTTAAAATCTCTATTTAATTCCATACTTGTTCATCATATTTACAAGGAGCATAACAACTGTGCCGACGGCCTTTCCAAGGAGGCCACGCACCTGCCAAGAGGACAATGGATAATCCATGAATAGAGGGGTACTACACAGTACCAGTACTATCACAAACCTTATATAGATCAGACTTATCATCAGGTGGATGGCACCTAAATTTTTGCAGATCACCGGCTATATATGATGATGTAGATATCTTTGTTTTTTTTTATGCACATCACCCTGCGAGGTGTATATATGTTTTGAACACTATACAGCATCATCTTGCGTGATGATTTTTTTATTTTTGATACAGCCATTCACAGGAATGGAATTGTAGATACTCTGGACATATTCCAAATTGACATGAATGCATATGCTGACAAGCATATACTATATATAATTTTTCAACATATAATGAAAGATTACGATTTTTCCTTGGGAAAAAAAACTATCCTTCTAAGCAATCATTCCAACCATAATCCACTTTTGTTAGACGAAGATCTTCCTTTGGATAGCCGGTACAAAAGGAGCTCTGAAGATCACGGGGAGAATTTGTTTGGGTCAAAGCTAGTTAAGCTCTGTAGTGCTCGGGATCTCATAATTTGCAACAGTCTAAAGAAGTGGCCCAATTCTAGCTAGATGACCTACATCCATGGGCTTGGTAGCAGCATGGTAGACTATGTTATCTTTGATCTCCCTTTATACAATGAAATAATAAATTTTGACATCTTAAACGACCACGAGCTTGACTTTGATCATAGGCCTTTACTTATAACTCTCAATCTTGTCATGCATAGAGATCCCATAGAAGATAATACTTATAGCCAAAAGAACTTAATTTTTGATAGAAATAAAAAAGATCTCTTTCTAAATGAATTAAAAACTAATTTGATTCCTTTATCTAGTATAGACAACATAGAAGAACTC
The DNA here is from genome assembly GCA_031772625.1 of Pinus tabuliformis. Classification (NCBI taxonomy): domain Eukaryota; kingdom Viridiplantae; phylum Streptophyta; class Pinopsida; order Pinales; family Pinaceae; genus Pinus; species Pinus tabuliformis. Next base: position 59,039,313 of record CM062809.1, read on the forward strand.
TATCATAATTTTACTACAACCCTCTCATATTCTATTAACAAGTTCTCAATTGAAGTTTCAAGTAATAAAAGAAATAGCAAAACCAACCCATGGTATGACAAAGATTGTAAAAGTGCGAGGAGAGCAATTAAGGAAGTTGTTGATGAATCTCTTAAAATTGACAAGATAAAAATATACAAAGCCCTAACTAAAAGGAAAAAAAGGCAGTATATTCGTAAAAGACAAGAGAATATCTTACACCTCTCTAAGGTAGCTCCCAAGAAATTCTGGAGGCAGATTCTAACTAGGAAAACTAAAGCTAATAATAAAATTGCTTTACATGACTGGAATTCCTACCTTAAAAAAGCTTTATGAATCTCCAAATGTCATGGATAACTTTGAAACCCTGCTCACTACAAAAGAAGTTTTCTCATTAGAAGACATTGATTTTGGGATTAATCATTTGGCTAATGGGAAAGCTAAGGATATTGAAGGTTACCAGGTAGAAATCCTAAAAATTGGAGGTCCTGTCCTCATCCCCCACATCCACAAGCTTTTCAATCAAGCGTTCAAGCAAGTGTTCCCTAAACCATGGACTCAAAGCCTCATTATCGCTATTTTTAAAAGTGGGGATACAAATAACCCCTCTAGTTATCGGAAAATTATGATCAGCCCTCTCCTAGCCAAGTTATATGGTATTATTTTGGAAAAGAAGTTGAGTGTATGGCTTGAAAGTGAAGGTAAGCGGGCTAAAGGCCAAGCGGGTTTTAGAAGGCAGCACTCAACAACAAACCACCTCATTATGCTTAGGATTTGTTATCACCCCAAGAAACTCTCCTAGGTTGTATCTCGGAGATGCTCGGGAACATTACAAACTCAACAAAATGTTGGAAATGGATGAACGAAAGGAATGATGCATATTCAAACTAGATAACCACTTCTACTATGCTTAACTCCAGACATGGGTGAACACCCTCAGACTACAAGGCTTTAGACCACCAAGTACTCACAGTTTGAGGATTAGGTGAACATGGAGAATACTAACCACACCAGCAGATGCACAAGACCATGTGATGGCCGGCTGCAACCAGTAAAGAGGTCTGTAAGTCTATTTCCTAATGCATAGACAGGATGACAGCTCTCTGGCACTAAGTAAATAGAGACTTGCATAACACATTCAATGATACATACCAGATTCTAACACAGAGGTGGGATGACAACCCCTCTAATGCTAAACATCAAGAGCACATGAAAAATGCATAACAGACATAGCCTAGAACAGAGTAGAAATGGAAAGTGAGCAATTAACAGCAAAAGAAGCTTGTATTAGCTGAAAATGAAGACCAGACGCTGCAAGTATCAAAGTAGTTACAGTCTCCAGAAGTTGAACCTTACATCAAAACAACAACCATCAACCCTCATCACATCTGTGTGTTGGGTATATATAGAGTTTCATTACAAAAATGCTCTGTTGTTCTATGCGTGGAGGGGTCATAATTGACCACCAACCGCTTTAACTGTCTGATGGAGTCTTTAGTGCAGTCTGCCTGCTTCAGTGAATGGATTTGATCTTCTTGGATGCTCTGTTGTACTTCTCGGGCAGGTGGAGTGTAGTATGGAAGAAATCCCATAATTGATAAATGCGTTTATCTGCCCGAGTTCTGCACTTTTCCTCCTCGGCCGTACTGTCTCTTGAATGAGGTAGTTGAAGATTTGATACAAACAGTACCAGGACTGGTTATGCTTGTCCTTCGGATGCACAGAGAAACTAAGGAGCTTGGACTTCTTGGCGGGCAAATGAACTGAATGGAGGAACGAGGCTGACCGTCGGTTTTCGCAGATCAGCGGCAGAGATCTCCTAGCGGGAGACATCGGGAAGAAGCGGGAGTAGCGAAATGTGAGCTGTTGGATCTAGCAAATGAACTGCGGAGATCACTTTGCAGAGGGTATTAGGCGGAAACGGGAATGGACAACCATGAGCCATCGGATCGCAGGTGGACAGATTCGACGGCTATCGGGCGAATAAGGTGCAAGGACAATAGCGAGCGGGGAATCAGGCTTAAGCGGTAAGTGGTATGTATCGCACCGCTTACGGAGGATGGGCGGTAATCGTACAAACCTGCGCAATCCCATTCAGGCGATGATGCATGGCAAATGTGACCGGCAGAAAACCGCTTTCCCCGCGGGTTAATGCGCGGGCAATTCGCGGGATCGGGAGTAGCATATGCCGTCAGATCATGCAGAAGGAACGATCGAACGGTGAAAGGGATAAACGCGTTAACGAGCGGGGAAAGCAATGGAGACCGTTAGATCGAGATGCGGCAAATCAACGGTTGCGATGGGGAATGAGAGCGCCAAGGTTATATGGTAGGGCCCTATGGAAGTTTTGTGCTTCGCGATTAAGGACTAGGGGCTAAACAGGGGCTTTCTTAGGTTTCGGAGGGTTTAAACAGGGAATGGAGAGGTTTTAGGAGGAAAAACAAAGATGGCGGGGCTATGGAGTATAAGGAAAATGAAGGGGAAGGGAGGAAAAGACTGCTGCGATCTGCCTTCTGAGCATAAACACACGGCGAAGCTGGTATTTGGTCCTCCAAATGCTGAAGTATGTAGCAGAGCTAACAGGATCATTATGGAGGAATGCCGCAATGATAAATCCAATCTCTTATGTTGCTTTGTGGACTTTAGAAAGGCTTTCGATACGGTTCCTAGAAACAACCTATGGAATAGATTAGAAGAGCTAAAGGTTCCTTTTGAGTTGAGAGTTGTTGCTATAAGGTTATATAAGAATGTAATTGCCAAGTTAAATATCAATGGGGGGTGGTCGAAAGATATTAAGTGTAATATCGGAATTAAACAAGGTTGCCCCCTCTCCCCTACCCTATTTGGCATTTACATCAACAAGCTAGAAGGTTGTTTAGAGGAAGAAGAATGTGCTGGCACGATCTTAGCTGGGATAGTCATCATCCTTCTTCTCTACGTTGACGATATCGTTCTTCTCGCAACGTGCCCATCTGATCTTGATAAGCAACTTAGATTTCTTAAGGATTTCTGCTCTACCATGGGTATGATTGTTAATACTGACAAAAAAAAAGTTATGATTATCAAATCCAAGAAGGACACTTATGCTAATTTTATGTATGACAATAGTAACTTGGAGGAAGTGTCTTCCTACAAGTACCTAGGAATTGATATTCATCACAAGATCAACTGGAACTATAGCGTTGAGAAAAGGATTAATGGGGGGTGGAAAGCTTATTTTGATCTTGAAAATAATTGTAAAACGGCAAACCTCGTAATGTGGGATAGAAATAAGTTCCTCTTTGAAACTTTAGTCACTCCGGTTATCTTATATGGATGTGAGGTTTGGGGTTGTAGCATCTCTAGAGAATCCTAGAGAAAGATTGAGCAAATCCAAAAGCGTTTTATAACGTATAACCTCAAAATTATTAGCAACACACCCTATCCTATTCTCCTTATAGAAGTGGGTCTTTCCCCTATCGAGAGCCTAGCTATGACTAGGCTTCTATTGTACAAGCACAAACTCAATAACATAGGAGACCATGGACTTCCTAAACTAGCTTTAAATTCCAGCCAAAACCACCTTAGGCTCATGCGAGGCTCGTATAAAGACACCAGGGCCTGGTTAAACCATTAGGAGATCGACGGGAATGTTGCATTGAAAAACCTTAATAACATTAAAAATATTGTTACTTCTAAGTTCAAAGAAAAAATGTGGTGTGAGAAAGATTTAGCAGCTAAAAGAAAATTAAGATATTATAAGGAGTTCATCAACCCCGCCCTAGAAGATCAAAAGTATCTCTCTGTTTTAACTAGCTCAAAGAAGAAAATTAATATAGCCAAGATTAGAACGAACTCTCATGAGCTCCATAGTGAAACGGGTCATTGGGAAATTCCTAAAACACCATGGATGGAAAGGTTCTGCCATCTCTGTGAGAATACGAACATCGAGGATGAAAATCACTTCCTCTTAGAGTGCCCTGCGTACAACCACATTAGATCTCAGTTTCAAAATCTCTGTTGCAACACTAACCTTCCTAGCCTTTTACAATGTCAAAATTATAGTGAGCTCGGAAGGCTTCTCTCCAAGCTTTTTGAGCATAAGAATAAAATCTTAAATCAAACTAAATAATTCATTTCTTTAGGTCTGATAGACCAAAGTTTGGTCTCAGTGGACGTTAACCACCATCATCATCATCATCAATATCAATTATCAATAATATTTTATTTCAGAAAACAATGATAAAATTAATAGTAATTAATATTATTAGGTTTAGGTTTAAGTTTAATAATATTAGGCTATTATAGTAATGGTTAATAACATTATTATTGAGTATTGTTACTAATATTTTAATATTAATTCTCACTAAATTAATATTAACACTTATATAATATTAATAACAATTATAAAATACTAATATCAATGGTTAGTAATCTTTTAGTAATCTTTCCCAAAAAAAATAATGATAAAATTAATATTAATAATAATAATATTAATCATATTATTATTAATAATTATAATAATTTGCATTAATATTAATATTATTGTTAATACTGAATGTTGTTAATATTATTTATGAATATTAATGTTAATATTATTAATAATGTTAATATTATTAATAATATTAATATTATTACTTAAATGTTATTAATATTAATAATTAACATTTATAAATATTAAAAATAATATTTATATTCTTATTTATATTAATTAATATTAATATTAATTAATTAACATTAATATTGATATCAATATTAATATTAATAAATATTTAAATTAAAATTAATATTAATCTTAGTATTATTATTAATATTAATATTAAAATTAAAATAACTTAAAACTTAAATTTATATTATATATTATAATCTATAATGAATTTTCAAATCAAATTTATTTAAGCTATATATTATATATTATAACATAAAACTATTATTAAACTTAAAACTTTTAACTAGTATTACATCTTTAAAAGATAAAATTACTATCATAAATCATTTCTCATAAATCAAAACCATGGTAATATTGGTTAAACAAATATTATAAATTTTTCATTTTCATTCCAAAGAATCAAAACTGTTGTTGGGAAAAGTATCCAATACGGAATGACCCTATCCCACTCTAAGGGTGATAGTACCTCAACAACAATCAAAGCAAAGCTATTCGAGATTACTTCTTTATGAGATGTAAGAGAGGGGAGAAAGAGATCCACTAACCGTTGTCTTCCGCTAATGATTGATCCAATCTTCTCTCTTTGCTGCTTGCTCCCAGCTCCTTGCTCTTTCACTGGCCCAGCTACACCAAGATCCTGCAAAATGACAAGAGAGGGAAACTACAAGAAGCATACATTCATAATTGATTCAAGGATTAGAATAAATCAAATATACAAGTATCAGTACGCCATTGAGACACATGCATATAGAAGAACTTCAAATGCTTTATTAATGGAAGAAGTAAAGTTCAGGAAGTGATACAACCATAAAAGGCCCAATCCAGCATCACCTCCCAGCAGAAAGAAATCTCCTCTTCACCTCCTTCAAGCAAATCACCCAATAGTTCTATACTCAAACCAACAGCACTTCCTTACATTCACAAGATTCCAGCCCCATTAGACCTCATGAGAGAGCTCTATATATAGGAGTTTTGGAGAAAGGATGAGTCAGCTTGAGCTTGGCATGGAGCTGACTAGTGTCCTCTCCCACTTCAGTTATTCTTCAGTTCTTGAGTCCACTTGGAGGTTCTTGCTTCCACTTGGAGATCTAGACCCTCTTACTCATCACCAGTCGAATTCCTTGATCCAAGTGTCATTTTGGAAGCTTCCTGGGCATTGACACCTTGAGGAATGACTGTGCCACTTGGCCAAACTCGCCCAGCGCAGGTAGCCTTCTTTGCAGTTGACATTCAGCGCAGGTACAGAGTGGAGCAGTTGACATTCAGCGCAGATGCTCAGTGGAGCAGTTGACATGATCCAGAATTAGCCTGTTTTTGAGTGTTTTCAGGTGGAGAACTGATATTTAGTGCTGTGGTTTGCTGACCTTGTTCCTCTAGGGGTAGGAACAACATGTTTAGGGACTTTGGATCCCTTAGATTATCGACATTTCATGCTTCATGCTGTAAGGCACAAAAATGTCTATAACAGTTGCCCCCTAAAGTATGAGGTCGTTTATCAGGTGAAATGCTTTATCAGGAGGATCCGAAGTTCATTCAATCGCTGAGAGGTGACCTGTAATAAAATACAATACAATACATTATTTTTCATTCTGCTTTCATGATCTAGCTGAGGCGGGCATTCCCATGCTCAGCTTTATAAATTCATTTTAGTACATAGAACAGACGATCGTCTGATGGTAGACTGATAATTCTCTGCTGAAATTATCATCCTTTGAGTAGGATGATCATCTGCTGCAATGATGTACATATCAAATGTCTTTATTTTTCCTGAATATATATCGCAGCCCGGATGGATGAAACTAGATCCGGGGTCTTCAAACTCGTTCGATCTTCACTCTAGGTACAAGTCGATCCATGTGAGAATTGCGCTGAAGTCGAACATGGAAAGACATCGCTTTATTACCGGTCAATGATGTAAACCGTTAACAAGCGCGAGAGGAATCATCGATAATGATAATGACCCTCAAGGTACTGCAGTACAATTCGCGTGGCGTGAATAAAGGACTTGGCGTCGAACACCACGCAAAATCTTCTGGTCGAAGGCCATTGATGTATACCTGTCGTCGGAAGTGAGAAACTTGCCATTGAGGCATGCAAGCTTCAAAGTACTGAGGGGGGTTGTTCCTAGATCAACTTCTTGGATAATGAGCTGAAGTCGACAAGAAGCGATCCGTCAAAGGAGGGCCTTAATGAATCCCACATCAGTGACACGGAACGGAGCTAATGATTTTAGCGGAGGTGAAAACAATCTGTGAAATATGATTCAGGGTGGCGATCATGGGTGGATGAAGGATAATGTATGGCAGTGGATGGGACACGGTCAACTCTTTCTGAACAACATCTCTTGAACATATAACGACACTGATGCGATGGATCGGTAGCATTACCCCAAGTGTGGATGGTTTGGCGAAGACCATGGTGATGAGACCGGTGAATGAAACAACCCAACCCGATGTGATACGGAGGAAAAGTGTCATGTTCAAGAGCGACCTGCTACCATTAAAGCTTTGAGGTTCTCCCAATTTTTCCCCAGTCATTCTGACCAATACCTCTTTATTTTTGTCAAGCTTGAGGAGGATAACATATGCTTGTTCTATAACCTGCCCTTCGGGCAAGCCCATCGCTATGTTTTAATGAGCCTAGCGATAGGGAAACTCGTTCTCGTCTAAAGACAAGTTTGTCGCTATTTAATCATTTTAACGAGTCTAACGACAAGGAAAACTTGGTCCTTTTCATTTTTAGAGAGTCTGAAAAGGTACAGAAAGTTAACTCCAAAATTCCTTTTTCGTCATCTAATCCCTTAAGTCTGAAAAAAGTATAAAACAATACAGAAGGGATGATTTTCGATAATTTTAACGAGCAGAATAAAACAAGCGCTCGACCTTTTTGAGTAATAATCCCTCAGGTCCAAAAAGATTAAAATCTAGAGGAGGGATAGCTCTTCCAGTCCTTTTAACGAGCTGGAAGGCCAAAACTCGGCAAACTTTTCATATTTTACGAGTCATATGAAAAGAGCTCAAAGAAGACTCGTCTTTTGAGGAACGAGTGATAAACAGGGATAGCAGCAGATTCCAGGTACAGGTTGGAATTTTCCAATCACGGCAGTGTCACAAGGATGGCTAGGTGAAATCACTCTTCGCAGCTGTTCCTCAAAATAGGTAAACAATCATATGGGGGTGAACGATCGGCCAAATGGAATGGAGGTGGCAGGTGCAAACACGACCAAGGCTTTTTATGGCTAATAAATTTACGATCACAATGGTTATTTACCGGTACTGGGTTCATTTTTTAAAGAGCTTGAATGCGCCAAAACACTGCTCAATCTTATGTTTATTTTTTAACGAGCATGAACTATGTGCTAAAACTGCTCGGATCTCGCTTTTCTATTTTTTAACGAGCATAAATTCTGCGGTAAAACTGCTCGAATATACCAGTCATAAGATAAGAAATGTCTCCTGTGAGATAGCTATTTTTTATGGAGCTTTATCTCACGAAGCTATGCTCCTAATTTGGCAAATTTTAACCTTTGCCCCACATCCTTTCTTTATGCAAGTTAGGAAACGACTAATCCAAAAAACAGATAAATAACCGCTCTTGGCTTGCACTCCAAAAGGTTTGCATGCCCCCAGGTATAAAATACAATTTCAAGGCTGCCCCTCCTCTCCCCCACCTATGTTTTTCTTTGGGTGTTCACAGCTACTTGTCGTCTTGCCAGTCTAATGTTAACGATACTTGTCTTCTCGTTATTTTTAACAGGTCTTATGCGGTACTCGTCTTCCCGTCAGCCTAACTTTTAACAGATCTTTTGCAAGATCGCAAGAGAACAGCTACTTGCGACAAGAGAGCAGCTACTTGCGACAAGAGAAGAACACTACTCAAAGACAAAACATTAATGTTATTGAGGGAGGCTTGCCTCTTTCTGGTTACCCAAAGATTGTTTTGTTAACACCATCAAACGAAAACATCTCCTCGGCACTGTCTACCGAAGTAGACAATGGTGAATGACCTTTGTCAAACAAGTAACCTTAACAAAAGAATCCTGTTCCAGAACAACCCCTCTTCCTTCTTTCGGACGGGGTACAGACTAGTCATATTCTCCCGCGGAAATTCTACCTTATACCCAAGGTTTCCTCTGCCCGAAGCAGACCAGGATGCATGCCCCCTGGGTTCCAGTCCCATCTTTCCGAATCACTCGCGCTCATCGGGAAGGAGGACTGGGGGTGGAGACATTTCTTGAGTGAATAGACCATTGAGGGTTGGTATATGACTATTTGCGATGCGTGATCCCGGAAATGAAAGTTGGTCTACGAGCTTGACCATTCTTCCTTCGTGTGGAAAACACATTACTCTAAAGAGTGAGGAGACTATAGCTCCTATGCAATATATATAGTCTTGTCCAAGGAGTAGGTTATAATCCAAGGGTCCTTTAACGACCATCACGTTCATTTGAACGGTCTTCCCTTTCAATGTAATAGGCACATTGGGGAGGATCCCTAATGGTCGACTGGTTCCTTTATCAAAACCCGAGAGATTTCTTATCTCAGGCAAAAGCGCCGGGGAACCCAGTGCTTTCCAAGCAATAGAGGAAAGGATACTCACAGATGCCCCTTCATCAATGATAGTTCCAGCCATTACCATTCTGTAAATTTGGACGATGATTCTGAATGGTATACTGGCTGGCAACCGGGGTCTGCCTAGTTGGTTCCAATCAAAGGACACAACCAGGTTGCTTGGTGGTGGGACCGAATACACGGCCGGATATGACCCTGACGATGTTCCTTCCTGCGATAAAGGAATGGGCGCATTGCCCTGATGCTCATCAGAGTCGGTGTTGATGAAAAGAATCTGGATGGTGTCATCCTTATTCTCTTCAGTGAGGGTGTCATTTGAAGATGAATCTTCATTGACGGTGTCATTTGAAGATGAAACCTCTGAAGGCGGAACCGGGTCAACTACCGTTTCGACCTTTAGACTTTCGTCTAGTCTAGATTCAGTAGGTTCATTTTCAATGACTGACGCTTCAGCTGACCACTTGAGCGGGCCAGCTGTATTTTCAACCAACGAAGGACTTGGCATGAGTTTTTTGTATCGAGGAGGAAGTCTCAACGGTGAAACCGGGCGATCTTCCAAAACTCTCTTTGCTTCGTCTAAGAAGGGACAACGGTGGATGGCGTGATCGCCTTCACACAGTCTGCAGGGGGATCTTGCTTCCCCCCTTTGTCTTGAACCTTCACTTTCGCTGGTTGACGGTAAGCATTCAACATGGCTATTAGAGGTTGATGCTCCCAAATTGTGCAAACGAGGGGACCAGTCCCTTAGTATCCGGGGAATACAGGGACAATCTCTATGGAAGTGGTCTCCTTTACATATGACACATGGCGATTTAGGCCCGGTCTGTGCTGTGTGTGGATTTTTGTCAGATGTCTTTTGCTTGCCCCCAGTGGCCTTAGGCTCCTTCTTCTTCTTCTCCTTCTTCTCCATGGGAGCTTGGCTTTTGCCGGCTCTACCTTGCGAAGATGAAGGATTGGAGGAAGAGTTATAGGAAGTAGAAGGCTAGTGGGCAGTTCTAGACTGATCTAATAGTTGACTCGACTGTTCAGGAACCATGGTGTTCTGAACTACATTGGTTGAGAATAGCCAAATCGGCAGGCCAATTGTCAGTCCTGGAAGCGACAATGTGGCCATGTGGGGCGCACCAACTTCTCCCCAAGAGGAGAAAGGACTAGGATTTCCATCCTGTGGAATTCCTTGATTGGGACGTTCCATGTTCTCAACCTAAAGATCAACGTAAGAATAGGAGGTGATTATGTTCCGTTTAAAATAAATTTTATAACGACGCTTTAGACACAACTTGCTTTTTCACTTTTTAAGAGTCGAGAAAAAGCTAAAGATGACTCTAGTCTCCTTCGATGTTTTAACGAGCCCGAAGTGACAAATGCTCGGATGGACTTTTTCAGTTATAGAGTTTGAAAAAGGCCAAAAGAAACTACTCTGGAGTTCTAGGCAGAGGGTGTGCCAAACTTTTCGCAAAACCACAGAATACGTTTTACGGTACGGGTGGTCGATCTTCGTGAATGCTGTGTTCACTGCATTGCGATCAGTAGGGCGACCGACACAGTTTCCTATGGATAAAGGCTTTGTTCCTATAGGGGTCTCCCAATATATACGCGACGGTACGTGGGAGCACAAGTCCGTATTGATACTTATCGCTTCACCGTGGAGGAATCACCCAACCACTCAACGTTAAGATATCACGTTTAACGACGCCGGAACACGTCTCTAGCTTAGACCTCTATGTGTTTGCGTTATGTTTCAATGCGTTGTTATGTAAATTCAATTTATTTTAAGGTTGATCTTGTTTAGCAGTTTACCTTTATGGATCACCACGAGATGTATAGTAACACTCCTAAATGCAGTCTAAGATGATAAGCAAGCTTTTCAATCTTTCAACTTTGAAAATCTTAACTACTGAGGGAAAATAAAGACAACATCTTTTCACACAGATCATAGAGCACACACTAATGCACTTTTTCCTAAATCATCATGCAAGCTGTCAAAATGCACATGCACAATGCAAGTATTTCTTTTCTCTTTCTTAATGTTGGTGCAATACAAAAAGAAAGCTGTTGTATAAATTCGAATTCAATTTCAAGTGAAAGCAAACAAGCTTGTCCAAAATCAAAAGACACCTTAAGATTTACTTGTTTCGACACTAGAAATATATAAATTCAAACGATATGACGAAATCAAAAGCTCAATCAGCTATGAACAGCAAATAAACTAACTCTTGAGATCAAAACGACACTTATCACAGGTCTAGATCTAAGAGGCCACAGCAAGACTAGTTCACTTTCGTTATGGGAAACTGTAAATGATATAAGAAATACACAAAGAACAAACACAGTTTCTTTATACAACCGAGGTGGAATAGTGGCAAGGAAAGCTGGTTTCAGATAGGTACATTGACTGGTAACAGGCTGCAAAAACAAGGGTGAAAACAGGGCAATAAACAGGAGGGAACCCCAGTAGCACTAGGCAAAATTGGTTCAGCGCAGGTAGTACACTGGCAGTTTGACCTTCAGCGCAGGTAGCCCCTTCGGGAACTGCACTGAAATGCAGACTGCCTTCACAGTGCCTGCACTGAAGAGACAAACTTGCGTTTTTCTCAGTTTCCGGGTCACAGATTGCTCAAAAATTCACAGTTTTTGGCCAAATCAGAAGCTATCAATCAAGTACACACTAAGGGATGAAAAGGAGGATGAAAAGTTATCACTAAGAGCTATTTAGAGTCCTTGTGAATCAGCTCTTCAAATCATAAACTTGCCCAGAAACTGAGCTAGAGTAGCTGCCCTCTACTTTGCATTTGAAAGATCCAAATGCAGTTTGATTCGGTACTCCCTGTGTTTATGAAATGAATAGCAAAAAACACAAACAACCAACAAGATACGGTCCCCAGCGGAGTCGCCAATTTGTTGTTGGGAAAAGTATCCAATACGGAATGACCCTATCCCACTCTAAGGGTGATAGTACCTCAGCAACAATCAAAGCAAAGCTATTCGAGATTACTTCTTTATGAGATGTAAGAGAGGGGAGAAAGAGATCCACTAACCGTTGTCTTCCGCTAATGATTGATCCAATATTCTCTCTTTGCTGCTTTCTCCCAGCTCCTTGCTCTTTCACTGGCCCAGCTACACCAAGATCCTGCAAAATGACAAGAGAGGGAAACTACAAGAAGCATACATTCATAATTGATTCAAGGATTAGAATAAATCAAATATACAAGTATCAGTACGCCATTGAGACACATGCATATAGAAGAACTTCAAATGCTTTATTAATGGAAGAAGTAAAGTTCAGGAAGTGATACAACCATAAAAGGCCCAATCCAGCATCACCTCCCAGCAGAAAGAAATCTCCTCTTCACCTCCTTCAAGCAAATCACCCAATAGTTCTATACTCAAACCAACAGCACTTCCTTACATTCACAAGATTCCAGCCCCATTAGACCTCATGAGAGAGCTCTATATATAGGAGTTTTGGAGAAAGGATGAGTCAGCTTGAGCTTGGCATGGAGCTGACTAGTGTCCTCTCCCACTTCAGTTATTCTTCAGTTCTTGAGTCCACTTGGAGGTTCTTGCTTCCACTTGGAGATCTAGACCCTCTTACTCATCACTAGTCGAATTCCTTGATCCAAGTGTCATTTTGGAAGCTTCCTGGGCATTGACACCTTGAGGAATGACTGTGCCACTTGGCCAAACTCGCCCAGCGCAGGTAGCCTTCTTTGCAGTTGACATTCAGCGCAGGTACAGAGTGGAGCAGTTGACATTCAGCACAGATGCTCAGTGGAGCAGTTGACATGATCCAGAATTAGCCTATTTTTGAGTGTTTTCAGGTGGAGAACTGATATTTAGTGCTGTGGTTTGCTGACCTTGTTCCTCTAGGGGTAGGAACAACATGTTTAGGGACTTTGGATCCCTTAGATTATCGACATTTCATGCTTCATGCTGTAAGGCACAAAAATGTCTATAACAAAAACCATAAGCATATTAATATTAGTAAAAGGTAAAATAATTATTATATTTTTTTTCGTTGGGCAAACTGTTTTAAAATTGGTTTTAAAGCCATGTTAACATATTGGCAATTTTATAATAAAATGATCTTTTAGCTGCGCCCGCTCTGCAACTGATCTGCACTTGAGACCTTTGTCTCGGCCCTGTGGCCACTTCGGAGGGTTTCCTGCGCGGCGCCTCCTTTCTGCCTGACGCTCCCATCCTGAGTAGAGCCCCCAAACTGCGCGGCGATTTGGCTCTCTGATCTAGTTCTTCGGAGGTTCCTTCACTGGGTTGGCTTGAAGGATTATGACCACTGGAATTTGGGTGCGCTCGCTTCGATCGAGCTAAGACGTCGTTTCAATGGAGCCACCGCCGCCTCCCCTCTCTGATGCTGAGGCTTTTATAAAACTGCTGGATTCTCTCCCAAAGAAGAAAGTGACTGAGGCTGCGAAGTTTGTCAAGCGCCTGGATGACATCCCTGAGATTGAGCTCCCTCCTGAGGGGCCGATACAGGTCGCCCTATCATTGGCAGAGCGTGCTTTGGTTGGACAGTTCACTGGACTCTGGCCCTCCCCCAAAACCACGGAGAGCTGGGTAGCAAGGAATTGGGCACCGCTGATCAAAAGCAGAGTCACTTCCTATTTTCTAGGGAAGGGATTCTTCCTATTTGAATTCTCTGAAAAGGATGATAAGGATCTGATATTCTGCAACAGCCCCTATTTCATGGGCCCTCTAGGGTTGTATCTCAATAAGTGGACGCCCGATTTTGACCCAGCAGTCGACGTTCCCACAGCCATCCCTGTGTGGGTTAGATTGCCCAACCTGCCAGTGCATTTTTGGAATTGGGAGTCTCTTAAGCACATCAGAAACACATTGGGCAAGTTCATTGATCGAGCAAACAGCAAAGACCAATACGACTGTGCTAGAATCTGCGTTGAAGTTGATCTTGAGGTTGGTTTGCCCGAGGCAATAAAGATTAAGGTTGGAAATTGGACGCATCTCCAAAAGTTGGACTATGAGCAGCTTCCGTTCAAGTGCAGAAAATGCCATGTCTATGGCCATTTTGCTAGAGGCTGCCCAAAGAATAGTGAAGGGGAGAAAGGCAAGGAGGAAGGATGGACTCAGGTCAAAAGGACCAAATCCGCTCACAAAGCCCCTAGAACTGGCAATACAAATGGCAAAGTCCCCCAGGCAGGCTCTGGGATTCAAACACCCCTCATGGAAGAACAAGGAAACAAATACACGCTGTTAAGCTCAGCAATAGAAGACCCCCAAGAAATAGAGATGCAGAAAGAAGTATCACCCCACAAAGAGCCCCCCTCGGGATCAAAGCAAGTTGAAAGCAATGCAAACAGACCGAAAGAGATACCCACAGAAGAGGCTGAGGAAGTGCAAGGATCGGAGGATTCAGAAGAAGAAGGTGAAATAGGGGATTCGCAAACCTCGGCTAGAAGATCATTGAGAGGCTGAAAATCTGCCCGTGAAAAAAGAGAACAGGAGACCTATAAAGAAAAACTTCAAGGAATCCAACCAGCCCTCGAGAAACTCTTGGCAAAAACTTCGAAGATGACCAGAAAACAGTCGGAAAGCTCTAAAGGAGCTCTCCATGCAAAAAGAAAGTGATGAAGATTGTCTCCTGGAACTGTAGGGGTATGGGGAGCAGAATAAAAGAAGAAGTCGTCAAAATCCTGATAAGAACTGAATCTCCTGATATACTCCTCATCTAGGAGACTAAAATGGAGGACAAGGCCTTCCTCCATATCGCTAGAAAATTATGGAAGAGAAGTGAAGGGCAAGTTGTTTCAGCTCGTGGTGCCTCAGGAGGCCTGGGCACCCTTTGGAATGCAAACAAATTTTCAAAGATCAAAGAGGTCGCCAACACCCATTGGCTGCTCTCTAAGCTGCAACACGTCGATTCAGATGAGACTCTCTGTCTCTTCAATGTGTATGCTCCAGCCAGCGCAGGTGAGAAAAAGAGTTGTTGGGAATCCATTAGAAGCATGGCAGATTCGGAAGATTTAGTGAATATCATCATTGCAGGGGACCTTAATCTTACCCTTTCTCTGGCTGAAAAGCATGGAGGAAGCGTTGTAAGGGATCCGGCGCGAGAATGGGTTGAGGACCTGCTTCAGGACTGGGACTTGAATGATATAAAACCTTCATCGGGCAAGTACACTTGGTCCAATAAAAGACTCGGCCCGGGACACATCGCTGCAAGGTTAGATCATTTTTTTGTTCAAAGTACTTTCCTTCTTCTTGGATTAGAATCTAGAATGCATATCCTCCCTTGTAGTGTCTCCGATCACAAACCCATTAAACTTGATCTTCTGGCTCATATGGATCAAGGTCCTATCCCTTTTAAATTCAGTCCCCTTTGGGTTAAGGAACAGTCCTTTATGCAATTAGTAAAAGATACTTGGAAGCAACCAGTCAATGGCTCTGCCTTCTTTGTTTGGGAGGAAAAGCTCAGGAGAGTGAAAGCTGCATTGAAATCTTGGGTAAAATCCCTTCCTAACCCAGCAGTGGAAAGGAAAAAGATCCAAGAATGTCTCGAGATTCATCAACTGAAATCGGAAAATGAAGAGATCACAAAAGAAACTCTAGATAAGGAAGCTGAACTTCAGAAAAAATTTCTCAAGGCAAGTCTGGCCGAGGAAGAGTATTGGAGGATTAAATCCCGTAGGCTTTGGCTCAAGGCTGGAGATAGGAACTCTTCCTTCTTCCACAAGCAAGCCCAAGCCCGGAAAAGTTTCAACTCCATCTCAGAAATCAAGGAAGAGAACATTAACCACAGAGACATACAAAGTATAAAAAACGTTGCTTTCCTCCACTTCAAAAATTTGTATAGTGAAAAAGAGGGCCTGGGGCACACATCAACTTTAGTGAACGAGGTGCCCTCTCTGATTACTGCCAGAAAGAATCAATTTTTGGAAGCAGAAGTCACTAATAATGAAATAAAAACTGCCCTCTTTGCAATGGAGCCAGATAAGGCCCCAGGCCCAGATGGCTTTACTGCCAGATTCTTACAGAACTGTTGGCAGATTGTGGAAAAAGACTTATGCAGAATGGTCCGAAAATCTCAAGCTTGTCAGAAAATTGGGGGAAGCACCAACTCGGCTTTCCTGGCCCTTATTCCCAAGGAAAAAGGCGCCAATTCCTTCACCAGATTTCGTCCTATTTCCCTTTGCAATATAGGCTATAAGCTGATAATAAAAGTGATCGCAAACAGACTGAAAATCATCCTTCCAGACATTATTCCTGAGAATCAGGGAGGTTTTATTCAGGGAAGACAGATTGTGGACAATTTTATCCTGGTCCAAGAGGCGATTCACTCAAGCTTGAACCAGAAAGAGAAAGGAATGGTTATCAAGCTAGATCTTGAAAGCGCTTTTGACAGGGTGAGACACAGATTTCTGTTCGATGTCCTCCACAAATTTGGTTTTGGCCTCAAATTTATTAACTGGATCAAGGCTTGTATTAGTGAGCCCTGGATTGCCCCTTTGGTGAATGGGAGGGCTACTGACTTCTTCAAAGCCTCTAGAGGGCTGAGACAAGGGTGTCCTCTCTCCCCCTTTCTCTTTGTCCTCCAAGCTTCTGTTCTCAGCTTCCTCCTAAATAAAAAGCAGACTGATCAAGAAATAATGGGATTGAACATCGCAAGAGGTGTCAAAAACATAAACCATGCGCTATTTGCGGATGACTCCCTTTTGCTGGGTGTTGCCTCCTTGCCCACGGCTAAAAAATTCAAAGATGTGGTGGATGCTTACTGTGAAGACTCTGGAAGCAGCCTCAACAAAGGCAAATGTCACATCTACTGTTGGAATTCTACTGCCAGATCCCTCCAAGCTATATCTAGCTGTTTCGGCTTCGCAACCTCCTCTTCATGGTCATCTTTCAAGTACTTGGGGCTCCTTGTTTTACAAAAAAGGGCCCTCAGCAGAGACTGGTTGCCTCTGTTGGAAAAATTTAAGTTCAAAATCCATTCCTGGGGCTTCAATTGGCTCAATCTGGCTGGCAAGACAGTGCTTGTCAAAGCTGTCTTGAACAGTCTTCCCATATACCAATCTGCAGTCATGATGGCCCCTATTGGCATCATGAGGAAAATGGAGGATTATATAAGGAATTTCTTCTGGAAAGGCGGCAAAGCAAATGAGAAAAAAATACCTCTATTAAACTGGGACATAATCTCCTTGCCCAGAATGGAAGGTGGCCTGAATTTCAAGAACATCAGTAAGCAAAATATCGCATTGGGTGCAAAACTACTATGGAGGATAATTGCCCCAAATCCGGGTTGGGCTCAGCTAGCGTTGTGGAAAAAATACTTCCGTGGGCAGAGAACACGCTGTCTGGACAATCCCAAATCAATATCCGGAACGATGATCCATAAATTGTGCGCCAAAGCTTCCTCCTTAATTAACCTCCATGTGCACTGGATCCCTGGAAATGGAAAGCGCATCAAAATCTGGGATGACCGTATCATGGGTAGTGATCCCCTATCTGAAGATCACTCCCTGGTTCTGTTGAGAGATTGGATGGACAGAGCGGGTCTTAAAACTCTGTGGGACATATCACACTGGGAGAACGGCGAATGGCAGAGTTGGGTAAAACTAGAGGTGCCTCAGAACCTTTCCAGAGACTACGCCATCTTCCTATCCCTCTTAACAGGCAAAGCTCCAATGAACAACAGGAAACCTGACACTCGGGGATGGGGTCCGACCCCTGGGCGCTACTCAGTCGCGCAAGGTTATAGACAGATCTCTCTGCAACCTCATGTTCCTCCTGATCCGAAGCCCTGGCAAGGAATTTGGTCTCAGACAACGATCCCTAAAATAGACTCATTCTGCTGGCTTCTTTGCCACCAGAGAATTTTGACTGATGACAGGCTTCAGAAAAGAGGCTACATGGGGCCATCCCGATGCTCGCTATGTGGGGACGACGAAGAAAACGCCTCCCATCTAATGCTCCGCTGTAAGTTTACTACTGAACTATGGAAAGAAGCCTTAAGCCCATGGAGCGTAGACTTCACCCTCCCTAATCGCTGCTCTGATTTGTTTTCAAACTGGAAGTTAAGGTACCCAGGTGGGACTCCTTAGAACGCTTACATCAAAGAATCCTGGCTTGCCCTTCCCAAATTAATCTACTAGCATATATGGCTAGAAAGAAATCAAAGGATATTCAGAGACAAGAAGAGAGATCCCAAGATTATCTGGGTAAAAATCAAAAGCCACCTAAAAGACTGTTTGGGAGATCATCTTGACGGGGAAGATCTAAGTGGACAAGAAGCTGTATGGGGCGCTTATCTTGATCTCCAATTCACTGATATTGCCAGGCATCCCTCTCCTCTAAAAAAATGGCAAATACGCCTTGAGGCTGCAGAATTCTTTGAGTTTTGCATCAAGAAGGCAAGAAATACTCTCTTTTTTGACGGGGCAGCAAAAGGTAATCCAGGTATATCTGATGCAGGTGGAGTAGTCAAAAGTGTAGAGGGCAGAACTAAATTAAGATATGTCTGGGGAGTGGGCTTTAATACCAACATTCAAGCCGAAGCTCTGGCTCTTCTCTAGGGTCTCAAGCAGCTCATTTCTCTGGGTATCAAAGAGGCAATTGTATTTGGGGACTCCCAGTCTATTATAAAGGCCATTGTGGACAATTCTTCTCCTTCAGATTTAAGGTTATCAAGATTGATGAGCAGAATTAGATCCCTGATAAATTCCTTTCAGAGTCTGGAATTTCTTCATGTAAAGAGAGACAACAATAAAGAAGCTGATGCTGAAGCCAACAAAGCGGTTCTCCTCCCTCTCGGAGTCCTTCTAAGAGACGGAGACGAAGGCTGGGATCCCATCCCTTAACTGTTTGTTTAAAATGTTTTACTGTCTTTTATTGGAGCAGTTTGTTTGTATCTGTAAATCAGGAAAGATAGAGAAGATCACTCGAAATATAGTTTACAGAATTCGCAGGCTCACTAGGGGGGAAGCCATTTGGTTCCTATCCGAGGAGAAATCTGAGCTCTGCCTATTTCTTTGTAACCTGAAATGAGGCATTTCTGCCGAGAATCAATATATCAAACTAACCGTTTCTGTCAAAAAAAAAACATATTGGCAATTTTATCAAATTGCAATCAATGAGAGTTACTAAATCGAACTTGATTTTTGAAACACACACATTTACAAATGTAATGTTTATTAATACACCGTTTTAATGCTATCACGTTCTAATAATATAGTTTTTAACATTTTTATTTTTAATTAAATTTCTCTACTCTTAAAATTAATATTACTTTTATTAATGTTAAGTAATCAATTTTAGTATTAATATAATTAACATTAATAATATTTTAATATTAAATTTTAATATTAATATTAATATTAATTTATATGAATACGAATATTAATATTACTTTAATATAATTAATATTTATAAATATTAACTTTAACGTTAATTATTAATATTAATAATATTATCATGGTCTTTCGGTCTAACATCACATTATAACAACCATGCGCATCTATGGTCAACCATGGTCTAAAGTCGCATTGTGACAAAGATTGTCTCCATATGAAAATCAACCATGGTCTAACGTCGCAATATGACAAATATTGTCTCAATATGAAAATCAATCATGGTCAACCATGGTCCAGCATTGCATTGTAACAAACACTGTGTCTATATGAAAATCAACCATGGTTAACGATGGTCAACCATGTTTATTTTAGTGCTTATAATATCTATTCAAACGTCGCCTTGTGACAAAGATTATCTCAATATGAAAATCAATAATGGTCAACCATAGTCAACCATGGTTAATCATGGTCAATCTAAAAATCAACGATGGTCACCATCGTCAACCATGGTCAATCACGGTCAACCATGGTCCAACTCCACGTTGTGACAAAGGTTGTCTCAATATGAAAATCAATCATGGTCAATTATGGTCAATTATGATTAACCATGGTTAATAATCACAGTCACATTTTTGACGAAGATTGTCTCTTGGTCCAACGTCACATTATGACAACTATGATCATCCATGGTCCAACGTCGCATTGTGACAAAGATTGTCTCAATATGAAAATCAACAATGATCAACCATGGTCCAACATTGCATTATGACAAATATTGTCTCAATATGAAAATCAATCATGGTCAACCATGGTCCAACTCCTAATTGTGACAAAGATTGTGTCAATATGAGAATCAACCATGGTCAATGATGTTAAACCATATTTATTTTAGGGTTTATAATATTTATCTTAGGGTTTATATACCTTGGGTTTATAATATTAAACCCTTAGGTTTAATATTAGTCCCCTGAGTTTATAATATTAAACCCTTAGGTTTAATATTAGTCCCTTGGGTTTATAATATCAATCCTTTGGGTTTATAGTCATGGTCAACCATGGTCCAATGTCACATTGTGACAAATATTGTCTTGATATGAAAATCAACCATGTTCAGCCATCATCAACCATGGGAATTCATAGTCAACCATGGTCCAACATCACATTATAAGAAATATTGTCTCAATATGAAAATCAACCATGGTAAACCATCTTCAATCAAAGTTGAAACCATGGTCAAATGTCACATTGTGACAAAGATTGTCTCAAAATTGAAATCAATCATGGCCAACCATGGTAAATCATGGTCAAATATGAAAATCAACCATGGTCCAACGTCACATTGTGACAAAGATTGTCTCAATATCAAAATCACTCATCGCCAACCATCGTCAACCATTATCAACCATGGTCCAACGTCGCATTGTGACAAAGATTGTCTTAATATGAAAATCAACCATGGTTAATCATGGTCAATGATTGTCAATAGCCATGGTCACATTGTGACAAAGATTGTCTCATGGTCCAACGTCACATTGTCACAACCATGGTCATCCATGGCCAACCATGGTTAACCATGGTCCAACGTTGCATTGTGACAAAGATTGTCAATATGAAAATCAACCATGGTCAACCATTGTCAATCATGGTCAACCATGCTCCAACATCACATTATGACAAAGATTCTCTCAATATGAAAATCAATCATGGTCAACCATGGTCCAACGTCACATTGTGACAAATATTGTCTCAATATGAAAATCAATCATGGTCAACCATGTTTATTTTAGGGTTTATAATATTTATCTTAGGGTTTATATACCTTGGGTTTACAATATTAATTCTTTTGGTTTTTTAGGTTTTTAGTATTAATCCCTTGTTTTTATTAGTGCCTTAGGTTTATAATATCAATCTCTTGGGTTTATTAATTTAAGGGTTCATATTCCTAGGGTATAATATTATTGATATAAGGTTTATAATATTAATCCGAGGGTTTAATATAGATACCTTGGGTTTATAATCCATTAGGTTTATAATGTAAATTCATTGGGTTTATAATATTAATCATAGGGTTCCCCAGATGCGGGTGATTGAAGGGACGGGACGGGCAATTAATTGCGGCCACCTGCCAGCCATGCGCAGTAGACCGGATCACACATGGGGGCAGGATCGTTATCAGCTGCGCGGGAGTGGGTTTTATGGCATCCAGCAGGGGAGCATAAATGCTCCGTTCGCCTCAGCACGCAAGCCAGGGTCCGGCTCCTCGGCTCACATGAAGGCTGCAGTAATGGCGGGAGGGCCTCGAGGCGCAGGCAGGTGTGATATATGCAGTTGTGGGTTGGGCTTCACGGCGCAAATTCATGGTCTGTTCACTGTGCACATTCATGGTATGTTTATGCAGTCTCTGGAGCTGCGAGCAGCTCCAAGCATTTGCTTCTCTGTTTCGGCTAATCCCGCGCCTGCTTTTGGTCTCCCTGGGACTATTCTGGAACTCAATTTCGCATTGAGCTCTATTCATTTGGGCCCTGCAATCATGGTTCGGCCTCGACAGCGAATGCTCAGCCGTCGAGGCACCTCCCGTGGAGGATCTTCGCGCCCCCCTGTCGACGAAATTTCTCCCCATTGCTGCCAATGCCATTTCCATCGCACTCAAGAAGCAAACCCCCTTCGGTCCAGTCAATTCCTGGATTCTAGCGCTCCTGATTCCGCTTCCTCGCCCGCCTTTGGCTCTGCCATTTTCAACTTCAACAGTTCTTTGAACTGTCCTCGGATCAGTGCCCATGTTTCGGTGCTCTTCATTGAGGAGTCCCCTGATGGAAGCGATTCGGGAGACAGTCGGGGGACGATGCCAGCTGAGGGCTCCGCGAAAGCCATGGAGACTCCCTCTGCAGACCCTGTGAATCCTTCAAATAGCCCTCTTGTTCGTCCCTCGGGAGCTAAGGAGGCGATGATCAGCCAAAAAGAAGATGTCAATATGGAGACCGTTCCAACTGCAGCGGAGGTGGAGGAATTCGGGTGGTGCAGGGTAGTGGAGGAGGATCCTGAAGACTAGATGTGCCTTCTTACCCAGTGTCTGCGGCCCATCTGTGAGGGCATTCGGCCACTCTTGATGTTTTCGAATATGTTTTGGATATGTGTTACTGTCTCTGTGTCTCTGTGTCATTGCTGATGGAAAATTGTCTATGTTTGGGTTATGGAATTTTTTTCTCTGTGGATGGAAAGTGTGTGTCTCCCCTGTGCGGGATTAGTTTGTTGTTCCACTGGCACCCCTGCGTGGGTTGGTTTTTGTTTGGTCTGGTAAGTCCTCGGAGACTGCAGTCTCAGCTGTTCCAGGCTGCCATTACTTCCAGGCAGCTGGTTCTTTCTGTTTTGTAATGATGTAATTGTTCTCTGTTTATGTATATAATAGAATAGTTTTAACGAGAAAAAAAGAATATTAATCATAGGGTTTATATTCCTAGGGTTTAATATTAAGCCTAGTGTTTACAATATTAATCTCTTTGGTTTATTAATTTTAGAGTTTATATTCCTAGGGTTTAATATTCATCCTAGGGTTTAATGTTATTCTTTTGGGTTTATAATCCCTTAGGTTTTTAATATTAATCATTTGTGTTTATTAATCCCTTGGGTTTATAATATTAATCGTAAGGCTCATGATATGAATCTTAGGGTATAATGTTTATTTTAGGGTTTATAATATTTATCTTAGGGTCTATATCCCTTGGGTTTATAGTATTAATCCCTTGGGTTTAATATTATTCCCCTGGGTTTATAATCCCTTGCTTTTTTAGTATTAATCTCTTAGGTTTATTAGTCCCTTGGTCTTATAATATCAACGGTTTAATATTGTAACATTGGAATGGTACAAAAATGTATCCAACATCACATTATGACAAACATTGTCTCAATATGAAAATAAGTCTAACAATCATTATCGCAATGTTACATTATATTGTAATTTATTCAATGTCGCATTGTTACATTATAAAAATTGAGTTTAATATAAGGTAACATTAGGGAATTTTTAATATTATGTTTATAATATTAAAGTTTAATATTGGCTTTATAATTTGTAGTATTAGGGTTTATAATATTAATCTTAGGGTTTAATATCAATCCCTTGGGTTTATCAATCCCTTGGATTTTTAATATTAATCCTTTGGGTTTATTAATCCCTTAGGTTTATAATATTAATCCCTTGGGTTTAAAATTATTCCCCTCGGTTTATAATCCATTGAGTTTATAATATTAATCCTTTAGGTTTATTAATTCCTTGGATCTATAGTATTAATCTCTTGGGTTTATAATATTAATCCTAAGGTTTATAATATTAATATTAGGGTTTATATTCCTAGGGTTTAATATTAATCCTAGGATCTAATGTTATTCCCTTGGGTTTTTAATATTAATCCAATGGGTTTAGTAATCCCTTGGGTTTATAATATTGTTCCTAGGGTTTCTAATATTAATCATAGGGTTTATATTCCTAGGGTTTAATATTAAGCCTATGGTTTATAATATTAATCTTAGGGTTCAATATTAATCCCTTTAGTTTATAATCCTTGGGTTTATAATATTAATCCCTTGGGTTTATTAATCTTAGGGTTTATGTTCCTAGGATTTAATATTAATCCTAAGGTTTAATGTTATTCCCTTGGGTTTAAAATCCATTTTGTTTTTTATATTAATCCCTTAGGTTCATTAATCGGATAGGTTTAGAATGTTGATACTAAGGTTTATAATATTAGTCTTAGGGTTTAATGTTTATTTTAGGGTTTATAATATTTACCTTAAGGTTTATATCTCTTGGGTTTATAATATTAATTCCTTGTGTTTAATATTATTTCCATGGGTTTATTAGTCCCTTGCATTTATGATATCAATCCCTTGGGTTTATTAATCTAAGGGTTCATATTCCTAAAATATAATATAGTTCATAAGGTTTATAATATTAATCCTAGGGTTTAATTTAAATATCTTAGGTTTATAATCCATTGGGTTTATAATACAAATTCCTTCTGTTTATTAATTCCTTGGTTTAGAATATTAATATCTTGGGTCTAATATTAATATTAATCTCTTGGATTTATAATTTAATATTAATATTAATCTCTTAGATTTATAATTTGTAATATTAGGGCTTATAACATTAATCCTTGAGGTTTATAATACTAATATGTTGGGTTTACCGATCCCTTGGATTTATAATATTAATTTGTTGGGTTTATTAATACTTTCGGTTTATAATACTAACAAATAGTTGGGTTCATTAATCCCTAGGGTTTTTAATATTTTGGTTTTAGAATATTAATAATTAGTTGTGTTCATTAATCCCTTGGGTTTCTAATCCCTAGATTTTATAATATTAATCCCTTGGGTTTATTGATCACTTATGTTAATAATCCCCAAAGTTTACACTATTAATCCTTGGGTTTATAATATTAATAATCCTTTGTCTTTATTCTATGGGGTCTTGGATAGATAGTGATCGGGTGATATGTTAAGGTTCATTCCCCCGCCCCGATAGGGGTGATATATTGGACATGTTAAAGATGTAGTCCTGCAAAGCTTACAAAAAAAATAAAAAAATCCTTGTGTTTAGTAATCTCGTGGGTTTGTAATGTTAATCGCTTAGGCATTTAATATTAATCCCATGGGTTTTTAATCTACTTGGAGTTTAATATGAATAATCCTTTGGGTTTATAATATTCATCCCTTGAGTTTATAGTATCAATCCATTTGGTTTATAATATTAATCCCTTGGGTTTATTTCCCCTCGGGTTTATAATACTAATCCTTTGGGTTTATAATATTGTGGTTTTAAATATTGGGTTCATAATGGCGTATTTAGTACAAGGGTTTGAAATGTTCAATTTTAAATATTGGGATTTATAGTATTGGGTTTTATAATTTTAGGGTTTATAATATTAATATTTATCCCTTGGGTTTATAATATTAATCCATTGGGTCTATTATTCCCAAGGGTTTATAAAATTAATCACTTTGGTTTATATCATTAATATCATGGGTTTTTTTTTTTTTTTGACAGAAACGGTTAGTTTGATATATTGATTCTCGGCAGAAATGCCTCATTTCAGGTTACAATAAAATAGGCAGAGCTCAGATTTCTCCTCGGATAGGAACCAGATGGCTTCCCCCCTAGTGAGCCTGCGAATTCTGTAGACTATATTTCTAGTGATCTTCTCTATTTTTCCTGATTTACAGATACAAACAAATTGCTCCAATAAAAGACAATAAAACATTTTAAACTAACAGTTAAGGGATGGGATCCCAGCCTTCGTCTTCGTCTCTTAGAAGGACTCCGAGTGGGAGGAGAACCGCTTTGTTGGCTTCAGCATCAGCTTCTTTATTGTTGTCTCTCTTTACATGAAGGAATTCCAGGTTCTGAAAGGAATTTATCAGGGATCTGATTCTGCTCATCAATCTTGATAGCCTTAGATCAGAAGGAGAAGAATTGTCCACGATGATCTTAATGATAGACTGGGAGTCCCCAAATATAGTTGCCTCTTTGATACCCAGAGAAATGAGCTGCTTGAGACCCTGGAGAAGAGCCAGAGCTTCGGCTTGAATGCTTGTATTGAAGCCCACTCCCCAGGCATATCTTAATTCAGTTCTGCCCTCTGCACTTTTGACTACTCCACCTGCACCGGATATACCAGGATTACCTTTTGCTGCCCCGTCAAAAAAGAGAGCGTTTCTTTCCTTCTTGATGCAAAACTCAGAGAAGTCTACAGCCTCAAGGCGTATTTGCCATTTTTTTAGAGAAGAGGGATGTCTGGCAATATCAATGAATTGGAGATCAAGATAAGCGCCCCATACAGCTTCTTGACCGCTTAGATCTGCCCCGTCAATCTGATCTCCCAAACAGTCTCTTAGATGGCTTTTGATTTTTACCCAGATAATCTTGAGATCGCTCTTCTTGTCTCTGAATATCCTCTGATTTCTTTCCAGCCATATATGCTAGCAGATTAATTTGGGGAGGGCGAGCCAGGCTGCTTTGATGTGGGCGTTCTGAGGAGAGCCACCTGGGTACCTTAACTTCCAGTTTGAAAACAAATCGGAGCAGCGGTTAGGAAGGGCGAAGTCTACGCTCCACGGTCTTAAGGCTTCTTTCCATAGATCAGTAGAAAACTTACAGCGGAGCATTAGATGGGAGGCGTTTTCTTCATCGACCCCACATAGCGAGCATCGGGATGGCCCTATGTAGCCTCTTCTTCGAAGCCTGTCATCCGTCAAGATTCTTTGATGGCAAAGAAGCCAGCAGAAAGAGTCTATTTTAGGAATCGTTGTTCGAGACCAAATACCTTGCCAGGGCTTCGGATCGGGGGGAACATGAGGTTGCAGAGAGAGCTGTCTATATCCTTGCGCGACTGTGTAGTGCCCAGGGGTCGGACCCCATCCCCGGGTATCAGATTTCCTGTTGTTCATTGGAGCTTTGCCTGTTAAGAAGGATCGGAAGATGTCGTAGTCGCTGGAAAGATTCTGAGGCACCTCAAGATTAATCCAACTCTGCCATTCATCGTTCTCCCAATGAGATATGTCCCACAATGTTTTGAGACCCGCTCTGTCCATCCATTCTCTCAACAGAACCAGAGAGCGATCTTCAGACAGGGGATCACTGCCCATGATACGGTCATCCCAGATTTTGATGCGCTTGCCATTTCCAGGGATCCAGTGCGCATGGAGGTTAATCAAGGAGAAAGCTTTGGCGCACAATTTATGAACCATCATTCCGAATATTGGTTTGGGATTGTCCAGGCATCGCATTCTCTGCCCACAGAAGTATTTTTTCCACAACGCTAGCTGAGCCCAACCCAGATTTGGGGCAATTATCCTCCATAGTAACTTTGCACCCAATGCGATGTTCTTGAAATTCAGGCCACCTTCCATTCTGGGCAATGAGATTATGTCCCAATTTAATAGAGGAATTTTTTTCTCATTTGCTTTGCCGCCTTTCCAGAAGAAATTCCTTATGTAATCCTCCATTTTCCTCATGATGCCAATAGGGGCCATCATGACTACAGATTGGTATATGGGAAGACTGTTCAAAACAGCTTTGACAAGCACTGTCTTGCCAGCCAGATTGAGCCAATTGAAGCCCCAGGAATGGATTTTGAGCTTGAATTTTTCCAACAAAGGCAACCAATCTCTGCTGAGGGCCCTTTTTTGGAAAACAGGGAGCCCCAAATACTTGAAAGAGGACCATGAAGAGGAGGCTGCGAAGCCAAAACAGTTGGAGATAGCTTGAAGGGATCTGGCAGTGGAATTCCAACAATAGATGTGACATTTGCCTTTGTTGAGTTTGCTTCCCGAGTCTTCACAGTAAGCATCCACCACATCTTTGAAATGTTTAGCCGTGGTCAAGGAGGCAGCACCCAGCAGAAGGGAGTCATCCGCAAATAGCGCATGATTTATATTTTTGACACCTCTTGCGATGTTCAATCCCATTATTTCTTGATCAGTCTGCTTTTTGTTTAGGAGGAAGCTAAGAACAGAAGCTTGGAGGACAAAGAGCAAGGGGGAGAGGGGACACCCTTGTCTCAGCCCTCTAGAGGCTTTGAAGAAGTCAGTAGCCCTCCCATTCACCAAAGGGGCAATCCAGGGCTCACTAATACATGCCTTGATCCAGTTGATAAATTTGAGACCAAAACCAAATTTGTGGAGGACGTCGAACAAGAATCTGTGTCTCACCCTGTCAAAGGCGCTTTCAAGGTCTAGTTTGATAACCATTCCTTTCTCTTTCCTGTTCAAGCTTGAGTGAATCGCCTCTTGGACCAGGATAAAATTGTCCACAATCTGTCTTCCCTGAATAAAACCTCCCTGGTTCTCAGGAATGATGTCAGGAAGGATGGTTTTCAGTCTGTTTGCGATCACTTTTGTTATCAGCTTATAGCCTATATTGCAAAGGGAAATAGGGCGAAATCTGGTGAAGGAGTTGGCGCCTTTTTCCTTAGGGATAAGGGCCAGGAAAGCCGAGTTGGTGCTTCCCCCAATTTTTTGACAAGCTTGAGATTTCCGGACCATTCTGCATAAATCTTTTTCCACAATCTGCCAACAGTTCTGCAAGAATCTGGCAGTAAAGCCATCTGGGCCCGGGGCTTTATCTGGCTCCATTGCAAAGAGAGCAGTTTTTATTTCATTGTTGGTGACTTCTGCTTCCAAAAGCTGATTCTTTCTGGTAGTAATCAGAGAGGGTACCTCGTCCACTAAAGTTGATGCGTGCCCCAGGCCCTCTTCTTCATTATATAGATTTTTGAAGTGGAGGAAGGCAGCCTTTTTTATACTTTGTATATCTCTGTGGTTTATATTCTCTTCCTTGATTTCTGAGATGGAGTTGAAACTTTTCCGGGCTTGGGCTTGCTTGTGGAAGAAGGAGGAATTCCTATCTCCAGCCTTGAGCCAGAGCCTGCGGGATTTAATCCTCCAATACTCTTCCTCGGCCAGACTTGCCTTGAGAAATTTTTCCTGAAGATCAGCTTCCTTATCTAGAGTTTCTTTTGTGATCTCTTCATTTTCCGAATTCAGATGGTGAATCTCAAGACATTCTTGGATATTTTTCCTTTCCACTGCTGGGTTAGGAAGGGATCTTACCCAAGATTTCAATGCAGCTTTCACTCTCCTGAGCTTTTCCTCCCAAACAAAGAAGGCAGAGCCACTGACTGGTTGCTTCCACGTATCTTTTACTAATTGCATAAAGGACTGTTCTTTAACCCAAAGAGGACTGAATTTAAAAGGGATAGGACCTTGATCCATATGAGCCAGCAGATCAAGTTTAATGGGTCTGTGATCAGAGACACTGCATGGGAGAATATGCATTCTAGATTCTAATCCAAGAAGAAGGAAAGTACTTTGAACAAAAAAGCGATCTAACCTTGCAGCGATGTGTCTCGGGCCGAGTCTTTTATTGGACCAGGTATATTTTCCCGACGATGGTTTTATGTCAATCAAGTCCCAGTCCTGAAGCAGGTCCTCAACCCATTCTCGCGCCGGATCTCTTACAACGCTTCCTCCTCGCTTTTCAGCCAGAGAAAGGGTAAGATTAAGGTCTCCTGCAATGATGATATTCACTAAATCTTCCGTTTCTGCCATGCTTCTGATGGATTCCCAACAGCTCTTTTTCTCACCTGTGCTGGCTGGAACATACACATTGAAGAGATAGAGAGTCTCATCTGAATCTATGTGTTGCAGCTTAGAGAGCAGCCAATGGGTGTTGGCGACCTCTTTGATCTTTGAAAATTTATTTGCGTTCCATAGGGTGCCCAGGCCTCCTGATGCACCACGAGCTGAAACAGCTTGCCCTTCACTTCTCTTCCACAGTTTTCTGGCGATATGGAGGAAGGCCTTGTCCTCCATTTTAGTCTCCTGGATGAGGATTATATCAGGAGATTCAGTTCTTATCAGGCTTTTGACGGCTTCTTTTATTCTGCTCCCCATACCCCTACAGTTCCAGGAGACAATCTTCATCACTTGATTTTTGAATGGAGAGCTCCTTTAGAGCTCTGGGACTGGTTTCTGGTCGTCTTCGGAGTTTTTGCCAAGAGTTTCTCGAGGGTTGGTTGGCTTCCTTGAAGTTTGTCTTTATAAGTCTCCTGTTCTCTTTTTTCACGGGCAGATTTTCGGCCTCTCAATGATCTTCTAGCCGAGGTTTGTGAATCCCCTATTTCACCTTCTTCTTCTGAATCCTCAGATCCTTGCACTTCCTCAGCCTCTTCTGTGGGTATCTCTTTCGGTCTGTCTATATTAGCTTCAACTTGCTTTGATCCCGAGGGGGGCTCTTTGTGGAGCGATACTTCATTCTGCATCTCTATTTCTTGAGGATCTTCTGTTGCTGAGCTTAACAACGTGTATTTGTTTCCTTGTTCTTCCATGGGGGGTGTTTGAAGCCCAGAGCCTGCCTGGGGGACTTTGCCATTTTTATTTCCGGTTCTAGGGGCTTTGTGAGCGGATTTGGTCCTTTTGACCTGAGTCCATCCTTCCTCCTTGCCTTTCTCCCCTTCACTATTCTTTGGGCAGCCTCTAGCAAAATGGCCATAGACATGGCATTTTCTGCACTTGAACGGAAGCTGCTCATAGTCCAACTTTTGGAGATGCGTCCAGTTTCCAACCTTAATCTTTATTGCCTCGGGCAAACCAACCTCAAGATCCACTTCAACGCAGATTCGAGCACAGTCGTATTGGTCTTTGCTGTTAGCTCGATCAATGAACTTGCCCAATGTGTTTCCGATGTGCTTAAGAGACTCCCAATTCCAACAATGCATTGGCAGGTTGGGCAATCTAACCCACACAGGGACGGCTGTGGGAACGTCAACTGCTGGATCAAAATCAGGCATCCACTTATTGAGATACAGCCCTTGAGGGCCCATGAAATAGGGTCCATTGCGGAATATCAGGTCCTTATCCTCCTTTTCAGAGAATTCAAATAGGAAGAAACCCCTCCCTAGAAAATAGGAAGTGACTCTGCTTTTGATCAGCGGTGCCCAATTCCTTTCTACCCAGCTCTCCGTGGTTTTGGGGGAGGGCCAGAGTCCAGTGAACTGTCCAACCAAAGCCCTCTCTGCCAGTGAGAGGGCGACCTGAATTGGCCCCTCAGGAGGGAGCTCAATCTCAGGGATGTCATCCAGTCGCTTGACAAACTTCGCAGCCTCAGTCGCTTTCTTCTTTGGGAGAGAATCCAACAGTTTTATGAATGCCTCAGCATCAGAGAGGGGAGGCGGTGGCGGATCCATTGCAACGACGTCTTAGCTCGGTCTAGGCGAGCCTACCCAAATTCCAGAGGTCATAATCCTTCAACCAGTGGAGGAACCTCCGAAGAAATAGGACAGGGAGCCTAATCACCGCGCGGATTGGGGGATCAACTCAGAGAGGGAGCAGAGGAGGCGCCGCGCAGAGACAAAGCAACCTCCGGAGCGGCCACAGGGCCGAGACCAAGGTCTCAAGCGCAGAAGAGTTGCAGAGCGGGCTCGGTCAAAAAATCCCACAATTTTCAAAACTCATTATCAATCAATATCTTGGGTTTATTATTAGAGTTTATAATACTAATATTAGGGTTTATAATATTATTTTTAGGTTTTATAATATTGGGTTTGATGATGTTAGGGTTTATAATATTGAGTTTAATATTAAAGTTTAACAGCATGATGTATCACATTGTTCTTGTTTATAATGTAACATTTTAATCATAGGGTTTAATGTTTTTCCATTTAGTTTATTTCCCCTTGGGTTTATAATTAATCCCTTGTGTTTATTCCCCCTTGTGTTTATAATATTAATCCCTTTTGCAATATTGCAGATTTTAATTTTGGGTTTATAATATTGCATTTAGTATGAGGATCTGAAATGCTAGGTTTTTAGTATTAGGGTCTATAATATTGGGTTTAATATTGGGTTTTTTAATATTACAGTTTATAATATTAATCCTATGGTTTAAAATATTTATTGTAAGGTTTATAATATTAATCTTAGGGTTTATAATGTTGGATTTTATAATTTTAGGGCTTATAATAATTGAATTAATATTAGAATTTAATATTATTATGTTGGAATGGTTCATAAATCTATCATTATGTATAAAAGATATTGATAGTTATATTAATATGTTAATAAATGTATATTAATCATTAAGATAATGGTGATGGATAAATAAGTATTATTAGCAATAACCCTATACTATTATTATATTATGTTAATTTTGTTATATATATTTATTATTTAATATTTATTAATATGTACAAATAGTCAATCTCTAATAACCACATTAACATTATACATCCAATAAATATTAATATGATTGATAAATGCCTATCGTCCTATATCAACCACATTTGCTAATGTGGTTGTATATGTGCTTCATATAAGCCTGTCTATGTATATCAACCACATTGGTAAACCAATGTCGTTTTGCTAGTGAATGTAGTCATATAATATATTTGGCCTCACATAACCTTTCTTTGACCATATGAGACTTATATTTACACCCAAAGTGTTCTCTCTAATTGTTTCCTCTATAGAGTTCGTTGGGCAAACATTGTTCATCCCAGCCAATTCTAGCTCGTTCGTCCAATTTTTTTTTA
The DNA here is from genome assembly GCA_031772625.1 of Pinus tabuliformis. Taxonomy (NCBI): domain Eukaryota; kingdom Viridiplantae; phylum Streptophyta; class Pinopsida; order Pinales; family Pinaceae; genus Pinus; species Pinus tabuliformis. The sequence continues at coordinate 59,071,960 of CM062809.1, forward strand.
CCAAGTGACTCTTGTGGTCTGAACAAGAGCGCTCAGGTTCGAATCTCTGCCATACCCACACCGTTGAGCAACGATCTCGACGGTTCCTCAACCTCGTCCCCGTCGCCCCACTCTCTATGGTTGCTCGCAAGGAACCAGAACTGCTCGGATTGTGAACCCCATGAGAACCTCACATATTCCAACACTGGTGGCCTCATGTAGTAGAAAGAGTGGCATCTCACTGTATAAATGAAAAAAATTCATCACTTTCACCTTGCAACGACGATGACACCACTCAACATATGGTGAAATATTAGAACAAGGGCTCCACACGCTCTCACATTGGTGAAATGGTTAGCATTCTGAGGGGAGCTAAAGAGTTGATCTATACATGCACATATTATGAAGCCCAAGATGCAGAATCCATAAACAAAAAAAAAAAAAAAACACAACAACAACAACAACAAAAACATAAAAAACAAAAAACAAAAAAAATTGAAGTAATTAATTGATGGGTTCCATGGTCTTATGGAAATCACCATCCATCCTCTTATATGCTCAATATCTACTCTCCAGAATTTGAACCTAAGACATGCCCATCGGATTCCATCTTTAAAGGATTGTATCATAACATGTCAGACAATAGTACATCAATGCAAAAGTAGAAGCCCTGGTTCCAAGTACATAGCATGGTTTCATGAAATTACATGAACAACACAGACAAAACCATCAGCGGCTTAGTCCACAACATGTAATCATAAACTGCAGCAAAACCACAATTTCATAACCATCCATTTGTATTAAGTATTGAATGATAATCGTGGCTTTACTTACCTTACAACCGAGCTAAATTTTGGTGAGTAATTTCCATTTATTGAATAGATCTCAAACAACTCCCATCTCCAAATTAACAAAGTTTTCAGAGTCGAATTTACTGTTATTTGTGGATACCCTTATCAATATGAAAATCCTAATGTAGCCAACCAGAATGATCAAAAATATCTACTTACAGTCTACACATTAATTTGTGTATTTTCCCTCGTGGAATCCCTTTTTTAAAGTCAGGATCGTGTAACAATTTTGTCAGATACCGATGCAGAGACAAATCGTTTTCTTTTGAAGAAATATTGTGGAAATATATTACATTGTGGTCATCTTTGACATTCTAGATAAAATTACTATGGAAAAAAATAAGACATCCTCAAAATGAATATATATTTTGAAAAACATAACATCGTTACGTTCACTATTTTAATAATAAATGGATAAGGGATTAAAACTCTCATAGTTTTAAGTAATGTTCAAAAAATTAATAGTGTAGTTATGTGGAAATACTTTTTTCGGTTTTTTTAACAGTAAAGAGGAGAAGGATTATATTAATTTGTACCTATTAGCTCTGCTATAAACTTCAGTGCTTAAAGGTCAAATGCAGTTCTGATGGTTGGTTTATGCCAAAAAGGAGTGCACAGTAGTCTCTTTTTCCTTCCTCTTTCAGTTTCCTCACACCCTCTTAACCTCTCGCTCTTTCTATTTTCATTCAAAATCCTTTGTAAACCTTAAATTCCCTTTTTACCCCACTGTTTCTGTTTTGTTCCCAAAACCCGCATAAACCCATGTTTATTTAGCTCGGGCGTTTAAAACATAAACCCGCGCCATTTTAACCCTCTGTCGCTTTTGAAATCTCAGCCGTTGATTCCCCCGATCTAACGGTCTCTGTTGGATTTCCCGCTCTCTAACTCGTCATCATTTCTTAGCCGTTGATCGCGTCCATCACCAGATCTAACGGTGGACGCTTCCCCCAATCGCGCGACTTGCGCGCATGTTAACCCGCCGGGGCGGTGGTTTTGGGCTGCCACGTGTCGCGCAATTATAGGATCGCGCCTTTGTATACGGAAACCGCCTGCCTCTGACAGGCAGTGCGGGGAATACCGCCCGCCCGCAAAACCGCCATCCTCCCGCCCGTTAACGATCGCTCTCTTCTGCTGCCCGATCGCCGTTGGATCTACCCGACCGCGATCCGACGGCCCACATTCGCCCGCCGCCGTACCCTCCCCCCGCTTGTTATCATCCGTGCAGTTCTCGCTCCCGATAGCTGTCCGATCGTCCATCTCGCAATCCGACGGTCCTCGATCTCCCTACTCCCCTGTCTTTCGATAGCTCGCATACTTCGATCTCAGCCTTCCATCTGAGCCATCCAACAGTCAGTATTCATTCGCAGGCCATCATCCATTTTCATGCATTTTCCATGTTTTGAGCATGTCTTGTGCACGCGCAGGAGGAAGGAAGCCATCATCTGGTACACTGCACAATAAATCCTCAGCAACCGCATTTAAATGACAGAATGGCCGAAGGACAAAAAGGACTGCCTCGAGTAGTTAAAGCATTTATCAGTTATGGGTTTCTTTCAGTCAGCGTTCCGCCTGCTCAGAGAAGGACATCAAACTATCTAAAAAGGTCGATTTTGTTCATCAAGACACTGAGATTGCAGCAGAGGCTCATTTCAGATTGTAAATGTGGTTGGTAGTCCATTATGACCCCTCCACGCATATTTTAACAGACTGTTTGCAAACCAACCTCAATATATATCCAGAAGACAGAATGTAATAGATTGATGAATGTTATTTTGATGTAAGGTTCAACTTCTGGAGAATGTAACTATTGTGATACCTGCAGCGTCTGGTCTTCATTTTCAGCTAATGCAAGCTTCTTTTGTTGTTAATTGCCAAAGTCCACTTCTTCTTCTTTGTTCCAGGTTGTGCCTATTATGCATCTTTTCATTTGCTCTTGATGTTTAGCATTAGAGGGGCTGTCATCCCACCTTTGTGTTAGAATATTGTTAGTATTATTGAATGTGTATGCAGGTTTCTGTTGTTTTAATGCCAGAGAGCTATCATCCTGTCTATGTATTAGGAAACAGATTTATAGACCTTTTAACTGGTTGCAGCTAGCCATCACAGGGTCCTGTGCATCTGCTGGTGTGATCAGTATTCTCCATCATCACATTTTCTTTAAAACTGTGAGTAATTGGTGGTCTAAAGCCTTGTAGTCTGGGGGTGTTCACCCATGTCTGGGGTTAAGCATAGTAGAAGTGGTTATATGGCTTTAATATACAGCATTTCTTTCATTCATCCACCATTTATCCAACATTTCTTTTGAGTTTGTAATGTTCCCGAGCATCTCTGATATACAACGTAAGAGAGTTTCTTGGGGTAATAACATTAATTGGTGCCATTGCCAGGGAGAGGAGAATCGAAGCTTAGCTTCCCTGGGAGAATGACACAGTTCCAGATTTTGATGATAGACAAGGTCTGGGCACATATTTTGGTTGTAATCATCTATCTGGCGACTCCACTAGAGGAAGACCAATCTTTGGCAACTCCACATTGAAGTTCTGGCGCAGTTGGTGAGGCATGCTCGGAGAAATCCTTAGAAACCATCAGCTGAACCAGTGCCTGATCCTGAGAAGATCATTAAGTAGAAGAAAATATCGCAGTAAGGAGCATCAGGACCAGGTAAGCCTTAGAATTGCCATGTATCTCTGATTAGTGTAGAAATATTCATACAGCTCCTTGTTAGTCATTTCCCTTTCGGACCTCAGTTCAAAGAAGCATCCATGTTGTCCATCGTATTCCTCTGTTTCTGTCATTCTTTTCATTGATTCATACCACTCAATCCGCCAGTATCATTTCATATACCCTAGCCATGGCAGGTCAGCAAGCCCTCACGAAGATAGAAAGAATAGTTGCTGCTAGGTATGGACCCTTAGTCTTGCCTACCCCATTGAATGCCATGCCTGCAGGAGATTATCAAAAATTTATGCCTAAGTTTACTGGTGCAGAAGGAGTAACAGCTGAAGAGCATTTAGAGGCATTTTATAGTTATGCTGATAACCTGGATATCAATGAAGAGGATGTCTGGATGAGGGTTTTTGTCCAAAGCCTAGATGGGGAGGCTAGAAAATGGTTTAGAGAATTACCCCCTAGGTCTGTTGCAGAAATTGAGGCCCTAGATGATGTATTTTTAAAGCACAAGGGGAATAATAAAGATCTGCTCTTTTATCATGATGAATTTGGGGACTTGCAGAGAGAAGACGGTGAGCTGCTGTCCAATTTCAACAAAAGATTCAACCTTATGTACAGCAGAATGCCAGCTGAAATAAGACCTACCCCTGCTTCTGCCATGCTCACATATGCTAATGCCTTCAATTCTCAGCTCTGCCTATTGTTAAGAGAAAGGAGATGTGATTCTCTAGCTGATATGCAAGATGTAGCTTTTGAAGTTGAATCGAACATTCTGGCTGCAGAGAGACTTGAAGGAGACGCTGAAAGCAGAAGACAGGGAAGTGAATCCTCATCATCCTTAGAGCTTGAGATAGATGAATTAGCTAGGATGATTGAGTCTTTGGCCTCTGAAGTTTCCAAGTTAAAAGCTGAGCAGTATTCTCAGGAAGCTGGAGCTCATTGCTCCTTTTCTTTTCCAAAGCCAAATCCATATAAAGGAGCACATAAGCATTTGCAGATTCTGCAAAGAAATAAAACTACAAATGAAGATAAAGGGGTCAAGACCCTTTTGCAGAATATAGTCATGGAAGAAGTGCAACATGAGGAGGAGGTCCATGTTTTGGTAGGTGCTCCTTTCCTAACAAGCGCTGCTTATGAGAAAGCAATATCTAGAGGCACTGCTCGTGAATTTGTTGTAGCTGCAGAACAACAAGCTTACCAGCAGCAGCAATCAGCAGAAGGCACCTTCATCTTCCAAGAATCTGTGCTCGATGCTAGCTCATCTTCACATGGCTATGCAGATCTGCCAGTTTTCTAGCCTGCTTTTGTCCCCAGTCCAGTGATTAAAAAGGGAGATGAAAGCTCTCCATCATCTTTTGTTTCTCTATCTGCTCAAAAGAGAATCCCTCACAGTTGCCCCTTCAACACTGAGGGAGAACAAAATTTAATTCTCAAGGCTGAAACTGATCATCTCAGTCTTGATTTTCTGATTCCTTCTCAGATGGCCTCCACACAGACTGAAAAGGCAGCTTATCAGATGACAGAGGAAGAAGAGGCACAGTTTTGGGACTCCTCCTTGGATGTGGACTGTTCAAAGAAAGATGCAGGAGCAAATAATGTTTCTGTGTCACCTAAAAATGAACATATTGGTGCATCATTCATATTGGTTGTGCAGGCCACAGGGGACAAAGATAAGTACAGAGCAGCCATGATTATTCAGCAGGTGTACAAAGGCTCCCATAAAGAACATCCAAGGAGGAAAGCACACAGAAGGGAGATGAAATTTGATCCATATCTGCCTATCAAGCTCAAATGTCCTAAACTCTTTGAGGTAGAGGATCAAATAAATCTTGTCTTGCTGATCTATGATGAACCGGATGACAGGCAACAATTTTGATGGCCCAGCAAATGGGCAGTTTTTGAAGTTTTAAGTTTTCAGGCCTTAATAATTGTAAGCAATTTCTTTTTCAGTTTTAGGAGTAGGCTTAATTTGACTCCATGCCCAATGGATACCAGGCAATGTTCTTAAAGCTGAGTTTTGTATCAAGGCATTGGTCTACAGGTTCTTGAGACCTCAAAGGGATGATCTCATCCCCAGAAGGAGCCAGTGTTAGCTCTGCTATAAACTTCAGTGCTTAAAGGTCAAATGCAGGTCTAATGGGTGGTTTGTGCCGAAAAGGAGCGCACAGCAGTCTCTTTTTCCTTCCTCTTTCAGTTTCCTCACACCCTCTTAACCTCTCGTTGTTTCTATTTTCATTCAAAATCCTTTGTAAACCTTAAATTCCCTTTTTACCCCGTTGTTTCTATTTTGTTCCCAAAACCCGCATAAACCCATGTTTATTTAGCTCGGGCGTTTAAAACATGAACCCGCGCCATTTTAACCCTATTTTTCTTTTGAAATCTCAGTCGTTGATTCCCCCGATCTAACGGTCTCCGTTGGATTTCCCGCTCTCTAACCTGTCATCGTTTCTCAGTCGTTGATCGCGTCCATCGCAAGATCTAACGGTGGACGCTTCCCCCGATCGCACGACTTGCACGTGTGTTAACCCGCAAGGGCGGTGGTTTTGGGCTGCCACGTGTCGCACAATTACGAGATCACGCCTTTGTATACGGAAACCGCCTGCCTCTGATAGGCGGTGCGGGGAATACTGCCTGCCCGCGAAACCACCATCCTCCCGCCCGTTAACGATCGCTCTCTTCTGCCGCCCGATCACCGTCGGATCTGCCTGACCATGATCCGACACCCCACATTCGCCCAACGCCATACCCTCCCCCCGCTTGTTATCATCCATGCAGTTCTTGCTCCCGATAGCCGTCCGATCGTCCATCTCGCGATCCGACGGTCCTCGATCTCCCTGCTCCCCTGTCTTCCGATAGCTCGCATACTTCAATCTCGGCCTTCCGTCTGAGCCATCCAACGGTCAATATTCATTCGCAGGCCATCGTCCATTTTCATGCATTTTCCATGTTTTGAGCATGTCCTGTGCACGCGAAGGAGGAAGGAAGCCATCATCCGGTACACTACGCAATAAATCTTCAACAACCACATTTAAATGACAGAATGGCCAAAGGACAAAAAGGACTGCCTCGAGCAGTTAAAGCATTTATCAGTTATGGGTTTCTTTCAGTCAGCATTCCACCTGCTCAGAGAAGGACATCAGACTATCTAAAAAGGCCGATTTTGTTCATTAAGACACTGAGATTGCAGCAGAGGCCCATTTCAGATTGTAAATGTGGTTGGTGGTCCATTATGACCCCTCCACGCATAGTTTAGCATATCGTTTGTAAACCAACCTCAATATATATCCAGAAGACATAATGTAATAGGTTGATGCATGTTATTTTGATGTAAGGTTCAACTTCTGGAGACTGAAACTACTGTGATACCTGCAGCGTCTGGTCTTCATTTTCAGATAATGCAAGCTTTTGGATTTAAGAGATCTGTGGTTTGTACTTTTTGAATCTTTGACCGGAGAATCCACAGTAAGAGCATTTTTACACCAACGTTTCAAATCCCAAATGGGATCCATCATCAGGGTTTGAGAATGATGATAAAAGAAGAGCAGATTGGAAATAATAAATACTCATGAGGGAGACAATTTTAAGGAACAGCTTCTTTTGCTATTAATTGCTCACTGCCCACTTCTTCTTCTTTGTTCCATGTTGTGCCTGTTATGCATCTTTTCATTTTCTCTTGATGTTTAGCATTAGAGGGGCTATCATCCCACCTCTGTGTTAGAATATTGTTAGTATTATTGAATGTGTATGCAGGTTTTTGTGGTTTTAGTGCCAGAGAGTTGTCATCATGTCTATGTATTAGGAAATAGATTTACAAAACTTTTAACTGGTTGCAGCTGGCCATCACAGGGTCCTGTGCATCTGCTGGTGTGATCAGTATTCTCCATCATCACATTTTCTTTAAAACTGTGAGTAATTGGTGGTCTAAAGCCTTGTAGTCTGGGGATGTTCACCCATGTCTGGGGTTAAGCATAGTAGAAGTGGTTATCTGGCTTGAATATGCAGCATTTCTTTCATTCATCCACCATTTATCCAACATTTATGTTGAGTTTGTAATGTTCCCGAGCATCTCTGATATACAACCTACGAGAGTTTCTTGGGGTGATAACAGTACCTATTCACGGTAAAAAACCGGGAGATTTAAAGATTGAGTACATTTCTTACCATGGGCATCAGAGATTTCTTACCATGGGCATCAGAGTTTGCATGCAGTTCATCTAGACCCAATTCCCTTCCATAATTACAAAAAACTTACTATATACCTGACAGAACATATTTAAAATCAAAACAAATTTATATTTCATCATTAAGACACAAGAATTTGGCTAGTCCTCCATGGTGGCTGGAAGATTTCGGTCTATTCCTGTTGTTTCATCTGTAAACTGGGAGTTCTTTCATTCCAGTTCGATTTGAAGGTCCTCAATTTGATTTCTCATAGCATCAATTTCATCTTCTAATTGGTGAATCTTTAAGTTATTTTTGATTTGCCTCTCTTGCATCTCACACGACTCTGCATGTTATTGTTGGAGACGCCTTTGTATAACCGCCAATCCCTCTCTAAGCTCAAAGTGTTCCTTGTCACAAATCTCACAGCCATGAGGTATGAATTATTTCTGAGGAGGGCTCATCACCTGCCTCTTATCTACATGCCCCGACATCCTGTCACAAATCTCATAGTCACGTGGAGTGTATTCTAGATGAGGAGGGCTCAACACCCGCCTCTTGTCAACATGCCCCACCATCTAGCCCGAGCAAGGGAGACCTCAGCCCCAGGATCTAGAAACCGAAGCTTCATCATATGAATGACTCATTGCGTCAATTGGATCAGAGGTTGTACACAATACAACAAGAATCCCAGTGATGGCCACACAGAAGCCGAACTTCTCCCACTCCCCCTCAATTTCCTTTCCCTGGTCTATTAAATCCAAATTTACCCACTCTCTAATTGAAATCTCACACTACCTCAGTCTCCACAGCTAGATAGCTCCCCTAAATTCTCTGGCTACACAGGCCTTGTCAAGGGGTCCTAACACCAAAACTAACCAAGACAGAGACATACCTTCTCTTTTTGTAGGATATTAAACTATTATGCATCCATTTATAGATTTTTTCGAGCCTTATCCAAATGAAGAAGTGTGGGACAATGGGCTTACCTCATGTATCCCAATGAACCACCGTGATGATTATGCTTGATGAAACAACTTCTGCCTTGTTCAATTTCACCTTCCCTCGCATGAACCCTCTAATCCAGGCCTGCGGGAGTAGATGTAGTTCTCATTCAGAGAGATTTCGCATGTTTTCTCCTTGAATGATCATGTTACGAATTCATCTCCAAGGTGAAAAATATAGAGTTCCCACACTTAAGCATAATCCAACGCCAAGTGTTTCAATATACTAAGGGTTGCGGACATGGGGAAAATGAAGGAGGGTGACACGCTGAGGGAAGCAGCCACGAAGCAGGGAGAAGGGGAGGTAAGTGAGAGGACAGATGTGACTGGTACGGGGAGGATGGGAAAAAAGATGAAGAGGGGTGAGCCGTGATGTAGTTTGAGATGGCCAGGAGAGGGGAGATAGGGTAAGGGTGATGTGGCAAGGGAGGAGGGAGAGGGGAGGGTGAGGGAGGGGTTGAGGGTGATGTGGCCGGAGGGGGTGGCGGGAGGGGACAGACAAAGAAGGAAAGAACAAAACCAAAATGGAGAGGAGAAAAAGGGATAGGAAACCCCAAAACAACCATGCTTTTTGGAAATACTTGTTATAGACAATTAATGGAGGATAAAAATAGTTGTGATTGACTTGGTGTTTTTCAAAATGAAAAATTATTATTAAAGTGAAAAAACATAAAGTATTAAAATATAAATTTAATGAATTTATTTTAAAATTTATATAAAATAAAATTTAAATAATATAAAAAAATTGCAAAGTAATTTTAAAAAATTAAAAAATGCAATATAATTTGAAAATAAAAATAACGTTTAAAAATTAATAATAACATAAAATTTATTGATTTCAAAATTAAAAATTATATAATGCAATTTAGTATTTTGTATATGATTAATTAAAAAAAAATAAGGAATGTACAAAATACGTTATTTTTAACTTATCGTATTCAAATAAATATATAAATAATAATTTTTATTAAGAATGATATTATTTTTTAGTTACCATCAAAACAAATAAAATTTACATAAGATTAATTTTCAAATAATGGTTATTTAACAATATATTATTATTGTATTTAAATATTATTGTATGTGAGGCGATGCTTCTATAAAGAAAAACACATGATATTGAAGGGTATTCTTTAAGAGCAAGTAGCTTATGAAAGATCTATACACCTATACCAATTCCAAGGTCAGCGTATGCTTTCTTCAAAGGATGGCTACTTCCAAGCCCACTTAGTGGTTTTCTAAACTTGATCCTTGGAATTAGTGTAATCAAAATCCTTCAAAATAGACTTCAAGACCTTCATATCAAGGGTGCTTACTCGAAGCGACATGGTTTCTATTGCAACAGTCCTTTCGTCAAGAAGAAAAGCGATGGAGATGGGAAGCCAGTGAGATCTATAATCATCGTTTGGAAATTCAAGAGTGGCTCCAACCTCCCTTGGGCAATCTCTTCCTTGAAAATTTTTGTCTAGCTCTTTGAAGTTGTCTTCTGAGATGTATTTATGCAACTAATATAAGCAACAGTGTGAAAAATGATCCACTTTGTCTTCACAATTTGGCCTGCCTAACATGGCAACATAATAAACCAACAATTTCCTCAAGACTCAAGTCTTAAATAAGGGATTCTATAAATTTTGTAGTCTTTGAAAATTTAAAAATAGAGTTTAAAAAAAAAAATTCAAAATTATCTTTATATAATATTTCTTTCTATCATAAATAAGAGTTTTTATATTTACTACTTTAATTTTTTAAGATTATCTTCCCAAATCTTATATTCCTTCAGTGTGTCTTTGCACCTTTAGGAACAATTACTAGTATATTTTTTGTTGTTAAAAAGACATTTCTATGGAATGACTAATACCTCATATTGTATGTCTTATTTGATATTCATTTCTAAATTTAATAATTTTATTTTTTTTTTATCAAAATACTTTTGGATTAAACTTCTGATTGTAATCATTGGAAAAACTTAAATTGTCATATTACAAATTAAATTTATTTCTTATTACCAAATATTTAAGTTAATATCGCGTTATATTATTAATATCAGTACATTTTTCTGGGATTTATACTGCAAACCATTCACCTTCATTATGTACACAATGGTAATTATACATTCAATATTCACGTTAATAATGAAATATGGTTGTGAATATAGCGCGACCAGCATCAGTATTAAATCAAATACATAGCGCGATCAGCATCGGTATTAAATCAAATACATGATGATGAAATATAAATCATTTTTTGTCCTCGTTAATGGTAATGGTAAGTTTATAATATAATTTAAATAAACAAAATAATTAAAACAAATCAGATAAAAGAGCAATTTTTAAATGTCTGCAGGGTCTTGGATAGACGGTGATCGACTGTTATGTGAAGACACTCTTTGATGTAAAGTCATTTGTTTAATTTCTTGCTCCGATTGAGGTGATATATTGGACATGATGAAGATCTAGTCCTACCAAGCTTACAAAAAAAAGAATAACTTTTAAATATGGTTAAACATCTTGGTCCTAAGATTTCAATGAATGCCTTGTAATATGTAAGATTGTTAAGAATGGATAATTGATTTAAGACCCATTATGCAAATGCCCACGAGTGTAAAACCTATTTAATTTATAGAGATAATTTTACATATATATATATATATATATATATATATATATATATATATAAGAAAAAACAATAAATTTGAAAAAGAAAAAGAATATATATAAGAAAGAGAATGTGTGGTGGGTAATAAGAATTGCATAAATTATTGTGGTCATTAATTCTTGGTAAATATGCTATTTACTTCACAGTGATCTCAGTAATGAACAAGGTTTAAATAAACAATTTGAATGTATACACATATGGTAATGATTATATTACACCAAAGAAGATAGATCAAATTTTATAAATAATACATGTCATGGTATTATTTTTTGGAATGAGAGAGTTTAATGAGTAATTTGGTATCATAAGTAGAGACATCTTATGTCACTCCTTGGGATAGTGAGTGAATGTATTTGTGATAAGAGTCACTTCAAGATGGTATGAACCTTGGAACCAAAGACCTTCCACATTAATGTTTATTTATCAAGTTGAACTAATGTAAATTGGCGTTGTTGGAACGCATAATCATGGTTAGCAGAGGATTTGGAAGAAGTATGGTTGCTAGAGGGCATTGCATTGCACCACCATCGTAGCGAACTTCTATCACCCCACCCAATGATGGGGAGCACAATGCAGTGTAGGAATAGATTCCTATTGGAGAAGTTTTGAACTTAGTGAGATCATTCAAACATATGTCAGAGGCATTAATAACATGATTAATAACCAATTTGGAATGGGAACATATAGGATATGCTACGTAGAATGAAGAGCCCCAAAACCCCACAAGAAATGATGTGTGTTGGTATTTGGACAAGGTGAAGTTTTTTGAATATTTGGGTTCCACGCATTGATAAACTATAGAGGCATGGCTAGAAAACATGGCCATGTGCTTCATCTTGAGGGACTACACCTTAAATCTGAAGTCTAAGATGGGTGTATTCTAGTTAAAAGAATTATTGGACTTGGGATTCATTCGACCTAGCATATCTCCATGGGGATTCCCTGTATGTTTTGTTAAAAAGAAAGATGGGTCTTGGCGTTTGTGCATTGAATATCATCAACTGAACAAGGTGACGATAAAAAAACAATATCATTTATCGAGGATAGATGACTTGTTTGACCAAATTAGGGAAATTTTGTTTTCAAAGATAGATTTGAGATCAAGATATTATTAGTTAAGAATTGAGGAAGAAGATATCACAAAAACAACCTTTAAGACAAGGTTTGGGCATTTTGAGTTTCTAGTATTATCCTTTGCATTGACAAATTCCCTGGGTGCTTTTATGAGTTTGATGAACGAGATATTTCGAGAATATTTAGATAAGTTTATACAGGTATTTATCGATAATATATTGATCTATTGGGACCCTAAAGGAGCATAATGAACACTTAAGTCTAGGTTTACTGTGTCTGAGAGAGAACCAACTATATGGAAAGTTATCAAAGTGTTCCTTTTATCAATCCAATATCCACTATCTCAAACACATTATTTTTGGATAAGGTATCACAGTAGACCTTGTGAATATCGATGCCATCATGAAGTGGCTGAAATCGGCTAATGTTCATGAAGTACTTAGTTTTATGGGCATGGATGGAGATTTGTCAAGGGGTCTTCAAAGACAGTAACCCCCATCATCAAACTCCAAAAGAAGAATAAGAAGTTTATTTGGACTAAAAAATGTGAAGATGCATTCAATAGGTTAAAAGTGTTGTTAGCAACTGCATTAGTCTAGGTGGATATTGGTGGCCACCTACCTATTCCACCTATACCTCTAGTTGGTTTCATTTATTTCCTTGTTTATTGCAGTATTTACTATTTTTAGTAGTTTTTCGAGTCCTGAACTTCTAGAGCAGTTTTGACCCCCTAAACACCTTTTTTTTTAGGTCCGCAGTAGGCTTGTAGTCGTTGGCAAGGGCCTGTCACAAATCCTATAGTATCCAGAGAGATCTTTCCAACAAGATATTATACGTGCCAAATGGAGATAATATGACCAAGTTACAACCCCTGGAAGTTGGCTACCCAACTAACCCCAATGGGGCCCACAAACTCTTGGTGTTCCATCTCTTGGGGCTAGGGTTTTGGTTGTTTAATTCTTTCCCTTGTTATTAAATAATAAATAGGCCCTTGAGACTCATTGTAACACAGTTCAAATGCATGTAGCCGCCACATCTCTTCTCAGAGAAAAGCTACCATCGCCCGAGCTAGCTCATTTCCATTTATGTTTTTAAGCATATTTCAGTATTTGATATTAATGAAATGAGGTGTTATTTCTACTGCATCTCTGTATTTACGATTATATTTGTGATTTGTTGCATTCATGTTTAAGTTCGGATCAGTGGTATTAGAGCGGTATGCCCTTTCCCTGTTTTTCTTTGCATGTCCCCAACGAGGTCAAGATATAAGGAGTTAGGGCTCGAACTAGTCGAACCTTTACAAGACCAGCCTCGTAAATCCCAATGGCCTCCCATGGCAGAAGAGAAGAAAGATGAGGGGGCAGGATATCCTTTCAAAATCTTGCTTGAAGAAGCCCTCGAGCAATAGAGGAACGCAATGGTGGACAACTTTTCCCAGATCCTTCAGCAGCTACCCAAAGGTGACGCATCTTCTTCCAACAGTCGCTCTGAAAGCACCACACCCTTTAAGGTACAAGTTAACTTTGACATCCCCATATTTGAAGGTCAGATAGATGCAGACGTCATAGATAAATGGTTAAATCTGCTAGAAGGATATTTTTTTGTTCATGATTTTTCCAGCCGAGAAAAGATTACTTTTTCACTTCTCAAAGTCGCCCCCCACATCAATGACTAGTGGGAAATGTACTGTGAGAATAAGGAAGAAAGTAAACCCTCATTATTTTCAGTCACACCCGCTTGGGATTCATTCCGAGACGCCATAAAGAGAAGTACTACCCTGTCTGTAGCTATGAGGATAAATACATAAAATGGACCACGCTGCGGCAAGGAAGGCACCAAGACGTGCCGGAGTTTACCAATGTTTTTCATACCCTTCGCACGAAGTTAGGTATCAAGTATTTTGAGCGACATTTGGTTCTCAAGTACCACAGCTGTCTACATAGATACATCCAAGACGAGATGGAGATCCTGGACATCTCCTCACTCGGCACGGCATACCGATACACTATCAAGATTGAGTAGAAGTTTAAACAGAAGAAGCGATACTTTGGATCTATGAATCCGAAGCAAGGTAAAGGCACCCCCAAACCGAAGAGAAAAGGACAAAGCCAAAGCAGGGCGACCTAGGACAACCCGCCAAATCCGTAAGAAAAGAAGGACACAGGAAAATTGTGTGATTTCCATAAGAGCTCCAATCACAACACGAGTGTCGGTCCAAGCAGTCACTAATGGCCAAGTTGAAGGCTTCCGAATCATAAGCATGTTTCGAATCTGAGTCAAAACCCGACAAGGGGAATGAAAAAGGGAAGAAGATCATTAACGCAGAGCCCAGTGCCACTGTGGCCACCACCAAGATCCAAAAGAACAATCCTAAAGATCCGGAGGAGGGGGAACGCCTCTTCCACTAACAGATGTGGGTGAAGGGTTCTCCGTTGTAGTTCATTTTCGACAATGGGAGCTAATAGAAATTCATTTTAGCAAAGTTTGTGAAGCGGCTGGGTCTACCAACTACAGCACATTCGTATTCATACACCATCGGGTGGCTTCACCAATGATGAGATCTATGTGTCAGCCACTAGTTCCGCCTTCCCTACAACATCAAGCCTTTCATGGATGAGGTATTGTATAATGTTGCTCCTCTTGAAGTTTGTGATGTATTATTATGACAACCATACTTGTGGAAGCAACATGTTGTCTATGAGTCTAGACCTTGCTCTGTGATTATTACTTTGGGCAACAAGTTGTACATGATACCGGAGGGAGCCCCACCTACCGCCATCTCTTTGATCTTTGCAAATCAATGCAGTAAGATCATTTCACAGAACAAGAAATTTTTATTCCTTATGATTCACCCTCAGGGCAAGAAGAATATTGTGACCACGACTTCCAAACAGGGCTCCTCCGCATAGCAACAGCAAATGGACAAGGTCGTGCAAGAGTACAGGGACATTTCGCCTCACCTACCAGGGTACTTTTGCACTGTTAGGTCAAGCACTCCATCGATCTGACCCTGGGCGCGTCGTTACCCAATAGACTGATCTATCGACGTTATGTTCTAGAGAACGATGAGATCAAGAGGCAGATTCATGAGCTGTTGCAGAAAGGGCACATCAGGCCAAGCTCATCACCATGTGGGAGCCCAATTGTATTGGTACAAAAGAAGGACGGGACCTGGAGACTTTGTATTGACTATCGGGCGCTAAACAAGATCACTCTCTGAAATAGATACCTAATCCCACATATTGATGATCTTCTAGACCAGCTCAAGGGGGGGAAATATTTTAGCAAGATTGACTTGAATTCCAATTATCACCAAGTTCCCATCGAACCCTCTGATGTGTGGAAGACCACCTTCAAATCCAAGGAGGGCCTTTTCAAATGATTGGTCATGCCTTTCGGGTTGACGAATGCCCACACAACTTTCATGAAGTTGATGGACGACATCTTATGACCCTTCACCAATGCATTTGTGATGGTGTATTTAGATGACATCTTGATCTTCAGCCAAAGTTGGGAAGAGCACCTCCACCATATTCGACAGGGCCTCCAAACCCTGTGACAACATAAGTTGTGTTCCAATCTGGAGAAATGAACATTTTACGTGACCGAGGTTTAGTATCTGGGGTACATCATTGATGATCAGGGTGCACATGTGGACCCATCTAAGATACAAGTCATTCGGGATTAGCCATCCCCAACCGCTCTAATAGAGCTCTGCAGCTTTCTGGACCTTACCAATTTCTACAACAGGTTTGTGTTGGGTTTCTCTCATATTGCTTGGCCTTTAACTCAGGACACCAAGAGCGGAGCGAAAGAAAAGTTATTTTGGTCTGAAACCCAACAGAAGGTGTTTTCTGAGTTGAAGTAGCACCTCTGCTCTGCACTAGTTCTCACATTACCAGACTTGCAGCAACCATTTGAGATTGAGACAGATGCCTCCAACTATGTTATTGGTGCAGTTCTTAATTAGCATGGGGCATCCAGTGACTTACCACAGTGAAACACTTTCAGACACATTCTGAAAGTATCCCACCTATGACAAAGAAATGTATTCCATTATGGTCTGTCGTCAATGGAATCATTACATTCTGGGGAAGGAAACGGTCATCCACATAAACCATCGACCCCTGCAGTTCATACAGACACAAGGGAAGTTGCAGAATGATCGCCATTAGAAATGGTCCACATACCTGCAACAATTCCATTTGAACATTAAGTACAAGAAGGGAAGCACCAATAATGTTGTAGACTACCTTAGCTGACCACAAGTCATGGCGCTGATCACTATGCTCGACACTTATGGGCACAAGACTTCGGAGTGGTTGCATCTTTACTAGAGCGATCCTAAATTCGGCAACACATACCAAAAAATCCTGGAAGGTAAGCAAGTTCCAAATTTTCACCTCCAGGATGCATTGTTATGCCACCTGAGACACATTTGTGTTCCTTCAAGTGAGTGTGCCAAGATGATTTGGGAGGCGCACTACAGTCAGGTTGTTGAACATTTTGGAGTAGAGAAAACAGTGGCAGTACTGCAGAAGTATTTTTATTGGTCAAACCTTCGTCAGGATGTTGGGAGGTACATTAAATCCTACACTGCCTACACCATTTCCAAACCAACCATCAAGAATCAAGGCCTATATACTCCTCTTCCTACTCCTAGTCGATCTTTGGAATCCATCTCCATAGATTACATGTTAGATCTTCCTTCTTCCAGGAACTGCAATGACTGTGTTTTCGTGATCATCAACAGATTCTCTAAGATGGCCATTATGGCGGCCTACAAGAAGAGTATCACAGCAGCATCCACTGTTAATCTCTTCTTTGAGCGAGCGTGGGTACACTTTGGGATCCCACAGTCCATTGTCTTAGATTGGGACAACATATTCCTAAGTTTATTTTGATCAAGTCTTTGGTCGATGCTATATACAAAACTTACTAAGTCCCCGACTTTACATCTCCAAACTAATGGCCAAATAGAGGTTATTAACTGGATGATCGTACACATTCTGCATATGTACAACTCGAAGCATCCACACACATGGGATGAAAGCCTACCCTATGTCTAGCATAGCTACAGCAGAGCTCTCCACAACTCAACGGGCCACAGCCCCTTTCTTGTAGGGCTGGGATTTCATCCATTATGCCCCATTGATGTGGCCATACCTTTTGCAGCTACTCCGAAGCCGACAAGGCTAAAAACTTCATTGAGAACATTCAACACATTTTCCAGTAGGTCCATGATATATTGGACAGATCCAATGCTAAGTACAAGCAACGCCATGATCAGAATCGGGTTTCGCATAAGTTCCAGGTGGGCGACAAATTTTGGCTACATTTTCAGAAGGAGTGCCTCACTAGACCCCACCGCAAGCTTCTCCTACTCCGATATGGCCCATACACCATTACCAAGGATGTAGGGGACAATTCCTTTCAAGCTCAACATTCCACCATTCCTTGGTCTGGATCTAGTGTTCAATGTAGACCACCTTCGGTCATACTTTCCACCATTGATGGACACATCTAACAATGCAGAACAACTCACACCAACAGATTTAAACCCAGACTGCATGGAACAGACCACAACTGGTTATATCATGGATACATAGATCATGTACACTCGCTAACAGAGGATCCAGCTATATCGAGTTGCCAAAGCAGGCCAAGTCCTTCACCAGGGAAAGTGGTTCACCGGGGACCAGGTTCAACAGAAATTTCCTCACCTCATGGAGGCTTTGCACACAATGGGGACCATTTCTTCCTAAGGAGCGAGGAATGATACAAGTGGATATTGGTGTCCACCTACCTATTCCACCTAGACCTCCATCTAGTTTCATTTGTTTCATTGTTTATTGCAACATTTACTATTTTTATAATTTTTTGGGTCCTGAACTTCCGGAGCATTTTTGACCCCCTAAAGGGCATTTTTTTTAGTTCTACGACATGCCCATGGCTATAGTCAAGGACCTACTACAAATATTGTAGTACTTGGAGATATATTTCCAACAATGTATTGTGCAAGCCAAACGAAGATAATATGACCAAGTTACGACTCCGAGAAGTTGGCTGCCCAATTGACCCCAACAGGGCCCACAAACTCTTGGCATTCCATCTCATGGGGCTAGGGTTTTGGTTGTTTAGAGTTTTCCCTTGTTGTTCAGTAATAAATAGGCCCTTGAGCCTCATTGTAACATAGTTTAGAGGCATGTAGCCGCCACATCTCTTCTCAGAGATAAGCTACCATCGCCTGAGCTAGTTCATTTCCATTTCTTTTTATAAGCATATTTTAGTATTTGATATTAATGAAATGCAGTTTCATTTCTCTTGCATCTCTATATTTATGGTTATATCTGTGATTTTTTGTGTTCCTGTTTAAGTTCAAATCATGCACCAATCCTAAAGGTACCATATTTGGAGCAGGAATTTTAGGTTCGCATTGACATCTCCAAGGAAGGACTTGCTTGCATATTGATACAAGATGGAAGAGTAGTAGCGTAAGTGTTATGAAAAATTTTATGCAACACGCAATCTGGAAATGGAAGCTATTGTATATGCCCTAAAATTTTGGAGACTTTACTTACTAGGAAGGAACTTAAGACTAATAATTGTGAACTACAACACATATTCACACAAGACCATTTAAACGCCGGACAATGATGGTGGTCAGAATTCATAAGTGAATATGAATTTGATATCACTTACATATAGGGAACAATAAATAGAGTGGAAGATTCTCTAAGTAGGAGGCCTCAAATAGTTTTAGTGATTACCTTAAAGACAAACCTAAGGGATAAGTTGCTTAATTTACAAATTGAGGATGTCTAGTACAAGGAGGTTAGAAATAGTTTAAGGGAGGATAAAATGATGATACCAAAATGTGAGGAGCACTCTCTAGATAGTTATGGACTACTATGATTCCATGGAAGGATATATGTTCCATCAAATGAATAAATGTACCAATTGATCTTGAGCGAAGCACATCGAGAAATATACATGGCATACCTTGGTGTTAAGAAGATAAGTGCGGACCTAAAACCACTATTCTTCTAGAAGGGGATGAAGAAGGACATTGTAAATTTTGTAGCAAGATGTTTAGAGTGTCAGCGAGAAATATAATCACATACATTCAACAAGTTTATTGCAATCCCATGAGATACCAAAGTAAAGTTATATCAATGGATTTTGTCTTAGGACTACTGATGACCTAAAGGATACATGGTATTATATTTGTAGTGGTGGACACTTCAACCAAAAGTGCTCATTTTATACTAGTTAAATCTACATATAAGGCACCTGAGATAGACAAAGATTTCATTGATGAGATTTTGAGATTAGACAGAGTGCCAAAGAAGATCATATTGGATAGAGGAGTGATGCTTATGGAAAGGTTTTGGACTAGTTTCAAAGAAGCCTTGAGAACCCAATTAAACTTAAGCACCACTTATCACCTCGAGACGGATGGTTAAATAGAGATGACTAATCAAATCCTAAAGGACATGCTACAGATGTATGTGATGGACCAAAAAAAAAATTGGGAAGGGTTTTTACCATTGGTAGAATTTAATTATAATAATAGTTATCAAAGTTCCATTAAGATGGCACCATTCAAGTTTCTATATGGGAGGAATTACATAATTCCTCTCAGTTTGGATTAACTAAAGGATCATGTATTAATAGGACTGGAAGTAATACAAGAGATATAAGAACAAATTACCATGATCAAGGGAAGGCTAAAGGAAGTACAATATTGAAAAAATAACTGCGCCAATGCTCATCAAACTGATCAAAGTTATGAAGTGAGAGATAGGGTGTTTTTGAAATTAAGGCCCCAAAAGAGCTACATAAGGTTTGGGAACAGAGCAAAATTGTCTCCATGATTTGTGAGACCATTTAAGTTCATAGATAATAAAGGATCGATGGCATATAAACTTGCTTTACATGCATCATTAGCACACATGCATGATGTGTTCTATGTGTCTATATTATGTAATTATATTACAAATCCTTCACATGTTATTATCTTGAGTTATTTGCAGGCCTTAGATGAGGGCATGGTGATGGTAGAACCATTTTTCATACTAGACCAACAAAATCTACAACTTAGGTGGTTATTGGTGGACCAAGTGAAGGTCCAATGGGACAATTATAGTCCTAATTTGGCTATTTGGGAAGATGTCGAGATGCGTCATTGTTTTCCTTTCTTGTTTTGAGGACTTCGGGATGAATTCTATAGTTAAGATTGGTTGTATGTAATTCCTTTCTCTACTTGATTGACTTTGATATTACTCTAACCTTAATATAGCCTTATGGCACATACATTATTCTTTAAGGACCCCAGGTCGAGGACCCGGTTATTTTACTTTTATTATTAGTGGATGTGATGATAATTGTGATGTCCCAATTTGATGTTATTTTGGTCATGATGATAGTTGTGATGAACCTATTTAATGACTATGTGTAATCATGATGATGAATACAATATATTTTGTCTTGTTTACATATTTTAAAGACTAGCTTCTTACTTTCAATTAGTGATTATATTGATGATTATGTCATAATGATAATTTAGCACATGAAATTATTTCAATGAATAAAATTATTAGTAGATATTACTAATGATTATTGAGTGTGGCAGAGGCCACTTGGATGCACTTGCATGTGATGAATCAACGAATTCTAGTTTGATTGATTACATACTATTGACACTAGTTTTTAAAATTTGAATTGATATTTTTTTATGGTTACTAATGTGATAATAGTGGGTGATGGGGTTGTACAGGACAAATAGAACTCCATGGGAGGGGTGGGATAATGTCTGAGATTCCACCTACTAGTACTCCTATCATGACTTGGGCTAGAATGTATTGGGGTACCTTCACCTTGAATCTCACGAAGCCATGAGGGCAGACCCCAGATTGGATTGTTCACGAGGATTTACTGAGGGGCATGCATCAAGGAAAATTCCATGACACCCAACACCATTATTTTCACCATATATGGAGACACAGTAGATGAAAATGGTCTCCATTTCCGCACCCAATTTTCCTGTCTTAGTCACAGATTCCTGAAGGGAAATCATTGTGGTACCCTTGAACTTCAAAATGAAGGTTTTAAAGTGCATGAATGACTTGGAACCCTTGGTATAAAAAGAAAAAACTAGAAGGTATATAAGGGTTCATTATCATGCAATGATAAACACTAATTCACATAATATAAGTAAGTGGGTTTTGAAAAATAAATAAAAATAAACCAAAAGTCAACTTTTGGGAAAGGGAGAATAGTTATAATTATAAAAGTTGAACCAAATAAGTAACCTTATTCTCTTCACTCTAGAAAACCTTAAATATATAATGTATATTGAAATAACTACTAAGTATCACAAGTATTCTAATAACAAAGGGAAAATGAGACATAGATTTAAAATAAGAAACATTTAGGCAGTGATAATTTACTCTCATTGTGAAAATAGGGGTGTGCATGAAATTAAAAAATAATAATTTAAAAACTGATAAATTTAATTTCATGAGAGAACCTCCATGTGGAAAGAGCTTAACGCACAAATCTCCAACTATGATTTCAACTTGAGAAAGATTAGGGAGTGGTTGGAGAACAAAATATGAGATCTACCTATTGACTTAAGTTAATGAACACAAAATAGGGAGTATAAATTGGGATCAAGGGACAACTAGGAGAAGAAATGAAGAAACATGTGTGGGTGAGGGAAAATAACATTTTAAATAATAAATTAAGTAAATAATTTTAGGAGACATTTGGTGAGAGGTTGACACATGGATAGATGAATAATCAAAGTATTGGATTAATAAAAACAATTATTTTTTCATAAGTGACAAATGCCATCACTGAAACCTTCTATAAAAGGAGTAAGTTATAAGAAAGATATTATCTTTTACCCTATGGTGGATGACTATAGTAGTGTTGTTGTATACTTAAAGTGACTAATGAGATCTATGGTGAGTTTGGTGGAAGTTGAGGCTCTCTGAGTGAGAAACTCTCAAGTTGGAGTGCTCTCCTCCACATGCTAGTGTTTTTGTTATTTTGTACATTTGTAACATCCCTATGTTCTACCCCTGCTTATTGTAATTGATAATTGTGATTGTAATTACAACATGGAAAATCCATGACTAGTTGTACCTCCAATTAAACATATGATCAATATTATTAATTAATTAACACAACTGAAGGTTGGATAGACTTACAAATCCTTGGTCTTAGGGAAGCTTGCTTTCCCACCTATTTTGTTTGAAGTCATGACTCATACCAGTTGAATTAAATGTTGTAGTTATTGGCGGTGTACCATTGGGTTACACTTGTTGTGTGTTTGTTCGGTTTCTATTGCATGCTATGAATAGGACCATACACAAAGAGGGAGAATGTGGTGTAACAAATCAAGACACCACCTGGCACATGGAATCTAGAGGATATTGGATGGAGGAAAACACCAACGTTTCATTTTGTGACATGAAGGAAATGAAGGGACACACTCCCACACAAGATATGAAATTACTCAAGGAAAGGAAAACGAGAAAGGGAAAAGGGGAAAATGACGACATAAGGGTTCTTCAAGAGATTTCTCAGACTCTCTCTAGGTCCCTAATTCACTGCCTCACACTGGTTCTATTTGTTATTGGAATGGATTCAAGATTGAGGTTGGGTAGTCTGTATATTGAATGGTGCTCTATGCCCTTAAGTTTGTGTTTTGTGACTCTAGGTATAAATCCTTCTGACTGATTGTGTTTGATACCATGGAAATTTTTGTCTGAGCCTATTTAGGTTGTATGAAACTTAGTGAATGAAAAAATCATTGGCGTAAACTTCCCTTGTGTAAGCATTTCCTTAGACCCTAGATCCAGCTTCGGGGTGGTCCGTTGCAAGAAAGGTTACAGTGTAGTTGGTCTATGGCTGGGGGAGAGTGGAAGTCCCTCCTTTAGTTTCCAACAATTTAAATCTATTCATATAAGCATTTTTGGTTATGCAAGTTAGATTACACTGCCTTTCCGCATTTCCAGCACACCTTTACAGGTTTTCTTGGAGATTTAGATCTCCCACTCGAGGGCTTATTTTTGTTTCATTTTTGGGATCGTACTTGTATAGACAAGGCATCTCCATTCTGGATCTCCCTAGTTTTCCATCTCATCTCCTCCAATAGCAAGGATGAGACTATCTCATCAAACTTCAAGGTAGTTGTATTGCTACCTATAGCAACAACCAAACTATCCCACGAATCTGTTAGAGAACACAACAAACTGATGCACTTATCTTCATCTGAAATTTTTATATCAACATATAACAATTGCCTTACCACAATATTAAATGCGTTTAGATGCTCCGTTACCGAGTCTCCATCCTTCATCCTCGAGTTATACATCTTTTTCCACAAGAACAGTTTGTTCACCAAAGACTTAGATTGGTACAACGTCCCTAACATGTCCAACAAATCCTTCGATGTAGCTTCCCCTGATACATTCAATAGTACTGAATCTAAGATACACAACTGTATTGTTCACTTTTCCTTCTAATCCAAGTTCGCCTAGTGTTCTACTATCATTGTCATTGGTTTAGTAGCCAGATCTACTGCAATCCACTGATCTGTATCCACCAACATATACTCCATCTTGAGCTTCCATAACTCAAAACTTTGTCCATTTAATTTCTTGATCTCTATCTTTCCATTGTTCACCATCTTATTTCACCGTAAGGATCAATCCCGTATATCTACCATTGAACAGGGTCTATCACAAGCCCTAGAAAAACCCCTCAGTAGCAAAGGCATCCCCTTGAAGCTGAAACAACTTTGATACCAAATGTAAGTTTTTACCCTATACAGAAATTACCTGCAAACGAATTCTTAAAACAGAAAATATACAATGGCAAGAACATAAAACAAATATACACAAAGATTTTCCCCTGGACCCCATGTTACACAGCATTTTGTCACTGTCCCTGTACTCCCCATTCCTTGATCCTGGAGGACCTCTACAGTGAACCCCACATGATTTCCCTTCATGAAGAAACCCCCATTGTGTCCCTCTTCATGAGCAGATCAATTCCCTTTTGCACCATTTCCCCTGAAACTTCTATTTTTCCCAGTTTACAAGACCGACGCTAATGACCTTTATCTCCCCTACGTCGATGTGCACAGATTAGCACTATCCCAAGCGCTGACCGAAGCGATTAAGCTGTGTTCCAGTCGTGTCGGTCCTGTTATGGATTTTTTTTTTAAATTAGGAGCCGAAGCTTCCAACTCTAGAAGCTTCGTAACGGAAGTCTGGTAAATGGTTTGGCCGGATGGGGTCGAGGATGTCAGTTTGGGATCCTTTCCCCTATAATGATGGAACTACCTCAAGGGATAAGACCTTCTCCCATGAGAAGAGGATCCATCTCCCATCCATTCATCCTATATAAACCTCCTTTCTTCCCAAGCACAAGCTAGTGTTAATGTTGGTGTGCTAGTGCTATATTGGTTTGGAGTAAACAACAAGCTATTCATAGTTGTAGCTATCTAGTTGTGTGAGGAAGAAGTGTGATTTGGTTTGGAGTGAATCCTTAAGGGAAGATCCTTAAAAATATTATGGATTTAGGCCATCATGGAATGCTAGCAGAAGTGTGTGGGAACCTGGTCTTGTCAGAGGAGAACTGCAACGTCAAGACCATGGTTGTAATTTCTCTTTGATATTAATATATGCAACTATCGATTGATTTTCTACATGATTTGTCATCTTACATATTCATGGCTTAATGTTTCTTGACTTGTTAGGTAGTTTGAATTACAATTTGTCTATTATCACGTTTGTTGTCTGTTGTTGTTTACTTGTTTCAAGTTCTTGGAGAAGGAAGCGAGATATAGCTGGAGCGAGCAAGCAAGGACATCATCAAACAGGATAAGCGTACTAAGAGGTAGGCCCTCTTAATTGGTTCTAACCTAAGGAACTATTCCATAGAATGTATCTCTTGTGGCTAGACCCATTATCGGGTTAAAGGAAATTATTTGTGTCCGCACTTATAATTTTACTTCACCACAAATTGACGACTCCATTGGGGAATCCCAATCCTTTTGTTTGTCTTGTATTTAATGATTTCGTGAGAAATTTTGTAGTTCCACTTTTCCCTTTGGTTTTGTTTCTTTTCTCCTGCTTGAGGGCCTGAGTTTGAAATTCATAGTAGTAGATCTGGTCTCTGTTTCAAAAAATATATATTTTTTTCTTGGCTCCCTCGATCAGTGCGCTTAATCCGCTGACAGTCGCGCCAATTAGCGCAATATGCTAAGAAACAGTCGTGCCGACCAGCCTCTGGCGCTTGTTTCCAGTTAGGCAGTCGCACTGATGCCTGTAAGTGAAGATTAGGGTTCTTCCCTAATCTTGGCCAGTGTGTTTTTCTCTCGTGATTTCAACCCCGTAAGCTGTTTAGATCGTCTTCTCCCTAACTACAGATCTTCACTTAGCTTGATTGTGTGCTTTCTTGGTTTAGCCCACCCTCTTATGTGTTAAGTCTGGCCCTGTGTGAAGTTCTTTTTTATTTTTCTTTGAATCCCTCGATCATCGATATTTTTGGCCAAGCACTCATGCCGATCAGGCCTATTAGCACTAGTTTTAGCTTGAAAGTCGTGTCAACCATGCCGATCAGTGCTACTTTTGGCCCAAAAGTCACTCCGGTCTCTGAGTTAAGAAAAATCGGAATTTATCCCATTCCAATGCCAGTGTGTCTTGACCCTTAGACTCTCTTCTTCCGCCCAGAAGTGACTAGGATACTTTGTTTGCTTCATTTTCAATTGAATGAGTGAAAAGTCTCGTTTTTTCTCTTATTTCGAGCGACTCTTTTCTCTTTCCAAGCATAGATTACATTGCTTGGTTTCTCGATTGAAGCATTTATGTGTTTGGTTGGTTCGATTCAAGGAAGAAGTTGTTTTTGGTTTCATTTATCATGCTTTGGATTTCGTTGATGTTTGTTTGTTCGGAATTGTGAAAATTTTCATTTAAAGTGCTTTATGTGAAAGATTCATTTTTCATTTTATGAAAAGGAGAACATCATTCTAGTTTACTTAAGAAAAAACATTGCATTAGTAGCGTTATTCAGAAGCTAGAATTGCATCATCATAAGCATAGGAAATGAAATGAAACTTATTTTGTTGTTAAGGGAAGATTAAGTGCGTTTAGGAAATTTATTAGAGAGATTTCATTCTTTGATTGTTGCATTGATTTTGTGTTCCCTATCTCTGAATTAGTGTTAACTTTCATCGAAGACAAAGATCTCTTTCTCATATAGTTGCATGTAGGATTTTTTCAGATGACAGCGGTAAGGCCTTGGAATTGAAACCTAATTCAAGATCAACCATTAAAATTTATTGAATTAACCTAAGGAAGCATTGAAACTTAACGCTCACATTTAGTGGTCTAGGCTAGAGACATGTTCCGGTGTCTTTAAACCTAGCAGCTGTCGTTCGCTTCCGCATTAGACAGCGCTAGTATGGACTTGTGCTCCTCGTATCATCGTGTATATGAAGGGAGACCCCACTAGGTCTGCAATCCTTTATCTGTAGGAAGCCGAGTCTGTCGCCTTGTAAATGTGATACACCGAACACAACATTCGAGGAGATTGCCTGCCCATACTTCTCAGTTCACCAGGAGGTATTCTGGAGTTCACGATTACCTGGTACTCCTTTATGCCTAAAGTACCCTGAGTAGTCATTTTTTGTCTTTTTGACTCTTTAAATTTGAAAAGATCACCGAGCACTTGTCCTTTCAAATCGAAAGTGATAGAATCACCTTTCATCCTTTTCTCAACTCTTAAAATATGAAAAGGAAAAGTTTTGTTTCAGTGTTCTAAACTTAACTTCCCACGAAATATTCCTGGTAAAATTTATCTTCATTAGTAATTCTTTAGGGTCGATTCCAATGGAAACATTTCTAGAGTCCACCAATCAAGGATTCCCCTCGGATGGGAATCCTGGTCCTTTTCCTTCTTTTGGAAATGTTGGTGCTCCTTATATGGTGACGTTGTCCCTTCCTGGGTTAACCATTGGTTTACCTATCTGGTTGTTTTCGACCTCGATGGTCCCGAGTGTCCCAACTCCTACCCCGCCATCTCCTTCATTTGAATCACATCACGTTGAGTCTAAGGTTGACCTTTCCCCTTCTTCCCCTATTTTTTCCTCTTCTTCTTCTACTTCGCCTGGTGAAAGTTTCAAATCCAGTAACCAAGAGGCTAAGAACAAGAAGAAGAAGAAGACGAAGAAGAAGAAGTCAGATAAGTGAGGCCAACCGTGCGGCTGTTACTCCAAATGCACCTCCTATAGACAAACCTTTTGATCCTCCACGGAAGGTCAAATTCCCTTGCAAGCTGTGTAAGGGTGACCATATCCTTCGAGACTATCCTGGCATTCCTAGAGTCTTAGAGGTATGGTCTCAAAACCTGAACCGACCATCCTCGTCGACCTCTGGAGATCATGTTGATGTTACGCCTTCAGCTAATGATGGTAAGAAGAAGGGAAAGATTAGATTCCCCTGTAGGTTATGTGAAGGAGAGCATCTTCTTCACCTTTGTCCTCTTATGGATAAATCTTCCAAAGTTTTGGAAAATCTTGCAGCTCCTCAACCCCAACTTCCTGTTGGTTATCAGAGGCTTTCTTCTAACCCTCTCTCGGTTGGTAAAGAGATTGACTTGGATTCATCTCTTGCCCATCCTGCTCTTCCTAAGCGTGACTCTCTTGTGTCTATTCCTGACCAACCATTGGTTGAAAAGAGTGTCGACTTGGCTCTGCCTTCAGTTGTTCACTCTGTTCCCAAAAAGATTAGTGATCATACTACTCATGTTCTTCTTGTCTCCTCAGATTCTCATGAATCGAAGAGTGACCCTCCCATCCCGGTTGTTCAGGAGATTCCTTCTCCTATTCTTGTACATCATGGGGGCAATCATATGATACCCCCACCTAATAGTTATGTTGTTTCCTTCGATTGGGGTCCATTGACTGCTTTCTACCTTCCATCTTATGTGCCTTTCCAGATCACAGTACAAGCCTATAATATGGTAGTACATGGCACTATATTAGATGAAGGATCATATGTTAGCATCATGTCTTCTATTACTTGGCAAGCTTTGGGTTCCCCATAGCTTGTGCCTATCACTCATAATCTGTTGGCTTTCAAAAGAGGAACCAGTAAACCCTTGGGGGTCCTTTCGAAGTTCCCTATTACTTTGGGAGGAAAGACCATCTATATAGACGTATGGTAGTCCAAGGTCCCTTAGATTTCAATCTTCTCCTTGGACGCGACTATGTTTATGTCATGGGAGCTCTTGTTTCTTTTCTTTTCCATGTGGTTTGTTTTCCGCACGAAGGGATAATTATGACTATTGATCAATTGTCGTTCATTGGTCACCAAGCACTTCCTTTGAAACCATCTTCCCCTATCAGCTCTTGGTTGCAAGCAGTACCTTCCCAGACACATATCAATTATGTGGTTACTTGTTCCATCTCCACATCTGTTGATGATCACACAGATGGTATAGTACATTATGTATTGGGGGCACTGGAACCTGATCTGCCTTTGGTACCAAATGACATGTATTCTTCCCATAGTGTGGTTCTTCTATCTAGTGAAGACCTATTGGGAGCCATGTTCTCGTATGGTCCATGATTAGATTAATGAGGATAGTTGTTTTTTTTATGTCAACCTCGTTAAAAAATGAAACAACGTATGAGGATAGTTCCTGGTCTTGTGTCAACCTTGTTAAAATAATGAATCAAGGAGTGTGAGGATAGTTCCTGGTCTTGTGTCAACCTCATTAAAAAATGAAACAAGGAGTCATGAGGATAGTTCCTGGTCTTGTGTCAACCTCGTTAAAAAAATGAAACAAAGGGTATGAGGATGGTTCCTGGTCTTGTGTCAACCTCGTTAAAAAATGAAACAAGAGATGAGGATAGTTCCTGGTCTTGCGTCAATCTCGTTAAAAATGAATCAAGGAGTATGAGGGTAGTTCCTTGTCTTGTGTCAAGCTCGTTAAAAAATGAAACAAGGGTCTCGAGGATAGTTCTTTTACTGTGTCAACCTCGTTAAAAAAATGAAGCAATTTCCCTTTTCCAAATCGAGTCTTTGATTAAGATCTCGTAAGATCCCAGTTGAGTCTTTTCTAGATCTCGAAAGTAAACTTTCATTCCATCCACCTAGTTGATTGAAATGAAGCATGGGGGGCATCTACCTCGATTGAGTCATTATGCAGGGGGCATGCGAATTTATCTCAAGCATAGTTTTTCATTTCAAGCTTGCGTAAACATGAAACCGAATCCAAGCAGAGTTCTCCATGGTTCAAGCTTGTGTAAAAATGAACCCATCCCCAATTTACATCTCATGATTGTTGTTTTTATTAGCTAAATGAGCCTTGGTTGTTTCATTCCATTGCCACCATCTCTTTGGTTGATCATATGGTTTCACTTGGTTGCTTTTCCTTTCCTGAGGGACCGCAACGATGAGTGGTTTTATTAGCCAGCCTCTTGACCATTACATGTTTTGAGCAGTTCCACCATAACCGGAACTAGTTGCTACCCCTTATACCGCTCGTTCCTCCAGGACGAGTCACCTTTAAGCTCTTTTGTTGACTCGTTAAACTCATATGAAAATATTGCCAAATATTTTCCATTTTGACTCGTAAAAGAGAATAAAATGGGGGGTTCGCTTTCAAGCTCTTTTCCGACCCTTTAAAAGTGAAAAGATGGTCAAGCCCTTGTCATTTAAAACTTGTTAACGGATGTGAAACATCGTGTGCCTAGTATAAGTTTACCCCTTTTTCGAGATGGGAGGCACTATTTTCGAAAAAGGTACTCCTTCACTGAAATGGTCAAGCAATTCTCTCAAGCATTGTTTTCTACCCTTTCGGGATCAAGAGACACAAATGTACGAAAAGGGACCATGTGGAGTTTTCTTTTCCATGTCTTTTTCAAACTCTCTAAACATGAAAAAAATACCGAGTTACACCTTTGTCAGACTCATTAAAATATTAAATGACATTGGATTTGTCACCATGACGAACGTGAGCTTCTCCTTCCTAGGGCTCGTTAAACTTACTAGGTCGGATTCATCCGAAGGATGAACTTACAGTGCAAGCATATGCTATCCCCTTCAAGCTTGTGATTAAAAATTAATTGGGGTACCTGCCAGAAATGGTGGGGGAAAATTTGGAAATCTATCAGTTGTGTCGGCAGCTCACTCTTGAACATGACACTCTTTGCTTCATGTCGGGTTGGGATATCCTCCTTTGTATCGTTGGCCTTCCTGGGTTGGGCCATTCATTTTTTCCTTCCATTCGATCTCAGCCACATCATCATGACCGCCGATCCCATGGATCCAAAAGCTGCCAAACTTCCAGTTTTGTCGCCGCTATGTTCAAGAGTTATCCTTCTATAGTTACACTTACCTCTGATTCTCTGTATCATCCAAAATCATTTTTCATCCTTTTGTTTCATGTCATTGATGTGGGAAACATTATGGCCCTCCTTTGACATGGTCTCTTTTCATCAACTTCAACTCATTATCTGAGAATTTGACTGAGTGACTCCATTCCAGTACCTTAGAGCTTGCATGCCCTAATGGCAAGTTCTTCGCACTCGATGAAAAGTTCACATTATTGGATTTCGATCAAGTGATTTCACAGGTGTTCGACTTCAGTTCCTCTATTCACATTCTATGGATTATGTTGATAGTACCTTGAGGAAAATTGTCATTATTGGTGGTGTCTCTCGTGCTTGTTAACAGTTTACATCATTGACTAGTAATCAAGCAACTTTCTAGCATGTTCGACATCAACACATCTATTCACATGTTAGAATCTGTACTTTTATCGGGTCATGTTGGATCGCAAGACCCTGGACTCAAATCACAAAATTCCAGGTTGCAAAGTGATGTGACATGGTTATGTTTATATGCAAGTCTCTTTCAGATGGATGGCTGCGACCATACCATGAGTTATCATATGTGATCCCTCTCATTATTGGATGGCTGCGACCATACCTTGGTTTCATTATGATCCTCTTTGACGAATGGTTGCGCCCATACCTGGATCCCTTTACATGATCATTCTTTGGATGGCTGCGTCCATGCCACGATTCATGTATCATTTGACAGAGTTCTCAGTTATGTATATGTATCTGTACTTGCTTGCATGTTTTCCGACGGCAGACTACAGTTCCCCACACTTATTCATAAAGCATTTCATCCCTCACTCTAGCTCGGCCTTCACGCTTTAGGGGGCATCTGTTACACAAAATTTTGTCATTGTCCCTGTACTCCTCGTTCCTTGATCCTGGAGGACCTCTATAGTGAACCCCACATGCTTTCCCTTCATGAAGAAACCCCCATTGTGTCCCTCTTCATGAGCAAAGCAATTCCCTTTTGCACCATTTCCCCTAAAACTTTTGTTTTTCCCAGTTTACAAGGCCGGCGCTAATGACCTTTGTCTCCCCCACGCTGATGTGCACAGATTATCACTATCCCTAGCACCAACCGGAGCAATTGAGCTATGTTCTAGTCACGTCGCTCCTATTATGGAAATTTTTTTAAATTAGGAGACGAAGCTTCTAGCTTTAGAAGCTTCGTAACGGAAGTCTGGTAAATGGTTTGGCCGGATGGGGTCGAGGATGTCAATTTGGGCTTCTTTCCCCTATAATGATGGAACTACCTCAAGGGATAAGACCTTCTCCCATTAGAAGAGGATCCATCTCCCATCCATGCATCCTATATAAACATCCCTTCTTCCCAAGCACAAGCTAGTGTTAATGTTGGTGTGCTAGTGCTATTTTGGTTTGGAGTAAACAACAAGCTATTCATAGTTGTAGCTATCTAGTTGTGTGAGGGAGAAGTGTGATTTGGTTTGGAGTGAAGCCTAAAGGGAAGAGCCTTAAAACTATTATGGATTGAGGCCATCATGGAATGCTAGCAGAAGTTTGTGGGAACCTGGGCTTGTCAGAGGAGAACTGAAACATCAATACAATGGTTGTAATCTCTCTTTGATATTAATATATGAAACTATTGATTGATTTCCTACATGATTTTTCATCTTACATATTCATGGCTTAATGTTTCTTGACTTGTTAAGTAGGTTGAATTACAATTTGTCTATTATCACGTTTGCTGTCTGTTGTTGTTTACTTGTTTCAGGTGCTTTGAGAAGGAAGCGAGAGATAGCTGGAGCGAGTAAGCAAGGACATCATCAAACGGGATAAGTGTACTAAGAGATAGGTCCTCTTAATTGGTTCTAACCTAAGGAAATATTCCATAGAATGTATCAGTTGTGGCTAGACCCTTTATCGAGCTAGAGGAATTTGTTTGTGTCTGCACTTATAATTTTACTTCACCACACCCCAAATTTAGGACTACCAAATTGATTTTTCATTATATTCCTTTTGTTACATTACATATATATACATGCCAAAGCATTCATAAACCCCAATCCATTAACCCTGGATTAGAACATAATCATAGTTCCATTGACCAGATCTACAAAATACCATGGGCAGAAAACCATCATACCCAAAACCATGTGCAAAACCCATGCACAAAACCATGGGTAGGTCTGCACACCATCTTTGGGTCTTTTCCCAATCCTTGGGTTCGCATAAAAACACATTATTATTGGGGCTAGTTGTGGAAAGAATATAAAACACACCCAACATTCTCCCACTTATTGTTTTTTTCCACACGGGGGATAACAAAAGAGCTTAGTCATTGGTCCAACACTACAATGCCCATTGTTTCTCTACACCAAGAAAACTTCTCAGTGCTCACAATATTCGTCAATGCATCTGCAACATTCTTCAAAGTGTCCACCTTTACTAGCAACACCTTTTTGTCCTCAACCATATCCCTTGCAAAGTGATATTGAACATCAATGTGCTTTGTCTTTGAATGATAAGCAGGGTTCCTTGCCAAGAAAACTTCACTTTGGTTGTCACAGTCTATCCTTATAGCTCATTGTACCAACCCCATACTTAAACATAATCTCTGCAACCAAAATGCTTCCTTGCTTGCATGAGTGGTTGCCATGTATTCAGCCTTTGTAGTTGAAAGAGCCACTATAGACTGTCTCTTTCTCATCCAACTGATTGCTCCTCCAAATAGGTTAAACATATACCCACTTGTAGATCTTCTCTGATCTATATCTCCAACCCAGTCTGCATTAACAGAACCATGGATGTCCAAAACTTTGTCCAATCCTGGTCTTCCTTGGTAGCACATACCATAATCACTAGTGCCACAAATACCTGAAAACCTGTTTCACTATTGTCCAATGCTCCTTCCCTGGTTTCGACATAAACCTACTCAATACTCCCATTGCATGTGCAATGTCTGGTCTAGTATAGACCATTGCATATATCAGGCTACCAATTGCACTCGCATATGGAACATGGGACATGTCATATTCTTCTTCTTGTGTCTTGGGACATTGTTCAGCAGATAACTTTACACCTACAGGAATAGGAACCTTCACCGATTCACTATCTTGTATATTAAACCTCTGCAATATTATCTCGACATACTTCCTCTGGTTTAACAAGAGCTTCCTCTTTTCCCGATCTCATTTAATTTTCATTCCCAAAATATAGTTTGCAGCACCAAGATCCTTCATGTCGAATTTGGAGGACAATAGGGTATTTAAATCCTAGATAATTTCTTTGTCATTTCCAATCAACAACATATCATCTACATACAAGACCAAATAAATAACACGGTCACCAATTAATTTAAAATACACACAGTGATCCGCTTTTCTTCTTGTGAATCCAAGTCCCTGTATATATGTATCAAATTTTTGATACCACATGCTTGGTGACTATTTTAACCCATACATAGACTTTTTTAACCTGCATACCAGTTCTTTCTTACCCTTCACCGCAAAGCCTTATGGTTGCTTCATGTATATTTATTTTTCCAGATCCCCATGAAAAAATGTTGTCTTCACATTCATCTATTCTACCTCAAAATCAAAAACAACAACAAAAAATAAAAGTAATCTAATAGAAGCTAACTTGGCAACAGGAGAAAAAATATCACTGAAATCAATTCTCGTCACCTGGGAATAACCTTTTTCTACCAACCTACCTTTGAATTTCTCCACCTTTCCTTCTGCATTCATCTTCTACTTAAACACCCATTGTCTTCCATTGGGTTTCCTTCCAGTTGGCAACTCCACCAAATCCCAAGCCTCATTTTTGTCCAAAGATGACATTTCATCAACCACGGCCTCTTTCCAGACTTTTCCATCCTCTAAATCTACTACATCCCTAACAGTTCTATGATCATCATTAGTAATAGATAAAACAAAATTTGAATAGAAAGTAGATGGAAGATACCTTTTTGGTTGCCTTCTCTCTTGAAATAATCTTCTCAAAACTGGAGTTTGTGGCTCTTCCTCTTTTGATTCTTGTTCTGTTGTAGAGTTTGATTCTTCCTCCTTTAGTTCAAACTATATCTTCTTAGGTTCCTTTGGTAGGACTTCATGTTTAATAACATCTTTCACCTCTCTAAGAACCACATCTCAGCTATACACAACCTTCCTTTTTTCTAGGTTCCAAAGCTTATAACCTTTTAAACCATCCTTTTACCTAATAAATATGCACCTTTTAGATTTACTATCCAACTTGGTTCTTTTCTCCTTTGGAACATGTACACATGCATCATAGCCAAATACCCTCAGATGTAAAAGAGATGGTTTCTTACCACTCCATAACTCATGTGGAGTCTTATCCTCCAACACTAATGAAGGTGATATGTTAACCAGTTAACATGCAGTCTCCACCATCTCTGTCCAGAATTCTTGTCCTAACCTGACACCGCTAAGCATGCTTCTTGCATTTTCCATCAACATTTTGTTCATTCTTTATGCAACTCCATTTTTATGAGGTGTGTATGGAGTATTATTATGTCATGCTATACCACACTTCTTACAAAACTCTTCAAAATCCTTCTTGCATAACTCTCCACCATTATCATTCCTCAACACCTTGATCTTCTTCTCTGTCTGATTTTCCACCAGAACCTTAAATTCTTTAAACCTGTCAAAGATTTCAGATTTATCCCTAAGGAAATATATCCATGTATTCCTCAAGAAGTCATCTATAAATTATACATAGTACACAGACTTACCCAGTGATGGAATTGACACAGGTCCAAACACATCATTGTGCACAAGCTCTAATATCCCTTTCGCCCTCTTCGCACCAGAGGAGAAACTCACCTGATTATGCTTCCCATATACACAATGTTCATGGAAATTGAAATCCAGAGAGAAATTAGACATGCCTTCTAGCATACCATTACCATGCAATATTTGCAGGCCCTTCTCTCCAATATGTCCCAGTCTTTGATGTCATAGCATGGTCTTTTCTCTAGAGACCACTAGGTTTTCTGATCCACTTTCAGGAACCACAGAATTGTTGCACCCATCAATAAAAGTGCTACCCAGAAGTTTGTACAGAGTTCCAATCTAAACTCCCTGCATCAATACTAGTGATCCCTGAATCATCTTGTAGGTATCTTTCTCAAACATTTCCTTTACACATGCATCATCCATATTGCTTACAGAAATCATATTTCTAGCCAATGCAAGAATATGCAATACACCAGGAAGTGTTTTAATCCCTCCACCTTGCAACTTTAGCTTGACTTTTTCGTGTCCGATGATTCTGCCCTTTCTGTCATCCCCTAATAAGACATCACCACCATCATATTTCTCGTACTCGTAGAACCACTCGCTATGGAGAGTGAATTGAAAGGATGCACCTGAGTCAACCAACCATGCCTCATTATCTACATGTGAACTTGAAGAAGAAACCAAGTACACATCCCCACCTTCATCTGAGGTGGTTTTCAACTATATAGAAGAAGCATCATTAGATCCCTTTCCTTTCTCAGGTGCTTTATATCTACAATCCTTTTTGTAGTGCCCTTCCTTTCTGCATTTCCAGCACACCTTTACAGGTTTTCCTAGAGATTTAGATTTCCCTCTAGATTTAGATCTCCCACTCGAGGACTTATTTTTGTTTCTATTCTCGGACCATGATCGTAGAGAGAAGGAATATTCATTCTGGATCTCCAAGGATGAGATTATTTCATCAAACTTCAAGGTAGTTGTATTTCTACCTATAGCAACAACCAAACTATCCCATGAATCTGGTAGAGAACACAACAAACCAATGCACTTATATTCATCTGAAATTTTTATATTAATAGATAAAAACTGGCTTACCACAGTATTAAAGGCATTCATGTGCTCTGTTACCAAGTTTCCATCCTTCATCCTCAAGTTATACATCTTTTTATGTAGGAACAGTTTGTTCACCAGAGATATAGATTGGTACAAAGTCCCTAACGTGTCTCACAAAGCCTTCGTCGTAGCTTCCCCTGATACATTCAACAATATTGAATCTGAGATACACAACCGTATTGTGATATTTTCCTTCTAATCCAACTTCACCCAGTCTTCTGCTGACATTTTCGTTGGTTTAGTACCCATATCTACCACAATCCACTGATCTTTATCCACCAACAGATCCTCCATATTGAGCTTCCACAACTCAAAACTTTGTCCATTAAATTTATCAGTCTCTATATTTCCACTATTTTCCATCATCTTTCACCACAAGAATCGATCCCGCAGATCTCCCACTGAACAAGGTCTACCACAGGCCCAAGAAAAACCCCTCAGCAGCAAAGGCGTCCCCTTGAAGATGAAACAACTCTGATACCAAATGTAGGTTTTAACCCTATACAAAAATTACCTGCAAACGAATTCTTAAAACATATATATATATATATATATACAATGGCGAGAATATAACAAATATGCACAAAGATTTTCCCCTGGATCCCAAAACCAAGACTACCAAATTGATTTTTCATTATATCCCTTTCAATGTTTATATATATATAGATATAGATATAGATATATATATATATATATATATATATATATATATATATATATATATATATATATATATATATATATATATATATATATATATATATATATATATAGATATATATATATATATATATATATATATATATATGTCGAAGCATTCATAAACCCCAATCCATTAACCCTCGATTAGAACATAATCGTAGTTCCCTTGACCGGATCTACAAAATACCATGGGAAGAAAACCATCATGCCCAAAACCGTGTGAAAAATAGACGCACAAAATCATGGGTAGGTCTGCCCACCATCTTTAGATCTACCCCCCATCCTTGGGTTTTCCCAACTATTATTGGGTCCGCATAAAAGCACA
The DNA here is from genome assembly GCA_031772625.1 of Pinus tabuliformis. Taxonomy (NCBI): domain Eukaryota; kingdom Viridiplantae; phylum Streptophyta; class Pinopsida; order Pinales; family Pinaceae; genus Pinus; species Pinus tabuliformis. The sequence goes on from CM062809.1 coordinate 59,109,648, forward strand.
TTATTATTGGGGCTAGTCGTGGAAATAATATAACACACACCCAAAATTCTCCCACTTATTGTTTTCTTTCCACACAGTGGGTCACAAGAGAGATTAGTCACTGGTTCAAGCCTGCAACACCCATTGTTTCTCTACACCAAGAAAAATTCTCAATGCTTACAGGCTTCATCAATGCATCTGCAACATTCTTCAAAATGTCCACCTTTACCAACAACATATTTTTGTCCTCAACCATATCTCTCACAAAGTGATACTAAAAATCAGTGTTCTTTTTCTTTGAATGATAAGCAAGGCTCTTTGCCAAGAAAATTGCACTTTGGTTGTCACAATCTATATTTATAACTCATTGTACCAACACCATACTTGAACACAATCTCTACAACCAAACTTATTCCTTTCTTACATGAGTGGTTGCCATGTATTCAGCGTTTGTAGTTGAAAGAGCCACTACAGATTTTCTCTTTCTCATCCAACTAACTGCTCCTCCAAATAGGTTAAACACATACCCACTTGTAGATCTTCTTTGATCTAGATCTCCAACCCAATCTGCATCAACAAAGCCACAGATGTCCAAAACTCTATCCAATCGTGTTCTTCCTTGGTAGCACAAACCATAATCAATAGTGCCACGCAAATACCTAAAAACCTGCTTCATTATTGTCCAATGACATAAAATTTCTCAATACTCCCACTACATGTGCAATGTTTGGTCTAGTACAGAACATTGCATACATCAGGCTACCAACTTCACTTGCATATGGAACACGAGACATGTCATTCCTCTTCTTGTGTCTTGGGACACTGTTCAACAACTAACTTTACACTTACAGGAGTAAGAACCTTCACTGGTTTACTATTTTGCATATTAAACCTCTAAAGTATTATCTCGACATACTTCCTCTCGTTTAACCAGAGCTTCCTATTTTCCCTATCTCATTTAATTTCCATGCCCAAAATATAGTTTGCGTCACCAAGATCCTTCATGTCGAATTTGGAGGACAATTGGGTCTTTAAATCCTGGATAATGTAGTTGTCATTTCTAATCAACAACATATCATCCACATAAAATACCAAATAAATAACATGGTCACCAATTAATTTAAAATACACACGTTGAGCCGTTTTGCTTCTTGTGAATCCAAGTCCCCGTATATATGTATCAAGTTTCCACATCCTTTGTGATTGTTTTAACCCATACAGAGACGTTTTTAACCTGCATATCAGTTCTTTCTTACCCTTCACCGCAAAGCCTTCGGGTTGCTTCATGTAGATATCTTCTTCCAGATCCCTGTAAAGAAATGTTGTCTTCACATCCATTTGTTCTACCTCAAAATCAAAAGGAATTGCAACAAATAAAAGTAATCTAATAGAAGCTAGCTTGGATACAAGAGAAAAAATAGCATCGAAATCAATTCCCGACATCTGGGAATAACCTTTGCTACTAACCTAGCTTTGTATCTCTCCACCTTTCCTTTTGCATTCATATTCTTCTTAAACACCCATTTACTTCCATTAGGTTTCCTTCCAGCTGATAACTCAACTAGATCCCGAGCCTCATTTTTGTCCAAAGATTCCATTTCATCAACCATGCCTCTTTCCAGAGTTTTTCATCCTTTAAATACATTACCTCCCTAATAGTTATGGGATCATCATCAGTAATAGATAAAGATAAAATTGAACATAAATCAGATGGACTATACCTTTCTGGTTGCCTTCTCTCTCGAACTGATCTTCTCAAAACTGGATTTTGTGGCTCTTCCTCTTCTAATTCTTGTTCTTCCTCCTTTAGCTAAACTCTATCTTCTCAAGTTCCTGTGGTAGGGCTTCATGTTTAATAACATATTTCACCTCTCTAAACACCACATCTCGTCTATACACAACCTTCCTTGTTTCTAGGTTCCAAATATTATAACCTTTTAAACCATCCTTATACCCAATAAATATGTACCTTTCAGATTTACTATCCAACTTGGTTCTTTTCTCCTTTGGAACATGTACATATGCATCACAGCCAAATATCCTCAGATGTGAAAGATATGGTTTCTTACCACTCCATGCCTCATGTGGAGTCTTATCCCCCAACGTTGATGAAGTTTATTTGTTAACCGGGTAACATACAGTCTCCACCACCTCTGCCTAGAATTTTTGTTCTAACCTAGCACCACTAAGAATGCTTCTTTCCTTTTCCATCAATGTCATGTTCATTCTCTCTACAACTACATTTTTTTAGGAGTGTATGAAGTAGTCTTTTTGTTGTACTATACCACACTTCTTACAAAACTCTTCAAATTACTTCTTGCAGAACTCTCCACCATTATTTGTCCTCAACATGTTGATCTTCGTCCCTGTCTGATTTTCCACTAGAGCCTTATATTCTTTAAAATTGTCAAAGACTTCAAATTTATTCCTGAGGAAATATATCCATGTATTCCTTGAGAATTCATCTATAAATGAGACATTGTACACAGACTTACCCAGTGATGGAATCGAAACAGGTCCAAACACATCACTATGCACAATCTCTAATATCCCTTTCGCCCTCTTAGCACCAGAGGGGAAACTCACCCAATTCTTCTTCCATATATACAATGTTCACAAAAATCAAAATCCAAATAGCAATTAAACTTCCAGGAACCACAAAATTGTTGCACCCATCAATAACAGTGCTACCTAAAAGCTTGTACATATTTCCAATTCAAACTCCACGCATTAATACCAGTGCTCCCTGAACCATCTTGCAGGTATCTTTCTCGAACACTGTTTTTACACCTGCATCATCCATCTTGCTTACAAAAATCAGATTTCTGGCCAATGCAAGAATATGGAGAACACTGAGAATTGTTTTAGTCCCTTCACCTTGCAACTTCATCTTTACTTTTCCACATCTAATGATTCTATCCTTCGTGTCATCCCCTAAGAAGACATCACCACCATCATATTTCTTGTACTCGCAAAACCACTCCCTATTGGGAGTGTAGTGAAAGGATGCACCTGAGTCAATCAACCATGCTTCATGATCTACATGTGTACTTGAAGAAGAATCTAAGTACATGTCGCCACCTTCATCTGAGGTGGTTTTCGCCTCTATCGAACAAGCATCATCATACCCCTTTCCTTTCTCAGGAGCTTTAGATCTACATTCATTTTTGTAGTGCCCTTCCTTTCCGTATTTCTAGCACACCTTTACAAGTTTTCCTAGAGATTTATATCTCCCCCTATATTTAGATCTCCCACTCAAGGACTTACATTTTTTTTTCTTCTGGGACCGTACTCGTATAGACAAGGAATCTCCATTCTAGCTCTCCATATTTTTCCATCTCATCTCCTCTGACAACAAGGATGTGATTATTTCATCAAACTTCAAGGTAGTTGTATTGCTACCTATAACAATGATCCAGGTGGATATTGGTGGCCACTCGCCTATTCTACCTAAACCCCCTAGTCAGTTTCGTCTATTTCCTTAATTGTAGCACAGTTTACTATTTTTGGCAGTTTTTCAGGTCCTAAAATTCCGTATCCGTATTGAGGCCATAATCAACTTTGTTTGGAAAAATTGCTTCAATGATTGCTATGGAAATCACGTCAATAGTTGTATTCCTCAGGGAGATCTTTCCAACGAGGTATGATAAGCGTCAAACGGAGATAATATGACCAATTTATGACCCCGGGAAGCTGGTTGCCCAACTAACCCCAACGGGGCCCAAAAACTCTGGGTGTTACATCTCTTTGGGTTAGGGTTTTGGTTGTTTAGGGTTTTATCTTATTGTTCAATAATAAAAATGCCCTTGAGCCTCATTGTAACTCATTTTAGAGGCATGTAGCAGCCGCATTTCTTCTCAGAGATAAGCTATCATCACCCGAGCTAGTCTTCTTTCCATTCTGTTTGTAAGCATACTTCAGTATTTGATATTAATTAAATGAAGTGTTATTTCTGCTGCATCTCTATATTTATGGTTATATCTGTAATTTATTTTGTTCCTGTTTAAATCTGGATCAAGCAACAACCAGACTATCCCATGAATCTAGTAGTGAACAAAACAAATCGATGCACTTATCTTCATCTGAAATTTTTATATCAACAAATAACAGCTGGCAACCCCAGTATTAAAGGTGTTCAAATGCTCTGTTACTGATTCTCCATCCTTCATCCTTAGGTTATACAATTTTTTCCACAGGAGCAGTTTGTTCACCAAAGACTTAGATTAGTACAAAGTCCCTAACTTTTCTACAAAGCCTTCGTCATAGCTTCCCCTGATACATTCAACAATATCGAATCTGAGATACACAATCGTATTGTGCTCTTTTCCTTATGATCCAACTTCTCTCAGTCTTCTGCTAACATTGTCGTTGATTTAGCACTCGGATCTACCGCGATCCACTGATCTTTATCCACCAATAGATCCTCCATATTGAGCTTCCACAACTCAAAACTTTGTCCATTGAATTTCTCTATCTCTACCTTTTCATTGTTCTCCATCTTATTTCACTGCAAGAATCGATCTTGTAGATCTCCCTCTAACCAGGGTCTACCACAGGCTCAACCAAAACCCCTCATTAGCAAAGTCATCTCCTTGAAGCTGAAACAACTCTGATATCAAATGTAGGTTTTAACCTTGTACAGAAATTACCTGCAAACAAATTCTTAAAATAGAAAAACATACAATGGCGAGAACATAAAACAAATATACATAAGTTTTTACCCTGGATCCCAAAATTGGGACTACCAAATTGATTTTTCATTATATTCCTTTCAATGTTACAATACATATATACACATGTCGAATCATTCACAAACCCCAATCCATTAACCACAGATTAGAACATAACCATAGTTCCCTTGACCAGATCTCAAAATAGCATGGGCAGAAAACCATCATGCCCAAAACCATGTGCAAAACCCATGCACAAAACCATGGGCAGGTCTTGCCATCATCTTTGGGTCCGCTAGTCGTGGAAAGAATATAACACACACCCAACATTGAGGAAGTGCAAGTAGAATTAGTTTTTAGTTTTATATAGTTTACTTTGTTTTTTCATTGTTTTTATATAAGCATTTAGAATGAGGAATGAAAGCAATAAAACAAGAGGTAAGTACTTGTGCGTTCACTTTAGTGAGTTTTCATGAATCATTGTCATGTTTATATCAATATACTAATTAGGCCTAGGAATAATAAATGTTGATTTATTAAAATTAGGAAAGGTATTGTAGTTAAAGAAACAAACCCCAACCCCGCCCCCCACCCCCCAACACACTACTAATTTAATTCCAAGAATTGAAGCGGTGCATGAAAAATTGATAATTGTAGAAAAATCAAGAGAAGGACAATTACAACCAGGTAAATCCACTCAATAAACATCATTGGTTGTAGAAATATCAAGTGAAGGAAAAATTCAAATAAACTCATTTAGTAGAACATCAGAAGCAAACATCCAAGATTGGACTAAGGAATCTTGGTTTCCTTGGGAGGAAGATATGGCAGAACATGAGGAGCAAGAACTCAATATAAATGTCGCAATTGCATGAGAAAGAGAAAGGGTAGCAAGAGAAAGAGCAACAATAACAAAAAGATAAAGAGAAATAAAAGCAAAGTATATCATGATCAAAGAGAATCTAACAAAGGAGCAGAAAGAAGAGTTGAGAGAGGAGAAGGATCTGGAGCACAAGTCAGAAAATGGTCACCCTTGGATTTCCCATTTTGGATGCAACAACATTATTTAGTAAATATCCCACCATTTGTACTTCTACTTTTTTATGGTATGCCAACTAAAGATCCATATGCTTTATTTTTTTGTTTTTTCATTTTGTGTCACACTTATGGATACAAAAATGATGCACAAAAAATTTGTTTATTTCCAGCTACCTTAAAAAGAGTTGCCTTAAAATGGTTTATGGGTTTGGAAGAACATATTAGTATTTATTGGGAAGAAATGAGGAAAAAAATTAATATGTATCAACCATATTGTAGGCCCAAAGACTCTAAGGAGGATATCTTCAAGATGTCCCAACAAGAGGAAGAAAGTGTAGAAGACTATTTGGAAATACTTTTCTATAGTCTTCATAAATCTAAACAAAATGCACTAAACCCATACACCATTTGCACAATTTTCTTAAAAGAAATTAGAAATGAATATATTGATGCACTTAATCTTATGGGAGCATGTGATATTTCTTACTTACCTTTTACATAAATATCTAAGTTATGTAGGAAGTATTCTAAGGGAATAGCTAAAGTCAGCAAAGGACAAAGAGATAATCTTTCCAAAATCATTAAGTCAACTATAGAAAGTGTTACCAAGGAACAATTTGGAAATTTGTTAGAGAATTTTACAACTAATCTCTTAAGTACACTTGGCTCATAGATAAACATTAAAATTTAAGAAGAGACAAAAAGAGAAAAATGAATTATTGTCAATTCTTTTTCCTAAGTGTAGGAAAAAACATCCATTGAGAGCATGCCCATTAAATAATATTCAACTTTGTGGCATCTGTGCAGAAAAGCATGCAACTAAAAATTGTTCAATGCTACTAGAATTGAAAGCAATATACAAAGGAGAAATTAAAGTAGTGGAATCTTTATATTATGTTGCACCTAAAAGGCCTTGGAAACCAAGAGTAGTAGGTATGCTTCAAAATTTTAATTAGCAACTTCCTCAATATTATAATTCAAATCCTATACAAAACATTTGGAATGCTCTTTTACTTTGGCAAGCATGGCCTTCTTAGCATGCCCAAAACCAACCATTTCAATAGAGGGACTACTTATGCAAATCATCCTCCCTATAATCCCCAACATCCATATCAAGCACCATATCCTTAATATCCATATCAACAACAATATTCTCCCCTTCAAGAATATCGACAACAGTATATACAACAATAAGAAGCAACATTTATTCAATATCCTCAATCAACTCAACAACCACATATTTTACTTCCTCCAGCACAAATAATCCAACCACAACATCTACAACTTCCATCTAACCAACCTCCACCAAGATCTACTCAATTACCAACCTAACCAATGGAAAATATAAACAGTAAAGTGGAAAAAATATTTATGATGCATAAGAAGGAACATTTCCTACATATTCAATCATTTTTGTACAACATATCGATTTAAGATCTAGAAAAGTACTTAATCATGAATCCTCAGCATTTATAGAAGAAGAAGAGTGATCCATGATAAATTTGGCACCCTAATTATAAATAAATCAATTGAATCTCATAAGGATCAATCACAATTGACCAAATCACCTTATTTTTTATAAAGATTTGTATCTAGAAAAAATTGTGAGTTCCCCTCAATATGATTTCTTAAATGTGTTAAAGATCATTTGTGTTAAAATTCCTTTATTTTAAGATATTCAAAATATTTCAATCTATTCAAAACAATTAGAGAATTATGTTTAAAGAAATCACGAAGAAAAATAAAATATTCACCAACAGTACACGTCGTTGGAAAGTTAGTTAGTCTAATGTCAACAAATATTACAATAGAAAAATATGTTGATCTAGGTGTGTCAATGGTTACAATTCTTATCAACAATATTTCTATTCTAAATACTTTAATTAATTTATTTGTTGTTATTAATGTAATGACAATGGAACAAATGCATGATTTGAATATATCTAATCTTTGACCTACACCCACAATACTTGAGCTAGCATGTATATCTAGGGTAAAGCTTGAAGGTGTGGTTGATTATATTATTGTATCTTTGGATTCATGGGAATATCCTATTGATTTTGTAATTCTTCAACCCAAAGCTAGTTTGGGAGGACATCCCTTAATCCTTGGAAGACCTTGATTGCCCACAGTTGATGCTTTCATTAGTTGTAGATTAGGAAGAATGACTATTTCAAAAGGAAATGAAAATAAACAAGTTACATTTTATCATCCTACTAAATACTTAAGTGATTTAGAGAAAATGCCATGGTTTGAAGAGACAGATGATAAGGAAGAAACTATTCAACCTCTTCAAACTATTGTTCAAACTATTAAATGAGGATGAAAATTTACTTAATCACTTTATTTCTAATCTAAATGATATAGAACAATTTATAACCTTGCAACAAATTTCTAATAACCTTTTGGAACAATTTTTTTAGGAAACTTATATAATGAATTCTTTACAATATTTATTTCGAACAATATTTCTTGTAAACTCGTTGTCAAATTCCCATAGTAAAATCATTGAAATCTACCTTGGAAATTTTATAAACGTTAACTCTATTTTGGAAGAATCTCATGAACAAAAATTAATTCAATTATCACATAAGTATTCCAATGCATTTGTGAGGGACTACACAGATATGCAAGGTATCTATCTAGATACTTGCACACATCATATTTATATAAACGAGAATGTTAAACCTATTAGACAACCATAGAAAAGAATAAAATTAGTGTTGAAAAAGATAGTAAAAGTAGAAGTTCAAAAATTAATAAAAGTATACTTTATCTATCATATCTCTAACAATTAGTGGCTTTCTCCCTTAGTGGTAGTACCTAATAATAACGAGAAATGGTGAGGAATTAATGAAAGAAACTCTTAAATATCACTTTAATTTTACCTTTTATCAACTAAGACCTTAATAATAAACAAAAAATAAGTTGGTCCCAAGATATAGCTCAATTGGTCGAGTTCTCGTTGCTAAGTACCTTTCCAACTGGTAGGTCACTAGGTCAAATCTCCTCGACACCCTTGGGGCTAGGCTTGCCCAGAAAAGTCGACGGGTAGATCCCTTCAGGTGGATTTGCCTGGATTATTACCTGTGGATGTAGCAGGCACTCAGTGACCATGAACCGCAACTAGAAGAAAAAAAAAAAAAGAGTTATTTTCTTTTCCACATGGATTCAGTGGCTATAATTAGATTAAGATAACCTTAGATTACTAGGAAAAAAACAAGTTTCCCATGTTCTTGGAGAACATATGCTTATAAAGTACTACCTTTGGATTATGCAGTGCACCTGCTACATTCCAAAGGGCAATCCTAGCTAATTTTGTTGATTTTATACATGAATGTGTAGAGGTATACATGGATGTTTTTTAAATATATGGAGATTCTTTAAAGAAACTTTATTTAATTTGGGGAAGTTCTAATAAGAAATTTAGAAACAAATTTAGCCCATACTAATGAAAAAATCATTATGTTACTAACTAAGGGAATTGTACTAGGGTATTGGCGGGTTCTTCAATTACCTCCTAATTACTTAACAGATAAATCATAAACTATGCATTTAATTATCAATCTAGTGTTCATACAAAACTTGAAAATTGTTCTGCATTGTATATGCTAGTACAACTATGTTAAGTGTCAATGAGGTTCTAGTATCCTTTATGAGTGTTTCAAAACAAATATTAATGCTCTTTTACAAGTCACCGAGGAAAGAAAATCACAATTGCAGGAAATTAAAGGTCACACTTGCATAATTGAAATAACATACTTTTACCTAGTGGGCCTAGGAAGCTTAACGTTGTAACCTCCAACATATGTAGAATAACTAATTTAATTTTTCAAGAAAGGAAACAACATGATTCTACCTAGTGGTCTTAGGAATCTTAATGCTATAACCCCCTAGAACACAAGTAGAATAATCCACATAGGAGAAAAGTAAATCATACTGGCAGTAAAGTGGTGATATGCTCAAGATTTTTTATGACCCTTATCCCTACAACAAGATTCATATGAAATGGTGGAATGGTGGAATGCTAATAAATTGTGCTATATAAAATCCAATCCAACAAGGTGCATTAATTATGATGCCACAAGTGAGGAAAAATAGAGTAAGTGAAACACAATCTTCAAAAACAAAGTAAATTAGTTATCATATTAATGAGTTGCAGTGGCATAAATAAGTAGAGTTACTTATTATATTAGTTAGTTGCAATAGCATAAAGAAATAGAATTACTTATTAGATTAACAAGTTGCAACAGCGTAAAGAAATGGAGTTATCTATCATATTAGTAAGTTGTAGTAGCATAAAGAAATGGACTAATTACTAGTTTAGCATAAATATAAATGAAACTATAAACTAATGTGCATGGTTATAGGAAATAGATGACTAAGGAGGGGCCCCTACCTCCATAGGTGAGGCACTGTTTTGAGGAAGAAATAAAATTCCTAAGTTAGTAGCACACCATATGCACAAATTGGAACAAAATCATGAACTTTGTATCAGCATAAATTCAAAATGAAAATTACAATTAATTGTCCTTCCCATCTCAAGTAGAGAAGGGTGTTTTTATACATAGTGTTGCAGTCTTAATTTGACTTAGAGACCGAGGGAAAGTAATGAGAGTCTTCAAATTCTTAGGTCGTTCCTTCTCGGTTACAACAATTTCACCAAAAAGTAAAAAATACCACACAAATGTTGACTCATTCAGCTATTGTGACAAGTGGTAACTAGGTCGAGCTTCTGTTACAAACAACCTTTTCTTGGTGGGAAGCCAACTACCTCTTGTCACTTCCTTCGTTCAGTAGTCAAATGGTCAGCCTGTTATTTATTGATGACAATTGTAAGGATGGAGGTTGGCTAGTGTTGTGTTGTACCAATTTTCCCTAAGTTGCAATGATTGTCCTCAACAATCAACTGCCAGAGTGTTGCAACATCGGACTTGGGCATGTTTTAGCATTGGATTCACAATGATAGCCTTGCCATGTTGCAACAACAAAGTTGCAGCACTACGCTCTGTCATATTGCAACAAAGTGTTTTGTTATATTGCAGCACCAAACTATGTTTGTCTTGCAATGATTGGATTTGCAACGCCTTCTCTTTTATCGTGTTGTAGTAGTAAGAGTTGCAGCACCTACACCCTAGTCATGTTGCAATAGTAAGGTATTTTGGGTGTTGAGAAATATAGGAGTGTTGTTGCAACCTAAAAGTGTTGCAACAACTATCCTTTACTACTACTTCAAGTGTATCTATATGACTTTACGCAAGTGATTCTCATGGATTCTCATATATTAGCATAAAAAGGAAAATTCCTTCCTAAATACACAAGAATTAATATTAGAGTGACATAATCATAAGATAATTGTACCTTGATAAAAATGAATTTTCATGGGAAAAATAGGTGATGTGGTTGTATGAAAATGGAAAAAGGTACTTAAAAATGTGTTGGATGGGCACTAAGAAGATGCCAATTTTGGCGCCCATTAGGAATCATGTGTCCATTGTAGGGATAAAGGTAGATCCAACCAAAATAGAGGTTATAATCAAATTACCAATTCGATCAACCCAACGAAAATTTAGAATTTTTATAGGCTATGCATGTTATTATTGTTAATATATTGAAAATTTTAGTAAAATAGCCTTACCATTATTCAAATTACTTATTAAAGATGTAGAATTTTATCGGGATGTTAATTGTCAAACTACTTTCCAAACTCTCAAAGAAAAACTCTCAACAAAGCTAGAATTGAGAGGTCTCTTCTAGACCTTGCCATTTCACATCTCAACAAATGCATTTGATACAGCAGTAGGAGTAGTCCTCGGTCAATAGGAAAACCTATACAATATGTTTTATCAGTAAAAAATTAACTCATGTTGAACTCAATTATACTATTATGAAAAAAGGAGATGTTAGCAGTTATTCATGTTGTCAATAAATGTTCGAGACTATATCACTAGTTAAGAAGTCTTTGCCCATACAAACCATTCTACATTTAGGTATTTAATTAATAAACCTATTATTAATTGTAGAGTCAAAAGATAGTTATTATTTTTGCAAAACTTTATAATTATTATCATAGATTGACTTGGGAAGGAAAATCATGTGGCAAACTTCCTTTCTTGCATTAATAACAATGGTAAGAATGTTATAAGAGTATAGCATTTCCTAGATATGAATTTATTTGTTATATCTATTACAACTCCATAGTTTGCAAATATAGCTAACTATTTGTCCACAAGGAAGCTACTATTTCATTTTTCACCCCAAGATAAAAAGAAAATTATCAAAGAAAGTGCTATATATTCATGTGTCAGGGGGGATATTTTATATACATGAGTAGATTTTATAGTACGTAGATGTGTTAGAGAAGATGAGTTATTTAATATTCTAAAATCATGTCATGATTAACCATGTGGAGAGAATTTTGCAGATAAAAGAATTTCTCACAAAATATTGCACCTCAGATACAATTGCCCAACTCTCTTTATGGATTCCAAGAAGTATGTGAGAAGTTGTGATAGTTATCAATGAATGGGTCAACCAATATCAACTAACGAAATTCTCCTTCAATCGCAAATTCTTATGAATCCTTTGGAAAAATGGGTTGTAGATTTTATAAGACCTATACAACCTTCATATAAAAGAGAAATACATATCAGTTTCCAATAATTATGTTACAAAATGGGTGGAAGAAAAAGCCTTAACACAAGTAACATAGCAAATAGTAGTCAATGTCTTGTTTGAAGACATTTTTATCAGGTTTTGAGTCCCAAGGGAATTTTTTATTGATTAATAAGTGTAGTTTACTTCAAATCTCATGGAAGGAATTATTGAAAAATAAAAAATAAAAAATCATAAGTATTATCCTTACCATTTGCAAGCCAATGGTCAGGTGGAGTTTATAAACAAAGTCTTGGGAGAAATTATGACCAAGAAAATTCATCTTCATTGAAAGGATTGTATAGATCAGCTTCTAGAAGCTTTGTGGGCCTATAGAACAACTTGAAAAAATACTACGGGTTCATGCCTTATGAACTAGTATATGGTAAGTAAGCCCTTCTTCCTATTGAATTTCAAATTCAAACTTTCATAATTGTTGTTGAATTAGGAATGGACTTGACTAAAGCTAAAAATAATAATTATGCAACTAAATGAGTTAGATGAAATATGACATGATAGACTAACTTGGTTAAATAATAAAGAATATAGTTTCATAACAAGTTCATTAAGAGAAAGCAGTTCAAATTTGGTGATTGATATTTTATATTTATTCTAAATTTAAGGACTTCAAAGGTAAATTCACCACTCACTAACTTGGGACTTATGAGATCCATGAAGTGTTTGATAATAGTTCGATAAAGATAAAGACAATTGACAATGAAGAAGTTTCATTTGTACTCAATTTTCTCAAGTTGAAACTCTACAAAAAGCAAATCGATGAAAATGATTGTATTTCACTACTATTTCAGCAATTCGTAATGCAAGTTCTAGGCGAAAGGAATAATACTCCTATCCCTCTTCTATCTTGAATTTACCTTTTCAAAAAAAAAGGTTATATATATATATATATATATATATATATATGATAAAGCATAAAGAAAAAAATGAGTCTATTGTGAAAATCTAGGTTACTTGCATAATCTAAACTAGAATTTTCATTGGAAAACCAAGAAATTGGCTAACAATTATTTTTAATAAAAATATCTACCTAGTGATTCCTATAATCATCAAATCTTGTAATCAATGTTCAAAATTGCCATTGATTTCCTACTATGATCAAATATTGATCTAAAGAGTATATCTAGAAGAATGGGCATGTCTCATTATTGCTTTTTCAAAAAACTTAGTGGTTATTGTATATAAAATTTATGCAGAACATTATACTTTCTATCTAGCAAGGGTCAATATTGTATCTGAAGTCTTTAAGAGAATATTTTTTTATCTGAATAAGAAATTAAAGGAAAACTTTTGATCATTTGTTCCAGAAAAAACGAAAGTTTCATTATACATTTAGAAGGGAAGATTTTGATCATCATCCATTTCAAAAGGAAATGAGTTATATGCCTACATGTCAGAAGAAAACAAGTTAATCTACGAGCAAAGCACTCAAGGATAATTTCAAAGTATGCAAATGAAGACTCCAAGTAAGCAATGAAGACTACAAGCCAACAAGTGAAGAATTGAAGACTCTAAAGCAACATGATTGAAGACACCAATAATGATTCCTTTGGTATGAAGTATGGTAAGAGAAATTTTTCAATACTTTAAATTTTGTTAATAATCAAAATTGAAATAAATAATGATACATTTTTACTTACCATTTACCTCTTAACAAATTCTTTAGAATTCTTTTCAAATTCATTCGTGGTCATTAATGTCCACATTAGTATTCTAAAGATTAATTTTGGCATCTCAGGGACAAATTCCCTCCTTTGGACAATCTTCCTCTTCAAGGAAGACCACTACTATCCCTTGGAAGAATTTAATTTGGTGAAGGAAAAATATATTTTAATATGGAAACCCCCATGTGCCCAAAAGAGAAATTGGACACACTTGGATGGTTATAAATACAAGTCAAATGACCCTCATTTGGATATCATCAATCATTATTCTTTCTTTGTTTTGGCTTGCACGGGTCTGAGGTTGGTTCGTGGAAGTTGGTTCACTCAGGTCCAAAATTGTAGGGTTCAAAGCTCACACGTGTGATTAGGGTTTTTGGTTCTTAGCCGCAAGGATGCTACATGATATTTTTGGTTGCAATTGCAGGCACACAAGCATATGAGTGTGGTTGGAGGGTTTCATTCACACACACATATCTCTCTTTGTGTGGTTGGAACCTAGGGTTTGGTTTTGACAGTTGACTGCAGAATATGATAGTTGATGACAGTCAACCACATAACTCTAAATTAGGGTTTTGACTATTATCATTGTTGGCATCATCTCTTGGACGTTGTTTAGTTGATTTTGATGGATAGTTTTGTGGTTGAAGATATGGATCATTGTACTCTCTCTTTGCGAAAAAAATAAAAATAAAATAAAAATAAAATTAAATAAATAAATAAAAATAAAATAAAATAAAATATAAATAATTAATTAATTAATTAATTAATTAAATAAATGAAATAAAATAAAATAACATAAAATAAAAAAATAAATCTAATAAGAAGAAGAATTTGAAAGGGTTTTCCCCCTTGTGGGGTTTTTCCCTAGTCTCCGACCAATATTGGTGTCTCTATGTGTGAATTTTTTTCTTCTATTGTTCCTTTCTATTTTGTTGCATTGATGATGATATTATTCTTCTATATAATTTCATATGTTGTTGAATAATGTTATGATGTTGTGGGGTGAATTCAATATGTAAATCATGAAATGCAATTATCTAAAGTAAAGAACAATATAGCCCTAAGAAAAATTAACATGGTTTTAGAGTTGGGCTAGGGAAAAGTCATTGAATATCACCCTTGTTAAGACACCATTGATGAAAGCAAGAGAAGATGGAGGAGACCAAAACGAATACTAGGGTTTTAAGGAAACCCTAGGCAATATGGTTGTTATGGTTTAATAGATATCATGAGGTTAGGGTTTAAAGAAACCCTAGGATAAGATAAAGGCTTGAGTTTTTCAGTCTAGAAACCTTATCATGATTAATGAGGAATTGTTCTAGCATAACCCTAGTTGGGCTAAGTCTCAATTAGGCCTTGGTTATTAATTAAGTTGATGGATATATTGAAGGAAATATTGTTATATGGATAATGTACAATAATGACTCTTGAACACTGGTTCAAATGGGAGATGATCACTTCTCGTTAGAGACGAGTACCTTTCAGATCTATGTTATTTCTTTGTGACACTATTCTTGTTTTGATTATTGCTTATACTTCTTGCATATTTGAGTATTTGAATACTTCTAACCTCTAGATGAGATGTGATAAGCATATCCTTCTTGAGGATCATCTAAGGTGTAGGAAAAGAGAACTAGTTCAAAAGAAGGTACCTAATGAAAAGGTTTCAAAGTAGCATATGGAAATCATGATATGCAAATAAGAGTTATAAGTTGCATAGGTATTTGAAGACTACAAGGTATGTATGGTGTATTGTTTCAATGTTGTGATTCAACTACAAGATTGGAAGGCAAGTTAAGCCCCAAGGTATGATGAGAATATCACCTTCAAAAATGAATCATGCATATATTGTTGAACTTAGCATTTGGCAAGTATCCCACATTTTAGACATGATGAATTTCCTAGATGCATTGATTTTTATATATTGTGACTTGATACTATTGTTAATACTTGTGATAATCGTGGTAACCTTGATGATAAGAGTGTAATAATAAGATTGTTAAATTTTAAACTTATGTGGTGTTCCATTGTAGAGAAATATTTCGGATTTCCCACAGTGTTAAGTGAAATATGTCGATGTTTCGAATCCCAAAGAAGATCCATCATCAGGACACTGAGTGAGGAAAGAAGAGACTGGCGGAGGATGAATAAATAAACAAAAACCTAAACAGTCGGCCAAAACCTAAACTAAAAACTAGAATAATAAAAAACAATAAAATACAAACAAAAAATCAAATAATGACATACTTTTATTTTGATTTATTAAATAATGAAATAATTTGATAAAATAATTATTATTAATTATTATATTTAAAAATTATTTATTTTATTTATAATAATTAAGACCCATAATGTTATAGATAAAAACCTAAATAAAAAAATCTAGTACAATAATCTCATAAATAAATAAATATAAATAAATAAATAAAATAAGATTCTTATATAAAAATAAATCATTAATCATAATTATTATTAATTTATAGTTATAATTTATTTATAATTTATTATTATTATTATTATTTATTAATTTATAATAATTATAATCTATTTATAAATAAATAATTACTCATAATAATTTATTCATAGTGTTAATGATGGAAAAAAAAAGGTTAAATTTAATAATTAATGAATATTAATTATCCTAAAGCTAAATTATTGAAAACTAAAATTTATTTATTTAAGAGGAAGGTTAAGGAAAGAAACATATACCTGTGTAGTTAAACCTGAGAAGAGGTGGCAGAATTAATCTGTCTGATTACAGGAAACCAACTCTCGTTGATCTCAATGTCACTATCTTTGTTAAGATTACACGGATTTTTCATAATCTCCAGAGCTTCCCTAATTTTCCTTTTCTAATAGTGATCCTCTCTAGCGATAATCCTGGCATTCTCTAAGAAAACCTGATGTTTAGTTTTCAAGGAATGTTTAACAAGGGTTGAAGAGCGTGATCATTCATTCTTAATGTCATCTCCATGCTCCCTCAATCTTCTTTGCAATGAGCGTCTTGTTTCTCCAATGTAACTTTTGCCACATGAACAATCAATCTTGTAAACCCCCTTTAGTTGTTTTTTATCAATATTATCCTTTACAGACCCCATTCTTTGTTGGATAGTTCCTATTGTTGTAAATTGAGTGAATATGTCTTTCTTACCAAAAATTCTTGCAATTTTATCTGTTGAAAATAGAAACAAGAAATGTTAAAAATATCATCAAGAAAGAAAATCCTAATTTAATTTTGTCCTTGAATTAAATTGTAATTCTAATTCTCATAACAACTTGTAATAGTTAACTAAGTTAATTTGACTTAGTTGGCTCAGTTAATTCGAGTTGGGAGTCTATCTAGAGTCATGTAGAGTGGTTCCTAAATTTTAGGGGCCCAGGTTGAGTTTTTTTGAGTTGTAATTATTTAATTCAGTTTAACTGAGTTAAATTCAATTAAACTAGTTCCAACTGATGGAGGAATTAGTGGGAGATCCAGTAGTGGGGTGTAACCTGTAGTAGTGGGGTGTAACCAGCACTGCTCAACCAGTAAACTGAAGATTCACTCATAATTAACTCATGCATGTCAGATCAGAGAAAGACCCAGTTGAGATTAGAGTTTAGGGACAGTGTACTATCAGTTGTATAATCATCTAAATTGTACAGATGGTGCATTCAATCAGAGAAAGTCCTATGGTGGATTGTGAAATTATGGATGAGGAATTTCCCAATTAAATATGGGTTAATTCCCAAGGAAAATGCGCAAGGAAATAGGAGCTTGGCAAGCAATAGATTTGGCTAAGTATTAGTTGGAGCTTATTTGTGAAGCAGTGAGATAGATTGCAATAGTGCAGAGGTTACTCGGGCTTGAAAAAAGAATTGTAATCTTCTCAAATTTTCCAATTAACGTAATATAAATATAGCAATGGTTTTTAGTTGTGGCTTTCCCTAGAAAATTATTTTGTTATGTGAGATTGAGTTCTTCCTTTTTATTCTTCGTGATTTCATCGACCAATAATTGCTTTCGCTGATGAGTATAGTATATTCAAGTCAATTGTTTTAGCATATTACAATCTGCAGTTTGAATCTACAAGGAATTTCTACATGGTATCAGATTTGAAATCACTATAGAAAAGGAGAATATGAGTTTGTCTTTTGTAGGAAAAATCAAATTTGTAGCATCATACTTCAGACCCAGCAGGATGTCATTCTACGGATTGAGGTTTGAATATTCCCTTGAGGGAAGTTTGAACTATATTGCTTGGAAGGACAAGATGGAGGTAGTGTTGGAAGACAACAGGCTTAAGGAATTCATAGACAATAATATTCATAAGCCTCCAACAACTGATGCTCAAGATCTAGCAGAGTGGAGAAAATGTGTGGCAAAGGTGAGAAGGATTATCCTAGAAGGAATTCGAGATCATATTGTCTCGAACCTCCACGGTAAGGAAACTCTATTTTCAATGTGGAAGGCCTTAACGAACCTATTTTAAAACAACAGTGACCATAGGAAGCTGGCACTCAAGGACAAGCTCAAAAAGATCAATATGGAGAAGGGTGATACAATACCGAGGTACTCAACAATGTAAACTTTGAAACGAGAACTGATACGATTACCTATTTCGTTGAGGTAGCAAAAAAATCAATGATTTTGAAAAGTGGTGATGCATAATACATATACTTTTTTTTATCATAGTTTTTGACACTTTAAATTTTTTTATGTACATTATTTTTTAGAATGTTAGTGATTTGCATGTTGATTTTAAAAAGTGTTGATTTTGCATGAGGCCCTTTTTTTAAAAGACTTATTTTTTTACTTTAATTTTTCTAATGTATTAAATGTGAATAATTATTTTCTAAATTTAACAATTTTTGAAGTGGTCTTCTTCTTCATATTTTCTTATTTTTCTTTTATTTTTTTTGTAGTGAGGTCTTTATTTTTTTGCATAGTTAAAGAAGAAGTTCAATATTTTAAAGTTTCGATATTCTGCATATTTATATATCGTTAATTAATCTTTTATTGCACTTCAAATAATTGTCTCTAAAAAATATATAATTTTTAACAATTGACATAAAAATAAACATTTTGAACATAAATACAACTAAAAAATACACATTTTGATAATTTTTTCCTAGAAATGACATGTCAAAATCACAATTTTTATAGGAAAATTTTAACAAAAAATGGTTAAATAATAGTTTTTTTTATAAATTTCGTGTCAAAAATAATAATAATCACAGTTTGTTTCAAAAAATAATGATTCACATAAAAATTAAAGCGAAAATCACATAATACAAATATTGAACATATAACAAAATTAATTGAATACTTATTCTTTTTATAATATGTCAAAGTCAAAACATTACAAGTATAACTAATTAATAGTTACAAAAATTAAGCTTGATTTCCAAGCATAACTTAAATTTAATCAACAATATCACGTAATCCAAACTCTTCATCCTCTAGAGTTTCATCATTGTCTTCTTCCACAATATTTTCTGCTTCATTTTTCTCATTTTCCTCTTTTGATGGATCTTTGATGTTTGCGAATCTCCCAATGTATGCCTTTCCAATCATTCCATCTAATAGTGGTTGAGGTTCCTTTGCCTTTTTTTCCACATGTGATTCATTAAATCGCCTTTCCTCAACCCAATTTCTTGCATTACATCTGGAAGAAATTGAAGAGCATTAATTCTTTGCTAAATAAATTTTCATTGTACTGGATCTTTTTCAATGGCAATGCAATTTCTTCCTTTTTGTAGGCAACATGCTAGTGTTGTACCTAATTATCAAGCATAAAAGAAATAATGAAGTAAATTAGTATAATGACATATAAATTAAGAAATAAGATATTGAAATTCAATTCTATATAATAAAACTTACTTGAGCCTGAAAATAAATCCAGAACCCAATCTCCTTCATTTGAACATAAGTCTATAAGATAGTTAATCAATGACTGTGGTTTTTTATAAATGTTCATATGTTATTTTTTTCACAACAACATCATAAACCAGTACTTGACTATGACTCTTTCCATCTACCTGATTAAGAAGCATAGACTTATAGCTATCATCTTTTATCCAACTATCAATATGGATGAACTCACAATCATTTATAATTGGTTGATCTTCACGGTTAAGAAGATTTGACTTTTGCCTGTAACATGAAATAGTAAAAGTTTAATTAAATTGTACATAAATGAATTTTTTTAACATTAATCAAACATACAATTTCAACGTCTTACCATGTAAGCTGCATCCTTGAGTTTGTTTTCCCCTTGAAGCTTGTCAATAACATTGCCAATTGTGTTTCTAAATGAAATGTCACAAATCTCCATAATGGTGATGATTTTACTTCTACAAATGCCGCAACCACTTTACTAGGAGCTTGATAAGTATAAGGGTCACTATCATAGCCAATGTTTGGGATATTGAAACCATGGAGAATATCTGCAATAACTAGGGAATAATCCCTTTTAGGTATGAGTTTAGCAATGTTTTCATAGTCACCTTGTATTACTTGATACTGAATAGTGTCAAGCCCATTCCAAATGAAATGAGTAAGAGTTGGTTCAATTTCAACATTCATAAGACGCTGCTTTCTCAGTATTTCGATCTTAATTTTTTCAATAAAACTTATGAAACTATCTGGTGCTCCATTTGCATCCTTCCTCATCTTTAATCAAATAAAATAAATATATGTATAAGTTATAAAATAAAAATAGTATACTATGAATAAAAATGAATGTATAATCAACATGCCTTTTTAAATGCAAGATAAAAATCTTTTAGTGTTGGTGTAGAACTTGAATCTAGGCAATTTCGTACAACATCATCCCAACTATCTTCATTCAACAATTTAACCATTTGTTCTTATATTTTCATGTAAACTTTTGACTAAATAGATAAAGTAAAATAAGTTAATATAATGATATGTATAACAAATACTACCAAGTACAATATGTTATATTTAAAAGAAAATTATAATCTAGAAATAAGTAAAAAAAAATCAACAAACTTGCTTTTGAAATTCCTCAGACATTTCGTCCAATGATAATTCCCCTCACTTCACACGAGATAATATTGCTTTGACAAATTTTTCATCCTTCACTCCTTGCAATGCTCTCCAAGGTGTGATAGTCATATATTCTGGAAGTTGTTTCATTTCAAGACCTGATTTACTGCTGCTACATATCAATGGTTTATACTTTTTGACCTTATTGGTTTTAATGTCAATGTTCTCCCACATGCTAAAAGTCTCATTAATCAATTCCCATATCTCTCTAGTTCTAAATGCCTACTGGAAAATGTTCTCAATACTTCTGAATATATTAGAATTTACTTTGTCACATTTTGAATTGATTTTCTCCTCAATTTTATAGCCTATTTCCATACAACATTCCTTTCAAAATCCTAGAGTAACATTTATCTTATCCCCGCCACATTTTTCTTCAAATTCATTATGAATAAATCTAACCTTTTGGATGAAAGTGATAGACATCCTATATTCATTATCTGTATTATGATCCCATGCCAATAACTTTTCTTTAACTTTGCTTCTGTATCTGATAAACCAACATAAATGATACATTTCATTATTTCAAAATGTGGGTTATTGGGATATTCCTCCATAAATTGCCTTTGAGCTTCTATAGAATGGCTCCCCCCAAACACATAATAATTGTATTCAAAACATTTTGACTTATCAAATGCTTCTTTGTTGGGAACTTGAACTGGATCAACAAGAAGCACATAATTAATCACATGAGCATATGGATTGTACCTCATCAATGTCTTTCAAGTTGTGAACATGCAGGTGGTGTGGCTTTCTGATTTGATATTTAAATTGTCCTTCACTTGGCTTATAGATTTGTCTCACATTAAGCTTAGATGTACGACCACCCTTAATTAAGTTTGTCTTTGTCAAGTTATGTTGAATGGAATTTTGTTTTGTTTTAATAATGTCATCCTCTAAATCAGCATCTGGTGTAATGATTTCCCTGCTTTCTTTTGAATTTTCACTAGGATATTCACTGTTGGCCTCGACTATTTGAGAATGATCAACTTCCAGTTTCTTCCTCCTAACATTCTCATCATTAACTAGAACAGACACACTCTTGGGCATTGTTACATTTGGTCTTTTATGACTCTTCTCCTTTCTAACATCATTTCTAATGTCACCTTCAGTAACGATAACATATTCTTCAGCGTCAGTTTCAACTTCCTCATCTTCAAAAGTAGCTTGTCTACCTTTGCTATATTTATCCACTATAGACGTTCTTTGTTGATCCCTTGCATGTAGTTTTGTAGCATCATGAGTTACTATTTTTTGCTTGTTTGCCATATCTTCTTTTGACCCTGAGTAGAAACTACTAACAACATTCATAATATCTTGCTCTATGAAATGAATGCCTCCCAACGTAATTGAAAGATTTTCAATAAAATTCTGTCAAATAAAATATCATATGTCAATAAAAACCAAGTTATAAAAATATAATGATACAATTACAATAACGCAAAACACAAATACAAATAAAAATACTTACTATATTTTGTACAATGTCATCTATAATTTGTTTACACATCTTTGTAGATTCCTATGTCGTGTCATACATTGATAATGATAACTGATATTTAATCTTGTCATGTGACTTGGGTGGTTTTGTAAGTACATAAACAACTTTAGTGTCTAGTATCAAACAGATGTCTATAACTTTTCCCAACACCTCATAAAGTCCACTATCATTAGGGATATCAACATATAGATATATCTACAGCTGTTGTTCACCTTCTCTATCTTTCACATACCATATATTTTTTGTAAGCTTCAGTTATTTTGATTTCTTCCAGTATGAAATCGTCTTCTTATCATTTGAGGAACTTAATAGATTTGTAGTTATTACCTCAAGTTTGGTTCATTCAACAATGTTTTTTGAGGATCCGCCTTTAATTTTAGCAGTCTTTAGTCCCAAAAGATTCACATAAATCTTCTTTGATGCCATTTTCTTGCAAAAAATATACACAAATATATATATATATATATATATATATATATATATATATATATATATATATATATATATATATATATATATATATATTAGTAAATTACAAAAAAACAATAGCTTAAACAAACAAACAAAACAAAACAAAATCTAAAAACGATAAATAATCATAAATCATAAACAATTTTGTAAAACATAACCTTTAAAAAAAAAATTGTAGCCCCCTCCTTGTGGAGTAGGTAAATCTCCTCTGCGAACAGAGTTGATCCCTCTAGCCCAAGAGTGGGTCTAGCCGCAAACAGAACAACCTAATATAAACTTCCTTAAACTAGAATCGAATAAGATGGCCTACCTCTTAGAACGCTAATCCGCTTGATGGTGATCTCACTCTTTTGCTCTTTCGTTCTTTCCGTTCAAATCCTTGAAACAAACACACGAGAGACAACAACAAACATGATAGCATACAATCGCATTCAATATACTTAAAAAGTCAATTAATCTTAAGCCATCAATGTAATATGACACTCAATGTAGGAAATAAACCATTATTTGTATTGATATAAAACTCATAAAGAAATACAACCAAAGCCTTGACGTTACAGGTCCCCTCCGACATATCCGAGTTCCAACACCACTACTAGCATCTCATGGTTAGCCTAAACAATGCAAGTTTAAGGCTTCTTCCCTTTAGTTCCAAACCAAACCAAACACACTATTCTCCCTTCACAAACATAAACTAGAAGGCTAAAGCTATAGATATCTTGCTGGTTATTCAAGCTCCAAAAAGACCAGTTCAACTTAGAAAATGAGGAGTTTATATAGCTTTGATGGAGGAGAGATGGTTCCTCTTATGATGAGAGAGGGCTTATCTCTTTGGTTTGTTCCATATTAATAGGGGAAAGGAGCCCAAACAGACTCTCTCGGCTCTATCCAGCCCAACCATTTACCAGACTTCCGTTCACGAAGCTTCTAGACTTGGAAGCAACAACTCCATTTTTAAGAACTTGCCAAAAGAGGATCGGCGCGAGTGATGAAGGGCTCACTTGCGTTGTTCAGCGCTAGTGCTGGTTTCAAACTCTGCAAATCAATGTGGGGAAGGAACTGAGCACTAGGGTCCGTCTTGAAAACTAGGATAGAAGGAAAATTTATGGGAAATGATGCAAGAGGGGAATGTTCTGCACATGGATAGGGATGTAAAGGCATGCTCTTGATGATGGAAAAGCATATAGAGTTCGTTGTAGAGGTACTCCAGGATTGAGGAACGGGGAGTACAGGGACAGTGACAAAATGTTGTGTAACAAATTCCCCCTAAAGTGTGAAGTCCAAACTAGAGTGAGGGGTGAAATGCTTTATAAGTAGATGTGTGGAACGGAGACAGTCGTCAGAAAACCTGCAAGCAAGCATAGATACATATACATCACTGAAAACTATGATAAATGATACATGAATCGTGGTATGGACGCAGCCATCCAGAGAAAGGTCGTGTAAATCGATCCAAGGTATGGACGCAGCCATCCAGTAAGGAAGATCATATTGAACACACAGTATGGTCGCAACCATCCAATAATGAGAAGGATCACATATAACAACTCATGGTATGGTCGCACACATCCATCTGAAAGAGACATGTATATCAGCATGATCATGCCACATCGCCTTGCAACTTGGACTTTAGTAATGTGAGCCCAAGGTCTTACACTCCAACACGACCTGATCAAAGTACAAATTCTAACATGTGAATAGATGTGTTGAAGTCGAACATGCTAGAAAGACGCTTGATTACCGGTCAATGATGTGAACCATTAACAAGCGCGGGAGAAACCACAAATAATGACAATGGATTTGAAGGTACCAGCAGCACAATCCACGGAATTTGAATAAGGAACTAAAGTCGAACACCCGTGAAATCACCCGATCGAAAGCCAATGATGTGAACTTGTCATCGAGTGTGAAGAACTTTCCATTAGGGCATGCAAGCTCTAAGGTACTGGAAAGGAGTCTCTCGGCCAACTTCCCAGATAATGTGTTGAAGTCAACAGGAAGTGACCTTGTCGAAGGAGGGCCATGATGTATCCCACATCATCGACACGAGACAAAGGGATGCAATTATTATGGATGATACAGAGAATCAAGAATGAGTGTAACTGCAGAAGGATAACTCTTGAACATATCGGTGACACGACTCCGGAGTTTGGAAGCTTTTGGATCCATAGGATCGGAGGTCATGATGACATGGCAGAGATCAAATGGAAAGGAAAAAATGAATGACCCAACCCAGGAAAGTCAACGATGAAGTGTGGATATCCCAACCCGACATGAAGCAGAAAGTGTCATGTTCAAGAGTGAGCTGCCGACACAATTGATAGAATTTCCCATTTTCCCCCACCATTTTTGGCAAGTACCCCAATTATTTTTTATCGCAAGCTTGAAGGGGATAGCATGTGCTTGCACTGTAAGTCCATCCTTCGAATGAATCCGACCTAGTAATATTAATGAGCCCTAGGAAGGAGAAGCTCATGTCTGTCATGGTGACGAATCCGATGTCGTTTAATCTTTTAACGAGTCTAACAAAGGTGTAACTCGGTATCTTTTTCATATTTAGAGAGTTTGAAAAAGACACGGAAAATAAAACTCCAAAATGTCCCTTTTTCATACATTTGTGTCTCTCGAGCCCGAAAAGGTAGAAAATAATACTTGAGAGAACCGCTTGACCATGTCAGTCAAGGAGTACCTTTTTCGTAAATAGTTTATCCCAGCCCAAAAAGGGGTAAACATATACTGAGTAAACGACTTTTCGCAGCCTTTAACGAGTTCAAAATGACAAGAGCTCGATAATATTTTCGTGTTTAAGGGTCGAAAAAGACCTGAAAGTAGACCCCCCATTTTTATTCTCTTTAACGAATCAAAAAGGGAAAAATATTCGGCTATCTTTTAATTTGAGTTTTTACGAGTTGATAAAAGAGCTTAAACACATCATCAGCAATCCATCACCTGTCGTTGCACAAGAAGAAAACGCATTATCTAATTTCTAAGGTAAAAATAGGCGAAAAATGCTTTTAAAACCCTAAAATATCATGAAAAGTGAATAAAAAGGGGAAAAGTAAATCATTTTTTACCATTTACCTTTTTTACCTTGCTTGGAGCAATTTTTACCCATTTGTGCCCTAAAACTTCAGGAGTGGATTGCGGCAAATCCAGGAGGCCGATTGACGAACCGTCAGTTGCAGGTAAGAGCTGAGACCCTAAGCTTCATTTCCATACCTGTTTTTCCTATTTTTAACCATTTTTCAAATTTTGTGAGGGGATTTTGGCAAAAAAAATCGCCCTCAATCGGCGCGAGATCCAGGCTCTCGATCGCACCAATAACACAGGCACTGCGCCGTTGGCGGTACTGTTTTTAAAATAGTCACGTCGATGCACAAAGAAGAAAACATTTCATTTTCGCCCAATCTCTTGCTGTAAATCCGAAATTTCTTGGTCCAAGACTGATGTTGACTTGAATACATGGTGTTTGTAGGCAAAATACAATGAAAAAATGGTTGATTGGAAAGAACATGAGCATGAGGCAATTGATGCACAGGCATTGGCAGATCCAAACTGTCTAGATGCTCTGAGGAACTGTGGGCTCCTCAAATTCTTCCTTACACCGGGCCTTCGGGCTCAACCTGAGTTGTTACAATACTTGATCAGTCTTTGGGACGTTGGACGGGAAGTCTTTGTGATCTGGGACCAAGAGCTGGAGCTAGAGACTTCAGACATCTACTTCATCACTGGATTGTCCCGAAGAGGGGAACCAGTCAATTTGTATGGGGCCAGGCCCATTGGGGCAAGTGTGAACATGTTGCTCGCAGAACATTGCCTAGAAGCGCTAAAATAAAAAAGTGGCAAGGTTGATATCATGAGTGTTAACGACCTTGTATTGAAAGTGTTGCTCTTGACCATAAACAGAGTTGTTGGGGCTCAGGCATTGCATGAGTCCAACAAGTCCAAATTCCATTATGTCATAGACTACACAGCGCCCACTATCTTCAACTGAGCAGAAACCATGAATGTGAACATGAAGCGCCAGTTATCCAAAGCAAAGGCAGGAAACCTGAGGTAGTTTGGATATGGTTCTATTCTGGTGACCTTATTTTTGGAACAGATCCCACTATTCCACTATCAGCTGGTAGAGGTAAACCCCCCATTTCCACAAGATCCACGGATGGTCCGATGGAGTGAACTGATGCCCAGAACCGGTGGGGGCCAACATATGTCATACAAGCCTGCCTTCTTTGCATGGCTAAGGCGTCAGCTGATTGTGGCAGAGGATTGGCCATATAGCAGTACTGACTTCCACGGCGATCCTAACATGCCACTCCCAGAGGGAGAATATTTTGATGATGGAGGTAAGCAAAACAATTTCGATTTTTTGATTTTTTATTGTTTTTGAAATATATGCATTCATGAAACTTTGTTTTTGTAATTGCATATGTAGGACCAGAGCGACCAGTTGAGATGACCCCAATTTCTAGATGCATTGCTCGACAGTTTGAGATTGCTCCTTATCAAGAAGGAGTCGATAATGTGGAAGAGATTGTGTGGAATCTCGATAACTTGCCCAGGGGCATCCCAGAGTATGCCTGAATGGCGGACATTCCACGCCAATATCAGTGGCACACAATGGGAGTGTCAGATTGGATCCGCCGTTTACTAACTC
Source organism: Pinus tabuliformis (assembly GCA_031772625.1). Taxonomy (NCBI): domain Eukaryota; kingdom Viridiplantae; phylum Streptophyta; class Pinopsida; order Pinales; family Pinaceae; genus Pinus; species Pinus tabuliformis. The sequence continues at coordinate 59,137,354 of CM062809.1, forward strand.
GAGTACTACAAGCAGTGATGTGCTATCATGAGCACCATGCCAAGTAGTCCATAGTTTTAGCATTTATAGTTTTGAGGCCTGCGAGCCACAGATGTATTGAACACATATATTATTTTTTTGGAGGTTTTGATGTATGACACTCAAACATTATCGACATATATATATATATATATATATATATATATATATGTATATGTATATGTATATGTATATGTATATGTATATGTATATGTATATGTATATGTACATATGTATATATATATACATATATACATATACATATACATATATATATATATATATATATATATATATATATATATATATATATATGCTATATTTCCTGTTTACTATGATACAATGTTTTGTTTTTTCACATATTTCGCAAATGTCTATCTAACACATAATTAGCTAATGCATCTGTTAATGTATTCATATGCCTAGGAATATGATGATATGTGATGTAATCAAAATTTCTTTCTAATATAAGAATACGCAAATACATTCTCAATATGTGAGGGTTTCTGACGGAATATTTCCCATTGAGCTGTAGAACAACAAGCTGTGAATCAAGGTTGACAACCATTTCCTGAATGTCAAGAGCAATGGCTTCTGAGAAAATCTCGATAACTATGCTATACTCAGCAATGTTATTAGTTGTTTGACCCAAAAAAATACCTTGAAGATCAATCAACTCACCATTAGGGGCATAAATATCCCATGTCGCGGAAGATAGATTCCGAGTACACGGCAAGCACCATCAGCGAAACCAACGTAAGGAGTCACGGACATCTACAAAGCAAGTGAACACATAATAAGCAGGAAAGCTGCTTGAAAAAACACACCAAACCAGACTTGCACAGAAATGAATAACACACTTATGTACAAAAGTAACCATGCGAGATGACTCAGGCATAGTACTTTTTGAGATACAGCGCATTGCGGGGCTTATCCAAGGGGTTGCCCTCATAATCAATCAGCTCATAGGCCCCTTTTTGCATCACACACTTAACAATATAGGGCCCATGCCACATGGGTTCAAATTTAACTGCCCCTAGCTTATCATTAGCTTGGTCATATAGCAAGACCAAATCACCCTCAGAAAAAGCACGAGGAGAAACCGACTGATCAAAATGGGACTTAACTTGCTTTTTTTGTGCTTCAATGACTAAAGCAACAAGACAACAGGTTTCATCCAGTCATTCTAAATACAAGAGACACTCTTCTTGAGGCGAGGTTTCAGGGAGTAATTCGACAGCCAATTTGAGTGAGGGAATTTCACACTCAATCGGTAAAGTTGCTTCCAGACCATAGACGAGCTGGAAAGGTGTGAATCCAGTTGCGTCTTTAGTCGAGGTTCAGCAGGCCCACAGAGCTGAAAAAAGAATGAGATGCCAATTGGATTTATGCATCCCAATGGTGCGTTGACGCATAGTGACTAACACTTTGTTTACAGCTTGAACTTGGCCGTTAGCCTAAGGATAATATGGAGTTGAGACGTCATGGCGCAAGCCCAACGTGGAAGTCAGCTCAACCATCATGTAAACATGAAAATGGGAGCCATGGTCAGTGAAAATGACTTGAGGCACTCCAAACCTGGAAATAACATGATTAAATAGAAATTGTGTCACCGTTTTACTGTCAGCTGAATATGTAGGCATTGCTTCGACCCATTTAGTGAAGTAATCCACAGCAACAATAATATAACCATGCCCCCAGGCCAAACAAGGGTTACATGTCATTAGTCAATGCCCCATTTGGCAAAGGCGCCAACGGTAATAACGAGGTGAAGGTGAGCGGGTGGGGTGTGCATTTTCCGCTGATAAATCTGGCACTCATGGCATTTGTGAACATCAAGGATGCAATCCTTAAAGATAAAGGGCCAAAAATAGCCAGCACGGGGTATCTTTAGAGCAATGGCACAACTAGATAGATGATCGCCACATGCTCTAGAATGGCAGTCATTCAAGACTCTTTCGGCCTCATCGAGAGTTAAACATCGACAAAGAATTGAATCAACACCAACGCAGTATAAAGTATCCCCAATGATTTGGTAAGGTTGGGATTGATGCCGAATGTGTAGGCGATCATCCTTGGTCAATGCAGACTGGAAGGTGGATGTTTGGAGATACACAATGATATCACCGTACCAAGGGTCGAGAGTGCTAATAAAAAAAAGAGTCTCTTAGGGGAGTTGCTCATCAATACCATCAAGAAGAGAAGCAAAGGGAAAAGAGAAAATCAACTCGACAAATACAAGTGATTTCTTGGATTTGGCAATAGTGAACACAAAATCGAATTCCTGGAGGATGAAAATCCACTTAGAATACTTGCCCCCAAGTAACTAATGAGTCAGAATGTAAGTCATGGGGTTACACTCAAAAATCACAGTTGTAGTGCAAAGGAGAGTATAATGTCGAAAGCGCTAAACATCCTGAACAACAGCTAAACAAAACTTATCGACATGAGCATAACGGGTCTCAGTATTGAGGAGATTACGGTTGAGGTAATAAATGACGTGTTCATGACCTCCGTCTTTGTCTTGCACCAACACCATGGCAATAGTGCTAGAAGCTGCAGCTAGATAGAGGAAATAATCATGATGATAGCTCAGAGGATGCAACAAAGGGGCATTAATGAGGATAACTTTTAAGTCATCGAAAGATTTTTGGGCAGCCTCATCCCAAATGAATGGAGTCCCGTGGTTAAGAAATCGGGTATACCCTGAAGCTAGCTCAGCATAGTTAGGCACAAAACGACAAAGGAAATTCGCTTTCCCCTGCAAACTCTGTAATTGATGCAACGAAGAGGGAGGGGGTAGATTAACAATAGCCTAGACTTTGAGAGGATCAAGATGAATCCCATCTTTAAAAACAATAAAACTGAGGAGTCGTCCGGATTTGACACAGAAGACACACTTATGCAGATTCAGTCGAATGTTATAGTGTCTAAAACGAAGAAAGATTTGTCGAAGATGTTCAAGATGGTCATGGCGCTTACGTGAATGAGCAGGAAGATCATCCAAATAAGGCTGAATGATGTTTTTAATGTCATGGAAAAAAATAGGACATCACTCTTTGAAAAGTTGCTCCAGCATTCTTAAGGCCAAAAGGGAGCTTTTAATATGCAAAAGTCCCCCACGGACAAATAAAGGCAGTCTTATCTTGATCGGCCGGTGCAATGTTTATCTGGTTGTAACCAGAAAAACCGTCCATAAAGGAGAAAATCTCACTCCCAGCACATTCATCGATGATCTGGTCTATAAAAGGAGTGGGGTAATTATCCTTTGGACAGGCACGATTAAGGTCATGGTAATCAACATAGACCCGAATATTGCCCTGATTATTTGTTACCGATACGATATTTGACACCCAATCTGTCAGAGGGATTGGATAAATAAATCTAGCTTTAAGAAGTTTTTCAACTTCCCCTTTAATGGTGGCCGCTTTTCTAGGGTGCACTGGACGAAGTTGTTGTCAAACGGGCTTCGCGTTAGGATAAGTTGGAATCTTGTGCACGACTATACTTGGGTCAATGCCAGGCATCTCTTCATATGACCATGCAAAAACGTCTTGAAACTCTTGAAAAAGACGAGTATAGAGCTTGATCTCATCAAGAGAACAAGTCACCCCAATATGAACATTTTCAACGATACCCGGTTTAACAGAAATGTCAATGGGCATCGTTTGGGTAATATTACCCATGTTTCCTTCTGACCAAACTTCATGAGTCATAATAGGTGTTTGAAGTGGTTGGGTCAGGAAACGAGAAGAGAACTTCTCAAGACAGGTAGACATGATCGCCGGGCCAGGCAAGAACGAGGAACAATGATGAGTATCATTCCATGGTGCTTCCTCCAGGGACATAATTTCCATGATATTTTTATCAGAAGGAAAAGTGTCGGTGAAGGGATCGAGAGAATCCGAAGAACCAAGCCACGGGGATTGGAAATATGCATCAAGAGACATACTCGAAATAGTATGATCAATAGGTACTGAAGATGAAGCTGAAACAATCTCCACATAATTGATCTCGGCAGGGCTTAATGGCATGACATCACCCCACGTATCAACAAGATTAGGAGAGGGAATGACCCAAGAATCAGACTTAACCGAGATCATGTTGACTGAGGCTTAAACTTCCTTAGACTAGAATTGAATAAGAGGGCCTACCTCTTAGAACGCTAATTTTCTTGATGGTGATATCACTCCTTTGCTCCAACTTCCTTTCTTTATTTCCGTTCAAATACCTTAAACAAACACATGAGAGACAACAACAAACGTGATAGCATAAAATCGCATTCAATCTACTTAAAAAGTCAAGAAATCTTAAGCCATCAAATGTAATATGACACTCAATGTACGAAATAAACCATTAGTTGTATTGATATAAAACTCAGAAGGAAATACAACCAAAGCCTTGACATTGCAGGTCTCCTCCGACATATCCCGGTTCCAACACCACTACTAGCATCTCATGGTTAGCCTCAACAATGGAAGTTTAAGGCTTCTTCCCTTTAGTTCCAAACCAAACCAAACACACTATTCTCCCTTCACAAACATAAACTAGAAGGCTAAAGCTATATATATCTTGTTGGTTATTCAAGCTCCAAAAAGACCAGTTCAACTTGGAAAAGGAGGAGTTTATATAGCTTTGATGGAGGGGAGATGGTTCCTCTTATGATGGGAGAGGGCTTATCTCTTTTGTTTATTCCATCTTAATAAGGGAAAGGAGCCCAAACAGACTCTCTCGGCTCTATCCAGCCCAACCATTTACCAAATTTTCGTTCACGAAGCTTCTATACCTAGAAACTTCGACTCCATTTTTAGAAACTTGCCAAAAGAGGATCGATGCGAGTGATGAAGGGCTCACTTGCACCGTTCAGCATTAGGTCTGGTTTCAAACTCTACAAATCGGTGCGGGGAAGGAACTAAGCACTAGTGTCGGTCTCGAAAATTGGGATTGAAGGAAGATTCTTGGGAAATGATGCAAGAGGGGAATGTTCTGCACATGAATAGGGATGAAAAGGCATGTTCTTCATGATAGGAAAGCATATAGAGTTCACTGTAGAGGTCCTATAGGATCGAGGAATGAGGAGTACAAGGATAGTGACAAAATGTTGTGTAACACTCCTGCCCCACCCCCATGGCCCAACGAGCCCGTGGGGGTGGAGGCTCGATTCTCAGAATCAGGCCTCCACCCCCATGGGTCTCTAACGGGCTGAGAATCGGGCCTCCACCCCCACGGGCCCGTTGGGCCGCGAGGGTGGGGCGGGAGCGGTTGCACGTAGCCCCCTCTCACCCCACCCCCGTAGCCAAACAAGCGCATGGAGCCGCAGGGTTAGGGCGGTAGGGGTTGCGTGCAGCCCTCTCCCACCCCTCCCCCATGACCTAATGGGCCCGTAGGGGTGGAGGCCCGTTGGAGACCTGTGGGGGTGGAGGCCCGATTCTAAGAATCGACCCTCACCCTTGGCGGGCTAGGCCGCAAGGGTGGGTGTCTTCGGTGGGCACGACCGAGCCCACCATGTCCACTGCGGACGTAGTGGCCTTCTACCTGCCATGGGGTTGTCGGGTAAGCCTGGATTCTAAAAAATGTATAAATTTCATTAATAAAAAATTAAATATTATTTTACTGGAATATGTTTGTTCTGGTATTTTACATGAAAATAACAACCCAACTGACACATAACTACTAGTAAACCTATTGAATTTTAAAACTTGCACACAGTAAAAGGGAAACTAACCTTTCAAATGCGATAATCTTCCGTTGAATATGTTGTCGATAACAATGTAGTTGCTCCACAAAATCGCTCCAAGTCTTTTAACGAACCTCGAAAAGCCTTGATGTGATGTGAGGAATAGTGATAATGAAATTTATGATATAGCGGAAATTACGGAATTGTTTTATTGCACGGTGAATGTGGGATTAATTTGTTTTTATAAAACTTTAACATATAAATTTTGTTATGGTGATATAGTAAATTATGATAAAGCAAACATTACGGAATTGTTTTACCGCACGGTGAATGTGGGATTAATTTTTTTTATAAAAACTTTAACATATAAATCTTGTTATGGTGATATAGTAAATTATGATAAAACAAACATTACGGAATTGTTTTACCACATGGTGAATGTGGTATTAAATTTTTTTTATAAAAACTTAACATATAAATTGTGTTATGGCGATATAGCAATTTATTTTAAATGTGTGATAACAAATATAATAAAAATTAAAAGAAACATTCAATTGTCTAGTAAATGCTATATAGTTTAAGTAAAAAATTAATTTAGGTAAAAGATTTAGTTTACAATTTTAATTTAAAGATTTAGTTTAAAAGATTAGTTTCATAAGAAATTTTTAGTTAAAATTTTTCAATGAATTGTAGAAGAAAATTATGGAGGAAAATACATGAAACGAAATTTTTGGAGGGAAAAATTTTGGCAAAAAAATTTAGAGGGAAACTTTGGAGGGAAATTTTCATTCTTTAAGTTATATATTATCATTAGGAGATAGTGCATTTGTATCATCCAACCAATTCTGTTTGAAATACGTGGATTCCTCTGATAGTAAAGTTTTGCTTTGTGAAGCATCAACATCTTCATCATGTAACAACTCTATTCATATTGATGAATATAACGAAAATTCTTCCACCATGAATAGAGAGTCAAGTCTTCCACTTAGTCCTAATCCTAAGGACTATGAGAGCAACACTGATGAAGGGCATGATGAAGAGTTTCAAACAAATAGTCATGGTTTTAACTTATTCCTAATCCTATGGACTATGAGAGCAGCAGTGATGAAGAGCATGATGAAGATTTTCAAATAAATAAAGAGTCGTGGTTCCCACTTAGTGCTAATCCTATGGACTATGAGAGCAGCAGTGATGAATAATTTCAAATGAATAGAGAGTCATGGTGTCCACTTAGTCCTAATCCAATGGACTATGAGAGTAGCAGTGATGAAGAGCATGATGAAGAATTTCAAATGAATAGAGAGTCATGGTGTCCACTTAGTCCTAATCCTATGGACTATGAGAGTAGCAGTGATGAAGAGCATGATGAAGAATTTCAAATAAATAAAGAGTCGCGGCTTCCACTTAGTCCTAATCCTATGGACTATGAGAGAAGCAGTGATGAAGAGCATGATGAATAATTTCAAATGAATAGAGAGTCACGGTTTCTACTTAGTCCTAATCCTATGGACTATGGGAGCAGCAGTGATGAAGGTGAGGATGAAGAATTTTCAATAAATAGAGAGTCACATTTTCCACCTAGTCCTAATCCTAAGGACTATGAGAGCAGTAGTGACGAAGGGCAGGATGAAGCACTTAGTCCTAATCCTAAGGACTATGAGAGTAGTAGTGACGAAGGGCGGGATGAAGAATTTCTAGTAAGTAAGGAGTCACATTTTCCACATAGTCCTAATCCTATGGACTATGAGAGCAGCAAAGACAATGCACTTGATGAAGAATATCCAATAAACATCGAGTCAAATTTTCCATTAGTCCTAATTCTAAGGACTATGAGGGTAGCACTTAAGAAGGGAAAGATGAAGACTATCCTCCAAGTCAGTATTTCAAAAGCACAGATGATCATAGTGAGGATAATATTCCTCATAATGATGATGAAAATTCTTATATAGATGATGACCCAATGATGGATATGTTGCCAGCAAATATTGTATCAAGGAGTAGGAGAAGGCCTTTTCATATCAATCCAAGATGTCCTAGTTATACAAGGGGTAGAGCGGAATATCTGATGAGAATAAGTTCTATCAGTGCTCTCATTTCAAGTGAATGTTGTCAAAAAGATTGCTTGAAACATATGGATTTCCAGTTTGCATTGGAGAAAAGGAAGAGATAGTTGTCAATGAATAAAAGCATGCAAAATTCATATTTAGTGTGGTGCATGCAATCTACATTGTCAGGTTATGATTATCATATTGGATCTTTATATACCTATAGAAATGCTTTCAAAATGTTTCATTCAATGGGTAATTTCATTTGTCAAGAATCCAAGAAAATTTGGAAAAGGATCCCACATTTTATTCAGAAGTACATCATAAATGACAGTTTGGGCCATTATCAAATACTGCAATGTCATGGATGAAAGACTTCTTTTCAAAGCATGGAGAGTGTATGCCAAATAGAGAGACAATACATATTCCAGATAATTTCTCAAGACGATAAATCTACAACTTATACAAAGAATATGCAGAAGGTGTTGAAGGAAATGGTCAATTTATTACATATCAATATTTTGTGAAGATATGGAAGAAAGAATTCAACAATGTTTATATTCCTAAGAAGACAAGGATGGGGATTTGCAGTACATGTGCTTCTCTTAAATAAAAAAGGGATAAATGTGAAGGGGCAAAAAGAGGTAAGCATTCATAACATTAATTTTTAAAATTTTATAGTCATCAACTATGAAAACGTATTTATTAATGACTTTCTTTTATGTTGTGTAGATTTCATTGTCAAAGTGCTTCAAGAGCATTGCAAACAACAAACAAGTGAAAGGAAAAATTTGTACAAGCATCGAAAGAATTGTTATGATAATCCAAATAGATATTTGGGTTTTATAATTGATGGTATGGACCAGAAGAAAACACTTCTACCACATTTCTTTTGCACACCCAAAAAATTACAAGAGGAAAATTGTTTTCAGTATCACTTGGTCAGTTGTATGGTCTTCAATGGGAAAATGTTGCCAAGGGTATACTTCATAGCTCCAAATATTCATAATGATGCAAATCTGACAATAACCATAATTCATGATGTGCTTTCTCATTGGTCTAGTAATCTTCCTAAAGTTTTGTATCTACAATTGGACAACACTTGTCGTGAAAACAAAAATCAGATTGTTTTTGGATATCTAAACATGCTTGTTGAATTGAGAATTTTTCAGAAGTTAAAGGTTGGTTTCCTTCTTGTTGGGCACACTCATGACCATATTGATCAGATGTTTAGTCGTTTTTCAGTCACATTAAGGAGGAAGGAAGTTGGGATTTTTCCATCATTATTTGAATGTATTAAGAAATCATACATGCCGGAGCCTATTTTTGATGTGGTGGAAGAAACTTTTGACATGCAAAGGTTTATTCTGGGATCGCATGGTGAGGAGAAATGCATTGAACAACTTAATGACATTAGCTTCCAACATTAATTTCGTATAAAAAAAAAGTTGATGGGAAAACACTAATATGGGGCAAGAAGTATTCAACTACTACAAAATGTGCGTCGTCATTAGGTTTAGCATTTTTGAAGTTCATTCCGAATCATCCAATATTTGTGTCAAATATATTGTTATTACAATCAGTCGTTGAAGTTCATAATGCACGCAAGCATAATAGAGATATAAATTATTCTGATTGCCTCAAAGAAATTAAAAAATGTATTAGATATACATATGAGTACTTCGATATTGTTGATTCAGTTTGGTGGGAGTTTTTTTCCAATAATCAAAGTGATATCATTTCAAGAACAACAAATGAAGGTATACCTTTGAAAAATCCATTTATTTGGCCACAAAACGTATCAAATGAACATGAGGACAGAAACATTGTTGAACAACAACAATCTCAAGGTATTATTAATTCTTCACAGGTAGAGGAAAGAGAAATGTATATTGGTTCCAGAAGGTCTCGTGCACAAATTGAAGCCATGGAAGACCTTTATAGGGGTTCAGTACAGGATATTAAGAAGGGTTGCATGATCTCAGTGCTAGAAGATGGAGATCCCAATGGCTATCCATTCTGGGTTTCTAAGGTTATAAAGGTCATTACAGAAAATGAAGATGTTGCAGGTGTTGAAGTACATTGGTATGCCACAAATACACACCCATTCAATGGTGTGTACAAGCTAGAGATGGTAGTTGATAAAAAAATTGGTGGAAAGAGAAAAATAAAGGGTACAAATATAAATCATCGCCACACAGACCTATTAAAATTGGAGGATGTTGACATGCCTATTTATGACTTCATTTTAACAAGGAGATGAACTCTTCGCTTCAAGACGATAAAGATTCTGAAGAGGTTTTTACCAGAAGGAACAATGTTGAGATGGGAGTCTGCTGAAACCAGTCATAGATCCAGAAGAATTTTGAAACCTGAAATGGTGGGCATGCATGTGGACTCAGATGGGGCACTAGTTGATCAAAGAGAAGAATATGGAACATCTTCATCTGCATCCAGTCATTCATCTGAAGATGTTAATCCTGATGGTCTGCAAGAAAATATGAGTGATTTTGAATAATTGTTTAAGACAGTTTATATAAATGGTGTTCGCATCGTATCTTGAAATAAAAAATTTGATTTCAATATGGTGTTAAATGACGTTATGAGTCATTTTTATGTTTGTTGGATTATATGTTTTAATTACGGTGATTTTTATTGTTTAGAATAACTACAATGAAACAATAAATTATAGATATATTTTATGTTTCATTCAATCTAAAAGTATTGACATTTTGAGTAATTTAGTCATGTAATTATTTCATAATGTCATGGTTTATATGTGTTGAAAACTTAGAATTTTTTAATTCTATGGTTGAAAATTTTCCAATTTTTTTTTTGTATCTTTAATGTTATGGTTGAAAACAATTATAATTTTAGCGATCTTCAGTGTCATGTTATTATATGTTTAACAACATGGATGAAAACTAATGGAATTTTAATGTGTTTTGGATCCCATTATTTTATCTTTATCGTCATTACTAAAAAATGTTGAAATTACACTTGGGAAAAAAATGTTATTATTATTAAAAACATTAGTGTGTTTTTTTCCTCAAAAATAACTGTTTTTTGCACAAAAAAAATTGGTTTTACTGCCATTTTTTTAAATATGTTGAAAATTAACCCTAAAAAAAAACATCATTCTAGTATACACACTTTTCATTTTTAGCACTATTTTTCATGTTTTTTGGGGTTTTTTTGCTAGAGTTCCCATTTTGAGTTTATAGTTCCCGTTTCAAAGTTTACATTGTTACTTGACCAAGTTCACCCAATTTCAGGATGAGCTTGGAAGTGTTGGTGTTACAGTTACTGAAGACAATCTGGTGAGCCTAGCACTTCTACATCCCAAGAGCTAGAACAACTACCATGACTCAATTAATGGGAGGGAGAAGCTACCAGAGTGGGAGTGATTGTGGTCTGACTTGGTACAAGAATAGATTCGGCAGAACACCAGAGATGGGACCTCATCCAAAGAAGTACAATAGGAATTTGCACTAGTCAGCAAAGAAAAGGAAGCCAAGGGAAAGCAGTCCCAAGGTGAGGAGGGTAGCAAGAAGAAGGACTTGTCGAACATCAAGTGTTTTCACTGTCACGAGTTTGGGCACTATGCCACGAAATGCCCATAGAACAAAGCAAGCAAGAAGGAACTTGCAATAGCAGCAACAGGTGAATCTCTAATTTCACAGTTCGAACTTGATTTCACTCTCATTTCATGCATGTAAAGCATTATAATGGGAGAATAATGTGGTATCTCGATAGCGATGCCTCATTCAATATGACGAGGAATAGAGATTTTTTTAGTGGATTGGAGAAGAAAGACCTCAAGAAGATCATAGAGTTTGGAGATGACGCGCGACCAACATCGGTACTGTTACTTTTTAGAGGGAGTTTGGCTCCCCTCTCAGACTCACAGATGTGATGTATGTTCTAAGACTGAAGAAGAATCTTGTTTATGTCGCGGTATTAGAAGATCATGGCTACGATGTGATATTTAGCAAAGGAAATATTTTCCTTAGACACATCGCCACGGGACAAGTGAAATAGATCGGTGTTTGAGTTAAGAAACTCTATGCACTTGAGGTACAAGATGCATGCAAATCCTTGAGGAGAAAGGCAAAGTTTAGAGAGTTGGTGGTTGATAGGGAGCATGAATTACTTCTCAACATGCAGCGTCAGAAGCAGCCTCAACAAGTTGTGGAGCAGCCACAATTGGAGAAGCAGAGAGGAGACCGAGTGGAGACATCCACTCAAGTAGAGACCTCCAGTAGGGGGGAATTTTGAGCCAAGTGGGCAGAAGGAGCACATGCAGCCATACCTCCAGGTGTGAGGTGGGGCGATATGAAACCTTAGTCCAAGAGTTTCAGAAATTGGGCAGGATCCATTGAGGTGTTTTTTGTCTCATGGATCATTACCTTGCTACAGGGGCCCACAGTATTCAGTAGCAGGAGGATCAATGTCAGTCAAATACTGAGGAGTGCAGAGTAGTGTTGATAGCAGAGTAGGAGGCTCAGTAGTAGAGTTAGCAGCAACACAGTTTTCCCAGTAGACAGTTGCAGACACAGTTGATTCAATTTATTTTGTTTGGATGCTTTTTGGTTGTAGATGTTGCAATAGCAACAACAACAGTGACAAGTGTTGCATGCAGAAAATTCCAAAGGTACCGGATCGGGATAGAGTTGAATTCCTTTCTTTTTGAGAGGGAGTGTTGAAAATAACAACAAGAAATGTTAAAAATAGCATCAAGAAAGAAAATCCTAATTTGATTTTGTCCTTGAATTAAATTAGGAATTAAATTCTAATTCTAATTCTCATATAAACTTGTAATAGTTAACTAAGTTAATTTGACTTAGTTGGCTCAGTTAATTCAAGTTGGGAGTCTATCTAGAGCCATGTAGAGTGGTTCCTAAATTTTAGGGGCCTATGTTGAGTTATTTTGAGTTGTAAATATTTACTTCAGTTTAACTGAGTTAAATTCAATTAAATTAGTTCCAACTGATGGAGGAATTAGTGGAAGATCTAGTAGTGGGATGTAACCAGCACTGCTCAACTAGTAAACTAAAGATGCACTCATAATTAACTCATGCATGTCAGATCATAGAAAGGCCCAGTAGAGATTAGAGTTCAGGGACAATGTACTATCAGTTGTATAATCATATGAATTGTACAGGTGGTGCATACAACCAAAGGAAGGATTATGATGGATCGCAGTTATGGATAAAGAATTTCCCAATTAAATATGGGAATTCGCAAGGAAATAGGAGCTTGGCAGGCAGCAAATTTGGCTAAGTATTTGCTGGAGCTTGCTTGTGAAGTAGTGAGATAGATTGTGATAGTGCAGAGGTTGTTGTCCCCCTTCCTCGGCCCTCCCCTCTCTCCTCCCCCTCCCTACCTCTCCCCTCTCCCCTTCCTCACCCACCTCCCCTCCTCACCCTCGGCCCTCCCTCCCCTAGCCCCTCCCCCACTCGACCTTCACCCACTCCCCCTCCCTCACCCCCCTCCTCTCCTCACCCGAGCCCCCAGCCAACAGCCAAGAGGCCGCAGGCCGATTCCCGGAATCAGGGCTGGGGGCCCGGGCGGTGAGGGGAGGGTGCGCAGGGGTAGGGGGGGCGGGAGGGATGGGGAGGGTCGAGGGTGGGGGAGGGGAAGGGGGTGAGGGAGGGCGGGGGTTGGGTATTTTTTAATTGTTTTTTATTTTTATTTATTTATTTCTTAATTATTTTTTATTTTAAGGTTTTTTTGTTTGTTTTGAAAAATATATATATATATATTTATATATATATAGATAAAATAAAAAATATATATTTTTTACTTCAATTCTTTTTTCAATTTAAATTTTAAAATATATATCTATATAAATTTATTTTTTTAATTGTTTTGAATTTTTTTTGTTTTTATTTTTAATTTTAATTTTAATTTTTAATTTTATTTTATTTTACTTTATTTTTTATAATAATTTAAAATTTTTCTAAATGATGTTTTTGTTTTTTATTTTTTATTTTTAACTTAAAAAATGGCCCTTTTTTAATTTTTATTTATTTTTTCTTATATTATATATATGCTTTTATTTTTTTGTTTATTATATATATATATATATATATATATATATATATATATATATATACATATTTTTTTATATATATTTTTTTGTTTTTTATTTAAATTTTTCATTTTTACAAGTTAATTTTGATTTTTGTTTTTATGGTTTTTTTTTTTTTGTCATGAATCGTGCCCTTGCCACCTTGGACAGTTGGGCCTTGGGGCCGCCAGGGAATTTTTTTTTTTAAGTTTTTATTTTTTTTTAATGTTGTATTTTTTTATTTTTATTTTTTTACTCCTTTTTTTTTCTTTTTTTCTTTTTTTTTTTTTAATTTTACATGGTATGGTTTTTTTTTTTTGTCATGGCTTTTTTTTTATGTTTTATTACTTGTTATTTTTTATTTTTTTTAGCATTTGAATTTTTGTGTTTTTTTATTGTTTTTTTTCAATATTTGAATTTTTGCATTTCTATATATTTTTTAATTTGATTTTTTTTATCATGTTTTTTTTTTTTATGTTTTATTACTTTTATTTTTAAATTATTATTTTTTGTATATATATATATATACAAAATCATATATATATATATATATGATTTTTTTGTAGGGTATGTGTCGATGCTTGTCTAGCAACCTGATCCCATTATGTGCAATTTGATAGTTGATTTTAAATTTTTCGTTATAATGAATCAAGTCTGCCCCATAATGTGTTAATTTCATGGTTGGTCTTTAAGTTTTCATTACAATGGGTTGAGCTCACCTACACTGCGTGTCAATTTGATAGTTGATTTTTAAATTTTTTTCGCAATGTATCAAGTTGTCTTAGGCTAAGATTTCAAAATCACTATACATTTAGCATTTAAAAAAATTACTCTTGGTATAATAACTCTTTCATTCACGTGTTCATTTTTAAAGTTTTTTTAGTCATAAATTTTTTCCATAATGTCATGCTTGAAATATTTTGAAAATTTAAGATTGTTTTGTAGTCATAATCTTTGGTTTTAATTCTATGGTTGAAAAATTGTCAAGATTTTAATGTTTTTCTAAGTCGTGATATTTATCTTTAATGTTATGGTTGAAAACAATTATAAATAAAAATTTTTAGAACCATGCTTGAAAATTGTTGGAATTTTAAGGTTTTTCAAAGAAGTGATATTTTAAATTTAATGTCATGCTTAAAAATCATTGGAATTTTAAGGGTTTTCAAAGACATGATATTTTATCGTTAATGTCATGCTTGAAAATCATTGGAAATTTAAAGTTTTTCAGAGTCACGATATTTTGTTTTTAACGTTATTATTAAAAAATGTTGAAAATGTACCCTGAAGAAAAAAGAAAAGAACGTTATTCCGACATCAACACTTTTCGATTTCAAGGTGTTTTTTGCACCAAACAAAATGGCTTTTATTGTTTTTTACTGTTATTTAAAAAAAAAAAAAAAAAAAAATAACTCTATAAAAATAAAAAAATAAAACTAAAAAAAATTCCGACATCAACACTTTTCAATTTCAAGGTGTTTTTTCATGTTTTTTTAAGATTTTTGGGCTCGAGTACCCGTATTGAGGTAATAGTTCCCGTTTGATCGGTAACTATTTTTTATATATTTTACTTTTAAATACAGAGGTTAAGTGCTTATCTTCCTCCTATAGGTGCTCAGAGTCAGAAATTCTAAGAGCCCTAATCGCAAGAGTGTTAAGGACACCAAAATTTTGAGAAGGATGATGGTAGGATTCAGCCTAGAGATAACTTTATGTGTGGATATTCTTCCTGAAGACCTGATGTCCCAATGTACCATCCTCCTTCTTAGTGATAAGGACATCAAGGAATGGTATTTTCTTATTTTCCTCTAGTTCCATAGTAAACTTTATTTCATAAGAGATAGAATTAGGGTGATTGAAGAACTTGTCAAGCTCAGCCCTATCGTGTGTCCGTTTAATGTTGGTGTCATAAAAAAATCTCTTTTACCAAGTTGGCTTCAAAAGGTAAGAATCAAGGGCTTTCTTCTCAAATTAATCCATGTATAAGTTCGAAACAATTGGTGAGAGTGGAGATCCCATCACTACTCTAGAAATTTGTTCATAATAGTACCCTTGGAAACTGAAAAAAGTGGAACATAAACATATCTCAGCAAGCTTTGTTGTTTCTGGATAAGAAACCTCTTTAATAATGTGAATGGCCTCGTCCAAAGGAATCTTGGTAAATAAGGATACCACATCAAAACTTACAAGAATGTCATCTTGATTTACCCTTTCATCCTTAATAGAATTAACAAAATCATTATAATTTTTAATAAAAGAATCAGTGTTTCCAACAAGGCGTTTTAGTATCTTAGCAACATACTTTTCCAATTCATAGGTGGGTGATCCAATAATATTGACTATTGGTCTAAGAGGAGTCCCCTCTTTGTGAATCTTTGGCAACCCATAAATTCTAGGGATAAATTCACAAGAAGGGGTTAACCTCTTCTTTAATTTTTCCTCAAGGTTGGACTCCATAATAACCTTATTTACATCTTTCATGAACTTGGGAATGGGGTTCTTATTAATTTTCCTATAACTACCACAACTTATATGCTTATTCATTTAAGAATGTAATCATCTTTGTCCAAAACAACAGATGCTCCTCCTTTATCTGCCTTAAGAACAACAATTTTGTCATCATTGCGAAGGGTATTGAGAGAAAATTTCTCATCTTTATTTAAATTACTTTTGGGGGGTTTAGCTTTCCTCATAATGAGATCACACTCTTGTCTTAATACTTCTTTGTCCTCCAAGGACAGGCTTTGAATCCCTTCCTCTATGCTACAAATAATGCTTTCTATAGGAATTCTCTCGAGTGCAATAGCAAACCCCAAGGATCTTCTTGTTGATCTTATTCTTGATACTCAGGATCTTCTTGTTGACCTTGTTTACTTTTTGATAAGCTCAAAAAATATGAATGGATGCCCTGACTTGATAAAGAAGTGATGTTGTCATTATGATCTTTGTAGTATGATGATAAACTTGCCAGTTGCCCTAATTATATGACATTGGCCCTTGATGAAAGTTTGATGTCATATATGATGATGAAGTAGTTTATGCTAATGCTAATATGTTATGATTATGATGCATATAGTTTATTTTCATGATCTAACAGTTTTTCTCGTGCATGACGGTATTATGATAGACATGTTGATGTTTTGAATGATGATTACTGAAGTGGCTTCCCATTCAGAGGGAGAAACTTTTCATGATATTTTGACACCTATTATTATTTGAAAAGAAGACACTTGATTGTTGAAGGAAGGATTCTAGACATGAATAAACATCTGATGTTGTGGAAAAAGGTTTTGATAGGTTCTGATTGTAGCAAAGAAGGCTTTTCCTAGTCCAAGCCCTAACTGTTGGAAGAAAGGCTTAAGGGTACGGTTATAAGCCTCCCAACTGCATGGAAGAAGGCCTATGGGTGTGATTGAGCCTGTAGGACCAAAAAACTAAAATCTTATACACAAGACCAGGAGAAAACAAGAATATGACAGACCTACAAACATGGAACAGATGATGGAGAGTTCTATGGGCAGGTCTTGGCTAATATTGTGTTTGCACGGGATTGAAATATGCATATCAGTATGTTTTTTGCCTTAACTTGATCACTTGAGCTAGAATATAACAGTATTTGGTAACAGTTGCAAGGGTTTGACAATATTTGGCTTATTGACTTGATTTAATATAGATGAGTAGTATTGGAATTTTTTCATGATGCTTGACAATTCATAGATATGTTTTGTGTTATGGATTGATTGAATTCACTGTGATAACAAGTTAGGGTTTTGATTTGGTACTTTATAATAGTAATTTGTCTTGATTGGAAATGACAGTGTTATGTGGGCATAGTGACTTTCATTGACTAATATTGGTATTCAGTATTAATTTAGTATTGGCATCATTGGCACTTGACACCTTGGTTGAAGTGTAAATCGTTGTGTGATTCAGTATGAAGTGACCTCACAATGAATGGATAAAACTTACATAAATTATCCTTGGTATATGCATTCGCATCTAGGGATAGAAATAATTCATACTATTATTATGTGAATGGCCTAATGAAGTTTGATATTGCTTAATCACAATTGTTGACCTGACAATAGATAAGGTTGTAACCTGATATTTGGGTGTAATCTCTACCTGGCTCCTAGACTGAAGAGTTTGACAGTGATACTGGCAGGAACTTTTATAGCTTTGATATTAGTTTTATTTTGGAATTTAAGGCTTGATAAACAGTCCTAGTTGATTTGATTGCACAATGTTAATTTGTTTGAGGTTGAGCATATTGGTTTGGTCAATATTGTGTTTGCAGAAAGCATTGTATGGTTTGAATCAAGTTTCCCAAGCCTAACATGTCCATATTAACAGTTATCTAGTGAAGCCTAGAAGATGTTTCAATCTGAGTCTCTCCTTAAAAAATGGCCTAAGGCATGTCTTTGATTTTTGTTCTATATATGCTGGTAAAAACTTCTTGACATGTAATGAACCTTTAATGATCAAAGTAAGAGGGAGTTGGCCTCTAAGATTGAGATGGAAGACCTTGGCATGATGAAATACTTTCTGAGATTAGAAATTTGGAAAAGAAAAAGATGTCATAAAGTTATTGGGCATGATGGAATACAAAACCTTGGACACCCTGATGGAATTATGCAAAGATATTACTGGATTGGAAATCGTCAGTTGATTAAGCATTGGTGTTCCTTGTAACAGCCATCTAGACATACTTTGTGCAAAAAATGACCTGAGTCAATTCATGATTAAGTCGCTTCATACACATTGGGTTGTCGATAAGCACTTTTTGAGATATTTGCATGAGACGGTCATTCTTGATCTAAGATATACCACATGAGATGTATGATTGCATGGATGCACTAATGTTGACTAGGTTGGAAAGCATTATTGACAGAAAGAGCACATCTAGGTGTTTCTTTAGCTTGGGATCTGCCATGACATTTTGATGAGCAGGAAATAGAAGTTTGTAGCTTTAAGCACGATCGGAGTTGAGTATACGATTACTAACATGGCTAGTTGTGGGGCAGTTTGGTTGAGGAAGATCTTTGGAGAGTTGTTTGAGCAGTTTATGGTTATGATAATGATATATTGCGACAATAAAAGGTGGAATTTGATTAGCCAAAAATCTTGTATATTGCTAGGACTAAGATATCTCCTTGTGTTGAGACAGTGCTACTGTATGAGACAAGATTAGGCTAGTGATTTCTTCCTCCATGAGAGGGAGGATGAATAATGTATCATTTTGTGACATGTATTTATTCTAACATAATATTTTGATGTAATGTTTTGCATGAACAGGAAATCAAAGGATTGTTAATGTATGAGGTAGTAAGATTGAGTTATTTAGTGAGTTGTTTAAGTCGATACCAAATATGAGCACATTAATATGTTTCTAGTCTACATAAAGCAAGGTTGATCGAGAACACTAAGCCAAATATTACCCCGTGTCTGAGCTCCTAGGGTAATGAATTGAGATATAGGGCTCCTGGGGTTAAGGGATCTTTGGACAATAGGATATCACCCCTCTCTATCACCCATAGGGTGGAAGATGTTGCTCCCTTATCTTGGTCTATGCAGAGTATACCCCAGCTGGCATTTGTCTTTTCCACCCATCTGGCCAATAGGTGTTGGTTGCTTGAGTTAAGCATGATCCTTACTTCTTGTGGTAAGTGGCATCCCGCTCAAGCTAGAGATGCAAGTGTTCTACAACATGACTCTTGACAGTCATTGCTTGGAAGATGAGTAGGCAATAGGATGGATGAGACATTGTATCTCACCTATTTCCCAAAATAAGGTGGAAGATGTATGCTCCCCTATGAGATGAATTGGGGTGAGAGTGTCCCATAGGACCTTCCCCCCTGTCATGGACATGAGGTGAGAGTATCTCATTGGATCTTCCTCATTATCATTGATTTCGGGTTGAGATGCGCTCCCCAATGTGGTTCCAGGTTGAGTTGGGCTCCCTGATGATAAGATCTCTGATGTTTCTCAAGTAGTAGCATTGAGTGCCCTGCAAGTGGTGATTCTAGGTGGTAGCAATGGCTCCATAATGAAAAGAGGGTGGTAGCTTGGACTCCCCTCCGACGTTAAATTTTTATTCTTTTAGATTTGAGAGTGTTCGACATATGAGCATATATAAGTAGAGATAAGAAGAGATAAGCAAAGATGAGCATAGATGAACGAAGATGAGCAGAGATAGTTGAGATATGCAGTGACGACATTTGTTGACGAGATACATGTGATGGGACACATGTTGTAGTCAGTAATTTCTCCCTAGCTGAGATGGAGTGTTAATTTTGGTAGCTTGGGGACAAATTCCCTCCTTTAGACACTCTTCCTCTTCAAGGAAGACCCCTACTAGCCCTTGGAAGAATTTAATTTGTTTAAGGAAAAATATATTTTAATATGGAAAGCCCCATGTGCACAAAAAGGATAGGTCGGCCCAAAAGAGAAATTGGACACCCTTGGATGGCTATAAATAAAAGTCAAGTGACCCTCATTTGGATATCATCAATCATTCTTCTTTCTTTTTTTTGGCTTGCACAAGTCTGAGGTTGGTTCGCAGAATTTGGTTCACTCAGGTCCAAAATTGTAGGGTTTGAAGCTCACACGTGTGATTAGGGTTTTTGGTTCTCATCCGCAGGGATGCTATAGGATATTTTTGGTTGCAACCACAAGCACGCAAACCTATGAGTGTAGTTGGAGAGTTTTAGTCGCACGCATATATATCTCTCTATGCAATTGGAACCTAGGGTTTGATTTTGGCAGTTGATTGCAGAATCCAATAGTTGATGACAGTTGGCCGCTAGCTTTTAAATCAGGTTTTTTATTATTAGCATTATTGGGTTCATCTCTTGGACATTGTTTAGTTGATTTTGATGGATAGTTTTGTGGTTGAAGATATGGATCATTGTACTCTTTCTTTGCTAAAACATTCAATGACAATCTAATAAGAAGAAGAATTTGAAATGGTTTTCCCCCTTGTGGAGTTTTTCCCTTGTCTCCAACTAATCATGGTGTTTTTATCTGTGAATGTTTTTCTTCTATGGTTCCTTTATGTTCCACAATTGCATTGATGATGATATTGTTCTTCTATATAGTTGCATATGATGTTGAATAATGTTATGATGTTGTGGGGTGAATTCAATATGTAAATAATGAAATGCAATTATCTCAAGCAAAGAACAATATATCCCTAAGAAAAATTAACACTAAATCTTACCTTCATACTTCATTTACACTTTTTAACAGTTATAGAGAACCCTTTATATATACATTACATACTTATACTTGTCCATAATTACTATTCTAAACCATCATTTCACTATGCTATACACATCCACTCTCATAATTACTACAACATATCCCACTATTCTACACACATCTCCTCATCATAAGCTTTGAAATAACTCTCACTATCTCTCTACACATGTATTGTCATAATAATCCTTGAAATGACTCTTGACTAATAGCGATATTCTCTATGTTTTGTTCGCATATGCCTTACAAAGTGTTCACTGTAAATACTCTCTACTAAATCTTGCCTTCATACTTCATTTACACTTTTTAACAGTTATAGAGAACCCTTTATATATACATTACATACTTATACTTGTCCACAATTACTATTCTAAACCATCATTTCATTATGCTATACACATCCACTCTCATAATTACTACAACATATCCCACTATTCCCACACACATCTCCTCATCATAAGCTTTGAAATAACTTTCACTATCTCTCTACACATGTATTGTCATAATAATCCTTGAAATGACTCTTGACTAATAGCGATATCCTCTATGTTTTGTTCGCATATGCCTTACAAAGTGTTCATTTTAAATACTCTCTTTTGAAACTACGTTCTTTGTTTTAAATGTTATACTCTACCACTTTACTATTTCATTTCAAAATATCACGCCATCCTATTTCACGGTGAACACCATACTTTGTTATTCTTTGAAACATTGATATGCGACCATAATCACAGTTGTTCTTCAATGTCATTACAAACTATTGGTCACGTAGAAAAAATGGATTCCATAACATGTATGTCTTCATCAAATTTTCCATGTGATATCTCTTTAACTTAAAGTTTATTCATGGAAGAGTATCGACATAGACATGTTTAGTCATCCATGATAAGGGTTTCTATATTGTTTCCATAAGCTACTAAATTGTTATGTCAGAAATCCGAGTTGATTATAACGCGTGATATGCAAGGCATTTGTGAAAATTAGTGACAGTCACAACACTGATAAAGACAATATTATAAAGTTTTCATATATTTCATTCTCCATAAAATATATTGTCTAAAATAAATATTTTAAATGAGTTGTTCATAGCTCAAAATTGGTATGTAAAGAAATTGGTCACACATGGATACTGGTACACAAAGTTTGTATAAGTTTGAAGTGAACATAGTCTAACAATAGAAATGGCAGTCAAATATGAGCCTTATAAAGTTGAAATAACTCATCTACACCTATAACATCAACAAATTCTTCAAAATGCAGGTTGGATTGACTTCTTCTCTAAGTTTCAAGGGCACAACATGGAAGTGACAAGAACCTTTCCTCAATATTTTGATGGTGAATGTTCACAAGTTGGTAACCTGATAATTCATCTCTCTAAGCACTCATTGTCTCAAATTATTGTCTTGCCTTGGCAAGGGAATAGATGGTTCAAAAATAAACCTATTAAAGAGAAATCTTGGACCCCCTTCTTTAATCAACCAAGACAAAAGCCAAACTAGGTCATATGAGTTCAATGAAGCTAGCTCAAAAATCCATGGAAATATTTAGTCTTTCTCATTCAGAATTATGTAACTTGTGAGGGAAGATATAGTGTTATGTTTTTATATCATATATGTTTGTTTTTGCATCTCAAGAATGAAAAACTTGTTGATATGCCATATTATCTATTGAGCAACCTAACAAAAATGGCCAAGGCCATCCAAACACAACCAAGGTATGAGGATTGAAACCTTTATCATTGTGGCCTCATCAAGATGATTGTATAGCATGAGTTACAAAAGAATGACACAACCTAGGAGAAGTTCCTTATTGATAATGGTTTCGTGGAAGAAATCAATGAAGAAGACACTATAAGTAAGTTTGAAGAAGAGGAAAATGATGACTATTTTCAGATGAGGGAATCAAAGAAAATAATTTCCTAGGGTAAAAGAAAGTTGGAAGTCGAAGAGGCCACAAAACAACTAGTTACATATCAAAGTAGGGTAACCAAGGCTATGTCCAAGGAGTTCAAAAAACAAGGTAAACAAGACACCCAACAAGAAGAACAAGAATTTACAAATATTACCAAGAAATCAAGGAGAAATTTCTCTACCCTACAACATCAACACTAGAAGTTGAGAGTGATCAGTAGATTTTATATGATTATATTGAGTCTTCAAGAGCATAGGAAGGAGAACCATCTACATTTGCATCAAAAGAAGAAGAAAATTTTATATTTGCAATAAGAAAAGGAACCATCACCACTTGAAGAAAGAAACTTTTGGACCTTTTACCAATTCTTAGAAAGGAACTTCTACACTATCCCAGGATTCAAAGGGAAAATAACCTATTTGTTTTCAAAGCTAGACATGAACAAGAAGAAAAGAAAAATTAGGGGATTGAAAAGAGAAATTCAAGAGATGAAAGTATTGGAAAGGTATATCAAGACTTAAAATGAAATGCTCACTAGGCAGAGTATGAACATTATTGAAGAAAATGAAAGATTAAAGATAGAGAATGAAGGATTACAAAAGGAAAACGCCTGATATCAAAGTAAGCTTACCAATGGTATAAACAAATACAAGCATTAGAGATCAAAAATCAAAGTTTGAGGGTGAAGGTACTAACGTAGAGACCAAGGCAACCAATAAAGAGAGAGTCCACATCTAATGTGGATGTCCTCTTACATGCAACAAGGGCCTTATAAAGATGAAGGAGGAACACAATTTTGATTGCATGATGACATGCAATAACTTCTCCTTCGGAGAAATGTTGGTCTTCAATTTTTTCATTAAAAATCCACTTAAACTATTGTAAATTTTGCCATATTTAATCCATTTTCCCTCACTTTCGCCTCATTTTGCTAACATTTTGCCAAATAAAGCGAAATAAATCTGGCGTAGGAGCATCAATAACCAAAAAAACTAGGAGAATGAGGATGATGACTATGATGAAGGTGATGTAGGGGAGATAATAGGTACAGGTATATTGAGTTGTGATGGAAGAATGGTTGATGAACCATGTACAAGGAGGAGTTTCATAGAGAAATGGTGGATGCAATGATTGATTGCCCATGTACTCTTTTATATGGAGTTCAACTAATATTTATGTAGGTACAAGATGATAGTAGAGAAGATCAAGAAGGAAGAAGACCAAAGATGGAACAAACATGGAGAAGGGACCAGTGTAATGAAGAATTCTTATTAAAGAGGGGACATGAAGGAGAAATTCGTATTTGTAGTTTTTAACGAATAATATGATGAAAAATGTCATCATGTAGACTAATTCTAGAAACCTACATAGGAATGAGATATGGAAAAATATGAGTGAAAGTAGGGATGAATATTTGTTTAGAGAATCATTGAAATATTGTGGAGAAATCATAGAAGATAGGCAGGGAAATATTATTAGAGATAGTTAAATAAATAGTTGAAACTGATATCTAATTATGAATTAGTTGCCATAGTCAACATTAGCTATATAAAGGGATCTTTTGTACACTAAATATAATATACCTAAAAATTATTTAATTAATATAATTTCCCAAAGATATTGGAGTATACTCTAGGTATCCCTTGCTTAGTGCAAATGTCTATTTTTATTATTTAATTAATATAATTTCCCAATCGTATTAGAGTATGCTCTTGGTATCCTTTGCTTAGTGAAAATGTCTATATTTTTATTCCCTTGCGTGTGTGAGAGCAGCAAGATCAATGGTCCGATTCAAAAGTGGAAAGGTGAATCTTGTGAAACATTGCAAAGTACTTGTGGCTGAGAATTTGTTGGTAAGCCAGTGAGGTCGTTGAGTTGGATTGCGGATTGATCATTGAAAGATTGGCCAATTGGGAAAACCATAGTTGATTGGTTGGCCAAAGTATAGAAGAAAGGGCTGACAATTTAAGATGATAATTTGAAGAACTTATGGAGACATGCCATTATGGAGGAGTCATTGCCAAGAAGAGGAGCCACTCTCAAAGTGATATGAAGAGTGGAGAGGAGCCACTTGGTTTTCTCGGAAAGAACATTCGACACCCATTTAGAAAATTCCCGGAACGATTTGATTGAGGATGCTAAAACCACGGTTCTGACCCCAGTTATAGAAGAATATTTTGACGATGATAAAGATCAGGATCCATGCTCAAAGAATTTTTGCCTCGTGGCCATCGTTTTACAGCATTCTCCGAACATGAGACTGATACAATAGGAAGAATTCACTACCACTGGTACGTGAGAAAATTCATGTCTTTAGTAAAATAAGTAGTTGTATGGCTAGGAATGAAGATTTAGGAGCTATGGGAGCTATGCCATTGCATGGTAAGTTGTTGAGGCTCGTTTAGCACGAATGGAAATTTCTACGAATTGAGTCCCCAGAAAGTTAGAGGTAGCCCATATCTCTATTGCATTAAAATCCTACGCCTTGGAATCGTGTGTTTGGGCTACTATGGATGTTGTGTTGCATTTTGGTCATAGATGCCATGGCATGTGACAGAGGCTACATTTTTTTCCATTTGGAAGACCGCTGATATCATTTTAGTGCGAGTTTAAGAGACTCTGGTTTGAATAAGTAAAGAGTATTTTCATTCATCTTTACGGCCAAGGTGTTGATCGACATCACAAAGGCCAGCAAAAACAAAATAATAAATAATATCCATTGTCATGTTCAAAGGATATTTGCCGTGAAGATCAAGATTATTTTATTGAGTTTTGATGGGCAGTTAAATTGGAAATTGTTGTGAAAATGAAGTGTTATATATCAAGAAATTTGAGCTTTAAATCTCTAGACTTAAATATCTATGCGGAAGGGGCATACTTAGACACCTAAGGTTATAATGGTAGCGATTAGACTTGACCCATGTCACCTGAGTGCAAAACCAGCCTAGCTGCGAATTCCTCTAGTCACAAAAAATAATAATAATAAAAATCAATTAAAATAAAAATCATTTCACTCAACTTTGAAATAAGAAGCTATGTGGAACCTATTTTGTCGCCCTTGGCTTGATGCTCGACTCACTAAATATAATGATTTGCTTGACGCGAAGATGGTGTTGCATACATACAGAAATAATGCAAAGAGGAGGCCACTAAAGAGAATGCATAACAATCGAAACTTGGGAAAGCGCAACTTCATACTCAAATTATCATGAGGAATTGAGAAATTGGGCAAGGCATTGAAACCATTAGTAAATCTATCTCTCAGAACATTTGAGTGAAGGTTTGTCTGAATCTAAGTTGATCTAGGGTAAAAATTGAAGATGATGTCATTGAACATGGCATAGTTGTTTATTGAATTCCAACGCACGTGGTATCCACATCATTGGGACATTCTTCTTCAAGATCATTATGCAAAAGGCTAGTCTAACGAGGCTACAATTTTGTTTGGAAAATAGTGAAGATTCCGTCAAGATTTTGACAAAAATCTAGCATAAATTTTGGGAAATCTAGGTTATAGCTGTCAAGCTTCAGGATTTTGGGTGCCCCAGGGGTTTTTGATGGTGTTGAATCCATTTACACCATTAAAAAGAAAAAAAAAACAAAACAAAAAAACAAAACAAAACAAAAAACAAAACAAAAAAAACAAAACAAAACAAAAAAAACAAAAAAAAAAAACAAAACAAAACAAAAAACAAAAAAAAAAAACAAAAAAAACAAAAAACAAAACAAAAAACAAACAAACAAACAAACAAACAAAACAAACAAACAAACAAAACAAACTCCTATGATCATATTTTTTGAAAAAATATGGCTGGATTATGGCAAAAAAATAGTTTTTTGGGCAAATTGTGGCCTCAGTAGACAACATCTTAATGCAAATTAATCTGCATGCCTAGTGATTTTGAAGACTTTTGAATAATGTGTTCTATAATTCGTGAAAAAATAAAGCCCAATTGGATGGCTCATTGAGTTGTTTTATATTTTCTTGAGACAATGTTATTTGTATTTGCATAGTTGGTACCACATTTAACATATACTACAGTTACTATTCTATCCCAATTATTATTTCCAAGTTGACTAGGGTATTTGTTGAAATAAACATCTTCAAACTTTTGAAGCCATGTAGGCTACTAATAAATTGCAACAATCTACATACAACTAGATACTAATTTGTAGCAACAATTTTTCATGAATAGATACCTATAGTGCATGCAAGATGGAACAAGAGGCTCAAGGATATATAAGGATATATATATATATATATATATATATATATATATATATATGATTTCGTGAGAGATATTAGGAATCTTTAGCACCCATACGTGCTAGAATGACAAATTTGTTAAAGTGGATCGATAACTTTCACACCCATTGTGCAACATTGTAGTGTAACATCGGTTATTGATTTGTGTTTCGTAAGTTAAATCGATGTGAAGTTTATTTGTTCATTATAAGGTTGACATATATGGTGTCATGCATTTAAGGCCTCAATCATAAATTAATTGAATGACAAAGAATGAGTTGTTGCAACTTTAGAGAATTCCTAGAGAATGTGCATGTTGATTGATAATAGCAAAGGCCGACTAAACAAATTGAGATATGAAGGTTTTGAGTTCATATAAGTATCCCTGTATGGCACTCAAAGAGGAAAGATCACCACTATATATGTGATAAGTTTGATATAGTGTAAAAGTGATCTGGATTTGGATCATTATATTATTCTCCATCCATCTTAATGCTTTTAGAGTGGAAATAGTGGAGGAATCAACTCACAAGACCATTTGTACTAGCACATCCCAGTTTGGAAAATTAGGATGGTAAACATTCCTAAAGTAGTTTGAAGCATCAAACAATGTTTTTTTGGGGGTAAAACTTTATTTCCTAAGTGCACACTCTTACTGCTATTCTACACACAAATACTTTTCCAACAATACAAGAATCTCTTCAATTGGAGTTTGTATGCAAACGTTATGCCACCTGAAAGTTGACCTTCCTAGGTTGACCACCATGATTCGAGAGAATGCCATGTTAGCCCCCATTATTCATGGAAAATAGGTTAGTCATTTGATCATGATGAAGAAGACGCTAGAAAAGTCCATATTCTACTCTAGTTAAGAGTTGAAGGAGTCAAACTTAACCACTAGTAGGCTATCAAGTTGTGTTATAACCAAGTCGCTAGGAGGAAAAGGGGTTCCATTCTGTTCAAGTGCATTATGTTTCGTATATGAGCAATGTAACTAAGAGTGGATAGGGAGAGAGAGAAAATAGAAAGGGTTTGTGCATTGTTGTAGTCCATGGGCCACAGGTCTCATTTCTTTGTACTTGTATCCATTTCCGTTCAAAGAAAGAGAGAGCAAAGGAGCCTCACCTTCCACCTAGGTTTTCTCCCAAAAGAGTTTCCCAAGTCATACATTTTGATATTATGGTTGTGAGTGATTGTATTTTAATTTGTTCTATATTTTCTGCATTTTATATATTACATGCATAAAACAATAACTTAATAAATCCATAAGTCTAAGGAAAATCACCCTTATAGTATAGATTTAAGATTTCCAGTATAAATTTATCGAATTTGTTGTGACGAACTATC
The DNA here is from genome assembly GCA_031772625.1 of Pinus tabuliformis. Taxonomy (NCBI): domain Eukaryota; kingdom Viridiplantae; phylum Streptophyta; class Pinopsida; order Pinales; family Pinaceae; genus Pinus; species Pinus tabuliformis. The sequence goes on from CM062809.1 coordinate 59,165,925, forward strand.
TAGTTGAATATCCACAAAAATGTACAGATCATATTAGTATTAGAGTAGCCTTCTTGGGTTTTTGTGGGGATTTGCAAGGGATCTATATTGGCTAAGCCAAAAGTCATAATACATTAGCCATGGTTGATGAATATATCAATAACCCTCAAGATCCCACAAGGGAAAAGTTTTTACTATTGAAGGCACAAGTCGCAAATATAATTCATAATTTGAACCTCCTCATGGAAACCTTGACCAATAAGCTCAGGCTATTAGGAGAAGATGGAAATTATAACATAGAGGTCCTATCAAAGGGGAAATCGATAGATTGAGAAGAACCAAATAGGGAACCTAAGAAATAACCCAACAAGGATCAACTTAGTTTGAGTTCCATGAACCAATCACAATTGTTATTCAAGATGGAAATGAAAATCAACATCAAGTCGTATTAAGGTGAGATTGATGCTTTAAAGTTAAATAAATGGTTGCAATAATTAGAATTTTATTTTAGTGTTCATCATACAGAGGAAGAACATCATATTTCATTTGCTTGGATGAAATTAGAGGGCCATGCCCTGACCTGGCAGGAAAGCCACATGGAGACCCTGAGGTCGGAGGGAGATCCTAAGTGGGGAGATTTCAAGATTCTCATAAAGTCACAGTTTTACCCTAATGGATAGGTAGAGAACCAGTGGATCTAGTGGCCATAATGTTGGGTATCTCCCCAAAGAACCCATATGTACTCCTCAAGTATTTTGGGTGTCTACACAACCATTTGTGAAATCAAGTGATCTTGTTCAAACCCATGTATGTGGACAAAGCTTGTGTACAAGCACAATACCTAGAGAACATATGCCAAAAGAATGGGAAATCAAGTGGGTCAAAGTAAAAGGAACACCAAGAAACTTCCAAGGAGGAGGAGAAGAAGTGGAAAGGGGGGAAATACAAAAAGACATTAGAAACAACACATTGGTGCAAAGATTCCAACAACCACTACAACCATTGTAACATTAATGGTCATACACAGGAGAAGTGTTGGAAGTTACATCCAAAGCTCAACCCAAAGAATAAAATGAAAGATGTTAAGAAGAAAAATATCATGTTCATTGATTCAAGAAACTAGGTGGCAAACAACTCATACATGGATGGAAGATTGCATGTACATTATTGCAGAAATGGGTGACATTGAGTAGCCTTCAACAACAGGAAAATAAGGAAATGACATGACTCTTCCATATAAAGATATAACTCAAGAAGAAAAAAATTGACGCAGTGTTCGACTCAGGATCAAAGACGAATCTCATTGCAACAAATATGGTCAAGAAATTAGGATTGGAAATTCATAATCATCCAAGCACATATCCATTGGGATGGGTAAATAAGGATGTGTAAATAAAGGTAAACATAGAGTGTAAAATTAGATTTGCTATAAGTGTTGATTTTTTGATGAAGTAGAACTAGATGTTGTTTCCCTTGATGTATGTGGAGCAGTGTTTATAATTCCCTATATTTACATGCAAGATGCGATCTTCATGCGGAGAGCCAGCGAGCACCACCTCATCAAGGATGGAAAATCCTTCACCATCAATGTGAACAAGGGCAAGTCCAAAATTTTCCTAGTAAGTGCCAACCAAGCCAAGAAATGATAATTTCTAGAAAGAAGCATGCTTTGTTGTTTTTAAGAGAAAATCAATCTATAAAAGAGTCGAGGAGGGAAAATTCATCCCTAGATGGGTGTACTTAGGGACAAAAATAGCAACTGGAAGAGTTTCTATAGGCATACAAGGGTGTGTTCCAGGATCCCAAAGAGATACCAGCCAAGAGGGAAGTGGAGCGCGAGATCTAGTTCTTGTTAGACTCTCCATTGCCAAAAATGGGGTTGTACACACAGTCTGCTATAAAAGCAAGTGAAGCGAAGAAACAGTTTCAACAGCTATTGGAATAAAGTGTCCTTCAACCAAGTACCTCACCATGTGGGTCGCCCATCATGATTTATGAAAAGGAAGGATGGTACTTGGTAGGTATGTATTGATTATAGGACGTTAAATAAAATTATGCTCAAGAACATGTACTAGATTAGTTGCAACAAGCTAAATGCTTCACCAATTTGGAATTAAAGTCAACATATCACCATGTTCAGGTCAGAGAAGAAGATACCTAGAAGACTTCCTTCAAAACCAAACAAGGTTTGTATGAGTGGCGAGTCATATCATTTGGCGTATGCAATGCACAAGTGATATACTAGTATATAGTGCTACCTAGGAGAAACACATCTCACATTTGATGTAGGTGCTAGAGACATTAAAGAAGCACCAACTACTAGAAAATCTCAAGAAGTGTGAGTTATTGTAACAATATTTGGTATATATGGGGTATGTGATAGGTGGAGGATAGTTGAATATAGATCCTACTAAGTGGAGGAAATCATGAAGTGGTTGGTGCCTACTAATGTTTCTTAGGTTAGAAGTTTTGTAGGGGTATCATAGTACTTAAGGAAATTCGTAGCCTCATTTTCAACAATAGAAGAACCACTATGTGCCAAAACAGCGAGTGGCAAGAGTTTCCAATGGGAAAAAGGTCAGTAGAGAGCCTTTTAGGAGTTAAAGAAGAATATTAGTCAAGCACCAATTTCAACATCACCAAACTTGCAATAGCCCTTTGAAGTGGAGATAGATGCGAGTGAGTATGTTATGGGAGTGGCTTTGATCTAGGGACAAAGCCCTACATGTTATCATTGTAAAGTATTTCATGGGTTGGTTCTCAACTACTTTACTTATGAAAATAATCTCTATAACCTGGTGCAAGTTGTGAAGAAGTGGAAACACTATCTAGTAGGAAAGGAGATAATAATCCACACATATCACCACTACTACAATACCTACAGGCCCAGAGTAAGCTACAATAGGCCAAGCATTACAAATGGATGGGGTTCCTACAATAGTTTCATTTAGTGATTAAGTACAACGTGGACAACATAAACAAGGTGGCCAACATGCTTTCAAGGCTACCAACATCAAAGATAATAGTTTTAAAAAATCTTATGTGCATAGAGCCATTCACCCATGATGAATACGAAGAGGCATATTTAGAAGATGAGGAATTCAAGGAGGTGTTTCAACAGTTGTAGAGCTAGACTCATGTGCATAATGGTGATAACATAGTTGAATACCATCTCTAGGATGGATTACTCTACATATTAGAGAATTTATTTGTTCTTAAAGGTGAGAAATTTCAACCAGTTAGAGAGGCTCACTCCTCTAAGTTTACAAGGCACTTGGGTGTAGGAAAGACAATGGCCAACTTGCAAAGGTATGTGTATTGGCCTAGGATGTAGGAAGAGTTTCCAGGTGTTGGAAATGTGTGTTGTCATTGATGTCAATTTATTCAGTGACATTGATGTTAAGGTCAGAGGGATCCGAACCAATATCAAGTTGCAGAAGGCTGTAGTAGGATGATGGAATGAAACTTTGATGTCTCCACAGAGTGTCGACATGGAACGAAATATTGTGGCCGGTGGAATGAAATTTGGCATTTCCATGATATGCTTGGAATGAAATTTGGTGTTTCTCAAGCATGGTTTGGTATAAATCCCAAGTGTTGTGTGGTATTGGTGTATAAGTCAAGGCATGGTGTGGTCTATGAAATAATAGCGAAAATTTCTATAATTAAATGAGTCAGTTTTCTAAAAAATTGAAGTTATCTAATCATGCTCATTGATCAGTGATTAAAATAGTGATTAAACCTTAATAAGTCACATCAAACCTATTTAATGGGATTAAGCATACCAATCATAATATATGTTAGTGTCCTATGTCATAATAGTCAAAAGCCAATCTTATTCATTTTTATTATTTTTGGTCAATTCATAAAATGTTGCTATGATCTCTTAGAGATCAAGTTATTAGTTTTTTTGAGAGAAGTGTGAGATTATAACGGATTTTATTTTTCATCACTGTCTTGAGTTCAGTGGTGTCTTGTCAAGTTTGTTGGTTGGTCAAAGTTAGAGAAAGAAAACATTGTGCACTGTACTTTTACGTTTTAAAATTTTCAGTGAATGATCAAGACTGAGGTCTTATTTTATAGGGATTCATGTGTCAGTTTCTAATGGTGATGTGCTCTCTTGTGTTGTAAGTTTTCTTTCTTGTTATCATCATGCTTGAATGTTAAATCTTCATGTTTAGTTTAAGAAAGGCTTTGTTCATAATTCACTGTTAAAGTGATCTTTCACAGCTTACTAGAAATTTAATTGTTTCCTTCCATAATAACATTTAGAATTCATCCTTATCCAGGTGCTTTAGATGTTATTATTCTGCTATTCCTCTACTCACCCCTCGCCAATGAAATTTGATTAAAAATACTAGAAGGATTTCCTAACTTGACCCTGTTAAAAGATTCTTCATCCTTATCCTCTCATTGAAAAAATGATTAATTTAATATGAATCAATGCCCAATGGATTTTCCCTCTCCCCTACCATCAAATTGTTAAATATCATTCCCCTCTGATCTTAATACCTAGACTAAAATCTAAGACAATCAATCATATAAGTGACTGAAGATTCAGATAAAGAGAGCCCTCTCTGAAGCTGGAAGGGTTAGATTCTAGTTTCAAAGTGGTTTGTGGTTACCTATGGATCTCCTTACTACAACCAAAGGAAATTACATAGTGCTAACAAGATCAATTTTCCAAATCAATATCGGGCTCACAGCATGCATGAAGATTATTGTACAATTTTGTGCGAAATGGATCCAATGGCAATGGCTTACTGATGAGCACCAATATTGCAGCAAAAATGTTACAACTCCTGGAGCTACCGGCTTTACTTTATCAACCCGAGGTTCGTACAAAATTGGAGCTGATAGTGTTGTAGACACAAGTAAAAGTGATGGTTCTGCCTTTTGTCATTGTTCAACTGGCGAGAGACCACTAGGGTTTTCAAGCCAGGCTTCTATGGATTCAGAAGAAGCTTGATTGCTAATGAAAGAAAGAGAAATCTACTCTAGGAGAAAGCTTGTCTACTACAAATAAGGAAAATGACTGAAATCCTATGCTAAAAACACACCATTATCTAACTAACTGTTGAGAAATTATTCTTTACAAGAATGCCAAGCCAACATGTATGAAATGCTACTATCTAAAGCATGGAAATTCAAGACATCAAACATCACTACTATGCATGTAAAGGACTGAAATAAATATGTTTTGTTCTTTTTATTCTTTTTCTAGAAAATCAAGTGTAAACCCTAATCTCTTTTGGTGATGTGATAGGTGGCTTAGTGATGCTAGTGGATGGTTGGGAGGTTTAGGAGATGGTTGGAAGTTTTGGGAGACCCTTGGGTTACCTAGTGTGGCTTCCTAGAAGTTTTCCCTCAATTCGGCCTCAAAACATGCCACTTCAGGTAAACCTACAGGATTCCCTGTATTTCTACATAATACAGCCGAGAGTAAAACAATGGTTGCTAGAGGTGATGGAAGGCTTAGGGAAGGTGGTGGATTGGTGCAATGGAGTGAGAAAATGCCTAGGATCACTCAAAACTCAAAACCAAGGTTAAGAGATGGTTGGATTCGCTCAACATGCTTGGAGGAATTTCTATGTGAAATGATGAGATTGGTGAAGATATTGGTGAAAGCAAGGAATGCTTATGAATGGATGAAGTTGGAAAGTGGTTGCCTGCTATAAGATCCCTTTAGATTTCGGAAGAACATGCCCTGCATCAAACATTTATAATTTCCAAAAAGTCATGTAAACAAGAAGAATTCTAACAAGCTAGAAAAGCAGAATTTAATGAACTAGTTGTCTACTTCATGCATGAGGAAAATTGTTGAATAAAATGGAATCATGGATGAGATCTACTATAAGATTGAAGATGGAAGAGATGGTAATTAAATCCTACACTTTCAAAAATGATCAAATGCTGATTCAAGTACAATAAACTCTAAATCTTATGAGAAAATGGAAATATGTCTTTTTGGGGCTGCATAAGGGTCTTTTCCTCAAATCATGATCCCTGAGGGAAGAGGTGAGGCCAAGACACCTATTGATAGCTTTGTGGTGCTCCTTTTATCCCTTCTAACCTGCTACTGAAGTAAAGCACAAATGGAAGCAAACTAATAAACAACTAATCAAATCCACAGTACTTGCAATGAGATACTTCTAGAGAAAATTTAACCATGAATCTATGAAACTAAGCCAAGCATATAGATACAAGAAGAGGAGCCTTTGCTGCTAGGGTTGGGCCCTAACCCAAGAGCTTCAACCCTCTGAGTTAACTCAGTGTTGGACCAAGAAAAAACTCATTTTCATTATCAAAACAGAAAATTACATCAATGTCTTCCACAAGTCTAGAGCTCGAAAATAACTAGTGTTTTTACAACAAAAATTCAAATCCTAATGAGGCTCTAGGCCTCTCTACTTATACAACTGAATTCCCCAACGACTTCCTTAAATCTAGGGAGGCTAGGCTCCCAAACTAGAGATGAACTAACTCTTTGTCTATCACTTACTCGGTTGCCTTTTGATCTTCATGACTTGTTTGATTGCACTCCAAGATGGTGTGATTAATGGAGGAATATTCGAATGGGGGAGGAGTAAATGAGGAGGATTTACCTCCTACAATCTCTCTCCCTTGTCCCATTCGAGTTTAAAACCTTAGTCTTGCCAAAATTCCTTTATTTTCTCTTCCAAACCTGCATTCAATGCATATTAGTCCACTAGGCATAATATCTCACTTTAACTCATCCCATTAAACAAAATATAATCAAAACATGTAATAAGTTGTGAGAAGAGTTGATTTGACTAAGCTAGGAGGTGAATTAAGGCCCATATAATTACCTAATGATGAGGCTCATCATCACCCCCTACTGAAAGTGTTGCTCATCCTCTGAGAAAATTAATCAATATCCATGTCTTTCATAGCTCTAGTGGCTTCCCTGACATCCCATGCCTCTGTTGTGGTTTCCTCTTCTTGTGCATAGAATCCTGCCTTCTTTTCTACCTCCTCCCACTGCCTTATTTCTTCCTCTTCCTTCCTTCCTTCTAACATCCCCAAGAGCAGTGGGGGACTGAGTCTCAGGCCAATCCAATTGACTTTGAGCCTTTGGATGGATTGCTTGTACATGGGTGTCCTGTTCAATGCTTCTCTCATCCTTTGAGGAGAGTGGTACTCTATGATCTTCAAATTGTATGGCAATGTATTCCATCTCCTTAGGCAAGCTTTCATGTTGTCATCCCCTAATAATCTGAACATGTCCTCAAAATGTGTAATTGCTTGCTCTTTGGCAGCAACATACGTGGGTGCAAGTTGAGGATCATTTTCAATTAAATTATGTGTACTGATGAGTGCCACTGGATTGAACTGCTTAGCTCTGATCATAAGAGGCTATGTTTGTTCTTTTGCCAATACCTTCTTCATTTTTGTAGCCCTTGCTTCCTCATGGTTCATCCACGATGCCTAAGCCATCAACTGTAAATCTCCTAGCTTTGCATTAGGGTCCCATACATTCATGTTTGTCAAGTCCATGTTATGCAAATAAAACTCAGACATCTTGGCCCTATCTTCCAATGTGATTTGATCACAAAGATCAATGAACTGTCTATAATCCTGGAATGGCATAGTGCCTCTCTGTGCTAGGGTCTTGATTTGGAACTGCAGCCACTGTTCCTTAAGGTATAGTGCATAGGACTTAGCTGGCATCCTGCACTGGATTGCTTCCAAAGAGAGACTGGCCATGGATGCCAATTGATTCTCTCTTTCTTGCAGTTGTCCTTTCAACCATGCATTTTCTGCCTCTAACTGATTTTTCATGATGGCCTCTTTGTCTCTCAAGCTACTTAGTTCTCTGCCCATCTCTTTGAGCTTCTCCTCCATGTGACCAATGTCCTCCACTCCCTTGGACTTGGCAATCTACATCCATCTATGAGTTCTGGCTCTCTCTTTCTCAAGCTCAAAGAATAATGGAATGGAAAATTTTTGTGGAATGACCCTGCCCCCCTCAATAAATCTGTAGTAGGAGTCAAGGTTAGGTTGAGGACTAGGTTCCTCTAGCTCTAGGTCCTCTCTCTTTGTTTTTGGCTGCTTACTTCTTTCCTCATCCAATTTTTGAGTTTCCTGTAGGTTTAGTAGAGTTTCTTGTAGGACTACCTTTGCTTCCTGTAGGTCCTGCTGTGTATCCTATAGGATGCCTTTTCCTTTGGATGAGGTAGACCTGGTTATAGGCCTTCTCACATAGGTGATAGGAGACTTAGGGGAGGTTTGTGTTGAGGATCCTTCTTCTTGAGTTTTTATAGGAGGAGCCATCTTCTCCTACTGTTTAGGTGAGTCCTCAATAACAATGGGAACCTTGGTTGGAGTTTGGGGTTTTCCCTGCCTTATCCTTGTGCTTTTCCTTGTTCTGAAGTATAAGGGGGTCTGCCTTTGTCTTTTTCCTTTTTGTTTGATAGGGGTGCTAAGGGAAGTGAGGGAAACTGCTACCTCTCTCTCAGTGGGTTTTGGAGACACCCTAGGTGACTCCTCCTTGTCTTCTGCCTCCTCTTTTCCATTGCCCTTTTCACCTATGTTTTTCCCCTCTTCTTCTCCTTCTAGATCCTCATCTTGTTTATCAGTTTCCTCCTTGACATCTTCCTCTGTTTCTTCCAAACATGATGGCCGCTGCAGGGTCGTGTTCACCTTCCTCTGGCCGTGCCGGATTCCCTGCATACCGGAGTCTAGTATACCCTCCCATTATGGGCAGCTCAACAAATGTCCATCCAGAGTATAGAAACCGCCAGAGGCCAGGCACCACATCTTCGTAGTATTCATTCTCTCCCTCCTTGGGCTTGTTCATTACCTCCAATCCCAATCATGCACTCCCTACCTGTGAAACCCTAACATATGCGTAGGGCATTTTTTCTTGTAATCCCATTCTCATTTACCTAATCTTTCAAGTTAGAGTTTTTGTAAGACCACAAATTAGATAACAAATATTTGCACTAACGCATTAAGTTGAGAAAAGTTTTAGAAGTTCAAAGCAATCATGAGAAAGAATGAAAAAGATTTTCTATTAAGGGGGAGTGTTAGAAATAATAGAAAATGGGGAGAAACTTTTAAGTGCATTTTTTGTGAAAGTGCCATGTGTTGAAGCATTGATAAATAGGTTAATATTGACATTGTAGATGAATCATGTAAATATCTAACGTGTTGGGAGTGGAAATGGTGATGCAAAATCGATGATGGGTGTAAATGTAGAAATCAACAAAGTCTAAATAGATATATGTGAACTTAAAATTGAGGTTATAGAAGCACTGTGAGGGTGTAGAGGTGTGAATACTCGTAATCCTAGATTGCAAGTCCACAAACAATAGGTGTGAATATACAAATGCTAGAAATGCACAAGATAATAATTGGGATTTACAAGACTCTCATGTGGATGGAACCTACAAAAGGGGAATATTGTTATGCAAATGAGAAGGGTAGAAGTATGTACAAGTGCAAATATGTGTAGGGCCCATGAAGATCTAGTTTCAAAACATAACTTTGGTTTAATATTGAGGGAGATGACAATGTGAATTAACAAGTTCAATGATCATGATGTCAAGTAAAGTGTTATTCATATATAAAGTCCAAATGGAGGCTATCATTAACACATGTTTCAACACCTCAAAATCATGAAATGGAAGTATAAATTGTTGAAAAAGGAATGTTAAATGGGGAGAAGACATGTCATAATAAGGTGAATTTCTAGTGCCTACGAGGAATTCAAGAAGGAGATTATAAAGCATCACAAATATAGATAATAATGAATAATCTAGGCATAAAAATAGTGTTAGAGGTGTACCAAGGACTTAAATATGTCAAGCTAAGCCCTATATTAACACACATAAAATCTTACGTGTCAAATGTGGCAAGGATGACAATGTGAAAACAAAAGTTATTTGTAAGAGACTTTAGAGCCTTGAAATTTTAACAAGGGATTTTGAGTCATATAATTTGTATTAGAGGCCACACTATCAAGTACAATTGATTGTTGAATAGTATGATTCTATTTAGGGGCCTTCATGTTGTAGACTATAGCATTTCATTTTATTGCAACTTATATCTTATAATGTCTTTTTCAATTAATGCATTGAGTTTCATTATTTTGCAATTCTAGTGTTTTTCTTTACATGGTTAATGGCATCAAAGTTCACATATTTAAAGTTAGACATTAAGTCATAACAAGAATTGACCTAGTACAACATTTTAATTTGGTGTTTGTTAGAGCCTAAACCTCACACTTACAAAAAAATTCAACCTCCAGGCTACTTATTTTGTTATTTTGTTATGATGTTAAGAAATTTCACCATGTTTGCTTTATGCCCAATTTGTTTGTTTACCACCTCATTGGTGTTCTTGTCAACCATACTTATCATATAAATGCATGGGTATTTGTTTTCATTAGTTTGTTTCCTTACCTTGTTGATTAAAATTTGACGAGATCTTTGGCCTTGGATTAGAATTCTAAGACTTGTACTTCTCCTTAAATTTACTATTAATCTGTATGCACACCAACGATGTCGATTTTAGATACTTTAACTCCATTTAAATATACTAATGCATATATGACCCATACTCTAAGATCGAGAACTTTTTAAATTCCCAAATGTTTAGCTAAAAAAATATAATGCGAAGCTTTGAAAAAACAAAATATAAAACATTTATGAAATAAAATATATCTCATACATATAAATCTCAAATCTATGTGTGTTCAACCACTTCGAAATTTTCAAATTTGATCAACTTTATACACATGCACATGATCACAGTTTTAAACTTCAAATCCATTATCGTTACATATATTATGCGGCTAACATATTGAAATTTCGTGAATAGGAATGTCTATCCACTCTCTTTATGTAGAGAGTATATATGCTAAATTTCCGTGCCTAATATAAAGTTCATCGGGGAGATGAGAAAATAAATAAATTATAGTTGAAAATGGAATGGAGGGTGAGTTAGTCTTAAGCCATAATCAAATCTATTCAAACTGGCCAGGATTCCTCATGTCGTCCATGAGATAAAACATCACAGTATATCTGATGATTCATTGAGCGGAGCAAGAAGAAACGGCAGAATGATTAGTGCAATGCACTGCTACTCTTCGCTCAGACTGCTTACACCTTCATCCTCTTCCCCATTCCAACCAGGGGGCCGTGAGCGTGGGTGCTGTTATTCTCACTCTCCAGGGAAGACCACCATGTCAAGTGTTGGCGTCCCTGCTGCTTCTCTTAGGTGCGCTTCGAGAGCGGAGGACGATTACCACTCCACTCTCAAAGCTCTGCAGTCACGAGGTAGATTCCCCAGAAAGTCATTAGGCCAGGTATGAATGGTATTCAGTTCATGTTAAACTGCATTGAATGAAGTTTACCTCTTTTTTTTTTTTTTTCAGAAGAAAATAACACTGGATTTATATTAATGAATGAAGTTTACCTCATAAATTTGTTCATTCCAATGCGAAGGATTACTAAATTCACTGCAATGTCATGCTGTTGCATGTTAGGGTTCAAGAGAAATAAAGATAACAATCAAGAAATACACATTCAAACCATGTACACCATGACTATCTGGAAAACCCCAATTGGGGAAAAACCAACCAACAATAGATCTATTATTGTCCTTGGCTAAACCATAGCCAAGCCGGCCAACAACCTGAGCTTTCACCGCTCAACCATGGCTCACTACAATGGCCAGTACACAAGCCTTTTAAGGGCTTCAACTACATGTAATACCATGGGCTCAATACCATGAGTCACCAATACTAGGTGCCCAAAACCACAACTGTTAACCATAACTGTTGACATAACCTCAACTCCACCTTAGGGTCAAGTTTATCTAACAATCCCCCCTTTAAACTTGACTTTGGGTTTTCCTTGACCAAATCTAGCCAAATCTGCCAAGTGAGCCAGCAACCACTCACCTCCAGGCCCTACCCAGTCAATGTTAAGGTATTTGATAATCTCACACACTGTCCTAGTTCAGTATGCTTCATCATACCACCACATGCATCCCCATATCACCCAAGCGGACATTCAGACTTTACCAGTGATTTACTGGGGTACGCATGCCTTACCAGGTCTTACAGTCGTATACCCATTTACATGGAAATTTTCACCTTCAACAGAGATTTAGCAAACTCTTTATGCTCTTCTCATGCGTTCTCAGCCAGGTCACAGTTCCTCTGCGACTTCAAGGTCTTCAGCCTCTGCCTTGCCCTGGCGTTTGTTCTCAGCCAGGTCACAGTTCCTCTGCGACTTCAAAGGATCCAACCATCCCCCTGGAGGCCGAACTCTCGTTCCCCCCTTCGCACCGTCATGCTTCTTAAATCCAGCGACCCTGCACCCGTCTCCGTCAAGAACAGCAGCCTCTGCCTCAGAAACGCCAGCGGCCTACTGTTGCTCGAAGTCTCCGTGACTCCAAACAGCGTTCCATTCTCGCGAAAGACATGAATTTTCCCTCGGCTCCCGATGCCAAGAACGTACCGCATTTTGCCGATCTGGTGCACCTCCAGCCCGACCACGGCCCCTGGCGGATTATCGCCCTGGCTGCTCTTGGACAGCACACGCACATGCTCCATGACCAGGGCATGCCAATCGTCGCCTAGCGCCGTCGAGTGTTGCGTCGTCTGAGTCGTCTTCTCCCACACCCTGTGACGGAGCACGGTGCCGTCGGCGTGGCCCGTCACGAGCACCGTTTCGTTCTTCTCGAAGTTAAGATACGACAGCATGGCCGTCACAGGTTCCGTCAGTCGGATTTCCTCCGCCACGGCTACGTGAAGCCGATCCTTGCAATAAACCCCATCGTTGCCAGCCACGAAAGAAGGCATCACCGCCACGGCGTCTTCCATTTCCCGTCGCCTGCCACAGATCGACACCACGCCGTGCTCCGGGCATGGCTCGCCTCCGTCTCCTCCAACAGCGAAAACCAGCGACGGCAACGAACCGACAGCAACACTCTCATGGCACTCCGTTGCTTCTTCATGTCCACGGTCTGCAACATCGACGCCGTTGCCCACCTTAAGTCTCTTAACATTGATAACCCCGGTCGATGCGTTGGCAATGAGTTTGAACCGTCGGATCTCCATCCGCCGACGTCGTGCTGCTCGCGTTTCTCCGGGCATGGCTCGCCTCCGTCCAAGTCGATGACCTCGCGACAGGCGTGCTCCGGCTTCTGACCCTGGGCCGCCTCAGAGAACTCTTCGATGGAGGCCAGGATCACGCCGTTCGTTACGAGCCGACACCTCGTCATTTTCTTCGCCCATTTCTGAGCGCCGTCGCTTCTTGTCCGCCATGGCCATAACCTGCACCGTATCCACCAGGGGCACCAGAATTGTAACCCCCATCGCCATAAGGATACGCCGCCGCAGGTCCATTTCCATAACCAGGCACTCCGCTCGGACTCTGCCCACCGCTGCCAGCGCCCATTAGTCCCTTTGGGCCATAGCCGGCAGAATTCACCCCTGCACAGCCGGCGTGTGGGGGGCTGCAGCAGGCGCATTCCCATATCCAGCATTCCTCTTCTTCCCCGTGGTTTCTTTTCAGCCCACGACGCTTTGCTGGCGCTTCAGCTGCCTCCTCCATGGGCACTACCTCTGTGTTTCATTCTTCATTTTCTTCTTGCTTCTCATCGAACCAGGGCTTGGCAAAGTCTTCAGACTCCATTTTCTTCTTGCTCCTCATCGAACCATCACTCAACGAACACTGCTGGTTTGTGCAACGAGCTATTGCTTCAACCAACATCACTACTTCGTCGATGGGAACATTTCGAACAGCTAGCCAAGGCCCTTGCCAACCATAGCTCTGATACCACTTGTTAGGGTTCAAGAGAAATAAAGATAACAATCAAGAAATACACATTCAAACCATGTACACCATGACTATCTGGAAAACCCCAATTGGGGAAAAACCAACCAACAATAGATCTATTATTGTCCTTGGCTAAACCATAGCCAAGCCGGCCAACAACCTGAGCTTTCACCGCTCAACCATGGCTCACTACAATGGCCAGTACACAAGCCTTTTAAGGGCTTCAACTACATGTAATACCATGGGCTCAATACCATGAGTCACCAATACTAGGTGCCCAAAACCACAACTGTTAACCATAACTGTTGACATAACCTCAACTCCACCTTAGGGTCAAGTTTATCTAACAATTCTTCAGACTCCATTTTCTTCTTGCTCCTCATCGAACCATCACTCAACGAACACTGCTGGTTTGTGCAACGAGCTATTGCTTCAACCAACATCACTACTTCGTCGATGGGAACATTTCGAACAGCTAGCCAAGGCCCTTGCCAACCAATAGCTTTACCCCAAAAGGCCTCATTCCAATGGAGATATTTGTTCATCCTTATATACCCATGATCCTTCCCACTTCAATCACTTCTAATCAATGTGGGACATTGTTCGTATACCCAACAATCCTCCCCTCGAACAAAGGACCATCGAGCCTCCCCTCAAACCATCCACAGGATTCTCCCCTCTCTACCAACCAGGATTCTCCGCTCCAATGCGTTGGTGGCTCACGCCTTACATGGTAGCACCACCGGTCTCGAGAGCTTGCTCCATCCCAGGTCAACTCCTCTTCACCGTGTTGGTAGGCAAGACACGTCCATGAAGAATCCGGAGCACACCGCCTGTTTAACCGAGCTCATCCACAGGATTACGGGGGCTCACCATCTTTGTTTCGACATTCCGAGGATTCATCCACTTGGGTAACCTCGAACTTGGCTCCGATACCACTTGTTGGGTCTCAGGACACCACATATCTCCACAATGGTATGATATTGTCCAATTTGGGCCTAAGCCCTTATGGGTTTGTTTTTGGGCTTTACCCCAAAAGGCCTCATTCCAATGGAGATATTTGTTCATCCTTATATACCCATGATCCTTCCCACTTCAATCACTTCTAATCAATGTGGGACATTGTTCGTATACCCAACATTGCATACCCCATAAATTTAAATTGGGCACTTCTGAAATTTTGAAGAGGTTTATTTATCTCATGCATTGAGGAATGTGTCTACTACAACAACACAACACAACTACCTCCTTGTTTCTTTCATGTCAATTAAAATCAAGCATACAGTCGTAAGCTAGTTGTTATTGTTAGGTTGGAGATCTTGTGAACGTTTCCGTCAATTTGATGGAGCAGCATTTTCTCTAAGTTTGAAAGAAGCCATAAAGAACAAAATTGAGCACAAGATGTGATTTTTAGAGTCGTAGTTCAGTGGAAGTAGGTGGGAGTTTATTTTCACAGGCCAGGTTCGATTCCCAACACATCAGGGCTTGCTTGCACCCTCTTTCAATCCCAGAGCCACCCGGCCCGGAAAACTGAATTGATCCCACCCTGTCAAAACCAGCAAATTTAAGTGATCCCACTTTGCCAAAACAAGGGGAGTTTCTGGTAAAAAATAGAATATTACAGAAACACCAAATTTGGGTAGTTTGCATTATTGGTCCCATAGACCATTGGGACCAAGTCTCGCGGAAGTTAAAATATCATTCATTCAAATAAGAGAATTAGTGAGATTGACGACACAGGATTAACTTTCTGAACGGTTTGCCTGGCCTATTTGATTAAAATGTAAACTCTTGCTATTTATTCCTCATCTCTTGTATCTTATCTTCATCTGACACTGAAAATTTTATGCAGCTTTCATTATGTAACCAGAAAAACGATTTTCTATAAACGCTAACTGCTTATCTCTTCTATCTCGTATACGTGGGAATGAAGAATTTCATCTTCTGGGTTGAATTTATATTTTGAGTGCCCTAGCCTCACCCACAATTGGAGATTGTAGTAGATGTAGACCATGTCATTAAGATACTGGGACTCCAATCTATATGAAGATCATAAATTATAAATTAATAATTATAAAAATTATAATTATAATAATAATGAATTCAAAATTTTGATTTGAAATTTTTTAAATTGTTGCACTTCTTGGTGTGTATTTTTTCAAAGACACTCTAGTTACACTCGCATTTGCATGAGCTACATGTTTGACTTAGCACTCGAATGACAAGCTTTTGGAGATTGGGTGCTTTTGCACCATAGCTTGCTAACCGAATATCTACAACAAATAAGAGAAACATAAGAAAAAACATTGATATTTGAAAGTTGAAGCAAAATATGAAGAGACAATGAAGACAAAATGAAGCTTACTTAGCATTT
Source organism: Pinus tabuliformis (assembly GCA_031772625.1). Lineage (NCBI taxonomy): Eukaryota > Viridiplantae > Streptophyta > Pinopsida > Pinales > Pinaceae > Pinus > Pinus tabuliformis. Next base: position 59,182,092 of record CM062809.1, read on the forward strand.
TGGTCTTCCTATCCTAGAGAGCCATGTCAAAGCCAAATGTGCCACCTGCCATCCTATATATGTCTGCTTCTTTAAAAATCTCTGCATGTTCTTGCGGAGATGGCACTGTCCTCTAAACACAAGTGAGGAATCCATCCATCACCTTAGCATCAAATCTAGGGTTAGTGTTACTAATGAAGGCCTTCAAATAATCACCTAGGGTCAGGGTTACTAATGGAATTTTATGGCTGAAAATGATACATAAACAACAAATAAGGATGATGTCAGCCCTAAAAGGAAGGATTAACCATGCACAATGTTAGATTTTGCTTTTATGTGATTTATCGATGCAATTCCTAATTTATGAACCATAAAGATCAACACAAATTCACTTTTTATGCAGAATTTTAACCCCCTTGCCGCTTACCTTAGACATCTAGGAAGGGATAAAGGAGAAGAATTTAATTAATTTAAAATGTGATCAACACATTTTGATATTAGTGCCTTCACCTAAACGGGCTTAATGGAGTCTTCTAGGGCTAAAATTTCCATAATGGAGTAAGGGGGGATGACTAGGGCAACCACTTTTAAAACCTTAACTTTTTTCCTTCTAAGGGGAGAAATTAAATATAAGGAATGCACAATCCGAGTTTCCTTATAGGTTTCAAGAGAACAATTTTGCATAATATAATGAAGCAAGATTTCAAAATAGAATTAGCATTTAGTCATGGCACAAAATAGAAACCCTAATAATACAATATGCAAAATATAGAAGATAAAGTATGAAACTTACATAATTCTCCAAGAAACACTTCTCTCAATCCTAGGAAAACATTCTACACACAAAATTCATCTCCAAGAGAAAATCACACCACAGAAAGATCATATCTTGCCTAAGTAGCGAAAAAGCACTAACTCACACTCTTTGTCGGAGAAGAGTGATAAAATGTGTGATGAGGAAATGAAATAAGGAGAGCCTCTATTTATATGAGGCTTACCACCCTTATGTTTCCAAAAATACAAGTAAAATCCCTCATTACAAGTTTACTTTGATTGTTCCACAAGTGTGAGGTTACAAGCCAACCTTAATAACTCCAAAACATAACAAATAATGCCAAAGGAGCCCACACATGTGGGAGAAAAGCCTCCTCCACTACGACATGATCCTCCAAAGGAGCTCAAAATTCCATAAAAAAGTGACAAATTGACCAATGAGTGCTCCATACTCCGAAGGTAGCTCAAAGTCCATAGGTATGCCTCCCAAGTACTTCCAAACCAAGATGTCATCACGGAGTGTCCTATGTCACCCTCTAAAAGGAAAGAGGGGTGATGTGGCACCAATATGCTCAAGTGTTGGGGTCAATTAGTGATGTACAATCCATCTCCTGTCATCTCGAGGATAACCATCGTCATCCGAGCTCTGAAACAAGCAACACTTGTCAAACAGTGTCAAGGCTAGCTTGGGGGTGTCCTGGGTCCATTTGGGCACATCATTAATCAATCCAGCTCCAAGCCGTAATGGCTCAACATTTCAGCACCTAGGGGTACCTTAAAGTGTCAAGTACCATGTGGAACCATCATATAGACCAACAGTTTGCTCTAGGTGGGCAACGTTGCATCAACAAGGTCATATTTGCTCTTTGGAATGGGTAAAACGACCTCTGGAATGTTGTTGAATGAGTGTCAATCATCTCTCCAAAGGCCTCTATTGTTGTGACAATACCACATGGCAAAATCCTCTCAAGATCAAGTGAAATCATTAATCATTAGGGACAATAACCATACTTGCATCATAGTGGACCATGCATAATGTTAGGGGTACAAAAATACTTCACACAAAGCTCACCTTCAAATGTCTAACTAGATAAAGTCTTGTAAGCATGTTATCTCTTTATGTTAGGGATGATGGTTAGAAGGATAACCCTATTAGGTGTTTTCAACCCCCATGGGGAAGTAACATGTCCCAAGTTAACTCATCAATTCATAGGTGTGTGTGAGAATGGTGGTTGCGGAGTGGGAAATACTTCACGACAAGGTGCCATAGCCATGTGACCAGCTAATGGAGGTTGAACATCCCGAGTCTATAGATGTAAGGAGGGGGCAATCGTGGAGCCATGAGTTACCCCTTTCCCTGGTTTGCTTTTTCCACCCCTCTAGTGCACCTTTTACTTTTTTATGATTTATCTTTATTTGGGTGCATAGTTTAGGAGCTCAAGCTTGCTTTTGAAAATTTCCATTACCGCTTAAGGATGAGCCAATTTATTGCTCATCAGGGTTGAGACAATATAAGAGCTCCTTTTATAGATGAAGCATCGTGTGCTTGAGGAATTGAGTGATGGCTAATGAGGGGGGTAGAGCTCATGCTAGGTTTTTTCCCATGTGCTAAAAAAATATCCCAACCATCTTTTGCATTTTATCATTTTTATTTCATTATAGCTTTCTTATAGTTGCATCAACCTCCATGGAAATTTTTTCCAGGCCCAGACTCAAGAATGAGGATGAAAGGTTAATCCCAATGACCAGTGACCACTAACCCTAATAATGGATATGGATAAGGGGAAAGATGGAAAGTGGTAAGTATGGAATAATCATGGACATGCTACTTCAATTAGAGCCTCCCCAATAGTGCCCTTCTTAAAACGCTAAATCCTTAAAGGAGGTCCCATTGGACTAGAGTCAAAGGCTAACCTCCCAGGTGAAGTGGGGGAACAAGATTACAACCAAGATTAGTCAATCATCCAGTTTGCGCCTTGATCCATATTAGTATGCCGTTAACACTAAGTGAAAGCACTTGATTGCAAAATGGTTAAAGTACCTATTGATGGATGATCCACTTTCCTTCGAGAAGGAATGCCAGATGGGAGAGAGAAATTTGACTGGTGCAAGAAGTGGAGGACCCTGACATCATGTTATGTGTTGATAATATAGGGTTGCTAGTCAATTGGTTGTCCAAGGAGGAGAAAAAATTTCTCCTACGGGTTACCCACTTTTTAGTGGGTAACATCGAGCTCCAACTTGGGAACATGTGCTCACCATAGAGTGCATGATCCATTTGCTCAAATGAGGAGTGCATGAGAACTCCAACAATCCCTGGGACTTTGTAGACCTGTTACCTGTACTCTCACAACAACTTCCTGATAGCAACTAAGTCGGGTGCTAATCACCACCCTTGCAATATAGGACAAAATAATACTAAAAATTAAATGTTAACTAACATAATGCATGATATCTAACTACCATGCATACACAAGAATGCAAGAGTAAAAAATGCAAAGCAACTATCTATCCTAACCTATGATAGCATACAATACATCAACTAAGTATAGTTATACAACCAATGAAGCCGACATTCAATTAAATCAATATCACATCTCTTATCTCTATGATTAATCATGAGATAGAACAAGGAAACATCAAAATTAGTTATTTCATAATATTCAAATGTCAGATCAACCATAAGGGTGGGAAGATAAATCAACCATAAATAATCCTTTCTACTATGATAAGGGAAAGAGGATGAAAAGGGAAGAGAAATTTTTTCATGCATTCTTGGATCCTCTATTGCAGCTTGATTATGGAGTAATCGATGATCAATTTTAAACATTCTTGCCCAATAGCTATCTCAGGCATGCAACTCTCATTGACGTCACTAGGGGCATGCTATGTGTGGCATGAGGAGAGAGAAGGCTGGAGGAAAAGGCCTCAATAAATGGCTGCTCATCACAAAAATCAGATTCAAAAGGGGCAACCAAAGTTGACTTATCACACTCAAACTCCACGTGATTTGAATGTCACTGAGGAACGATATCAGGAGGAAGTGAAAATGGTTTAAACAAATCAATAATCGTATCTTGCTGATCATCATATGAAGTGCAAGGTTGGACAAAATCATCATTAGCATCAATATCAATGTCATAAATTGGGTCCACATCAAAATGATGATCACTCACATCCCACTTCCCCTCTTCCACATGTAGAAAAGCATCAACGTTATTCTCTAGGAGATTAATGGGATCATCCTTTTCAAGGGCTTCACAAGGTGTATCATCAAACTCAATATCCATGAAAAGCATGGAGCTTGCCTCAACTTCATGTGGCAAGGCATCATTTTCAGTAGGACTTTATTTATGAACTCTAGATTCCTTTCTTGGAATATAATATTCATTAAGATCTCCTTCAATATGTTCCTCTTGATGATCCAAAAGGGTTTCTTCCTCTTGCTCATGGTAGTCTTCTTCATTAGATTCCTTGCAATATCCTCAAAGAACTCTATGAGATCTTCCCTTTCAAGGGTCATGATTAAGTCTTGAAAGTTGTCTTCATAGTTTTGAGATATCAATCATTGAAACTTGATAAATTCTTCAATTAAATTCCTTGGGAAGTGTAATGTTCCTTTTTCTGGTGTTCCTTATGACATGGTTAGGATGAACTTTTAGAGTTGGAGGCAGACAGTTCATAGGTGCAGATTGATGTCATCAGCGGGCCCAAGGGCTTTTGGAGGGCTTTTGGGGAGTTTCTATGAGGTTCAATGGCATTCACTTGGTATATTTTATCATCTGCGCAATTTGCCTTTCATTCCGGTGCATTTCAACAACTTTCAAAAAACAGAGTTATTATTGGGCCTGACTCAATTAATTATGCTTAAGGTGGCATTCCGGGAGGAATATCTGATATAACACCTTAGTGTAGTAGCTCGTTGGAACCGAAATGAGAACATCTACAGGATGGGATGGTTAGATGTGGGTTTCAGTGACCTGAGGAGACACGGTGGCCAATTTACTCTTTTCCCGCATTAAAAAGAATATTTTAATTGAAATAAATGAGGGAAAAGTGCTCCATGATTAAAATAATAATAAAATAGGAGGTTCTAGAGGGGTCCATCAGATCTATAAAAGAGGAGGAGGAGGCCATTGGAGGACATCTTGGATTTGATATTTCTTCTTGTATGAGAGGTTGGGAACTCGGTTCTCTACTTCCTTGGTAGCCCCAGGACGGAAACCCTTAGGTGATTTAGTGAGATTGGGCGAGCACCCATCTCCCCTTGGTGAATTCATCCAAAATTCACAGGAGAGCTTAGCAGTGGCAGTTCAGTTCAATTTTGGAGGCCAGTGCAATGCAACAGATTATCTTGGAGGCCAACGCTCATATCAACTATTTTGGTTGATTGGGCGAGCACCCATCTCCCCTTGGTGAATTCATCCAAAATTCATAGGAGAGCTTAGCAGTGGCAGTTTAGTTCAATTTTGGAGTCCGGTGCAATGCAACAGATTATCTTGGAGGCCAACGTTCATCACAGCTGTTTGTTGGAAAATACTGAGAGGGGGGGTGGGTGAATCAGTTTTCCTTAGCAATTAGCACTTTTAAATCTTTTCAAAGCATTAGTTAATCTTCAATTATTACTAATGTTTATGCAGTAATAATAGTAAATAAAAGAACACAAGTTGCACAAAAATTTTAGGTGGAAAACCCCCTCCGGGTCAAAAACCATCGAATGCTTTTCTAATAAATTCTTTAATCTTCAGCCCCAACTGAAATGAAAGCAACAACTTCCTAGAATTCTAGAAAAGCATTCTTCTCCAGCTCCCACTGGAAGGACGCCCCAATGCCTTGGTTTCTTCAGTAATCAACTGAATGGATGCCCCAACACCCTAGACCAACCTACCACCCTGAAGTGTTCACAGGATCCAACCTGTAAGCGACTTCATGCACCTGCCTAGCACCTCCCTGCCACCCTATAATCACTGAAATGAGACAAGAGTGTGGATTCCCGTACTAGGGACAATGATTCACAATACAATATGATTTATAATGATTTTGACCGAACACCCAATCACACTATGATTTGCAACCCAACCATGACATCATCCCAACAAAGACTCCTATACCTCCTAACAATGCCTTTTCGATTCTAGGCAGATTGATTCTTCGACAATAATGACTCTTCCAATGATGACACTTTTACAAATGACTCTTTTACAACTTTACAATGATGACTCTTGGCCTTGACACTTCTTCACAATATGCAGATGGCTGTCATGTCTTCAAAGGATGTCTCGTTGACTCTTGGCCTTGATACTTCTTCACAATATGCAGATGGTTGTCATGTCTTCAAAGGATGTCCTGCTACAATGCCTCCTTTGATTTGATACTTCAGCTCTTGAATTCTTGCTTGAAGTTTTACTTGAATCTTCTTCTACTTGCATGCAAAATTTGCCCGACGAAACCAATCCCAAACAAAACAAAATACCCTTCAACTTACCTCTGCCTGCAAAACACATGTAAGTGCATAATAATGAATAAATACAAATTAAAATTACAATGCGTACCTGAAGTGTGCTTATCACTTTTGTTGTTGACTTGTTGCAGCAGTAGAAAAAGACTCCCACTCTTGATATAGGCCTGGACTCTATGCAAGACTATATCCAAAACTGACCTAAAGATATATACAATAAAAACTGATGACAAACCCTAGACTTGTGATGGACCAAGTTCTAAGTACAACAACAGAGACCATTCCATCAACTATGACAAGACAAGTAACATGAACATACAACATCATATAGATTTAGCAAACTTGGTGTAGCATCAAGAATATGTAGCATAAAATGTGTAGTATCAAGAATAGGACATCTGAAAAACTAATTGTGACATATAGAGACATAGAGATATAACCGAGACACTGTATATACTTACATTGTCATGCAAAAACATGTTGGAATTTCTAAGTCTGACACGTTAGAAACCCTTCGTGCACTTTACTGATTTATTCCTACCTACTTGTTTTGTTAATTAACAAGTTATTTACCATGTAAATACTGGAAATAAACACAAGTACATGCTCAACACATTACAGATCATCAACTGAAGGAATTAGAAGCAACCACACAAGTGACACCATTGTTTTTGGACTAATGTCCCCGAAAAAACCCAATGCGGGAAAGTTGGTGCAGCTATCTGAGGGTTTGATTTATTAAGCAGTTTCAGAATACAATCTGGGTGCCAAATCCGACTCAACCAACAGAGAAAAGTCTCGACAGTAGTACCTCTCTATTCAGAAGCAGATATTCCGGCTGAAACCTCGGATAAGCACTCCGATAACTCTACAGCTCTAATCTGCCCCACGAAACCCCAACGTCAACCTCTAGGGACTGTGTCAGCCTCTCTCTGGCCCAGCGTCACTCTGGCTTGGCCTGCGTCAGTCTTTGGAGGCACTGCGTCAGCCCTTTGACCCTCTGCATCACCTATGCTGCCCTCTGAGGCACTGCGCAGCTCCTAGCTACCTCTGCGTGAGCCCTGGCTAGCTCTGCGTGAACCCTTGGCTGCTTCTGCGTCCCTCTCTCTGGCTACTGCGCTGATCCTTCCGGTGCTATCTCTGCCTCTCTGCTTCTGTATTCACTACCCCTCAGCTGCAACTTTGATCACTCTCAACTTTCTTAGCAAACCCAACCCCAGAAAGTCGCAATCTTGATCTCTTGGCGTGTTCTCCAAGACCCTCAAGCCTCCTTTTATACTTTTCTCATTGACAAATCAACGGCCAAGTTTAAGTCCCTAATCAATGGCTAAGATTAGATCTGGCTTGATCCATGACTTTTGGACATTCTAACAGAGTTATAATTATTCACATTAATATTTTATTTTCCCTAAGTTTAGACTTAGGGACTCCATTAAAAATATTAATTATTTTAATATCTCCCAAACTGTTTAGAATCTTCCCAAACCCTTTCTGGGTATTGGAGATCTCATGTGCCTTAGCCTCTCCACCAATTTTCGTGGCTAGAGCACATCCGATGCTACCCCAAATCAACAAAACATATGTCAGAGATGATACTCAAAATTCAAATGTAAACACTAATCATACATACCTTGTTGTAGGAGACTTACCCTTGACTGTTGATGTGTGGTCCTTACTGCAGTGATCCTTGAATGCATGTTTTTTCTTGCCTTCTAGGAGCTCGATATTGAATCTATTGTATCTATGTAATTTCGGCTCTCCAGGGTCTGAAATTTTGTCTTGTGGTATCCCTCTGAGTCCTCTTTCCAACCCCACAGGTCTGATTAAGATTGGATTCTTCAAGAAAGAGTTATGCCCAATCTCCCACGATGACTTGATTATAGACTGGTTCAGTAGAGTGAACTTGTACGAAGTGCCACGTGTCACTGTTGTGACCTTAGGTCCTGAAAATGCTACTCAACAAACTATAGTCCGTCCTCTTTTTGTGACTATTTACGAAATTTGAATCCAATGCTCAGAGAGAAAGTTATGACGATTTTCCCAACGTCACCTGTTTGACATGGAATTCGGGAGCCTGCAAAAACCCTAACTTCCTCAGATCATATCTTCGAAAATATAGTGAACCAAGATCTAAAATTCAGTCATGAGGTTCATCAAGATTTCGGCTCAAATGGGTTTTAATTTCAGCTTTTGAAGCTTTGCAGAAAAAATGTTATAGTGAAAATGCCACGATGACCTGTTTTAAGCCACAAAATCCCTACAAGAGGAGGATATGAGGGTCATTATTTATATGAATGTCTTGAGTTGAGAGGGTCCTCAACAAGTGAACATTGGAGGGATTTTAGGAGCAAAAAAATATTATTAATTATTGACTATTCAATGACCACAACTAATTATGAGTGCCATGCCACAACCCCATAGGGTTTTAACCCACTAACTAGGGTTACTAACTTCAAACGCAAATAACTCTCAAACCGTGAAGAACTGGGAGGCATACCATATATCAACGGAAACATCTCGACGAGTAGAATCTATTGAGAAGATATTTGATGCAAAATAATATGAGTTGTTAAGTCAAAATGCCCTTGCAATATCGGGGTAGCCCCTGGTGCTGCTTGGGTTGACATCAATGACAACCACTGATCAACACTATTTTGGTTGTATGTGCATGTAACCCCAGTTTACTCGTTATAATAAAAGTTGAGAAATTTTCTGTTCATTATGTTATTGGATTGCAGTGCTCTATTTGTTTTATTTTACATGGCAATCTTTTGTTAATAAAATGTTGATTTTATAGTGAAATTTTGGGTTGAGTAAATTTCTGCAAATTTAGCAAAAATATCCTGTTTGGGACATTACAGTGGTATTAGAGTTGGTTTTCCTACCAGCCTGAGGTTTTATTGCAGAATGAAGATTTGTGGTGCCGAAGAGAAGCATATCTATCAGAGTAATGCAAGTTTGCATGTTGAAGGTTTTATTTAGAGGCCAAGTTTGAGTTGTACGAATAGGAGTGCAAGCCTGAATCCAATGACTTGATCTCAAATTCTCAATAACCTATCAGGGCCCATCACTGTCTCAAAGGTAGTTTTGTTGATCGGGAGACCAACTTATTGCATAAGCAGATCAGGCCAAAAACTGATTCGTGTGAGCCAAACGTATTGTCAATCAGAATAATTGCCTCTTATAATGCAATGAACGTATCAAACTGAGGGACACATTACCTTGGTACATATTGTCAAATTCTTTTGGCCATTATCGCTCCACGCATAACTGTTGAGTACCCAGATCGATGGCCTTTCAGGGTCAAAGTAAACTGAGTGACCGAATTGCACTGGGAGCGTGGGCATCATCGTTGTAGAACCAGATCAGTTGATTACTGAAGAATCATTGCACCCCAGGCCGAGTAGATATATGGAATCAAATTACGTGCATGGTGGTCGTTTATGCACATAGGGATGAAGGTGTCCAGTCTAATTATGGACATAAAGAAGGAGATATGAGCACTGTGTTGAGCCGTAACAATGTTCAAAGCTGCTCGCAAATCATGGAGCCGATCAACTGTGGGAACAATCACTGGTTGTGTGACCACTACGTGGACTACAGAGGTGCCAGGAGAGCGATTGGGCTGATTGTGGTAGTTGTCAGCGAGGACCCGACAAGCGCTGATCTGTATAGATACGAAGCGTTGTATGCCAATTGGGTAGTATGAACCAGTGTGGAATGTGATCTGGCCAACACCAGTGTGCAGCACTGATCTGAAGAATCGATGGTGAGAATTTCCAAATACGTGTGTGAGAGCATTGCCAAAGAAATTTGAAGTGGATCCCCTGTTGCATAGTAATCAAGACAGATCAAGAGCAATTGGCACTCTTCGTATAAGGCGATGGAAGATCGAGTCAACCTTTGTATAATCGTGTCTGTGTAAGTACCAACGAGGGAACCAAATTCCACCACGTCAGGCTCGGGAACCAAATTGCCAAATCAAAGTGGTCGCTGCTAATTAGTTGCGTGGATTCGAGGGAATTGTGCGTTGATGACATGAAGTATGGAACGTGAAACAACGTGACGCTTTGTAAGCAATCAACGATGGTGTCAGCATCGTATTATGACAGAGTTAATAGCGACAAAAGAGAGTTATTAATCGCACGACTACAATATATATATATATATATATATATATATATATATATATATATAAAGAGCTAAAATTTCATGGGCCGAGACTAAGTCTGAAGGGCCGACTCTACAACAACCAAATTCAAGGCGTATCGCTGAAGAAATCATGGCATTAACTCCCATTACATCGCAGGTCTCGAAGGTGTCGATGGCTTTTATCAAGCGTCAAATTGGAGTTTATTGCTGTTGTCATATTATCACTACCGGTAATGGTTGTTAGGTGTGATTGGAGTTCTGGCGTATTGGTAGAGTAATGCGTACAACTAGTGAAGGAGAGGAAAAATCTTCAATAGCTCAAGTCATTTTTATCTCACGGTGACATTAGCGGGCATCTAAATCAAAGCGACAACTTCAATTCCCACACTTGGGTTCATCCAGGCACGTGTGAACATCGAATTCAATCTCATTTCCTCTCTATTATTGAATTTAAGTATTGCCTATGCATAAACCTAATCAGTTCACTAGTACTGAGTGTATTGTTATAATTACCCAACATTGAGTCAGAGTTCGTGTTCATTGATGCCATGTAACACTGTGGAGGGACCCTTGTATATGCTGCAGCTGAGTTGCTGAACTTATTGGCTGAGATTATGTTACTTGTAAAACTGTGTTACTTGACTAAGTGATAGGAGTTCAGTGGGCTGCTAAGTACTGTGTATTGAAAGTAGGGTTGCCACCTAGGAAACCGGATTCGTCCTAAACCCCCTGCGAATCCCGAATCCGGCGAATCCGACACGATTCGGTCCGGATTTGTGTCCAAATCACAGGACACGTCGTGTCCATTTCGGACACGTCGTGTCCGAGGGCGTGTCGCGATTTTCAGGGGCGTGTCGCGATTTTAGGACACGTGTCCGGTTTCCAGGACTCGCTAAGCTCAGCGCGGGTATGAAAAGGGCGTGTTTGCTCATTAATATTTTCATTTGGTAAGTGATTTGTGCTGTTGTAGCAAGGAGTAGAGCATTTTGGCAGCTTCATAATCAAGTCTAGGCCCTAGTATTGATATGCTATTCATGGTAATGTTAAATTCTTAAAGTAAAAGTGACATTCTCCTTAATCTTCATTTTCATCCTTTTACTTAAATTTTTAACATTACCATGAAATGACTCAGGATGTTTGAGAGTGGTTCCGACCTCATTGGATTTCATATGGAGAAAGTAGAATTTTAGATTTCATTCAAAATCCAACAGACTTATCAGTTTTTCAGGATTTTAGGATTGGGGGATTGCAATGTTTACATTGAATTTTTTCATGTATTAGGGTATGGAACTCGTATTTAATCAAGAGCACCAAACCAAGAGCTTCTGAATATGTCGCTCTCGCTCCCCGCTCCCAAGTAACATTGTTCCTGATGATATGGGTCTGGACACCATTGTTGAGTTGGCATTGGCCAACATGGATCTCAATGATCCAGTGCTAGAGCCTGTTAGATTTGATGACTTAGAGGGGTCAGCCTCCATACCAGCAGATGCAAAGGCGACTATGGATACAGGGGAGGAGGAGGATGTAGAGGAGAGCAGTGGGGACCATGATGATGGGGACAGTGATGCTGATTGATGCCTTGAGGCTTGGATACCTGTAGTTGTTTTATATTTTCTATTTCTATTTGCCATTGGCATTGCACCAACACTACCTATGTAACACATTTTGATTTGATGACTTAATGAGAAAACTACAGTTGTCAGTGTGTTTATCTTACTATCTTGTAGTTGTAAGTTGTCTTTCAGTTATGAATTATGAATCATGATTTAAATTTTTAATAGATTTATCATTTATGTGACCAGTACCACTGACATTTATTTGAATTTTGTATGTACTATGCATGCTAATAGCTATAGATGAAGATCTATGTTTGAAATCAATAAATTTGTATCATTAATTAAAATTTGTGTAAGAAATATGATAATATCTAATTTTTAATATATATATATATATATATATATTTTTAAATATTATATATATATATATATTTTTTTTTAAATATTATATATATATATATATTTTAATAAAATAATATATAACGTGTCCTAACGTGTCCTGTTCCGGGGGGTCAGCGTGTCCCGAATCCGACACCACGAATCCTGAATCCTACGTGTCCCGAATCCCCGTGTCAGGTGACTTAGGTTGCCACATATAAATTGCCATGTTTTGAAAGTTTGTAATGTTTCTGTTGAGTTGCCAATCAAGCAAGTTGGATTTAAGAGGGGGTGGTCTTCGAGTCATTCCAGGTGTAATCTATTCAGTAGCATTGTACACTGTGTTCATGAAATTTCCAGTCCGGCTCAATCGCAAAATTGCAAGTTAAGCCTTGTAACACTGGTCATAAGTTGTTATGCTGGTGTTGTAAGCAAAGTCAAAGTATTGTCATAGTTAGGAAGGTTGTCTCAAGCTGTCTGAATGAGAAAATGGTTAGTTTGCCATCTATGGAGTCAAAATAATGGCTGAGTTGAGTATAAGACAACCTTGTATTCTAACTTGTGTATGTCAATACTAGTTGTGATCCGGGTTTAAACAGGAACGCAACAAATTACAGATATAACCATAAATACAAAGATGCAGTAGAAATAACACTTCATTTCATTAATATCAAACACTGAAATATGCTTACAAATAGAATGGAAATAAGACTAGCTCGGGCGATGGTAGCTTATCTCTGAGAAGAGATGTGGCGGCTACATGCCTCTGAACTGTGTTACAATGAGGCTTAAAGGCCTATTTATTGTTGAGAAACAATGGAAAACCTTAAACATCCAAAAACTTAACCCTAGGAGATGAAGCGCCAAACTATGGGCCCCGTTTGGGTAAATTGGTACATCAACTTCTCGGGGTCGTAACTTTGGCATACGATCTCTGTTTGATGCGCACAATACCTCGTTAGAAAGATCTATCCGAGGACTACAACTTTTGAGTGACCAACATTGGTCAATGACTCATGTTGGTTCAATTTTCCCAAAAAACGTCGTTTAGGGCCTCAAAATGGCTCCAGAAGTTCAAGACTCGAAAAATTGCCAAAAATAGTAAATTGTGCTACAAATAAGGAAACTGAAAAACTGAAAGAAACAATGGTGGGGGTCCAAGTGGAATAGGCGGGTGGCCACCAATATCCACCTGGATCATTCCTCCCCCCTTAGGAAGCAATGGTCCCCATTGCATTGAGTTCCTCCATGAGATGAGGAAACTTCTGCTGAACTTGGTCCCTGGTGAGCCACTTGCCCTGGTGAAGGAGTTGGCCTGCTTTGACAACTCGATATAGTTGGATCCTTTGCTGTCGGGTGTTCTTGATCTGCGTGTCCATGATCCGATCAGTTGTGGCTTGTTCCATGCAATCTGGATTTAACTCTGTAGGTGTGAGCTATTCTGCAATGTCTGATGTGTCTAGCAATGGTGGGAAGTATGGTCGAAGGCGGTCCACATTGAACACTGGGTGCAGGCCAAGGAATGGGGGAATGCTGAGCTCAAATGCATTGTCTCCCACAGCCTTGGTAATGGTGTAAGGACCATATCAGAGTGGTCTGAGTTTTCGATAGGCTCCGGTAAGGCGTTCCTTTTGCAAATGCAACTAGATTTTGTCGCCCACCTGAAACTTGTGTGGCACCCGATGTTGATCATGTCGCTGCTTGTACTTGGCATTTGATTTCTCCAGAATGTCGTGGACCTGCTGGTGGATATGTTGGATGTGCTCAATGAAGTTGTTTGCCTTATCGGTTTCGGACTGGACATGAGCCGAATTTGCCTGAGTAGCTGCAAATGGCATGGCCACATCAATGGGACATAGTGGCTGGAATCCCAAGCCCACCTGAAAAGGGCTGTGGCCAGTTGAGCTGTGGAGAGCCCGGTTATAGCTGTGCTGGACATAGGGGAGGCTCTCATCCCATGTGCGTGGATGCTTTGAGTTGTACATGCACAAAATGTGTACGATCATCCTGTTGACGACCTTTGTCTGGCCATCAGTTTGGGGATGGAAAGCTGTGGACTTAGTGAGCTTGGTGTCCAACATCGACCAGAGACTAGACCAAAATGTACTGAGGAACCTGCTGTCTCGATCTGAGATGATAGACTGTGGGATCCCAAAGTGTACCCACACTCGTTCAAAGAAGAGTTTAGCAGTGGCTTCTGCTATGATATTCTTCTTGCAGGCCGCCATAATGGCCATCTTCGAGAATCTGTCAACGACCACAAAAACACAGTTGTTGCCATGCTTAGTAGAAGGAAGGCCCGACATGTAATCCATGGAGATGGATTCCCAAGGTCGACTAGGGGTAGGCAGCGGAGTATAGAGGCCTTACATCTTGATGGTCGGTTTGGCAATGGCGCAGACAGTGTAGGATCTGATGTACTTCCCGACATCCTGTCGAAGATTTAGCCAATAGATACTTCTGCAGTACTGCCACCGTTTTCTCGACCCCAAAATGCCCAGCGGCCCGATTGTAGTGTGCTTCCTAAATCATCTTAGCATGCTTGCTTGAAGGAACACAAAGGTGTCCAAGGTGGCATAATAGGGCCTCTTGGAGGTGAACATTTGGAACTTGCTGACCCTCCAAGAGCGTTTGGTATGTGTGGTCGAATTCTGGGTCGCTTTTGTAGAGAAGTGGCCATTAGAAGTCTCGTGCCCACAAGAGTTGAGTACGGTGGTTAACGCCATGATTGGTGGTCGACTGAGGCAATTTGCAACATTATTGGTGCTGCCTTTCTTATACTTGATATTCAAATGGAACTGTTGCAGGTATGTGGACCACTTTTGATGGCGATCATTCAGCAACTTCCCTTGCGTCTGTATGAACTGCAAGGGCTGGTGGTCTGTGTGGATGATCGTTTCCTTCCCCAAAATGTAATGCTTCCATGTCGACAGGCCTGCACAATGGAATACATCTCTTTGTCATAAGTGGGATACTTCCGGAGTGTGTCTGAAAGTGTCTCACTGTGATATGCCACTGGATGCCCCTGTTGAGTAAGGATTGCCTCTGTGCAGAGCAGAGGCGATGTTTCAACTCTGTGAATGCCTTCTGTTGAGATTCAGACCAAAAGAATTTTGCTTTCGCTCCTCCCTTGGTGACTTGACTCAAGGGCCAAGTGATATGAGAGAATCCCAACACGAACCTGCGGCAGAAATTGGCAAGACCTAGAAAGCTGCGGAGCTCTGTTAGAGTGGTTGGAGTTGGCCAATCCTGAATGACTTGGATCTTGGATGGATCCACATGCACCCCCCGTTCATCAATAATGTATCCCAGATACTGAACCTGGGTCATGCTAAAAGTTCATTTCTCTAAATTGGCACATAGCGTGTGTTGCCGCAGTGTTTGGAGAACCTTTTGGATGTGGTGGAGGTGTTCTTCCCAACTTTGGCTGAAGATCAGGATGTCATCCAAGTATACCACTACAAATGAGTTGGTGAATGGTTGCAAGATGTCATCCATCAGCCTCATGAAGGTTGCAGGAGCATTCATCAACCCGAAATGCATAACCAACCATTCGAAAAGGCCCTCCTTGGCTTTGAAGGCAGTGTTCCACACATTGAAGGGTTCGATTGGTACTTGGTGATATCCTCATTTCAAGTTGATATTGCTGAGATATTTTGCTCCCTTCAGTTGGTTCAAAAGGTCATCAATCTGTGTGATCGGGTATCTATTCCGGATAGTGATATTGTTCAGCACCCGATAGTCAATATAGAGTCTCCAAATGCCATCCTTCTTCTGTACCAACACGATCGGGCTCCCACAGGGCGATGAACTCGGCCGGATGTGACCTTTTTGCAGTAGCTCCTGAATCTGCCTCTTGATTTCGTCGTTCTCCAGAACGGAGTGCCGATAGATTGGTCCATTGGGCAGCGGCACACCTGGGGTTAGATCGATGGAGTGCTTGACCTGACAGTGCAGAGGCACCCCTGCGGGGGAGGTGAAGATGTCCTCGTACTCCTCCACGACCTTGTCCATCTGTTGTTGTCGTGCGGAGGGGCCTTGTCTGGAGGTTGTGGCCACCGTCTTCTTCTTTCCTTGAGGGCGTATCATTAGGAAAACAAATTTCCTGGTTTTGGAAATGAGCTTACTGCATTGTTTTGCAGTAACCAAAGAGATGGCGGTAGGCGGTGCTACCTCCAGTATCCTATACAACTTATTTCCCAAAGTAACAATAACAACACAAGGCCTTGACTCATACACAACATGTCGCTTCCATAAGTATGGTTGGCCTAATAATACATCACAAACATCAAGGGGAGCAACGTCACATAATACCTCATCTGTGAAGGGCTTGATGCTGTATGGAAGACGACACTGCTGGCTCACGTGAAGATCTCGTCCTTGGTGAAGCCACCCGATGGTGTACGGTTGTGGATGTGCTGTGGTTGGTAAGCCCAACCGCTTCATGACCTCTGTTGAAATGATGTTCTTTTGGCTCCCGCTATCGACAATGAACTGTAGCGGGGAACCCTTTACCCTCACCTGGGAGTGGAAGAGGCACTCCTCCTCCTTTGGATCTTCGGGTGCCTCCTTCTGGATCTTTGTGGTGGCAACAGTGGCGTTGTGCTCCGCATCGATAATTTGCGTCCCTTTGTCATTCCCCTTGTCAGGTTCTGACTCAGAGTCGGAACATGCATCTGATTTCGAAGCCTTTAGCTCGGCCACCAATGATTGTTTGGCCCGACACTCACTTGTGTTGTGAGTGGAGCTCTTATGGAACTCACACCACTTTCCCGTGTCCTTCTTCGGCTTCGCGGTGTTTTTATTTGCTTGCGGCTTTGGCGGGTTGTCCTGGGCCGCCCCACCTTGGCTTTGTCCTTTGTTCTATGGTTTGGGGGCACCTTTCCCTTGCTTCAGATTCGCAGATCCAAAGTATCGCTTCTTCTGTTTAAACTTTTGCTTGATCTTGATGGCATATCGGTATTCTGTGCCGAGCGAGGAGATGTCCAGGAACTCCATCTTGTCCTGGATGTACCTGTGTAAGCAACCGCGGTACTTTAGAACCAAATGCTTCTCAGAATCCTTGATACCCTACTTCGTGTGAAGGGTATGAAAAACATTGGTAAACTCTGACACATCTTGGTCCCTTCCTTGTCGTAGCGTTGTCCACTTTATGTATTTATCTTCATAGCTCACGACAAGGTAGTACTACTCCTTGATGGCATCTCGGAACGAGTTCCAAGTGGGCGCGGCTGAAAACAATGAGTTCGTACTTTCATCCCTCTGCTCACAGTAGGTTTCCCACCAGTCCTCGACGTGGAGGGCTGCTTTGAGAAGTGCAAAATGTTGATTTGGGGTAGCATCGGATGTGCTCTAGCCACGAAATTTGGTGGAGAGGTTGGGGCACATGAGATCTCCAATACCCAGAAGGGTTTGGGCAGATTCTAAACAGATCAGGGGATATTAAAATAATTAATATTTTTAATGGAGTCCCTAAGTCTAAACTTAGGGAAAATAAAATATTAATGTGTATTAATATATGAATCTGTGTTAGAATGGTCCAAAAGACATGGATCAAGCCAAATCTAATCTTACCCGTTGATTAGGGATTTAATCTCGGCCGTTGATATGTCGACAGGAAAAGTATAAGAGGAGGCTTGAGGGTCACTTGGAGAATACACTAGAGTGATCAGTCATTCTATTCTCTAGAGCGGGGTTTGCTAAGAGAGATAGAATCAGTGATCAGTTGTAGCGAGAGGCAGTGAGTACGAGGCAAAGAGGCAGGGACAGTGCCGAGAGACCAGCGCAGAAGCAGAGAAAGCCAGACGCAGAGTCAGAGGGAGCCACACAGAGGCAGCAGAGATTGTGTAGAGCCAGAAGGGGCCTACGTCATCCACGCAGAGGCTGTAGGAGTGACGCAGAGAGACAAAGAGGCTGCACAGAGCCTCAGTAGGCTGACGCAGAGGGTTTCAAGCTGATGCAGAGGCCAGCAAGGCTAACGCTGGGCTTCAGATTGTGCTGGAGAGGGATTTCGTGGAGCAGGCTTTCTGAATACCTGTTTCTGAAGAGAGGTATTGCTACTAGATTTTTTATCTCTGTTGGGTTAACCAGTTTGGCACAGGGTGTACTCAGAAAAGAGCTGCTTAATAATAAAACCCTCAGATAGCTGCACCAGTTTTCCCGCATTGGGTTTTTCCGGGGACATTAGTCCAAAAATAACGGTGTCATTTGTGTGCTTGTTTCTGTTTCCTTCAATTGATGATCTGTAATGTGTTGAGCATGCACTTATATTTATTTTCAGTATTTACATGGTAAATAACTTGTTAATTAATAAAACAAGTAGGTAGGAATAAATCAGTAAAGTGCATGGAGGGTTTCTAACTGTTAGACTTAGAAACTTCAACACAAAAGTGATCTTTTCCCGGCTGGAAAAATCATGAACGGAAAAATATCCTTCTAGCAGATTTAACCATTTATCTACAGCGTCTGCATCTATCTGACCCTCAAATATGGGAATGTCAAAGTTAACTTGTACCTTAAAGGGTGTGGCACTTCCAAAGTAGCTGCCAGAAGTAGATGCATCGCCCTTGGGTAGCCGCTGAAGGATTTGAGCAAAGTTGTCCATCGTGTTCCTTTATCACTCGAGTGCTTCTTCGAGCAAGATTTTGATAGGATCTCTTGCCCCCTCGTCTTTCTTTTCATTCGCCATGGGAGGCCGTCGAGATTTGCGAGGTTGGTCTTGCAAAAGTTCGACCAGTTCAAAGCCCTAACTCCTTGTATCCCGACCTCGTTGGGGACATGCAAAGAAAAACCGAGAAAGAGCAGACCGCTCTGATACCACTGATCCAGATTTAAATAGGAACGCAACAAATTACAGATATAACCATAAATACAAAGATGCAATAGAAATAACATTTCATTTCATTAATATGAAATATTGAAATATGCTTACAAACAAAATGGAAATAAGACTAGCTCGGGCGATGGTAGTTTATCTCTGAGAAGAGATGCGGCATCTATATGCCTCTGGATTGTGCTACAATGAGGCTCAAAGGCCTATTTATTGTTGAGAAACAATGGAAAACCCTAAACGTGCAAAAACCTAACCCTAGGAGATGAAGCGCCAAACTATGGGCCTCGTTTGGGTAAATTGGTACATCAACTTCCCGGGGTTGTAACTTTGGCATACAATCTCCGTTTGATGCGCACAATACCTTGTTAGAAAGATGTATCTGAGGACTACAACTTTTGAGTGACCAACATTGGTCTATGTTCCGTGCTGGTCCTAGTTTTCCCAAAAAACGTCGTTTAGGGCCTCAAAACGGCTTCGGAAGTTCAGGACTCGAAAAACTGCCAAAAATAGTAAATTGTGCTACAAATAAGGAAACTGAAAAATTGAAAGAAACAATGGTGGGGGTCTAAGTTGAATAGGCGGGTGGCCACCAATATCCACCTGGATCAAGTTGTTAGCTGTTGTTGAGTGTTGGGGTATGATGGGAAACTTTGTCAGTGAAGGTCATGGATAAAATAACCTGATGTACTTGTCATTATCCAGCTAAAACATGGATCAAACCTTCCTAAACTCCCTTAATAAATTATCAGCAACAAACATTAGACCCTTCTCAAAGGAGATTTATGTCATTCTTCAGAGAGAACAACCAAAAGATGTGCAGAAGGGGGAGGAAATAAGACACAAGATTTTTTCTCTTGGGACAAATTTGAAGCACATGAGGGTCACATGGAAAGTTCTCTTCAAATTTGATGAACTAGATGCCCTCCTTTCCAATTGAGCTAGTTAGAAGGGAAGAAACTAATTTGGGCTCTAAAACCAGCTATGCTTGCTCTCATACAACACAAGTTCTTGGAGGAACCTTGTGAAGGGGTTAGACTTCCAGTTGCATCTTATCTCAGTAATCATGAGACTAACCGCCCTTATAGCTCCTTACAATGATGATGTTACGATGAGAGTTTTCAGATTGATAGTAGAGACTTTCCAGAACTTGGAAAATAGTGTAGGCTCTACCTTTGGAAAGAAGTTGGAGATTTTAGAAGTCATGGCCATGGTCAGAACATATGAAGTCATGTTTGATCTTGAGTGTGATGATTTTATCGTGCAGATGTTCCGATGCTTCTTCAACATTAGGAAACATCATCCTGGCATAGTCATAGCACACATGCAATCCATCTTGTCATCATGAATGAGAGGCTCTGATGCCATTTGCTGGGAGTTGCAATCTTAATTGCTGTCCGTTTAGAGGAGAGAATAATTGGTCTCACCTGCTGCTTATGAACTAGCCGAGAGGTTGGTTGAGAAGAACATTGGGCTGTTCAAGAGACAGTTGACCATGGAGGCGCTGCTCAGGTTTGGAGGATCATGTAGCAGGAATGAGCTGAGGAGGAAGGGACTTTGCTTCATCTGCAGGGGACCTGACCACTCATGCTTGAGTGACATTGAGGAGATGACAAAGGTAGGGTAGGTGGAGATTCCTTCTGACTTTCACGGTGAGGATTCTTCTTTGGACGAGTCCATGGGTTCATATGAGGATGCTTCTGAGGAGCATGAGTCAGGTGGATTTGTTGACAACAGACCTGATTTATATTCTAGTGTGTATGATGAGCAGTCATTGGACCCTATGGGAGACATTTGGGATGACGAGTCACCAGTGATGATTCAACATGAGCAACATATGGTGGAGCATGAGTCAGCTAAGAAGGATGATGTGCATAGAATGCATGATGGGCCTTCTGGGGAGGTTCATATTGAGCCTGTGATGGAGGAGGATGAGCAACCACCCTTGGGGTTAGCCATTGATGAGGAGTAGACAAATGTACAGACAACTAGTAGGGTGGTAGTATTTGTAGACACTTGTCCTCAGGAGGTGTTGGAGGTTGACAGGGTAGTTTTGCAGGAGGCTAGTAGACGACAGGAGCGTGGAGTTTCCGATCAGAGGAGGGAGGAGCTGTTGGAGATGGTGGTGCATCCATCTTTGGGCCGACCCACTGATGAGGTGCGGGTAGATGCACAGGCAACTGGCAGAGCTGCAGTACTTTCAGGGAGAAACCCTCTCCAGGAGTACATATATAGGGCTTGTAGCACAGTTTGGCCACTTGTACCCATTACAGGGAGAGAGGCAGGGTTTTCTCGATGGATATTGTTGACTGACCAGGTAGGGTTGCATGAGTGGGGCATGATGCAACATAGGGGACTTATCACATATATAGGTGCCTATGCATCCGATCCTTCCCATAGGATGGATTGGCGAGAGATCATGAGTTGGTATCCCATTGATGGTGTGATATCCTTAGTCAGGGGCGTAGTAGAGCGGAGACCTCCAGACATGTCAGAGACTACATGCTCCAGTTGGCAGTGGGATACAGGTCGACAACTCTTCAACATTCCATCTTGACATCAGGAGAGCAGGATTAGCATTGGATTGAGTCAGGGGTTGGATTGGAGAGAGGTGATGAGTTGGTAATCCAGTTGATGGGGCAACATTCACAACCAGAGCTATAAGACAACAGGAGCCGTGGAGCATTGATGCTTGTTCTTGGTGGCATTGGGATTCAGGAGGATTTGTTGATGACAAGTTCAGTTAGAGATTGGTAAGGGATTTGGGCATTGAGGGGTCTGTTCATGGTGGGTTGACATAGAGGTAGCACATCACCCAGTGGTTCGTATGGGATCTGGGCATTGGGTCTCAGTTGTGTTGGGCCACAGGTTTGGATTGCTTGAGGCCAAACAATCTTGGGATGGGAGGATTTGTAATGTTCCTTTTTCTGGTGTTCCTTATGACATGGTTAGGATGGACTTTTAGAGTTGGGGGCAGACAGGTCACAGGTGCAGATTGATGTCATTAGTGGGCCCAGGGGCTTTTGGAGGGGTTTTGAGGAGTTTCTATGAGGTTCGATGGAATTCACTTGGTATATTCTGTCATCCACACAGTTTGCCTTTCGTTTTGGTGCATTCTGACAACTTTCAAAAAACAAAGTTATTATTGGGCTTGACTCAATTAATTACGTTGAAGGTGACATTCTGAGAGGAATGCTTGACATAACACCTTAGTGTAATAGCTCGTTGGAACCAGAACGAGAAGATCTACGGGATGGGATGGTTAGATGTGAGTTTCAGTGACCTGAGGAGACATGGTGGGCAATTTACCCTTTCTCGCATTAAAAAGAATATTTTAATGGAAATAAAAGGGAAAAGTGCTCCATGATTAAAATAATAATAAAATAGGAGGTTCTAGAGGTGTCCATCAGATCTATAGAAGAGGATGAGGAGGCCATTGGAGGACACCTTGGATATGATATTCCTTCTTGTATGAGAGGTTGGGAACTCGGTTTTATACTTCCTTGGTAGCCCCAGGACGAAAACCCTCGGATGATTTAGTGAGATTGGGCGAGCACCCATCTCCCCTTGGTGAATTCGTCCAGAATTCACAGGAAAGCTTAGCAGTGGCAATTCAGTGCAGTTTTGGAGGCCGGTGCAGTGCAACAAATTATCTTAGAGGCCAACGTTCATCTCAACTATTTTGGTTATATGTGCATGTAACCCCAGTTTACCCGTTATAATAAAAGATGAGGAATTTCCTGTTCATTGTGTTATTGGATTGCAGTGCTCTATTTGTTTTATTTTACATGGAAATGTTATGTTAATAAAATGTTGATTTTACGGTGAAATTTTGGGTTGAGTAAATTTCTGCAAATTTAGCAAAAATATCCCATTTGGGACATCACAGGAAGATATGCACTTTATGTGGCAAAAATTAAAATACTCTCTTTGATTTTCTTCAAAAGATTCCACAAATAATCTCATCACTGCATCTTCATAAATCACATTACTCATTGAAGCATATTTCATGAATATTACCATGTGATCAATAGCTAAAGAAGCAATACCATTAAATTTGGGACAATTTTATTAGCAATCTGGGTAAAGATGCTTTGGATATCCTGTGACGTCCTGAATATCCCGGGCATGGTATTTCTTATGCAATTCCCAATTAGCCATTTCTTATCCCACATAATTTGCAAATATAGAGGCGCCATGGTAAATTCAAAATGCCTTAATAAATGCATGCTTCATCCTCCAAGCATGGAAACTTTGAAGTTCAATGAAGAACTAGGACCTCATTCTTCCAATGGAGTCGCCAGGTGAGCAGATTTATCCTTGACTTCGGGATGAGCTCAATCAAAGGAAAGAAGCTTAGACTCCAAATCACAAGGAGGCGGACTCAACTACTCCCCAACAACGGAGCTAAAGTGTTACCACAAAAACTAGTAGGCCTAGTGCAAAGCCCCACTAGGTGGAACCAGACCTTATGGCAATAAAAGAAAGGGCCACCACTGTCACCTCAACAACCTTCCTCCTCCTCTTCAGTGGTATTCATCTCAAGGGAGGCTTCCCTAAATCACGTAAAGGATGTTCAATTACTATGGTTCAAGGTGATGGATATTACGTTTGTAATATGGGATAGAGTACCAACAAAGACTAAAAAGGCCTAGATATTCTATGCCACAATTCAAATACTCAATTCCAAAGCCAAAGATATAGCTGTTATAAGTTAGGGCTTGATTGATTTGCAACGATAGGGTGCATAATGTCATATAGCAGCCAAAGCAAAGGCCTTTCAAGGATAATCAACAAAAGGGAGTGAAGGCCTTCTAATAAACACTTAGGGTTAGGGTTACTAACAAAATTTAATTGCTGAAATTGATGCATAAACAGCAAATAAGGATGATGGAAACTCTAAATGGAAGGATTAACCATGCATAATGCTACATTTTGCAATTTGTAATTTATAAACCATAAACAACAACACAAATTCAACTTATATGCAGAATTTTACCCTAAAACCCTAGCGGCTAACGCTAGATGTCTAGGAAAGGGATAGAGAAGAATTCAATTTATTCAAAAAGTGATCAACACAACTTGAGATTAGTGCCTTAACATAAATGGCTTTACTAGAGTCTTCTAGGGCCAAAAATTCCATGAAAAGGTTTTGATAAAGTAAGGGGGGATGACTACGACATCCACTTTTAAAACCCTAACTAATTTCCTTGTGAGGGGAGAAATAAAATGTAAGGAATGCATAGTCAGAGTCTCCTTATAGGTTTCAAGAGAACAATTGTGCATATATAATGGAGCAAGATTTCAACATAGAATTAGCTTTTAGTCATGGCACAAATTAGAAACTCTAATAATGCGATATCCAAAATATAGAAGATAAAGAATGAAACACTTCAAGTGCCTGCTCGGGCAAGGTATTTCCATTGGCTTTCCAGCAGTAGTTTCATCAACATTTCAGCAGCAGTTTCATCAGCGTTTTGGAGGACTGCGCAGCACTGAGAGGAGGATGCAGTTCTTTCTGGCAGGAGTCTGGGTTGAGGGTTTGCAGGAGGATTTGTGCTGAGAGGTGGAGCAGGGGATCAACCCTTGCATATTGGAGAGTTTTGGCAGGGGTTTCAGGCAGGTTTCTGGAGTGTTTCATTCAGTGGCAGCGCAGAGCATTGAGGGACTGCGCAGAACCCCAAGGGGGTGATTTTCAGGGGTCGGCCATTTCAGAAAAGCTTTCTGGGATTTTCTGGGTTTCTTGAGTAGAGTCCGATTCCAGAGTTTCAACCTTTTCTGAGGAGGGGAGCAGCCCCAAATCCTCATTCGATTTCTAGCAGTAGCAGCAGCACAACAGTTCTCCAGCAGCTGGGACGCAGTTTAGAGAGGGGCCATTCCTTTGCTATTTTGAGTGTATTTCTTCACGTGCCTTGTGTAAGTCGAGGTGCCATCTTCCTGATCACCTCCTGTGCTCACTCTATTACTCAGTATAATAAAATGGCTTAGCATTCTCTTTGCATTTCTTGAGTATCTGCTTATGGTTTTATTGTTATATGTTGCATCATTGTTATTTGTACCTCTTGAGCATTCTCGGCTATTATACCACTTGTGTGTTTCTCTTATACTCTTAGACAGAGTCTGGAAAGGGCTAGGTAGCCTCCGGATCTCGTCCTCTTTTCAGAGACAACATATCTGGTAAATGCCCTCCCAGTCCATCTCTGGTTGGAGTTTGCTTGTGTTTGAA
Source organism: Pinus tabuliformis (assembly GCA_031772625.1). Lineage (NCBI taxonomy): Eukaryota > Viridiplantae > Streptophyta > Pinopsida > Pinales > Pinaceae > Pinus > Pinus tabuliformis. The sequence goes on from CM062809.1 coordinate 59,207,447, forward strand.
GTATATTCCTGATAAGGGATATTACACCCTCTAAGGCTTGTGCTGCCATTGCGTTAGCTTTGGGTGGGCCAATGTCTGCCTCTCTCTGGACGTCGTTCTGCCCTCTCTCTGCCTCGTACTCTTTGGCCCAAGAAAACTTCCTTCTTCTGGATACTCACTGCCCCTCACTGCAAAAGCTCACTTTGAATTTGTAACCGACTGTTGCTCTGCTTCAGAAATTCGATCTTTTGAACTCACTCGGTATGTTTTCCAAATGACCCTCAATCTTCCTTAAATAATCTTCTTGTTGACATTCAACGACCCAGATTAAAAGCTAATCAATGGCTAAGATCATTTTAGCTTGATCCTCATCTTCTTCTAGAAGTTACACCCATAATTAGATTAATACCCATTAATAATTTTAATTTCCTAAGTTTAGACTTAGGGGCCCATTAAAAAAATATTAATTATTTTAATAAAATTGTTTCTGGGTGGAATTTCCCAAAACGCTTTCTAGGGTCTTTGGAAGACATGTGCCCAAGCCTCCCTACAAAATTTGAGGCCTAGAGCACATCCGATGCTACCCCAAATCAACACTCCCTCTTAGCCAGGAATGTGCTCTAGCAATATACGTTGCTGCATACTGCTCTGACTCTGAAGCATCGTCCTCTGTACTACTGATGTCTGACATGTTGTCCACCAACTACTGCATTGCTGTTGCAACTGTACTGTTGCTGACACTGCCACTGTCAACACTGCATCCGTACTACAACTCCCTCTCAAGTGCTGCATTTGTGCTGCTGCTAGCACTACCACTGCCAACTGCCACTGCACTGCAAACTGTTGTTGCTACTCTATCAGCAACAGAAAAACATCCAAAATTATTGAACTAACTGTGTTCAGTATGATACCACGTGAACGCTGGAGCTTGACTGTTGCTAGTGTTTGCACTGACCCTTTGAATCTACTGCGCTGCTGCTGACCTCTGCTCTGTGCCATCTGCACTGCTGCCAACTCTGCTCTGCGCTATTCAGTGTTTGGCGCTCTTAGCTACTACCACTGTCTCCTGACACTCCTCGGCACCATCCAACACTAGTCCATCCTGCTACTTTTGATCTGGGCTCCCATAGCAAGGAAATGATCTTAGAGGTGGACTCCTCAAGGATCCTGCTCATCTGTAGCTCTTTCGAACTACAACTCCAAATCAGCCCACCTCCCTCCTAGAGGTATCTCGGCTATCATGGCGAACTCCTCGTCGATCTTTGCGGGCGCAACCTTCGGATCATGCTTCTCGTCCTTGTCCTTCTTCTTGAGAGGACACTAAGTAGCGTAGTGACCCATCTCACCACACCTGAAACACTTGATCTTCGAGACTTCCTTCTTACGTCTTCGCTACTCATGTTGTCCCGTCGATGTAAGGGCTACATTCTCCTCCTCCTCCTTGGGCTTCGACCCACTGCTGCTGCTTCCGTCAAGTATATCCTTGACTATGTCTCTCCTCAGCTCCTCTTGTTTTAGAGTTGCCCACATCTCATCCCAATTAAAGCTGTTTTGCCCAGGATACTCTGGGCAAAGAATTGCCACTCATCTGAAACAAAATTGAGGGCCAGTTTAACCAACTTTGAATCTTGAGGTGTATGCCCTGAAGCAAAATATTCATCACGGGTCTCCTTAAGCTTTGTGAGGAATGGATCCACACGCTCCCCCTTCTGCATCTGAGAAGATCTCAACTTCTACTCCAAGTACATCTTCCGTTGCTGGGAAGATCCCTGATATAACGTAGACAATGTGTCCCACATCTCCTTAGTAGTCTCTCTGTTAGCGATGTGACAGACCACATGATCCTTTACTCCATCGAGGATCATTATTTTTGCCTTTGCCATTTTAGCTCAGTACTTCTTCAATGGATTTGCATCTGTAGGCACAACCACCATGCTATCGACATATGTCTTGAGGGCATGCTCATCTAAAAGGAATGACATTCTAGCCTTCCATATGACAGAGTTGGATGCTCCGTCCAACCTGTCCTGATCCCTCAAGCCATTGGTTGCCCATTTCTGCCACAAATAGAAAGTCAAATGACCTCCTCTCTCCTCTGTGTTGCTGCTGGGGTTAGCCTACGCTTTCCTTGCTCGAGCTAGTAAAACTACTGCACCTTGCCGTTGCTTGGCTCTAGAGAATTCGAATTCCTTGGCTAGGAATTCTTTGAGGAAGAAATTCCCTCAGTCGTGCTTCTCCTCTCTCTTTTGACGATTTTCTTCCCAACTAACTGCCTGCAGAAAAATCTGTGTCCCACCAGCTTCTCCTCATGCTGAGGCTTTAACACTGTTCCCTCTGTCCCGGCAAAAACTCAATTTGGAAGCCCTTCTCTTCGTTGACTCACCCGGAGAGAGACTGCCTCGAAATTTCCAGCCCTCCGGCTAAGAAATGCGTAAACCCTTTGGGGTTTTGAACTGCTGCCTCCTGCAGCTTTTTCGATCTCCCTCTTCTGCTCAACGCTGGGTTCTCTGGTACTTCTCTTCTTATTTCACCTGCAACTCTGATACCATGTGAAAATTCCTAAACCGAAATTCCTATTGCAACAACTGATGATATTTCTCCTATTTGTTAAATTCCTTCAAACAAATTACTTGCAGTTTCCTACAACAAATATCAAAATATATACATTGCAACCTTCACTTAATTAAATATTATGCGGACACAAGAGACTGAGCAAGGACTCATCACAGCCAAACATCTCATTCATTTTGCTATTGAAAAAAACTGCAGGAATCTACAAGTGTTTGGGGACTCAAAAATTGTATGCAACTGGATAAACAAAACATCAATATGTCATGCTTACACTCTGCGACACATTTTGGATGAGGTCCATAGATATATATCATCTTTTGACAATTTTGCATGTCGTCATATCTATAGGGAACGAAAGTCACTCGTTGACCAACTTTCCAAAGAGGTAGCAATCTGGCTACCCGACAACTGGATGATACAGGAACAAAGAGATGGGGAGCACTACCAATATTATCACCGCCCTTATATGGACCATGCTACACAGGCTCACTAGGAGCCTGATACTATATGATATGCGATTTTTTTCCTGTTTATATTTATTTTGCTTTTATACCTACAACTACATGTTACAGAAAAATACTCTCTTCGTAGAGCAATCTAAATTTTGATAACTAAACAATACATATCTAAGGAAATGTCTCCGTGCATGGAGAACATATTTATATCTGCTTCTATATTTTGACAGGCTTACAGCCTTTTAAAACTGCATATGCGCATAGCATTTACAACATGTAATTTTCTTTAATATTAATGAAAATTACGATTTTTCCAAGGGGAAAAAAGAGACTAAGCAAGAAAGAAAATACAACACAATAACACCGTTATTTTTGGAGAAATGTCCCTGGAAAAGTCCAATGTGGGAAAATCGGTGCAACAGATCTGAGGGATTTATTATTATGCAAGAGTAAATCTGAGTACAATTCTTGGATGCTCCACTAGCAATCCGATACAGAGAGAAACTGGACAAAACGAATGGTGAAGTGCTCTCACCCTGGCACTGGGAGAATCCAGGTCTGATCACGCTGAACTGGAGCCTCTGCGTAGCTTTTGCGCAAAACTGTGTCACTCCCACGCAGTTCCTGCATCACCCTTGCTAGGTATCACGCTGTTCCTTCGTCGGACCCTCTGCTGGCTGGAAAATTCGAAGCTCTGCCTCCATTTCTCACACCCCAGCTCCCGGCTACTGAAACTCGATTTCTTCAGCAGGAATTCGATCTCCCTCTAAGTCTCGCCCTGCCACTGCGTCAACTCTATGTGGGCTAGCGTTTGCCTCTCTCTAGATGTCGTTCTGCCCTCTCTTTGCCTCATACTCTCCGACCCAGTAAAACTTCCTTCTTCCGGATACTCATTGCCCCTCATTGCAAAACCTCACTTCGAATCTCTCTCCAGCAACTGCTCTGCTGCAGAAATTCGATCTTCTGAACTCACTGAGTGTGTTTTCCAAATAACCCTCAAGCTTCCTTAAATAATCTTCTCGTTGACATTCAACGGCCCAGATTAAAAGCTAATCAATGGCTAAGATCATTTTAGCTTGATCCTCGTCTTCTTCTAGAAGTTATACCCACAATTAGATTAATACCTGTTGACCACTACGTGTCAACGACCCATAGTAGTACACCCCCTTTTTCGCAAAAGGGATAGCGCCTGATCGATGTGTTCCTGCCATCCAGCTATCATCATCAGCCTAAGGATCATCTTATAATGTAAACCTAGTCTGCATGTGTATAATGTAAATAATTTCAGCAGATCCGTGTCGTGTATGTAATCACCTAGGTAAACCTACTTTTCTGGTGACGATCTACATTTCGGGAGGTTTTTTGTCTCACCGATCCATTCTCGGATGGTCGGCAGAGTTTTCCTTCAGCCTTACCCCAAAGCCGGAGTGGATTTTGTCACTGGGATCTTAGGGGAGTCCTAGTGTTCTAGATCGAGTCTATGTAAAAGTGATTTGGGAATAATCCTAACTATTTGGTTAGGTTATTTTATTACAAATTGCTTGATCTGTTAGATTATATTTGTGTTGCAGACCTGGGTAGTCTGTGAAGGTCCTTTTCAGATGGGTGTTCCCTCTTGAGATGTAAAAAATGTAAAATCATGATGTAAAGTGTCTTGAGGGTTAGAAAAATAATTTATCCCCTTATAGGTCCTAGGTCCTAGGTAAATTTAAATTTTCCAGAGGTAAAATTCGTGGGTCCTTTAAAAAATTAAATCTTAACAGGTCCAGGGACTAAGGTTAATTGATTATTTTGGTAAATTTTATGCCTTGGGTCCCTGGGGTTAAGTCAAAGTCAAAATTTTGAGGAAATTAATGCAAAATTTTAATTTTTGAATTTATTAAAATGCATTTGATTGAAAAATTCGAAATTTCCTCAATATTTAAAATTTTAACGGATGAGATTAAAAGAAATTTTGATCCTCATCAACGGTCGAGATCACTTTGACAAGGATCACTCGAACTAGCTGTTGTAAGATTTATCTTTAAATAGGAGGTCATTTGTCAGTTGATATCATCCGATCTTTTGATCTTGTACTAAGCGAAAAGATCTCTTGTAATATTTTTATGAGCAATAAAGAAAGAATTTGGGGTTCAATTTCTGCTGGTGTTACTCTTCATGGAAATGCTATAAGATGTATTATTTTCATGCGTAATTTTTTTTTGCCATTAATAATAGCTTCTGAAGAGCAATTTGAGTACATGTATCTTGCTCAGTCGTTGGAGTTTAAATGATAATTTAAGTTTTGAATATAATAGCAGGTATCTCTATTAGATTTGAATTTTATTATTGTTTTCTCACTTTATGTTGATGGCTGAATTGAGTTTTGCAAGAAAATCCTTGATTATTAGATCATCGGGCTTGAGGAAGTTCTCGGTTGAATCAACCAATTCCCGATCCGTGTTTTCTGAAGAGCCCTGTTTGAATTTGATCCCGGGCTTATCATAAGATATTTTTATGGGTGATGCATGAGGGTTTTGAGCTTAGTACCTCCTTTAAAAATTCAAAAAACTTAATTTTTTGTTCTAAATTGTTAGATTTGGCTGTTGAGAGCCTCAGATCATCAGATCTGGGAGCGGGGTCGGAATCACACTCCATAGATTTGATAGATCTGCCATTTATGTACATACATCTGTAAATAATTTTAGTTTTCTGACTTTGGTTTCCAGGGTTTTAGTGTTTTTTGGGTCATTGTGTATATCGTTTGGGTGTTTTTATTTGTACTGCAGCTACAAATCTGAAGCTGAAAGTTGTGCAGAGTCCAGATCTAGGCCCTGGAGGGTAAGATGTGGATTTCTGGTTTTCATCAACGTCATTTTTTGTAGGGAATTTATTTAATTTCAGATCTGGACATTTCGTTAGGGTTTTAGGGTAAAATATGAAGAAAGTGGAATCAATATTTTAATTAAATAAGGAGAATTTTCATAAGGGTTTCATTGATAAATTTTAAACAAAAATATAACTTTTTAAATCTGGGAACTTCTGAGTTGTATTGGGCACCATTTGTCTTTCTATTTGCTGCCTGGGGTTTTCATTTTTTTGTTTTGTTGCTGGAAAATTTTGAATTTTTTTTGGGCAAACTATTCGAGACCCTCGTTGCTATCGCTACCCATCAGATCTGCCCATCCGTCCCTCTCTGCGCTCTTTTCTCCATTGCTGCCAGCTCTCCGCGTGAGCTCTAAACCCCTTCCACGCAGCCTCATTTCCCATTCCGCATTCATTTCATCCGTTGCCCACTCCTCGATATTCCCATTCCCCCTGTCCGCGTGAACTTCCCACTCCTCTCGCTGCTTCGATCCACCCTAAAACCCTTCGTGTTGCCCATCTGCTCCCTTCCTCTGCGCGTTCTGCTCTCACCCTAAACCTGCAAAGCAAAATAAAAATAAAATAAAATAAAAAAATAATACGTTGCTCCCTTGCACACCTTCATCCGGTTCCCACGCAGCATAACCCATCCATCTCTGCGTTCCAGATTTTTCTTCATCTCACCTCTGCGGCATTCCTTCAACCATTCGCTCTCCCATCCTACTCAGAGCCCTCACGCGAACCCTCATCCCCTCGCTGCTCTGTCTGCTGTCCACGTTCACTGCTCCTCTCTGCCTGTGCGTAGCTTCCCGTGGCTCTCTTTAGCAAGCTCCCACGCAGCCATTCGAAATCCTTCCGCCGCTGTCCAAACCATTGACTTGCACCAACAACAAACTCATTACACATGATTTTTGTTTATACGCTTGTGCGTGAGGTCAGATAGGTAATTTTAGGTTTGGCATGTCTATGATTTAGATTAGTTTTAATTTTTTTTTTAAGTTTAATTTTGTTTTTTTTTAAGCTTAGAGTTAGCTTCATTAAATTTTAATTTAGTTTTGGTTTCTTGAGATAGGTAGGATTAAAAAAAAAATAAAAAATCTATGAAGGATTTTTTTGTTTTGTTTCGATTTAATTAAAAATAAAATAAAAAATTCAAAATTCGATTTTTGTTTTCATATAGATTTTATTTTGACTTTAATAAAAATAAAATAAAAAACGATTTTGTTTTGTTTTTTTTTTTTAATTTTGTTTTTGATTAAAAAAATATAAAATTCTTAAAAAACATTAAAAAAGTTGAAAAAATCCAAAAACATTTAAAAAATATACAAAATTAGAAAAATTTTAAAACATTAAAAATTTCTAAAAGATTAAAAAAATCTCAAAATATTTTGTGATTGAGAATAAAATGAACTAAGGGGATTTGCGTTTTACATTTAATATTTTAATGTGACCTATGGCCCATTAAAATCTTAAAATTTTTAACCCTTTGATTCATTTTAACTTTGATTCATTTTTCCGTCACATTTAAAGATTTTGATCTCTTCATTCAACTAATTGCCTAAGGAATAATTAAAATTCTAATTTAAAGTTCCTTGGTGTTATTTGGTGATTAAATGCAATTTTCATGATTTTCTATGGTCAAGGCGCGATAAATCATATTGACTGTTCTAGATCTTAGTCATTAACGATAATCATTTTAAAGCTAGAATATCTTGTGTGATGCGATGTTCGGCGTTTATATGGATTATTTATGATTGTCATTTTTCGTCACATATTGAAAATCGTTCTGGGTAACTTGTTTTATTGATGGTTAATTCAAATATCGAAGGCACTGGTCTATAATTGTTTCTATCTTGTGTTCGTGTCTTGTTTACATTGGCATTTAATCTATCAATTTGATTTAATCATTTAGATTCATCAAGTTGTCCATCATTAAAATCTCCTAGAGCCCGTGATCCACAGGTTTTCTCATCCATTTACCTTAGGGACTACCCCCCTTGACTTGCCTAGGAGAGAGTCTAAACGGAGTAAGTAAGGATTAAGAGTGACAACCCTTACTCTGAGCGTTGTCGCGGTGCCTAGACACTCTGTGCGACAACATTTTTTGGCACCGTTGTCGGGGATAGAGTTCTTCTGTCCTTGGTCCTCACGACATTCATCTTTCATCATTTCAATCATTTCATCTTTTCCGCCATTCATTAGCCGGTCAAGCGACACAACATTTCCTGGCATCATTTGATCTTTTCATCGCCCTATCTTTCGTCATCTCATTTACCATTTCATCTGCACTTTTAGCACCTACACATTTCGGTTCGTTTCTTGTTTGGGTGGCGACTCCACTTCTTCCATTTATTATTTCTTAGGCAAGAAGCCCTCCCTTATATCCGGTTGTTGTTTCCCTTTGGATCCTAGAGTTAGATTTATGTTCAAGTGGCGACTCCACTTCTTTCATTTCTACAAGAATTTATACTAGAAGCTCTCTTCTTGTGGATCTCTTGATTTTCTTGAGCAGAGGTCTCTCTCTATCATCCATTTGGTCCCTTATTATTCATCATGGATTATTCGTTTACCCCGTGTCATTTTACTGATGTTCTCCATGATATTCCGGAAGTGGCCATTCATAAATTGTCTTTGTTCTCGGGTGGTGATTCAGACGCTGTTAGAAAGCATTTATGCAGGTTTACTCGTATAATGCTCATATATTGTAGTTCTCCCCAGTATGATCATGAAGATGTCAAAATGTGTCTATTTGCCTTTTCTTTAGAGGGTGATGCTTTGAATTGGTTTAATAATTGTCCTGGAGATTCTTTCGCTTCTTTACAAGACATCGTCAATGCTTTTAAAGATAGATATGGTTATCAAGGTAGCTCACCTTGTGCCCCTAAAATTATGCAACAGAATGAAAGTGATTTTGTGAAGGATCGAGCTGTCAATGAAAGATTTCAAGACAATTCTCCATATCAGAATGTGCCATCCACTTGTACCATTGCAAATCAAATCCATGATAGTGGAAAAGCAGGAACAAGTTATCAAATCAGTGTCGACCATGAAAGGGAAAATGATAAGCAAATTATAGAAGAACTAAAGCAGTTGGTTAAAGACATGCAGTTCAGTCAAACGCAGCTGGTAAAAAATATGGAGCTTAATCAAGAAAAATTTGTAACTGATTACGTCAAGGATATGAGAACTTTATACACCCACCTGGAAAAGCGAGATAAGGAGATGGAAACCATGAAAGCTAATCATGATAGGGAAATTAATTCTATGCAAAACAAGTTATTAACTATGGATGAAGAAATGACCATCATGACATTCGATTATAATAATTAGTTGGCTACCATGCAAGCAAATCATAAGAATGAGATAAACTATATGCAAAATTGTTTCATGGGCATGAAAGTAAATAATGACAAAGTAATAAAAGATATGGAAGCTAGTCAGATATGTCTTTAGAATAAGTTTTGAGCATGGAGGAAGACCATGCCAAGGAAGTCAGTGCTATGAAGGTTGAACACTCTAACCAGATGGATGACATAACAATACAGGTACAAAAACTTCAGCATCAGTCAGAGGATAAAAGAAACAAGGAAATGTCAATAGATCATGAGCCTCCCTATCGACTGCAACAAGCTCCATCTTATTATGAGGAGGTCATTTGCTGCATTGAAAAGAGGCTAATTGAAGGTGACCCGGATAAAACAGAAATTGATAAGAATCAAATGCAGATTGAAGAAAGACATGTCATGCATACCCTACATACTTCATCTGAGAGTTTTGAAACAGAATGTTCCACGTCATCAGTGATACACCTTGCCACAAAGAAAAAGCGCAAGAGAAAGAGAATGAGAAAGCGATTTGATGCATCAGATGGCCGCGAGCAGCTTGATTTTCGGATAGGAAAAAGTCCTACCGTATGCAGGATTGGACATGGCACATCCGAGAAATAGCCGATGGACTTGCCTGAAAGCAGGTAAATGCTTAGTATGCATAATATTGAACGTATCTGATGCCATGGGGCATCTTTGTATTGTATTTCTAACCTTATGCCCTGTTATTTCAGTGTTTCATTTTGTAGTTAGATTTTGTTTTTCATGTTGTTAGACTAGTTAATAAATGAAGAGCTTATATCTTTCTTGTGCTTAACGTTATATGATGATTTTTGGATGGACGCTACTTATGTTTTGTTGTGTGTTGCGTGGATGCAGATTTTGGATTCTCACATTCCTACAGTGCAGCAACGTGTCCCCAAGTAGAGCCAGATGTTGACCACTACGTGTCAACGACCCATAGCAGTACACCCCCTTTTTCACAAAAGGGATAGCGCCTGATCGATGTGTTCCTGCCATCCAGCTATCATCATCAGCCTGAGGATCATCTTATAATGTAAACCCAGTCTGCATGTGTATAATGTAAATAACTTCAACAGATCCCTGTCATGTATGTAATCACCTAGGTAAACCTACTTTTCTGGTGACGATCTACATTTCGGGAGGTTTTTTGTCTCACCGATCCCTTTTCGGATGGTTGGCAGACTTTTCCTTTAGCTTTACCCCAAAGCCGGAGTGCATTTTGTCACTGGGATCTTAGGGAAGTCCTAGTGTTCTAGATTGAGTCTATGTAAAAGTGATTTGGGAATAATCCTAACTATTTGGTTAGGTTATTTTATTACAAATTGCATGATCTGTTAGATTATATTTGTGTCGCAGATCTGGGTAGTCTGTGAGGGTCCTTTTGAGATGGGTGTTCCCCCTTGAGATGTAGAAAATGTAAAATCATGATGTAAAGTGTCTTGAGGGTTAGAAAAATAATTTATCCCCTCATAGGTCCTAGGTCTTAGGTAACTTTAAATTTTCCAGAGGTAAAATTCGTGGGTCCTCTAAAAAATTAAATCTTAACAGGTCCAGGGACTAAGGTTAATTGATTATTTTGCTAAATTTATGCCTTGGGTCCCTGGGGTTGAGTCAAAGTCAAAATTTTGAGGAAATTAATGCAAAATTTTAATTTTTGAATTTATTAAAATGCATTTAATTGAAAAATTCGAAATTTCCTCAATATTTAAAATTTCGACGGATGAAATTAAAAGAAATTTTGATTTTCATCAACAGTCGAGATCACTTTGACAAGGATCACTCGAACTAGCCGTTGGAAGATTTATCTTTAAATAGGAGGTCATTTGTCAGTGGAGATCATCCGATTTTTTGATTGTGTACAAAGCTCTCTTATAATATTTTTATGAGCAATAAAGAGAGACTTTGGGGTTCAATTTCTGACGGTGTTACTTTTCATGGAAATGCTGTAAGATGTATTATTTTTGTGTGTAATTTCTTTTTTGCCATTAATAATAGCTTCTGAAGAGCGATTTGAGTACAGGTATTTTGCTTAGTCGTTGGGGTTTAAATAATAATTTAAGTTTTGAATATAATAGCAGGTATCTCTATTAGATCTGAATTTTATTATTGTTTTCTCGCTCTATGTTGACGACTGAATTGAGTTTTGCAGGAAAATCCTTGATTATTAGATCATCGGGCATTCGGGGAAGTTCTCGGCTAAACCAGCCAACTCCCGATTCGTGTTTTCTGAAGAGCTCAGTTTGAATTTGATCCCGGGCTTATCATAAGATATTTTTATGGGTGATGCATGAGGGTTTTGAGCTCAGTGCCTCCTTTAAAAATTCAAAAAACTTAATTTTTTTGTGCTAAATCGTTAGATTTGGCTGTTGAAAGCCTCAGATCATCAGATCTGGGAGCGGGGTCGGACTCACACTCCCTAAATCTGATAGATCTGCCATTTATGTCCATAGATCTGTAAATAATTTTAGTTTTCTGACTTTGGTTTTCAGGGTTTTAGTGTTTTTTGGGTCATTGTGTATATCGCTTGGGATTTTTTTTGTATTGCAGCTATAGATCTGAAGCTGAAAGTTGTGCAGAGTCCAGATCTAGGCCCTAGAGGGTAAGATCTGGATTTCTGGTTTTCATCACCGTCATTTTTTGTAGGGAATTTATTTAATTTCAGATCTGGACATTTCGTTAGGGTTTCAGGGTGAAATATGAAGGAAGTGGAATCAATATTTTAATTAAATTTGGAGAATTTTCATAAGGGTTTCATTGATAAATTTTAAATAGAAATATAACATTTTAAATCTGGGAATTTCTGAGTTGTATTGGGCACCATTTGTCTTTCTATCTGCTGCTTGGGGTTTCCATTTTTTTGTTTTGTTGCTGGAAAATTTTGAATTTTTTTTGGGCAAACTATTCGAGATCCTCGTTGCTCTCGCTACCCATCAGATCTGCCCATTCGTCCCTCTCTGCGCTCTTTTCTCCATTGCTGCCAGCTCTCTGCGTGAACTCTAAACCCCTTCCACGTAGCCTCATTACCCATTCCGCATTCATTGCATCCATTGCCCACTCCTCGGCATTCCCCTTCCCCCTGTCCGCGTGAACTTCCCACTCCTCTCGCTGCTTCGATCCACCCTCAAACCCTTTGTGTTGCCCATCTGCTCCCTTCCTCTGCGTGTTCTGGTCTCACCCTAAACTTGCAAAGCAAAATAAAAATAAAATAAAATAAAAAAATAATACGCCACTCCCTTGCACACCTTCATCCGGTTCTCACGCAGCCTAACCCATCCATCTCTGCGTTCCAGATTTTTCTCCATCTCACCTCTGTGACATTCCTTCAACCATTTGCTCTCCCATCCTACTCAAAGCCCTCACGCGAACCCTCATCCCTTCGCTGCTGCGTCTACTGTCCACGTCCGCTGCTCCTCTCTGCTTGTGTGTAGCTTCCCATGGCCCCCTTTAGCAAGCTCCCATGAAGCAATTCAAAATCCTGCTGCCGCTGCCCAAACCATTGCCCTGCACCAACAACAAACTCATTACACATGATTTTTGTTTATATGCTTGTGCGTGAGGTCAGATAGGTAATTTTAGGTTTGGCATGTATATGATTTATATTAGTTTTAATTTTTTTCTTTTTCTTCTTAAGCTTAGAGTTAGCTTCATTAAATTTTAATTTAGTTTTGGTTTCTTTAGATAGGTAGCATTAAAATATTAAAAAAAAAAATTATGAAGTTTTTTTTTTTGTTTGATTTAATTAAAAATAAAAAAATTCAAAATTCGATCTTTGTTTTCATTTAGATTTTATTTTGACTTTAATAAAAATAAAATAAAAAATCGATTTTGTTTTCTTTTGATTTCATTTTATTTTTTTAAATTTTGATTTTGATTAAAAAAATATAAAAGTCTTAAAAAAACATTTAAAAAGTTTAAAAAATCCAGAAACATTTAAAAAAATATAAAATTAGAAAAATTATAAAATATTAAAAATTTCTAAAAGATTAAGAAAATCTCAAAATATTTTGTGATTGAGAATAAAATAAGCTAAGGGGATTTGCGCTTTTACATTTAATATTTTAATGTGTTAATTTTTGGTATGTTCTATGCTAGAGCAATTTATTTAAATTTTCACAGTTAGCAATCACATCAGCATTACGATAAACTGCAGATAGAACATAAATATAAAACGCAGAAGACAAGCCAAGGCAAGAGGACACAAGATATGGCGCGAGCTAGGGACAAACCCCATAATGTGTGGGGAAACCCTTTGATCAAATCTTCTTTTATCTTCAAAGTTCAGCAGAGAAAGAGAGAGAGAGAGATAGTACAATTACAACAGAAGTCAACACTTTGACTTGTCTAGATCTAAGCATAGATCATCTCCTATAGCGACGAGATCAGTTGAAGACATTCTGCTTCAATTGATACCTATCATCGCGCTGCATCTCGTCCTCTAGTTGCACTACTACATATTGCCCCATGCTGCTGTCCAGGTCCATGATCTTTCTCAGACTAATGTGCATCATTATCATGCTGCTGCCCCTGCTAATGTATCATAGGGCTGCCCATGCACATGATTTCATAGTGCTGCCCATCATGCTGCTGCCCATGCTTCATGTATTCGTTGCACAACCCATCTACAGTATATCATGTTGCTGCCCAAGACTGCATTATATATATGTGCCCAGATCATACAACGTTATTGTCCAGATCATAGATGCTGCTCATAGATATACTGAGATCATCATTCATCACTGCTTTGATGAGAGGTAAGATTATGATCCTGTCTCTTACCTTCGATGAGACTGACACTCTTTGCAGAGTGATCACTATCACTGCATATAGGAACATCATCTAATACTTCAAGTTACCGCTGTACAAGATGTATGTCACCGAGATCTTCTTTATCCAACCAAAACCAAAATCTGTTGTGATCATAGCACATCGAGACTGCTACAAGTAGGCCGAGGGTCATGTAGACTACCAACGTGAAGATAGATGTGCCCAGATCACATACATTCTTCTCTGCTACACAGGTATGCTGAGTCTGCGGCTATGCTTGAGTGCAGTTATGACTGCATATAAATATCTCTGTATTCTGTGTATAAATGTCTTTATGAACAAAGTATAAAGGCAACCATGACTGCGTATGATTACAGTGTTTAGGGCCACGTAGCTGTAGTTTAGGGTTGCGTAATGGTGACACCTTCACACTGCGTTTGGCAGCTACAGGTCTCCTTTTAACTGTGGCCAGATCTCCTTGACATTATAATGACTGCAGCTTCTTCCATGCTTGACTGTTGTTATGTCTGCGGCTCTTTTATGACAACGGAGCAGATTAGGGCATCACACTGACGGTGAATGAATGTCTTCAAGATTCAATACTACATGAGTGATGTTACTGAAGAGCAAAGGAGATCAAATCATTGAGCCATAAATCGAACGCCATTTATAATGTGTATACTTATTATTAATCAACACATAGTAATGTGCCATGGATGTAGTGTCGGTGCGATGCCCTTAATGCAATGACTTGATGCCCAGAGATCTATGTAATCTGAGACTGTAGTTGTTACAGACGTATAAGATCAATCTGAGACTTAACTTTTGTGGAATACAGAGAGGAACCTTTCGAAAAGTCTCAGTTCCACCTTGGAACATAAGAGGGAGAGCATACAAAGCGAGATCATTAATAGACAATATATAGATGCAGAAGGATTAACACCATACATTGCAGAGACTATATATCACAAAGTCGAGACCAGGGATAATATAAAGATGTCATATGAGATCATGACGTTATGTTATATGAGATCATAGCATTATAATGATTATCCAAGTGCCAATTATACCTATTCGAGATCATGTTCAGATCAGGTATGCGAGAGGAGTCCCGTGGATTGAGCAAGCGAGTCTTGTGGAGTAAAAGTCCTGTAGACAGAGCATAGTAGTCCTTAACCCTTGCAAACAATTACCCAAATCTCAGAACCGAAAAAGAGCCATGCGGATTGCTTCCATGCCAACGTTCAACATTCATCGCTGTGCGTATAAGAGTTGTGTTGTCGGATTCATTATAGATTAGGGCCTGCGTGCCTCGTATCCAACTCTGTCTGCTGCTCATCCTCATATGCCTGCGGCTTCCTGCGGTTAGGGCATCAACCTTGGGCAAGTGTATCTTTTGGTTCTCTCCTTCCAAAAACCCATACGTGGAGAGGAGATCACCTCAAGAATACATGACTTCGAATCCTCAGCAATTTATACTAAAAATGTGGAGGTTGAATAGACACGTCGGTTGGGCTTCTAGAGCCTACATAAGTGCTGGTCGGCTTGATAATAATTACATAAACAAAATAAATTCATATCTCCATAAATACTTATCGGAATCGGATGATCTTTGGATCAGTCCTACACCTCTCGACGAGAGGGATCCAATAAAAATATCAGCTGCCATAAATAAGCTGACCCACATGGAGTTTGGCCCTAGTTGCCAATTTAACATAATGTGACCTATGGCCCATTAAAATCTTAAAATTTTTAACCCTTTGATTCATTTTAACTTTGATTCATTTTTCCGTCACATTAAAAGATTTTGATCTCTTCATTCAACTAATTGCCTAAGGAATAATTAAAATTCTAATTTAAAGTTCCTTGGTGTTATTTGGTGATTAAATGCAATTTTCATGATTTTTCTATGGTCAAGGCGCGATAAATCATATTGACTGTTCTAGATCTTGGTCATTAATGATGATCATTTTAAATCTAGAATATCTTGTGTGATGCGGTGTTCGGCATTTATATGGATTATTTATGATTGTCACTTTTCGTCACATATTGAAAATCGTTCTGGGTAACTTGTTTTATTGATAGTTAGTTCAAATATCGAAGGCACTGGTCTATAATTGTTTCTATCTTGTGTTCGTGTCTTGTTTACATTGGCGTTTAATCTATCAATTTGATTTAATCATTTAGCTTCATCAAGTTGTCCATTATTAAAATCTCCTAGAGCCCGTGATCCACATGCTTTCTCATCCATTTACTTTAGGGACTACCCCCCTTGACTTGCCTAGGGGAGAGTCTAAACAGATTAAGTAAGGATTAAGAGTGACAACCCTTACTCTGAGCGTTGTCGCAGTGCCTAGACACTCTGTGCGACAACAATACCCATTAATATTTTTAATTTCCTAAGTTTAGACTTAGGGGCCCATTAAAAAAATATTAATTATTTTAATAAAATTGTTTCTGGGTGGAATTTTCCAAAACCCTTTCTGGGTTCTTTGGAATACATGTGCCCAAGCCTCCTTACAAAATTTGAGGCCTAGAGCACATCCGATGCTACCCCAAATCAACAATGTGTAGCAGTGGTTACCCCTTTAAAAATGGGACAATTCATTGCCCACCAGGGGTTGGGACATGCAAGGGTTCCTTTTATGATGTGATAGGGCAACATTGGCCCTAGGAGCCTGGTGATGGCCATAATGATAAGGGGTAGGGCTCATGCTTGGCTTAGAACACCCATTAGGGGAGGTCCCACTGGACTAGGATTGAATATTAACCCCCCATTTAAGGTGAGGGAACGAAGCCACTGTCAAAACCCTTCCTTCTTCCAAGTCACCCAATAATCCACGCCAAATGCCCAAATGTAAAACAGGCATAAGCACCAGATTGCACAATGAGTAACATAACTTTTGGATCGGGTTGCCCACCTTTTAACATGTGCTCTTGACAAATGGGCAAGGAAACATATGGCTGATGGAGGTGGTAGAGATAAAATGGCACATCACATCGGCTATAAGGTGGCTAGTGGGGGCTAGAGACTAGAAGAATATGATTAGGAGAAAAGTTCTCCTTGGGTTACCCACTTTTGGTAGGTAACATCTGGCTCCAACTAGGACATGATCTCACTGTAGAGCGCATGATCCATGTACTTGAACGAGGAGTTCATGAGAACTCCAACAATCTCCTGGGACACAGACTTGTATCTTGCACATCACAATACAACTATTGGGAGCATGTGCACTGGGCGTACTTTTATCGCCCATGTTTTTCATCAAATAATAAATCATATAGAAAAGTAAATCTCTTCTAAGTGCAATCTAATCTATATGTAGTCTAATCTAGCATGATAACATGATATGATGATATTAGCTATGCAAAAGAGATATGCAATGCACCTACACTACCATGCAATGTGAGCATTTAATGCATGAGCTAAGTATAGTCATATAGCCAATGTAACCAACATATCATTAGATCAATATAAAAACACTTGCCCTTATGAACCATCATGAGGCAGGGCACCCAAATATCACATTTTCCATTGCAAGATTTGCTTGATGAATGGTAAGGGTGGGAGGCGGGAACATATGAGGACCATGTATCAAGGATCATGGATGAGGAGGGAAAAGAGGAATCCAACTTGTGCCACCTTTCTTGCAATGAAAGAATGGAGAATTCAATGACCAAGCTCATAAACTTTCGATGAAGAGCAAGCTCAGGCATATCCTCCTTATGACATGAAGAGATAGATGGCTCATACATATCCATAATCACATCATCTTGATTATTGAGGAAAGAACAAGGCACAACACAATCATCATACCTTGGGAAGAACCACAATCCCCTTTCAAGGTGTTGAGAGGGCTCCTCAATTTCATGGCTCCCAAGAGATTCATTAAGAGGGGCATCAAGCTCCTCTTTGCTACTAATGACATCATGATCATTTGATTGAGGATCATCATCATGAAACATATAAAATAGGCCCTTCCAGTGAGCCATTTCTTGCCATGCAAATTTTCATAAGATTCAGATATGGAGTTGCTAGGGTGAACTTGAAATGCCTTGAAAGATGCTTGCTTCACCCTACAAGCATTGACTTTGAGGCTTAATGAAGAACTAGGGCTTCGTTCTTTTAATGGACTTGCCAAATAATGATTTATATTGTCATTAGGGACGAAACACATGCTTTGTGTCCTCGACAATGACACCAAAATGTTACCACAAAATCTAGCAGGTCTTGGAGAGGGAAACCCTACAAGGCAAGAGCTAGCCAAGGTGCTAATAATGGGGTAGGGGCCCAATGTCACCTCAGTGAAAAATCCCTGCTCTTTACGAATTTTCGATGGGAGGAGTTTCGATAAAGGAAGAATCACTTAAAATGGATATGGAATGATAAGGTACAAAGTGACCATACTAAAACTCATTAAAAGAGGGACACACTAACGATACAAGGTTTCAAAAAAGCAAACTGCACTCAAAGAAAAGCCCTAGAAAAGAAGGCTCAAGACCTAGGTTTTTGAGATTTTCGATGGCGATAGGTATTCACAAGTTTAAGGCCCAAGGGAAAGGGTTTCTTACAATGATATTCAACTAAGCCAATGCCCATGAAACCCTCAAGAAAGTCCTCAAGTTGAGGGGATAAGAAACTAGGGGGCCAGATATTTTATGGATGAAATTTAAGTGGATGCCCACCAAATTGATAGATTAAGTAGCCTAGACCTATTGCTTGATGTTTAGGCTCTCAAATCACCAAAAGGCCTCCTCCCTAAAATTTAGCTTCAAGCCCTAGATTTTCGCCCTAGCCTTAAAAGGATTGAAATTGAGAAGAGAAAATCATGGAGAAAATTTAAGGTTCATCATGTGATTGGACCAATGCCTTGTCCTATGGGGATATGGAGTCAAGGATGTGCTAGAGAAGCCTAATTTCCTTCCAAGGAGGTTGAAATTTGATGCCCTTGCTATCAAAATTTCAACAATTACCCACTTAATGGAATAATGGATTTTTATGGAGAATAACAAGAAGTAATCCTTTAGGAACATTCATTACATGTTATACAATGAAGAACATATGCAATACTCAACTAGATAGCCTTTAAAATTTATTTTCAACAAATTAAGGCACAAACAAGCATAATCTAAAGGCAACAATTCCATACATTAGACAATTCAGAATAATAATCTTCAACAATAAGCACTTATAAGATAACATGTAATATATCCATTCATTAGACTAGGAAACAACTCCAAAGAATGTCAAAATCAGCGTCCATACATCAAAATGTATTTGAGTATCTTCAAATCACCCACAAGAAGCAAGTGCGAATTCTCTAAGAGGTCCGAAATTCACAAGTTTGATGATGAGAGAGATCAAATGAGATCTCTCTAATTTATATGTGTTCAATGATTTCTAATTTTAGCATATGAGCCCCTCAAATAATAAAATAATGGACAAGTACAAAGTAAGGTCACAAATCGACCTTGTAGCCAATATGTAAACATAATAATTAACCCACAAAGAGGCCGAAATGCTGACATCATGCATGCATAGGCCCTTCTAGGGCATATGTTGAGCTCCTCCATTGCCATAGTGAGTGTAGAGGGCTCCAAACATCATGATCTAGGGGTTGGCCCCTAAATCTCCATGCAAATCATCCTGTGGACCCTAGTTCTGTGTATGGGGCACAAAATGGGTCTCATGGGTCTCCTAGTGATAGAATAGGCTGGTTCTGCTCCGATGCTGGGGGCTTAGAGGATGGTGCTAACCCTCCCATATCTCAAGGGGTGAGACAATTCTCATTTGGGCCTCAGATCAACTACCAAACCATGTGATCACTTCTAAGCCGATTGGGGCACACTGGTCTAAGTGCATCATCTCATGAATAGTGTGGGGCCAAGTGCAGACTGCTGGGGTGCTATAGGTTCCCATGGAATGAAATGATTCTCTACAAGTGGTAGGAGTCTCATGGCTCTTAACGCTTCACTTTTAGGGTGTCAAGATGGTCCTCTAGTGGAATTGGGCCCCAATTAAGTTGCCCAACCCATGATGAAAGCCACCTGCCAATCAGACACAATGTCCGATGATGCACCTTCACCATTAGGTACAATAATCATTATTGCATCTAAGTGGACCAAGCTTGTTAGTCAAGGGCAAATTGAGCTTAGAGGATGGTGCTAACCCTCCCATATCTCAAGGGGTGAGACAATTCTCATTTGGGCCTCAGATCAACTACCAAACCATGTGATCACTTCTAAGCCGATTGGGGCACACTGGTCTAAGTGCACCATCTCATGAATAGTGTGGGGCCAAGTGTAGACTGCTGGGGTGCTATAGGTTCCCATGGAATGAAATGATTCTCTACAAGTGGTAGGAGTCTCATGGCTCTTAACGCTTCACTTTTAGGGTGTCAAGATGGTCCTCTAGTGGAATTGGGCCCCAGTTAAGTTGCCCAACCCATGATGAAAGCCACCTGCCAATCAGACACAATGTCCGATGATGCACCTTCACTATTAGGTACAATAATCATTACTGCATCTAAGTGGACCAAGCTTGTTAGTCAAGGGCAAATTGACTCTTCATACGGGGCTTCCCTTTCAAATTTGGGGCTTTGATCACGTGACAGTGTTACCTCCCTAGGTAGGAGTGGCTAATAGATGACCCTATTAGGTGTTCCTAGACCCTGAGGGGAAATATAGGTCTCTGGTACGTCCTTTAATGGATGGGGGCATATAAATAATAATGGAATGGAGGGGGTAAAAGGGGTCTCAGGCCCAAATGCCATGGTCAAAAAGGTAGCAATGATGAGGAAATCCACATTTTGGGCATACAAATGTGAGGAGGGAGCAATCGTGGATGCATGAGTTACCCCAACCTTTGTTTTTCCACCCCTCTTATTGCCTTTTCCCTTTTCTTGAGGTTTCTTTGTATTACTGCTCAAAGCTCTAAGAAATGAGAGCATGGTGTGAATGATGTGTAGCAGTTGTTACCCCTTTAAAGGTGGGGCAACTCATCGCCCACCAGGAGTTGGGACATGTAAGAGTTCCCTTTATGATGTGATGGGGAAACATTGGCCCTAGGAACTGGGTGATGGCCATAATGATAAGGGGTAAGGCTTGTTGACCCTGCCGCCTACACCTACCTACAAGTCAGTGGGAAAAGCCTTCAACCCCACAAGGTGTGGTTGGTGGCAGGGAACTCAGAGAAGGGACTGTCACAATAATCCCAACTCTCTCTGTCTAAGCTATCTCCTAGGTTAGCTAAAGGGGGTGGTCCCTAAAACGATGTGAGTTTCTAGGAGAATTGTTAGAGTTAAATAGACTATTTTTTTAAGATTTATAAGCAAAACTGATATGAGCAATAACCATAAATACATAAGATAGGCATGAAATACATAAACAACCAGTGCCTTCAAAGTATTGCTCTTTAAGAAATGAAATATTATTTGCTTAGAATGCAGTGAAATGTTTTCAAATGGAAATCCAAAATAATCTTGAAAAGTGAAACAATAAATTGTTAGTACAAGATATTATAAATGCTTTCAAGATGAATAAGTCTACAAATCAAAGCATGGAAACTATCTTGCTCAAAAGAATACAAAAATAACTCAAATGTTAGACCAAGATGACAACATGCAATTAAGTTTGCAACCCAAAATAATAGTGCTAAAAAGTGAAATCAACCATTTATGACAATAATTAAACCACAAGATGAGTCAATTTCCAAGTACAAGAAAAATTAAACTTGTTGCAAAATTAAAAGGAATTACAATGCTTGCATCCAAAGTGCCTCTTGAAATAAGATTTGCATGTGAGACTTTAAACCATCAAGATAGCAAGAAATTTAAGAACCTTGCAAACAAAGCAAATATGACAGAGCTACAATTGAACTCTAGTTCTCAGACCTCATCCTCGCCCAAATGTTTGGATCTCACAATGAGGAGTCAATAGAGGTAGAGAGCCCCTAAAAGTCTATTCAACCAACTTAAGTTGGAGGTAAGTTTTAATGAGGCTTGGGGCCTTCCTATACTAAAATGCCTAGATGAAGTGCAAATTGTGTTAATTCCCAAATTAAACTAATGCTTCATGCAAATGCTTCAAAGAGAAATAGTTTGCAAAACTTGAGAGCATATGCATGTGGGAATTTAAATACAAGATTATTAAAAATTCGCATGTGGAGTGAAATATATTGATTTTAAGTATGCACAATATGAAATTAAAATCTAGAAAGCTAAGAAAAAACTAAAAGCAAGATTAGACCACCCACAAAAATCCCTCATCTAAATGAAGAAGGGGGATGCCATGGGAAAAATCCCAAGCTCCCTCCAACAATTTTTTTATCTTTTTATTAGCGCTTAAAGTGGGTAAAAATGCCTCTAAGAGGGCAGCCCACATTATGAGAGAGATCTTTACAAAGATGGGACTCTAACAAAGCTAGACTCTCTCTAATCTGGTGGCCCAACGTAACTGAGACCCAATGCTTGGATCCCATACAAACCACTGGTCCACGTCACGCCTCCAAGCTATCGAAACATGACTGGATCCTCCAACACCTGGATCCCATGTCCATCTCTGACTCAACCTGCTACTAGTAGATCCACTTGGATCCTAATGCCACCAAGAAGGAGCATCAATGCTCCATGGTTGGTGCTGTGCTATAGCTCCGGTTGTGAATGCTGCCCCACCAACTGCGTACCAACTCATCACCTATCTCTAGTCCAACTCCTTACTCAATCCACTGCTAATCCTGCTCTCCTCATGCCGGAATGGAATGTTGGAGAGTTGTCGACCTGTACCCCACTGCCAACTAGTGTATGTAGTCTCTGACATGTCTGGGGGCCTCTGCTCTACTACACCCCTGACTAAGGATATCACACTATCAATAGGATACCAACTCATGATTCCCCGCCAATCTAAGTCATGGACTCTGGTGTAAGGAACAAGCCTATTATGATGATGTTGGTCCATACTGAACTCGTGCTGCTCTACCTGGTTGGACAGCCATATCCATTAAGAAAATCTTGCCTCTCTCCCTATATTGGGTACAAGTAGCCAAGCTATGCTGCAAGCCCCATCTATGTACTCTTGGAGAGGGTTGCTGCCTGAAAATGTTGTAGCTCGGCTAGCTGCCACCACACTTGTTTGCACCCCATCAATGGGTAGACCAAAAGATGGATGCATTGCCATCTCCCTCGCCTGATAGGAAACTCCATGCCCCTCCAGTCCACCAGTCTCCTGCCAAATTGTCCTGTCATACTCCAACATCTCATGAGGGTACGTATTAGCGAATACCGCCAGCCTGCTAGTTGTCTGTACATCTGTTTGCTCCTCATCAACAACTGACCCCAAGGGTGGCTGCTCATCCTCCATCATCATGGGTTCAATATGAACCTCCAACTGGCCCTCCCTAGAAGGCTCACCATGCATACTGCGCACATCCTCCTCCTCAGCTGACTCAAGATCCACCATATGCTGCTCATGCTGAATCACCACTGGTGACTCATCATCCTGAATGTCTCTCCTAGGACCCACTGACTGCTCATCATATGAATCTGGCCTGCTGTCAATGGCTCTACATGACTCATGCTCCTCGGAGGCATCCTCGTCCAAACGCATGGACTCATCCAAAGAAGAATCCTCACCCTGATGGTCATAAGGAATCTGCTCTACCTCCATCATCTCCTAAGTGTCACTCAAACATGAGTGGTTAGGTCCCCAAGGTTCTTTGCAAATGAAGCAAAGACCCTTCCTCCTCAGCTCATTCTTGATGCATGATCCACCAATCTTGAGTTGCTCCTCCCTAGTCAACTGCCTCCTGAACAGCCCAATGTTCTGCTCAACCAGCCTCTCGGCTAGCTCATAAGCAGCAAGTGATACCAACTGCTCTCTCCTCCAAACAGACAACAATCGAGATTGCAACTCCCGACAAATGGCATCACGACCTCTCATACATGAGGACAAGATGGACCACATGTGTGCTATGACTCTCACGGGATGATGTTTCCTAATGCTGAAGAAGCATTGGAACATCTATAGGATCAAATTGTCACACTCTAGATCAAACAGGATCTCATAAGTCCTAGTCATGGCCATGCCTCCTAGAATATCAAGCTTCTTTCCAAAGGTAGAACCTACACTGTTGTCCAAGTCTTGAATAGTCTCTATTATGAGCTTGAAAACTTTCCTCATAACATCATCATTGTCAGGAGCTATAGGGGTAGTTAGTCTCATGATGTTACTAAGACAAGATGCAACTGGAAGTCTAACCCCTTCACAAGGTTCTTCCATGAACTTGTGTTGTATGAGAGCAAGCATAGCTGGTTTTAGAGCCCAAATCAGTTTCTTCCCTTCTAACTGGTTCACTTCAGAAAGGAGTGCATCTAGTTCATCTAGCTTGGAAAGGACTTTCCATGTGACTCTCATGTGCTTCAAATCTGTCCCAAGTGCAAATATTTTGTGCCCTATTTCCTGCCCCTTTTGCACATCCTTTGGTTGTTCTCTTTGAAGAATGGCATAGACCCCCTTTGAGAAGAGTTTGTTGTTTGTTGCTGGTGGTTTATTAAGGAAGTTTATAAAGGTTTGATCCATGCTCTGTTTAATAATGACAAGCACGTCAAAGAGTGTACAATAGTGACTAGCTGACTCAATTCATAAGCCTTGACCGATAGCACACAATAATTGGTTGACTTAAAACATTCAAATGTTTGTGATAACCTTTCTACAACTCCATTGTGTCATAATAGTTTTGCTCAACACCCTAGTAGTATATATGACACAAGCAACAGTGTGCATACACAAATATGTCCAAACAAATATTCTGACTCAGTATACTCAATCGACCATGTATAAAGAGGTTTGCGGTTTACACAAGCAAGCAAACTCGGCCCATAATAGCCAAAACTCAAGACAGACATTGGACAGAGGCTAGATCTCTGAAATAAAAGAAACTCACTTCTCTTGATTGATAAATGTTTCCTATACATACTCTTCAGAGGTGTCAACCAATTTAAGGGAACATTTCTGTAGGTGTAGATTGTTATTGCTATTTACTCAGCAATAAACACAGTGCTCAGAGTGTAGAATTAGACCATGACCCAATGATTGCTCGAATATTCAAATCAGTAAAAATCTCAGCAATACACTTTGTCTTTTGTACCCAAGAATTACAACAATTACTATGGACACAAATGGAGAATATATTTCAGATTTGCAAGCTGATAAGGAAGTGATGCATAAAGTAAAGAACCTGGTTACACTCCCGATGACTGATAACAGAGGCTTGTCACATCAGCCTGGAATACATTAGCGTATAGAGTTCAGACAACAAGTATGAGGCTTTGGTCTCCAGTAAAATGGTGACTGTAATGGACTGTATCGTCTTTAGAAACAATGCCCAGGATAATCGACCATTACGCACACACTCTATTTTATTGCCAACAATCTGAACTAATTCCGTAGTCTGTTATGGACCAAGCCACGTCCCTCTTAAATCTGATTCACGTCTTGCTGCATCACTTGTTACTACCATGATCAACTCCACAAGGTCAGCTTCAGAATGAGGCTCGTGCAATGCGACTCTTGCTCCATACATAAATAATCTTAGCTACAATCCACCCAACCTTTGACGTGATTGACTTAGCCGTTGATTGGACTCAACTTGTACAACTTTAAGCTCCCCTTTTGACGCAGAGTATTACATCTTTCGCGGGTCTGGTATGTCGCCTGTAGATTCTGATTCTGTCGCGACCCTTTCACCATGTGAATCGCAATTCTCTAACTTTTCACGTGGCTCCTCTCACTGAGGTAATGTGCCTCGATTTTGTTAGATGATGCCGCTTCGTTCACGTCTCCGCTTGCAAACTTGGTCCTTGGAGAATTTCGGCTTTAATGTCAGAGTTTGCTGCCAACTTTGAAAAATTTCGATGAATGTATTTCATGCCCTTCATACCACATAGAGTTGGCTTTTTGGAATGATTTTGACGGCCTCAATAAAATTACGCCCCCAACTCTTATAACAATTTGATTTCGGCTGTGCGGCCTGTCTGGCAACGATAGCAATTACAAATCGTTCCACACCTTTTTGTGCATAGGAACTTCGAATAACCAGATAAGTTTAGCCCAGATCGATTTTCTTGAATTAACATCACTGTTGCAGAATTTGGGTATACGCTCAGACTGAGTCGCATAGATATCACTATCGTGCTCTCTCTTTGGCACCCAGTGCGGCCCTTGTATTCTCTTGCACTGTTGCGAAACTGGTTATTCCAGTTCCAGGGATGCTGCGATCTCCTTTAATTCAATAGATTAGGCCCAACATCATTCTTGGCCTTTACCAAAAATCCATGTGGCTTTCTCAATTAAAGTTGGTCAATTTACAATTCAGCTCTTCATAATAATCCATTCCAAAAAGGCATCATTCTTTTATATAATTTGGCTCCTTCAAAATTAATAATGGCCCCCTTTTAAACTTTATAATATATTGCACCCTTGCCAAATGATATTTGGCCCAAGTGAATGATTTGGCCCTTCTCAAAATATTTGACAGCCCACATGAAATAAAATCAACCCCGCAGCCCACATGAAATAAAATCAATCGCACCCTTTAAGTGATTTGGCCAATTTAGATTGTCGAATGATTAATAAGCCGACGACAAGTTGAAGGAAATTTGTTTAGCAATTTGCAACAAAGATTTTGTAGAATTGTTAACACCCAAGGCAAATTTCTCCGGCAATAGAATTTGGTACCCTCAAAATAAAAATAAAAAACCTTGAACAATCTGCAATTGGAATTGAAACCCTCACAACTGAAATCCCGCAGGCTGAGCCAAAACCAATGCTCTGATACCACTGTAATGTCCGAAACGAAGGAAATTTGGAACAAGCCCTTCAAATCAAATTATCTAGCACTTAACAGGGAATTGCCATGGAAACCCAAACACCAGAAATTTGACTGAAACCATAAACCCAAAAATTGCATAAAATCTCATTAAAAATCACAACATGAGGAACAATGAGAAATGCAACAACCAAGATCCAACTTTATTATATATAGATAGATACCAATACAATAGCTGGGAATGACCGTCCGGTCTCCAAACTGAAACAAAAAAACAATCACTACACCTGTGGATTTTGAATGAGCCCGCCAAGGGGAAATGGATGCTCGCCCATTCTCTCTAAATCACTGGAGGGTTTTTGTCTTGGGGCTACCAATGGAGTAGAGAACCACGTTCTTAACCTCTCATACAAGAAACAATATCAACTCCAAGATGTCCTCCAATGGTCTCCTCCTCCTCTTTTATAGATTTGATGGACTCCTCTAGAACCTTCTAATTTATTATTATTTTAATCATGGAGCGCTTTTCCCTCTTTTATTTCAATTAAAATATTCTTTTTAATGCGGGAAAAGGGTTAATTGGCCACCATGTCTCCTTAGGTCACTGAAACTCATGTCTAACCATCCCATCTTGTAGAACTTCTCGTTCCGGTTCCAACGAGCTATTACACTGAGGTGTTCCATCAATTAATCTCCCCGGAATGCCACCTCGAGAATAATTAATCAAGTTATGCCCAATAATAACGCTGATTTTTGAAAGTTGTCGGAATGCGACGGAACAAAAGACAAACTGTGCGGATGATGGAATATGACAACAAATGCCATCAAATCCCATAAAATCTCCTCAAAACTCCATCGGGACCCTTGATGACATAAACTTGCTCCACGGACCTGACCATCCTCTGCCCTGGAAATCCACCCTGACTGTACTATGAAGAAGAATAAAAATGGGGACATGACACTGTGTTTATATTGAAAGAAGTTATATTTCAGATTGTTCATATTAGCAGTTGCAGAATTTCCTGGATTTTTTACATGGTATCAGAAGTACATCTCGCATAAGGTGAAGGAGGCAGTGTAGGTGTATCTTCTTTTGGGCAGCCGAGTTTGGTTAGGAGCTAGCTAAAAGCAAGTACAAATTCTGGGCAGTTTGGTGCTGTTTTGAAGTGCTTGATCTCTTGGAAACAGGGCTGAGATTCTCTGTCTTGTTGCTGGTGGGACCGAGCTCTAGTTTAGAGCTGGTCTGGTACCTTGAAGTGCCTGAAAAACAGCCTTGAAGAGGCTGTGTATCAACATAGAAGTAGGGCTGCTGAAGAGGAAGGGACAACACAGTTTTTGGACATGTCTGAGGTCAAGTTTGGAGGGCTGTAGCAGCATATATAACAACCCTAACCAGTGCAGAGATTGCAGACATAAGTATTAGCACAGGACTAGAATTTGTGGGTGGATTTGACATCCTAGGTTTGGTAATTCTACTTCCAAGTTTTGCGTTGATGTAAGGTTGATTGTCCATGTTTGGAACATAGTAGGTGGCATGTTAAGTACAAGTGGAGGACTATTAGTAGGTGCCTAAATGTAGCCAAAGAGCAGGTCTTGTGAATTTTTCGCCCAAAAATATTGGCCAAGCCAAAAAATCATGTTTTCCTGATTTTTTCATGATAAAATTGTTATGTTTGCAACACTGATTTACCGAGACCCTACTTTCAGTTTTCTTGTATCTCTCTCTCTCATTATATAGGAGCTCCTTTTGCACTCCGACATTGTATTCACACTGGATGTATCCTTTAGTCCCATTGACCTACTTTTGTGGTCATTTTTTGGACATTAATAAAATTATTTTATCTTATCTCTGATGTACCTTCCAACAAGTTGTCTAATTACATTTACAATCGCTGCTAATAAGGGCTAGTCTTGAAGGGATCCTAAAGGCCCAGTTCTGTGCACAATCACTAAAATTAAAAAAATATGCTTCCTAGATTACATAACAAGCTGAGTGCCCTCGACTGGTAAAATTGTCTTTATAAACTTTTTTCTACTTTATTGTCTACAGCACACCGTCACCCTCTTGAAATTTATATTAATGTAGTACTAATTGCAAATAATAGTTTTTCTGATGATGACAATGTTTTACTGTAGTGGTTTGATCTTTGCGGTAATTAGTTAGACTTAATGGTTTTATGGTGATAATAGAGAAAGCAGTAACTATGAATATGTTCAAATGTTTAAAAACTCCTCAAGAAATAGGTGAGAATTATTTTATTTTTACAGCAATTAGTTAGAGTTAACAAGTTTTATATTAGATATTATTTTTTGGGATTCAACTGCGTTAAGTAAGTCATTCATTTATAACCGTTTCCATGAGAGGTAGTTATAACTGACTATTTTCTCATGATTTTTGAATAGTCCACTTAGCACTCATTGCATCGGGTGATGCTCACAGGGGTGAAGAAGTGAGATTGAAACTAGTGAAATGAATCACATAGCGTAAATCACCACTTCTGGGCTTGCACCCCGTAACCAGTTCTTCCCAGGAGGTCACCCATCCCAGACCGCCTCTGGCTCCAGCGCGCTTAACTGTGGAGTTTTTCCCACAGTCAAGCCCACTTAGCTTGCTACCCCATTTGCTATTGATAATAGAGAAAACTGGAAAATATGAGTATGGTCAAATCTTTAAAGATGATCAAAATGTCGATATTATTGCATGAGCCTTTCTCTAGTCATTTACATATCAATATCAATTCAAGTTTTTGTTCTTAAATAAGAAGAAAGATTGACTGGTAAATCTTTGCTCACAGAATTACATGCTGAACTCAGCTATTAATGAGTTGATGGTAAAGGAGGCTCAATTGAAAGAAGGTGATGTTGTTTTGGAGATTGGACCTGGAACTGGTGCTTTAACAAATGCTCTTGTAAATGCCGGTGCCCATGTTTTTGCAATTGAAAAGGTAAGCATTCATTTTCTGCTGCTTTCATCGTTTTTTTTAATCTGTACATTTTCATTATTGCATAGTTATCCTTTTATTTAAATGAAAATCGTTGGCTATGGAATGGAATACACCTAATCAGTTTCTCCATGCATGAAATGATGTGTCGTGTTATAGCCCTGTGTAAGAGGATCATTATGAAGACGAAGAAAAAACTGCACAACTCAAATACTGTTATTGAAGTACATTAAAAGCTAGGCTAATTTTGGACGGAAGAGAAGGAATTGTC
Source organism: Pinus tabuliformis (assembly GCA_031772625.1). NCBI lineage: Eukaryota > Viridiplantae > Streptophyta > Pinopsida > Pinales > Pinaceae > Pinus > Pinus tabuliformis. Next base: position 59,237,446 of record CM062809.1, read on the forward strand.
ATAAGAAAAAGGAGCCAATTTAAATAAATATGGTGAGGGGGCTACCTCAAAGTTAACGCACATGGTACTAGCAGTCCTATTTGGCTATTGATCTGCTTCATAATTTCTTGTGTGACTGACCTCTACATACATATATGGACAAGTATTTTTAAGGGACATAGAGGATCATTTTTCCCATCAATCACATACCTTTTTTTGATCTATCTATATACACTTCTCCTTCGTAAATGCAACGACCTCATCTATGGATATCATAATTATGATTTCTATGGAAATTTAGGACTTTGGCATAGACCTTTACTGTACATCTTTTGGCTTGGTTGTACTTCATAGCTACTACGATGCAGATGATTTCAAGTTGTCCTATAAAGGTCCCCTCATTTCAAGCTGCCTTGCAAAAGGCTACCTGATTGCAAGCCATCCTGTGTAACTATGCTAGTTTTAAACTGCCATGTAGAAATGCCATGGTTTCATTGTGTTACGAAGGTTTGTCCTCGATACTACAAAGGGTTATGGATATATGTTCAAGGAACACATTCCCTACTAATAGGGGATATAGGATAGGGGATGCATATCTTGTGTAATGTTCCCATTTTTGGTTTCACTTATGATGTGGTTAGGGGTGGATTTCCAGGGTTTGTCACAGGCAGGTCCCAGGGGTGAGATTACATCATCCGTGGGCCCAGAGGGTTTTGGAGGAGTTTTAAGGGATCCGATGCGGTTCGCTTACTATATTTCATCATCAGAGCCAGTTCCACACAATTCGTTCTTGGTTCCGTTGCATTCCGATGATTCCCTTAAAACAAGGTTATTACTTATTATTAGTATAATTTCATTAAATACGCTTAAGTTGTTGTTTGGAGCGGATTATTTAGAGGAACACCTTAGTGTAATAGCTCATTGGAACTGGAATGAAGAGATCTACAAGACGAGATGATGAAAAGTGACTTTCAGTGGCCGAGAGATCGTAGAGGCAAATTTACCATTTTCCAAGATTAAAAGTGACTTAAATAAAATAAAATAAAAAGTCACTTAAATAAAATAAAAGGGAGAAGCTTCTAGAGTGGGAATAAAATAATAAAATAAAAGTGCTTCTAGAAGGTTGGAGAGAGATCTATCCAATCTTTAAAAGGAGGGGGAGCATGTCATTTGGAAATTGGGATATCTTGGACTTGGAATATTTTCTCTTGGAGAGTTTTGGTGAACTTGGTTTTCAGGTTCATAGAGCCCTAGGATGAAAACCCTTGGGTTTCTTAGTGTGTTGGACGAGACCCAACTCACTATTGTGGAGATTTCATTGGGCTTCATTGACATCAATGGGTGAGCAGATCTGTGGGTTGGAGTGGGGATCACCAAGATCTCCAACTTGAACTTCATTTTTAGTTGTAGTTTTGGGAGGCCAAGATCAATATTGTAGCAAAAATTTTGGGAGGCCGTATTGTTTATTTTGGAGCATATTTTCAGCTATTGCCAGCCATTCGACCATTTGCTGGTGCTTGTGTTGATCTTTAGGATCTTCTAGAATGATAATTACTTCGAATGATTTCTTAATTAATTCCTTTTTGTATTCACATTCATCATTAAGCAATTACACAGAAGATCTCAACAACAGAACATATAATGATAGTAGGATCATAAAGAGACAACCAAACAAGAGACACAAATATTTACGCTGTGAAATCCTCTTCTAGGGAAAAACCCAGCAACCCTTTCTTAAAAAAATTATTCAATTCAACAAGAGATAGAATCTGATGTTTTCAAGTCAGTATAGTCAAACAAACCAGTAACATAATCCAGGTCAAACCTGGTCAAACTGAGATAAATCCATCCTCCTGAAATTTCGGCTTTCTGCCTAGAACTTCGGTCTGCTGCCAAGTAACTCATCTTGCTGCCCAAAATTTTGATCCTCTTATTCTCCCTCAAATTCGTCCTTTTTTTGCCTCAGAGCATGCCTCAAATTTTTCCTTTTTCTGCCTCAAATCATGCCTCAAATTCGTCCTTGTTCTAATCCGAATTGCTTCCTTGGAGGAGATTGATTTGCCTTTATATAGTGGACTAATGAATCTGAATGGGTGTGTCAAGTAGGCTGGCCGACTTGACATTATGGAGACATAAAATTTGAATTTCAAAAATTAAATTTTCCTCCTTTTGAAGCCGAATTGGAATCCACAATTATATTTATCATTTCTTAATTATGAACACTGAGCATTGCTACAAAAAATTCAACACTCCCTCTTAGCTAGGGAGGTATTCATAATAAATTCTTAAGATGTTCTCTTGTTGAAAAATTTCACTGAGCAAAGGTTGAAACAACTTAGCATCCATTATCAGCATCAACATCATCATCATCATCAACAACATCAACTAATCACCTTAATTCTTGGACCATTCTCTCTAACCACATTACATGGAAACCTAGTCAACACCCATGACCTAGAGAGAATGTCCGTCCCTGATGCTGCAATATCAGTACTCCCTCTTAGTGAGGGAGGTTTCTCCTACAACATATTTCTCTTAGCTGGGAATTCTCCTTCGTTAAGAAAATATTTCATGAGCTTGTCATAATGATGCATGTCTTTTGATTAACATAAATATCCAAGGTGGGCCAAGTTCCTTTATGGATCCTTAGGCAAATATATCAAACTCCTTTGGTCATGACCTTAGCCTAGGCATTAAATCTTTTTAACTTCTCAAGAGAATTTGCCTTTGGACTATTCACCTTTCTGGTCAGAGTCCTTTGTGACCTACCCAAGTCCTTCTGGTATTTTAAAGGTGAATTTCATCTATCTCCTTTGGTTGACATAACCAAGTTCTTCTGGCTTCTAAGGAGTAGATCTGTCCAATATTATAGTTTCCTTGGAACATTCACTTTTGGTTGACCTAGCCAAGCCCTTTTGGCTTCAAAGGTGAATGTATACATCTCTGTTTGTCAAAGTCCTTTATGACTTAGCCAAATCCTTCTGGCTACCTCATTATTCTTTTCAATGAGGGAGACATCTAGCATCACACTAAGCTCATTTTTGTTCACAATTTATTTATTAGTGAATAAATATTGGAGCTCTTTTTGCTCCTCTCTGTATCACGTCTCAGATTAAGTGATCTGGAAATTGCTTTATGACTAGTGGCGTTCTTGCAAAGACACACTTCATCTCCTGAGATATATCCAATATATATAATAGGTACCAATGTACCATGTATTAACTTGAGGTGTTTATTTTCAATGTACTTTCAAAAATTCTTTGTCTTATCTTCTAAGGTTAACTTTTCTTTTGAAGTTGAAATAGGTCTTCCATGTGGTGATCTTGGTTGCTCCCTCTGTTACGATAACAATCCTTCCATCATCTTTCTTACATAAGCAAGTTCTTTTGTTACTGTTGCACTCGTAGGGAAGTCTTTTGTACCACTGCTACTCCCTCTTATTTGAGAGACCATATCAATAATGTTCCTACAAACCTTATTCAGGATATCATAAAAGAAACAATTATTATTGAGTAAAAAATATAAAAAACAAAGGAATGTAAGAGAAGGATATAAATTACTTATCTTTTGAGAGTTGTTGACTCCCTCTTGATACTTGCTGAATTCCATTTGCAATCTCATCAATTAACTTTCTTTTCTTGTTAGACGTGTAAGAGCTAGGGTTTCTTCATCCCTTAGATTTTTCATTGACATTCAGTATTCCAAGTCTTGTACTAGGGTTTTATCCTTCAAACCCTAGGAATTACAATAGGTTGCCCTTTGCCTTTAATGTTATTGATGACCTCACCCCATGTTTTTTAAGGTGGTTCACGGACACTAGGTGGCCGGTACATCCATGGAAAAATCTAGGCAGATCAACCTGAAGGGATCTACCCGCTGGCCAAGCAAGTAGGGTCTAACCCCAAGGGTGTTGAGGAGATTTGACTGCGTGACCTCCCAACTGGCAAGGTACTTAGCAACGGGAACTTGACCAACTGAGCTAACCCTTGGGGCTATGATCTCATCCCATGTTATTCATGATAGGTCTAAACATAATGAAGTGAATTGGCCATCCACACCAAAGACTCAACTACAAGTCAATGAGCTCCTTCTAGCATTTAGCATCCTTGGTCATGTACAAGGGTTTCATAAACTCTTATTCAAAATATATTCTTTAAAACTCTTCTAAGGTTTACTAGATATTTCAAGAGGGGATGCCACTTTTAACACAAGTGTTATAACTTTTCTTGCTTTAAATGAGTCTTTTTCCATAACTCCCTCTGGATCTGGATTATCTTTTAATTTGTTTCGGCAAGACCCTAGCAATATCAGCCAATACAGACTTCGTACAACTAATGCAAAATATCTCTTACATATATTTGTCAAGGACCATTATTTGACAATACTTCTACAAGATTTGTGAGCAGGCCTTGTCTTGCCTTAATAAGATTGAACTTGGTCCTGCTATCCAGCATTCCAAAGTTCTGTTCAACTTTATTTCATCAATCAATCAAGGATATTCAACGAGGACACAAACATTGTAGGTCGAGCCACATTTTCATCATAAATTTTTTTGGTGTAGTTATCAATAAGGTTTCAAATTGGGAACAATTTTGTGTCTCTCAGAGATATTTGTTACCCTCAGAACCCTAACTATCAATAGAAATGGACTCGACCCCCTCTTTAATAATTCTGAGATCTAGGAGTTAGAGATTTCAGATTAGTAATGTCTTTGCATGCCTTAATATAGATCTTTCAACCAGGTTTATGTTGATTTTTCTAGTTCAATAGAGATTGTTACCACACAATCTAGCAAGGCCTTAAGGAAGAGAAACCTAAAGGACAACTACTAGACTAAGTGACCACAATGGGACAATAACCCACTGCCACCTCAGTTAAGGTCCCCTTCCCTTTACAAATTTTCACCAATGGGAGGAGTCCCGGTAGGAAAGGAATCACTTGGAATGAATAGATCAATGATTTAGGTGTGAAGTGATTCCAATAAGCCCATTCAAGGAGAGACATAATAAAGGATCAATACCTCAAAGAAGCTAACACCCTCTCCAAGAAAGACCTTGGGGTGAAAAGATCAAAACCTAGGGTTTGAGACATGCAATGGTAATATGTATTCCTAAGGTCAAGAATATAGGAGAAGGGGGAGGAATTCTCAAGGGAGCTCTATGTGATGATCTAACACTTCCCAAATGCCCTTCACTCTCTTTGAAAGACCTAAGAAAGGCTTGCACTAGACCTAGAGTTTTATGAATAAGAGTGGGAAGAAATACTTCCAAAGAACTCACTAGGTCAAGGCAACGGAGGAGAAAGGGTCTCTTACAATTTATTCCACCGAATACAATGCTCATACAACCCTCAAGAAAGCCACCTATCCAAGGAGATACAAGCTAGGTTTCCCTTCTAGGGCACACATAGGGCACAAGGGTTATGGATGAATCACCATGAGAAATCAACCCAAACTAGAGGATTCTCAAGATAAGATCTCAAGGAAGAGTTTTCTCAGAACGAAATTCGAAAATTCCTCTAAAAGATTTCGCTTGATGCCCTAGCTAGCCGTCCAAGGAAAGAGGGTTCAAAAATTTGGGAGGAGAAAAGGAGGGAGAAAGAGAAGTTGATCACCAAATGACTTAGGCCAACACCTTCTCCCTTGGGTTTATGGAGTCTTAGATGTGTTAGATAAGCCAAGTTTGTCTTCAAGGAGGCCAAAAGATGATGCCCTACTTACCACCTTTCAACAACTACCTACTATTAGAATGCAACGTTTCATGAGGAAAAATAATATTTCATCACTAGGAACATTCATTGCATGCTATACCATGAATAACATATGCAAGAGCCAATCAAATAACTTTCAAAATGATCTTCAACAAAATTATGGCACAATAGCATTTACTCTAGTTTCAACAATTACATACATTATACAATTTGCAAAGAAAGATTTCATCAACAAGAGAACTTACAAAATAGCCATGCAATATATCCATCCATATTCAAGAAGTAGCTCCAAGACAAGATAAAAAATCAGCTCCAAATATCATAGTGCATCCAAGATACTCCAAAGATTCCAAGAGAAAAAGTGTGAATTGCCTAAGAGGGCTGAAAATCCCAAGTGATGATGATGAGTTCTCACAAATGAGACTCTTTTCTATTTATATGTGTCTCTCTCAATCGATTTAGCCTAATGAGCCCCCAAATTATAAAATAATGTGCTAGAAACAAGTCTCGGCCACAAGACGACCAAGTAGCTATCATAAGTTATGAAAAAGCCATCCATAGTAAGCCAAATTGACGACGTCATGATGAAGAAGGGTCGTTGGAGGGCCACAATGAGTCCTCTAAGTGCCATGATGAGAGAGAGAGCTCCAACAAAGATGAATTAGGGAATGGCCCCTAATTTTCCATGCAAGTCATCATGTGGTGCCCCATAGTGGGTTTTGGGTACAAATGTTGGTCTCAGGGGTCTCTCGATGAAAGCTAAGACTATAGACTGCTCCAAATGTAGGCTTTGATGATGGTGCCTGCCCTCCCTTGTCTCAAGGATGAGACAAACCTCCTATGGGCCTTGGATCAACTTCCCTGATCATGCTAAGTTGGCTGGGTCACGCTGGTCCAAGTGCATCATCTCGCGAATAATGTGGAGTAATGAACAAATTGCTGAAGGTGCCCATGGCATGAAATGATGCTCTAACACATGATGGAGTCTCATGGCTCTCAACACATCCCCTATAAATGTCAATATGATCCTTTGGTGGGCTTGGGCCCTAGTTAAGTTGCCCAACCCATGATGAAACCACTTGCCAATTACATATAAGATCCAATGCGCTTCCTCACCATCAGGTACAATAATTCATTAGTGCATCTAAGTGAACCAAACTTGTTAATCAAGGGCACAAATGAGACTTCATAATGGGCTTCCCTTCCAAATTTGGGGCTTTAAGCATGTAATAGTGTTACCTCCCTAGGTAGGAGTGGCTAATAAACAACCCTATTAGGTGTTCCCAACCCCTAAGGGGAAAGACAGGTCCAAGGTACATCCTTCAATTGATAGGGGTCATGTGAATAATGATGAGGTGGATAGGGACACAAGGGTCTCAAAGCCAAATGCCATGGGTTCAAGGGTGGTAATGATGAGGGATGTCCACATATTTAGGTGTATAAATGTAGGAGGGAGCAATCGTGGATACATGAGTTACCCCAACCTTTGTTTTTCCACCCTTCTTCATTTGTCTTTTTCCTTTTCTTGATTTTTTTTGTATTACTGCTTGGGGCTCCAAGAGATGAGAGCATGTTGTGTATGATATAAGCAGTTATTACCCCCTTAAGGTGGGGCAGTTCATTGCCCACCAGGGGTTGGGACCAAGGTTACTTGGGAGCGGGAGCGGGGAGCAACATTTTCAAAAGTTCCCAGTTTGGGAGCGAATCAGGAGCCAATTTTTATATAATATATATTTTTATATATTTTTATCATTGATGCTTATATGTTAGCAAAAGCATGTAGAATGATGAATTAGATATAAAAAGCATAAAAACATGGATTGAACCATATAACATCAATCATCTAGAAGTTATAATCTTCATCAACCACGTCCACAAGTTAGTAACATACAAAATATCGTGTCCCATGATTCATCAATCTTAAAGTTTCAAGCTTTCAAAATTCGATATATAACATTTATCATCAATGATCACTAAAGTTGTAACTTGTACTTGTAAGTTGTAACCATTACCATTACCAAGTAACCAAACAATAACAAAGAATATTTAACATGAAATGAAATGTTTCAACGTTCAACTTTCACGAAACATCATATTCATAATTCATTACCAATGACGTATAATTGCCAACTTCAAACTTCAAACTTAAATTGTCATATATTGTTTACAAAAAATATCATAATAAATATGAAAGAGTCATCGGTTATAAAAACTACTAGAAACTAGAAAATACAACTAAATCTATTATCTATTGCTAATGCTTGGGCCTCTTGTTGCGACAAGAAATGTCTAATTTATGAGAAAGCATGTAGAATGATGAATTAGTTATAAAAAACATAAAAACAAGGATTAAACCATATAACATCAATCGTCTAGTAGTTACAATCCTCATCAACCATAGGTCCACAAGTTACAAGTTTTGATTTATATAGCATGTGAGGGTGCACATAACCAAAATAGCATCAAGTGCAATCCATCAACAAACAGGTCATAGATGGCTTCTATCATCCAAAAAAATCATGCTACAACAAATACCTACATATCATCAAAATCATTGCCTATCTTGAGATCTTTGTCATTAATATCACCCTCTAAGCATTAACATAAGATAGAAAAAACCTAGCATGTCAAGTCAAGATTTTGTTTGAGTGATGGGTACATTTTTAGTAGGGTCATGGTAGAGGAGTTCGATAACCAATGTCACTAACATCAAGGTACATAGAGGGATTGGTGCTCTTGACGTGTTCCATACCCTAGTACATGACAAAATCAAATGGAAACATTGCAATCCCCCCAAACCTGAAATCTTGAAAACCTAATAAGTTTGTTGGATTTTGAGTGAGATCTAAAATTCTAGTTTCTCCATATGAAATCTAATGATGTCGGGACTTCGAACCACTCAAACATCTTAAGTCATTTCATGGTAATGTTAAAAATTAAAGTAAAAGGATGAAAATGACAGGCTAAGGAAAATGTCAATTTTATTTTAAGAATTTAACACTACCATGAATTGCATATCAATACTAGGGCCATATGATTGATTATTAGGTTTCCCCACTAAAAAATTCTTGTTTCTTTGAAAAAGAATTGAGTTTGGAACATGTTTGCATAAAAAAATTTGCAAAAAAAGCTAGGGAGCGAAATTTATTCTAGGGAGCACGCTCCCGGGGTCGCTCCCGAAGGGAGTGTGCTTCGGAAGTAGGTTCAAGAGGGGGGGTGGGTGGGGGGGAGCGCTCCCCCACAACCCTGGTTGGGACGTGCATGGGTTCCTTAATGAAATGAGGCCACTCATGGGGCCCTAGGAACCAGGGTGATGGCCGTAATGATGCGGTAGACTGTAGAGCTCATGTTTGGATTTTGCCCACACGCTAATATAATGTCTCGATCATCTTTTGCATTTTAAAATATTTTTTTCCTTTATTTCTTGCTTGTGGCCATGATATGCTTTAACCTTTTTCTTTTTAGCTGCATCAACCTCCGGGGCAACATTTCCAGGCCCGACCCAAACATGTGGACAAGGGGAGGGGGTGTACCCAGTGGTCATGTGGACCCAGAGAGGGAAGATGATGAAATAAGGCTTGTAATGTGTAGAGGGGAGTGAAAAATGTGACACGGGAAAACGGGACCGCGCTATCAAAATTGGGGTTTCCCAAGTAGTGCCCTTCCTAAAGCTATAAGCCAATAGGGGAGGTCCCATGAGACTTGGATTGAAGATTAAATCCCTAGTTAAGGTGAGGGAACAAGACTAGCGCCACATCTTGTGTCCTCTTGTCTTGGCTTGTCTTCTACGATTTATGTTTATGTTCTATCTGCAATTTACTTTAATGTTGATGTGATTGCTAATCTGGAAAATATATTGAGCTAATTGTGAAAATTGAAATAAATTGTTCTAAGCATAGAACATACCTAAAATTAACATTGTATCAGAGTTGAGGTGAAGACAAAGCCCAAGAAAGAGTGAAAGAGCAATCACCGAAGACAGTGGGGAAAGGACAAAAGGATCAATGGATTCCTCATCCCTCTTCTAATTCACCAAGGGTGAAGTCGAAGCAGAGAATATTATCGGAATGGCGTAGCGGAAGTTTCTGATTGCCCACTGATCACTTCAATGGGAAGTCCAGATCTAAGGGTGGAAGGAAAGGCAGATGTCTTGTTTGTAATAAGTTCAGCCATTATACGAATGAGTGTCCAAGGTAGGGACACGTCACTTGATGATGATAACAATCATTCCAGGGACATCTTCAATGATCGGAGGAATCACAGGTAATGCAGGTCATTAAGGAAATAACCGACTCTTCAAAGAAAGCAAGGAACCCCAGGTATGAAGAGTCAAATGTTGTTTCTAATAAGATAAAGAAGCGTTATCTTATATTGGCCCTCTCCTTCAGACTCTTTGGGAATATGGCTTATTGATTGTAGTGCTTCAAGGCACTTCATTAGACAAAAGGGTGCTCTCTCTAATTTGGTAGAGATGGAAATAATCGTGGGATTATACTTGGAGTCGATGCCACCTATCCCGGAAAGGGTGTAGGGAATGTTACCCCTCAATTGAATGAGGGTAATTCAATTCATTTACAGAATCTCTTTTTTTACCTGATCGCAAGAAGAACCTGGTGTCCATTTCGGCAATGGAAGTCAAAGGTTTCAGGGTGGCATTCATCGATGGAAAGGTACGTGTTTGAAAATAGAATTTCCAAAGATGCTTTTTCTCATGGATTCAGGGTTGGCAATTTGTATCAGGTTGCAGGATGGTCCATTGGGGATCATGTCAATTATAACACGGAGGTCTACTTATGGGGCCCTACTCGATGTGAGTCAAATGGTGATAGGGATGCCTGAATTGAAGAAAAGCATGAAGGTACATGTTTGAGATGTACTGAAGGAAAATCTTACAAGGGGACCATTCCCCTCATGTAGCAGGTCCACAGGTTTGGAACAACCCGAGGAGTTTGAGATTCATGATCAGGAATCTCATGTATACAGGTGGAAGAAAGCCCTCTATGGCTTGAAGCAAAACACCCTAGGCATAGTATGAGAGGATTGATAGCTGTCTGATGAAGCTGAGATTCATTAGGAGTGAAATCGATCCAAACCATTGCCCGAATGTTGTGGGTGATAGACCTCTCATACCGACACTTTGTGGGGACGACCTATTTCTGACAAGTGCAGACCCTCTCATTTGCAGAAGTAAGAGGGAGTTGGATTCCGGATGTGGAATGGTAAACTGCAAGCCCGTGACTACCTTGAGGATCTTAACTTTCAGAAGTTATATGGTAGTGATGCTAGACCAGATTTGGGAAATGCCTCTGAGTTTCATAAACTCATTTGCGTTAATGTTCTTGGTGAACTTCCATCCGGACATATGTTTTGCAGTTAGCATAATGAGCTCATATATGGTTGAGCCTCACAAGATTGGTGCTAAGAATCTTCTGAGATATCTTCAGGGCACAATCTCTCATAGATTGAGATACACCACCGGAAATATGAAGCTGCATGATTATTCGAATACTGACTAGGCTGGTAGTGTGGGGGATCGTAAGAGAACTTTCGAGTGCTGGTTCTCTTTGGGTTATGTTCGATATCCTGAATGAGCAGGAAGCAGAAGTCGGTTGCTATAAGCACCGCTGAGACCGAATACATAGCTATGAGTATGATCTCGTGTGAAGCTGCCTGGTTGTGAAAGCTCTTCAGCGAGCTGTTTGCACACGTGATGAATACCACCATGATCCTCTGTGACAACCAGGGGGGGATTCGGTTGTTGAGGAATCCTGTATTCTATGATTGCTCTAGCAGCTAGACATTAGATACTACCTTATCTAGAATATGGTACGTCGATGAGCAAGGAGGCTCCATCGCATTGAGACTGATGTACAGGTCGTAGACATTTTGTCAAAGCCCTGGGGAAAGGTCAAATTTGTGACTTTCCCGAATGACTTGGAGTTGTTGAGAGACCCTCTTATGAGGATCCTACATGTTGCATGCATGGAGCTCTAGGAGCTCCGGGGGGCTTGGGGTACTTATTGGAGCAACCAACGACCATAGTGCAACTCACCCTCCCATAATGGTGCGCTGTGTATAGGGTGAATGGCTCAGCCTTCCCCTGTGATACCCCATGGCGGCTTAGGGACAGGATGAATGGTTCTCCTGTCGAGGCATCCTATCCATGCAGGCTGGGACTCATGGGAAGTACCTCTCATCTGGCCAATGAGCAGGGAAATTGGGTTAGGGACCATAGTAGTACTATCGATGGATGCATCGTTGTATCTACCGTACTCCCTATGCTAGGATGACCTCCATTGATCTGGGATTAGTGTGAGTGGCTTGGGACACTCTCTTGTGATATTGATCTGGGATCAACAAAATTGACTTCAGGTCAGTAAGAGTGATATGAATCACTCTCTTGGAACTGATCTGGGATTAGTAAGAGTGGTATGACACACTCTTCATATGGAACTGACTTCGGGTTAGTAGAGAATGGTATGAGACATTCTTGATCAATTCTTCTTCTTCATGGTTTGGCAGAGCAGAGCAGAGTTCAGCAGAGCAGAGCAGAGTAGAACAGAGTAGAGCAGTGCAGGGCATTGATGGCAAAGATAGTACAGTCGAACAGATGGATCAGCAGATGGAGTTCTCCCTAGTTGAGAGGGAGTGTTAAAATTCGAAACTAGGGCCAAACTCCATGTGGGTCATCTTATTTATGGCAGCTGATATTTTTCTTGGATCCCTCTCATCGAGAGATGTAGGATTGATCTAAAGATCATCCGATTCTGATAAGTATTCATGGAGTTATGAATTTATTTGTGTTATAAGACAATTCATCAAGGTCGGCCAGCAACCAAATAAACCCCACATGTGCTCAACGTTTTAGTATAAAAAGAGGTGACTTGATAGTCATTTCTACACACACTTCTATCTTGATTTCTCTCCACTTGTCTTGGGTTTTAGTGGAAGAGAAATCTAGGAGTGGAAGCCCTAGACGTTGGAGGAAAAGAAGGCAGCCCTAACGCTACAAGGAGGACAGCCCTAGTATCTACGCAGTCAAGTGAGAAGCCCTAGGATGCAGTCAAGTGAGAAGCCCTAACGCAGTCAAGTTTATGGGCCGCAGTGAGGGTTTGCTGTAGGTGACAGTGTGGTAAGTAAGGGCTGTTCCAAGTGCGTATTGCTGGGCAGATTAGGCTGAGGAACAACTGTGTGGACAACAGAGTCTTAGCCGCAACATGAAGGGTCAAAGGGACAGCGTGTAGGCTACCCTAGACAACGTGAAGGGCTGTGTGGACAGCGGAGTCTTAGCCACAGTATAAGGGGTCAAAGGAACAACGTGGAGGCTGCCATAGACAACATGAAGGGGCTGTAGGGACAACGTGGCCTTAGTCGCAGTTAAACAAAGCCAAAAGGAATAACGTAGGCGTGGAGGGTTACATCCTTGAGAACCACAGTCTTTAGAAGGCTGGTTTGCTGATTTGTATGGAGAATAAGGGCTGTAGGGTGATGCCCTAACCTGTGATGCAGTGCAGTAGTGCAGCATGGTGAAACAACACATGGCAGCAAGGGTACATGGTGTTGCTCAGCAGCAAGTATGGACAATAGCAAGTAAGGCGACTAGTACAACAATGCTAAGACTACATGAAGTTGCTAACTAGTGTAGCAAAGTAAATGGGACTGCTGGGCTACATGGTGCTGCTAAGATGCAAGGGACAACAGGTGACTTAGTGATGCAAAAAAAAATGGGACAGCTAGACAATGAAGCTTGGTGGAGCCACGATACAAGGGACAATAAGGCTACATGGTGCTGCTAAGACACATGGACAGTAGCAAGGTATGCTAAGACATATGGGGCAGCTGCAAGGTATGGCAAGGCAAAGTGGGTCAACAGTTGTGACATGGCAGAAGGCACATGGTACAACAGCTAGCATCGTACAACAACAAGCATGGACAGCATGGCTATCATGGACAACATGGCTATCATGGACAACAGTGCAACAGTCATGAGGTCCAACATTGTGATGATGGATGCAGCATGGTGCAACACGGTGAGGTGCAACATGATGACGAGATGCAACAGGATGATAGGTGGAGGAGTCACCTTGGAGAATCAATTGAAGCAGCATGTCTTCAACTGATCTCATGTATCATCTTCTTAGAGATAATCTATGCTCTTATCTAGATAAGTCAAAGTGTTGACTTTTGCTATAAATGTACTATTTATCTCTCTCTCTCTCTCTTTGTTGAACTATGGAAGAACATATAAGAAGAATTGATCAAGGGTTTCCCCATATTGGGGTTTGTCCCTGGCTAGTGCACATCTTGTGTCCTCTTGTCTGGGCTTGTCTTTTGTGATTTATGTTTATGTTCTATCTGCAGTTTACTTTAATGCTGATGTGATTGCTAATTTGGAAAATATATTGAGCTAACTGTGAAAATTGAAATAAATTGCTCTCAGCATAGAATATACCTAAAATTAACAGACAGGGATAGTAGGTTCATGGGAGGCTTCTGGCAGGAGCTCTTCAGGTTGGTTGGTATCGAGCTCACCCTTAACACAATTTACTACCTCCAGATAGATGGCGACACCGAGCGAGTTAATCAGTGGTTGGAGGGGTACATGAGGAACTATGTGACTGGGTAGCAGAGGGCTTGGATTCAGTGGCTGCATTTGGGCGAGTATTGCTACAACACCACCCATCACATGTCCATCGGTATGACTCCTTTCTGTGCCTTGTATGGTTATTATGAATTATCTTTTACTGACGTCGTTTTTGGAGATGGCTGGGCCCCAAATGCCAAAGATTGGATACAAGAGAGCCAAGACATCCTCAAGGCTCTCAAGGATAACTTAGTGACAATGCAGAACCAAGAGAAGGTGTACGCAGATCGACATCGAACTAAGAGACATTTTGAGGAAGGGGATTTGGTGTACCACCAGTCACAGCCGTACAAGCAATCCACATTGAAGCAGAAGGGGGCTGAGAAGCTACAACCTTGTTTTTATGGGTGATACAACATAGTCAGTCGAGTTGGGGAGGTGGCCTACGAGCTGGAGTTGCCTCCGGGGAGCAGGATTCACAACATATTCCATGTCTCACGCCTTAAAAAGGTGTTGGTACAACAGGTGACAAAAACAATAGAGTTAACTCTGTTGGATGATGAGGGCCATCTGGTTTTGGAGCTTGAGGCCATTTTGGAGAGGCAGGAGAGAAAGCTGAGGAGCGAGACCATTAGGGGGTTCTTGGTACGCTGGAAGAACCTGCCAGATGAGGATGCCACTTGGGAGGGTGAGCACATTCTGGAGCACCTAACTCTGAAGTTGCTTGAGGGCAAGCAACATTTGGGAGGGGAGGATTGTCATATCCCTTCCCAAAAGAATTTGTAATAGGTTTTGTCTCTCCACAATTTTTGTACAAATTTTGCCAAGGAAAAGGACCCTAGCAATTTCGACTTAGGAATTGTTGGGCCTCGAATATGCCCATTTTTCCGTCATACAAAACCACCATTTATAACCTAAATACTCATTTCGCGTCATAATTCCATCATTTATCGCCACATCACATCCTATGACTCGTGGTGGATTATCATTTGTTTTATTAGGTTTTCTATGATTAAAGATGATTATGCCATGATTTACTAATCACGGTTTCGTTAAGCTCATCTTTTCACAGGGTTCCATCGCCGAGTTTCTTTACAAGCCAGTAGAGTACGAAAATGACCAATTTGGGGCTTTGACACTTTCGGCATGCTTCCAGAGAAACCAAGAGAGGTTATTATAAAAAATAATGTTTTAATACCCTTCCATAACCTGGATTGTACCCAGGTCACTTGTGTATCCCTAGAAGGAAATTCACAATTTTCCCAAATCTGCAATAAGTCTCAAACTGCCAACTTCTGCCTCGATTTTCATGCAAGTGAAGGCGAATGAAGAAAATATGGCAGTTGGGTTTTGGTCCCAGCATAGCAAATTAACTAAGCCTGTAACAATTTTCTAAAATTCCTTACGGTTGGGGAGTGAGTTATGAAGAGGTCTTTGAGGTAGATTTGTATAAAACTCAAGTAAAACTCAGATTTGTAAAATATCCAAACAACTAACTTTGGGCACGCTTTCTGAGGAGATGGAGTTGAATTAGAAGATTTCAAGACATGGGATTTGCCAACAATATTAGGTTCCATATGAACAGTTTACCAAAATACATTATGGTTGAGGAGATCAAGCCAACTCTTCATCACTAATTTGTGTAAAATCACAATAAACCCAGATTTTTGGGATCTCTTCCAAAATTGCAAATTCGTTTGGGAATTCAGTTTAAATGTCTTTTGTGTATATATCAGAGCTCAAGGAGGGAGGAAGGGAGGAATGATACTGTTGTAATTGCTGTAAGACATTATGATTTGTAAGTGAAGACTGTTCCAGTGATATATCATGGATATGGTTTGAACCAAATCGTTCCAAGTCATGGTTTGCTGTAAGTTTTTCATTTGAATGTTCTAAATCGTTTTTACTGCAAGTAGTTTAAGCTTGCTCTGGTGTGGCAGGGCCTGCCATCATCTGAGAGCAAGCTCCATTGTTAGTTCTTAGGTAGATAGATGTGTGATAGCTCTATAGAATTAGTCTTTTATTTAGTCAATGCATGAAGTTGATAAAGTTTCATGTGCAATTGCATGAGGTATTTGATTTAATTTTGGAGTGTTTGTAATTGTTACAGCAATGCATTCATTAATAGATAGAAGGACCAAGAGTTTTGAATATACAAATTTCCAATTATTATATAAATCGTGCTTGAATCTCCAACACAGAGCTATGCTCTGTTCCTTATAAAAGAGCCGAGTTCATTGTAATTGCAATTAAAATTTCTTTGATCAGAAATAACAATTACACACACTAGTTCATAGGATACGGTGAGGGTTTTGAATGAATATTTTCATGTATGCATCGAATAGTTAACCTGTAATTCGTTTGATGAATGAAGTTTCAATTTGATAATAATCAGAGTTGTGTTTGGTAGCATTGTGTGAAGGATAGGACTTGTGTTTACATTGCGAGCTGTGTGTGTGTTTGAAGCATTATGACTCTGTTGACCACTACGTGTCAACAACCCATAACAGTACACCCCCTTTTTTTGCAAAAGGGATAGCACTTGATCGATGTGTCTGCGTCGTCCACCTATTATCATCAGCCTGATTGTCATGTTATAATGTAAACCCATTCTGCATGTATATGATGTAAATAATCTCAGCAGATCTGTGTCATGTAATTGCCTAGGTAAACCTATTTTTCTGGTAACGATCTACATTCTGGGAGGTTTTTTGGCTCACCAATCCATTCTTGGATGGTTGGCAGAGTTTTCTTTCAGCTTTACCCCAAAGTTGGAATGAATTTTGTTACCAGGATCTTAGGCAAGTCATAGTGTTATAGATCGAGTCTGTGTAAAAGTGATTTGGGAATAATCCTAACTATTTGGTTAGGTTATTTTATTACAAATTGCTTGATCTGCTAGATTATATTTTGGTGTCGCAAAACTGGGTAGTCTGTGAGGGTCTTTTGCAAATGGGTTTTCCCCCTTGAGATGTAAAAAATGTAAAAATCATGATGTAAAGTGTCTTGAGGGTTATAAAAATAATTTATCCCCTCATAGGTTAATTAATTAAATTTTCTGGCCAAAATTAATTAAAATCCTAAGCTAGAAATTTAATTAATTATAGGTCCTAGGTAAATTTAAATTTTCCAAAGGCAAAATTCGTGGGTCCTTTAAAAATTAAATTTTAAGAGGTCCAGGGACTAAGGTTAATTGATTATTTTGCTAAATTTTAAGCCTTTGGTCCCTGGGGTTAAGTCAAAGTCAAAATTTTGAGGAAATTAATTCAAAAATTTAATTTTTGAATTAATTAAAATGCATTTAATTGAAAAATTCGAAATTTCCTCAATAATTAAAATTTTGACGGATGAGATTAAAAGAAATTTTGATCCTCATCAACGGTCGAGATTATTGTGACAATGATCTAATTAGCCGCTGGAAGATTTATCTTTAAATAGGAGGTCCGTTGTCAGTTGATCCATCTGATCTTTGGATCGTGTACTAAGCTCTCAAGCTTTCTTGTATACTTTTTTGAATTAATGCAAAAGTCTTTGGGGTTTCAACGTACTTATTGTTCCTCTTCATGAATTTATGGTAACATTGTTTTAATTTCTGCTTAATATTATGTAAAAACTATCAATCAGTAGCTCTTTTAGAATAATCTGAATACAGATATCTTATTCAGTTTGTTGGATCTAGGGTAACATTTTTAATTTTGATTGAAGTAGCGAGTATCTCTATTTCTTCAAAATTTTATTGTTGTTCTATTTCTCTACTTGATTTGATGGTTGATCTAGTGTTTGCAGAAGATCTCTCAGGTTCTCATTGAGCATTTGGGGATAGTTCTCGGTTGGACCAATGTTTTAAAACTCCGACTCCGACTCGGTATCGACTCGGCCGGCTCGATGTCAATGACTCGGTCGTTGTAAAAAATACATTAAATATTTATTTTTTATAAAAACACATAATTTTAAAGATTTTCATTCATGTTTCCAAACACACAGCATTAGAATATAGATAGAAGACAACATATGATCAAAGTAGGCTCATGAATATATCCATTATATCAAAATGGCACCCAGTGCACTGTCCAATACATACACGATGATGATATAGAGATCAAAACAAAAACACATAACCAAGGAGGCTATAAATGGCCTCCACAACAAAAGTCTATGACCAGTACTACTGGCTACTGCTAGAGTTGCCAACATCATCTAGCTCAGTGTTACTTGGGAGTGAGAGCGAAAGTGGGGAGCGAGAGCGAAAACGGGAGCGGGAGCGACATTTTCAAAAGCTCCTGGTTTGGGAGCGAATCCCAGAGGAGTTCGACAACCAATGTCACTAACATCAAGGTACATAGAGGGATTGGTGCTCTTGATTAAATACGAGTTCCATACCTTAATACATGACAAAATTCAATGGAAACATTGCAATCCTCCAATCCTGAAATCCTGAAAAACTGATAAGTTTGCTGGATTTTGAATGAAATTTAAAATTCTACTTTCTCCATATGAAATCCAATGAGGCCGGAACCACTCTCAAACATCTTGAGTCATTTCATGGTAATGTTAAAAATTTAAGTAAAAGGATGAAAATGAAGATTAAGGAGAATGTCACTTTTACTTTAAGAATTTAACATTACCATGAAATTTGAATAGCATATCAATACTAGGAGAGGGGAATGGACCCCAAATAGCATTTAACTAATTTAGAAAACACCTTGGAGTCCAAACCAATCAGCGAACACTTCAAAATTTCATTAAAAAAATGAGAAATCGCTATTTTGATGGGGTTACGGGCCGCAGGTTATGACTCGGCCGAGTTGGCCGAGTTAGCCATGACTCGGCCGACCGAACCGTTTCCTCCAGCTAACTCGGCCTCCCGAACCGTTTCCTCCACCGAGTCACAATTTTGGGCATTGAAACGGATCAACTCGGCCGTTTCCGTTTCGAATCGGCCGAATTTTAAAACTATGGGTTGGACCAGCCAACTCTCAACACATATTTTTTGAAGAGCCTAGTTCATATAAGCCTCAGGATTTATCTAACGATAATATTTTTTTGCAGGGTGTTTTTGGGCTAGTATCTATTTAAAATTTCAAAATATTTTAAATATTTTGTGGGAATTTTGATAGATCTGGCTATTAAGAGTTTTAGATTATCAGATTTGAGAGCGGAGTTGGACTCATACTCCTCAGATTTGATAGATCTGTAAATTATTTGTGTAGATCTGTTATTTACTTGTATAGATCTGAAATTTTGTAACATAATTTTGAATCTTAACACTTGGGTTTTTTGGATTTTTTCTATTTTTGCACATATTGGGTATTGGGTTTTTCTCTTTTTACTTGTGCAGGAATAGATCTGAGAAATCATCCAAGAAAATCTTCAAATCTGAGCTAGATCTAGACCTGGAGGGCAAGATCTGGGCTCAAAGATTGTTTGCAGGAATAGATCTGAGAAATCAGCCAAGTAAATCATCAGATTTGAGATTTTTCAAGCAGATCTGGGGGTTTTGAGACAGATCTAGGCCTTGGAGGGCAATATCTTATCCAAATCTTTTTACAAGGTTAGTCATTAAAGATTTTGAAATAAATTTGAAGATCTGAAGCAAAATAATTTTTTTTAGAACAAGGGTTTCAAGTTTTGGGGCTCTTAAGCCCAGATCTGGCTTCACCTAGCCCAACGCTAGTTCTATTGGGCCTAGTGCTAGCTCTCATTGGCCCTAAATTCCCTTGTTCCATTTTTGATTTGAAGATTTGATTTTCTGAAGCTAATCATTGGTGGGTTTTTGCAGAAAATTTGGTAAAATTTTGTGTTTCAGGTATTGAAATTTTTTGACAACTTTTGCTAGTGATCTTCAAAGCCTAGGGCCTAAGGGTTTGATCTCTAAACCATCTTTTTCCTCATTGTTTGCTACAACAATCATATACTTTTCTAATAGTGGTGAAAAACACATCTAAGTGGTTTGGAATTAACTAAAAAAATTGCTAAATACATTAATAAGTCATTTATGTTTGATGTGTATCAAGAATTTGGCCTAGATCTACATTTTGGGTCACTGTTATCTCTGAATAATTCTGTTTCTAAAGTCTGAAATATAGCAGTGGAAAACTTTCATGTGGGTTAGCCTAAAATCAGTTCCTAAGTTGTTTAATACATTAAGGAATTAATTTCTTGAGTTGGACATTCATCATTAGGCTTATTTCATGTTTTAATTGTTGGCTGTAATAAGTATATCAGATCTGATATAATTCCGGAAATCACATCACAATAGGCTAAAAATTTTTGATAACTCATGTGGGTAAGTTCGGAAAAATTTCGGTAAATTTTTGGCATAAATATATCATTGATAGCTTACTGTTTTCATTGTCATATTGTTGTTGTCATAAAGTTTTTTTTACTGCTGTCCTTAAAATTAATTTCTGAAAATTAAGTACTCTGTCATGGAATTGTGATAAAATGCATATCCTTTGTTTCATAAACTGAGTTTTTTTTGAGCACCTGTTGACATTGATATCGAATTTTAAAGTTGTTTTTGTTCTCTTTGAGCTATAACTGTATCAAAAAGATTTGAAATAAGCTTGTGTTCTAATTGTAATATTTTCAGGGGTTTAATTTTGAGTCTTCATTTAATAAAGCGAACATTTCATTTGGGTATTGGAAGTTTCTGCGACATAAACATCTGTTCATTCTTGAATCTAACTTCATCTCATCTTCTCATCATCTGGTGCATTTGCATATAAGCTAGTTTTGCATAAATAAAATTTACTCCAAGCATAAGCTTGGTTGATAGAGAGATAGGTATCCATCCATCTTTGTTTGAGTAGCCTGCTTTTAACTTTCAAATGCACCCTCTTATTGTCATTTATGATTTTTCATTGAATTCACAATGCAAATAATGTAGCAAAAAAATTATTTTGTAAAATGAGGTGGTTATTACTTATTAATTCCAAATTTTTTTTTGATGCCCTAGGTTTGAGTTAGCTCACTACAAAATTCAAATATGCCAAAAGCCTTGGACCCATTTTGGGAGTATGGGGAGCCTGATGGTGGGACAAATCGGGCATATCTCTCATGCAAATTGTGTGGGATCAGGATGACAGGAGGGGTTACGCGATTGAAATACCATCTGGCTAGACTCACTGGATATGATGTTTGGATTTGTACAGTTTCTAGTCCGGAGCTTATGCAAAAAGCTCTTAAAGCAATTGATGAAAAAGACAGAAAGAAGGAAGAGGCAGAAAGAAACAAGGTTGAACGTGCAGGTAGATCTTTCGAGATATCTTCTTCTGATTTTGATGCTGAGGGTAGTGGGAGGGGCTCCACAACATCACCTGCTACTGCTAATGCGAAGTCATCATTTTTTGTTCCACGAACAGGACATGGAGCACAACTTGGCATAAAATCAATTGTTAAAAAAAGGAGGTGTCTTTTATGGAACGACTTACCTCTCAGCATCACCAAAACCAATCCATTTTGGCAGCCAATGTGTGATGCTATTGCTGTTGTGGGCCCAGGGTACAAAAGTGCTACATATGAGGAGTTGCGGGGGCCAATTCCTCAAGTAGAAAAGCAGGACATCAACTCTAGATTGGCAGAGTTGAAAAAAACATGGAAGTTTCCAGATGCACAGTGATGTTTGATGGTTGGACAGATAGGAAGGGTAGGACCCTTCTAAATTTCTTGGTACATTGCCCTAAAGGTACTATGTTTATTAAATCAGTGGATGCATCAACACATATCAAAGATGCAGTAATGATATGTGAGTTGTTAGATGGGTTCATTCGAGAGATTGGTGTGCGGAATGTGGTGCAGGTCATAACAAACAATGCAGCTAATAATGTGTCTGCGGGCAAGATGCTTATGGTGAGGCATCACCCATTGTTCTGGACTCCGTGTGCAACACATTGTATCGATTTGCTGCTTGAGGATATGAGAAAACTCTCCTTCATCAAAGAGGTGGTTGATATGGCTAGGAGCGTCCCCAAGTTTATTTATAACCATGCTTTTGTTCTTAGCCTCATGAGGAGGTTCACTAGAAACAAGGAGTTGCGGTGTCCTGCAATCACACGTTTTGCCACAAACTTTATTACTCTTCAGTCTTTGCTTCGATGCCAGAGTTGAAGAAAATGTTTGTTTCTGATGAGTGGCGTGATTGTAGATACAACAAGAGACAGGACGGGAGAGCCATTGCAAAAATGGTGTACTCTGACATGTTTTGGCAGGGAGTAGAAGAAGCATGCTCAGTTAGTGAACCTATAGTAAAGGTTCTGAGATTGGTAGATGGGGAGAAGCCTGCAATGGCTTATTTGTATGAGGCCATGGATAGGGCCAAGGAGGCCATTCGTTCTTATTATGCAGACAAGGGTTCTGCTGGGCTTGATAGGCATATGATGTTATGGGATGTGATTGATAGTCGGTGGACAGGGATGCTTCATCGACCCATTCATGTAGCAACACTCTTCCTCAACCCCGCATTTTCATACAAATGCGGCTTTGATTTTGATGGCGAGGTGATGGAAGGGATCCATTCTTGTATTCATAGGATGGTACTTGATCCTGAGCTTCGTAGCAAAATCAATCGCGAGATACAGTTTTATCGAGATTGTGTTGGCCTATTTGGCTTTGATGATGCTATTAGGGAAAGGACCCTCTTCATGCCACGTAAGTGACAAGTCATCACTCATTAGAAATTAGAATTTTCAATTTAGAATTTCCTTACTTATAATTCTAGATTTTAAAAATTCAATTATGTAACTTTTATTTGAAAGTTTAATTATGTTTTAAGTTTTTGAATTTTTTATTTCTTTATTTTGTTGTAGATATTTGGTGGCGAAGCTATGGTACAAGGGCACCAAATTTGCAGAAATTGGCCATAAGAATCTTGAGTCAAACATGTAGTTCTTCAGGGTGTGAGCGCAATCGGAGCGTATTTGAGAAAATACATGCAAAAAAGTGCAACAGGTATAACTTTGAGCTCCAGCGTTCAGTTGAGCTATTACACTTATTATATTTTAACTTTTTAATTTATGATCTTCAAGTGTCAAGACTCAAGAGTCAAGAGTCAAGACTCATTAGTTTTTTTGACACTCTTATAGGTTGGAGTTCGCATGCCTCAATGATTTAGTGTATGTGCATTACAATATCCGACTTCGAGTGAAGCAAATAGAAGCAACAATGGATCCAGATGCCATTTCCTTAGACAATATTGATGTATTGTCTCAGTCGAGGGTGGAGTCTGAGGAACCCATCTTGGAGGAGTCACCTTCATGGTTAGAGCGAGATGATGCATTAGAACAGGGGCAATAAGAGGAGGAGGACTCAGAGGAGGAGTAGCACGAGGAGGAGCAGGAGTCAGAGGAGGAGGAGGAGGAGACTGTGGGAGCATCAACATCAACACCATCTGCTATAGATATAGGAGAGCACAACTCCATACCTAGCACTCATTATTTGACATTAGGTGCAAGGGCAGGGCCAAGGCCTTCTACTACTAGGGGTAGGCCTGGCAAACAACCCATCATTTTTTCCTGTAAAAGGGGGAGAGGGCATTGATTTCAGATGGATAGCTACTAGTTTTATTTGTTTTGCTACATATAACTCATGATGATGAGATACTTTTATATATGTGATGTTATTTTGTATTGTTTCTCCACATTTGAATCCTTGATTGGACAATTATCAGGAATCAACAAGCTTTGGTATCACCTTTGATGTATCATTTCTATTTGACATCATATATATCAGTGATTTCTTCATATTTATGTGCCAATGTGTTTATTTCATGTTGTTATTGCTTTATATGTTTAAAAATCTGAAAAAAATGAATATATTATGCATTTTTTATGCTTGCTGATATTTGCCAATATTTTTGCCGATATCGCCGATATTTTTGCCGATATTGCCGATAAGATGTTTTCTGGAGTCTGGACTCTTGCCGATATTTTGCCGATACCGATATTATCAACACTGCAAAATTGTATTTTAGACTAAGGGGCTTTCGCAAACATCATGCCATTAAAGGTCATGAAGCAATTGGGTCTTAGCATCACTCGAAGGTATAAAAATGTGTGGTTTTAACTCCAAACCTATAGAAGTAGAAGGCCTCATAAAAGATATTAAAGTTTCCTTGGCTATGAACCTTGATATATCATTACTTATGGATGTTGTGGTCATAGATATCCCTGTTGTTTGGGGAATGCTGCTATCAAGGAAGTGGGTAGCCACTGTTGGAGGTCATCTCCAAATGGACCTGTCATACGCTACCATTCTGCAGTTCGATGGAACCCCCTTCATTCTTTATAGGGAGCTTGCCTACCCTACTCATGTGGTCAAGCCAAGACCGATTCCATATTACAAAACACACGAGATAGAAAAGCCTTCCCCCATTCTCCCTTCACAAGAGGTCCATATTCTCAAGTGACCAAGTCACAAAGCAAGCAGAAAGTGGAAGCCTAAGAAGGAATATAAGGTTGGGGATGTGGTCTTGGTAGATAAAAATCCCATACTTGTCAAGATTCATGGGAAAGTAGGGGAAGATTACTAGTACATTGCCAAACTTAATGACAAACTTTGGCCATAGCCAGTCAAGTCATATCACCCCTTTCCTTGACACTTGACATTGTACCATATGCATGTTAGAGTAGGGTGCATTACATGCTTATTTTCTCATTAGAGCTAACTTCATATGATATTCCTCGTGATAGATTAGTTGCATTTAGATTAAATTTGCATTTTCCTTTTCTGTTGATTTCT
Organism: Pinus tabuliformis; assembly: GCA_031772625.1. Taxonomy (NCBI): domain Eukaryota; kingdom Viridiplantae; phylum Streptophyta; class Pinopsida; order Pinales; family Pinaceae; genus Pinus; species Pinus tabuliformis. The sequence continues at coordinate 59,262,455 of CM062809.1, forward strand.
ACTGCCTAATACTAAGCATGGGTGATCATAAGACACCACGAAAACATGCTGCCCTGTGTTCTTGGTCTTTGACATGTGCAGGTAACAAGTCTGCAGTACCAAGAGATTGTTGGTGTTCTCATGACCTTCCATTTGAGTAGCTTCGTGCAATTTCCCGAGAGCTCATGTCTCAGTTGGAGCCAGATGTTACCCACCACCTGTGGGTAGTGTATTTAGGAGAAATTTTTTCTCTTAACTGGTCCTCAGCGGATAGCCAACAACCCCTTGTTGCCACTAGATAGCTCAATGTGCCATTGTCTCTGCCACCTGAGCCAACCATATGGTTTTGTTGCACTCAAATTGTCAAAGTTCCAGGGAAGTAGAAGTACCAACTTTTTCAACAAGGATCATATCACATATCGACAGTCCATGTGTCATGGTCATCCCATTCGGCAAGTTATATATTGTAAATGATTTTAGTAAAATCTTGAGTCTATGTAACAACCTAGGTAAGCCTATAATTTGATGACGAATTCCATCCTAGGAGGTTTTTTAACCTCATTGATTACTTGTGTTTTTCGACATGGCTAATCAGAAGAGTTTTTTCCCTCCAACTTAAACCCCCAAAGTTAGGGTGAAATTTATTGTCGAATTATCAGATGAGTCCTAGTGTTTTAGTCGAGTCTGATGTAAAAGTGGTTTGAGAATAATTTAAGCTAATTGGATTAATTATTTTATTATAAATCACCTGGTTTACTAGATCATATTGTGTCGCAGATGAGTTATGTTCCTTGAGGGTCTAAGACGAATGTGTATTCCCTCTTTGAGTCTTGTAAATGAAAAATCATATGTATTGTAGGGTTGGAAAAATAATTAATCCACTCGTTTGTAAATTAATTAATTTTTCTCGCAAAATAAAATTAAATCCTAAGTTAGAGAATTAATTGATTAGAGTCAAATTAAATTGTCTTAGGAAAATAAATTCTCCAAATGGAAAAATTCTTGGGTTTTAAAAGAGTCAATTTTTAAAGGTCCTCCACTAAGGGAATATTGTATTTTTCAAGAAAATTTGGACCCTTGGACCTTGGTGGTTAAGTCAAAGTCAATTTTTTGAGGAAATTAGTTTAAAATAATTAATTTTGAGCTAATTTAAATGGAATTAAATGATAAATTCGAAAATTGCTCAAAAATTTAAAATTAGGGGTCAAGATTAAAAGATATTGAAGTGTTTATCAACGACCAAGATTATTTTGACAAGGAACAAAGAAAATAGCCGTTATTTTTCCATTTGGAGGATTTATTTATAAATTAGAGAGTCAGTTGAGTCTCTAGTCATCTTGATCTCTGGCTAGAATTGATGCTGAAGGATTTTGTAAACTATTGTTCTGCTGGGAACTATTTTTTTTATTATAATAAAAGACTTTGGGGTGCACCTTGAGGTGATCTTGTCGCTGATCTGTGGTATGTTTTGTACTCAAAAATTGACATTGATCTTGATTGATTGACATAATATCTTGTGATAATAATCATTGGTGGATAAATTAGTTACTTGGTATCTTGTGAAGTATTGTTGAAGTTTACACTTGTAATCTCTTAACATGTATCTTGTTTAAGATTGTATCACAACATTGTCAAGTACTTTTGCCTTAAGAAAAATTCTCAATAAGTACTTAAATAACTTAAGCAATCTTAACTCAAAATAATCTCACCCATAATCTATTACATAAGCATATTAGATTTAGATTGCATTAATAATTTACCTCCTAGCATAAGCTAGGTTGATAGAGACATAGGACAACCCTTTTTATCTAGCTTGAGGGGCCTCAACAACTCTTCAGTTGTTAACATGGTGACCTTGCAGTCGTCAGAGTCAGTCTCTGCAGCGCCGGAGGCATCGGGTGATAGGAGCCTAACATAAGGTATCGTTAATGAGGCCTTAGCCTGCTTCCCACAACCTACCTTGGAGGCCAACTTCAAAATAGTTAAGAGAAGTTTACACTTAGACTAGGCATCTAACTAAAATTTAAAAAGATTACCGCATCTCACATAGGTTCTAGGATTTGCATATCATATAGGTCAGTCAACCATTCAAGCAACGGGTGTCCATCCGGTCATTTGGTTCCAATTTATAAGAAGCAAGACTTTGGACTCTTTTGACCACTACTGGTCAACTGCCCATAGCAGTACACCCCCTTTTCTTTGCAAAAAGGGGTAGCGCTTGATCGACATGTCCGTGCCATTCTGCAGTCATCGACAGCTTGATCAATTTATGTTGTAAACCCTGTCTGCATGTATAAATTGTAAATAATCTCAGCAGATATGAGTCATGTCTGTAAATTGCTTGGGTGGACCTAACTTTCTAGTGATAATCTACGTTCCGAAAGGTTTTTCGTCTCACCGATCCATGATCGGCAGAGTTTTCCTTCAGCCTAACCCCAAAGCCGGGATGGATTTTGTCATTAGAATTTTAGGAGAATCCTAGTGTGTTAGTATGCTAGATTATTGTTGTGTCGCAGAACTGGGTGGTTTATGAGGGTCTATGTCAAACGGGTTTTCCCCCTTGAGATGTAAATTTGTAAAAGTCATGATCTAAAGTGTCTTGAGGGTTAGAAAATGTTTTAATCCCCTCATAAGTCCTAAGTCCTAGCTGATTTTTCCAAATGCTAAGTTCGAGGATCCATTTAAAAGTAAATTAAAAATTAAAAAATTAAAAATAAATAAATAAATAACTGAAAAATAAAAATTAAAATATATATATATATATATAAATAATAATAAAATAAATAAAAAATAAAAAATTAAATAAAAATAAAAAATTAAATGAAAAATTATAAAATAAAGCAAAAACCCTAAAAATAATAATATTTTGAATAAATAAATGCAGAATTTCATTTTTTAATGAATTAACAAATTCGACGAATGAGATTAAGAGATGTCTTGATCCTCATCGACGGTCAAGATCATTTCGACATGGATCACTCGAACTAGCCGTTGGGATCTTTTCCTTTAAGTAGGGTGCTAGGGGTCATTTGAAATCATTCGATCTGTGAGTCTTGTGCTGAAGAAGCTCTCTTGTAGTTCATTTTTTTTTTGTGCAATAAAGAAGACTTTGGGGTTAAAAATCTTGCTGGTGTTACTTTTCTGAAAATGCTGTAAGATTGTTCTATTTGTTCTGCATAATTTTATTTTCAGCCATTAATGATAGCTTAATGAAGATTGATCTAGGCATAGGGATCTTGTCTGATCTTTGGGGTTTGAATGATAGTTTAGATTCTGAAATATAGTGGCAGATATCTCCATTTGATCGGGGTTTCACTATTGTTTTCTCCTTCTATGTTGATGGTTGATTTTAAGCTGTGCAAGAAGTTTTTCTTTAGATTACCGGGCGTTAGGGGAAGTTCTTGGCTGAACCAGCCAATTCCCGAGGCGTGTTTTCTGAAAGAGCCCAGCCAGTTCTTGATCCCAGGCTTATCATTCGAAATATTTTTATGAATGCATGCAGGGTTTTCTGAAGCGTTTTACATTTAAATTAAATTCTGATAATATTACTGTGATTATTGATAAATCCGGCTACTAAAGAGCCTTAGATCTGTAAATACTGTAATTATTTAGTTGGCTTTAGGGTTTTGTCTCTGGCATATTTTATTTCTGGGTTTTCTGTTATTGTAGGTTGCGGGTACAAGTTTTGAAAATTTTGCAGGGATAATCTTCAACAGGTTTTCAAATTTTTTTGAAGAAGGTCAGCGATCTGCTCGCTGGGGTTTTATTCCCAGAAAAATTTTCTAATTTTTTTTTTAGAAGGCTGTGTGGTGCTCTTGGATTGCTACCAAGCTTCAGCATTACTGTCTATCAACTCTTTCTCTCAAAACGCAGCTTCATTCTGCCAAGCCTGCAAGCGGATCTTCAACATTGTACCTGCCAAGAAACCTCAATCCTCTCCAGTGCTGCCTCTTTTTTTCCTCACGCAACTATCTCAGGTCTATGCACATCGCAACACCCTCCTCTTGCCTGTACACAGAGCTGCAGATCTGCTGCCATCTCTCTCCATACTCATCCTGCCCCTACGTGCCATTTTCACCCCATCTTAAAGCAGCCATACACAAACGGTTCTATCCATCCAAGCAGCCATACGTTGATTCTCCAAATTTCTGCGTATTCCCTTGCTCCCACGCCATTTCACGTCCAAGTCTGCCGCTTGCCTGTTCATGCATATCATTACTCTATCCCTGTGCTCGCTGCTCTTCAACGTAGCCCCAACCTCCACCTACCTCAGCCGCTTGTAATTTTCCCTGCACCTATGCATACTTATCATGAAAATTCGATTTGTTGTATTATGCTAAAGGAAAGTCTTAAATCGATCCATGCGGCTATGCCCTTCACTGCGTAACATCTCCACCTAAAATTTGTTGAGACCCGCACCCATCCAAAAGGAAAATCGAATGAGGTTCTCTGAGTCTGGGCAAGGATCAAGTCTTTTTGCCGTGGACGCCCGCTGTTCGTCGACCTCATTCTGCACATTTGTTCCATTTCAAGCGTCACTGAGCTGCAGTAGGAATGCGTTCATTATTGGTATACACGGGCCAGGCAATGTATTTTTGTGGTATTGCGCGCAGGTGAACTGTTAATGCATAAGTCTCCCTCACGTCGTTGGCTATTCCTCCACAAATCGTTGACATAGATTGCTGTGTGCAGCCTCCATTTGCACAGTTCCTATTAAAAACTCGCACTCCCACACCGTTACTTGCAGAAGATCACTTGCGGGCTAGTCAAAAAGAAAATCTCAGGTCCGTCAAGCGTCGACCATTAATCTGTACATACCCACGCACATAAAAAAGGGCTTTGGAACGAGACTGCATGGGTGAAAACACACGATTTTGGTATGACGGGCCAGGTACTTGCATTTTTTTTTTTTTTTTTTTTTTTTACATTCGTTGACGAGTTAAATTTTTTTTTTTTTTGTTGGTAAGTCGAGCGCTCTATTTCTCATGTGTTGATGTTTCTATTTTTTCTTGTATAGTCGATTTTAGGTTCAGCTGTAGGCTTAGTTCAAATTAGATTTTCGTTTATTTCTTTAGGTTTTGTTTTATTTAAATTTTGAAATCATAAAAAATAAAATAAAAAGTTCAATTTTCACCTTTTTTTTTCTTTTTTTTTTAGAGTTAAAGTTTTGTTCATATTTTTCATGCATTAGATTAACTTTGTCTTAGTTTTAAATTTTATGTTTTAGCTTTAGATATATTTAAATTTAGTTTTGTTTTATTTTTTAATTTCATAAATCAAAAAGCATAAAAAGGTCTTAGTCTTTGGTGCTTTAGATTAAATTTTAATTACTTCAAGTTTTGATTATTTTAGTTTAGATTTTAGCTTTAAAACTTTTAAAAAAGCATAAAAAAAAAAGAAAACATTGTGGGAAATTTTTGCCAGATTTAGTCTTGGCTCGGAGACTTATCGCGTTTTATTTTTTCCTGTTGAGATTCAATTTTTTTTTTGATGTGGAATGAATGTTTATCATTTTGATCATTTGGAAAATTAGCTGCATGAATATGATATCTGTTTAATTGCGTGGTTGTTTAAAGCATTCATCTTTTCTATTTTTTTTTTAATCACCGGGATATCGTTATTGAGCTTTAATCATTATAAGAACATTGTGGTTTTACTGGATATCTTGCATCGTTCAAAGTTATTTGATGATTGCTGTACATGGTTTACATCTCTGCAGCGTCTGATAATTAATCGATTAAACAATAACTCCACAAGTCACTGGTCTTTTAACTTAACAAAATAATTTAGTGCTCGTTTCTTCGTGTCTCCCAAACCAACTGGTCGACAGTTGGTCTTCATCACCTCATAGGGTCTACCCCCCTTAGCCGCGGGAGACAGGCTTAAACGGAGAGATCGAGGATCAGAGTGACAGCCCCCGATCTGAGCGTTGTCGTGTCAATCTGTGCGACAACATTTTTTGGCGCCGTTGCCGGGGACATTTTATTCTCGGCGTTTCAACGACAATCATCCTTCTCATTTCTTATCTTTTCATATGGCCTGGCAACGCCAACATTTTTTGGCGCCATTGCCGGGGATACTTTATTCTCGGTGTTTCAACGACTTTTCATCATTCATCGTTCATCTTTCTATCATTCGTTTGAGCCAGCAATGCCAACATTTTTTGGCGCCGTTGCCGGGGACATTTTATTCTCGGCGTTTCAACGACAATCATCCTTCTCATTTCTTATCTTTTCATTTGGCCTGGCAACGCCAACATTTTTTGACGCCGTTGCCAGGGATACTTTATTCTCGGTGTTTCAACGACTTTTCATCATTCATCGTTCATCTTTCTATCATTCGTTTGAGCCGGCAACGCCAACATTTTTGGCACCGTTGCCGGGGACATTTTATTCTCGGCGTTTCAACGACAATCATCCTTCTCATTTCTTATCTTTTCATCTGGCCCGGCAACGCCAACATTTTTTGGCGCCGTTGCCGGGGATACTTTATTCTCGGTGTTTCAACGTCTTTTCATCATTCATCGTTCATCTTTCTATCATTCGTTTGAGCCGGCAACGCCAACATTTTTTGGCGCCGTTGCCAGGGATAAAATTTTTCTATTCCTGGCGTTTCAACGACATTCATATTCTCATTTCTCATCATTCTTTCTCATCTCGCGTTTGAGCTGGCAGATTCAACATTTTTTGGCATCATTTGGATCTCTTTCATCACCTTATCATTTAGATCTCTTTCATCACAGAAAGTTCCATGTCATCAGTGATACAACCTGCCACAAAGAAAAAGCGCAAGAGAAAGAAAATGAGAAGAAGATTTGATGCATCAGACGGCCGCGAGCAGCTTGATTTTTGCATAGGAAAAAGTCCTACCATATGTAGAATTGGACATGGCACATCCGACAAGCAACCGACAGATTTGCCTGAAAGCAGACAAATGCTCAGTATACACTATATTGAACACATCTGATGCCATGGGGCATCCTTTGTATTGTATTTCTAACCCTACTCCTTGTTTTTTCCGCATTTTCATTTCTGTTTTAGGATTAGATTTACTTTTCTAGATAGTTAATAAATGAAGGGCTTATATCTTTCATGTGCTTAATGTTATGATTTTTTGGACGGACGCTACTTATATTTTGTTGTGTGTTGCATGGATACAGATTCTGGATTCTCACATTCCTACAATGCAGCAACGTGTCCCCAAGTAGAGCCAGATGTTGACCACTACTGGTCAACTGCCCATAGCAGTACACCCCATTTTCTTTGCAAAAAGAGGTAGCGCTTGATCGACATGTCCGTGCCATTCTGCAGTCATCGACAGCTTGATCAATTTATGTTGTAAACCCTGTCTGCATGTATAAATTGTAAATAATCTCAGCAGATATGGGTCATGTCTGTAAATTGCCTGGGTGGACCTAACTTTCTAGTGATAATCTACGTTCCGGAAGGTTTTTCGTCTCACCGATCCATGATCGGCAGAGTTTTCCTTCAGCCTAACCCCAAAGCCGGGATGGATTTTGTCATTAGAATTTTAGGAGAATCCTAGTGTGTTAGTCTGCTAAATTATTGTTGTGTCGCAGAACTGGGTGGTTTATGAGGGTCTATGTCAAACGGGTTTTCCCCCTTGAGATGTAAATTTGTAAAAGTCATGATCTAAAGTGACTTGAGGATTAGAAAATGTTTTAATGCCCTCATAAGTCCTAAGTCCTAGGTCCTAGGTGATTTTTCCAAAGGCTAAGTTCGAGGATCCATTTAAAAGTAAATTAAAAATTAAAAATTAAAAAATTAAAATTAAATAAATAAATAATTGAAAAAAAAAAAAAAAAAATATATATATATATATATATATATATATATATATATATTTATATATATAATAATAATAATAATAATAATAATAATAAAATAAATAAAAAATAAAAAATGAAATAAAAATAAAAAATAAAAAAATAAAAAATTAAATGAAAAATTATAAAATAAAGCAAAAACCCTAAAAATAATAATATTTTGAATAAATAAATGCAGAATTTCATTTTTTAATGAATTAACAAATTCGACGGATGAGATTAAGAGATGTCTTGATCCTCATCGACGGTCGAGATCATTTCGACATGGATCACTCGAACTAGCCGTTGGGATCTTTTCCTTTAAGTAGGGTGCTAGGGGTCATTTGAGATCATTCGATCTGTGACTCTTATGCTGAAGAAGCTCTCTTGTAGTTCATTTTTTTTTGTGCAATAAAGAAGACTTTGGGGTTAAAAATCTTGCTGGTGTTACTCTTCTGAAAATGCTGTAAGATTGTTCTATTTGTTCTGCATAATTTTATTTTCAACCATTAATGATAGCTTAATGAAGATTGATCTAGGCACAGGTATCTTGTCTGATCTTTGGGGTTTGAATGATAGTTTAGATTCTGAAATATAGTGGTAGATATCTCCATTTGATCGGGGTTTCACTATTGTTTTCTCCTTCTATGTTGATGGTTGATTTTAAGCTGTGCAGGAAGTCTTTCTTTAGATTACCGGGCGTTAGGGGAAGTTCTCGGCTAAACCAGCCAACTCCCGGTTGTGTTTTCTGAAACAGCCCAGCCAGTTCTTGATCCCAGGCTTATCATTCGAAATATTTTTATGAATGCATGCAGGGTTTTCTGAAGCGTTTTACATTTAAATTAAATTCTGATAATATTACTGTGATTATTGATAAATCCGGCTACTAAAGAGCCTTAGATCTGTAAATACTGTAATTATTTAGTTGGCTTTAGGGTTTTGTCTTTGGCATATTTTATTTCTGGGTTTTCTGTTATTGTAGGTTGCAGGTACAAGTTTTGAAAATTTTGCAGGGATAATCTTCAACAGGTTTTCAAATTTTTCTAAAGAAGGTTAGCGATCTGCTGGCTAGGGTTTTATTCTCAGAAAAATTTTCTAAATTTTTTTTTTAGAAGGCTGTGTGGAGCTCTTGGATTGTTACCAAGCTTCAACATTACTGTCTATCAACTCTTTCTCTCAAAACGTAGCTTCATTCTTCCAAGCCTGCAAGCGGATCTTCAACATTGTACCTGCCAAGTAACCTCAATCCTCTCCAGTTCTGCCTCTTTTTTTCCTCACGCAGCTATCTCAGGTCTATGCACATCGCAACACCCTCCTCTTGCCTGTACACAGAGCTGCAGATCCGCTGCCATCTCTCTCCATACTCATCCTGCCCCTATGTGCCATTTTCACCCCATCTTAAAGCAGCCATACACAAATGGTTCTATCCATCCAAGCAGCCATACGCTGATTCTCCAAATTTCTGCGTATTCCCTTACTCCCATGCCATTTCACGTCCAAGTCTGCCGCTTGCCTGTTCACGCATATCATTACTCTATCCCTGTGCTCGCTGCTCTTTAACGCAGCCCCAACCTCCACCTACCTCAGCCGCTTGTAATTTTCCCTGCACCTACGCATACTTATCATGAAAATTCGATTTGTTGTATTATGCTAAAGGAAAGTCTTAAATCGATCCATGCGGCTATGCCCTTCACTGCGTAACATCTCCACCTAAAATTTGTTGAGACCCGCACCCATCCAAAAGGAAAATCGAATGAGGTTCTCTGAGTCTGGGCAAGGATCAAGTCTTTTTGTCGTGGACGCCAGCTGTTCGTCGACCTCATTCTGCACATTTGTTCCAGTTCAAGCGTCACTGAGCTGCAGTAGGAACGCGTTCATTATTGGTATACACGGGCCAAGCAATGTATTTTTGTGGTATTGCGCGCAGGTGAACTGTTAATGCATAAGTCTCCCTCACGTCGTTGGCTATTCCTCCACAAATCGTTGCCATAGATTGCTGTGTGCAGCCTCCATCTGCACAGTTCCTATTAAAAACTCGCACTCCCACACTGTTACTTGCAGAAGATCTCTTGCGGGCCAGTTAAAAAGAAAATTTCAGGTCCGTCAAACGTCGGCCATTAATCTGTACATACCCACGCACAGAAAAAAGGGCTTTGGAACGAGACTGCGTGGGTGAAAACACGCGATTTTGGTATGACGGGCTAGGTACCTGCATTTTTTTTTTTTTTTTTTTTACATTCGTTGACGAGTTAATTTTTTTTTTTGTTTTTTTGTTTGTTTGTTGGTAAGTCGAGCGCTCTATTTCTCATGTGTTGATGTTTCTATTTTTTTTTGTATAGTCGATTTTAGGTTCAGCTGTAGGCTTAGTTCAAATTAGATTTTCGTTTATTTCTTTAGGTTTTGTTTTATTTAAATTTTGAAATCATAAAAAATAAAATAAAAAGTTCAATTTTCACCTTTTTTTTTTCTTTTTTTTTTAGAGTTAAAGTTTGGTTCATATTTTTCATGCATTAGATTAACTTTGTCTTAGTTTTAAATTTTATGTTTTAGCTTTAGATATATTTAAATTTAGTTTTGTTTTATTTTTTAATTTCATAAATCAAAAAGCATAAAAAGGTCTTAGTCTTTGGTGCTTTAGATTAAATTTTAATTACTTCAAGTTTTGATTATTTTAGTTTAGATTTTAGCTTTAAAACTTTTAAAAAAGCATTAAAAAAAAAAAAAAAAACATTGTGGGAAATTTTTGCCAGATTTAGTCTTGGCTCGGAGACTTATTGCGTTTTATTTTTTCCTGCTGAGATTCAAATTTTTTTTGATGTGGAATGAATGTTTATCATTTTGATCATTTGGAAAATTAGCTGCATGAATATGATATTTGTTTAATTGCGTGGTTGTTTAAAGCATTCATCTTTTCGAAATTTTTTTTAATCACCGGGATATCGTTATTGAGCTTTAATCATTATAAGAACATTGTGGTTTTACTGGATATCTTGCATCGTTCAAAGTTATTTGATGATCGCTGTACATGGTTTACGTCTCTGCAGCGTCTGATAATTAATCGATTAAACAATAACTCCACAAGGCACTGGTCTTTTAACTTAACAAAATCAATTTAGTGCTCGTTTCTTTGTGTCTCCCAAACCAACTGATCGACAGTTGGTCTTCATCACCTCATAGGGTCTACCCCCTGTTGTCGCGCAGATTGGCACGACAACGCTCGGACCGGGGGCTGTCACTTTGATCCCCGATCCCTCCGTTTAAGCCCGTCTCCCGCGGCTAAGGGGGGTAGACCCTGCGAGATAGTGAAGAACAACTGCCAAACAGTTGGGTGGGAGACACGATACACGATATGATAAGCACTAGATGGATTTAGAGATTTAATAGACCAGTGCCTTATGGAGTCAATGTTTAAATGATTACTTTTTAAATGATAAAGAAACATGGACCATGAACAGCAACCATTTATCATCAGCTAAATCACATGACCAAAACGATATCCAGCAATTGAAAACTTCGTAAAAATGAATGTTTAAAACCACCACGAAAATCGTGAATTATTAACCAGACATCGGATTCGACTTGAAAAAATTTAGATCTCAGCATGAAAGATATAATTCCCGAAAATGACTGGATCCGACAAAGAAAATTCCCCGCAATTTTTTTTTTTTTTTTTTTTTTTTTTTTTTTTTTTTTTTTATGCTTTCTCAAATTTTTTTTTTTAATTTTTTTTTAACTTTTTATTTTATTTATTTATTTTTTAATGATTTTAAAACTAAAAAAATCTAAACTAAGGAAAATTTTAAAACTAAACTAGACAAAAAATTAAATAAAAAAATCTAACAAAAAAAAAAAAAAAAAAAAACTTTTTTATTTTTTTATTTATTTTTTTAATATATATATATTTTTTTATAACAAAATTTAAAACTAAAATATATTAAAAATGAAACTAAATTCTAAAAGTCAAAGCATATATATATACAATAACCTAAGTCAGATAACATAAAAAACTAAATCGCATTTTTTTTTATTTATTTATTCTTTATAAAACTAAACTAAAATAAAAATGAAATTAAAACTAAGTTAAAAAGAATCTACGCTAACTCTATGACCATAATTAACATTTTTTAATTTTTTTTATTAAATTTGATACAAATGAAACCTAAAAAAAACAAACAAGAATTAAAATCTAAATAAGATACGTCACTATACAAAACAAACTCTAACCGGAACTATACGCTTAACAATCGAAATCAATCCGCTATCCTACTGATCGAAATCACACACGCAATCGTAAAGTGAAAAGGGGCACGAAAATTATATGGAAACCTACGGCGGAACCCAAATCCAAAGCCACGTGAAACCAAAACAGTGATAAATTACCTGTGCGGTGAGTCGATTTTACCTGCGGCAATGAAGCAACGTCTTCGACGGATAGCTGAAAAGAATTTCTGCGGTGAATGCCTGAAGAATGCCAAACGAATTCGAATGCAGTCGATATCAAATCTTCTAACTGCGGCAATGAACCAGAGCCTTCGACGGATAGCTGAGAATTTCTGCGGTGAATGAATTCGACATGGAAGTGGTCTGATCGTATCGCGTTGTAGGCATCTCCAAAACACGTCCCTTGTTTGATTTTATAGACGCATTCACTGGTGCTCGAACGGTTTTGGACGGCAGGCAGAGGCTACAGGATGGGCGTTTGCAGGTCTTGACGGCGTGAGGGAAACTAGGCACATTTTTTGAGCAATAGATTGCAGGTTCTGGCCCGATATTGAAGAGAACGGACGGCTCAGTCACGTTCCTCCAGCGGCAATTCTATTACGTGGAGGCTGAAATGAAACGACCTTAATTTGCACACATCCTCACACATTATCCGAGCCAAAACGTGATTAGATTTAATAAAACTGAAAGGGACCCTTGCTGCGTACGCAGAGAGAAACACTCACTATTGACGGCTCAGCATTTCTGAAATCCCACAAAAAAAATGCCCACCGCTCATGTGATTTCAAAGCATCAAAAGATTCAAGCAATGCCCTCACGTGGTGAAACAGATAGATACACATTCAGCAGTTTCGTTTGGTGGCAGGAAGCTATTTGAAGATGATATCTCTGGAGAGACCCTGTTCCTGCAATTTCAAGACAACAGACAAAACCCTAATAAAAAACTGTAAAAAATCTGAAACCCTAGATCAGCTAATTAAATATACAGACTTGGCCCCTGAACAGCCAGATTTGGCAATAAGAGCAGAAATGTTTTCAGTATATCAGAAATTTTGAACTTCACTGTGAACAGAAAGAAAATCTCTCAATGTAAAACAGAAAAAAAACTCTTAATGATTAACCCAGGGAACAATCAGCTGGGCTCTGCACAGAAAAGCCAGTGGGAGTCGGCTGGTTCAGCCTAGAACTTCCCCAAACGCCCACAATTTCCTTCAGAAAGGTTTTCAGCAATTCCAGAGAGTAACACCAACACGATTTGGACCCCAAAGTCTTTTTATTAACCAGAAAATCAGATTACAAGAGAGCTTTTCAGTACAGACTCATAGATCAGATGATCTGAAATGACCCCTAGCACCCTATTTAAAGGAAATGATCCTAACGGCTAGTTCGAGTGATCCACGTAGAAATGATCTCGACCGTTGATGAGGATCAAGACATCTCTTGATCTCATCCGTCGATTTATTAACTTAAAATATTATTATTTTATTAGTTAGGTTTTTTGCTTCTTCTTTTTTTTTTTTTTAATTTTTTATTGTTTTTTATTATTTTATTATTTTTATTCATTTTTTAATTTTTTAATTCATTTTAAAATGGATCACTGAACTAAGCCGTTGGAAACATCACCTAGGACCTAGGACCTAGGACTCATGAGGGGATTTACAACATTTTCAACCCTCAAGACACATTTCATCATGATTTTTACAATTTACATCTCAAAGGGATGAACCCACTTAATACAGACCCTCATAGAACACCCAGTTCTGCGACACAACTATAATCTAGCAGATTAACATATAAGATTCTCCTAAAGTTCTGATGACGAAATCCATCCCGGCTTTGGGGTCAGGTTTGAAGGAAAACTCTGCCGATCGTAGATCGGTGAGACGAAAAACCTCCCAGGACGCAGATCATCATTAGAAAGTTAGGTCCACCTAGGCAACTTTACATACATGACTCTGATCTGCTTAGATTATTTACAACTTATACATGCAGACTGGGTTTACAACAAAAAATGATCAAGCTGCTGATGATGGCAGGATGGCACGGACATGCTGATCAGGTGCTGCTTCTTTCTGTCAAGAAAAACGGGGTGCACTGCATGGGTAGTTGACCAGTAGAGGTCAACACCCCCCTTAGCCGCGGGAGACAGGCTTAAACGGAGAGATCGGGGATCAGAGTGACAGCCCCCGGTCTGAGCGTTGTCGTGTCATTCTGTGCGACAACAGACTCCATTAAGGCACTGGTCTCATAATAGAAAATCTAATCTAATCAATAATCTTGCTTAATTTCAAACAAGTGGCTAGACCACTCATCCGTGTCTCCCAAACAAGTTGGTTTCCAACTTGTTTTCCTTCATCTCATTTCATAGGGACTACCCCCCATAGCCTACTGTTGGGAGACAACTAAAACGGAGTGGGCAGAGATCAGAGTGATAGCCCCCGTCCTGAGCATTGTCGCGGTGCTTGTACAATCCAGGCAACAACAGATTCCTCAACCACTTGTCATGATTGTATGTTTGAAGGTGGGCCTCCTAATCCCGAAGGTATGGCTTTTCATTTGTATAGTTGAGTAATTTAACTTACTTGTCATGGGCACTTTGGGGCATGGATTGGTGGGGGTATTCGGCGGAAAGAGTGGGTTAAGTCTGTATTCTTGTCACCACTGCCCGATTCCGTGGTTACCCTTGTATCCTAGTCTTGTGAAATCTCCTTTACTGGCCGTTGGCTTCAAGATTTGCACTACATAGGAAATCTTGATTTTGGTTGCGTTATCTTGTTTCTTGATACCACCTGCATCACTCCCCTTCCACTCATTTTAGCCCCATTCATCTATTTTCCCATCCGGGTCCACATTTTTCCACTAGGTCCACATAGGGTTAGCCTCCCCTTCCCCTTGTCCACAACTTGGGTTGGGTCTGGAACGATGCCCCAGAGGTTGATGCAGCTAAAAAGAAAAGAAAAAGCATAATTTGGCCACTCTCAACAGGAAATGTACGAAAAAATGCAAAAGATGGCCATGACATACAAATTTAGCACGTGGGTAAAAGCCAAACATGAGCTCTACCCCTTACCCATGTACATCACCATGGTTCCTATGAGCCCTAAATGAGCCCCCTCCATCATTAAGGAACCCATGATTGTCCCAACCCTTGGTGAGTAATGAACTGCCCCACTTTAAGGGGGTATCCACTGCTACATATTACACATCATGCTCTCATCCCTTGGAGCCCCGAGCAGTTATGAAGAAAAATCAGTCAAAGGCAAAAGGCATATGAAGAAGGGTGGAAAAACAAAGGCCGGGGTAACTCATTTACCATGATTTTCTCCCTCCTACACTTATTTACCTAGGTGTGGGCTTCTCCTATTACAACTACCCTTGTACCATGACATGTGGTCTTGATAATTCCTCTGATCCCCACTCCGTTCCATTATGATATCATCTACCACCTACCATTTGAGGGATGTACCATGGACATGTCACACCCTTTAGAGGTTGAAACCACCTAATAGGGTCTTTGGTTAACCCTCTATTGAGCTTGGAGACACTTGTACATGCCAAAGCCCACTATGGAAGGGTATGCCACCATGAAGTGCCCCATTGATTCCATGAGTTATAATCTCTTTTACTTGATTATTCTAATCACTTGTTGTATTGGAGGGCAAGGGGACTCATCGGATCTTATGCAGGATTGCAGTTGGGTTTCCGTTTAGGGCTTGGTCTCCCTATACGGGGTCCTAACGCTCCAGAGGGCCACATTGACATTTGTAGGGTGAGCGTTGAGAGCCATGGTCCTCCACCATAGTAGAGATTACTTCATGGATCCCCAACAACTCTCATCGATTGCTCGTGTTCCACCTTTTGGATGAGGATGATGCACCTGGTTCACCATGCCCAACCGACTCCACAATTGCACCATACACTTGACAAATGTTCCAGGGTCCAGAGGATTGTCTCTCGATGCAGAAGGAGGGCTTATGTCATCATTCCAGCACTTACAGATGGTTTACAAGCATATTCAATCCATTTGGAGACACATGAGGACGTCTTTGTTCCCCCACACCCACTTGGGAGCACCACAGGTTCTTGCTTGGAAAACAAGGGGTCGACCCCTTGTCCAGTATGCTTGGGCCCATTTCTACATCATGGCACCCCTTGGACTTCATTAGGCCTCCTCAAAGACCCAATGACGTACTTTATTGATTATTCGACCCTCTTGAGTGGCTTATTCTTGTATTATTGAGTTATTTGGTGGGCTTGTCACCAAAAGTATTGTTATTATGCACATTATTTTATTCTAGGGGCATTTTTAGTCCAAATTAGGCTATTCGAATCCCTTAGAGGATTGTATAAATAGAAGAGAGACATTCTCTCTCATTCATCATCACTTGGATTGGGTTATTATCTCTTGTGAGATTTTCGCTATACCTTTTGGAGGACGAGTTTGGATGATATGGATGAATTTTGATGTTTGGATACCTCTCTTGTCTTGGAGCTTCTCTATTGGCATAATTTGATGATTGGATATACTCTTTTATACATGTAAGTGCTATTTTCATGCTTATTCTTGTTATTTACTTTTGTCACATGAATGTTGTTGGGATTTTCGCTATACAAGTCTGAAATTTACTGCTTTTCTATACGAATTGGTGGAAATTGTGATCTTTTATAGTGTTGCATCATGTCATGGGCCATGTATGAATGGGTGAATGTTCCTAGAGATATTTTATGTTAAATACATCTTGAAAAGTCATCATTTATTGCAAATTGAAGTATAAAGACCTTGAAGCAGCTGCTCTCATGCCCTAATGCCATGCAAAGTTGTTTGAAGGCCTCCTTGATTGGGTGAACTCTTTCCAAACCATAAATTCTCCTTGACTCCATCTCTCCCAAAGGACAAGGCACTAATCCTCCATAGGTGATCACTTTCAAAGCTTATTTCTTTCACCTTCCCCTCTTATTCTAGGCCTAGCCTCTATAGGTCACCTAGGGCATCATTTTTCTCATGATTTAGCCATCAAAAGAATTCGATCTCTTGCCCACAACTGCATTGGTGTGTCCTCTAGAAGCCCTCCAAATTTCACGAAATTCCGATGGTGGGATCTTGAGATATTTCAAGCCCTAGCTTGAAGATCGATTCTTGTCCTTGGTTTCCCATTGGCTAGTGACCTCATTGGGATCATAACATTAACTTATCGAAAGAAGATTCCTTCTTTGATCCTCTTCCCTTCCCTGATTAGGTCGAGTACATCCTTGGTTGATCAACTCCATATCCTTTAGCTAATTTTGGGTCCACTTTTCCCTTCATAGAGAGCCCATCACTTTGCTTCCGAAGCAAGCAACCCATTTAATTGAGTTCTCTTGTGAATAGGCTTATGAATCACCTCCTTATCTTTTCATTGATCATATATTCTCGTGATTCCATCATACCGGGTCTCCTCCCATTGTTGAAAGTTCGTAAAGAGCAGGGAGCCTTAGTTGAGGTGACAGTGGGCTATCGCTCTGTTAACGCTTGAAATTTCACCTCAGGCTGAGAAAGGCAAACTCCAAGGCAACATCAAACCACTTAGCCTCGTAGCTAGCCCTACGGGGCAGGAGAGGGCTCTCTCTGGTATATCTCGGCAAAGATCTTCAAAGGGCGGAGATAACCAATATAGAACACTGATTTTGGGCTAGTAAATTGATAAAAGGTTTGATTTGAGATTTTTAGGATTTTGGTGGAAAATCGGGGAAAGACAATTTTGGGTGTGGGGATTGGACATAGTTTTCGCAGGGGCTCTTTGGGGCAAGATAGGAGACTGTATTGATGGCTTTGAAAGAGTTGGATGGATGAGAATGACTGGTGAGGAGCTAAGGAGAGCAAGCAATCACCTTGAATTCCTCTTAAACAGATGAAAACATTGATATTAAGCAAACTTAAAAGCAGAGCATGGCAATCATGAATTCTACTTTAACACTTCATTTGCCTAATTTGCAGAAGGAAAAGTAAGAAGATGATTCACATAACAAACTTACAAGTACAAAGAGAAACACACCATCAATACATGTAACCACAGGAATCCCAAAAAGGACTGCAAAACCCTGGTCTTTCTTCCTTTGCCAAAATTGCAGAGATACAATGAGTAATACAATAGAAGCTTTCTCCCTCAAGAGTCCAACCATGAAAATGACCAAGAAAGTACATAATATAGGCAATCTAACATCTTTCCTTGCCTCTAGGAGTCGAGCTCACTATCCTAGGAGCTGTTTCAACCAATTCCAAACTGAGCACTAGAATCTAGGCAGTCAAAACAACTTGCCTCTATAAGCTAGGAAACCAATTCATTCATTAAATTTTTGCCTATTTCATGAATGAATCTTCTAGAAGAGATAAATAAGTGTCAAAGTATCATAAAATTACATCATTTACATCAAGGAGGATCAAAACCCACTCCAAAAAGTCAAACCTAGTCAAAACTGCGTTTTGCTGAGCTGTAGGTGCATTTCTGTGAAAATAGCCTGATGCGTAGCGCCCTGAATCTCAACGCGTAGCGCGCCTTTGGGCCTGCTTTTGAGGCACTTCCCGGAGTCCAAATGAGGCAAAAGTGGGCTTGTTGGAAAGGTCTGGATGTCTACTTTCCAACCCAAGTGGAATTTCTGAATTTGGTGACCATTTGCCCCTCCAAAATTGCAATCTCCCAAGACTGCTTCCTGTGTGTCAAAAAAGTGGCAGAAAGTCATTTTTTGCATGTTTTTTGACCTTCTGGAGGCTCAAAACTTGGTGAAATTTCTTGGCAATTGCTGAGCAAATGTGTTTTTGCATGACAAATCCAAAAATGCTGAGTTTTCATGAAATGGAGTTGCCCATCTTCAGGGTAGCGCGCGGCGCGCTACGCGTTGGGGAGGAAAACCTGTTTTTTGCCCAAAAAAAATCACAAATGACCAAAAATGCTCAAAATTTTTTGAAATTTGTGCTGGAGGTAAGTCATTTAGCACCATGCTCCTTCAAGGAAGCCTCAGCCAAGATGTGGAGGGGATCGGGCCTTTTTCTTCGTTTTAGTGCCTTGGCCAACTGTCCTTTGAGCACCTTCATTTTTGCTTTACATACGTGCATCCGAGCCCAATAATGATTCTTCATGTTCTGGAGCATGTCCTTATTTTTGTTAGCCTTGGCCAACAACCTCTCCAAATGAGCATTGACCCGGAGAAGCATAGCCTCTCACTCAATGGGTACCAAATCACCGGGTCTCTTGCGAGCCAAGTTGCGGTCTTCATGGATCCTCCGCAACTCATCGAGAGTGTGCTCATCCTCTAATTGCTTGTTGCGCTGCTCTAAATATGTGATTGTCCAATTTGCCATCTCCAATTTTTTTTGCAACAAGCAATTTTCAGCCTCCCGTTGCTGAATGATCTCCTTAAGCTCCGAGCTAGGAGAACGGGTGTCAAGATCAATGATGTCAATATCTGGATCACCTGACAATCCCTCCTCAATCATGGGCTGCTTGCCCCTCTCTGATACCTGTGCTGCTGTCGGAAATGAGGCCCCTTCCACCTGGTGTGGAGATAACACTCGCGGTGCTGATGAAGAAGGCGAGACCCCTTCCACCTGATGTGGAGAAAATACTCGCCGAGCTGATGCAAATAAGGCCCTGTGGCCTCTCTGATATGTGACCAATGGAGGGGAGCTGACATGTCTGGGCTCAGGGATGTCATACTGCTGTGAAGGTCCTCCCTCCTCATGAACAACCTCAGGGGGTGGTGGCGTTGTGAAGAAATATCGAGAGATGAAATCCTCCCATGGAATACCCTGCTGGGCCAACAGATGCATGACCACAATCTTGATCAAAGCATAATGGTAGATGCTCCTGTGTTGCTGTGCTGGGCTCTTTCTCTGCACCAAGGGCACCATCCTCTCAATATTCCGACACATGAAGAAAGGAATGTTCATCATTCGTACCCGTGTGAAATGCATCAACAAGCGGATATGATACGAATACAAACGTGAAAATCTGCCCTCACAGGTGAAATAGCGAATGATGAGCCTCATCAAGGGCGCATACTCATCCCTCAAGAATCTGAAAGGAAACACACTAGTTAGGTGCCTCATATATACAGGTTTAATGTAGGGCTCATACTGGAATCTGTCCAACAGCTGGCGCTTGTTCCACTCTTCTCCAACATTGGGTATCCCTGTTGCTTGAGCAACAACCTCAGGTGACAATGTAAAATCCACCCTTGCAAGATTCACATGTCCGTTGTGCAAATGCAAAACAAACAAGCGGACCAATTCCCTGTGGTGTTGAATTTGGGAAATTCTCTCGCAATATCCATAGCATGATTGATGACGGAAACATGTGACTGCAAGTGGACAAGCTTGCAAATAGGCCAAAGAGGTGGGCTCCTCTCTCACATGCAAACCACCCTTACCACCCCTGTGAGGCATCCTTGGCACCTCAACCTCCGGTGTTGACTCACGGTCATCACTTTGCTCATAGTCTGTTTCGGTTTCTGACATGGTTTCAAGAGCAAAATGGCTGAAATGTACTGCTGCTTCTGCACAAATGACCTGCTGTTTTGACTGTTTGAATGCTGTAAAACTTAAGAGATTTGAGGTCGTTTTGAAGCTTGTTGGCAATTTGCTGTAGGTGAAACCCAACGCGTAGCGCACGGGCCCTGACGCGTAGCGCGCGCCCAACGCGTAGCGCCCGACCAATTCTTCCACTGCAGAGTGTGCCCTAACGCGTAGCGCGCGCCCAACGCGTAGCGCGCGGGCTCTGATGCGTAGCGCACAGGGTCTGTTTCTCAATTCGCCCAGTTTCACACTAAATCGCCTTTCACACTTGCTCTTGGAGTCTTGGAGGCAAATGAATGACAAAATGAAGAGAGAGGGGCTTTTATAAGCTTGATTTAAATTTATTTCCCCTCAAACTCACTTTATAATGTTTATAAAATGACACTTTTTGAAACTAATTGCTGCTGACTTGTGGTTTTCTTTTTGACATGAAATTGGTTGAAATGATGCTTTTTCTTGCAAATTTTTGCAGGGATAGCTTCTGAAGAGTCTTGGCAAAGGAGACCAAGGCTGCATGCCAACTTTTGGAGAGTTTGAATTTTTTACACATTTTTACAAAAAATGAGAAAATGACTTTGCCTTCAAAAGCAGGGTTTTTGAACTCAAGGTAAAAATTAGCTGTACAATATGAAATCATTTGAAGTGATGCTTTGCTGGACATCCCTCTGGCCTGCTGGGCATTTATTGACCTCAAAAGACATGACCTCAAAAGACAAAATTGGACTAAACCCTAGACCTAGGACCTTGATTTCAAGACAAGACCAATGACCCTGTAAGGAATTTATTGACTGAAACAAACTTGATCCAGCAATGCCAAGAGGGGAATAAATGACACAAGCCCCTCCATCAGGGTTATGGCATGCCTAATGGAATGCAATAAGATGACACTGATGAGACACCTACTTATGCAAATGCAAAGAGCTTTGATCGCTGATGGAGGGCTACTAGACCGATTCTAACACGCTCCATTGTTGCCTTTGACCTAGGAATTGCCCTATAGGATTCCCTTCTAGGACCCTTGCTAGTTTGAGCGGTAACAAGACTTTCTCCACTGTCATAGAGATGAGGTGAGAGTGTCCCATAAGACCTTCCTCATTGTCCCTAGAGGGTTGTCGCTGTAGCTCCCTTATGATTCTTCTTCTTTGGATTCAAGAATGTTTTAGCAAATAGAATTGAGCAGAGATGGGACATGATTTGATGACAGGATATTTGTGATGATCAAATGATGCAGTTGGAATTTCTCCCTAGCTAAGAGGGAGTGTTAAGTTGGCAGCTCAGTGACAAATTCGAATCATTAGACTAGATTTCTCTTTCCGAGAGGACCAAATTTGGCCTTTGAAGCACTAGATTTGGATAAGGGAAATTGTATTTTTGAAGTGAAGCCCTCAATGTCACAATTAATCAAGTTGGCCTAGAGGCTAATTAAGCCCTCATCCAATGCCTATAAGTTAAGGTCACCTCAAGCTCATTTGGACATCAATCATCACACACATCCCTCATCTTCATTTGGTTCGATACATCTGAAATATTGCAGGGATCTTCTTCACACGTGCGAGCAAGGGGAAAGGAAAATTGTAGGAGGCCGAATTCTGTTTTTGACCAGCACTCTGACTTTTGTTGATTTTTGGAGATTGGGCATGGTTTGACAGATTTTGACTTGGGTTTTTGGACTGTGTTGGAGGGCCAAATTTCTTGGCACAAAAATTGAGATTTTCTCGACACTTTGATTGTGGTTAACTTTAGAGCTGCAACTACGGTTTTCGTTGCCCTTGACTTTGAATTTGACTGAGTTTGAAGGAGAATTTTGGGATTGTTTGAGGCTCTTTGACTAGTTGATCAAGCCACACTTTTTGACTGCTGACCGAGTTAATTTGATGGACTGTTGACCGTTGACCATTTGCTGCTACCGCTGCTGCCGTTGACTTTGACCAGATTTGACCATTGGCTCATATTTTGGAATTTGGTTGGTTGTATTGTTGGATAAGTCAATCTTTTAATTTTTATTTATGGACTTGGGCTCATTGTACTGGCTATTGAACATTTGAAGACAATCTAATAGTAGAAGAATTTCAAAGGTTTTTCCCCCTTGGGGGGTTTCTCTTTGGTCTTTGACCAAATCAATGTCTCTTGTTGATGTGTTGATTGTCTCCTGTTTTCATTGCATTTATTGTTCTATCTTCAGCTACTATTGTTTATTGAGAGAACTAATTATTGTTGAAAATATTGATAATTGAAGAAGTGTATGGGGCTAAAGTAATTGAAATAACATAGAGCAGTTCAAAAATTAACATCCGAAAGCATTAATTATTAGATTCTTACACTAACTGATATGAGTATAGATGACAATGCAAATACTCACATAAGAATGAAAAATGCAAGTACCAAAATGAGATTGCAGAACTAGACA
Organism: Pinus tabuliformis; assembly: GCA_031772625.1. Taxonomy (NCBI): domain Eukaryota; kingdom Viridiplantae; phylum Streptophyta; class Pinopsida; order Pinales; family Pinaceae; genus Pinus; species Pinus tabuliformis. The sequence continues at coordinate 59,285,435 of CM062809.1, forward strand.
TGTTGTACACTCTATATTCCATTGGATATATATGTATATGAGTACAAAATTGTGGTGGGTAGAGGTACGTGAAGAGTTGGAGGTAGGTGGAGTGTTAGGTGAGTGCTAATCTTTGATCAAGTCACATTTACAATGTTTGGAATTAGTCTGCTAGGAACTAGGACTATGTCTCATCAAATATATCACATAACACATTCTTTGTAAACACATTAAGCATTTAATTGAAATTTGCCAAAGCTCAATAAATGACAATTTTAATGGCTAATATAACTGGCTAGGTGAATTTCAATATACAATATGTCAAAAAATTGTCAAGATCATTTTTTTTCTTTTTCCTTTTTTGTTAAACTCTAAAAAATAAAGAAATAAAGCACACATATATAGCATGTTTTTGGACAATATGTGATATTTGAAGATGTTTTTTAGTCTTGACCTTTATTTCGACCTTTCAATGGAATTCAGACTTGGACATGAACCGAGTTACTTCGAATATATATAACAAATAAAAACCGGCATTTGAACTTGGAATAGGTTAGTGGTAGATTGTTTAGGAGACAACAATCATTTGCAGTGAGATGGTGATTTATTGTATTGAGACACCAATTACAATTGAGAAGTTGTTGCATCAATACCACTACTTGCATCAACAACCAAGCATTTTCTTATGAGTTAGCATTATGACACGAGTGTAATAATTTTTCAAGAAGCTTTGATTACATTTTAATCTAGTTTTAAATACTTAGAGATGTAGTGTATTTAGAGGCAATTCCCGAGGTTTCTATGCACCAGTGGATGAAACATAAGTCAAGGGATCCATATAAAGAAACAACATTTCATTTGGTCTAATGTTTCCATGTATTCAAACACAACTTGTTAGTGGCCAAATAAATTTCCAGAGATGGGTGCTTTTGAATGAAGACCCTCCCATTGTTGAAAATTGAAATAGTTGTTTATAAGTATATCAAGCAACATACATGCAACATGCTTCAATTGAGGTGGCAACAATAGGATTGATCAATTGTCTCTTAGAATATGATATATTTTTCATTTATGATCATAAAAGTCTGCAAAAATTTCTATATTATATTTTCTATATGTTTCTGTGTTATTTTTATCTTGCTCCATATTTGCAATTTGAATGAATCTTTGAGAATTTGGTGTGTGTAATTTGACGTTTGCATGTGTACTTACCTTTAAACAAAATAACATGTTCATATTATTTTTTAGTTATAATATACAAGATTTTCAACAATTTTACTTTTGTTTTTATAATATCATTATCTATTATTCATCTTGGTTAATATTTTACATGTTCTAAAATGATATTCATTTTGAATTGTAGGATCCTCATATGGCCATGCTTGTTTCAGAGAGATTTAACGATAATGGAAGAGTGAAGGTGATTTGAAACCATCGATTGTAATACTTCATTAGTTCCTTTGCTGGCTAATATTATTTCAGAATGGTTTAAAAGAAAAACTATCTGGGCATATAAGGATTGTGACATGGTGAATATATATACCATATACCCTTTGTATGTTGTGCTGAAGCATTGCATGAATTTGACACCAAGATAGGAGTTTTTCAATTACTTGGTTTAAATTCTATAGATTGATTTATGTGTTGAAATTAGTATGTGTGTGTCTATAAAGAAATAAGAGCCAAATTATTCCAATAACTAGGCTTTATATTTCCTTTGTGTGGCAATTTTATGACCACAACTAGCATATAACTTGTGTATTTCACACATAACATTGATGTCTTCGTTGTAGAACCTATTGCCCCTCTTTCAACAGTGGTACTTATATCTATTGCAGCATTTATAAGCCCAAGGTCACAATTCAAAAGTCATGTAACAACAATGTGAGGCCCTATAGGCATCCTAGACTATGTGTCATGTTGAGTCAGTTTGTTTTTGGTTGGACCGTGGCTAGTCCCTTTAAGTTCATCTTGCCTTCCTTTCATCTTGGATGTTGAAAATGTAGATGGAAGGTCTTCTGGCTTGTGCCTTAGCCAGTGAAGACCTCAACTTAGTCTTTCTCTAGCATGGATGTGAGTTCATGAGATAGACTTCAGTTACAATGAGTTGATTTCCAGTTTACTAGAATGGTCATCAAGGTTGCATGCGTAGTGTTGGAGCTTCAGTTAGTTGGAGTCTTCTTCAGTTTGACTACAGGACGAGGTGGCAGTTACAAGTTCAGTTAGAACAAGTTAAGTCTTCAGTGTTGATTGGAAAGAGAACGAGTTAAGACTCTAGTGTTGACTGGAGAGAGAACAAGTAGAACTCTTAGTTAACTCATAATCGCAACTCGAACTTCTAAATTGAACTAGGCCTTCTTGCATGCTCGAATTCTATCTATAAATAGAAGGACAAATGCACAAGATCGATCATTCATTCTTGTGAGATCATTTCTCTGTGTGTGGAGTGCGTATTCTTGAGGAGCAAGTGCGCACAAATTTAGGAGCTGATCTGTGCTACGAAATAAGAACTGATTTGCACAAGGAAATAGGGGCCAAGTGCACTAGGAAATAGGAGACCTAGTGCACAAGGAAATAAGGCTTCTAGTGCACAAGGAAATAGGAGCAGGGATTAGAGATTCTCAAGGCAAGTCAAGGCTATGTAGTAGGAGAACAATTGTGTTCTCAGAGATAGATTGGTGGTTGCAGTAAGCAACGTGAATTGTAATAGATCTAGTTTCTCGGGAACAATCAATAAAATACCACAACAAAGAAAGTAGGTTTTCCCTTTTGGATTTCCTGGGTAAAACAAGCGTGTCAATTTTGTGTGAATGTGTTTTTATCTCGATTATTTCCATTGCATGTTGAAAGTTAAAAAACTCTGTATCTTGGTGAAAGTAAATTGGTTTCAATTTTCAGTTGCCTTGTTTTCAGTAATTCATCTAAGTAGTGTGCAGAGTTTCAAGAAAATTAACATGGTATCAGAGCCATGCTCTATATAAAAACCAAAACCAAGATTGTTCAGTTAGTAAAGTGTGCAGTTCAGTCAAAAGGCTTGCACTAGAGTTTGAAGAGCAATATTTTGGATAGTAATATGTCGTTCCAAGGACTTAAGTCACCGTCTTTGGCGAATAAAATCCTTTGGATTTGAAATTTGCCAAACTTCAATGTAATTTGAATATATTCAATTTGTTAATTTTTGTAGCATCGGATGATGTTCTAGTCTCGAGACTTTGTGGAAAGGCTAAAACACAAGAATTCTCCAAAATCCAAAAATCATTTCTAGAAATTCCACCTATAGATGGCTCAATTAAATTAATTGACCATAATTAAAAATTTCCAAAGAAAATTGGTTAATTAATAGGAATTAATTGAGAAAGATGTGAATCATCTAGAAATTCACACGAATCGACTTGAAGATGATCTCAACTATCGATTAAGTTTTCATCGTGGTTGTTGGAGTCCCAATTGGAGTTTATAAGAAGAGGTCAATGGGTAGAAGGAGAACACACCAGTGTAGATACTCAATGATCTAGGCAGTTTCATTTTCCAATGCAGGTGATTCAGTAGGAGAAATCGAGCCAGTAGATCAAGTAGCAAGTGTCAAAGGGGTAGTAGAGAAGTATTCTGGTGGAGATTCTAGTTACGGAGAGCCAGAAAGAGGAGGCATAAATTATTCTCCAGGAGGCTGCGCAGAGCCTCAATTGAGTAGTTCGATTCAACTGAAGAGAAGCTCATTTTCAGTTCGAGAGGTCAGGAATATTTTCCAGAGTATCGGAGAGACAATTTCCTAGTTAGTAGCAGGAATGACAACTTGATTTGCAACATTTCCGGGATGAGTGTGAGAAGGTATGCGCTAGAGTGACGCAGGGCTTGCACAAAGATGGGTGGGCGATTTTCTTTTTAGAGGCAGTAAGGTGTCGGGATTGTTTGGAGAAGGTAAAATCCCTCATTATATTTTTGCTAGTATTTCTCTTGAGTAGAGTTGCCAGTTTGGTGACTATAATACCCTAATTGTGGAATTTTAACCAGATAGCAGATTGTAATACCCTAACTGTGGAATTTTTAACTAGATAACAGATTGTAATACCCTAACTATGGATTATTTAACCAGATTCCAGATTGTAATACCTTAACTGTGGAATTTTTAACTAGAAAGTAATTGGGATTTAAAATTTTAAATTTACAGAAGAATACCTGGAATTGTTTTTGCTGTTGAGTTTAATCCCGGGTTGTCGACGCTCCAAATTCGCTCTTGTTACCAAAAGACCAATACCTCCCTGCCAAACTGGGTAAAATCTCGGTACCCAGCTCCAAAATACTTGAAATTTGAAGTAATTTGGCCCATGTGCCCAAAAGCTTCAAGGACAATCAAGGCTGCTCTAACTATAGTTCTTTACTGTAAGTTCTCCCTTCTTGCACTGCGCTCTGAAGGCAAAAAAAAGGATCCCTTCTCTGTCGCACTCTCTTCTCTTTTATTGCTTAGAGCCACCATTCATTCATCCTCCACCACCGTGGCTGTGAGGCGAGGATTCTTGCCCCCTGTCCCTTTGTGTGGCTCCTCACAGTGATTTAAGGAGGTAGTCACGTTTCATTTTCACTCACCATTTTATTAATTTACGTAGTCCCTTTTCATTAGGGTTTATTTAATATTATTTTATTTTTCTTTTAATGTTTGATCTTTAATTTAAAAATTAATTCTTTTATAACAACATAATTCTCTTTTAACTTTTAACTTTAATAATTTAATTTAGAACCTTTAAGGCTTTAGGTTTACATAGTTTTTTAATATAATATATATATATATAATTTCTTTTATTTAATTAAATTCTTTTGTATTAATATATTTGGAATAATGTATTAGTTATTTTATGGTGGTGGTATAACAAGTATTCCATAAGTATATATTTATTTGATTTTGGCGAGTTTAGGTATTTACCTCGTATGTCAATAATTCATTCACTGGACTTTTATAAATGGTTTGCATATATACTAATGCAACATATGCGATACATGCATATGTAGCTATCATATGCATGTCTCATATGCATGCTAATATTTACGTTCTGTTTGTAAATTGTAGGTGGGTCATTACATACACCCCTCCTTCAGAAAACTTCGTCCCAAAGTTATAGTTTATGTAGTATATCAGTAGTTATTTAATGATTAGTATAATTATGTAGGATTTGAATTTTGAACATTTATAGTTTTACAAGCTTAATAGTCATACCTTGCCCCTGCTGGGTTCCCAAGCTATTCTAGAATCACCCTATCCTTCCTAATCTCTTCCACTCCCATCCTATCCGTCCTCTACTGGAGTATGCCATGGCGTCAGCTATACTGATCTAACCATTCATAGGTTCTAAGGATGACAACGTCGACTATATCGACTTGATTTCCCAGTAGGCATTTGACAATCATCATCACATGTCTAGGGGAGCGTGACTCGCACAGTCCTCCCATGACTCCAGGTTTTGGAGGATAAACGGTGGGCAATACCTCCACCCCTCCTTCAGGACCAGGGTCAACACCCTATCATGGAATCTTATTGAGCCTTAATTGTTCTTGGAGCTTTTGTCATCACGTGGTCATTTGGTAACGATGCTATCTGCAATGTAAACACTTGTCCATACATTATAACATATGCATCAATATATTCAAAACAATTCATATTTAAATAACAATTTCCGTATAATTCATATATGTTGTTGTCTATGATATAACGTACTTGGCCATGTCCAACCCATATATCAGTAAGTTAGCTTTCATATTAAAATGTAGTCATCCTTTTATTTCTCTCATCAATCATGTCGATATGCATAAATGAAACCAAATTATAGATATCTTCATCCATAACATAATTTATGATTTAGATTTCATAGCAAGGTTAATCAAATACTAAACTTCATATTGGTATCCATATTCCAGCAATGTTAATTAAATAACATATTTTATATTGATATCCATGTACCAGCAGAGTTAAGCAAATAACATATACCATGTACCAACAGAGTTAAGTAAATAACGTATTTCTTATGGGTATCCATGTACCAACAAAATAAAATTCATTTTTACATGTGATAGTTCAAAATGATAGTCTTCAGTATCTAACTAAAATAAGTAGTCATGTACAAAATAAGGTTTTAAGTTCGTCAAAATCAACACAAGTTTGGATATTTTCGACATATGGTCTCTGTATCTTCTCAAGTAGCCGATCTAGGGCTATACTTGTCCCACTAGACCTTAACTTGGTCTACCAGGTTCCTGAGTTGTCGAACCCTACGTTCCAATATACGTAATGGTTTCCTCGTCTAATACCTGTAGTTCCTTCCATTGAAGGTTATGAGATTTGTCAACTATGTAATGTCTTAATATAGATACATGAAATACATTATGAACTTTATGCAAGTGGGGTAGCAGTACAAGACGATAGGTGAAGGTCCGATTTTTTCCAGAATTTTGAATGGTTCAATAAATTGGGGTGATAACTTTGTTCATTTTCCAAATGGGATGATTCTTTTGTTGGGTCTGATGCGGATGAAAACTTGATCTCCTACTTCATAATTCCTATCTGTCATGTGAGCATTGACATAACTTTTTTGTCTATCTTGTGCCTCTTTCAATCATTGTCTAATTTGTTTTACCTGTTTCTCCATCTCTTGAATTAATTCTGGCCCCACTACCACTCGATCTTCTAACCTGTCCTAACTTAACGGTACTTGCAAGGTTTGCCGTACAATGGTTCAAATGGAGGCATTCCAATTGAACTGTGATAGTTGTTATTGTATGCAAATTCAACTAAGGGAAAATACTTTTCCCAGTGTGTTTGTTGGTCCATAACGTACGTCCTCAGCATATCTTCTAGTACTTGGTTCACCCTTTCTGTTTATCCATTAGTGTCAGGATGGTAAGCTGTACTTATTTAGTTGAGTTCCTAACGCTGATCGCATACAAGTCCAGAATCGTGAAGTGGATCGTGAATCTCTATCTGATAGGATCTTCTTAGGTACTCCATGAAATCCGATAATTTCGTTTATAAATATCCGATCTATGTCAGTAACTTCGTAAGTACCTCTTACGAGAATGAAACCGATGCTTTTCGTTAATTTATCCACCACAACCAGATTAACATTATGCTTTTGTGGCATAAGAGGTAGCCCAACGATAAAATGCATAGAAATTATTTTCCATTTGGTCATAGGAATGTTGTGAGGTTGTAGGAGCCCTCCTGGATGACAATGGTTAGCCTTCACTTGTTGACATTCGAGACATTTTGCAACGAATTGGACAATATCACATTTCATGGTTGCCCAAAAGAAGAGTTTCTTTGTATTAGCATACATTTTCTTTACACCAGGGTGTGCACAATATAATGCTTTGTGGGCTTTCTTAAGGATGGTGTTTCAGAGATCCCCACTATCAGGTATGTACATCTTTTCATGGAATCGCAAAATTCTATCATCTTCAAGTTCATATTCCTCAAACTTAGGTTCCTTTGGATTTTTACTATATAATGCTTTGTGGGCTTTCTTAAGGATGGTGTTTCAGAGATCCCCACTATCAGGTATGTACATCTTTTCATGGAATCACAAAATTCCGTCATCTTCAAGTTCATATTCCTCAAACTTAGGTTCCTTTGGATTTTTACTATCAAGCCCGGATCTTACTTTTAAATACCAACTGTCACTCAAGAGATGTTCTAATACTCGTTTCCTCAAGTCTACCTTGATAGGTATGAGGGAAAATATCCAAGGTCTTCTACTTAAAGCATCTGCCACTACATTCTCTTTTCCTTTAATGTATGAAATTCCAAAGTCATACTCACTTAGGAATTCACTCCATCGTCTTTACCTAGCATTCAAGTCTCTTTGAGTAAACAAATATTGTAAACTTTGGTGGTTGCTTTTGAGCATAAAGCTTCTCTCTACTAGATAATGTCTCCATATCTTTAAAGCTAGCACTACAACGAATAACTTTAAATCATGCGCGGCGTAGAGTTCTTCATGAGGCTTTAATTTCCTTGAGGCATACGCCATTACACCTTTATCTTATATTAATACTCCACCTAATCCTTGCTTGGATGCATCAGTACACACAGTAAAATCTTTGTCCATATCAGGGACTCGCAAGATTGGTGCACTGGTCAACAATCTTTTAAGTTCAAAGAATGCTCTATGACATTCCTCAGTCCATTCATACCTAACACCTTTACGTTGGAGGGTTGTGATCGGCTTTGCAATTTTGGAGAATCCTTCTACAAACCTTCGATATCAACCGCGTCTAAAACCATAAAGCTTTGCACTTCATGCATATTTTTCAGTATCGACCATTCCATGACTGCCTTTACCTTCTCAGGATCTATTGAGATCCCTTCACTAGATATAATATGACCCAAGTAATGAATCTTTTTCTGAAAGAAAGAACACTTGGATAACTTTCCATATAGCTGGCGTTTCCTAAGGCAAGATAATACTATCGGTAAATGTTCTTCATGCTCTTTCTCATTTTTGGGGTAGATGAGAATATCATCTAAGAAGACTTGTACAAATTGGTCGAGATATTTGCGGAGAACACTATTCATAAGGTTCATGAATACTGCTGGTGCATTGGTCAACCCAATGGTACCACAGTAAACTCATAATGCCCAAAGCGTGTTCGGAATGCAATATTTAGAGATATCGCTTTCCTTAATTTTTAGTTGATGATAACTTGATCGTAGATTGATTTTTGAAAAGACAGAAGCTTCTTTCATTTGATCGAAAATGTTTGTAATTCGAGGCATTGGATGCCTATTCTTTACTATAGCTCGATTTAAGTCTCGATAGTCTATGCATAACCGCAAGGAACCATCATTCTTCTTGGCAAAAATTACAGGAGCACCGCAAGGTGAAACACTGGGTCAAATGTGTCCTATGTCTTGTTGTCGCCCGAATTGTACAGGCATCGCGACAATGCTTAGGACGAGGGCTGTCACTTTGATCCCCACCCACTCCGTTCTAGCTGTCTCCCAACAACAGGCTATTTGGGGTACTCCCTATGGAATGAGATGAAGGAAAACAAGTTGGAAACCAACTTGTTTGGGAGACACGGATGAGTGGCCTAGCCAATTGGTTAAATTCGAGCAAGATTATTGATTAGATTAGAATGAGACGAGTGCCTTAATGGAGTCACAAATTCTTGCTTATAATAAATTGGGCCCAAATGATCGGATGGACACCCGCTTCTTAAGATGATTGACTGACATGAATGATATGCAAACCTATGACTTATGTGTGATGCAGAGATCTTGGTTAGTTTTTAGTTAAATGCCTAATCTAGATGTAACCTTCCTTTAACTATTTTGAAGATGGGCTGCAAGGTAGGTTGTGGGAAGGAGGCCAACAGAAAGCAGGCTAGGGCCTGATTAACGATACCTTCTATTGTGCTCCTATCACCCGATGCCTTCGGCACTGCAGAGATTGTGGCTCTGACGACTGCAAGGTCACCGTGTTAACCACCGAAGAGTTACCGAGACCCCTCAAGCTAAGTGAGAAGGGTTGTCCTATGTTTCTATCAACCTAGCTTATGCTAGGAGATAAATTATTAGTGCAATCTACACTTAGTATGCTAATGCAAGAGATTATGAGTGAGATTTGTCTTGATGTGATATTCCTAATTAGCTATGGCTAATTGGAATATTCGATTTTGTTCAATTTTTGCCTTATATAGTTATTTGTAAATAAAAAGTGAGGAAGGGGGACATTACTCACTTTAGAATAAAAAGTCACTTCCTAGGTAGCACAACGTTGTGACTTAAAGGGGAGCCAAGGGGGCCAAGGGGGGACGCAGAAATGGAGCCCATGCAGAGCGTAGGAGGGAAGAACACGTGGCAAGAGGAAAAGCACGCAGGAGGAGGTGAGCCTAGGGATTGTGAGAGGCAGAGGCTATAAAATAGAGATGAGCCCCCTCATTTTGGATCATTCAGTTATGTGCATTTTGAGCTAGTCATTTCGACTTCTGAGCATACTGGCTGTTTAGCTGGTCTGTAGCATTGTTTAGTGCATTGAGTGTCTCTGTTTGGAGATCTCACCCTTAGCCCCGGGGGACTTCGAGTGCCTGCTCAGGCAAGGTATTTCTATCGACATTTCAGCAGTAGTTTTATCAGCATTTCAGTAGTAGTTTCATTAGCATTCTGGAGGACTGCGCAGCACTTGGAGAGGGACACAGTTCTTTTTGGTTGTAGTGCTGGATTGGGGTTTGCAGGTGGAGTTATGCTGGGAGATTGAGCAGAGGTCTAGCTCTTGTCTCATTGGAGGATTTTAGCAGGGCTTCAGGCAGTGTTTCAGGCAGAGTTTAGAGGGGTTTCTTCAGTGGTAGCGCAAGGCATTGAGGAACTGCGCAGAACCCCAAGAGGGTGTTTTTCGGGGGTCGACCATTCCAGGAAAGCTTTCTAGGTTTTTCTGGGTTTCTTGAGTAGAGCCCGAATCCAGAGTTTCAGCTTTTTCCGAGGAGGGGAGCAGCCCCAAATCATCATTTGTTTTCTAACAGCAGCATCGTCCACGTAGAGAGGCCATTCTTGTCATTCTGAGAGTATTTCTTCACTTGCCTTGTGCAAGTCGAGGTGCCATCTGTCTAATTACCTCTTGTACTCATTTTATTGCTCAGTATAATAAAATGGCTTAGCATTTCTCGCTGCATTTCTTGTATCTGCTTATATTTCCAATTCACATGATTATATGCTGTTCCACTGTTATTTTATCATTTCTGGGTTATTATATCATTTGCACATATTTGGTTGCAGTTTTTGCTAGGGTTTGAGGATTATTCTGGGTTAGAAATATTACAGTGGTATCAAAGCATAGATTTGGCTCAGCCTGTGGTGCTAGCAATCTATGACACCAGGGGAAAAACCCTACATTTGTTACAGAGGTAGGAGGTACAGAGACACTGGACGTAGGTTGGAGAATACCTACGAGGAGGGAGACTGTGTTCCTGTGGTGGACGCAGAACAGGTGGAGCTGGTGGTAGACACAGAACAGAGAGAGCCAGTAGTGGACGCAGAACAGATGGCCGACGACAACGGGAAGAGATTTGCGGATATGCTTCTCAAATTAGTGCAGGATATGTCGAGGAAGATTGAGGTGATGAGGCAGAGATTCACGGCAGTTGAGGCCAGACAACGTGAGAGCCCGCGAGTTTTCAGATTGGTGAGGGATCAAGTGCATCCCATCACTTGCCAGAGCAGCGTGATACTGTGCAGCAGGTGGCCTCACATGTCCCTACACGCTCTACCATGCCCACTTTCTTAGGAGCAGACACGGGGGCCGTAGCCCAGTAGGAGGCAAAGCCCGGACATATGGGCGATTATTTTGCAGAGTACCAAGCCTATGGGCAGGAGTTCAGGGAAGCCCTCTCATTCAGAGATTTTGTTTAGCTCCAGCGGGATAGCAGACCCTGCAACCATCACAAGGGGTACTGGCATTGCCATGATGGCGACATCCACCGTGCAGCGAGTAGATTCCACTTGCCTACGTTTGATGGCTCATCAAACAGTTCGACAAAGTCTTGGGTGGAGAAGCTGGACATTTATTTCCAGCGTAACCAGATGTCAAGGCAGAGGCCATCAAGGTGGCAACATTGCATTTGGATGGCAAGGCCCAGGATTGGTGGTTTCATGGGATGGTTACACTAGGGTACTCCACAGTGACGACATATGCCGAGTTTACCAGGCAACTGATGGAGCAATTTGATCGGAGGGATCTAGAGCAGCATTTCGTTGAGCTGACGAGGCTCAAACAGACAAGGAGCCCAGAGACCTACATTGCAGATTTCTTGAGGGTCTCCGTGATGGTGCCAGGCCTATCCACGACACGGAGGGTCTACATGTATGTTGAGGGGTTAGCAGAGCCACTTCGGGGCCTAGTCCGATCCACTAGACCAGCCACACTCCAGGACGCTATCAACAGGACCTGGGATTTATAGGATGTCTTACCCAGGACCCGGACACTTTACCCCCAGAGACAGACTTTCCAGTCTAAGGGGAAGGACGTGAGGATTCCACCTCCAAAGTGGAATCCAGGATCAGTACAGCTTGATGATGATTCCAGGAGGGAGCTGAAGAAGAAGTGGTTGTGCTTCACATGTCAGGAGCCGTGGGCGCCGGGACATAGATGTGCTGTTGGTAAAGCACATTTTATTGAGGTCTTCTCCGAGAGCAGTGGAGAAGAAGATGACAAGGATGATGGGGAGGTAGGAGATAGCCATGCCATACAGGGACCTTTACCACCTCCACCAGCAGCAGCAAGAGGTGCATCATTTGCACCTACCGGAGGGGCCCTTGCAGCGTTGCGAGGAGTACCCAAGTATCTGACGCTGCGCGTACGAGGGACAGTACGTGGCTAGCGCGTATCAGTTTTGGTTGACAGTGGGGCAACCCACAACTTCATCGATGCACAGATGGTTGAGCGGAGAGGTATTCAGATAGAGAGCTTCGATGGGATTTCAGTATTGGTCCCAGGAGATCAGACCATGACGTGTGCTCGTTATGTCCCAGAGCTTTTAGTGACGATGGGCACCTACACATTGACTGACCACTTCTTCTGGACACCAACATGATACTGGGTGTTCAGTGGCTTATTACTCTAGGGAAGGTCACGACGGATTGGAAGACCCTAGAGATGGAGTGGCATGATGAGAAGACAGGGAGGCATGAGAAGATACGGGGACAGCACACATATCCGCCTCAAACTGTGTCAGCTCATCGGATGGAGGTAGTCTTCTGGAAGGGAGACATAGAGTGGGCAGTGGAGCTGCGTGCATCAGAGGCAGGGACTACAGGGCAGACGGTACATCCAGAGATCCAGTCTATCCTTGATCGGTATGCCATAGTGTTTGGAGAGATTCCACCAGGACAACCACCGGATCGGGGGTTTGAGCACACTATCGAGCTTCAGCAGGGCATCCAGGCAATGATCACCACCCCCTATAGGCATCCCAAGGCCTATCGGGACGAGATTGAGTGGGCTATCCAGGAGTTGCTGGCTCTTGGGCACATTCGACCGAGCACGAGTCCTTTTGCTTCTTCTATGGTGTTGGTGAAGAAGAAGGACGGTACGCTGAGGATGTGCATTGACTACAAGGCCCTAAATAAGAAGACCCTGAAGAACAGGTACCCCATACCCAGGATCAATGAGTTGATGGGCGAGTTGAGAAGGGCACGTTTCTTCTCAAAGATTGATTTGAGATCAGGGTATCATCATATTCGCGTGAGGCAGCAGGACATTCCCAAGACCGCCTTCAGGTGTCACTATGGGCACTTTGAGTTCTTGGTTATGCCTTTTGGGCTAACCAACGCCCCAGCTACATTTCAGTCCTGCATGAATCACATCTTCTGTAGGTCACTTGAGGAAGTTTGTGTTGATATTCTTCGATGATATTCTCATTTACAACAGGACTTGGGAGGAGCATCTCCAACCCATTGAGACAGTATTGCGTATCTTACAAGAGTAGCAATTCTATGCCAAACTCTCCAAGTGCGAGTTTGGGTTGACGGAGATGTTGTATCTGGGACACATCATAGGGGTGGATGGAGTGAGGGTCCACGAGGAGAAGATCAAGGCCATCAGGGAATGGCCAGAGCCGAGAAACGTGACGGAACTTTGAGGATTCATTGGCATTTGCACTTACTACCGAAAGTTCGTCAAAAGTTTCTCATAGCTTGCTGCACCCCTAACAGATTTGACGAAGAAGGGGCATTCAGTGGGTCGGATACAGCGCAGCGAGCCTTTGACAGGCTCTAGGAGGTTATGAGCAGCTGCCTAGTGCTTGCATTGCCAGATTTTACGCAACCTTTTGTTTTGGAGTGTGATGCATCGGGAGAGGGGATTGGCGCAGTGTTGATGCAGGGAGGCCACCCTATAGCCTTCGAGAGTCGAAAACTCCTTCCGCATGAGAGGTTGTATTCTATATACGACGAGGAGATGTTGGCCATCATGCATGCATTGGCTAAGTACCGACAGTATCTGGTGGGTAACAGTTTCAGGGTGAGGACTGATCACAACAGCCTCAAGTTCTTTTTGGAGTAGAAGCAGCTACAGGAGAGGCAGCAGAAGTGGATTAGCAAGATCCAAGCATATGACTTTGACATTGAGTATGTCAAGGGTAAGAACAACGTGGTAGTAGATGCCCTTTCACGTAGACCAACCACGTTGTCTCTTATGAGCTTGGATACAGACTGGAGGGGTCTCAGCTCAAGAAGAAGATACTCGAGGCATCACATGACTCACCATTGGCAGGCCATCAAGGGTTTACCAAAACCTACAGGGCCATCAGAGAGAGGTTCTCATGGAAGGGCCTCAAGGAGGACATACTCCAGCATGTCAGGGAGTGCGATGTTTGCTAGAGGAACAAGGGGGAGATGAGCCATCTTGCGGGATTATTGCAGCCTCTTCCCATTCCGGAGGGGAAATGGGAGAGTATTTCGATGGACTTCATCACAGGGTTGCCCATAGTACAAGGCAAGGATTGTATCTTTGTCGTCGTTGATCGGCTGACGAAGTATGCACATTTCTTTGTTATATCCGCACATTATACAGCAGCACAGGTGGCCGAGCTGTTCTTCAGGCTACATGGTCTTCCTAAGACCATCGTCAGTGATAGGGACAACCGTTTCATGGGCAGGTTTTGGTAGGAGCTTTTCCGGTTGGTGGGGACGGAGTGGACACCGAGTACCAGTTATCACCCACAGACGGATGGGCAGACAGAGATAGTTAACAAGTGGCTAGAGGGCTACTTGCATAGCTATGTCAGTGGGCAGCAGCAAGCATGGTTGAGGTGGCTACATCTAAGGGAGTAGTGCTACAATACTTCACATCACATGTCCATTGGTATGTCACCATTCTATGCCTTATATGGGTATCATCCTTTATCTTTTGTTGACGTGATGTTTGGTGATAGCAAGGCTCCCAGAGCCAAGATCTGGATCCAAGAGAGTCAGGATATTCTCTGAGCTCTCAAGGATAAGATGGCTATAGCACAGAATCAGCAGAAGCTGTATGTCGACAGGGATCAGGTGGAGAGACAGTTCGAGGTAGGGGACATGGTCTACCTACAATTACAGCCATACTGACAATCGTCACTAAAGCAGAAGGGGGCTGAGAAGCTCAAGCCCCGCTTTTATGGGCCTTACAGGGTGATACACAGGGTTGGACAGGTTGCATATGAGCTGGAGCAGCCCCAAGGCAGCAAGATTCATAACGTTTTTCATGTATCATGCCTGAAAAAGGCATTGGGGCAGCATGTGACAGTGACAGATGAGCTACCACCCATGGATGACGAGGGGCATTTGGTATTGCAGCCGGAGGCTATCATTGATACCAGGGAGAGGCAGCTGCGGAGCAGGACGGTCCGGGAATTCTTGGTGAGGTGGAAGAATTTGCCGGATGAGGATGCCACTTGGGAGAGTGAGAGGATCTTGCAGCACCTATCACTTCAGTTGCTTGAGGACAAGCAACATTTTGCCGGGGGAGACTGTGATATTCCTAATTAGCTATGGCTAATTGGAATATTCGATTTTGTTCAATTTTTGCCTTCTATAGTTATTTGTAAATAAAAAGTGAGGAAGGGGGACATAACTCACTTTAGAATAAAAAGTCACTTCCTAGGTAGCACAACGTTGTGATTTAAAGGGGAGCCAACGGGACCAAAGGGGGGCGCAGCAATGGAGCCCACGCAGACACATCGAGAGACTACGCAGGAGGGAAGAACACGTGGCAAGAGGAAAAGCACGCAGGAGGAGATGAGCCTAGGGATTGTGAGAGGCAGAGGCTATAAAATAGAGAGGAGCCCCCTCATTTTGGATCATTCAGTTATGTGCATTTTGAGCTAGTCATTTCGACTTCTGAGCACGTTGGCTGTTTAGCTGGTTTGCAGCACTGTTTAGTGCATTGAGTGTCTCCGTTCAGAGATCTCACTCTTAGCCTCGGGGGACTTTGAGTGCCTGCTTGGGCAAGGTATTTCTATCGACATTTCAGCAGTAGTTTTATCAGCATTTTAGTGGTAGTTTCATCAGCATTCTGGAGGACTGCGCAGCACTTGGAGAGGGACGCAGTTCTTTTTGGTTGTAGTGCTCGATTAGGGTTTGCAGGTGGAGTTATGCTGGGAGATTGAGCAGAGGTCCAACTCTTGTCTCATTGGAGGATTTTAGCAGGGTTTCAGGCAGTGTTTCAGGCAGAGTTTAGAGGGGTTTCTTTAGTGGCAGCGTAGGGCATTGAGGAACTGCGCAGAACCCCAAGAGGGTGTTTTTCGGGGGTCGGCCATTCCAGGAAAGCTTTCTGGGTTTTTCTGGGTTTCTTGAGTAGAGCCCGAATCCAGAGTTTCAGCTTTTTCCGAGGAGGGGAGCAGCCCCAAATCATCATTTGTTTTCTAGCAGCAGCAGCAACATCCACGCAGAGAGGCCATTCTTGTCATTCTGAGAGTATTTCTTCACTTGCCTTGTGCAAGTCGAGGTGCCATCTGTCTAATCACCTCTTGTACTCATTTTATTGCTCAGTATAATAAAATGGCTTAGCATTTCTCGCTGCATTTCTTGTATCTGCTTATATTTCCAGTTTACATGATTATATGCTGTTCCACTGTTATTTTATCACTTCTGGATTATCATATCATTTGCACATATTCGGTTGGAGTTTTTGTTGGGGTTTGAGGATTATTCTGGGTTAGGAATATTACACTTGAGTTAAGATTGTTTGAGTTATTTAAGTACTTAGTGAAAATCTTCTTAAGAGTACTTAACAATAGTGAATTGCAATCTTATACAAGGTAAAATGCTTAGAGATACAAGTGTAAACTTCAACAATATTCCACAAGATACCAAGTACCCCAAGATGCCAAATGCTTAAAATGGTCAATCAAGATGCTGATCACAGATTTATGATAGTTTATACCAGCAATACTGTTGAAATTTCTAAGTCTGACACGTTAGAAATTCCAACTGCACTATCTGGTTTATTTCACCTACTTGTTTATTCCGTAACAAGTTATTTAACCATATAAACACTGAAAATAAACACAAATGCAGTCTCAACTCATATACAAATCATCAACTGAAATAATAGAGAAACACACAAGGGACACTGTTGTTCTTGGACAATCATTCCGGGAAAAACCCAATGTGGGAAAATCGGTGCAACAGTTCTGAGGGTTTTATTATTAAGCAACTTTTTTGAGTACAACTAGGGTGCCAAACTGGCTCACCCAACAGAGGTTTCTACGCGGCAGTAATACCTCTTTTCGGAAGCAGATATTCAGTTTCTCAGTATTAGTTTGCCCCATGAAAAACCTTTCGGCGCTTCTCCAAGGCTCTGCGTCAGTCCTGCTAGCCTCTGCGTAGCTCTGGAACCCTCTGTGTCAGCTCTTTGGCCTTTTGCATCACCCACGTAGGTCCCTTAGCCTCTGCGCAGTCTCTCGCTGCCTCTGCGTGGCTCCTGTTGGCTCTGCATAGCCTCCTCAATCACTGTGTTGGCCCTCTGGCACTATCTCTGCCTCTCTGCTATGTACTCACTATCCCTTGTTGCAACTCAGATCACTTGGTCGATTTCTCTTTGCAAACCCTGCTCCAAAAAATCGAATTAACTTATCAATCTTGGTGTATCTCCAACTGACCCTCAAGCCTTCTCTTGTACTTTTATTGTTGAGTCTTCAACATCCGAGATTAAGTCCCTAATCAATGGCTAAGATTAAATTTGGCTTGATCCATGTCATTTAGAACATTCTCATCTAGTTTTATATTAATACCCATTAATATTTTAATTTTTCTAAGTTTAGACTTAGGAACTGCATTAAAAATATTAAATATTCTTAATATCTCTCTAATCGGGTGGAATTTCCCCAAACCATTTCTGGGTCTTGGAGATCTCATGTGCTTTAGCCTCTCCACCAATTTCATGGCTAGAGCACATCCGATGCTACCAGAAATCAACACTCCCTCTTAGCAAGGAGTGTGCTCTAGTAATGCTCCACCACTGAACATCACACTGATTCTTCCACACCGGTTCTTGTGTTGATGCTTGGCCTGATGCCTAACATCCACTGCACTACTGCCTCCTATACTGTTGCCCATGGCTCTGCCACTGCCACTGCTACATCTGTATTGCAACTCCCTCTGCATCCGTGCTGCTGCTGGTCCTTCTTCTCAATATTGCATCTGCACTGCAGCTCTCTCTCAACATGCTGCATCATGTTGCCCATAACATACCACTGCTAACTGTTGCACTGCAACTCAGTTACCGAGAAGTAAGTAACTAATCTACCCAATTACTGACATCCTCGTCAGCCTAGAAGCCTCTTGATGCTGAAACTACTTCTGCTGCTATCTAGTGCTTTCTCTGCTGCCTCTGCGCTGTTGCAAACACCTCTGTGCTTCTCGCACTGCTGCAACCTCCTCTGTGCCTCTCTGCACTGCTGCAACCACCATTGTGCCTCTCGCACTGCTGCAACCTCCTCTGCGCTGCTACAGACCTTTGCACTCTAGCACTACCTTGTTGCTCCATCCACAATTTGCTTCTATCGACATCCGTCATCCTGCTACTGTCATTCCAGGCTCTTGTAGCCGGATATGATCTAAGAGTTTGGGTACCTCAAGGATCCTGCCCCTCATCTTCTGTAGTCCTCCTGACTACAGCTCGACGTCTCCGCACCTCTTCTCTAGAGGTGCATGAGCACTCATGGCACAGTCGTCATTAGTCTCGGACTCTCGACTTCTTTCTCCGCCTTAGCCGGAGCTGCCTTGGAGTCAGAAGCTTCTACCTTATTATTCTTCCTGGGACACTGGATTACATAATGACCTAGATCCCCACAATGGAAGCATTTTACCTTGGAGTTGTCCTTCTTCTTCGTTTTCACCTGCTGTCCCGCAGATGCCAGAGCCACATCCTCCTCTTTCTTGATTTGACCTCCTTTGTTGCTACTTCCTGCCTTGGTCAACTGTCTAATCTCTTCTTGGCGAAGAGCTGCCCACATCTCTTCCAATCCTGGCAGATCAACTCTGCGTAAAATGCTTTGGGCAAATGTCTCCCAATCCTCAGAAACTGCATTCAGGGCGGTCTTCACCATGGATTCCTGATCCGGTGTGGCCTCTATGGAGGTAAGTTGGTCCCGAATCTCTTGCAACCTGCTGAGGTATAGATCTATCTGCTCTCCATTCTGCATCTGATACGACTGCAACTGATTCACCAATAACATCTTCCTTTGCACGGAAGTGCCCTGATACAATGTTGTCAAGGTATCCCACATCTCCTTTGCTGTGTTCTTCTCGGCAATATGTGGTATGACATGATCCTTGAAAACATCAAGGATTATGCACTTTGCCTTTGCCATTGCATCCTCATATCTTTCATTATCAGTTGGGTCGACTGAGATAGCCATGGTTCTCAAAGCGAAGCCCTTGATGCGATGTCTATCCAGAACATACAGGATTGTGGCCTTCCAGATGACAAAGTTGGAGGCCCCATCCAACCTGTTCTGATCCCTCAGGTCGTTCATTGCCATCTCCGCTCCTTTTCTGGACTCCCTCTGAGTCTCAACTTCCTTCCTGGAAGTTCTCTCCTAGACTCCCTCTGAGTCTCGATTTCCTTGTTGGAAATCTTCCCGCCAACTGTCGATCCGCTCCTCTCCAATCCTCTTTGCAACTGCAACTCGGATTTGGATTTCTTGGCTAGAAATACGTCAAGGCAACGACTCCCTCTACCTTGGTTCTGTCCCATTAGGTACTGTTCTGCTTCGACAGCAACAACACCCCACCAGCGTCCTAATCCACAATCTGCCCACAACTCCCTATGCCCCAGCAACTGAAGAAACTGAGCCTTTCAGCTTTGCCCAATCCGGCAAATGGCTGAATTACTCCTCTAGCCAACTGCGTCAAGCCTACGTAACTGAGTAGGATGACGCGGCTCTTCGTGAGCCTCTTCTGCCTCTGCGCTGGCCCCCTCTTTGGCTTGAAGGGAGTGACGCAGGCCCTCTGCATCACTCCCTCTCTGCTGCTTTCTGCTTAGGAGCAGCTCTGTCTCTCGGGATAGCTACTACTGCTGCAAATATTCCTGATTACGCTGGCGCCTTCAGTCCTCTTGTGATCTGCAATGTTCTAATACCATGTTGAAATTTCGATGTCTGACACGTCGGAAATTCCTACTGCATTATTTCGTTTATTTCACCTACTTATTTATTCATTACAAGTTATTTAACCATATAAATACTGAAAATAAACACAAATGCAGTCTCAACTCATATACAGATCATCAACTGAAATAATAGACAAACACACAAGGGACACCGTTGTTTTTGGACAATCGGCCCCAGAAAAACCTAATGCAGGAAAATCGGTGTAGTAGTTCTGAGGGTTTTATTATTAAGCAGCTTTCTTGAGCACAACTAGGGTGCCAAACTGGCTCGCCCAATAGATATTTCTACACAACAGTGATACCTATTTTCGGAAGTAGATATTTAGCTTCTCAGCACTAGTCTGCCCCACGAAAAACCTTCTGGCGCTTCTCCAAGGCTTTGCATCAGCCCTGTTAGCCTCCACGTAGCTCTGGAACCCTCTGTGCCAGCCTTCTGCCTCTGCGTCAGCTCTTTGGTATTTTGCATCACCCACGCAAGCCTCTCAGCCTTTGCGCAGTCTCTGGCAGCCTCTGCATGGCTCTTGCTGGGTCTGCATAGCCTCCTCGATCACTGCGCTGGCCCTCTGGCACTATCTTTGCCTCTCTACTATGTACTCACTGCCCTTGGCTGCAACTCAAATCACTTGTTCGATTTCTCTCAGCAAACCCCGCTTTAGAAAATCGAGCTAACTGATCAATCTTGTTGTATCTCCAATTGACCCTCAAGCCTTCTCTTATACTTTTCATGTTGAGTCTTCAACGATCGAGATTAATTCCCTAATCAACCACTAAGATTAGATTTGGCTTGATCTATGTCATTTAGAACATTCTCACCTAGTTTTATATTAATACCCATTAATATTTCTATTTTCCTAAGTTTAGACTTAAAAGTCCATTAAAAATATTAACTATTTTAATATCTCTCTAACCGGGTGGAATTTCCCCAAACCACTTCTGGGTCTTGGAGATTTCATGTGCTTTAGCCTTTCCACCAATTTTCATGGCTAGTGTTGATTTATGGTAGCATCAGATGTGCTCTAGCCACGAAATTTGGTGGAGAGGTTGGGGCATATGAGATCTCCAATACCCAGAAAGGGTTTGGGCAGATTCTAAACAGTTCAGGAGATATTAAAATAATTAATATTTTCAATGGAGTCTCTAAGTCTATACGTAGGGAAATTAAAATATTAATATGGATTAATATAAAACTATGTTAGAATGGTCCAAAAGACATGGATCAAGCCAGATCTAATCTTAGCCGTTGATTAGGGACTTAATCTCGGCCGTTGATATGTCAACAAGAAAAGTATAAGAGGGGGCTTGAGGGTCACTGGGAGAGAACACAGATGATCAGTCATTCTATTCTCTAGAGCGGGGTTTGCTAAGAGAGATAGAATCAGTGATCGGAGTTGTAGCTGAGGGTCATTGAGTACAGAGAGACAGAGAGGCAGCGATAGTGTCGGGAGAGCAGCGTAGGGGCCAGAGGGAGTGATGTGGTAGCAGCCGGGGCTCATGCAGGGCCACGCAGAGGCAACTAGGAGCTGCGTAGTGCTTCAGAGAAGCCAGCGTTGTTGACGTAGAGGGCCAAAAGGCTGACACAGGGCCTCCTGAGGTTGATGTAGACCCATTCAGGGTGACGCAGGGCCAGCGCTAGGCAGAGAGGGGCTGACGCAGTCTAGAAAGGCAGACGCTGGGGTTTCTGGGGCAGATTGGAGCTGAGGAGCTGCCAGAGGGTTTATCCGAGGCTTCAGCCGAGACATTTGTCTCAGATTGAGAGGTACTACTGCCAAGGAAATTCTCTGCTGGGTAAGCCGGATTGGGCACCCAGATTGTACTCTGAAATTGCTTAATAAGAAAACCCTCAGATAGCTACACCGGTTTTCCCGCATTGGGTTTTTTCGGGGACATTGGTCCAAAAATAACGGTGTCATTTGGTGTGATTGTTTCTGTTTCCTTCAGTTGATGATCTGTAATATGTTGAGCATGTGCTAGTGTTTATTTTTCAGTATTTACATTGTAAATAACTTGTTAAGTAACGAAACAAGTAGGTAGGAATAAATCAGTAAAGTGCATGGAGGGTTTCTAATTGGTAGACTTAGAAACTTCAATAGCTAGAGCATATCCGATGCTATCAAAAATCAACAAATACTACTTCAGAAAATTTAGATCTTATCAATGTTGTAACAACAATAAATAAACTATTTCAAATGATGAAACTTGCCCAATGCATAAAACATCGAAATTTTAATGACTAGCAAACAATGTGGAAAAAGTCGAAGTCGGGATTAATTCGGCAAGGGTCCAAAAGTTGAAAAACTCGTCAAAGTCTGGAGTTTTTTGAAAAAGTCGGCAAAATTAAAAAAACACAAAATTATTCATTTTTATTTTATTTTTTTTAACATCTAGAGTATCCACAACATCAAATAAATGCATTTCCACATAAACATGTAAAAAAAGCTAATATATAATATGTATATGAAGTCAAATGCTACATCACATATCAAAATAGTGAATCAACTCCTGAATTTTGGGTCCTGTCTGAGTCTCAACTCTCAAGAGTCAAAATATCAACAAAAAATATAATAAATGTATATCATGAGTCATCTAAAAGTCATCAAGTAATCAGTCACTGAGATCCTCTTCCCCTTTTAATTTTTGTTTCCGCTAATTGTATTAAGAAATAAGTCATGCATTTATTCAGTAGATTGTAATCTGCTTGGGTAATAAGGTGTCAGGTGGTAGGTCCAATGAAAATTAACAGTGAGTATCACAGTAGATGTGAAAATTAACGCTTGGTGACTCCAAGCTGCTTATTTTCTGAGAAAACAGTAGATGTCAGATTACTAACCTAGCCTTGGCATCTATTATTCAAAAACTCTTGGAGGTAAAATCCACTTCTGATACATAACCTTTGCCCACATTTACAGGGAGTTCACCACTAAAGAAGATTCCCTTTCAAAACGTGCTCTCATTGCAGGAAGGATCTTTGTTGTCACAAGATTTCACAGGTACTTTGTTCCTGTCTGAAAAATGGGTTCTTTTTTGAGGCACTGGTTTTGTTTTTTTTGGACAGGTTGTTGCTATTTGATCTTCATGACCTCCTCTTTGTTGTTTCTTCTGGAAGCATTCAACAACTGTAACAATGTTTTTGATGGTGTGGGGTTCTTTCTACGGAAGACTGTTGTATGCCTGTCCTTTTGGTACTTTTGTAATCTTTTGAAGGGGCAGTGGCTGTTAGAGTCTGGATCACTGAAAGCCTGGAGGCTTAGCCAATGTATACTTTGCTTTCTAACTAGAAATATGAAGTATAAAGATTTGTTTTTCCTTGGAAAACAAAAACATATCTTAACCTCAAAACTAACAGATTACAAATGAGACTGCTATGCTCGCAAGAAGTATGACAAACAATACAATGCAATAACTTGAAAATGCATGGATGGAAGCTTCAATTTACAGTTTGTTCACCTCTGCGGCCTCTTTATCCGCGGCTTGGGAAGAGAGGCAGACTTTTTGGGTCGACTCCTGATTAAATCGGGAGTATAAGGAAAAAATCGGGATTTTTCCCTTTGTGAAAAAGTCGCCAAAAAGTCGGGGGATTAAATCGTTTAGTTCAAAAAATCGCGTTTTTAGGATTAAATCGGGATTTTTTCCAGACTTTTTCCACACTGCTAGCAAATGTAATTCAACTTGTTTAGATTACTTTAAGATGATGTATTCAGTAAGATTTCAGATCTGATTTCTTGATTTGCAACAGTAAATAAAGACAGTTTAGTAAGATAAAACTGCCAAAAATAGTGGCCTATATACCAAAAACGGTAAAATGCTCACCAGAACTTGAAAATTTCGATTTTAGGGCTTTGGAGAGTTTGACTCAGCAATTTTCAGAACTGATATGTTTGTTACAGCAGTGAGTTAACCACAGATCAACAAACTAATCAAGCCAAAAAATAGATGCCCAATATTTTTAAAAATAGAAAAATTTCGCCAAACTTGAAAAATTAGTTTTTGGAGCTATTTAGAGGAGGCATACCAAAAATACTAAAATGCTCACTAGAACTTGAAAATTTTGATTTTAGGGCTTTTAGAGAGTTTGACTCAGCAATTTTCAGAACTGATATGTTTGTTACAACGGTGAGTTAACCACAGATCAACAAACTAATAAAGCCAAAAAATAGATGCCCAATATTTTAAAAAATAGAAAAGTTTCGCCAAACTTGAAAAATTAGTTTTTGGAGCTATTTAGAAGACGTGATTCAGAAATTTCAGAACTGATATGTTATTACAACAGTAAGTTAGTTACATATCAACAAACTAAAAATATTGAATATGCTGCTCCAAATGTCTAAAAATAGTAAGTTTTGCTGAAAACTGAAAATCCATTTTTTTTAGTCCTTATCAAGCATATACTTCAGAAATATTTCAGGCTTTAATTTCAAAATTATGCAGTAAATTCATGCAAGCTAAAATGTTAGATCTAGGTCAAATTAGAGATGCCCAAGTGGCCAAAACTTGTGAAAACTTAGATTTTTCAATTTTAATCGATTTTGGCTAATTAAAATATGATTTTAGGGCTTAGATATTAATGATTTAACTGCTGTAATAAAATTGAAGCAAAATAAGGGTTTAGAGGTCAAACCCTAGGCCCAAGGCCTTGAAGATCCTACTGTTGAAAATTGTTGAAACTTTGGGAACACGTTGCTGCTTGGAAAATAAGAATTTTGAGACCTGAATCTTGCAAAACCGCCAAGTATTTAGCCTTAAAACTTCAGATAAAGTTTTAGGGCAGATTAGGGCAAAAGAAGCCAATAAAAGGCAAAAACAAGGCCAAGGAAAACCAATATGTGGGGATAAAAGGGCTGAAATGATTGATCGGGGGCTAAAATGGCAAGAGGAGGCCAAAAACTGAAAATCCGTGTCTCAATTTTTTTCTTTTTTTTCTTCTAGATCTAAATTTTTCCGTCAAATCTTCAATAAATATCCTTGCAAAATTGTCTAAAGACTAGATCTTATCCTCAAGGACCTAGATCTAGCTCTTCTCTCACTTGATTCCTTGATCCAACCTGCAAAAATGAAAATAAAAACACCCAAACCCCAAATATATGCAAAATACTAAAAGTCTCCAAAACCTAAGTTAGAAAAAATAATTTACAAGTTAGATCTAAAAAATTATTCACAAGACCTACAAATATACAAGGGTTTTAAAAATTCTAAGTTTTTGAGAAAAATATTTTTATGGAGTTTTTTCCTTTAAAGAATGGTTAAAAATACTTTAGAATCCCCAATGTATACTATATCCTTAGCGAAGATTTAATCCACCATATAAATATTTGGAATCCAAGCAACAATGATTCTTGCCCAAGTTTGTGAACTTGGAGGCCAAGGACTGAAGTACCTGCAAGCACTATGAATTTATCTCAAAATAATTTGTTAGATCACATGGGGAATCAAACCACCTAAGATTAACCCAAAACTATCAATAGTATGGTTCTATCTCCATCTAATGAAAAACAAATCTTACCAATATTCAACACAACATAGAGATGCCCGTAGTCAGCACATACCACAAATCAATAAGCAAGAACACCTTGAATTGCACCCCAAAGTCTTTATTATGATTGAAAAAATAGTTCCCAGCGGGACAATAGTTACAAAGCTGCTTCAGCAAAAATTTTCTAGCTAGAGATCAAGATGACTAGAGACTCAAATGACTCTCTAATTTATAGATAAATCCTCCAAATGGAAAAATAACAGCTAGTTTCTTTGATCCTTGTCAAAATAATCTTGGCCGTTGATAAACACTTCAAGATCTTTTAATCTTGGCCCTTGATTTTTTATTTTTGAGGAATTTTTGAATTTATCATTTAATTCCATTTTAATTAGCTCAAAATTAATTATTTTGAGCTAATTTTATAAAAAATTGACTTTGACTTAACCACTAAAATCCAAGGGTCGAAATTTTCTTGAAATATACAATATTCCGTTGGTGGAGAACCTTTAAAAATTTATTCTTTTAAGCCGCACAAGTTTTTTCATTTGGAGAATTTATTTTCCGAAGACAATTTATTTTGACTCTAATTAACTAATTTTATGGCTTAGGATTTAATTTTATTTTGCTAAAAAAATTAATTAATTTACATAGGAGGGGATTTAATTATTTTTCCAACCCTCTAATACTTTAGATTTTTCATTTACAAGACTCAAAGAGGGAATACATGTTTGGCTTAGACCCTCAAGATACATAACCCATCTACTACACTATATGATTTAGTAAACCAAGTGATTTGTAATAAAATAATTTAACCAATTTGCTTAGATTATTACCAAACCATTTTTACACCATACTCAACTAAAAACACTAGGACTCATCTGATAATTTGACAATAAATTTCACCGTAGCTTTGGGGTTTAAGCTGGAGGAAAAAAACTCCTTTGATTAGTCGTGTCGAAAAACACAGGTAATCAGCGAGGTTAAAAAACCTCCTAAGATGGAATTCATCATCAAATTATAGGCTTACCTAGGTTGTTACATAGACTCAAGGTTTTACTAAGATCATTTACAATATATAACTTGTAGAATGGGATGACCATGACACATGGACTGCTGATATGTGATCCGATCCTTGTTGAAAAAGATGGTACTTCCACTTCCTTGGAAATTTGACAATTTGAGTGCAACATGTCCAATAGTTCCTTCAACTGAATTTGTAATTCTTGAAGTTCTGGAGCTGTCATTCTGGAAGGTGTTTTATAAATCGGTTCTGTACCAGGTTTCAATGCTATCGTGATATCCAACTCTCTTTCAAGACGTAATCTTGGTAGTTTCTTTGGAAAAACATCTTGAAATTCGGATAACACCGTATATTGTTCTAAGGACAGGACGGTCCTTTTTCCTTGCTTACTTCTTTAGCTACATCTACCTAATAACCTTTCCTTAAGCAACACTTCATTTGCATTGCTAAGATGAAGTGTAAAGATATATTGCTCTTGATACCTTGGATTTGGATAGTCTCTCCTTCATCATTTATACAGAGAATTCTTTTCCCGTAGTAGTCTACCCAAACTTGATGATTTTTTAACCAATCCATATCTATGACGAGGTCATAAGTTCCTAAGGCCGTGACATAAAATTTTAACTTAGTCGAACAGACCCCTAGATCAAATTTGCATTCTTCCACACTTAAGTCTATGGACTGAAGTTCTCCTGAAGCCATTTCCACCCGTCTGAAATTGTTTTGCTTGTAGGCTGCCAACCCACATTTATTTAATGCATATGATGAAATGAAACTATCAGTTGCACCAGTATCAAATAAGATTTTGAGTTTTATATCGTTAATAGTATTGAAGGATTCAACTACAGTGGACTGATGTTCTGCTTGGTTATTGTTGACTACTGCATGGATTCTATGATTGCCTTGGGTATTTGATGATGGTTCTTTTCCTGCTCGATGTATTACATTTGACGAGGCTTCTAGACAATCACGCTGAAAGTGTGGTCCTCCACATCCCTAACAATTAACCCAGGATGGTCCCCTTGAATCAGATTGTGAGTTTCTAGACAAGGAACTTCATCCTCTTGTGCTACTTCCTCTCGCGTTTTTTCCTCTATTAGTAGTTCCTCGAGATTTCCATGGACTTGTGTTTGACAATTCAACAACTATAGTATTAACTGTCATGGGAGCTCTTGCTCCTATTCACCTTGGGGTAAATCTATTACCATAAGGAGGTGGTCTCGAGCTACTTCCCCTGAAGAAGTTTTGGGGAGCCTTCCCTAGGAATTTTGGCTGCGATGGTTCTGTCGGTCTGACATCCCTTTTTATCCCTAGATGCTCCTCTGCCCAACGACCACATTCAACTGCCTCTACTACCGATGATGATTTCCACATTCTAACCATGGCTTTGATTTGAGGATTTAATCCATATACAAAGCGCTCAGTTTGACATTCGTTAGTATCTAGATAATGAATATATTTCACAAGCTCCATAAACCTGATCTCATATTCCTCCACTGTTTTGTTATCTTGGACTAGCATATGAAAGGCCCCAATTTGTTGTTCGTGAAAGTAAGGTGGCAAGTATTTAGCGTGGAATATTTCCTGGAACCACTCCCAAGGAACATTATCCGCTATGAGGTGTAATTTTTTTTCTAGATTTCCCCACCAAATCAAGGCACTTTCCCTTAATTGAAAGATGACAATCTTCGTCTTGGAAGTAGAAGAGTACTCTCTTAGCGTAAAACATTTGTTCACTCCTTCTAGCCATGCTTCGATACGTTCTTCAGCTCGTCCTCCTGAAAATTTTGGGAGTTTGATCTTTTGCAGCTCCCTAGAAATAACTTCCTTCAGCTGTCTATAGTCAAAACCCTTGGGCTCCTCTGGGTTTCTTTCCTCAAGGTGAGGTTGTTCTTCCTTGGTATTAGCTATTGGAAGCTCTTTTAATGTTTTCAAGATGGCTTCCAAAGAGCGCATTATAACGATTAGCTCAGGTGTTGAAGCAGTGTAATGACCCATTTCAATCTATAAGCAAAAGGGTATTAGCATGCATACGATGTATGCATATGATAGCTCAATATGCATACATCGCATGCCTTGCACTAGTATACTTATTAAATAATTAGGAAAAATGTTTAAATGAATGGAAAAATGGCTAAATACCTAAATTATTGAGAAGGGAGATATTACCTAAAATTCGACACTCAAAATATACATATTAAATACTTCGTACTTATAAGGTTGTTAAATAAAATTAACAATTCCAATCCTTTTAATGTAAATATTGATCACTATAGCATTAAAGTTATAAGTTAATTATTGTTGATATATATATATATATATATATATATATATATATATATATAAGTTAAAATTACTAAATTAATATAACAAACATTTGATATATATGTATAACTATTCATTTTTTTTATATTATAATTAAATTTTATAAAAGTTAAAATTATTAATTTTAAACATGACAAACATATCAATATATATATGTACCCTCACCTCCCGGTTACACGTAAAGCTTATGACTGTCAAATAAAATCTGATGAGGGCGGTGACTGCCTAGGAAGGGTATTTATACCGAGGACGCAGAGACACCAGGCGAAGAGGTTTCCGGAAGTAAGAAAGACTGGAAGGAGAACGAAGATTTGAATCAGAGTTGGAGATTCGAATCAAAACTTGAGATTTGAGCAATTGTTCTTGAAGCTTTTGGGCATGGGGGGCCAAATACTCCAATTGTGAAGTATTTTGGAGTTGGGTACCAAGGCTATGCTCAGTTTGGCTAGGAGGATTTGGTCATTTGGTATCGGTAGCAATTGGGGCTACATCAGCGCGAAATCAACGTCAAATTCGGAAACCAGGTATGTATATGTGAATTAAATTGATAAATTATGCCTAAATTTTAACTAGTAAATTTTGTAGAAATTAGTGGTTTAATTTGGGTTTGGTCCTTACAATCTGGTATCAGAGCGGGGCTTTCAAACCCTTGGGACCTTACAGGTCCTACACCCATAAGTTTGTACCATTGTATATGTATATCTCGTACAACAACTTTCTGTACCGATAAATTTTTATATATCGCCATTGAAAGTGTTTCTGTGCAAAATTGATGTTGACTTTGCATCGAATAATTCATCCTTTGCCCCCACAAACCTGCAGAGCTCCTTTGCCATTCACATGAGTTGCATAAGGTTTTGCATAAACATGTGACAAAACTCTCTTAAATAATTTAATGTAGAAAGTATGCCACACTAAGTAACGTGGAGAGAACAGGGAATGGAAGTAAACCAAAGATTTAAAGACGAGAAAGACTTGGAGTATCGATGAAAGCATTTTGCAAAGGTAGTCAATCGGATGGCCAAATTTATGGTCAATTGCCGAGCTTTCCTCTTCGAGTTTCCACAATTCCATCTCTAATTTTCCCTTCGCAACCCTTATCGAGACACGACCCTAGGTACCACCAGATAAGATTGTTCACCCTCTCGTCCTGTGCTACCACCTTCCACTTCTGAGCTTTCCTCATGCTCTCCGTTCTACATTTCCATCCATTCTTTCCGCCCATAGAAGGAAGATCTCTGGTCTCTCAAGGTCCACGATTTCGACTTCGTCCAATGCGTAGAGCCTCGCTAAGTATAGTGGGATTTAACACCGAGTTATCCGCGGTGATAGACAAATACGTCGATCTCGCTAAAATCGCCGCCAATTTGATAGCCCTTTTGGGAAGCGAGGAAGAGGCTCGTTCAGTGGACCCGGGTTTAGCTCAGGAGCGCGGTTGAATGGGGAGGCGATCATTCTGTAATTGAATGAGCTCTAAATTCAACTGATTATTCGGTGCCAGATGTTGAACAATGTACATAGCATAAGTGTCAACTGACCTGAACCACTTTTGGGCGACGCTTTGTAAATGTGAAAAGCCATTTAGTCATAGTTTCGCACAACCATGGGGAATGGGTATCTCCAAATCAATCGGAATTCGTTAGATTTATTTTGCTCAAGGCAGTAAAATTGTGTTACGTTCATTTTGCTTATAATAGTAAGATTGTGTTTAGATATTTTTTAAAATCTTTTAACACAAAATCGCTGATTGCTTATTTTTCAGGACCCAATCATCAGTAGGGCTAGTGAACATTTACTTTTCTCATGTGCCTTTCCACTTTTGGAAATATAAGGAATGGAGTTGTGCAATGAATTGCACAACTCCATTCAATATTTTTTTGAAATACTTGTTCCTGATTCGATCGGCATCTACAGGAAAAACAACTGGCAAATTGCATATGGCTTCAGTCCTTATTTTCCCAAAACACTTGGACCCGATTTCATCGAAATTTGCCAGAAAATCAGTGGCGACTGTTTGCATAGAAATACATTGAATTGTAATTTGCTTGGAAATTGTTAGAGCCATTGTTTTAGATACCGGATTATAATTTCCTTTGTCTCATTTTCATTTTAGGTAGTTAGTGCAAATTTAACTTGGTTATAAAATTAATTTGATATAGGTTTTATTTAAACAGATATGATAATTTTATTATAAAATGTTTTTAAATCCAAAAAAATATCTTTATATAAGAATGAGTATTTTCACAAAAGTTTTCTAAATAATTGATGTTGGCTATGTATCTTTTTATTTATATAATATATGATTTTATTTATTTTTATAACATTTTTTCCATTAATTCAACTTTTATAATTTCTCAATGGCATAGTAATATATATTGTCACAAACCCAACAAACTATATACATTCTGCACATCATTTAAGATACAACTAGATAAGCGAGTTGTTTTGTTTTTCCCTCAAACATCATCAAAGGTTGGTGACTTTCAATATATATATATTTTGTTTATTGCAATTTAAACCAAAGTTTGGAAAAAATACTTAATATTCCTATTTTCTCGTAAATTCAAAAATAATTTTTGAATTTTCTAGTAGTATTATTTCTAATTTTGAATTGGTTGATCTAGCTCTAGTGGGACATAATTCCCTTCATGGAGGGTGTTTTATTTTTTTCTATTTGTCAGTGCCTGACAAATAATTTAAAAATAAGAAAAATACTAATTTTGTGAGTGGCCATTACTTAGATGAGTGCTCAGGCACTGACAATCAGACTGACACCATTATGTTTTTTTGTGGTAATATTATGTTTTTATTTAATTATATGCATGTGTGTGTTATCTATAGTCTCTAGTCTACTGCAGTGAAAGTGCCCAGTAGTTGCCAATATGAATCTCATCACCAACTTTTTCCAACCATGGATACTAGAAGAGTCGTTCTGCAACATTTTTGGTTTAGGGCTTCTATCTTGGCACCGATCTTTGACTCCTTGCCCATCTTTACCATTTTGGGATTTCGTGTGCCTCTTTATATGTCTTATAAAGCCTTCTTTTTATCTTATGTTCTCTTCTTGCTTCTTTGGCAGATGCTTTTGGCATTCCTAAAGTACATTCTTATTTTCATTCTTTTGAAGTTTTCTGGAGATGCTTTTGGCACTCGCTTTATTCAGTTATGCCATTGTCTTTTGCAGTTCCATAGGCCAATTTTGGCCACTAGTGGACATTGATATCTAAATTTAAATTTAAAAACTCCAATCAAGGTCAATTATTAATATTTTTTAGCAGCTATTTTTAATTAATTTACTCCTAGATATCTTCTTCACAAAATGACCCCAAGTTGATTATGTCTTAGAGATTTTAGTGCCCTTTTAAAATAGTTGATGAACTGCTTAATGCGTTTATCTAGTTTATCTTATTTTATTTATGTTCTTTGTCTTTTATTTCACATTAAATCTATTGACTACTGGAGTGGCACCTAATGATTAAATGGAAGACTCCATGCCCAAGGATGATCCAGAGGACACTTGTACCATTAGATACCATTCATCAACAGATTTTTGAACTCTACTTCTATCTTCTCATCATCTTTCTTGTACCAAAATTCCACACCCTGTAGGGAATTGTAATAAGTAATACTAGTAATGAGGATTTTTTGAGTCTGTAACAGGTCTAGGATGTTGGGACTCGATCAACAAACGATTACAATTTGGAGTGTTTTTTTAATCTAGTTAATTATCCCTTCTTTTTCAGAGGCGGATAATTTTCTGGTTTTTTTCACTCACTTTTTACCCCAAAGCAGGGTGACGGTTTCAAGGTTGAGCCCCTAACACATGTTAGTGTCTAGAGTCGATGTATATTACCATATTAGATCACACAAAAAATTTCATGGAATTTGGCTAGGTCTAAGTAGGATTTTTTAATAATTAAAAATTTCCCGCAAAATGGGAATTTTTTAATTATTTTATATGTATTGATGTAAATAAGTGGCCTTAGGAAATGTCTGGGGCGTGTGACTACTCGAAATTCATCCTCAGAGACCCAGCAATATCTTAGGACCCACTTTGGAGGTCAAAAAACGACTTATGGTCCCTCAAAAGCTGATTTTCCTAATGAATGTGGCAAAAATGAGGGAAAAATTAAAAAAAATCAATAATTGGAAAAATTTATAAATTTTTCCAAAGTCAAAGAAAGTCAAACAAGTGACATGGCAATTCCAAATGAAATTCAAAGATGATGTGGCAATTATGTGGGGCCCACCACATGAAACCCAACTCAAGTCAAAGTTCCAAGTGGCAAGTCAAAAGGTTCCACTTTGAGTTAAAAAGGTAAAGTTGAAGTGTTACGTATGGCCAAAATTCAAGTTAGAATTAATTCAAATGTGAATAGAATTATTATATAAGGTTGAATAAAGTGGGTTGGGAGTAGACCCCACCTCACTCCCATGGTCTACGTATATCCAAGTCTAAGGAATTATGCACATGTTAAATTAAAGACCACGCATCACCTACAACTCCACACACATACTAGATTGGAATATCCATGCAGAAGAAAGAAGAAAGAAAGAAAGAAATTATTTTAATGTCCACGAGGCTAAACTTAACATATGGGACAGATTGCTTCTTCATCGGCTTGATGTATTCGGCCCTTTTTCTGTGAAGCTTCAAAATAGATGCTCCCAGCTTCTCGACAAACCCCTTGCTAAATAGATTATCCCAAGAGCTAGCTGCCAACATATGTGCATAACTTTCCCTGTTGTCTTTGAAGGCCTCACATTCTAAAATGAAATGTTCAGATTTGTGGGACAGATTGGAAGGTTCAGTCAACGCATAAATTAAGGAGTGTGTCTCCACTATTCTACACCCATCCACGTGTATAAAGCTAGCTACTTCATCCCCTATGCAGATCAGACTTGGCAGCCACATGCAGTTTACACAGTAGTCTACGAACAACAGAGTAGAGGCAGCCAAATACACAACACTCACAACAGGTTATATGCATAGATTAAGGGCAGATTGGGATGTGTAATTGCAGTGGTGTCTTCACCAGATTTTGGGGCTGAGATTTTCATGGAATTTGTTCTTCTTTTCAGTCACTTATTTCACACTTGGCAGCGATAATGAACTTGCACAGGAACAAGGATATGTGTTGCCTAGCTAAGGATATATGCACAACAGTCATATCAGCCACTTGTTTGATCACTAATACCCTCAGAGATTCATTGGCTCTTGGTTAAATATCACAGCCACTGAGCAAATTCGAATTTCCATTGGGATTTGCTCTATGATGCCACTTGTTAACACATTCTACATTGGGATCAGCTCCCATAGTTCTATATAATAGAGCCTTGAGCTCTCATTTGTATCATATTGTTACTAGCTATTGTGCTTGCGGAAGCGCTGATGCCTTGTACACTTTTAAAAATATCAATAAAGACTTTAGGGTTTCATTCATGAGGTATTCCTCCTTTGGGAGTGTGATAAATTGTTGATCATTGGTATAATTCCTTTTACTCCTGCTTTGATCTAATTTGTTTCCATATGCTCTTGTAGATTTGTTAATGTAGAGCTAACTTGCATTGACATTTGATTTAGAAGTATGCTCTAGTTATAGAATGATCTAGCTGATTTTAAATAAATCTCTAGAGTTTCTTATCATTGTTTATTGCTAAATCTATATGGAACTAATTCTTGATTGAAGTTTTGTAGAGGGAACATCTTGTCGGGATCACAAAATCAAGCATGAGGGAAGTTTTTGGAGAGACCAACCCGCTCTTGATACATTTTTAAAGGAGATCTCATTTTTTCTTTGAGCCTTCATAGTCTTATCTTACAAAGTGTTTTGCAGGGGTTTTGGAACATAGCTTGTACACAAGCCGAGTACTTCTAAATTTAAATCTCTTTTAGAAAGAACGTTGTAGTTCATTTATTTCATTTGCTATCTAAGAGCTTGAATATGGCTAAGCAAAGACGAGAGTTTACTCTCACTCTTTAGCTTAGCCTTTTGTGAATTATAATTGTCCATATACATTTTATCTTGCTGATTTTTCCATTAATATTTAACTTATTTTGCCGTCATTGTTTGGATTGTTTGCTAACTCTTGTGTGACAAATTTTGAAGCGCAACCTCCTGCAACATCTAACAAGTGTTTGCACGACCTTTGGCAAATGTTGGGGGTTCAATTCCCAAGGGATGCCATGAGCCCTTTTGAGACTTATTTTTACCAAAGTCGAGTTCACTAGAGGGTTGCCCATTTTCCTATCTAAGCCATGGGCATTTGTAGGAAACTTTCACCTTGTTTCCCTTGCATAAGTTTTGTGAAATCTTGTCATTACTTTCTCAAGAAAGGAGGTCTAGTGTCCAAGTTTCAGGCAATTATTGTGAAGACTCTCCTTGAAATTTAGTTGAGGACTTTGAAGAGCCCTTTTCTCATTGTAATATTAATAAAAGATCTAATTTGCTTGTGGGAGCTTGGGATTTCTCCCATGGTATTCTATCTTCCCATTTAGAGGGAGGCTTCTCGTGGGTGGATTGACATTTGCATGGTTTAAACTTTCACACTCCATTCACTTACATGCATGCTTTAATTAGGAATTAACACAACCTCACTATCACATTTCATTTTTTTGTTCAAGTTTGTTACAATTTCATTTGAGCTTGGAGCTACAAGCTTACACTTTACTTTGGGAATTCGTCCTTCACATGCAACCATTTTATATTCTTAACAAATTTTGATTTATTTCCATTTACCTTGGTAAATTGTTTCATGAGCACTTGAATACATGCTTCATTTGTATGCTATATTGTTATCTTGAATATTGGAGCAATTTATTGTCATTGTCTATTTGAAACAAATTTTACTTTCAAGCATATTACTTGTATCATTTTAATTCATTGATGAGACACATGCAACACTTGTAAGCTAATTTTATTCCTACAATTGAAGTTATAATTGCAACTTATGTTGAACACTATTTCATTTTCAAGCATTGCAAATCAATATCTTTGAAGCATTTGCATGTAACATCACTTTAATTTAGGAAATTAACACAACTTGCACTTCATCTAGGCATTTTAGTATAGGAAGGCCCCAAGCCTCACTAAAATTAACCTCCAAGCATAAGCTTGATTGATAGAAAGTATATGAAAAAATGATTTTTTGGAAAGTTCTTCCATATGGTACAAAGTAAGGTAAAGGTGTTGTGACCATTTAGTTATGAAGGTGGCTTGTGTCCTTGTAGGAACGAAGGCACATGCTGGCTTGTAAGATTCAGGGAATGGGTATCGTTAATGACACTTTCGTGCCCTCGCCTTCTCTTTCTTACAGTCACCCCAATTTTTACCTTTTGGTAACAACTCAAGAGGAAGACTTCTCACTTAGCTTAGGTATTTTAGACTAAAAATAACCGAGACTAATTGCATCCAAATTTAGTATAAGTGCATCTCATGCTAATACAACATAATTTTACTTTACTTGCAATTTCCCATTTTGTTATCTTGATGTGTTTTGAGTTTTATTTGCAAATATCAATCTTTTTATTTCAAGAAACATTTATGATGCAAGTATTGTGAGTCCTTTACTTTTGCAACAATTTAATTTTCTTGTACTTAGAATATTGATCATTGGTGTAGTTATATTTCATGTTATTGCTTTGATGATCATTATGCTCATGAGTAATTGATGTATCTTGTTATCTGGGGCATTTTCTTCCAAAGTACTGTTTCCTTTATAGTTGCAATTGATGTTCAAATGCTTATTTTGGTCTAATGTTTGAATTGTCTATCATTGTATCTTGATTTCATTTTTGAGCAAGCTATTGTTATTTACTTGAATGCACTAGTCTATACTTTGAATATATCATTGAAATTTGAACATTTATATGCTTGCTTAGTTATGGGAAACAAATTATTTTTGGCAAGAAATCCAAATTAACTTTTCTCCTAGAACCTCATATTGTTTTTAACTTAACTTTTCATTAGGTACCACCCCCCTTAGCTAACCTAGGAGATAGCTCAAACGAGCGAGTTGGGAATAGTGTGACAACCCCTTCTCTGAGTTCCCTGCTGTTAGAGTCAGTATTTGCATACTGCCCTCAGTGATCAAAACTTCTTTTTTATATCATGTTAGGGTCCCATTCTGAAATTTTTGTCATTCCACCTAGGTCCTCATACAAAAATTTACTCACTAATGGTAGCCCTAGTCAAAAAATCCCTACTCTCCCTCAAAAATCAATATTTGTTGACCCACCTTCTTGTGTCTTACTAAGCATACATTTATCATAAAAGCTCATTTCATCATGTTTTGTGTCAGTCAAGTCCACATGGAGTCTGGTCATTCAAGGTCCCATTAGGTCACTAGGTTTCATTCTTCAAGGTCCAATAAAACACCATTTCACTGCATAAGGCTAGCAAAAGTATGAGAGTGAACACAATAATATCCCTTTTTCATTTAAAGAGGATTTGCAAACATGTAAAGATGGTTGCCAAAGTTGTAATTTTGATTTTAAGTATGAGTTTCATTCCAGATTGTAATTTTATTCCAAAAACAGAGATGTAATTTTATTTTTTATTTTTTATGTAATTTTATGTCAATCAAATGTAATAAGCACATGATTTCCAAGCTGCTAATTCAAAGTTCCAAAATGCCAAAGGACCAAAAAGTCAAAGGTCAAAGTGTTCTCAATGTATATCAAGTGATCAATTTGTCAAAGAAAAAGTCAAGTGTAAAGGTATAGCTTCCAAGAGTAAGGTAAATGACAAAAGGAAGAAAGTGGGTCCCAAGATCAATTTTGAAAATTTAAACAAGGTATAAAGACCACCAAAGACCAAGGGAAGGCTCATTAGCACTCTTATCCATCAATATCTCACTCACCTACACTTTATCTACCTCCCTTGACCTTTTCTTATGCCCATTCCTCTCATTTCCCTCTCCTAGGGTTTTGAGGTCATTCCTCTTGGTTTCGTGATCTCCATGGTTAAATCATCAACAAAACTTGTATCTTGATGCTGTTACGCCTTCCCCTATCCTTAATATACTTTCCTAAACACTTCCCATCACTTATGTACCTCAAAATCATCATTTTTCTACAAACCCTAGCCTGTTGTTACGTTTTTGACACTTTTCTAGACTAGGCATGTGTTTTGCCCTTTTGGACCCCTTCCCCTCACTCAATCCTGGAAATTCCAGTTTCCCCTACTTCCTAACATCCCTCCCTACCTCCCAAAATTTTCTTAAGAATCTAAAAGCCCCCTATCCCCTTTATTTCCCTTCATTCCTATAAATTTCCCAAATTCCCTGTTTTGCCTACACTAAACCCTAATTTCCTCTCCCATTGAGCTAGGGTTTTCTATGGAATCAGAGACATCTGAGTAGCGGAGGCATAAGGGAGGTCATATCAGCAAGTATGAGGCCATTTCAACTCATAAACATCATGTCTCCATCATTTTTCAAGAAGTCATTCTAAAGGACAAATCATTGGCCACACACAGGGCCATTTTTTCTTCAAACTATGTTTTTGACCAAACTAAGATGAATTTGACAAAAGTGAGAGACGTTTTTGTCCATCATAGGCCAAGCATGAAAAACCTCCTACAGTTTTTACACAGGTGTCATGGTTTGGAGAAATTTCAAAAATACAGTTGCTACAAGGGAGTTGCTGCACTTCTGAAGTGACTTTGGGAAAATCAATTTTCTCTTAGCTAGAGTGTCCAAATGACTTTCTTGATGAGTCAAACGATAACTAGACAGAAAGAGATTTCCAATGAACTATTATGAGATCCATTTGGAGTTGAGGAAGACCTCCAAAACTTTCCTCCAAGAGCACACTTCATTTTTGCACCCTCATTCTGCTATACTTGATCATTTTCAGTGCTTGATAGGTCCATTGTGTAGCCAAGAGAGAGATATTTCAAACGAGCTATCATGAGCTCAATTTGGACACCGAGAACCCACTCAAAATCAAGCTGCAACATGGAGGGCGCGTTTAAGTGTTACGCTGCGCATTTGACGTCTTGGGAGAATCCATTTTTGGAGGGTCAAATCAAGTCCATTTTGTAAACTAAAGGTAGATGTGGAAACTAGACAGGATAAGCTTTCCAACTAGCTATCTTGGGCTCAATTTGGACATCGGGAATGGAGGCAAAAGTGGGTCTAGAGCTGGTGCTACGTGTTTGACATTGACGCTGCACGTTTGACACTGACGCTGTGCGTTTGACCAGTTGCCTAATTTTTCACTATTTTTCTCCAGATTTGATTTTCCTCTTGGGAAATCAACTTTTTACTGATGTAATTGATCATGTAAATGTAATTATGGTCTTTTTACTATTACCTAGGGTAAATACATTAGGTAAATAGACTCTATGAGGTGTAATGAATCAGTTCATTGTAATTAGGGATGAGTCACTTTGACCACCCTACACTCTAGCTATCAGTTTAGATTTTGGTGGAACTACTCCTCCTCTCATGGATTCGACCCCTGATGGTTGGGAGGAGTTTGTTTGAGGCCTATATCTTGTATTTTTCAGTCTTTTCAAAGGTTGGACTCAGTTGGATGTTGTACTAGTGATCAAAGACACTATTGTATCAGATTTTGGCCAGTATTAATAGATGAGTTGCAGCTATTTCCTTGGGATACTTGTGGTATGAATATTTGACATTGTTTCTTCTATTGTCTCATATGTTTGAATGTGTTGTTAATTCCAACAATCATTTCATGTCTATTTTGTGATAGTTTTCAAGTTGATGAACATAATTCATGAGTTTCCATGCTCTGTTTTGGGGAAACTTTCACAGTTTGTAATCATCTCTTCAGTTTAGGAAGAATTCATGTGTTTCATGCTCTTCTTAGCTCCTCACCAGTCTTAAGCCATCTCACCAAATCACCTTAAAGTGTTAGGTTTTCTGCCTACCTTGCCCCATCAGATGTCTGCAATTCTGATCCTCTCATGCCCTGACCTAGTTCACTCTTTGACCTAATTCACTCATCCAGTGACTACCCCAATCAAATCAAATGAAAAGCCTGAGCTACTATATCTAGCCTAAAACCCTAATCCATCCGACCCTCTTAGCTGTGATCCTTTGGAGAGAGCCCTCTCCGGCTTGGTAGGGCTAGCTTCCAAGTCAAAAGATTGGTCTGTGGTTACCTCAACTGGACCCTTCCTCAGCCTTGGAGATTCGGAGGAGTGATAACACTTGCCACTAACCACACCTTGTGGGGTTGAAGGCTTTTCTCACTAACTTGTAGGTAGGTATAGGCGACAGGAGCAACAAAACCCATATCTTAATTAAACCCAAACGACCTTTAATGACATGAAAAATTAACCAAGTGCCGTGCAAAACAGATGATATCTGAGAAGGCTGCATAATCTACATTTATTGGGTTCCGTTACTATTGGCAGACCAATTTCCCTGTATGGTTCTGCTCTTATGTCTAAAAATACCCATGCATTTTGATAAGTAGTATTATGCATCAGGATAGAACACCATGCATTAGGACAAGGAGGTAGCGATACCAACCTCCTTGACCTCAGTACCAATAAGACCTGCCTGCAAGTAAAAATAGTAAAAAAGACTATACCCGTATAAGAGCTTGAATTTATGAAAATTATATTTATTAAATCTAAATCGTACCTTAGATGTTCATAAATCTTATTATGTATCCAGGAAAAGCTGCGATGGTAAAGAAATATCAACAACGACGATGCGATCGCGTAGCATCGCCATCGCTAATGCCACCACTGTGGTCATCGCGATCGCCACCACCAAGGCCATCATCAACGCCAATTGCTTCAGCCCCTGAGTTAACCGTTATAATGCGCTCATTGGAAACCAACTTTGAGACATTAAAAGGGCTGCCAATAGCTAATATCAAAGAAGAGCAACCTCAACTTGAAGAAAGAAATCTAGCGGGGCCCAAAGGTTCTTTTTATAGACAATCAAAGGAAGATATTTCTAGGGAGCTACAGAAAATTAATGAACGTTCTTAAGCATGGCTAGAAGGAGGAACATATGTTTTTCCCTAAGAGAGTACTCTTCTACCTCCAAGACGAAAATTGTCGTATTTCAGTTAAGGGAAAGTGCCTTGATTTGGTGGGGAAATCTGGAAAAACAATTACACCTCACAATGGATAATGTTCCCTGGGAGTTGTTTGAAGAAATATTTCGTGCTAAATACTTACCACCTTACTTTTAGGAGCATCAAGCTGAAGCTTTCCATATGCTAGTTCAAGGTAACAAAACAGTGGAAGAATATGAGATAAGGTTTATGGAACTCGTGAAATATATTCCTTATCTAGATACTGATGAATGTCAAGCTGAGCGCTTTGTATATGGATTAAATCCTCGAATCAGGGCCATGGTCAGAATGTGGAAGCCATTATCAATAACAGAGGCAGTTGAATGTGCCCATTATGTAGAAGAGCATCTAGGGATAAAAGGGGATGTCAGACCAGCAGGACCCTTGTAACTAGGATTCCCCAGGAAAGCTCCCTGAAACTTCTTTAGGGGAAGTAGTTCGAGACCACCTCCTTATGATAATAGATTTACCTCGAGAGGAGTAGGAACAAGAGATCCCATGACAGTTAGTGCTATCACTGCTAAATCATCAAACTCAAGTTATTGGAAATCTCGAGGAACTAATAATAGAGGAAGAAGTGTGAGAGGAAGTAGCACAAGAGGGCAGAGTTCCTTTTCTAGAAATTTACAATCTGACTCAAGGGGATCATCCCAAGTTAATTGTTGGGGATGTGGAGGACTACATTTGCAACATGATTGTCCGAAACCCTCGTCAAGTATAATGCATATAGAAGGAAAAGATCCATCATCAAGTACCTAAGTCAATCATAGAATCCATGCAATAGTCAATAACAACCAGGCAGAACATCAATCCACTGTAGTGGAATATTCAGGTACTATTAATGGCATAAAACTCAGAATATTATTTGATACTGGTGCTACTGATAGTTTCATTTCGTTTATGCATTAAATAAATGTGGGTTGGCAACCCACAAGAAAAATGATTTCAGACATGTATAAATGGCTTCAGGAGAACTTCAATCCGTAGACTTAAGTGTGGAGGAATGCAAAATTGATCTAGGAATCTGTTCGACTAAGTTAAAAGTTTATGTCACAACCCTAGGAACTTATGACCTCGTCATAACTATTGATTGGTTAGAAGCTCATCAAGCATGGGTAGACTATTGCAGGAAAACAATTCTCTGTATAAATGATGAAGGCGAAATGATCCAAATCCAAGGTATTAAGAGGAAAGTATCTTTACGCTTCATCTCAACAATGCAAATGAAGTGTTGCTTAAGAAAAGGTTGTCAGGCATATGCAGTTCAAGAAGTAAGGAGAAAAGACCATTCTTAGAGCAATATCTGGTGTTATCCGAATTTCTAGATGTTTTTCCCAAGGAACTACCAGAATTACCTCCTGAAAGAGAGCTGGATCTCTCAATAGAATTTAAACCTGGTATAGAACCAATCTCTAAAACACCTTACAAAATGACAACTCCTGAACTTCAAGAGTTACAAATCCAGTTGAAAGAACTACTGGATATAGGACACATTCGACCTAGTACTTCGCCTTGGGGTGCACCTGTAAGTTTTGTCAAGAAGAAGGATGGTTCCTTGTGGTTATGCATAGACTACCGAGACTTAAATCGAGCTACAGTAAAGAATCTGTATCCAATGCCTCGTTTTGATGACCTCTTCGACCAAATGAAAGGAGCTGCTGTCTTTTCAAAAATTGATTTACAATAAGGCTATCATCAAGTTAAGAATTAAGGAAAGCAATATCTCCAAGACTGCATTCCGAACACGTTTCGGGCATTATGAGTTCACTGTGGTACCATTTTGGTTGACCAATGCACCAACAATATTCATGAACCTTATGAACAATGTTTTCCGCAAATATCTCGTTCAGGTTGTACAAATATTCTTAGAACCTAAATTTGAGGGATATGAACTAGAAGATGATGGAATTTTGCGATTCTATGGAAGGATGTACATTCCTGATAATGGGTCCATATGTTAAAATTAGAAACAAGGGACAAATCCCACTTTGGACAACTCCTTTGAGGAAGATAATTGTGGCATTGAATTCCTCTTTTCGAGAGGACCAAAATCGACCTCAAGAACACAAAATTTGGATAAGGAAAAATATTTATTTATTTCAAAGAAATTCTACAAGTCATGACTTAAGGCAAGAGAATTGAAAATTTGAAATTCAAATTTGCCTCCAAGTGTTAAGGTCGGCTTCACCTCCATAAGGAAAAATTGTTATATATAAGTGTCCTCCATTCTCATTGACACACATTGTTTGGGCATAAATTAAAAGGTTTCATCTTCTGTGGAAGCCGCAACACAAGGAGGACAGGGCCGAGGTTGCTATGGGTGGTTTGGAGATCTGGTTATGGGTTTTTGATGAGTCCGAAATGCAGCTGAGGTAATCCAAGGCATAATGAAGGAGGGTTTGTAAGGCCGCAAGTCTTGTAGTAATTACAGGAGGTCCGCAGGTTTATACTGGGCTAGTTGGAGGAGTCGTTAGGCCTTACTCCCTCAGCAAATCAAGTTACAGGCAGCGATGACAAGCATCATGTAGAAGTATGCCAGCTACAGTGATTGGAAACTTTGTTGACAAAATCAGAATGGGCTAACCAGGTTCGAGATCTTCTACTGTCCAGTATATATCCATTTTGGGTTCATTATAATCAGTTATGAAGGCCGCTCAAATTGATCTAGGACTGAACTCTATTTGGAGTCTTCCTTGTAGCTGCTGTGTCTTCTATTGATCTCTGGTTAGGGCAGAATCTGGTTGCTATTGTTTGAAGGGAGAATGGAAGACTTGCCTGGGCTGCCTCCTTGTCATAAATTGTATTTTCTCCCTCTCTTTCTCTGCTAAACATTTGAAGATAATAATAAGAAGATTTGATCAAGG
This sequence comes from Pinus tabuliformis, assembly GCA_031772625.1. Taxonomy (NCBI): domain Eukaryota; kingdom Viridiplantae; phylum Streptophyta; class Pinopsida; order Pinales; family Pinaceae; genus Pinus; species Pinus tabuliformis. Next base: position 59,329,287 of record CM062809.1, read on the forward strand.
GTTTTCCCCATCTTGGGGTTTTTCCCTGGCTTGAGCCAATCTCGGTGTTCTCTTGTCTTGGCTTGTCTTTTTCATATGTTATTTATGTTCTTTCTTCAATTACTGAGATAATAGTTTATGTGAAATGGAATTAATCTTGGGCACTTATGAATTATTGAAGTAATTGACCTAAGCAAAGATCATGTTTCAAAATTAACATGGTATCGGAGCTGGGTAAGGACAAGCCCAAGTAGGAGTCAAAGAGAAGCAGTCACCATGAGAATCGTCTCTCTCTCTCTTTGTGATTTAGTTCGATGGCTCTGAGACTTTGATGGGTCTGAGCTTCGTTGGTCTGCTCTTTCATAGGGCTACTCTCTCATGAGGGTCTCTCTCACAAGCTACAGGGATTCTACTCTCCGTCATATGTTCTCGCTCTCTAGCCCGTGCTCTTTGCTCTTTGTATGACCACGCTGTAATGAACTTCCACTCAATTGATATTGCATGTATGCATGGTTTTGTTCTCTTGAATCGATAGCGTAACACGTATGGCACCATCACAATATACTCTTATACTATGATCCTTTATATTATATGGCTCGCATCACATAGGAAAGTCACCTGATCTATATGCTCTGTATGCTACTCTTATTGGCATAACAACACAATAGTTTTGGCATATGTAAGTAGTTCATCATCACTGTAGTTTCGGCACAATGGTCTCTTCAATGTATAGCATAAGATTTGCATATATGACACAGTAGTCTCAAAACCGTAATATATATGTTTCAGCGCTGTAGTTTCGGTACTATTGTTGGCACTGTTATGTATGAGTCTTGGCACAGTTGTATAGATTGATCTCGGCACAGATAAGACCTATTCTCAACCTTGGGAAGTTTTGACAACAACAATGAATGATTCCTATTTCCATTCTATCCATGATTTTTAATGAGCCAAATTACAGTTCCTAAAGCCTAATTGCAGCGACGATTCGTGATATGCATACATCGCATGCTTTGCACTAGTATACTTATTAAATAATTAGGAAAAATGTTTAAATGAATGAAAAAAGGAGCTCAATACCTAAACTATTGAGAAGGGAGATATTACCTAAAATTCGACACTCAAAATATACATTTTAAATACTTCGTACTTATAAAGTTGTTAAATAAAATTTACAATTCCAATCCTTCTAATGTAAATATTGATCACTATAGCATTAAAGTTATAAGTCACCTCTGCCTCACTCTGCGTGGCTCAGCTTGGCCTTGAGTGGGTTTGCGTCCCTCTGCGTCAGCGTGCATGAGGGCTGCGTCTCTCCTCTGGACTACGTCTTTCTCTGCGTTGTCTCCCACTATCCTCGCATCACCTCCTCCTCAGTCACTGACTGCTGTTGATGCCCTCCTCTTCCTCCACCCTGCAACTCTACCTTTGGAATTGATCTCCTTTACTTGAGAATCAATTTTGCTAGAGATACTGAGTATCTATCGGTGTATCTCCAAATGATCCTCGAGTCTTGTCTTATACTTTTTCTGTTCACAAATCAACGATCGAGATTAAGTCCCTAATCAATGGCTAAAATTAAAACAGACTTGATCCTCGTCTCTTAGAAGCTTCTCACTCTTATCTTTATCAATACCCATTAATATTTTTATTATCCTAAGTTTAGACTTAGAAACCCATTAAAAATATTAATTATTTTAATAACTCCTCATCCGGGTGGAATTTCTCAAAATGATTTCTTGGTCTTGGAGATCTCATGTGCCTTAGCCTTTCCTCCAAATTTCAAGGCTAGAGCACATCCGATGCTACCAAAAATCAACAATGAGGGCGGTGACTGCGTAGGAAGGGTATTTATCTTGAGTACGCAGAGATACCAGGGGAAGGGGTTTTTGGAGGTAATAAAGACTGGAAGGAGAATGGGAATGAGAACAGAGATCTGAATCAGAGCTGGAGATTCGAATCAGAACTTGAGATTTGAGCAATTGTTCTTGAAGCTTTTGGGCACGGGGGGCCAAAATACTCTTGTTGTCGCACAGATTGTCCAGGCAGCATGACAACGCTTAGACCGGGGGCTGTCGCCCTGATCCCCGATCCCTTCGTTTAAGCCATCTCCCTGAAGCAGGCTAAGGGGGGTAGACCCTATGGGATAAATGAAGACCAACTAAGAATCAGTTGGCTTGGGAGACATAGCAGGGGAAAACCAACACTTGATCGATTTTAGAATTTGATTAGATCTTTAAATGCTTAAGACCAGTGCTTTATGGAGTTAATGAAAACCAAGTAATTAATTAGCTGCTGTTGTTTATGAAGTAATTTAATGATTGCTTGAAAATATTTACAGAATATCAAACATGTCACGAGCATTATATAATCCAAGCAACGATTAATTTCACCAGATACAAAATATTCAATAGATGTGCAATGTTCTAGTGAATAAATTTCAAAAGATCAAATACTTTTAAGCAACCACGAAATTTAAATGCTAACTAGTTTCGAATAGTTAATCTCCAGATATAAACATTTAAGCACATTTAACTATACCATAACAGAAAAAAGACTTTGAAAGGAGTTTCCAATTTTAATTAGTATTTTTTTTACAATTTTTTTAATTTTTAAATATTTTTTTATTTTTATTTTTTATGACACTAAACTAAACTAAAACTTAAAGATTAAAAACTAAGCTAAAAGAAAATGAAATTTAGACCAAAGACTAAATATATATACAGATGAGATGAAATTTAAAAAGAAATTTGCTAAAATCTAAATGAGACAACAAATCAAAACTTTTTTATTTTTTGCTTTTTTAATTATATATATATATATATATATATATATATATATATTTTTTTTTTTTTGTAAAATTCTAACATTAAACTAAAATCTAAATAAAATTAAAATCTAGTATAAAAAGAACTTTTTTTTATGCCTTTTTTTAATTTTTTTGATATTTTCGTACTTTTTGATATTATTTTTAAACTCAAAATTTAAACAAAATTAAATCTAAATTAAAACTAAAACCTAAGACTAAAAAGCTAAGTTAAAAACAAAATAAAAGAACTAACACCTGATCTATAACAAAAATGAAAATTTATTAAATCTAAATCCTAATTAAATGAAACTCAGATTTAAATCTAAAAATCAAATAAAAATCTAAACTAAACACTAAGTCCTAACTACGATAGCACACATCCAACGCATATGACTAGATACAACCCTCAGCTAAACTAAATAACAAAATCGAACTTGTGTAAATGAAAGTCGAATTATTGTATTTGTCTTTGTAGGACGGTGGCTGCGTGAAGAGCAACAGATAGCAGCAGATTGAGGGTTAGAGCATCACGCAGGAGGACGAGATGGGACGGCGTGGATGGAAGGCGAAGGGTCAGCAGAAGGAGCGTTGATGAAGAACTTCACGTAGAGGAGTGGTATGACTTGGACACCTTGAACCTTCTCAGAAACCTTAATTTTTTTTTTTCCAACTCCCTTTGCTTATGATGAAAACCCTGCAATAAATTTCCAGATTTGAAGTAAATTTTCCTGCAAGAACTGAAACCCTAGCAGACAGATAGCTTGGAGAGCGTCGAATTTCTTTACAAAAAACCCTGCAAGAACTGATCCTGAGGCCAGATCTTACCCTCTAGAGCCTAGATCTGGCTTCAAACAAAAATTTCTTCTTAGACCTGTAACCTGCAATGGCAAAACAGAATACTCAGAAATAAAATGTGCAAGAAACAGAACTAAAAACCCTAAAACGATCTAAATAATTACAATATTCACAGTTTAAAGGCTCTAAATAGCCGCATCTGTCATTATGCCACAGATATATTTTTGAAATTTTAAAATTAGGATGAGGTGCTTCAGAAAACCCTTCATGCATTCACCAGAAAATTTCAAATGATAAGCCCGAGATCAAAACTGGCTGGGCTCTTCAGAAAATGCAATCTGGGAGTTGGCTGGTTCAGCCGAGAACTTCCCCGAACGCCCGGTAATCTCAAAAAAAGGATTTCCTGCACAGCGTAAATCAACCATTAACGAAGAAGGAGAAAACGATACTAAAATCCAAATGTAATGGAGATACCTGCCATCATATCCAGAAATTTAACTACCATTCAAACCCTAGTGACTAAACAAGATACCTGTGTTTAAAATCACTCTTCATCAAGCTATCATCAATGGCTGAAAATAAATTTATGCAGAAAAATAAAACATCTTACAAAAATTCGAGAAGAGTAACACCAGCAAGATTTCAACCCTAAAGTCTTTCTTTATTGCACAAAAAATGACTACAAGAGAAGACTCACAGATTGAATGATCTCAAATGACCCCCGACACCCTATTTAAAGGAAAATTTCCCAACGGCTAGTTCGAGTGATCCATGTCAAAGTGATCTCGACCGTCGATGAGGATCAAAATCTTTTTTAATCTCATCCGTCGAAATTGTAAATGCATTTTAATATATTAAAAAATTAAAATTTTGCATTTATTTCCTCAAAACTTTGACTTATTATTATTTTATTATTTTATTTTATTTTTAATATATATATATATATATATAATTTTATTTTTCTAATTTTATTATTTTTATTGGACCTTCGAACTTAGCCTTTGGAAAAGACACCTAGGATCTAGGACTTATGAGGGGATTAATTATTTTCTAACCCTCAAAACACTTTACATCATGACTCTTACAATTTTACATTTCAAGGGGGAAAACCCATTTGACATAGACCCTCATAGACTACCCAGTTCTACGACATAAACATAATCTAGCAGATCAAGCAATTTGCAATAACCTAACCAAATAGTTAGAATTATCTCCAAATTACTTTTACATAAACTCGACCCAGCACACTAGGATTCCCCTAAGATTCTAATGACAAAATCCATTTCGGCTTTGGGGTTAGGCTGAAGGAAAACTCTGCTGATCATGGATCGGTGAGACAAAAAACCTTCTGGAATGTAGATTATCACTAGAAAATTAGGTTTGCCTAGGCAATTTACATACATGACTCGGATCTGCTAAGATTATTTACAATTTACACATGCAGACTGCGTTTACAACATAACACGATCAGGATGATGATGGAAGTCGAATGGCACGGATATGACAATCAAGTGCTACCCTTTTGCGAAAAAAGGGAGTGTACTGCTATGGGTAGTTGACACGTAGTGGTCAACATCTGACTCTACTTGGGGACATGTTGCTGCACTGTAAGAATGTGAGAATCCAGAATCTGCATCCACGCAACACACAACAAAACATAAGTAGCGTCCATCCAAAAATCATCATATAACATTAAGCACAGGAAAGATATAAGCTCTTCATTTATTAACTATCTAGCAACATGAAAAGTAAATCTAATCCTAAAATAGAAATGAAAATGCTGAAAAAACAAGTAGGGTTAGAAATACATAGGATGCCCTATGGCATCAGATGTGTTCAATATAGTGTATATTGAGCATTTGCCTGCTTTCAGGCAAATCTGTCGGCTGCATCTCGGATGTGCCATGTCCAATTCTGCATACGGTAGAACTTTTTCCTATCCGAAGATCAAGTTGCTCGCAGCCATCTGATGCATCAAATCTTCTTATCGTTCTTTTTCTCTTGCGTTTTTTCCTTGTGGCAGGCTGTATCACTGATGGCGTGAAACTTTCTGCTTCAAAGCTCTCAGGTGAAGTATGTAAGATATGCGTGACATGTCTTTCTTCATTCTACATCTGCCCTGCCAAGGATGATGGATCAATCTCACAGGTGTCATGAGTTATAACTTGATCTTCTATGACTAGTGGATTAACTGTGTGAGGATCAACCTGATTATTAATTTCCCTTTTATCCAGCTCACTTTCATTTATCCACTTTTCAATGGAACAAAGGACCTCATAGTAAGATGGAGCTTTTTGTAGCAGATAATGAGGCTTCTGATCTATTGACGTTCTCTGGTTTCTTTCATCCTCTGACCGTTGTTGAAATTTCTGAACCTGTATTTTAATGGCATCCATCTGATTAGAGTGTTCAACCTTCATAACACTGATTTCCCTGGCATGGTCTTCTTCCATGGTCAGTGACTTATTCTGAAGACATATTTGACTGGCTTCCATATCTTTTATTACTTTATCGTTCTTTTCCTTTATGGTCATCAAGCAATGCTGCATAGAGTTTATCTCTTTCTTATGATTTGCTTGCATGTTAGCTAACTGATTATTATAATCAAATTCCATGATCGTCATATTTTCCTCTAAGCTTGATAACTTGCTTTGCATAAAATTAATTTCCCTGTCATGATTAGCTTTCATGGTCTCCATTTCCTTAGCATGTCGGTTATGTGATCAGAGTGTTTAATTTTCATGATTTCCATCTCCTTATCACATTTTTCTAGTTGGGTGCATAAAGTTCTCACATCATTGGCGTAATTAGTTTGATTGATCTCCATATTTTTTACCAGCCGCATTAGTTCTTCTATAATTTGCTTCTAATTTTCCCTTTCATTGTTGACACTGATTTTACAATTTGTCTCTGCTTTTCCACTATCATGGATTTGATCTACAATGGTATAGGTGGATGGCACATTCTGATATGAAGAATTGTCTTGAAATCTTTCATTGACAGCTGGATCTTTCATAAGATTACTTTCATTATGTTGTACAATTTTAGGGGCACAAGGCGAGCTATCTTGATAACCATATCTATCTTTAAAAGCATTGACAATGTCTTGTAAAGAAGTGAAAGAATCTTCAGGACAATTATTAAACCAATTCAAAGCATCACCCTCTAAAGAAAGGACAAATAGACGCATTTTGACATCTTCATGATCATACTGAGGAGATCTACAATATATGATCATTATACGAGTAAACTTGCGTAGATGCTTTCTAATAGCGACTAAATCACCACCCGAGAGCAAAGGTAATTTAGAAATGGCCACTTCCGGAACATCATGGAGAACATCAGTAAAATGACATGGGTTAAACGAATAATCCATGATGAATAACGAGGGACCAAATGGATGATAGAGAGAGATCCTGGTTCAAGAAAATCAACAGATGAAAGAAGTGGAGTCGCCACTTGAACATGAATCTAACTCTATGATCCAAAAAGCAACAAACAATCAAATATGAGGGAAGCTTCTTGTCTGGGAAAAATAAATGAAAAGAAATGGAGTCGCCACCCAAACAAGAAACGAACCGAGATGTCCAGGTGCTGAAGGTACGATTAAATGATATGACGAAAGATAAGGCGATGAAAAGATCAAATGATGCCAAAGAATGTTGGCTGTTTGACAGGCTAATGAATGGCGGAAAAGATGAGATGATGCCAAAAAAAATGTTGACTTTGCCGGCTCAAATGAGAGATGAGAAAGATGAAAGATGAATGTCGAATAAACCAAGGACAGAAAAAACTCTATCCCTGGCAACGACGCCAAAAAATGTTGTCATACAGATTGTCCAGGCAGCACGACAACGCTCAGGCTAGGGGCTATCACCTTGATCCCCAATCCCTCTGTTTAAGCCGTCTCCCTAAAGCAGGCTAAGGGGGGTAGACGCTATGGGATAAATGAAGATCAACTGAGAATCAGTTGGCTTGGGAGACACAGCAGGGGAAAACCAGCACTTGATTGATTTCAGAATTTGATTAGATCTTTAAATGCTAAGACCAGTGCTTTATGGAGTTAATGAAAACCAAGTAATTAATTAGCTGCTGTTGCTTATGAAGTAATTTAATGATTGCTTGAAAATATTTACAGAATATCAAACATGACACGAGCATTATATAATCCAAGCAACGATTAATTTCACCAGATACAAAATATTCAATAGATGTGCAATGTTCTAGCAAATAAATTTCAAAAGATCAAATACTTTTAAGCAACCACAAAATTTAAATGCTAACCAGTTTCGAATAGTTAATCCCCAAATATAAACATTTAAGAACATTTAACTATACCATAACAGAAAAAAGACTTTAAAAGGAATTTCCAATTTTTAATTAGTCTTTTTTTTAGAATTTTTTTAATTTTTAAATATTTTTTTATGAGACTAAACTAAAGTAAAACTTAAAGATTAAAAACTAAGTTAAAAGAAAATGAAATTTAGACCAAATACTAAATATATATACAGATGAGATGAAATTTAAAAAGAAATTTGCTAAAATCTAAATGAGACAACAAATCAAAACTTTTTTGATTTTTTGATTTTTTAATTATATAATTTTTTTGTAAAATTCTAAGATTAAACTAAAATCTAAATAAATTTAAAATCTAGTCTAAACAGAACTTTTTTTTAATGCCTTTTTTATATTTTTTTATATTTTCGTATTTTTTGATATTATTTTTCAAATCAAAATTTAGAAAAAATTAAATCTAAATTAAAACTAAAACCTAAGACTAAAAAGCTAAGCTAAAAAAAATGAAAGAACTAACACCTGATCTATAACAAAAATGAAAATTTATTAAATCTAAATCCTAATTAAATAAAACTCAAATTTAAATCTAAAAATCAAATAAAAATCTAAACTAGCCTAAAACTAAAATAATCCAAAGCCAAACCTAAATAAAAAAAAATCTAAATTAACTAAGCTAACACTAAGTCCTAACTACGACAGCACACATCCAACACATATGACTAGATACAACCCTAAGCTAAACTAAATAACAAAATCGAATTTGTGTAAATGCAAGTCGAATTATCGTATTTGTCTTTGCAGGACGGCGGCTGCGTGAAGAGCAACGGATAGCAACAGATTGAGGGTTAGAGCATCACGCAGGAGGACGATATGGGATGACGTGGATGTGTGGCGAAGGGTCAGCAGAAGGAGCGTTGATGAAGAACTTCACGCAGAGGAGTGGTATGACTTGGACAGCCTTGAACCTCCTCAGAAACCTTAAATTATTATTATTATTATTATTATTATTTTTAACTCCCTTCGCTTATGATGAAAACCCTGCAATAAATTTCCAGATTTGAAGTAAATTTTCCTCCAAGAACTGAAACCCCAGCAAACAGATAGCTTGGAGAGCCTCGAATTTCTTTAGAAAAAACCTTGTAAGAACTGATCCTGAGGCCAGATCTTACCCTCCAGGGCCTAGATCTGGCTTCAAACAAAAATTTCTTCTCAGACATATAACCTGCAATGGTAAAACAGAATACTCAGAAATAAAATGTGCAAGAAACATAACTAAAAATCCTAAAACGATCTAAATAATTACAATATTCACAGTTTAAAGGCTCTAAATAGCTAGATCTATCATTATGCCACAGATATATTTTTAAAATTTTAAAATTAAGATGAGGTGCTTCAGAAAACCTTTCATTCATTCACCAGAAAATTTCAAATGATAAGCCTGGGATCAAAACTGGCTGGGCTCTTTAGAAAATGCAATCCGGGAGTTGGCTGGTTCAGCTGAGAACTTCCTCGAACGCCCGGTAATCTCAAAAAAAAGGATTTCTTGCACAACTTAAATCAACCATTAACGAAGAAGGAGAAAACGATACTAAAATCCAAATGTAATGGAGATACCTGCCATCATATCCAGAAATTTAACTACCATTCAAACCCTAGCGACTAAACAAGATATCTGTGTTTAAAATCACTCTTCATCAAGCTATCATCAATGGCTGAAAATAAATTTATGCAGAAAAATAAAACATCTTTCAGCAATTCGAGAAGAGTAACACCAGCAAGATTTCAACCTCAAAGTCTTTCTTTATTGCACAAAAAATGACTACAAGAGAGCTTTTTTTAGCACAAGACTCACAGATCGAATGATCTCAAATGACCCCTGACACCCTATTTAAAGGAAAATTTCCCAACGACTAGTTCGAGTGATCCATGTCAAAGTGATCTCGACCGTCGATGAGGATCAAAATCCCTTTTAATCTCATCCGTCAAAATTTTAAATGCATTTTAATATATTAAAAAAATTAAAATTTTGCATTTATTTCCTCAAAACTTTGATTTATTATTATTTTATTATTATTATTATTTTTTTTTATTATATATATATATATTTTTATTTATTTATTTATTTTTTAATTAATTAATTTATTATTATTTTTATTGGACCCTCAAACTTAGCCTTTGGAAAAAACTCCTAGGATCTAGGACTTATGAGGGGATTAATTATTTTCTAACCCTCAAAACACTTTACATCATGACCCTTACAATTTTATATTTCAATGGGGAAAACCCATTTGACATAGACCCTCATAGACTACCTAGTTCTGCGACACAAACATAATCTAGCAGATCAAACAATTTGTAATAACCTAACCAAATAGTTAGAATTATCTCCAAATTACTTTTACATAAACTCGACCCAGCACACTAGGATTCCCCTAAGATTTTAATGACAAAATCCATTCCGGCTTTGGAGTTAGGCTGAAGGAAAACTTTGCCGATCATAGATCGGTGAGACAAAAAACCTTCTGGAATGTAGATTATCACTAGAAAATTAGGTTTGCCTAGGCAATTTACATACATAACCCAGATCTACTAAGATTATTTAAAATTTACACATGCTGACTGGGTTTACAACATAACACGATCAGGCTGATGATGGAAGTCGAATGGCACGGATACGATGATCAAGCACTACCCTTTTGTGAAAAAAGGGAGTGTACTGCTATGGGTAGTTGACATGTAGTGGTCAACAACTCCAATTGTGAAATATTTTGGAGCTGGGTACCAACACTGTGCTTAGTTTGGCTGGGAGGATTTGGTCATTTGGTATCGGGAGCAATTTGGGCTACATCAACATGGAATCGATGTCAAAGTCAGAAACCAGGTATGTATATGTGAATTAAATTGATAAATTATGCCTAAATTGTAACAGGTAAATTCTATAGAAATTAGTGGTTTAATTTGGGTTTGGTCCTTTCAAGCGGTTGGCACTAATGATGGTCTCAGTGGTGGCGATGGTGATGACAACAGTGGTGGCGATGCTGCCCGATGGTGTCGTCGTCGTTGATATGTCTTTACCATCACAACTTTTCTTGGATATATAATAAAATTATGAAAATTTGAGGTACAATTTAGATTTAATAAATATAATATTCGTAAATTCAAGCTCACATATAGGTATAGTTTTCTGCTATTATTACCTGCAGGCAGGTCTTATTGGTAGTAAGGTCAAGGAGGGTGGTATCTCTACCTCCTTGTCCTAATGCATGGTGATTTATCATGATGCGTAATACTAATTTAAAATGCATGGGTGAAATATCATTTCAGAATATTTGCCTAGCATTTCTAGTCTTGCTGGATATTTCCTATACCTCGCCTCTACCCCATTCCAAACAATTCTAAAGTCATTAGGGAAAGTCTTGCCATTAGGTTGGCCAGGCTATTACGGAACAATGGCACAACTAGCCGCCCCCCTTTCTCCTTTCTAGAAGAATGATAAATTCCTGAACCCACTATGGGAGGATGGGGCTGGATTTCTACAAATAGCTGCCCGACTAATGTGCGATAGACTCCTTCTATCGATTTATCTATTTAGTTCAAAGTCAATTGATCATCATTTCTTAAAGGCATTCCCATTCCTTCTATTTATTTAGTTTTAAGTAAATATAATGTAGCTAGGACAATGCATTATCAGTACATAAAGAGTTTTCTCGTAGACCAAGTCTAGCTTCAGGGTTTTTATATTGATTAGATCAAATTCATTTCAATATGTTATGGATTTAGAAAAAATACATTTGTTAAAAGAATTAAATCAAACTAATATATAATACATTATAAATATTATTACTAAATACAAAACATTATCATATCATTGTATATTTATATGAAATATATTAATATATTCTATTATTTATCTTTAACATTTATTATAGTATATTATTATAATTTACTATAATACTATTAAATTATTTGGTAAGAGATATGAAAGTCCAAAATTGATGCACATTTAAAAGTCTAAATATCATAATTTTTTTTTTGACAATTAAAATCTAAATTGTCGTGACTATGAAAAACTAAAAACCACTCCATTGTATAATATGAATCATTAAAGATACTTTTTATAGTTGTTAAAGTGACAATCAAATTGTATTTTTGTATAAATTATTCATAGACTGTTCTTATATTCTTTTGCACATTTGTTTCCAAGTCATATGAATTATTAAACCTAGCTTAGAATTTGTATGGCATGCTCTCCAACATAATGCCAACATAATATTGACACGCCCTCAAGCGTCTCCCTGCTCACTGAAGGCCTTTGACCGAGACTTTGTCAAATTTTGCCTCGGCTTGAGCTCCTATTACCTTGAGCTGTTCCTTGAGGAATTAGCCCCTATTATTTAGGAAATTCCTCTAATTGAATTGCGCAATTCCTTAGGCTGATCATCTGACTGCATGCAACACCTATACACTCAAGAGTCAAGACTAGTCTATAACTGATATTACACTACTGTGGAATCTCCACCTCAACTGGGTAACTTGAATTCTCTGCATGCACTAGCCATTTTGGGCTGATTGATCAGTTAACTGGATGATCACTGAGCTTGATTGAAGTCCCACTGCTTAATTGACCTTCCACTAGTCCCTCCAAAAGTTGGAACTAGTTTAACTGAAAACAACCTGAGATAACTGACCTTAATTGCTACAAATTCGCGATCACACATGCAAAATTGAACTCTAACTCCTCCAACTCGAATTTACTGAGTAAATTGGGTTACACAAACCATGTCACTCAAGTTTACATAATCCAAGTTTTCTGTTGATGTGGAAATTCGAATTTTCTCAATTTAATCAAGGCAAAATCAAATTGAGAATTTCTTGCTGCAATTTTCAACATAACCTTCACCTTCCATGCTAAGAGATTCGAAGCAACATCCAATCTATCCTCAAGCTTGAGGCTAGCTGATCCCATCTTCGAGATCTACAGCACAAATTCCTATAGTAGAAAATAAAGCTTCGAAATTCTCTTACTGCTGGTCCTTCTTCCCTGCAATATATTCACTGTTGCAAATTGAAGAGAAGTTCAATCAAAGATAAAGCTCTGACACCATGTGAAAATTTCAAGCACCAAGTGACTATGTCCTTATTTTTTCAATCAAACAATTAGATTGTTGAATTTAATTAATGCTGAAATGAAATTTCAAACCATAGCATCAATCGCGTAATAGCTAGCAAGTAAATAGTGGAAGCATAAATTAATTTTACACATATATAGGTAATTACTCCTTCAAATCAGCTTTTTCTTTTGAAAAAATTAGAAGGAAACCTCCACATGCTGCCCAAAAAGCAGCACTGCACAGTGATTGAAATCACCATGAGCTTGAGCCTCTACAGGCTGCTTAAGAGGTACAACTGGTAAAAAAATCAGAAACAACAGTTCTCTGCTCTATGGATTATGTATGGCTGTACATATTTCTATGGTAATTTCAATACAGCTATATAGACTTTCATACGACTGCACTAGACTGTTCCATATGACTGTACAGAACTGTGTGCTGGCTCTCTGCGTGCAGAAAAACACACACACACACTCTAGGTCACTCAACCTACTCAACTGCTTGTGTGATGAAATCCTATACCTTGCACTGTTTTTATACTTTAGTGGATAAATTAATTTTAAGATTTCTCCTAGTCTAAGTCATGCATGAGATACAATTTTATACTCAATTGTTAAATATAGGGATTTTACTATTTTTTACCAAAGTGAATTAAAAATGAGAATGACTTTTTCAAAAATTGAATTACTTTTCGAAAATATCTTGATCTACTTCTGAACGTTCACATTGAACATGTAGAGAAGTACCCATTCAAGCTATAATTCTCAACATAAACAAAGGGGTCTGAGACGTTAATTTGGCATTTGGCTAGGCTTTGGCCTTAAATTAGATTATTATTTTATTATAATACAGCTTTCTATATATGCTTATATTTTGTTTCTTGGGCATAATGTATCTAGAACTTTCGAAAAAAAAATCTGGTGGATTTTGACCTGGATCCATGCAATTTAGTTTTCTATTCATCCTTTTTCTTTTCGTGATAACTTTCATTGTCTAGTTTTTGTAAATGGAATATTTGGAAGCATTTTTATAGTAGTCTTGTTATCAAGGGTAGGACTAAGCAATTTTATATATTTCTAGAACAATATTTTTGTTCACTCCCAATTACATGAGCTGCATAGTGGAGGATGGTAGTTGGATGTTAGAAAAATTGGCACATTGTATAATACTAGTACATAAATTTGGCATTTATCATAAAAATATTAATCTTATATTTGATTTTTTCATGCAGGTAGTGCAAGAGGATTTTACAAGATATCATATAGAGCCTCAAATTATGTCATTTTCAGACTCAGTTGTGCCTAGCTCAAACTATGGACAAATAGCAAAGGTGAGAGCTTAGAAGTTTGTAGTTCTTCAACAGCTGGAATATTTTCATTTCTATTTGAAGTCTTGACTATGAAATGTTGCAACCTCCTTGACAGATCAATGGTTGCTATAGATGAAATGTATAATCACAATCACATATTTGACACAGTGTTATGTATAAATTCTTTTAATTCATGCTGAGGACTACGTTGCCTACATATAATTGATAATTCAATGATATAAGCACGGAGAATCCATAATGCCTTAATTTTCCAATACTAACTAGTTGTATTGCTGTTTGTACTTTGTAAGCCTATACTATAATTGTTTGCCACAATGTTATACATCATCATCAACAATATTGCTGTTGGTAATGAACTCGGAATATCAAAAAAATAGGAAAATATTGGCAAAAACTTGGATATGTCAGTGGAATATTGGAAAATATTGTTCATGATTTGTAGATATCAGCTTTGTTTATTTTGTGCAAACATAGATGCAAGTTTGTTTTTTCTCAGTAGTCTAGTTCTTTGTCAACCTTCAGTTGTATGTGGATAGATGATGTTCACCATCAACATTTTGGGTAACAGAGCTATGCTTATCATGATTCTATTCCTGTCATATTGTATGGGTTACATCTGTGATTTTTATCATGGTCCAGTTGCACAAGAAAGATGCTTTTTGATGATATTGATTGATCATTGGACAAATGCAAGGGCTATTTTATGGACACACACACTTTCCTTGGTATTACCCTTATGGTTCTATGGACTATCTACCTCAACGATTAGGTGCATGATGTCTAGAGGAGAGTTGATAGTGCAGGGTTGTCGCTGAGGTATCTAGGTCCTATTAGGAGCACCAATGGTACTTTGATGTGTTTCGGTGATATGATGGTATAATTGGTATGAGGTATCCTACTTCAGATGCTTCTAGGATGTTATTGTGGTTTGACATGATGTATATGATGGTGTGGTATGATTTTGTTGGGGTAGTGGTTTTCCTAGTACCTGGGCTTCTATTTCACATAATTATGGCACATTCCTATGGTTGACGTCATTTGATTAGAATGCCTGGCCTATTACCCTTTCATATGGTTCTTGAGGGTGATTATTGTGCATTTTATGTGGATACACACTCCTAGTGGGTGCACCCTAGCTCTTGATGGTAAAATTGTTGTTTATCTCACATTATTATAGAAAATAGGTTTAGCTCAGATGGAGCAGTACCCTTTGTGCATGTGTGTTCATGTTGATTTGATTATACAGAGATAGTTTGATCACACTTTCATGTGGAGGCATCTTTGTTTGAGTGCATGCATTTATTGACTTGGATTCACATTGGAGATGGGTTGTTTGAGCATTGCACTTACTTGGATGTTTCCCTATTCTTCAAGATATTTGATGATGATGATGACATGGGACCTCTTTAGAGGGAATGGTACACTGTTTACCATGATGACATCATGCCCTAGGCTTATGATGTCCCCTTCTTAAGGCTGAGTGATAATGTGGGCACTGTGATGGATGATGTGGGGTTGAGGATGTACTTGCTTGATAATTAGGTTTCCATTTGATGAGAATTGCATCGAGAAATGTGAAAAGTTGGCTCTGTGAGATTGTCATGTGTTGAAGTTTCTAGGTTTACTTAGTTAGAAACCCTTCATACACTTTTTCTGATTTATTCCTACCTACTTGTTATTTTTCCTTAACAAGTTATTTACAAAGTAAATATTGAAAATAAACACCAGCGCATGCTCAACATATTACAAATCAGCAACTAAAAGAAACAAGAACAAACACACCACATGACACCATTATTTTTGGACTAATGTCCCTGGAAAACCCAATGTGGGAAAACCGGTGCAACGATATGAGGGTTTTCTTATTAAGCAATATCAGAGTACAATCTGGGTCCCGAAACTGGCCTACCCAACAAAGAATTTCCTTAGCAGTAATACCTCTCGGTTTTTGACAAATCTACTGGCTGAAACCCCGGATAATCCTTCCGATAGCAACTCAGCACCAATCTTCCCCAGAAACCCTAGCGTCTGCCCAATCTGGACTGCGTCAACCTCTCCTAGCCCAACGCTGGCCCTACGTCAGCCTATCTTGGCCTGCGTCAGCTCCAGGAGGCCTTGCGTTAGCTCTCTGAGCCTCTGCGTTAGTTATGCTGGCCCCTCTGGTGCTCTGCGCAACACTTAACTGCCTCTGCGTGGCCCTGTGTGAGCACTGGCTTCTCCTGCGTCTCTCTCTTTGGCTGCTCTACTGCTCTCCTGGCACTGTCTCTCTATACTCAGTGCCCCTCAGCTGCTCTCTGATCACTGATTCTATCTCTCTTAGCAAACCTCGCTCTAGAGAATAGAATGATTGATCACTCTAGTGTATTCTCCAAGTGACCCTCAAGTCTCCTCTTATACTTTTCCTGTTGACATCTCAACGACCGAGATTAAGTCCCTAATCAACGGCTAAGATTAGATCTGGCTTGATCCATGTCTTTTGGACCACTCTAACACAGATTCATATTAATACACATTAATATTTTATTTTCCCTAAGTTTAGACTTAGAGACTCTATTAAAAATATTAATTATTTTAATATCTCCTAATCTTTCGAATCTGCCCAAACCCTTTCTGGGTATTGGAGATGCCCAACCTCTCCACCAAATTTCGTGGCTAGAGCACATCCGATGCTACCCCAAATCAACACTCCCTCATAGCGAGGATTGTGCTCTAGCAATACTCTTCACTTAGTATTACTCTGATCATCCGACATCAGTACTTGTGCTGATGCTAGGCCTTCTTGCCCAACATCCTCTGCACTACTGCATCCTATATTGCTGCCCGTGGTTCTGCCACTGCCACTGCTGCATCTGTACGACAACTCCCTATGCATTTGTGCTGCTGCTGGTCCTTCCTCCCAACACTGCATCTGCACTGCACCTCCTCTCATCATGTTGCATTGTGCTGCCCACTGTTGCGCTGCAACTCAGTTACTGAGAAGTAAGTCACTGATCTCCCAACTAACCTCTCTGTTGGGCTAGAAACACCCACTGATGCACTGGTGCAACACTCCTGTGCCTCTCACACTGCTGCAGCCTGCTAGCTCTGTACTGCGTTGGGACTCCTGCATTGTAGCTCTCTCTGCCGCTCCATCCGCATCTGTCTCTACTTACATCAGCGAGTCCTGCTACTCCTCGTCGAGGCTCCTGTAGCAAGGTCTAATCCAAGAGGCTGGGAACCTCGAGGATCCTGCCCCTCATCGCCTGTAGTCCATTTGACTACAGCTCGATGTCTCCCCACTTCCGTTCAAGTGGCGTGTGTGCACTCATGGCACAGTGATTTTCTATCAAAACTTCCTTCTCTGCCCGTGCTGGCACTGCCTTAGTCTCGGAAGACTCTCCCTTACTCTTCTTCCTTGGACACTGGGTCACATAATGACCCAGCTCCCCACAATGGAAGCACTTGATCTTGGAGAGATCTTTTTTCTTCCGCTTTTCTTGCTTTCCCTCGGATGCTAGGGCCACATCCTCCTCCTCCTACTTGACCTTGATCCCTTTGCTGTTGCTACCTATCTTCGACTGCCGTCTGATCTCTTCCGGGCGAAGTGCTGCCCACATCTCGTCCCAAGGTGGGAGAGTCCCTCTGCCCATGATACTCTGGACAAATACTTCCCAATCTTCTGAGACAACATTCAGCGTTGTCCTCACCATAAGCTCCTGATCCAATGTCGCTCCTATAACAGTCAACTTCTCTTCTTCAGAAAATCAATCTTTTGATCTTCACTCTGTGTGCTCTCCAAGTGTCCTTTAAGCCTCTTATTATATCTTTGTGTTGGACAACCAACGACCCAGATTAACTTCTAATCAATGGGTTAGATCATTTTGGCTTGATCCTTGTCTTCTTCTAGAAGTTACACCCATAGTTTAGATTAATACCCATTAATTATTTTAATTTCCTAAGTTTAGACTTAGGGTCTCATTAAAAATAATTAACTATTTTAATAAAACTGTTTCCAGGTGGAATTTCCCAAAACAATTCTGGGTATTGGAGAATGCATGTGTCTAAGTCTCCCTGCAAATTTTGAGACTTAGAGCGCATCCGATGCTACCAAAACTTGTTGATTTTGGGTAGCATCGGATGTGCTATAGCCTTGAAAATTGGTGGAGAGGCTAAGGCACATGAGATCTCTAAGACCTAGAAATCGTTTGGAGAAATTCCACTTGGATGAGGAGTTATTAAAATAATTAATATTTTTAATGGGTTCCTAAGTCTAAACTTAGGAAAATAAAAATATTAATGTGTATTAATAAAATATGGGTGAAAAAGCTCTAAGTGACGAGGATGAAGCTAGTTCTAATCTTAGTCGTTGATTAGGGACTTAATCTCGACCGTTGATTCGTCAGCAGGAAAAGTATAAGAGGAGGCTTGAGGGTCAATTGGAGATACACCAAGTGATCAAAGAATTCGATTTTCTGGGGTGAGGTTTGCTGAGAAAAACGAGTTAGTGATTAGAGTGGCAGTGAGGGGCAGTTCAGCAAGGGATTTTCTTTCGAGGCTGAACAATATATAGCAGAGAGGCAACACAGTGTCAGGAGAGACAACACAGGCGCTAGAAGGGTTGACGCAGAGCTTGAAGAGCTGATGCAGAGGATGCAGAAGGCTAACGCAGGTGACGCAAAAGCCATAGAGGCTGACGTTGGGCCTCAGAGGCAGCGCTCGGGAAATTATGTGGGATAGATTGAGAGAAGATTGGCAGATTCTGAGCTGGGGAGGGTGACGCAGATCCTGGAGGAGTGATGCAGTTCCAGAGCAGTGCTCGAGCAACTTTCATTGTCCAACATAGGGAACAACTGGAGTCACTGTGGGGTTTGATCATCCGGTTGCTGATTTGACGGAATA
Organism: Pinus tabuliformis; assembly: GCA_031772625.1. Lineage (NCBI taxonomy): Eukaryota > Viridiplantae > Streptophyta > Pinopsida > Pinales > Pinaceae > Pinus > Pinus tabuliformis. The sequence continues at coordinate 59,348,485 of CM062809.1, forward strand.
TCTGTCTCCGGATAGAGATACTACTGTTGAGGATATTCTTTGTTAGGTGAGCCATTTCTGGCACCCTAGTTGTATTCACGAATTTGCTTAATCATACAAACCCTTTATATGCTGCAACGATTTTCCCGAATTGGGTTTTCTGGGGACGATTGTCCAAAAATAACGGTGTTCCTTGTGTTATTGTTTCTGTTTATTTTAGTGCATGATCTATATATCTGTGAAGGCTGCAATAGTGTTTACTTCGATGTTTATGCAATTAAATAACTTGTTAATGTAAAGAACAAGTAGGAGATTGTAAACCAGTAATTGTAGTAGGGGTGTGGATGTGTTAGATTCAGGAATTTTCACATGGTATCAGAGCGATTGTAGATCATAGGCAACTGAAGACACCAACCGAGAAATCTGAGAATTTGCAGCAGAGAATCAGTTGTCCCAAGAGACAACGTTGTTCCAGATCCGAAGAGGTAGAAGGAGAAGTGACGCAGTGCAGAAGAGGTGACGTAGTGCAGAAGAGATGATGCAAAGGCTCACCCAGTGCCTATGTCAGCATTTTGAGCTGGGAGACAGAGACGCAATAGCTGGGAGGAGCCCTCACAATAGTTGCGTCAGCCATCAGGGCCAGCATAGAGGCAGAGGAGGGCAGATCAGGCTCACGTAGAGCCACATCATCTTTCTGAGCCAGGAAGAATTGACGCAGTTGGTCGGGAGGAGAAGATTCAACCCACGCAGAGATTGCGTAGAACTTGAAGGGCTCAGATTCTTTGAGTTGTCGGGGCTCAGGGAGCTGTGAAGATTTTGATTTGTGGAGCTGGTGGGACACTGTTTTTGTCGATGCAGAACAATGTCTAAGGAGACTGAACCACGATAGAGGGAATCACTACCTCGACAGATTTCTAGCCAAGTAATCTAGATTTGGGTTGCAGCGACAGAGGATTGGAGAGGAGTTATTCGACAGTTGACCGGAGGATTTCCGAGAGGGAAATCGGGACTCAGAGGGAGTCTAGATAAGAGGAACAAAAATGGCAGTGAACGGATTGAGGGATCAGGACAGATTGGACAGGGCTTCCAATTTTGTCATCTGGAAGGCCAAGATCCTGGCAGTCCTGGATAAACATTGCATCAAGGACTATGCCTTGAAAATAGTAGCTGTCCCAGTTGACCTTGATGCAAATGAGAAGTATGAGGAGGCCCAAGCAAAGAGGAAATGCATGATCCTAGACGGGGTCAAGGATCATGTAATACTACATATTGCTGAGAAGACAACAAGGGAGATGTGGGAGACCCTGACCACCTTATACCAGGGCTCTTCCGTGCAACAAAAGATGTTATTGGAGAATCAGCTGAGGTCATACCAGATGCAGAAAGGGGAGGAGATAGATCCCTTCCTTCTCAGGTTGCAAGGGATTCACGACCAACTTACTTCCGTGGGGTCTACATTGGATCCAGAGTTCATGGTCAGGACTACCCTGAATGTAGTCTCCAAGGAGTGGGCGACATTTGTCCAAAGCATTTTGGGCAGAGCGACTCTTTCCAGTTGGGAGGAGATGTGGGTAGCTCTTCGACAGGAAGAGCTCAGGAGATTGACCAAGGCGGGGAGTAGAAGTAATGGAGTTCGAATCAAGGAGGAGGAGGATGTAGCTCTTGCATCAGCAGGACAACATGGGGTTACAAAAGAGGAAGAAGAAAGACATCTCCAAGGTCAAGTGCTTCAACTGTGGGGAGTTGGGACATTATGCCTCTCAGTGCCCCAGGAAGAAAGGCAAGGGAGAAGCTTCCGACTCAAAGGCTGCTCCAGTAAAGGCAGAGAAGGATGTCGAGATTGATGACGATTGTGCCATGAGTGCTCATGTGCCTCTAGAGAAGAGGTGGGAGACATAGAGCTGTAGTCGAGAGGACTACAGAAGGGGGCAGGATCCTTGAGGTGCCCAAACTCTTGGATCGCATACGACTACGGGAGCCCTTAACGCCAGTAGCATGATGACAGGTGTCGGGTGGAGCAAAGTGTGATGGAGTGGCAAGGCAATGCTAAAGTGCAAAAGTTTGTGGCAGCGCAATGGAGGTTGCAGCAGTGCGAGAGGCACAAAAGAGGTTGCAGCAACGCAGTGGCAACAGAGGGAGCACAGGATAGCAGCAGAGGTGGCTTCAGCATCAGGAGGCTTCCAGACTGACCATCATGTCAGTGTTTGGGTGAAGTCAGTTACTTCTCAGCAACTAAGTTGTAGTGCAGTAGTTAGCAGTGGCAGTGCTATGGGTAGCGTGAGGCAGCATTTTGAGAGGGAGCTGCAGTGCAGATTTAGCAGTGGCAGTGGCAGTGTCATGGGCAGCGATACATGAATTAGCAGTGCAGTGGATGAGGGGAAGCAGGCCAAGCATCAACACAGATGACTGATGTGGAGGATCAGTGTGATGCTTCTATGATGAAGCATTGCTAGAGCATATTCCTTGCGAAGAGGGAGTGTTGATTTTGGGTAGCATCGGATGTGCTCTAGCCTTGAAAATTGGTGGAGAGGCTAAGGCACATGAGATCTCCAAGACCCAAAAATTGTTTCGAGAAATTCCACCTGGATGCGAAGTTATTAAAATAATTAATATCTTTAATGGGTTCCTAAGTCTAAACTTAGGAAAATAAAAATATTAATGTGTATTAATAAAATATGGGTGAGAAAGTTCTAAGTGACGAGGATCAAGCTAGTTCTAATCTTAGCCGTTGATTAGGGACTTAATCTCGACCATTGATTCGTCAACAAGAAAAGTATTGGAGGAGGCTTGAGGGTCAGTTGGAGATCCACCAAATGATCAAAGAATTCGATTTTCTGGGGCGAGGTTTGCTGAGGAAATCGAGTTAGTGATAAGAGTTGTAGTGAGGTGCAGTTCAGCAAGGGATTTTTTTCCGAGGCTAAAGAATACATAGCAGAGAGGCAGCGAAGTGTCAGGAGAGACAACGCAGGTGCTAGAAGGGCTGACGCAGAGGCCGAAGAGCTGATGCAGAGGGCGCAAAACGCTGCCGCAAAGGGCGTAGAAGGCTGACGCTGGGCCTCATAGGCAACGCTGGGGAAATTCTGTGGGGCAGACTGAGAGCAGATCAACATATTCTGAGTCGGGAAGGGTGACGTAGATCCTGGAGGAGTGATGCAGTTCCAAAGCAGTGCTTGGAGTAGCTTTCGCTGTCCAGCATAGGGATCAGCCGGAGTCACTGTGGGGTTTGATCATGCGGTTGCTGATTTGCCAGAATATCTGTCTCCGGATAGAGATACTACGACAGAGGATATTCTCTGTTGGGTGAGCCATTTCTGACACCCTAGTTGTATTCACGAATCTGCTTAATAATACAAACCCTCTATATGCTGCACCGGTTTTCTTGGAATTGGGTTTTTTCGGGGACGATTGTCCAAAAATAGCGGTGCTCCCTGTGTTATTGTTTCTATTTATTTCAGTGCATGATCTGTATATCTGTGAAGGCTGCAGTAGTGTTTACATCGATGTTTATGAAATTAAATAACTTGTTAATGTAAAGAACAAGTAGGAGATTGTAAACCAGTAATTGCAGTAGGGGTTTCTGATGTGTTAGATTTAGGAATTTTCACAGAAATCAACACTCCCTCTTAGCGAGGAATTTTCTCTAGCAATGTACCCTGTTGAAGCATCACTCTATTCTGCAACATCTCCTTCTGCGTTGTTGATGTATGACATCTTGTCCACCAACTACTACGCAAATGCTGCATCTGTACTGCTGCTGACCCTGCCACTGTGAACACTGCATTCGTACTACAACTCCCTCTTAATTCTACATCCGTGCTGCTGTTGGCCCTGCAACTACCAACTCTGCGTCTGCACTACGACCTTCTCCAACTACTGCTTCTACTGCATCAGCAACAGAAAATCATCCCAAATAACTGAACTGGTGTTCAGTATGATGCATCTAGTTGCTTGAGTCTGACTGCTGCTAGTCTCTACGCTGACCCTTTGAAGCCTCTGCGCTGTTGTTGACCTCTTCTCTGTGCCATCTGCACTGCTGCCAACTCTGCTCTGCGCTGCTCAGTCTCTGGCGCTACTAGCCACTGCAATTGCCACACCGGCACTCCTCTACACCAACTGACACCGGTCCATCCTGCTAGTACCGATCTGGGCTCCCGTAGCAAGGAATTTATCAAAGAGGCAGGCTCCTCAAGGATCCTGCCCATTTGCAGTCCTTTCAAACTACAACTCTAGATCACCCCACCTCCCTCCTGGAGGGTCTGTCATGGAAAACTCTTCCTCCTTGATCTTCGTGGTTGCAACCTTCAGATCATGCTTCTCATATTTGTTCTTCTTCCTGAGAGGACACTGTGTTGCATAGTGACTGAATTCACCACACTTGAAGCATTTGATCTTGGAAACATCTTTTTTCTTCTTCCGTTGCTCCTGCTGTCCCTTGGATACGAGGGTTGCATTCTCTTCCTCCTTGGGCTTCGACTCACTACTGCTGCTTCCGTCAAGTTTACACTTGACCAAGTCTCTCCTTAGCTCCTCTTGCTTAAGAGCTGCTCACATTTCATCCCAATTTGGCAAAGTTGCCTTGCCCAGAATGCTCTGGACAAAGACTTGCCACTCCTCAGATATTGAATTTAGGGCCAGTCTTACCATCTCAGAACCTCAAGGACGTTTTGACCCCACAATTGCTAGCTCATCTTGGGTCTCCTAAAGCTTAATGAGGAACGAATCAATGCGCTCCCCCTTCTGCATCTAAAGAGATATCATCTTCTGCTCTAAGTACATCTTCTGTTGCTCGGAAGATCCTTGATACAATGTCGACAATGCATCCCATATCTCTTTGGCAGTTCCTCTACTAGCGACGTGATAGACTACATGATCCTTCACTCCGTCGAGAATCATTCGCTTTGTCTTCACCATCTCTCCCTTGTACTTCTTGAGCGAATCTGGATCTGCGGGCTCAACTACCACGCTGTCGACGTAGACTTTGAGAAAATGCTCATCGAAAAGGCATGACATCCTTGCCTTCCATATCACATAGTTGGATGTCGCATCCAACCTATCCTGATCTCTCAGTGCATTGGCTGCCATCTCTGCCAATGGAAATGTCGAATGACCTTCTCTCTCCTACTGCTGCTCAGCAAATGATAATTCGAATTCCCTGGCTAGGAATTCTCTGAGGAAGAAATTCGCTCAAGTGTCTCTCATCTTCCTTCAGACGTCTTTCTGGCTAGCAACTGCCTGTAGAAGAACTGTCACACCAGAAACCCCTCTTCGCTGAAGCTTTTGCTGCGCTGCTCCCTTTGCCGCTAACAAATCTGGATCTGGAAATCCAACCACTCTGTCGACTCACTCAGAGAGAGATTTACCTCGAAAATCTTGCCCTCCTGGCTTGAACTGTGCAATCCCTCTGGGGATTCGAATTGCTGCCTCTGCAAGAATTTCAAACTCCCTTCCTCCTTCAACGTTGGGATCTTCCAGGACTGCTCTCTTGTTTCACCTGCAACTCTGATACCATGTAAAAATTTGGATGCCCAAATTCCTATTGCAACAACTAATTATGTTTCTGCTATTTGGTAATTACTAAACCAAATTATTTACTATTTCCTACTGTAAACACTGAAATGAATACACTGCAGCCTTCACCATTTAAAGAAAATACGAATACAAGAACTGAACAAGAAAGAAATACGACACATCTACGCAGTTATTTTTGGACAAATGTCCCCGGAAAAGCCTAATGCGGGAAAACTGGTGCAACAACTCTAAGGGTTATTATGCAGTAGTAGTTTCTGAATACAATCTCTGGATGCCTTCCCGATAATCCAGTTATAGAGAATATCACTGACAGAAGATACGTGAGGTTACCTCACACTATCACTGGAAATCCTAGCTGATCCAGCCACTGAATGAGCTGCCCTTGGCTGCCTTTATGTCAGCTCAACGTCACACCCTCTGGGGACAATGTCACCCCTTTAGCTGATTGATTTGCCTCTGAGATTTTGACTTCTGCTCTCCTAGTCTCACACCCGGTTTCCAACTCAGAAATCGATCTCCCCAGCAAATTTTCGGACTTCCTCTAGGCTATGTGCTGCCTCTGCGTCATCCTACGTTGCCTTTACATGGCCCTGTGTTAGCCTTTTTCGGCTCTACGCTGCCTCTCCCAGATCTTTCTCTGCCTCCCTGCTGAGTATTCTCCGACCGGGAAAGATTTCCCTTCGGATACTATCCCTGTCCCTCACTGCAAAAGATTACTTCAAATTTCTCTTCGACAGCTGCTCTGCTTCAGATTATTGATCTTCTGATCTTCGCTCTGTGTGTTCTCCAAGTGCCCCTCAAGCCTCTTCTTATATCTTTCTGTTGGACAACCAACGACCCAGATTAACTTCTAATCAATGGCTTAGATCATTTTGGCTTTATCCTCATCTTCTTCTAAAAGTTACACCCACAGTTTAGATTAATACCCATTAATTATTCTAATTTCCTAAGTTTAGACTTAGAGCCCCATTAAAAATAATTAATTATTTTAATAAAACTGTCTCCAGGTGGAATTTCCCAAAACGGTTTTTGGGTATTGGAGAATGAATGTGTCTAAGCCTCCCTACAAATTTTGAGACTTAGAGCACATCCGATGCCACCGGAAATCAACCGTAAGCCCATCCAAGGTCCGCTAATCCTATCCAAGACAAAAGGCACCATAAATGAATCCAAAGGGATTGGCCATGGTCCTGTTGACCACACTTTGTCAACAGTCCAAGAAGCAGATTACAAAGCAATAGATCAATTTTTTTTTTCAAATCAATATCGTCATTTAGCTTCCAGTTATATCATTGCAAACCCAATTTTTGCAAAGTTTATTGTAAATGATGCTAGTGTAACCATTGAGTCATGTAATTTCACCTACGTAAGCCTATGATTTTTGTCAAAGGATTTCATCCTAGGAAGTTTTTTAACCTTCTCGAATTGTGTGTGTTTGTAAACACAGATAATCGACAAAGTTTTTCTTCCAGCTATAATGCCAAAGCTAAGGTGGAATTCGTTGGCAATGTCTTACGTGAGTCCTAGTGTTTATTCAGTCTATGTAAAAGTATGTTTAGGAATAATTTTAGTGGATGGTTACTTATAGTTAGACACCATCGCTAAATTATTTTATTATAAACACACTTGGTTTCATACTAGATCATATTGTGTTATAGAATTGGGTAATGTCTTGAGGGTTTATGTCTAAAGGTGTTTTCCCCTTCTAAGGGTTGATATTGTAATAATTTGATGTAAAAAATATTTTAGTGCATGGTTACTCATAATTAGACACCATGGCTAAAATATTTGAGACTGGAAAAAATAATTAATCCCCTCCTGTCAATTAATTAATTTTTCTCGCAAAATTAAATAAAAATCCTAAGCTAGAAAATTAATTAATTTTGAGTCAAAAATAATTTGAGAAGAATTAAATTCTCTCCAAGTGGAAAATAATAAAAAATTCGTGGGTCAAAAAGAAATTAATTTTTGGAGGTCCTCCACCAAGGGAAAAATGGATATTTTAAGAAAATTTGTTCCCTTAGACCTTGGTGGTTAAGTCAAAGTCAAATTTTTGAGGAAATGAATTCAAAATATTAATTTTTGGATCAATAAAAAATGGGTTTTAAGAGAAATTCGATTTTTTCCTCAGAAATAAGAAAGCAACGATGGAGATTAAAAGAAGATCAAGATATTTTCAACAAATGAGATTATTTTGGTGAAAATTTCATTACTGAAACCCTGTTGCAGCAACTGGAATTAATTATTCTAACTGTAAATTAATTAACAGTTTATTTGCTATGGAAAATATCGAATAAATCACACTGCAACCTTCACAAATAAAAATACTGCGGAAGATAAACTTGAAACGAAGAAAACACTGGCACACAGACAATAAATTTGACACAATTATTTTTGGACAAATGTCCCCAAAAAAACCCAACTTGGGAAAACCGGTGCAATAGTTGAGGGTTTTAATTATTAAGCAATAGTGAAATAATCTGAGTACAATCTATGGATGCCCAATTGGCTATCCAATCAACAAGTATCTGACAAAAGTAATTAGAGAGAAATTCTCTCACTCCACAAGTAATCTTGGCACTGACTCCTCCATAAAATCTGACCGTCCAAACCCTTAGGTAGGCCCTCTCCATAGTCCTTGTGTTGCCTCTCGCACGTGTGGCTCTATTCAGCCTCTGATCAAGCCGGTCCTGCTTGTCTTTGCTGCTGGAAGTGACTCTTTGGGCCTTTGGAAGACTTTCCCTGCCTTTGAAAGATGAATTGACCTCCTCTCCTTTTAAATTGAACTGCTCTGCTGAAGCTTTTGCGTAGCCCTTGTGCAACTTCTGCATGGAATAATTCTGCCACTTGTTGCTGCCTCTCCGGATCTGGGAAACTTCCACCAAATCACTGTCCCTACCCCTCTCTGTCTTTGCTTCCCTCCTCTGGCTTGAACTCTTTTGACAACTGCTGTTGCTCTCTGGAATATTGAATTGTTGAAGGAAATCGATCTCAAGTGTGTGTGTCCTCCATCGATCCATCAACCTCCTCTTATAATCTCTAGTTGGGACTCCAACAACTAAGATTAAAACATAATCGATGGCTGAGATCATTTCTGGATCGATCCGTGTGAGTTTCTAAATGATTCACACCTTTCTCAATTAACACTGATTAATTAACCCCTTTTCCTAAGTTTAGACTTAGGAAATATTTGAAAATAGTGTAATAATCTAATCGAGACACTTCTAGGTGGAATTTCCATAAACAATTTCTAGGTTATGGAGAACTCCTGTGTTTTAGCCTCTCCACAAAGTTTCGAGACTAGAACACCTCCAATGCTACAAAAACTAACACTCCCTCTTAGTGAGGAAGGTGTTCTAGTGCTGCACTACTGCTACAACACCCTGTCTCTGTATCACCCTCTGTACGTTGCTGATGTCTAGCCACTATGACTGACTGTCACCGCCCACCAACCACTGCACAACTCTAATGTTGTATATGTGCGGCTGCTGACACTGCTATACTGCTACCATCTTTGCATCTGCACTGCAGCTCTCTCTCATTTGTTGTTGTCGCAATTGCAATTACTGCAACTGAGAAGCATCCAAAATACTGAATCAACTGTGTCTCATGTTGCATCTGTCTCCTAAGCATCTGAATGCTACTAACCTTTGCACTATCTAATGGGGAATCTGCGCTGCTACTGGCTCTACTACCAAGCCTCCTGCTCTGCTATCAACACTGCACTGCGCTCCCTAATTGCAACTAGTCTGCAACTGTCACTCTGGAATCTGACTGCATCAACTGACACTAATCCATCCTGCTACTGAATATTGTGGGCCCCTGTAGCAAGGTAATGATCCATGAGGAGGACACCTCAATGGACCCTGCCCATCCTTTCTGCTGCTCTGGGACTATAACTCCATATCACCCCACCTCACTCTTGGAGGTATAACTGCAAACATGGCGAAATCTGTTGATTTAATGTAGCATCAGATGTGCTCTAGGCCTCAAATTTTGTAGGGAGGCTTGGGCACATGTATTCCAAAGAACCCAGAAAACGTTTTGGGAAATTTCACCCAAAAACGATTTTATTAAACTAATTAATATTTTTTAATGGGACCCTAAGTCTAAACTTAGGAAATTAAAAATATTAATGGGTATTAATTTAATTGTGGTGTAACTTCTAGAAGAAGACGTTGATCAAGCTAAAATGATCTTAGCCATTACTTAGCTTTTAATCTAGGCCGTTGAATGTCAACGAGAAGATTATTTAAGAGAGCTTGAGGGTCATTTGGAAAATACACCGAGAAATCAAATTTCTGAAGTGAGTTCTTAGGAGGAAATTCTGATCGAGTAGATTTCTTGCAGCTGAGGGTCAGGGATAGCATCTAGAGAGAGATTCTCTGAACCGAAGAATCATTAGCAGAGAGAGGTAGAGAGTGATCTAGTAGCCCAGATAGTTTTAAAAAACGGCCGTTTTGAAACGGAAACGGCTGAGTTGGTTCGTTCCATTGCCCTCCGGAGTGACTCGGTACAAAAAACGGCTCGGTTGGCCGAGTCAGCCATGACTCGGCTGAATCATTGATGACTCGGCCAAGTCATGGCTGACTCGGCCAACTCGGCCAAGTCATGGCTGACTCGACCAACTCGATCGTTTCCCGTATTGACTCGGCCGAGTCACAAACAGCGGCCCGTAACCCACTAACACAACGATTTAACATTATTTTAATGAAATTTTAAGGGGTTTGCTGATTGGTTTGGACTTCAAGGTGTTTTATGAATTGGCTAAATGTTATTTGGGGTCCATTTCCCCCTCTCAAACCCTATTTAACACACTCAAATGCTCTCTACTATTGATATGCTATTCAAATTTCATGATAATGTTAAATTCTTAAAGTAAAAGTGACATTCTCCTTAATCTTCATTTTCATCCTTTTACTTAAATTTTTAACATTACCATGAAATGACTCAGGATGTTTGAGAGTGGTTTCGGCCTCATTGGATTTCATATGGAGAAAGTAGAATTTTAGCTTTCATTCAAAATCCAGCAGACTTATTAGTTTTTCAGGATTTCAGGATTGGAGGATTGCAATGTTTCCATTGAATTTTGTCATGTATTAGGGTATGGAACTCGTATTTAATCAAGAGCACCAATCCCTCTATGTACCTTGATGTTAGTGACATTGGTTGTCAAACTCCTCTGGGATTCGCTCCCAAACCAGGAGCTTCTGAAAATGCTGCTCCCGCTCCCGTTTTCGCTCCTTCTCCCAAGTAACACAAAGAAGAGAAACCGTTTGGATAAAAAACGGTTTAAATGATCTAGTTTATGTCCAATACAACCTCCGGCTCAGACGAAACCATTTGCTGAACAAAAGACCTGATTCAGATCCCATTGTGTTGGAAGACATTGATCCAACATCAGATTGGGTAGTGGAGAGTCGTCCAGCAGAGTTTGATCCTGATGAGGATCTTGATTTAGATTTAGATATCGAGACATCAGTTGAACTTGAACATGCTGTTCATTTGAATGCATATCCCAATCCACCAGCCTCAGTCTCACAGCCAACAAGGACTCCAGTTGTAGGTGCTTCCTCTGCTCAGCCATGATAGAAGCGCAGCCGCATATCTACTCTATCTCAGCTTGCCTCTGCTGCAGTTGCACAGCTTGCTAGTGGTACCACTTCTACAGCTGCAGTTGGAGATGATGATGATGATGATGAGCCATGGGGCCCCCTGTCTGACTCTCATGATGATCCAGAGATTGATCAACATGATCTTGGCTCCTCTGGCAGTGGCTACTAGCCAGTAGCTGTAGTACTAGTACTGGAGTCCGGTCACAGTTTACTTTTGTTGTAGAGGCCATTTCTAGCCTCCTTGGTTATTTGTTTTTTGTTTTGAGTCTTTGATCATGTATGACAGTTGACTATGTATTGCCATTGGGTACCATTTTGATGTAATGGATTGGTTCATGAGCCTACTTTGATCATATGTTGTCTTCCATCTATATTATAATGCTGTGTATTTGGAAACATGAATGAAAATCTTTAAAATTATGTTTTTTTATAAAAAAAATAAATATTTAATGTATTTTTTACAGCGACCGAGTCATTGAAATTGAGCCGGCCGAGTCATTACCGTTTCGGAATTGGAGTCGGAGTCAATCCTCGACCGAGTCGGAGTCGGAGTTGGAGTTTTAAAACTTTGGAGCCTAATGCAGGGCCACAAAAGGCCACATAGAGGCATTGTAGAGGGTGAGAGAGTCTGAGATTTTGCTGAGGAGAGTCAGTTTCAGAAGACGGGAGCAGGGTTGTGAGACCGAGAGGCTGAGAGAAGAGACTCTAGGTAGCAAATCGATCAACAAACTAGGTTGACGCAAGGACTGTGTGAGGACTGCGAAGAGGTAGCGTAGGGCCTGCCAGAGGCACTTCATCCAAAGTTTGGATCAACCGGGATTTTCTCAGTGATTGTGTGAGGTAATCTCACAAATATTTCTGCCAGTATTTCTCTCTGTAACTGAATAACAGGAGAGGTATTCAGAGATGTATTCAGAATTTTCTATTGCTTAATAATAATAAACCCTCAGAGCTGCTACACTGGTTTTCCAACATTGGGTTTTTCTGCGGACATTTGTCTAAAAATAACGGTGTCCATTGTGTTACATTTTCTTTCTTGCTTAGTCTGTTGTTTCCATATAATATTTAATTAAGTGAAGGCTGCAGTGTATGTATTTTGATATTTGCCGTAGGAAACTGCAAGTAATTTGTTTGAAGAAATTTAACAAATAGGAGAAATATCATCAGTTGCTGTAGTAGGAATTCCGGTTGTGGAATTTTCACATGGTAACAGAGAAGTGCAGGTGAAGCAAGAAGAACAGAGCCGATAGATCCAACGCTGAGCAGAAGAGAGAGTTCGAAAAAGTTGCAGGAGGCAGCAATTCAAAACCCTAGAGGGTTTGTGCAATCCAAGGCGGGAGGGTAGATTTTTGAGACAGTCTCTCTCCGAGTGAGTCGACAGAGAGGACTTCTAGTTCAAATTTTTACGAGGGCAAAGGGAGCAACGCTGAAGCCTCAGCGTGAGGAGAGCTCGTGGGACACTGATTTCTCTGCAGGTAGTTTACCAGACGAAAGTCAAAAGAAAGAGGAGAAACACGGCTGAGGGAATTTCTTCCTCAGAGAATTACTAGCCAAGGAATTCGAATTCTCTAGAGCTGAGCAGCAGCAAGGGGCAACAGTTTTACTAGCTCCAGCAGGGAGTGCGTAGGCTAGCCCAACAGCAACATAGAGGAGAGAGGAGATTTTCGACATTTGTGGTAGAAATGGCAACCAGTGGCTTGAGGGATCAGGACAGGTTGGACGAAGCATCCAACTATGTCATCTGGAAGGCTAGAATATCATTCCTTCTAGATGAGCATGCCTTCAAGACATGTCGACAGCATGGTGGCTGTGCCTGCAGATGCATATCCGTTGAAGAAGTACCGAGCTGAAATGGAAAAGGTAAATATTGTATATTTGGAAATAAATTTAACCCTTGTTTTATTTTTGTAGCACTCAGCGTTTCATTTTTATTTTTGTATATATTGGGGTTTTGGGAATTTTTATCTTCATTTGTACAGGTGATTTTCTCAAGCAATCTATTGTAATATTTTCTGACCCCCTTAAAATGTTACGGAATTTTTAGAACTGGGCCAGTATGTGTCCCTGTGCTGATGTTAGGCCCCCCCGCCTAACATCCTCTGCACTGCTGCATCTTGTACTGTTACCCATGGCCCTGCCACTGCCATTGCTGCATCTGTATGGTAGCTCCCTCTGCATCCGTGCTGCTGCTGGTCCATACTCCTAACACTGCATCTGGACTGCATCCCCCTCTCATCATGCTGCATCGTGCCACTGCACTGCAACTCAGTTACTAAGAAGTAAATAACTGATCCACCCAACTTTTGACATCCCTGTCAGGCTAGAAACACTCCTGATGTTGAAGCTCCCTCTGCCACTAACAAGTGCTCCCTCTATTGACCTCTGCGCTGCTGCAACAACTCCCTGCATCTTGTACCATTGCAAACCTAACTGTGCCATATTGCACCATTGCAACACTCCCTTGCCTCTCGCACTGTTGCAGCCTGCTAGCCTCGCTGCTTGGCGACTCCTGCACGGTAGCACTCTCCGCCGCTTCATCTGCATCCGTCTCTACCAACATCCGCCAGTCTTGCTACTCCTCTTCGGGGCTCCCGTATCAAGGTATAATCCAAGAGGTTGGGTACCTCAAGGATCCTACCCCTCATCGCCTGTAGTCCTCCTGACTACAGCTTGATGTCTCTCCACTTCTTCTCGAGTGGCACATGAGCACTCATGGCACAATCATCATTCTCCTCGACTTCTTTCTCCACCTTCGCTGGTGCTGCCTTGGTCTCAAAAGCCTCTCCCTTACTCTTCTTCCTAGGACACTGGTTCGCAAAAGGACCCAGTTCCCCACAATGGAAGCACTTGACCTTGGAGAGGTCCTTCTTTTTTCTTTTCTCCTGCTTCCCCATAGATGCTAGAGCCGCATCCTCTTCTTCCTCTGTAATATTCCTAATTAGCCATGGCTAATTGGAATATTTGATTTTGCTCAATTTTGCCTTCTATAGTTATTTATAAATAAAAAGGTGAGAAAAGGGGGTCATAACTCACTTTTGGAATAAAGTCACTCCCTAGTAGCACAACGTTGTAACTTAAAGGGGGAGCCAAGGGGGCCAAAGGACCACGTAGAGGAGGGGCCCACGTAGACACTTGGAGGGACTGCGCAGATGGAGAGGAACACGTGGCAAGAGAAAGGCTACGTTGGAGGAGGTGGGCCTTGGGATTGAGAGAGGCCAACGCTATAAAGGAGAGAGGAGCCTCCTCATTTTGTCATTCGATTATGTGCATTTGAGCTAGTCACTTCGACTTAGAGCACGCTGGCTGTTTAGCCTGTCTGCAACACTGTTTAGTGCATCGAGTGTCTCCGTTCGGAGATCTCACCCTTAGCCCTGCTTGGGCAAGGTAGTTTTCAGTAGTCTTTTGCAGGAGGATTGATCTTTAGAGTTGAGGAGGAGCTGAGCATTTTATGACTGCGTAGTCTTGAGAAAGGGACGCAGTTACTTTTAGCAGGAGTTCCAGATCAGGGTTTTGCGGGGGATTTGAGCTGGGAGATTGAGCAAGGGATCAACCCTTGCTTATTGGAGGATTGTGGCAGAGTTTCGAGCAGAGTTTTGGAGGGTTCTATTTCGTGGCAGCGCAAAGCCTGGAGGGACAGCGCAGATCCCCAAGGCGGTGATTTTTGGGGGTCAGCTATTTGAGAAAAGCTTTCTGGGTTTTTCCAGGTTTATTGAGTAGAGGCTGATTCCAAAGTTTTAGCATTTTTGAGGAGGGGAACAACCCCAAATCCTCACTTGATTCCGTGCAGTAGCAACATCATAGCAATTCTCCAGCAGCTAGGACGCACTTCAGAGAGAGGCCATTTCTTTACTATTCTGGGTGTATTCTTCACTTGCCTTGTGCAAGTCGAGGTGCCATCTTTCTGATCACCTCTTGTACTCTTTCCATTACTCAGTATAATAAAATGGCTTAGCATTTCTCTCCGCATTTCTTGAATATCTGCTTGTATTCCGTGTTTATATTATTATATGTTGCATCACTATTATTTATATCACTTGAGCTTCCCAGTGACTATATCACTTGTACGTATTTGGTTGGAGTTTACTGGGGTTTTGGGGAATATCCCTGAAACGAAATATTATAATGGTATCAGAGCATAGATCTGGCTCAACTTGTGGAGCTAGCAGTTTATGACACCGAAGGAGAAGCCCTACATCTGTTACAGAGGTAGGAAATACAAAGATATTGAGCATAGGTTGGAGAACACCTATGGAGAGGGAGACTGTGTTCGGGTGGTGGACAGAGAACAAGAGGACCCTGTGGTGGACGCAGAACAGGGGGAGCCTGTGGTGGACGCAGAGCAGGAGAATTCGATGGTAGATGAGGACGGGAAGAGATTTGCGGACATCCTCAAATCAGTGCAGGATCTGTCGAGGCAGATTGAGGTGATGGGGCAGAGATTCACGACAGTGGAGGCTAGACAGCGTGAGAACCCACGGGTTTTCCAGGTTGGTGAGGGATTGGGTACATCCCACCATTTTCCAGAGCAGGGTGCCACTCAGCATGATACTACTCAGCAGGTGGCCTCACATGCCCTACGCGCTCTACCATGCCCACTTTCCTAGGCGCAGACACAGGGGTCGGAGCCCACCAAGAGGCAGAGCCCGGTCACATGGGCAATTATTTGTAGAGTACCAGGCCTATGGGAAGGAGTTCAGGGATGCTCTTTCATTCAGAGACTTTGTTCAGCTCCAGCGGGATAGTAGACCCCGCGACCATCACAGAGGATACCGACATTATCATGATGGAGACACCCACCGCACAGCTAGTAGATTCCACTTGCCTACATTTGATGGTTCATCAAATAGTTCGGCAAAGTCTTGGGTGGAGAAGCTGGACATCTATTTTCAGCTTAACTAGATGTTGGAGATAGAGGCCATCAAGGTGGCGACATTACATTTGGATGGTGAGGTCTAGGATTGGTGGTTCCATAGGTTGGTTACACTCGGACACTCCACCGTGATGACATATGCCGAGTTCACCAGGAGATTGATGGAGAGGTTTGACCGGAGGGATTCAGAACAAAACTTTGTTGAGCTGACGAGGCTCAAACAGACCGGGAGCCCAGAGACCTACATTGTAGACTTCTTGAGGGTTTCAGTGATGGTGCCAGATCTATCCGCGGCACGGAGGATCTACATGTATGTTGAGGGGTTAACAGAGCCACTTCAGGGTCTAGTCAGATCCACTAGACCAGCCACACTCCAGGATGCTATTAGCAGGACTCGGGACTTACAGGATGCCTTACCCAGGACCCAGACACCTTACCCCCAGAGACAGGCTTTCAAGCCTAAGGGGAAGGACGTGAGGGTTCCGCCTCCAAAGGGGAATCCAGGACGAGCACAGATTGATGATGATGCTAGGAGGGAGCTGAAGAAGAAGCGGTTGTGCTTTACCTGTCAGGAGTTGTGGGCACCGGGACATAGATGTGCTGCTGGCAAAGCACATTTTATTGAGGTCTTCTCCGAGAGCAGCGGGGAAGAGGATGAGGAGGATGACGTGGAGACAGGAGATAGTCATGCCGCGTAGGATCCTTTGCCACCTCCACCAGTAGCAGCAGGTGGTGCAGCTTTTGCACCTACTGGAGGGGCCCTTGCAGCATTGCGAGGAGTTCCCAAGTATTTGATGCTACACATACGGGGAACAGTACGTGGCCAACGAGTATCAGTTTTGGTTGACAGTGGGGCAACCCACAACTTCATCGATGCACAGATGGTTGAGCGGAGAGGTATACAGACATAGAGCTTCAATGGATTTTCAGTTTTGGTCCCAGGAGATCAGACCATGGTGTGTGCTCGTTATGTTCCAGAGTTATCAGTGACGATGGGCACCTACACATCGACTCATCATTTCTTTGTGGTCAATATCCCAGACACCAACATAGTACTGGGTGTTCAGTGGCTTATCACTCTAGGGAAGGTCACGACAGATTGGAAGGCCCTAGAGATGGAGTGGGATGATGAGAAGACAAGGAGGCATGAGAAGATACAGGGACACCACACATATCCGCCTCAGACTATTTCAGCTCATCGGATGGAGGCAGTCTTCCAAAAGGGAGATGTAGAGTGGGTAGTGGAGCTGCGTGCATCAGAGGCAGGGACTACAGGGCAGACGATGCACCCAGAGATACAATCCCTCCTTGACCGGTATGCCACGATGTTTGGAGAGATTTCGTTGGGACAGCCACCGGACCTGGGGTTTGAGCACACCATTGAGCTTGAGCAGAGCATACAGGCAGTGATTACTACCCCCTATAGGCATCCCAACGCTTATCGGGATGAGAATGAGCGGGCCATTCAGGAGTTGCTAGCTCTTGGGCACATTTCGCCGAGCACGAGTCCTTTTGCTTCTTCCGTGGTGTTGGTGAAGAAGAAGGACGGCACATTGACGATGTGCATTGACTACAGGGCCCTGAATAAGAAGACACTGAAGAACAGATACCCCATACCTAGGATCGACGAGTTGATGGATGAGTTGAGAGGAGCACGGTTCTTCTCAAAGATTGATTTGAGATCTGGGTACCATCAGATTCGCGTGAGGGAGCAGGACATTCCCAAGACCGCCTTCAAGTGTCACTACGGGCACTTTGAGTTTTTGGTGATGCCCTTCGGGCTAACCAACGCCCCAGCTACATTCCAGTCTTGCATGAATCACATCTTCCGTAGTCACTTGAGGAAGTTTGTGTTGGTGTTCTTCGATGATATCCTCATTTACAGCAGGACTTGGGAGGAGCATCTCCAGCACATTGAGACAGTGTTGCGCATCTTGGAGGAGCAGCAGTTCTATGCCAAGCTCTCCAAGTGTGAGTTTGGGTTGACAAAGATGTTGTACTTGGGACACATCATAGGGGTGGACAGAGTGAGAGTCCACGAGGAGAAGATCAGGGCCATTAGAGATTGGCCGGAGCCGAGGAATGTGACAGAACTTCGAGGATTCATTGGCATTTGTACTTACTACCGGAAGTTCGTCAAGAGTTTCTCACAGCTTGCTGCACCCCTGACAGATCTGACGAGGAAGGGGGCATTCAGTTGGTCGGATACAACGCAGCGAGCCTTTGACAGGCTCAAGGAGGTTATGAGCAGCTGCCCAGTGCTTGCATTGCCGGATTTTACACAGCCATTTGTTTTGGAGTGTGATGCGTTGAGAGAGGGGATTGGCGCAGTGTTGATGCAGGGAGGTCACCCTATAGCCTTTGAGAGCCGAAAGCTCCTTCTGCACGAGAGGTTGTATTCTATATACGACAAGGAGATGCTGGCCATCATGCATGCATTGGCCAAGTTCCGGCAGTATTTAGTGGGTAACAGGTTCAGGGTGAGGACTGATCACAACAACCTCAGGTTCTTTTTGGAGCAGAAGTAGCTACATGAGAGTCAGTAGAAGTGGATCAGTATGGTCCAAGCGTATGACTTTGACATCAAGTATGTCAAGGGTAAGAACAACGTGGTAGCAGATGCCCTTTCATGTAGACCAGCCACGTTGTCTCTTATGAGCTTGGACACAGACTGGAGGGCTCGACTCTTGGTAGAGTACTCCAAGGACAGATTTGCATGTGAGGTTTTGGATGGGCAGGTGGCAGATGACAGGTATAGGGTGGTCGATGAGATCATCTACTACTGGGACCGAATCTTCTTGACTGAGGGATCTCAGCTCAAGAAGAAGATACTTCAGGCATCACATGATTCACCATTGGCCGGCCATCAGGGGTTTACCAAAACCTACAAGGCCATTAGAGAGACATTCTCATGGAAGGGCCTCAAGGAGGACGTACTCCAGCATGTCCGGGAGTGCGATGTTTGCCAGAGGAACAAGGGGGAGATGAACCATCCCGCAGGATTATTGCAACCTCTTCCCATTCCGGAGGGGAAATGGGAGTGTATTTCGATGGACTTCATCACAGGGTTGCCCATGGTACAGGGCAAGGATTGCATCTTTGTTGTCGTTGATCGACTGACAAAGTACACACATTTTTTCGCCATATTTGTACACTACATAGCAGCGCAAGTGGCCGAGCTGTTCTTCCGAGAGGTCTTCAGGCTACATGGTCTTCTTAAGACCATCACTAGTGACAAGGACAACCGTTTCATGGGCGGATTTTGACAGGAGCTTTTCCGGTTGGTGGGGACGGAGTTGACACCGAGTACTAGTTATCACCCATAAACGGACGGGCAGGCAGAGATAGTTAACAAGTGGCTGGAGGGCTACTTGCATAACTATGTCAATGGGCAGTAGCGAGCATAGCTGAAGTGGCTGCATCTGGGGGAGTATTGCTACAACACTACACATCACATGTCCATTGGTATGTCACCATTTTATGCTTTGTATGGATATCATCCCTTATCTTTTGCTGATGTGATGTTTGGTGCTAGCAAGGCTCCGAGAGCCAAGATTTGTATCCAAGAGAGTCAGGATATTCTCCGAGCTCTCAAGGATAATATGGCTATAGCGCAGAACCAACAGAAGTTGTATGTCGACAGGGGTCGGGTGGAGAGACAGTTTGAGGTAGGGGACTTGGTCTACCTATGATTACAAATTTACAGCCATACCGACAGTCGTCACTGAAGCAGAAGGGGGCTGAGAAGCTCAAGCCCCGCTTTTATGGGCCATACAGGGTGATACGCAGGATTGGACAGCTTGCGTATGAGTTCGAGTTGCCCCAAGGCAACAAGATTCATAACGTTTTTCATGTATCATCCCTGAAGAAGGCATTGGGGCAGCATGTGACAGTGACAGATGAGCTACCACCCACAGATGATGAGGGGCATTTGGTGTTACAGCCAGAGGCTATTATTGATACCAGGGAGAGGCAGCTGCGGAGCAGGACGGTCTGGGAATTCTTGGTGAGGTGGAAGAATTTGCCGGATGAGGATGCCACTTGGGAGAGTGAGAAAATTTTGCAGCATCCATCACTTCAGTTGCTTGAGGACAAGCAACATTTTGCCGGGGGAGACTGTAATATTCTTAATTAGCCATGGCTAATTGGAATATTCGATTTTGCTCAATTTTGCCTTCTACAGTTATTTATAAATAAAAGGGTGAGAAAAGGGGGTCATAACTCACTTTTGGAATAAAGTCACTCCCTAGTAGCATAACGTTGTAACTTAAAGGGGGAGCCAAGGGGGCCAAAGGACCACGTAGAGGAGGGGCCCACATAGACACTTGGAGGCACTGCACAGATGGAGAGGAACACGTGGCAAGAGAAAGGCTATGTTGGAGGAGGTGGGCCTTGGGATTGAGAGAGGCCAACGCTATAAAGGAGAAAGGAGCCTCCTCATTTTGTCATTCAATTATGTGCATTTGAGCTAGTCACTTCGACTTAGAGCACGCTGGCTCTTTAGCCTGTCTGCAACACTATTTAGTGCATCGAGTGTCTCCGTTCAGAGATCTCACCCTTAGCCCTGGGGGACTTCGAGTGCCTGCTTGGGCAAGGTAGTTTTCAGCAGTCTTTTGCAGGAGGATTGATCTTTGGAGTTGAGGAGGAGCTGAGCATTTTATGACTGCGCAGTCTTGAGAGAGGGACGCAGTTACTTTTAGCAGGAGTTCCGGATTGGGGTTTTGCGGAGGATTTGAGCTGGGAGATTGAGCAAGGGATCAACCCTTGCATATTGGAGGATTTTGGCAGAGTTTCGGGCAGAGTTTTGGAGGGTTCTATTCAGTGGCAGCGCAGAGCCTGGAGGGACAGTGCAGATCCCCAAGGGGGTGATTTTTGGGGGTTAGCTATTTGAGAAAAGATTTCTAAGTTTTTCTAGGTTTATTGAGCAGAGGCTGATTCCAAAGTTTTAGCATTTTCTGAGGAGGGGAACAACCCCAAATCCTCACTTGATTCCATGCAGTAGCAGCAGCACAACAGTTCTCCAGCAGCTGGGACGCAGTTCAGAGAGGCCATTTCTTTACTATTCTGGGTGTATTTCTTCACTTGCTTTGTGCAAGTCGAGGTGCCATCTTTCTGATCACCTCTTGTACTCTTTCCATTACTCAGTATAATAAAATGGCTTAGCATTTCTCTCTACATTTCTTGAGTATTTGCTTGTATTCCGTGTTTATATTATTGTATGTTGCATCACTGTTATTTATATCACTTGAGCTTCCCGGTGACTATATCACTTGTACGTATTTGGTTGGAGTTTATTGGGGTTTTGGGCAATATCCCTGAAACAGGATATTACATCCTCCTTCTTGGTTTTGACCCCTTTGCCACTATTCCCTGCCTTGGTCACCTGTCTGATCTCTTCTTAACGAAGAGCTGCCCACAGTTCCTCCCAATCTGGAAGGCTCGTCCTACCCAGTATGCTCTGGACAAATACCTCCCAATCCTCTGAGACTGCATTCAATGCGGTCCTCACCATCAATTCCTGATCCGGCGTGGCCCCTATGGAAGTTAGCTGGTCACGGATCTCCTTCAATCGATCGAGGAAGACATCTATCTGCTCTCCCTTCTGCATCTGGTATGACTGCAATTGATTTTCAAGTAACATCTTCCTCTGCACGGAAGTATGCTGGTACAATTTCTTTAGGGCCTCCCACATCTCATTTGCCGTATCCTTTTTGGCAATATGCGGCACCACATGATCCTTGACCCCATCAAGGATGATGCACTTCGCCCTGGCCATTGCCTCCTTATACTTCTCATTTTCAGCTGGGTCAACTGGGATCGCTATTATTTTCAAGGCAAAGTCCTTGATGCAATATCTGTCTAGAATGGACAAGATCCTGGCCTTCCAGACCACGAAGTTGGATGCTCCGTCCAACCTATCCTGATCTCTCAGTCCATTCACGACCATTATGCTGCTCTTCTTTCGACTCCTCCGAGTCTCTCAACTTCTCATCTGGAAGTTCTTGGTTCGACTCCCTCTGAGTCTCGATTTCCCTTCTGGAAATCCTTCTGCCAACATCAAGTTGCCCCACTCCGATCGTCTGACACTGATCAGGATTCCTTGGCTAGAAATCCGCCTCGGCAACAACTTCCTCCACCTTGGTCTTGCCCTGTTAGGTACTGTTCTGACCACAGTACCCCACCAGCTTCGCTCCGCAAACTACCCACAGCCTCCTATGTCCTAGTAATTGAAGGATTGAGGCACTTGGCTCTGCGCAATCTCGACACCGGTGAATCAACTCTCTCAGCCAACTGCGTCAGCCCTCTTGGCCTCTAAGTGGCTCTGCGTCAGCCTGATTCTGCCTCCCACTGCCTTTGCGTTGGCCTCTCTCTGGCCCACACTGATCACACAGTCCTTCTGTGTCACTCCTTCCTTTATTGCCTTCTGCACGGATCAACTCTGTCACTCGGGACAGTTGAATCTGCTTCTATTGCTTTGCTAGCTAATGCCTTCAGTTATCCTGTGATTTGCAACCACGCTCTGATACCATGTTGGAATTTCTAAGTTTAACCCATTAGAAATTCTTCCAATACTATCTGGTTTATTTCTCCTACTTGTTCAATTACTTTAACAAGTTATTTACCATGTAAATACTGAAAATAAACACAAGTACAATATCAACATCTACAGATCATCAACTGAGAGAAAACAAGCACACAGGTGACACTGTTATTTTTGGACCAATGTCCTTGGAAAAACCCAATGCGGGAAAACTGGTGCAGCTATTCAGAGGGTTTTATTATTATGTAATTTTCAGAATACAACTAGGGTGCCAGAAATGGCTCACCGAGCAGAGAATGCCCTCGGCAGTAGTACCTCTCCTCGAAGACAGATATTTCAGTTGATTAATCACCGGATGAACGACCCCATAGCAACAATTGCAGCTTTCATTGCTCTGCGTCACTATGATAGGGATTGCGTCCCCCTTCCCAGCTCACCAGCACCCAGTCTGCCCCACGAAAATCTTCCTAGCGCTGCCTCTTGGCCCTGCGTCAGCTCTGCTAGCCTCTAGGCAACTACTGAAGCCTCTGCGTCACCCACGCTGGCCTTTCCTGGCTCTACGCAGCTCCCAGCTGCCTCTGCGTAGCACCCAGCTGCCTCTGCGTCAACCTCTCCAGGCTCTGCGCTGTCTCTCTGGTACTAACTCTGCCTCTTTGCTATGTATTCACTGCCCCTCACTGCTGATCACTGATTCGATTTCTCTTAGCAAACCCCGCTCTAGAAAATCGAATCACTGATCACTCTGGTGTGTTCTCCAACTGACCCTCAAGCCTCTTCTTATACTTTTCTCGTTGGTCCATCAACGGCCGAGATTAAATCTCTAATCAACATCCAGATTAGATTAAGCTTGATCCATGACTTTTGGAACATTCTAACCCAGTTTTATATTAATGCCCATTAATATTCTATTTTTCCTAACTTTAGTCTTAGGAACTCCATTAAAAATATTAATTATTTTAAAAATTTAATATCTTCCAAACCGGTTAGAATTTGCCCAAACCCTTTCTGGGTCTTGGAGATCTCATGTGCTTTAGCCTCTCCACCAATTTTCATGGCTAGAGCACATCTGATGCTACGAACCAGCAGAAGATGTATGTTGACCAACATTTGACTAGAGAGACATTTTGAGGAGGGTGACTTGGTCTACCTTCGATTACAGCCGTACCTAGAGTCCACACTCAGGTAGAAGGGCGCCGAAAAACCACAACCGAGATTCTTTGGGCCATATAGAGTGAGCAGGAGAGTTGGAGAGGTGGCTTACGAGTTGGAGCTACCACCAGGGAGCAGGATTCATAACATCTTTCATGTGTCATGCCTCAAGAGGGTGTTGGGGCAGCAGGTTACAACAATCATGGAGTTGCCTCCACTTGATGATGAGGGGCATTTGATCTTAGAGCCAGAAGCCATCTTGGAAACCAGAGAGAGGAAGCTCAAGAGTAGGATAGTCAGAGAATATTTGGTGCGATGGAAGAATCTACCAGATGAGGATGCTACTTGGGAGGGAGAGCACATTTTGGAGCATCCGACATTGAAGTTGCTTGGGGACAAGCAACATTTGGGAGGGGAGGACTGTAATGTCCCTTCCTAAATAATTTTGGAACAAGGTTTAATTTTGTATTATGGGGCCAATTTTGGAGTTAGTGGACCCCATTCGATGCTATTAGGAGATTAGACTAGGAGAAGATGTTTTGTTTTAAAGTTAAGTTACACATGGGGGTCACTCGGGAATTACGTACTCCCTAGTTCGATATGCATAGAGGGGAGATAACTTTTGCATGGTGTTGGTCAAGTGGGGCCCATGATGGAGGACGAAATGGAGGGAAAATTCCCCCACAAAAACTATACAAGGAGGGCAACTCTCCTCTTCTCATTCATTCATGAGCGTATATTGATTTCTCTTGGTTGCTCGAGCTGCTTAGCCGAGTCACTGGTTGTTTAGCATGAGTTCTTCAGGCGAAGAGCTCATCCTTTCTTCGGGGGACTTTGAGTGCCACCCTAGGAAGGTTTCCTTCATTTCTTCAGGAGGAGATTCACATTGTGATTTCCAACCATAGCATTTCCTTCCTGGTGGTGCGTATTTCTGGAGGACGCACTGAGAGAGGAGGCTGAGTTGTTTGTGGAGCTAAGCAGTGGAGTTTTACTGTGAGATCTTCTGGAGGAGAGGCTAAGGAGGATTGCCAACCTTTGGGGGAGTTTGGGAGCTAATTAAGCTTCAGGCTTGGCAGTGTGACTTTCACACTACCTGGTCCAGTGCAGAAGCAGTGTTTGGGGAGCTCATTTGGTGGGTAGAGCATCAGCCCTTGAGGTTGAGGTTTGCCATGGAGGTTGGAGGAGCCATTCGGGGTGAAGTTTGCTTACTTTCTAGAACTGGGAGGAAGACTTTGTGGCCATTTCTTCCAAGCTGTTTTGCTGGCGCAGCTTGGAGGGCGTAGGCCATAAAGGAGGTCGAATTTGGGTGGTTGGTTCGAGGCCAAACCCTTTTTGGGTTTTTTTGGGTTTTGGCCAAGGAGTTTGTGGCTGAAGTTTCATCATTTTCTGAGCACTGGAGGCGGGGTTTCTTGCAGCTCCTTTCCAGCCAGCAGTTGCCGTAACTAGGAGACAACGCAGAGCTTTAGAGGAGCAGTTGCTTTTTAGCATTGGGATTACTGTCGACACCTGGGTTTTGTCTAGCTTTCCCTTGAGGCAAGCCCAGGTGCTCTTTCCATACTATTGTACATTGCTCCATTAATAAATAAAATGGCTCAACTGGTTCTCATTTCTGTTGTGTATTGAATATTTGCTAATAGTTTAATTTTTCTGTGCAAAAATCGAGTTGGCTTTTGTATATCACTGTTTGGTTAAGTTTGGAACATTACAACAGGATGGCCTGGGATCTTGGTATTGAAGGATTCTTTCATATCAGGACAGTGCAGAGGTTAGGCATGATCTAGTGGCACATCTGGGACCCTGGCACATTTTGCAGTGATAGTGGGGAGCAACAGTTAGAGAGGATGCTTGCAAACATTGCTTGAGGACAAGCAATATTTTTGGTGCATTGGAGGAACTTGCTAGATGAGGATGCTACTTGGGATGGCGAGCACATACTTGAGCATCCAGCACTGAAGTTGCTTGGGGACAAGCAACATTTGGGAGGGGAGGACTATAATTTCCCTTTCTAAATTATTTTGGAACAAGATTAATTTCTATATTTTAGGGTCGATTTTGGAGGTGATGGGGTCCATTCGATTTTATTAGGAGGCTAGACTTAGTAGAAGTTATTTCGATGTAGTTAATTCGTACGTGGGAGCCACCCACACTAGGAGAATATGCATTCCCTAGTTTGATTGGCATGGAAGGGAAATCGATGGTTAAGTGAGGGACCCACGATGGAGGGAAAAGTGCTCCACAAAATCTATATAAGGAAGGCAACTCTCCTCATTTCAGCATCTTATCTTTTGACATATTGAAATCAATCTTAGTTGCTTGAGCTGCTTAGCCGGGTTACTGTGCTGTTTAGCACACGATTGTCCCCGAGCGGAGATCTCAACCCTTGCTTCAGTGGACTTCGAGTGTCAACCCTAGGAGGGAGTTCTTCTTCATCTCAGTTTGTAGTAGCAGCAGGGAGACGAGTTACAACAACTATAAGTTGAGTACTAGCAGTAGTGGGAGTTACAACAGCACGAGGATTGTGCAATCACAGCGTGAGGCACTCCGGGAAGTTGGGGAGACAGGAGCATCCTTTCATCATTTTTAGGAGTATAGAGGGCAGCTATAGACAAGAGGGCCATCCTACACGCAACTCTCATTTCATCACACGCAGGACTGTGTCATCTCCTCCATGACTGCGCAGTCATTGGAGTGAGACTCTTTGGGGTAGCACCATCCGAGGGAGTTTGGAGCTAGGGTGTTGGGAGATCATTTGGAGGGCCATTTGAGGAGGATTGCTGGAGTTGGGAGAGCAAAGATTGATAGGATCAGTCACAACAACAGAATTCGAAATTGGATGAGGGCCAAGCTATGAAGGGTCAATTTTTGAAGGTTGGAACCAAGGGAAACCCTTTCTGGGTTTTTGGCAAGGATCACACTCCCAATTTTCTAGAATTTTCTGAGCAGACCCGAGTGGTCAAACAAGGGTCTCAACTCATCCAACAACTAGAGGAGCTAAGGGGAATTTGGGCCAAAATTCTGAGGTCAACATTTGGCCAATTCCTTCATGGTTATTATGGGTTTCTTGCATAGAGGCTGGGATTAATTTCCCATAATTTTCTGAGCAACAGGGAAGGCTCTAACAACAAATCATTTTAGGCAGCAACACATTTCTGGGCAGTGACAGCGTAACTCTTGGGCCGGATTACCATCACATTTGAGGAGGGTGTTCCATTGTTCATTTTGGACTTTTACTAGCTTGCCTAGAGAAAGCCTAGGTGCACACATTCTAGCACCTTGTTGTACAACTCTTCCCATTTAATAAAATGAATAGACAACGCAGTTTGGTTGCTAATTTTGTGGTCTAATGGTCTGATTTAATTTTATGGTTGTTATTTTTATTGTCCGCTTTGCATAGCACTATTTTCCCTTGTTTGGGACATTACACAACAATTGAGACTGCAACTCCCGTCAAATGGCATCACGACCTCTCATACATGATGACAAGATGGTCTACATGTGTGCTATGACTGTGTCAAGATGATTCTTCCTAATGCTGAAGAAGTATTGGAATATCTGCAAGATAAGATCATCGCACTCAAGATCAAACATGACTTCTTAAGTCCTAGTCATGGCCATAACTCCTAAAATCTCACTGTTGTTCAAGTATCGAAAAGTTTTTGTCAACAGTCTGAAAGCTCTCCTCATAACATTAACATTAGTCTCATGATGTCACTGAGACAAGATGCAACTGGAAGTCTAACCCCTTCACAAGGTTCCTCCAAGAACTTGTGTTGTATGAGAGCAAGCATGGATGGTTTTAAAGCCCAAATAATTTTTCTCCCTTCTAACTGGTTCACTTCAGAAAGGAGTGCATCTAGCTCATCTAGTTTGAAAAGAACTTTCCATGTGACCCTCATGTGCTTCAAATTTGTCCCAAGTGTAAGGATTTTGTGTCCAAGCTTTGACTCCTTCTGCAAATCTCTTGGCTGCTTATAGGTAAGAATGGCATGGATCTCTTTTGAGAAAGATTTGTTGGTCAAACTTGTTTTTTGGTCTATATTAGAGCCCGTAGAGGTATTGCTTTGCTGGTTCATGAGGTGTTTTAAAAACTCCATTGTTCAGAAATAACATGACAATACAAGGATTCTACAACAGTATACTCACTTAATCAAACATGACATGGCTTAGCAATTATACAAGGCATTAATATGGCCATACAACCAACTCACATGTAACAGCAACCTCTTTCCAATGCATTTCTGCGTTCACATGTTGGCTCAATAATGGCATCAAGAGCAACTACTACAGGGACCAAGACTCATAGCACCATACAGGGAGTGGTAGCATATAGTGATAAATGTATGTCAACTATCTCACACACAAATGGACAGGACAACAAAACTAATATGCCAGACCTCTAAAGAGTTAGGAATTTACATATTGCTAGTGCACGACGTTAAGAAAATGAACTGGAGCAACCTTCTTTCACTTTTAACAGATGAAATACACTGAAAGGAAATAAAGTAATAGAGGAAATTGTGATTTTTATTTTACTGCAACCTCCACATATCAGTCATAGCAGGAAAGAGACCAGTCACATAAATTCAGAAATGGCAGTCCCAAAACTGATACATAATGTGCCTTTGTCCACAGTGAGCGTAGGCCATGCAAAACTGGAAAATGTCTGCTCATTGGGCTTTAAAGTTTAGACCATAAAAGCACCAACAACACGATCAACAAGAGAAGGAATCATAGCATGCTCCAACTGATGGTAATCTCTAGCAAAACTACACGTTCTTCTCAGCTAGTAAACCTAGTTATTAGTGGTTCTTCTAGCAAGGGGAGAGAAGATCCTTCCTCCGCAGACAATGGTCTCCTCTTCATCACAATGAACCCAACAACTTCAGTAAAACTAGCAGCCTCATTCGATCAAGAAATTAAGATCCCGAACACTTCCAGATCGGCCTCTAAATGGAATACAAGCCCAACAACAGTCTAACAATGATAATAGTAGCTCAAACTCTCCCTCGATACAAACTACTCCAGAATGATAGTGAACTTGCGAGTGCAAGTTTGGTGGCTCTGTTATTCACATTACTCTACCATTTCATACTCTTAGGCATCCTGTGGCCAATCCTGTTAAATCTATCACAACAAATATATAAAAAAAGAATATTGGCCACACTTTTGGCCACATGGTTTCTGTTTCAAACTAGGATAATCACTATCCTGCTGTAGGTATCTCTAGGCCCAATTCAACGTCGGATGTTGAGCTGTGATCTACCTTTATAACCCTTTTCAGTCACCTCGTCTTTAGCAAGTGGATTCATGCAAGCCCCGAGACAACAGATCTGATTCCGCTCTTCAATTCTAGATTCCACAAAATGTTGGCCAGCATACTGCAATTCAGGAATTTAGTTTCACTGCAAGTCAAGATATGGCGCTCGACCTATTGTGACAATGGAACCAGCGAATGGTGGTCTTGGTAGCGGTCTGGAAAATAACAACGGGATTAGATTGTGACCGACCCGATGTTAAAGTAATAGTCGGTCCAATGAGTGCCCTCGAACTCTGGTCAATCTCAATTGCGGCTCAACTACATCTATTCGACCTTGACAGAGCAGTCACCCACTGTTTTAACTCCACGAACCCAGTCGATCACTTCTATTTACGTTGACTTTGTTAAATAGTAAAGGTGACCCATACGTCAACTTAATCTGCAGTTGATGAATCTGTTAGTCCTTACAATTTCCTAGGCTGAAAAGGAAATCGAGAAGGGTAACCTCAAACCACTTCAGCTCAGTAGCTAGCCCTACTGAGCATGAGAGGGATCTCTCAAAGTCTTTTATCAGTGATATGACTTTAAAGCAAATGAGTTTTAGGCTAGATATATATAATTGTTTGTGTGTTTGTGAAAATTTGGATTTTAGGGTTTGTTGGACTAGGGTTTGGAGCCACAAATAGGTCTAGGTTGTATGAGTGTAGAGCAAATATGAGAAGGAGCTAGATATCAGAAGTCATGGTGTATTTAGAATATTGTCAGTGTAGTATAGAAGAGAAAATGTAGAAGAAACTAATGAGCATAAGTAAACATGATTTCATTAGCTTAGGAAGACATAAACATAACTATGAAAACCAGATAACAGAGCTTGAGAAACAAGAATTCTATATATTTCACTGTAAGGCATCCATAGAAAGAAGAGATATCATGTAGATAAAGATGTTTTAACCTTTAGAAAACAAATAGAATGAAGAACAAACACCATGAACTCACTGGGCTAGAGTTCCTTGAAAATAGCTGCAACTGTCTCTGTATTAGCTGAAAAGATGATTACATGCAAGCCTCCTTCACAAAAAGTTCAACCCTTCTCTCTGAAAGAGAAATGATACATATAGACTCTCTTAGACCACTTTACCACCTTCAAGAGTCGAATTCCTTGGTGGAGGAACTAACTCCAAGATTCTCTCAATCAACAGGTGAGAGTGAGAAGGTGAAACCAATGTTACTTGGGAGCGGGAGCGAAAACGGGAGCAGGAGTGACATTTTCAGAAGCTCCCGGTTTGGGAGCGAATCCCGGAGCGTTTTTTATATAATATATATATATATATATATATATATATATATATATATTTATATTTTGATACATATATGTCAACAAAAACATGTAGAATAATGAATTAGATATAAAAAATAAAAAAAACATAGATTGAACCATATAACAACAATCATCTAGAAGTTATAATCTTCATCAACCACGTCCACAAGTTAGTAACATAGTAACATACAACGTATTGAGTCTCATGATTCATCAATCTTAAAGTTTCAAACTTTCAAAATTCAATATATAACATTTATCATCATTGATCACCAAAGTTGTACTTGTAAGCTAAGTGTAACCATTACAACAAATAATATCTAACATGAAATGAAATGTTATAAAATGAAATGAAATGAAACAACTTTCAACTTTCATAAAGCATCATATTCATAATTCATTACTAATGAGTTATAATTGCCAACTTCAAACTTAAATTGTCATATATTGTTTAAAAAAATATCATAATAAATATGAAAGAGTCAATAGTTATAAAAGCTACTAGAAACCAGAAAAGAGAAGTAAATCTATTATCTATTTCTTATGCTTGGGCCTCTTGCCACCACGAGAAATGTCTAATTTTTTAGTCTTGTTGGAAAATCAGGATCTTTGTCATTAATATCACCCTCTAAGCATTAATATCTAGAGGTGTCTTTGTCATTACCTCTGTATCTGTATAGGGATCTTTGTCATTAATATCACCCTCTAAGCATTAACATAAGATAGAAAAAGCATATCATGTCAAGTCAAGATTTTGTTTGAGTGATGAGTACATTTTTAGGAGGGTCATGATAGAGGAGTTCGACAACCAATGTCACTAACATCAAGGTACACAGAGGGATTGGTGCTCTTGATTAAATACGAGTTCCATACCCTAATACATGACAAAATTCAATGGAAACATTGCAATCCCCCAATCCTGAAATCCTGAAAAACTGATAAGTCTGCTGGATTTTGAATGAAATCTAAAATTCTACTTTCTCCATATGAAATCCAATGAGGCCGAAACCACTCTCAAACATCCTGAGTCATTTCATGGTAATGTTAAAAATTTAAGTAATTACCATGAATAGCATATCAATACTAGGGCCTCGACTTGATCATTAAGCTGCCCCACTCAAAAATTATTTGTTTCTTTTAAAAAAAATGCATTTCGAACATTACTACAAAAAAAAATTTGCAAAAAAGGCAAAACGGTCCCCAAAACGCTCCCGAAAAGGCAGGGAGCGAAAATTTTTTTAGGGAGCGCGCTCCCGAGTTGCTCCCGCGCGGGGCGCGAATTGGGAGCGGGATCGAGGGGGGGGGAGTGCTCCCCCGCAACATAGGGTGAAACTCAAACACTTCTTGGAGAGTTTGTTTAGGAGTTTGCTTCCTTTATGAGGCCTAATAAACATAAAAAACAACCTATGATGTACATTTATTCATGCCTACATCACCTAGCCTTGAAACTAGTGTCATTACATAAAGAGGTTTGACTTTGACCAAGTCAAACTAGAAATTAGAAATTTTACACAGTGAAATTTGCAAATTAAAACATAAAAAAGTGCAGAAACGTAGCGCTGACTTTGAGCTGATTTTCAGGTGCCTTCCAGAGGTCAAAATGCAAAACTGAGAGAACGGTCAACTAGCCCTTCAAGTCTAGTTTCCAAAACAGTTTGAATTTTTGAATTTGGACCATGGGAAGGCCTTCAAAAATCCATTCTCCCAAGGTCACTCCAGGTGCGCAACGCCTGTCAAAAAAGGGTCCAAAATGCTAGTTTTTTGCCACTTTTTTGCACTTTTCTCCAAAACTGAGCCACCTCTGCAAAATCTGAGCAAATGGGTTTTTAGAGGATGGCAAGAGCTTTCCAAAAATATAAACTTTTCTCAAAAAACTAAAAGTGCTCAGAATTTGCTCAAAATTGGCTGGAAGCTGTAAAAATATGCTTGTTAAACCTTCGTAGATGCTTCAACAAGCATCTCCAAGTTTCCCTCATCCTTTCGGTCTTTTTTTGGCTTCCTTGAGCTTGTTTTCAAGCCGCTTTACCTTGACTTTGGCGATCATGTTTTGAGCCTGGTAGTGGTGCTCCATATGTCTAAGCAACTGATTATCTCTGTTTGCCTTATCAAGTAGCTTCTCCAAGTGTTGATTCACCATGTTGAGCCAATACTCCTTGTCTTGATTGATCTCAAAAGAAATTCTGTCTTCTAGGTCTATGTCTTCCTTCAACATGATGTGTCCTTCCTTTTCTTGCAATGCCTTCTTTAGGCCCTTTGTTCTTGGCCTTTTCCTCTTACCTTTCCCTCTTGCTCCTTCATGCTCGCTTGATTCTATGAATTCTTTGCCCTTGCCAACCTACTGCAATAACTTGGCTTGTTCTTTTTCCATGATCAATTCCTTTGCTTTGAGCTGACTATTCTCCTGTTCAAGGAATGAAATGATGTATCTAGCTCTCGCCATATTGACTGTAAGCTCCTTGATCTGATAGTCTTTATCTCTGATTGTCTGTTGCATGCTTGAAGTTTGATCCTCTGCCTCTAAATCAACTAGCTCAAACTCATGCTCAACTGTGTCTTTATCTTTCGCTGTCGGTCCCTGCTTTGTTGATGAAGAAGGCTTGGCCCCTTTCTCACCATGAGAAGCAAACACAAGCCTCTGTCCTCTCTTGTACACCTTAGTCACCTCAGGCTTAGGTGCTTGAGTTTTCTCAACTGATTTGCTAGAGGACCCCACCTTCATTTGCTATTTTGGTATGCTAGAGGGTTGAGCTACTACATTGGCTTCATGCCATTTCAGGGCTGTTTCCAAAAAGGTTTCCCAAGCCATACCTTTCTCTGCAAGCTGGTGAAGGACTATAGTCTTGATTAGACTGTGATGAAACAGGCTTGGGTAGTGCTCCTTGTTTTTCATTTGTATCTTTTCTGACATTTTGGAAATGCTCTTGAATAGGTAGTTACACATGTTGAGTGGCTTTTGAGAGGTGAAGTGCATTAGGAGGCGAAAATGATAGGCATACAACCTAGAGAATCTCCCTTCACATGTGAAGAACTTCATGATAATCTTCATCAAAGGGACATATTTCTCCAATAAATATCTGAAAGGCATAGTGGTACATTTTTTTCCTTGTATGGTGTTTTTAAGAAGGGCTTGTAATCTATGTCACATGGTTCGAGTTCGAATTCGAGTTCGACAACAATTAAGTTCGCTTTGAATTCGAATTTTCTGATCAGGTTTGAATGAGGTTCGGCATTAGGTTCGACTATACATATTTTTCAATATATATATATATATATATATATATATATATATCTATATATGACCTCGGTCTAATGGAGTAGGAATAACCTTGTATAATGGACGTTGCAAAGATTGAAGGATTAGACATTCTTGGCATATCTGTTTTAGCATACAAATCTACCTAGACATATCACAATTGCACAGCTAGTGATCTCGACATACCTGTGAGGATCTCAGCTGAATGGAGTAGCAAAGATCTAGGACAAAGGCACAGTGTCAATGGATCTCGCATAGCAGTCTTGGCATCAAGGCCTCGGTGATACTCCTGTAGAAGTCTAGACTCTAGACAAAGAAGAGCAGTGATAGAACCTCTTTCTCGGCTTAATAAGATTGATGTTAGACGTTGTCTCAATCATATATATATATATATATATATATATATATATATATATATATATATATATATATATATATATATACACACACACACTACAATTGTGGCACAATAACAAAGCCGTAGAAATGATCATTCTTGGAGGATACAATCCCTGCATAACAAAGAGCCACAGTAACCATTACAGTCTCGGAATAAATGAGACAATAAGGACCTCAGTATAGTGAGGAATAGTATCTCATCTCGGTGGATCTATTTCTTAATAGTCAATGTATATATATATGTAATGGAAAGATCTTCGAATCCCTCACTATCTTTACATGATCTCACTATCTCGGTGTAAGAAAGATCACAATGATCCTGCAGTCATGGAATACACTCTCGCATGATCACAGTCAACATGATGGTCTAGAGTACAGTGATGAAGGTAGGATAAAACAGCTATCATGGCTGTCATAATGAAGTTCTCAGTGCATCATTAAAAAAATCAAACCTTAAAAAATTCGTTAAAATTCACCTTCAGGTTCGTTGAGGTTCGTTTAGGTTCGAGTTCGTTCAAGTTCGACTTGAGGTTCGAATTTCAGGTTTGGTGAACCTGAACGAATTTCAAATTTTTTTTCAGGTTCACCGAATTTCGAACCTGAACCTTCAGGTTCGTCGAACCCTGTGACATAGCTTGTAATATTCAAGATCTAGGTTCATTCCATTGAACCAATACTCACCATTGTCTGGTAGCCCTGTAGCAAGTGAAATGGAGGCCATTGAAAAAGTGAACTCAATACCAGCAACAATAGCACTTTCACCCTTCAACTGAGTTGACACCCAATTTGTTAACTGCTCCTGAAAACCCACCTCACTCACCCTTTTGCAAAACTCCAAGCAATGTACATCTTCAAAGCACTGTTTGATGAAAGGATATGAGTTGATTTCATTGCAATTTGATGGCTCATATCTGAGGATTTTCCCTCCCTTATGATGTCTTTTCCTCTTTGGTGAAGATTCTGCCTCCATGATGACAAAAAACCCTAGTAGCAAGAAATGAGAAAAAGTGTGAGGTATGAATGGAAAATGAAGTGATGTGAAGGTGGAGTTTGACAAAATGATAAAGGAGGTTTTGAAAGAGGTGGAAATGAACTTTGGAAGCTGATGAAAATGAGTGAAAAAGCAGTGGAAGAGTGATCTGCTTGCAAGGAGGAAAAACAAAGTTTGTAATGAAAAATGCCCAAAAACCTCTAGGAATGAACTAGGGTTTTACTTTTGGAGAGGTAAAATTTTGCTTTGAGGTTGATTGAGTGGTTAAAATGGTTTATTAAACATGTATACAGGTGTAGGGAAACATTTTACATGTTTAGAAACCAAAAAATAAAAATGGCCATTATCACCCTATCATTTCCCATGAAAAATTTCACTACAAACCTTAATTTGAAGAATCATTCGCATGAGATGATCTAGAAAAGCAAGTGAGGGAGAATGATGGTGTACTTACTTGTTGCTTGGCTTAGAAATTAATGAAATTAAATTTGCAAGCCAAAAAATGGAATTTGGGAGAGATTTGGGCGTTTTCTGGACACTCTACCCGTGCACAGTGCCTTGTTCCTGTGCGCAATGCCTTGTCTCTGTGCGCAACGCCTTGTTCCTGTGCGCAACACCTCAAGGTCTTTTTCCAAATTTGCCTAAGAAACCGACTTTTTCTCTCTTTTGGATGGGAGAGCTCGATACTCAAGAGTGAATAGGAGGTAAATGAACCAAGTTTGGGGGCTTTTGAGTTTATATAGGCAAAATTATTTCTTTTTTTAAAAAAGAAATGGGACCCACAAACCTTTGAAAACTGATTTTTCACTTTTGAAAACAGAGTTACCTTTACAACTGAAACCTGAGCTGCCTTTTCACTTTCCTGAGTGCTGGAACTTCTTTTTCTGGAACTTTTTGACCATGAGAACATGATGAATGTGTGATAACTCACAAATCAATACCCAAGAGCTTCTTGTCATGCTCTATTCACTGCTGGATTTATTCATGAAAATGATGGACCTTGGAAACCCTAGCGACCTAATGGATGACCTGAAACTAAATGGAATGATGATGATGACTGACATGTTTTTATTATGACACCTCCATAAAAATGTGATAGTTGACCAGCATGAGTGAATTTCCAAAAGACTGACCTCATTTCTAGACTGACCAAACAGTGACCAAATTTTGTTGTGTAAACCTAGTGACATAAAAAATTTGATTTTGATAGTCTTGACAAGCATAGTAAAAGCACATTTGATCCAGGTGATAGGCTAACAACATTGACACTGACAGAATCGAACACGGCTCTGTATGTTGCGTGTACATAGCGGATCGACCCACCTCATGAGCCACTCGGCCTTGCACTATAATATATACCGCTCCTTAGTCTTTCTTCCAACCAATGTGATGCTTGGGAAGTTGTGCAAATTAGGAAAATCAACTGTGATTTTAATTATCGCCACCACCAAAAGCACGAAATCCATGTATCAATCTTCAATTCTTATTCAAACACTAAAATGATGAACGTCGGGTCGTTCCTTGATAGAAATAATTTGCCCAATATGGCCCCCACGTATGTTGACAAAGAAAAAAAAATTAATCCAGGACTTTCATAAAACCAACACCGTCATGAATTTTCAACTTGGCCCTTTAAAAAAAAAAGTCCATGGCTTCCTCAAAATAAAGAATCTCGGCCCCTTAATGTTTCGATCAAGACAATTTGCGATTCTCATTGCTAATGCGGCTCCAATTTTGATTGCTGCTCTCATCGACTGGACGCGGGGCCTTGCAAGAGGAAATCTTCAACATATTTTTTTAATGTATTTTTAGCACTAAAAATTTTCCAAAAACTAGTTCTCCTGAAACCTTTGATTTACTCTGAGATTGTTCTGTAATAAACCCTCAGGCTGGCAGGATGCACAACTCTGATACCATTGTAATGTCCCAAACGAAATAAATTTGGAACAATTTGGGGTTTTCTTAAAATTTGTAGAAAATAACTTTAGAAATTTAAGCCATCAATACCATAAACAATTTGCACAAATTTTCACCATGAAATTAACAACAAAACCATGAAGCATAAACTGCAACTTAAAATGGACAAGAAATATATGCAGAATCCTCAGCCTTATTTTATTAAAAATAAAGAGTACATAGAAAGCTGGAAATGGCTGAGAGTATGGCCACTAAAGAAATCTGCTCCAATACTGCATTGGGCCTCCAAAACAAACTAAAAATCAATAAACTGCAACCTGTGAACCCTGAATGGATCCACCAAGGGAAGAGATGGGTGCTCGCCCACTCATTGAATCACCTAAGGGTTTCCATCCTAAGGCTACTGCTGAAGTAGAGAACCGAGTTCTCAAACCTCTCCACAAAAACAACACACAAATCCAAGATGTCTCCAAATGACCTTCTCCTCCTCTTTTATAGATCCGATGGATAAATCTCCAAGCCTCTAGAAGCATCTTATTTTATTATTTTATTATTATGCTAGAAGCTCCTCCATTGACTTTATCTTAAGTGACTTTTTATTTTATTTTATTTTACTTAAGTCACTTTCGGCCCATTTCATCTAATTAATTATTATTTTTAATTAAATGACTAATTAAAGTCATTTTTAATTAAGAAAAATGGCAAATCGCCCACCATACTCCCTTCGGCCACTGGAAGTCACTTCTCAGCATCCCATCCTATAGATCTTCTCATTCCGGTTCCAACGAGCTATTACACTAAGGTGTTCCATCAATTAATCTCTTCGGAATGCACCTCGAGCGTAATTAATTAAGTTAGGCCCCATGCTAATGCTAATTTTTTAAAGTTGTCATAATGCCATGGAACGAAATGAAAACTATGTGGATGATGAAATATGCCAAGCGAATGCCATCAGATCCCATAAAAACTCGTCATAACTCCATCGGAATCCCTAATGATACAAACTCGCTCCACTGATGTGACCATCGCCTGTCCCGGAAATCCATCCTGGCTGTACTATGGAGGAAAATAAAAATGCGGACATTACACTTCCAGTGAAAGAACCTCGATACATATTGCAATTGAATATTTCACAAGGCATACTCACTTGCTCATTCAAAAGTACATGCACATTGCTCTCTGATGCTAACTATTGCAAGCCAAGGCAAATCTTGAAGAAAATGACAGTTGGGCCACATTTCCGGATGTGGCTCCTACACCAAATGATGTGAGGTCTAATTGGTACTTCATATCGGGGAGACCCCCTATATGTTGCAGGATCCAGCATTGTCAACAGTACCATAAAATGCAAAAGATGGTAAAGACATAAAAATTTAGCGCGTGGGAAAAATCCAAACATGAGCTCTACCCCTTATCATCATGGCCATCACCTTGGTTTCTAGGGCTCCTATATGAGCACTTTGCGTCATTATGAAACCCATGATTGTCCCAACCCTTGGTGGGTGATGAACTACCCAACCTAATGGGGGTATTCACTGCTATATTAGTCACTTCATGCTCTCATTTCTTGGAGTTCCGAGCACTTATAAAAAGAAAAATTAGTAAAAGGCAAAAGCCATATGAAGAAAGGTGGAAAAACAATGGCTTGGGTAACTCATGTACCATAATTGCTCCCTCCTACATCTGTACACCCATGTGTGGGCATCCCTCATTATAGCTACCCTTGTACCATGACATGTGGCTTGGAGTCCTCCCTTGCTACCTCGCTCCGTTCCACCATTATTTCACTTGACACATGCCATTTGACAGAGGTACCACGGACCTGTCATTCCCTTAGAGGTTGAAACCACTTAATAGGGTCCTTTATTAACCTTGTTGAGCTTGGGAACACCTGTAGTATGTACATTCTAAAGCCCATTATGGAAGGGCATGCCACTATGAAGTGTCCACTTGATTCCTTGATTGCAAGCTTATTTACTCAATTGCACTAATGAATTGTTGTACTGGAAGGTGAGGAGACATATTGGATCTTATACAAGATTGCAGGTGGGTCCTCATCTTGGGCTTGGCCTCCCTATATGGGATCCAAGCCTTCTACGGGGTCATGATGGAACTTGTAGGGTGAGCGTGGAGAGCCATGGGCCTCCACCACAACAGAGAGCAGATAGCCACACGATGGGATCTTTTAACACCACCTATTGCTTGCTCATGTCCCATT
The DNA here is from genome assembly GCA_031772625.1 of Pinus tabuliformis. Lineage (NCBI taxonomy): Eukaryota > Viridiplantae > Streptophyta > Pinopsida > Pinales > Pinaceae > Pinus > Pinus tabuliformis. Next base: position 59,387,521 of record CM062809.1, read on the forward strand.
TATTCAATGATGATGTTGCACTTGGAGCACATTGCCCAACAGGCTATGCGCTTGGACGTCTAGGCCTCAGATGGGGTTTTGTCTCACCTAGGGAGACAAGGGAGGGCTTGTATCATCATTCCAGCCCTTATTGATGGAGCACAAACTTGCTTGATCCAGTTGGAGACCCATGAGGCCATTATTTGTGCCCCCACAACCACTTGGGAGCACCACAGGTTATTTGCTTGGAGATTAAGGGGCCACCCCCTTTATCATTGTTGTTGGAGCCCTCCTATTCATTATGGCACATGAGGGACTCGATTTGGCCTTCCAACAACCCTATTGGCTATTGTTCTATCATTTTGGCCCTCTTGAGAGGCTTGTCATTTACTTTTGGAGCTATTTGGTGGGCTTGTCACCAAAGTAGTGTTATTTTGCACATTATTTTATTCTAGGGGCATCATTAGGCTAATTAGACATAATTCGAACTCCTAAGGCTCATATAAATACAAGAGCCTCATTGTATCATTCATCATCACTTGGATTAGATTTCTTCTCTTGTAAAGAGTTCGGACTTGCTATTGATGGACGAATTGGAACTTTCTTGATGCATTTTGATGTTTGGATTATTGCTATCTTATCTTGGAGCTTCGCTTTTGCAAATGTGATGGATGGATATACTCTTTTTGTCATGTAAGTGCTCTTTCATGCGAATTTTCTTATTGATACATGTCTAATGTATGGAATGCTATGTCATGATTTTACTTGTGCCCTAAATTAATGCGAATTCATGAAACACTTGGAATCTTGATACATTGCATATGTTATTCATTTGACAAGAACGAATGTTCCTAGGGGTTGGTTTGTGCACCTTTACCTTGAAACTCCATCAAAATTTGTAGAACGAAGTGTAAATTCCTTTTGTGACCTAACTAGTACCTCTCTAGGCTAGCGAAGTTGCAAAAGAGCTCCTTGGTAGAGCAAGAATCTAAAAATCAAATCCATCTTGACTCCATTCATCCCAATTGGCTAGGCATTGATCCTTGTCCTTGGTGATCACCTAAAAACTTCATCTTTTTCACCTTCTTCCCAAAATTTCAGCCCTAACCCTAGACGACCAGCTAGGGCCTTGTGCGAAATTCATTAGAGGCTTGACATTGAAAAACTAATTGGATAGATTAATGCGGTATTGTCTCCTCTAGTGCTCCTCAAAATTTGAGGTCATTTCCATGGTTAGTTTGAGAGAAAATTCAAACCCTAGCTCAAACTTCAAGACTAGTCTCTTGCATCTTTGGTTGGTGGCTTTTGAAGGTGTATCTACTCAAACACCTAATGGAAGTTAATTGTTGTTGTGACCTTCCCTTACCCTCACTTAACCTAGATACTCTCTTAAAGATCATTTGAACCCTAGGTCAAGCTTGGATCTTCCCAAGGTTCCTTTTGGTGGTCTTGTTGAACTTGCCGCCTACACCTACTTACAAGTCAGTGAGAAAAGCCTTCAACCCCACAAGGTGTGGTTGGTGGCAGGGAACTCAAAGAAGGGGCTGTCACACTAATCTCGACTCTCTCCATTTGAGCGATCTCCTAGGTTAGCTAAGGGGGGTGGTCCCTAATGAAAAGTTAAGTTAAAAGATGTGAGTTTTTAAGAGAGTGTTATAGTGAAAATAGATTACTTTTAAGGATTTATGAGCAAATATGAAGTGAGCAACTTGAAATAACAATGCCAATCATTAATATGGTTAAAAAAAACCTTAAAACTAGTGCCTTATAAGGAATTTGCTCAACAATTTAAAGATATATTTGCTCAAAGTAAAATGCAATGCTCTCAAAAGAGAAAACAAAGTAACCCTGAAATGTAAATAAGAATTGTTAGCACAAGATATGTAAGATACAAAATGCTTTTGAGATAATCAACTTTATAAATCAAAACATGTGAAACATATCTTGCCAAAACCAAAAAAATAGTAATTAACTTGGAAATGTAAAAGAAAGGAAGTGCCAAACCAAGACACCAATATGCAATTAGACTTGAAACATGAAAATAAAACACTTGTTTGAAATGATTACAATACTTGCTTTTGGAATAGACTTTGCATATGAAAACTCAAACCATCAAGAGACAAGTAAAGTAAATGTAATGGAAAGTGCTCTTGGTTAATTTTATTAATTAACTCTACAACAAGATTATAATTTAACTCTTCAATCCTCAGACTTCACCCTCGCCCAATGATATGGATCTCACAGTGAGGAGTCAATAGAGGAGTAGAGGATCCCTAAGATGTCTAGTTCAACCAACTTATGTTGGAGGTAAAATTTTAATGAGGCTTGGAGCCTTCCTACACTAAAATGCCTAGATGAAATGCAAATTGTGTTACTTCCCCAAATTAAAATAATGATATGTGCAAATGCTTCAAAGAGATTGATTTTCAATGCTTGAAGATGAAATAGTCTTAACATAAGTTGCAATTATAACTTCAATTGGAGGAATAAAATTAGCTTACAAGTGTTGCATGTGTTTCATCAATGAATTAAAATGATACAAGTATTTTTGTTGAAAGTAAAATTTGTTTCAAATAGACAATGACAATAAATTGCTCCAATATTCAAGATAACAATGTAGAATAAAATTGAAGCATGTATTCAAGTGCTCATGAAACAATTTACGAAGGTAAATGGAAACGAATCAAAGTTTGTTAAGAATATAAAATGCTTGCATGTAAAGGATGAATTGCCCAAAGTAAAGTGTAAGCTTGTAGCTTCAAGCAACAATGAGATAGAGAATGCAAAACTCAAATGAAATTGTAACAAAATTTAACATAACGAAATGTGATAGTGAGGTTGTGTTAATTCCCAATTAAAGCATGCATGTAAGTGAATGAAGTATGAAAGTTTAAACCATGCAAATGTCGATCCACCCAAGAGAAGCCTCCCTCTAAATGGGGAGATAGGATACCATGGGAGAAATCCCAAGCTCCCACAAGAAAATTAGATCTTTTATTAATATTACAAAGAGAAGAGGGTCCTTCAAAGTCCTCAACTAAACTTCAAGGAGAGTCCTCACAATAATTGCTTGAAACTTAGACACTAGACCTCTTTTCTTGAGAAAGTAGTGACAAGATCTCACAAAACTTATGCAAGGGAAACAAGGTGTGAGTTTCCTCCAAATGCTCACGTCTTAAAGAGGAAGATGGGCAGCCCTCTAGTGAACTCAACTTGGCCAAAATAATCCTCAAAAGGGCTCACAACATCCTTGGAAATTGAACCCCCAACACTTGCCAAAGGTCTTACAAACACTTGTTAGACGTTGCGGGAAGTTGCTCTTCAAAATCTGCCACATGAGTTAGCAAACAATCCAAACAATGACTGCAAAATAAGTTAAGTATTAATGGAAAAATCAGCAAGATAAAATGTATATGTACAATTATAATTTACAAAAGGCTAAGCTAAAGAGTGAGAGTAAACTCTCGTCTTTGCTTAGCCATCTTCAAGCTCTTAGATAGCAAATGAAAGAAATGAAGTACAATGTTTTTTAAAAGAGATTTAAATTTAGAAGTTCTCGGCTTGTGTATAAGCTATGTGCTAAAATCCCTGCAAAACCTCTTTGTAAAATAAGAGTATGAAGGTTCAAAGAACAAATGCGAGCTCCTTTAAGAATGTATCAAGAATGGGTTGGTCTTTCCAAAGACTTCCTCTCACGCTTGATTCTGTAATTCCAACAAGATGTTCTCTCTACAAAACTTCAATCAAGAATTAGTTCCATATAGATTTAGCAATAAACAATGATAAGAAACTCTAGAGATTTATTTAAAACCAACTAGAGCATTCTATACCTAGAGCATACTTCTAAATCAAATGTCAATGCAAGATAGCTCTACATTAACAAATCTACAAGAGCATATGGAAGCAAATTAGATCAAACCATGAGTAAAAGGAATTATACCAAAGCTCAACAATTCATCACATTCGAAAAGGAGGAACACCTCATGAATGAAACCCCAAAGTCTTTATTGATATTTCTGAAAGTGTAAAAGGCAGCAGCGCTTCTGCAAACACAATAGCTAGTAACAATATGATACAATGTGAGAGCCCATGGCTCTATTATATAGAGAGTTGGGATCAAATCTCAATGAAGAATGAAAATGACAAATGGCATTGGAGCCAAGCCCAATGTAAAAGTGATTAAACAAGTGGCATGAGGTGACAATCCCAAAGAGAAATTCGAATTTGTTGAATGGAGCTCCAATGCCAAGCGTAAAAATCGAATTTTGGTAAGTGGACAACATTTTCTTCTTCCCTTATGTGCCAAATTCGAATTTTATGGTGGAATGACAAGTGTATACGAGTGGCAACCCATGTGGGGACAATTTCCCACAAAAATCTCCACCAAATATTCTCCCAAATCCTCCAAAATGTGCATTAACTTCACAAATTCGAATTTCCAAGCAGCGTATTTATTTAATGCCAGAAATTCGATTTTATTTGAGCACATGTCCTTTCCTTGATTTTAGGAGTCGACATCACCTTGGGACTTCACTTTAACTCCCCCATAATTTTCCACCTCATTTCCACAACATTTAGCATGTGGATATTTATTTTTCTCAATTTATTTAATTTCTAGCTTAATTAATTGCCAGATTTCCCATTAAATTTAGGAAAAGTGGGTTTTGAGGGTCCAAAACACATTATTAACCCCTCAAAGTGTGTTACAGTAGAAAGTTGAGAGTGAGAGGTGTAATTTTGATTATTCATACTCCATACAACTTCTCTAGACTACACTTATTACAATTTAAATACAATTTTATTTGCAATTTTTGACCTGCGGGAAATCTAAAAAATTAAAAAATGACTACCTAGACCTAACCAAATTCCACAATTTTTTTTGTGTGATCTAGTATGGTAATATACATTGACTCTAGACACTAAGATGTGTCAGGGGCTCAACCTTCAAACCGTCACCTTGGATTAGGGTAAAACGTGAGTGAAAATACCCCAGAAAATTATCCGTCTCTGAAAAAGAAGGGATAATTAACCAGATAAAAAAAACACTCCAAGGTGTACTCGTTTGCTGATCGAGTCCCAACACCCTAGGCCTGTTACAGACTCAAAACTCATCATTGTTAGTATCACTTATTACAATTCCCCGAATCTGGGTACAAGAAACATGATGAGAAGATAGAAGTAGAGTTAAAAAACTCTATTAACTGACGATATCTGATGGTACAAGTGTCCTCTGGATCATCCTTGGGCATGGGGTCTTCATGTAATCATCAGGTGCCACTCAAGTGGTCAACAGGTCCCATATCATATTTTGTTCTTTATCTTACAAGGCCACTTGAAGAACCTTGTTTCCTTGCAGAGTCTTACGTCTAGGATATCCTTCATAAGAGAATATCCCTATTCCCTAGGTCTAAGTCTCCCTTTGAGCCTTTCTTGGAGAGCCATTCCCTTCCTTTTGAAGCAATCAAGCTATTGTTTGAGTCTCTCATTTGAATGGGCTTTGGAAATCACATTGTACCTCATCATTGACTTTATCCTAGTGTTTTCCTTCATACCAGAACTCTTCCCATCGGTGAAAGTTCGTAAAGAGTAGGGGACATAGACTAAGGTGACAGTGGGTCCTTGTCTCGTTGTTTTCACTTGGTCTAGTGGTCGTCCTTTTGGAACCCCTACTAGGACCCCGCTAGATTGTGTGGCAACAGGGCTCCCCTACCTCATTGCAACTATGTTGCAATGAGATCAGAGTAAGCTCCTGTAGAAACATTCTTAGCATCATTAATCAACATACACCCCTTTGCTCTATCTTTGAGTAGTTTATCTAAAGCTATCTTTTAAGTTTTCAAAGGCATGAACAGAATTCACTAACCCTTCAAAAGCACACACATAGGGAATCTTCCAAAGAAAGGTCAAACTCAAAGAGACTATTTAGTGACAAAGGTCACTATAACAACTTAGGATGAGAGAATTGGAATCACCAAGTAACACCATACACTAGTGAATTCCTAACAAGAGAGGAGAAAAATCTATTTTGTCATTTGTGAGGCCAGTTTGGGCTCATCTGGATTTAGAGGGTAGAGCTTGGTATAAGCACTGTTGTCGAAATTAGTGATGTTTGACTTGGCTAAGACTTGTCTTGCCGAGTCTTACTTGGATTGAGTACTCACCTAAGACTCACCTTTGAGAGTCGCTACCCAACATACTCACCTAGACTTACCATACTTGCTAAGACTTGCGACTCTCGACCTAGACTTATGAGTCCATAAATAGAGACCTCACGATCGTTCGATGCATTTTTTGACTAGTGAAATGATGTCTAGAGGGAAATAATAAAGGGAAATGAAGCCAATGGGAGAGAATCCAGAGTGTTAAATCTAAAACCATCTTCATAAATACATATCCCTCCTTTATCATTGGTTAGATTTGGTGTGATTTTATCATTAGAGGGATGCTATGCACCATGACTATGAGGAGGCTGAATTTGTGATTAGAGGGTCGTTGTAATGTTCCAAACTAGGAAAAATAGTGATATGCAAAGCAAAAACAAATTCAACACCAAAAATTTCAAACATTCAACAAACACCCATATAAACTCAAGAAGTAAGAACCAGCTGAGCCATTTTATTAATCAATTGGAGCAAGTACAATAGTGTGGAAGGAGTGCACCTGGGCTTGCCTCAATGGAAAGCGTGACAAAGCCCAGGTGATCAAACAACAAGCCCAAATGCTAAACAACAACTGCTCCAATGATGCTCTGTGCTGCCTAGAAATCTGCACTGTTTGCTGGAAAGGAACTGTTGGAAACCCCACCTCCGGTGCTCAGAAAATTCTGCAAAATTAACCTCAAGCTCCTCAACCAAAACCCACCAAAACCCAGAAAGGGTTTGGCCTGGTTTTGACCCCCAAAATTCGGCCCCCAAATACCACATCCTCCTCCAACTGCTGGAAAATATGGCTTACCTGTAGCTCACTGAAAAGGCCCCACAAATCACCCGTAAAGGATGAGATGCTCTCCCCAAAGGCTCCCCTTATTTCTCTTGGCAGTCTCCAGCTCCCCAATTTGTCCCTCAAGCTCCCACGTGTGCCTAGTGAGAGTCCTCTATGCAGGCCTAGGTAGTCGCAAATTGTGTTGTCCACTAGCAGCAATCTTCTACTCCAAAGCTCCTCCAAAATGTTGACCCTCCACTCAAGCTCCAATGCCAAAATTCTCCCTGCAAATGTTGCCCAGAAGACCCCCGAAACAACCCCTGCGTTCTCCCTTCCTGCATCCTCCAGAAACACGCACTAGTTGAGCCAAAGGCTGAAAGATAAGCTCTAGAATCACTCCAACTCTCCTCCAAGCTGGTATGATTTATCGTTCCTAGGGTGGCACTCGAAGTCCCCCGAAGAAAGGTTGAGTTCTCCACTTGGAAAATTCAGTGCTAAACAGCAAGTGACCCGGCTAAGCAACTCGAGCAACAAAGTGAATTCAATATACAAAAGACCCTTTGAGAAGATGAGCTCCTCCTATTTATAATTTCATGGGCCTTCCTCTCCATGTGGTCCCCTCTTCCTTGCCTTTTGATTTCCCTCCAAGGCTATTTGAACTCCACACTTAGCCAAGTGCGTTTTTCCTATGTGGGGTGGCCCCGACATTCCACTAACAAAATAATTCGGCCTTTTTTCTCTCCTACGACCATAAGTCAAAATTGGATGAGTTCCAAGGTCACCAAAATTTATCCAAAATTGTGGGAAATTAAACCTATGAAAAAATAATTTAGGAAGGGACATTACAGCTCCTGTGTGCTATGACTGCGAGGAGGCAAAGTTCATCAGTAAGGGATACTGTGTGAAGGAGGTCTTAGCCTACAGGTAAGTCATCAATCATGCTTCTGTAACCTTTTCTTGTTTCTAATTTCTGCTTACCTATTCCAAGACTTGAAAGGATCAATTTGATACTTTCAAAAGTTTTTTCCACATCCAATACCCACGTTTCTTTACTAGGAATGTTGCATATTTTGTTTACCTTGTGTCCCTTGCTTTCTTGTTGCCCATTTCACTTAACAAATTGAAATACAACTGCAAGCACTTTTGCAGAGTGCTTTACTTGTTTGAAGTCGAATATACGAACTTACAAAGCAACTGAAAATCAAACACAAATTTATTCAGAACTTAGAAGGAGCTTTGCAGAATTTGGAGGAAATCAATCAAGGCAAGGCTTGCCTGATCGAACTGTTGTGGATTTACATGTCTGTTCATTGATAGTCTGGTGCAATAGAAGCTTAGAATCCAAGTATCCTGAACCCCATTTACTAGGATCCCTATTAGTTAAATTTCAAAGAGAACGAATAACCTTGTAGAAGCCATCAACCATGCATCATTACAGGGTCAGCCTCAAGTGAGACTTAAATTGATTAATTAAATTGCCAAGAAGCAATGGGGAACTTTATATATTTATACCATAGAATTAATATGGGAATAAGATAACCTGGTAACTATGCTTCTAGCCACACAATTTTTCACTATTCTGGCCACAAAGTACTAATAATTACTGTATTACAAGTCTATTTTGTTGATTTTTGGTAGCATCGGATGTGCTCTAGCCATGAAAATTGGTGGAGAAGCTAAGGCACATAAGATCTCCAAGATCCAGAAATCGTTTGGGGAAATTCCACCCGGATGGAGAGATATTAAAATAATTAATATTTTTAGTGAGACCCTAAGTCAAAATCTAGGAAAATTAAAATATTAATGTGTATTAATATAATATGGGTCAGAAAGTTCTAAATAATGAGGATCAAACCAAATCTAATCTTAGCCGTTGATTAGGGACTTAATCTTGGCCATTGAATTGTCAACATGAAAAGTATAAGAGGAGGCTTGAGGGTTAGTTGGAGAGACACCAAGTTGATCAAGAATTCGATTTTCGGGGCAGGGTTTGCTGAGAAATCGAGTTAGTGATCTGTTGCAGCGAGGGGCAGTTCTGCAGAAAGCCGAGAATACATAACCGAGAGGCAGAGGAAGTGTCAGAGAGACAACACAGAGCCTTGGAAGGTTGACGTAGAGGCAACCAAGACTGATGCAGAGGCTGAGGAGGCCAGCGCAGAAGACACAGAGGGCCAAGAGGCTGACACAGAGGTTGATTGGTGAGAAAGTTCTAAATAACGAGGATCAAACCAAATCTAATCTTAGCCGTTGATTAGGGATTTAATCTCAACCGTTGAATCATCAACATGAAAAGTATAAGAGGAGGCTTGAGGGTTAGTTGGAGATACACCAAGTTGATCAAGAATTCGATTTTCAGGGGCAGGATTTGCTGAGAAATCGAGTTAGTGATCTGTTGCAGCGAGGGGCAGTTCGGCAGAAAACCGAGAATACGTAACCGAGAGGTAAAGAAAGTGTCGGAGAGACAGCGCAGAGCCTTGGAAGGTTGACGTAGAGGCAGTCGGGACTGACGCAGAGGCTGAGGAGGCCAGCGCAGAAGATGTAAGGACCGAAAAACTGAAATGCAGAAACAATAAAAAAAATTAAAGCAAGTACCTACCTGAACTGCTATCTGATCTGGTGTAGTTGATGATGCTACCACTGCTATGCTTCAATTACCGAGAGACAAATTCCACCCAGCCAAGCTGAGTAGAGCCTGGCTGCTCAATCCAGTAAGCTTCTCAACAGAAGCTCACTGTCCCCCGTGCCCAGAACCTCAAAATGTGCTTAAAGCTCTTCCAATGGTCAATTTTCTTCCTCCTGATTTTCTCCTGATTTCTGTTCCCCCCCTTCTTAGCCCATTATCTGCGGTTTATAGCCTGTGTTTAGCGGTGGCCGCCTTGCGCACCAGCGACTCCACCGCTTTCTCTCGTGGTGACAGCATTCTGGTATCAGAGCTCCCCTAGACGTGTGATGATGACTGCCAGATGCCTACTGGGAATCAGGTCGGTGTAGTCGACGCTGTCACCTTAGAGTTTATGAATGGTTAGGTCAGTAAAACTGACACCATGGCATATTCCAGTAGAGGACGGATAGGATGGGAGCGGAAGAGATTAGGAAGGATAGGATGATTTTAGAATAGCTTGGGAACCTGGATAGGGCAAGGCATGTCCATTAAAATCATAAACCTAAAACTCTAATTTTATAGTCTCTTGATATTTAAAAAATAATAATAATAATAATAATAATTTTAAAAACCTAAGAAGGGGGTACTAATTACTATCATAAGTAATCAGATAAGATAAAAACTCTAACTTCGGGACGAAGTTTTCTGAAGGGGGAGTGTATGTAACGACCCATCTCTAAATACATATATTATACGCTCCATAATAAAATAAAAATAAAAAATATCATATTAATAAAATAGAATAAAGATTAAGTATTAGTATCAATAATTAATTAATATAAAGTTATAAAGTTTATATTAAAAACAAATATAAATAAAGTTTATATTAAAAACAAATATAAATAAAACAAAAGTATATATGAATATCATAAAGTTAAATGACAAACAAATATGATAAAGTACATATAACTGTTATAAAGTTATAAAGGATACGCTATATGGTTATAATGAGGCGTGATAGTGTTATAATGACAATAACACATATATAAGGTTTAAACGTTAAATACCTTAATGCTACATATAAACACCTGTAACGGGAGTGTGACTCACGCTCATGAGGAATGCTGTCACCACGAGAGAAAGCGGTGGAGTCGCTGGTGTGCAGGGCGGCCACCGCTAAACGCAGGCTATAAACCGCAGATAATGGGCTGAGAAGGGGGAGAACAGAAATTAGGAGAAAACCAGGAGGACAAACCAGGAGGAAGAAAATTGACCATTGGAAGAGCTTTAAGCACATTCTGAGGTTCTGGGCACGGGGGACAGTGAGCTTCTGTTGAGAAGCTTACTGGATTGAGCAGCCAGGCTCTGCTCAGTCTGGCTGGGTGGAATTGGTCTCTCGGTAATTGGAGCAGAGCAGTGGCAGCATCATCAACTACACCAGATCAGATAGCAGTTCAGGTAGGTACCTGCTTTAATTTTCTTTACTGTTTCTGCATTTCAATTTTTCGGTCCTTACAGAAGACGCAAAGGGCCAAGAGGCTGACGCAGACGTTGATTAGTGAGAAAGTTCTAAATAACGAGGATCAAACCAAATCTAATCTTAGCCGTTGATTAGGGACTTAATCTCGGTCGTTGAATCGTCAACATGAAAAGTATAAGAGGAGGCTTGAGGGTTAGTTGGAGATACACCAATTTGATCAAGAATTCGATTTTCTGGGGCAGGGTTCATTGAGAAATCAAGTTAGTGATCTGTTGCAGCGAGGGGCAATTCGGCAGAAAGCTGAGAATACATAACCGAGAGGCAGAGAAAGTGTCGGAGAGAACGTAGAGCCTTGGAAGGTTGACGTAGAGGTAGCCAAGACTGACGCAGAGGCTGAGGAGGCTAGTGCAGAAGACGTAGAGGGCCAAGAGGCTGACACAGAGGTTGATTAGTGAGAAAGTTCTAAATAACAAGGATCAAACCAAATTTAATCTTAGCCGTTGATTAGGGACTTAATATTGACCGTTGAATCATCAACATGAAAAGTATAAGAGGAGGCTTGAGGGTTAGTTGGAGATACACCAAGTTGATCAAGAATTTGATTTTCTGGGGCAGGGTTTGCTGAGAAATCGAGTTAGTGATTTGTTGCAGCGAGGGGCAGTTTGGCAGAAAGCCGAGAATACATAACTGAGAGGCAAAGAAAGTGTCGGAGAGACAGCGTAGAGCCTTGGAAGGTTGACGTAGAGGTAGCCAAAACTGACGCAGAGGCTGAGGAGGCCAGCACAGAAGACACAGAGGGCCAAGAGGCTGACGCAGAGGTTGACGCAGGCAGCGCAGAGGGCTGCAGAGCTAACGTTGGGCAGAAGAGGTAGTGCTGAGGAATTTTCGTGGGGCAGACTAGGAGCTGAGAGGCAGACGTAGAGCCGTAGAGGGTTACGCAGTTCGTGGAGGGTGACGCAGTTCTGGAAGGAAGCTTGGAGCAGCTTTCACTGTCCAGTTGAGGAACAATGGAGGTAACTGTGGGGTTCATCATCCTGTTGCTGATCAGTCGGAATAGCTATCTCCAAGGAGAGGTACTTCTGCCAAGGAAAATCTCTAAAGGGTGAGCCATTTCTGGCAACCTAGTTGTATTCATAAAACTGCATAATAATAAAACCCTCATATCTGTCACATCTGTTTTCCTGCATTGGGTTTTTTCGAGGACGATTGTCCAAAAATAACAGTGTCCCTTATGTTGTCTCAGTTATTTTAGTTGTTGATCTGTATATGTCTAAACGTTGCATTTGTGTTTATTTCGGTATTTATATTGATAAATAACTTGTTAATTGAAAGAACAAGTAGGAGATAATAAACCAGATAATGCAATAGGGATTTTTGATGTGTTAGATTCAGAAATTTCCACATGGTATCAGAGCATTGCAGATCACAGGAGGACTGAAGGCACCAACAGAAATCTGAAATTTGCAGCAGTAGCAGCTGTCCCGAGAGACAGTGCTGTTCCAGAGTAGAAGCAGCAAGAGAAGTGATGTAGAGCCTGCGTCATCATTTTGAGCTAGGAGGAGGGCCAACGCAGAGGCAGAGAGGGGCAGATCAGACCTACGCAGTGCCTGGTCATCTTTCTCAGCTAGGAAGGATTGATGCTATGGCCAGGAGGAGCAGATTCGGCCCAAGCCAGGATTGCGCTGAGCTTGAAAGGCTCAGTTTCTTCAGTTGTCGGGGCTTGGGGAGCTATGGGTAGATTGTGATTTGAGGAACTGGTTGGATGCTGTTTCTGTTGAAGCAGAACAATGTTTAAGGAGGCGGAGCCAAGGTAGAGGGAATCACTACCTCGACGGATTTCTAGCCAAGGACCAGATCCATGTTGCAACGACACAAGAGGATTGGAGAGGAGTAGTTCGACGATTGGCCAGAGGATTTCTAGGAGGGAAATCAGGACTTAGAGGGAGATTTCCAGGAAGGGAGTCGAGACTCAGAGGGAGTCCAGAAGAGGAGCTGAAATGGCAGTGAACGGATTGAGGGATTAGGACATGTTGGATGGGGCTTCCAACTTTGTCATGATCCTGGCAGTTCTGGATCGACATCGCATCAAGGACTTTTCCTTGAAAGTAGTGGTTATCCCAGTTGACCCAGTTGAGAATGAGAAGTATGAGGATGCAATGGCGAGCGCAAAGTGCATGATCCTAGACGGGGTCAAAGATCATGTCATACCACATATTGTTGAGAAGAACACAACAAAGGAGATGTGGGACACCCTAACCACCTTATACCAGGGCTCTTCCGTGTAGCGGAAGATGCTATTGGAGAATCAACTGAGGTCATATCAGATGCAGAAGGGAGAGCAGATAGATCCATTCCTTCTCAAGTTGCAGGAGATTCGTGACCAACTTACATCTGTGGGGTCTACATCGGATCTAGATTTTATGGTCAGGACTGCCCTAAATGCCGTCTCCGAGGAGGGGGAGACATTTGTCCAAAGTATTTTGTGCAGGGCTACTTTTTCCGGTTGGGAGGAGATGTGGGCAGCTCTTCGATAGGAAAAGATGAGGAGGATGACCAAGGCAGGGAGTAGTAGTAAGGGAGATCGAGTCAAGAAAGAGGAGGAGGAAGATGCGGCTCTAGCATCTGCGGGACAACAAGGGAAGAGGAAGAAAAATGACATCTCCAAGGTTAAGTGCTTCCATTGTGGGGAGCTGGGACATTATGCATCCCAGTGTCCCAGGAAGAAAAACAAGAGAGAGGCTTCCGATTCAAAGGAAGCTCCAATTGAGGTGGAGAAAGAGGTCGAGATTGATGACGATTGTGCCATGAGTGCTCATGCGCCTCTAGAGAAGCGGTGGGGAAACATCAAGTTGTAGTAAGGGGGACTACATACTAGGTGCATGATCTTTGAGGTGCCCAAACTCTTGGATCACATCCGGCCACGGGAGCCCTTAACGACAGTAGCATGATGATAGGTGTCGGGGGGAGCAAAGTGTAGTGGAGCAGCAAGGCAGTGCATGAGTGCGAAAATCTGAGGTAGCGCAGTGAAGGTTGCAGGAGTGCGAGAGGCACAAATGTGTATGCAGCAACGCAGTGGTAGCAGAGGGAGCACATGATAGCAGCAGAGGCAGCTTTAGCTTCATGAGGCTTCCAGACTGACCGGGATGTCAGTATTTGGGAGAAGACAATTACTTACTTCTTGGTAATTGGGTTGCAGTGCAACAGTTAGCAGTGGCAGTGCTAGGGGCAACATGGGCATCATGTTGAGAGGGAGCTGCAGTACAGATGTAGCAGTGGTAGTGGCAGTGTCATGGGCAACAATACAGGAAGCAACATTGCAGAGGATGTGAGGTTGTAGGCCAAGCATCAACAAAGGTACTGATGTGGAGGATCAATGTGATGTTTCTGTGGTGAAGCATTATAAGAGCACATTCCTCGCTAAGAGGGAGTGTTGATTTTTGGTAGCATCGGATGTGCTCTAGCCATGAAAATTGGTGGAGAGGCTAAGGCACATAAGATCTCCAAGACCCAGAAATCGTTTGGGGAAATTCCACCCGGATGGAGATATATTAAAATAATTAATATTTTTAATGAGACCCTAAGTTGAAAGTTAGGAAAATTAAAATATTAATGTGTATTAATATAATATGGGTGAGAAAGTTCTAAATAACGAGGATCAAACCAAATATAATCTTAGTCGTTGATTAGGGACTTAATCTCGGCCGTTGAATCGTCAACAGGAAAAGTATAAGAGGAGGCTTGAGGGTCAGTTGGAGATACACCAAGTTGATGAAGAATTCAATTTTTTGGGGCAGGGTTTGCTGAGAAATCGAGTTAGTGATCTGTTGCGGCGAGGGGCAGTTTGGCAGAAGGCTAAGAATACATACCAGAGAGGCAGAGAAAGTGCCGGAGAGACAGCGTAGAGCCTTGGAAGGCTTGATGCAGCGGTTGAGGGGGCCAGCGCAGAAGACGCAAAGGGCCAAGAGGCTGACGCAGAGGGCCAAGAGGTTGACATAGAGGCAGCAGAGGCTGACGCAGGCAGCGCAGAGGGCTGTAGAGCTGATGCTGGGTAGAAGAGGCAGCATTGAGGAATTTTTGTGGGGCAGACTGGGAGATGAGAGGCAGACGCACATCCATAGAGGGTGATGCAGTTCCGGAAGGAAGCTTGGAGTAGCTTTTGCTCTCCAGCTAAGGAATAGTTGAGGTCACTGTGGGGTTCATCATTTGGTTGCTGATCAACTAGAATATCTGTCTCTAAGGAGAGGTACTTCTGCCAAGGAAAATCTCTGAAGAGTGAGCCATTTCTGGCACCCTAGTTGTATTCAAAAAACTGCATAATAATAAAATCCTCATATCTGCTGCACCGGTTTTCTCGCATTGGGTTTTTCCGGGGACGATTGTCCAAAAATGACGGTGTCCCTTGTGTTGTCTCATTTATTTCAGTTGATGATCTGTATATGTGTGAACGCTGCATTTGTGTTTATTTCAGTATTTATATTGATAAATAACTTGTTAATTGAAAGAACAAGTAGGAGATAATAAACCAGATAATGCAGTAGGGATTTCTGATGTGTTACATTTAGAAATTTCCACATATTTGTACATCACATAACACTAATTATTATTTTACAGAACTTGCCTTAGGGCTTGTAAGATTTTTGGAATAATGGCAAGCTTACCACCGGCATATGGAGAGTCTCTATATTGCCATTGTTGCAACTTAGAATGCAACGTTTCCAAACACCATTCCCACATGGCTATGGGGGAGGAGCTGTCACCAAATCTGATGCCTAAATATCTCACAATATCTCCTGCTATAACCTTTTTTGAGCTCCAAGAATCGATGGACCTCGTCAGCACCAATAAACCAGAACTCAAATTTCTACACATTGAATGTGCGAGGCTGAAGAAAAAAAATTCTAGGCAGCTCATAGTCCTATTCACAAAGCCGGGATCTATAATTATAAGGATCTACTCACCCTTAGGAATTTGAATCCCATGGAATTTCCCCTGCATCCGTGCTGATTCCAGCAAATATACACTTGCATAAGTAGCTGACACATATAAATACAGAGCCACAGGACAACCTTATCAATTGGAGCTATGGAGAAGAATGTGGTGAAACGAAATTCTGTTAATTTTAACAATGGCCGAGGGCCTGAGGCTTCTCTGAAAAAGAGTACATACCATTCTTGTGAATTTGGACCCAGACCTCAGCCACTGCAACATACCCAAAATGAAACTCCAGTCCACTGTATCATAAGCTTTATCAAAGTCGATACTAAGAGCAGAGAGTTTATAATTTGTTTCCCCAGCTCACTCCATACATTCACATGCAGTATGTACATTATCTAAAATGAATATCTCCTGAACAAAACCGGTTTGCTTTAATCTGAAATTCCTTGTTTCCTCTCTCTATATCCTTAAAGCCAAAACTTTTGCAATGATTTTTTACAGGAGATTCAAGAGACTAATGAGCCTCCATACCATTTAGGGTTTCAAGTATAGGTTTGTATATATGCATTGGAAGGTTTAGTTTAGCCATCTCTTGTAAACACTAAAATTGATCTTGTAATCTAGTTCTCCACTTGAATCTTTAGGTTGGTTTTCAATGGTTTGATCAACATCAGAGGATATCTGAGGGTTCTGATGGTTTTTGAAGAAGTTTTGAGGCTTTCAAGTTTTTTGTGGTCTTTTCGGGAGAGTAAAGTTTGTATGGTGTCTGGAGCAGCTGCCTGAGGGTTTTGCTGTGTTTCAGGTGGTTGAAGCAGTAAATTTTTAACAGGTATCCTTAGGCACGTTCTCTATGTAGGTGATATCAATACTGAAATTCTTCATATGCTTTATTGTGTGAATTTTGAAAATAGCCAATCAGCTATGAGTGATGAGATAAAATTAGGATTGCTGTTAAAAGTCCTGGTATATTTAGTTGCTTTGTAATGACCCATATTTAATATAGAGAGCACAAGAGTATTAGCATGCATACAATGCATGCATATGATAGCTACATATGCATGTATTGCATGTACTGCACTATTATATATATATATATATATTCTAAATTAACTATAAATGTTGAAAATCATGACACTGCTTCAGATAGAAGTTACACCCTCACCCATCACCAAGCATATTGCTTAAATGCGTCATAATTAAGGAGAAAATACCCTAAATAATTTCAATAATATAAATTTAAAGGTATAAAGTAAATTTGGTTATAAAAAAATAAATGTAAAATTTAAGTTAATTATAAATATGGTTATATATTTATATATCCCATAATATTAATAAATTATTAAAATGTGAAATTTAAATCAAAATAAAATAAATATTATAAACTAAGGGCATTTAAAGAAAACTAATAAAAAAATCCTAAAGGTAAACTAATACACGTCAATATCCCTGTAGCTTTGGACAAATAGAGTTACACGTTACAAAGGGGGGAAGGTGTCACCATGTAGGAAGCGGTGACCGCCAAGAAATGTTATACATAGACAGAAGAGGAGCATGAAAAAGGGAGGGGAAAATATACAGAGAATGGGGAAAAATAAATCTGTTTGAGGGATGAGCCAGGGGCTCGATTTTGGAACTGAAAATTGGAAAATCTTCAGCTGTTCTTGGAGTTTTGGGCACGGGGGCCAGAGGACTTCCATTTCGAAGTCCTCTAGATCTGGGAACCGCAGAGGTTGATCCCAGATAGGCAGGGAGGAATCGGTTGGTTTGGTAATGGAACCAGAAAACTCAGAGCAACGTGGACCGACACCAGATGGGAGAATCAGGTACATAATTGCATTTAATTTGATAGAATTAATCTGATAGAATTTTACAAGAAATCTGTCCATCTTGTTGAATTTTAATAACAGTCCTTACATGCTTGCTCTGTTTGATATGAATTTTCCTGCACAAATGTGTTAACAATACTCCTGGTTGGAAAGACCATAGACAAATGTTTGGTGGCCTGTTGAATATGAGCTATCTTCGAGTCTTCAGGGCAACTGCCCTTTGCATCATATGGACAAATTCAGCAATAAGAAGGTAGTGCCAGTGAATAGTTAGAAATTATTAGTTGCAGCATTTGTGAAATCCTCTGATCTTGAGACATCAGAAGTGTGTAATAGATATTCTGAAGTTAGGTAGCTATGCACGTGTTAGAACCTGGAAACACTTGTAAGGTAGAATATTAATTGTTACAAAAATATAGCATTACTTTTTGACTTCCATTCTGTTTTTTTGTCATCACTCTAAGTCAGGTTGCATCTTTATTGGTCCCATGGCTCATTAGTGTTGTCTGAAGGACATGACTATAAAACTTGATTCTCTCTTCTCATGCTAATATTCGCATGATTTTTCTCATGTTTAGGCTTATGATAATTAAACATACAGGCACATTGACTGTATCTCTTTATGCCGCAGTTATACGGAGTGGCAGGAACTAGTCAAGGCAGCATTAATAATGAAAGAAATTCTGATTTTGAATGTTGAATGGTCCAAAGTGGACATCCTTTCTGGGATAATGATCGATGCTGTTATGCTGCTGATGGTTTAATGTATTTTATTTGTAATATGCAGGTTGTCTCTAATCTGCCATTTAATATTGCAACAGATGTGCTAAAGCTACTTCTTCCCATGGGAGACATATTTTCCCATGTTGTGCTACTTCTGCAGGTATGGCATAAATATACTTTGGTGTTGGTTTTGTATTGTGTCTGCAAGTTTAGTATTGAGTTCAGGTTAATTTATATCCACATTCTCGAGAGAGTGTCAGTTTCAAAGTTGTGAAGAAGTTTTTTTGTCATGCTTTCTTATGCTTCGCTTTTAAGGTAATGTGCTCAATTATTGGCCTGGATTAGAAAAAAAACTGATATTCTATCAACTATTTTAGTATGAAATTTTGATAGTCATTATTGTGACCAACTAGAATTTTCTTTCCTTGATTCATCTACTGTGATAGATTTGAGATTGTATTTTTATCTTGTCTTGATGCTCTGTCATTTTTTCATGTTATTCACATACATGCATTGTACTTTCCTAAATAAATTGTTGATTCATCTTAAAAACTGTTACTACTTAACTCAGAAAAATATATGGGTTTTACGTGAATGCGGAACTGAAGATCCTGTGAACATACTAAAGCACCAAAATTCCTCCTGGCTAATGAAAGTTAAATGTTTGAATGTGGTGCTTGTTGCAGGATGAAATGGCTTTGCGTGTGGTAGGTTCATTGCCAGGGACACCTGAATATCGTCAAATTAATATATTTGTCAACTTCTATTCAGGTACAACTTTCTTGTTTTCCATAAGATGAGGCCATCAAAATACATGGATATATGTAAGCGAATAATCTCTGTTTCTCTTAGAATTGAATATCGAGTCATTTTGTTTCCATGAGTGAGAAACTTCAAGGTCAGCTTCTTTACAAGAGTTGTTTACAACTTCCTATATATAGTCGGATTATTCCAGGATGGGAAACTGATTCAGGATGATTCCCACAACCAATCCAAATTGATGGTCTCAAATGTTGATGAAAAGGTCTCCATGTCAAAGAGCTCATTAAGAGCTTTCCAACAAAATTTGAACAGGTTCAAATATGCAAAAGTCACGGCCTTCAGAAGTTGAAGGAAAACAGGGGCGACATTGACATGTGGCACACTAAACAGCTGACCTGTGGTATGATAACAGGGTGACACATGGTATGATGACAAGATGATGTTGCACACACAGACTGATACATGGCAAACTCATAGGCTGATGTGGCATGATGCAAGCTGCCACATATAACAACCAGCAATTGCCATGCAGCCTCATGTTGACCAATCGGAGGCTGCCACATAGACCTTCTAGAAAGCATATGCGGCACTTGGTCTTACGTTGTAATGCTCTTGGCCAATTGTCGACTTGAATTTGTATAATTTTCTTGTGTGCCTGGTTGTTTTGGATTTTTGGTGGTTTATATTGCTTTTGTGATTTTCTTGCAATTTTCTGTATGCATGCAAAAATTCTACTCCAAACTATAATGTCTTGAGGGATTAATTGGCCCAAGGGATGAAGTAGCCTATCGATCCCCGTAGGCTATATAGAACTCGATAAAAGGGGAAAACCCGAAAATACCCATTGTGTGGGCAGCAAAGGGCACGTTTTGGGGCAGCTGGGGCAAAAAAGCCCAGTGCCAATCTATACTGGAAAGACCCGCTTAATATCCTTCTTCTTTGTTTAACTGAAAATGAAACAAAGGGGATTATAGATCAGTTCCATGCAGGGTTTTGTGGTGGACACTATGCCTGGAGAGCAACAACCTACAAAATTTTAAAAGTAGGTTTCTATTGGCCCACACTTTTTAAAGAAGTTGGAGCAAGAGTAAGAAGTTGCAAACCATGCCAATTATTTGTAGGAAAACAGAAACTGTCAGCACTTCCTTTGGTTCCAGTGTTGTTTCATGCTCCTTTTCTACAATGGGGGTTGGACTTTATAGGGGAAATTCATCCACAATCAAGTAATCAACACAGATGGATTTTAACTGCTACAGACTATTTTACCAAGTGGGTAGAAGCTATACCTGTTAAAAATGCAACTGATACTGTTGTCATTAAATTTCTTGAAGAAAACATCCTATCAAGATTTGGATGTCCTCAACAGATTGTTACAAATAATGCAACAACTTTCAGTAGTGTTAAAATGATTGAATTATGTCAAAAATATTCAATCCTATTACACCATTCTACACCATACTATCCACAGGGTAATGGCCTAGAAGAGTCTTCCAACAAGAGTTTAGTTAAGGTCATGTTGACCTTGCCGCCTACACCTACCTACTAGTCAGTGAGAAAAGCCCTCAACCCCACATGGTGTGGTTGGTGGCAAGGAACTCAGAGAAGGGGCTGTCACACTAATCCCGACTCTCTCCGTTTGAGCTATCTCCTAGGTTAGCTAAGGGGGGTGGTCCCTAATGAAAAGTTAAGTTAAAAGATGTGACTTTCTAGGAGAGTGTTATAGTGAAAATGGATTACTCTTAAGGATTTATGAGCAAATATGAAGTGGACAACTTGAAATAACAATGCCAATCATTAATATGATTTAAAAAACCATAAAATCAGTGCCTTATAAGGATTTTGCTCAACAATTTAAAGATATATTTGCTCAAAGTAAAATGCAATGCCCTTAAAAGAGAAAACAAAGTAACCTTGAAATGTAAATAAGAATTGTTAGCACAAGATATGTAAGATACAAAACGCTTTTGAGATAATCAACTTTATAAATCAAAACATGTGAAAAATATCTTGCCAAAACCAAAAAATTAGTAATTAACTTGGAAATGTAAAAGAAAGGAAGTGCCAAACCAAGACATCAATATGCAATTAGACTCGAAACATGAAAAGAAAACACTTGTTTGAAATTAGTGTTGAAAATATCGCCGAAATATTGGTGATATTTGTAAATATTGCGATATTTTCGGTGAGCCGAAATATCGCCGATATTTCGGCAAAATATCTCGCGACGATCCAAAATATCACCGGGAGACAAAAAAAATCCGCGCAGGTTATAAAATTCCGATTTTGGTTTTTTATCAATCATTTTCATTTCTGATTGCTGGGGAAGGAAGGGGAGAGCTATGTGCTTGTTGCCAAGGAGGGTTTGAGCGTTGCATAGCTATTATCGCCACCAACAACGAAGATTTTGTTGATCTAAGCTTCAAGAACAGTGAGACAATTTCATTTCTTCCATTAACAGGTATGTTCAAATAAACCCCTATGTTAATGAATTTTTTGTTAGTTTTAGGATTGTTCTTGCTTGCCTATTTGCCTACAATCATTTTGCTTGGATTTTTTCCATTTGAAAAGATTTTCATGTCCATGAGCAAATGCAAGGGTTTTAAGTTTTTAACTTTTCTCCATATTTGGAGAGCACACTCCATTTTTTTTGAGTTCATAGCTGCAGAGGCTATTTATTATATATTAGGGGTTCATTTATATAAAATTTCTTCATCTTAGAAATTAGTTTCTTATTGTGAACATTGAGAGAGCACCTATATAGAAAATTAGAAATTATCCTGTAGACAAGTTCTCTATGCAATAGTTGTTTATCTATTGTCTTGGCCTGCTGCTTATTATAGGGATTAACACTAGTCAAGATGAGGTAGGTTTGCCTATTTCTATGTATGAAATGATGTGCTCAATATTGGATGTTGTGTAATGCCTTCGAAGTGAAACGTATTCGTCCTCTTATTGACAAATTTCCTGAAGCATGTAGCCATTGTCGAAACTGGACTAATAGGGAATAAGCAATAATTTAACAGATTTTACTCTACTACTTTCTGTGTATTGGTAGGGCTAGAAAAATGTTTCCTTGTGGGACAACGAAGGTCACACCACTGTTATATGTAAATATTTTTGATTTGATTTTAATCGGCAAGAAAATTTTGAATTTTATCATTTCAATTTGCTGAACAGAGTTACAGTATGTTATGAACTTATGATATTACAGAGATATGTGCGCATATTGTTGTTTACTCATGTAGCCATGCTTATCTACTTGGTGTTTCCCTTACAGATTTCTCTGATATTCGAGAGCAAACTCCATTTTTTTTTTAAAATTTCAAATACACCCTCTTATTGTCATTTATGGTTTTTCATTGAATTCACATTGCAAAATTGCAAATAATGTAGCAAAAAAATTGTTTTGTAAAATGATGTGGTTATTACTTATTAAGTTATTAATTCCAATTTTTTTTTTTTGGCGCCCTAGGTTTGAGTTAGCCCACTACAAAATACAAATATGCCAAAAGCCTTGGACCCATTTTGGGAGTATGGGAACCTTGATGGTGGGACAAATCGTGCATATCTTACATGCAAATTGTGTGGGACTAGGATGACAGGTGGGGTTACATGACTGAAATACCATCTGGCTAGACTCAGTGGACATGATGTTGGGATTTGTACAGTTTCTAGCCTGGAGCTTATACAAAAAGCTGTTGAGGCAATTGATGAAAATGACAAAAAGAAGGAAGAGGTAGAAAGAAACAAAGCTAAACGTGTAGGTAGATCTTTCGGGATATCTTCTCCTGATTTTGATGTTGAAGGTAGTGGGAGGGGCTCCACAGCTGGCACATCATCACCTGCTACTGCTAGTGCGAGGTCATCATTTTTTGTTCAACGAACAGGTCATGGAGCACAACCTGGCATAAAATCGCTTGTTAAAAAAAAGGAGAAGCAAGAAGCAGATAGAGTCATGGGGAGGTGTATTTTCTGGAGCGACTTACCTCTCAGCATCACTAAAACCAATCCATTTTGGCAGTGAATGTGTGATGCTATTGCTGTTGTGGGCCCAGGGTACAAAAGTGCCACATAAGAGGAGTTGCAGGGGCCAATTCTTCAAGCAGAAAAGCAGGACATCAACTCTAGATTGGTGGAGTTGAAAAAGACATGGGAAGTTACTAACTTACTGGATGCACAGTGATGTCTGATGGTTGGACAGATAGGAAGGGTAGGACCCTTCTAAATTTCTTGGTACATTGTCCTAAAGGTACCATGTTTATTAAATCGTTGGATGCATCAGAACATATCAAAGATGGAGCAACAATATGTGAGTTGTCAGATAGGTTCTTTCGGGAGATTGGTGTGCAGAATGTGGTGCAAGTCATAACAGACAATGCAGCTAATTATGTGTCTGCCGGCAAGATGCTTATGGAGAGGCATTCCTCATTGTTCTGGACTTCGTGTGCAGCACATTGTCTCGATTTGTTGCTTGAGGATATGGGGAAACTCTCCTTCATCAAGGAGGCGGTTGATATGGCTAGGAGCGTCCCCAAGTTTATTTATAACCATGCTTTTGTTCTTAGCCTCATGAGGAGGTTCACTAGAAACAAGGAGTTGCGGCCTCTTGCGATCACATGTTTTGCCACAAACTTTATTTCTCTTCGGTCTTTGCTTCGATGTCAATTCGAGTTGAAGCAAATGTTTGTGTCTGATGATTGGCGTAATTGTAGATACAGCAGGAGACAGGACGGGAAATCCATTGCAAAAATGGTGTACTCTGAGACGTTTTGGCGTGGAGTAGAAGAAGCATGCTCAGTTAGTGAACCTATAGTAAAGGTTCTCAGATTGGTAGATGGGGAGAAGCCTGCAATGGCTTATTTGTATGAGGGCATGGATAGGGCCAAGGAGGCCATTCGTTCTTACTATGCAGACAAGGGTTTTGTTGGCCTTGATAGGTAGATGATGGTATGGGATGTGATTGATAGTTGGTGAACAGGGATGCTTCATTGACCCATTCATGCAGCAATACTTTTCGTCAACCCCGCATTTTCATACAAATGCGACTTTGATTTTGATGGCGAGGTGATGGAAGGGCTCCATTCCTGTATTCATAGGATGGTACCTGATCCTGAGCTTTGTAGAAAAATCAATCGCGAGATACAGTATTATCGGGATTGTGTTGGCCTATTTGGCTTTGATGATGCTATTAGGGAAAGGACCCTCTTCATGCCATGTAAGTGACAAGTCATCACTCATTAGAAATTAGAATTTTCAATTTAGAATTTCCTTACTTATAATTCTATTTTTTTTAAATTCAATTATGTAACTTTTATTTAAAAGTTTAATTATGTTTTAAGTTTTTGAATTTTTTATTTCATTATTTTGTTGTAGATATTTGGTGGCGAAGTTATGGTGCAAGGGCACCAAATTTGCAGAAATTGGCCATATGAATCTTGAGTCAAACATGTAGCTCTTCAGGGTGTGAGCGCAATTGGAGTGTATTTGAGAAAATACATGCAAAAAAGCGCAACAGGTATAACTTTGAGCTCCAGCCTTCAGTTGAGCAATTACACTTATTGTAATTTTTAATTTTTAATTTATGACCTTCAAGTGTCAAGAGTCAAGAGTCAAGACTCATTAGTTTTTTTGACACTCTTACAGGTTGGAGTTCACACGTCTCAATGATTTAGTATATGTGCATTACAACATCCGACTTTGAGTGAGGCAAATAGAATCACCAATGGATCCAGATGCCATTTCCTTAGACAATATTGACATATTGTCTCAGTGGAGGGTGGAGTCTGAGGAGCCCATCTTGGAGGAGTCACCTTCATGGTTAGAGCCAGTGGCAAATGATCCATTAGAACAGGGGTAGCAAGAGGAGGAGGACTCAGAGGAGTAGCAGCACTTGGAGGAAGAGCAAGAGGAGGAGGAGGAGGACACTGTGGGAGCATTAGCATCAACACCATCTGCTATAGATATAGGAGAACATAGCCCCATACCTAGCACTCATTATTTGACATTAGGTGCAGAGGCAGGGTCAGGGCCTTCTACTACTAGGGGTAGGCTTGGCAAACAACCCACCATGTTTTCCCATAAAAGGGGGAGAGGGCAGTGATTTCAGATAGATAGCTGCTAGTTTTATTTGTTATGCTACATATAACTCATGATGATGAGATACTTTTATATATGTGATGTTATTTTGTATTGGTTCTCCACATTTGAGTCCTTGAATGGACAATTATCCGGGATCAACAGGATTTGGTATCGTCTTTGATGTATCATTTCTATTTGACATCATATATATCAGTGCTTTCTTCATATTTATGTGCCAATGTGTTTATTTCATGTTGTTATTGCTTTATATGTTTAAAAATCTGAAAAAAATGAATATATTATGCATTTTTTTATGCTTGCCGATATATGCTGATATTTTTGCCGATATTTCCAATAAGATATTTTCTGGACCCTCGCCGATATTTTGCCGATACCGATATTTTCAACACTGTATGAAATGATTACAATGCTTGCTTTTGGAATAGACTTTGCATATGAAAACTCAAACCATCAAGAGACAAGTAAAGTAAACGTAATGGAAAGTGATCTTGGTTAATTTTATTAATTAGCTCTACAACAAGATTACAATTTAACTCTTCAATCTTCAGACCTCACTCTTGCCCAATGATATGGATCTCATAGTGAGGAGTCAATAGAGGAGTAGAGGATTCCTAAGATGTCTACTTCAACTAACTTATGTTGGAGGTAAAATTTTAATGAGGCTTGGAGCCTTCCTACATTAAAATGCCTAGATGAAATGCAAATTGTGTTAATTCCCCAAATTAAAATAATGATACATGCAAATGCTTCAAAGAGATTGATTTGCAATGCTTGAAAGTGGAATAGTGTTCAACATAAGTTGCAATTATAACTTCAATTGGAGGAATAAAATTAGTGTACAAGTGTTGCATGTGTTTCATCAATGAATTAAAATGATACAAGTAATTTGCTTGAAAGTAAAATTTGTTTCAAATAGACAAAGACAATAAATTTCTCCAATATTCAAGATAACAATGTAGCATAAAATTGAAGCGTGTATTCAAGTGTTCATGAAACAATTTACGAGGGTGAGGTGTAATTTTGATTACTCATACCCCATACAACTTCTCTAGAATACACTTATTACAATTTAAATACAATTTTATTTGCAATTTTTGACTTGCGGGAAATCTAAAAAATTAAAAAATGACTACTTAGACTTAACCAAATTCCACGAAATTTTTTGTGTGATCTAATATGGTAATATACATCGACTCTAGACACTAAGATGTGTTAGGGGCTCAACCTTCAAACCGTCACCCTAGCTTTGGGGTAAAAAATGAGTGAAAAAACCTAGAAAATTATCTGCCTCTGAAAAAGAAGGGATAATTAACTGGATAAAAAAACACTCCAAGGTGTAGTCATTTGTTGATCGAGTCCCAACATCCTAGGTCTGTTACAGACTCAAAAACTCATCATTACTAGTATCACATATTACAATTCCCCGTAGGGTGTGGAATCTAGGTACAAGAAAGATGGTGAGAAGATAGAAGTAGAGTTAAAAAACTCTGTTGACTGATGATATCTGATGGTACAAGTGTCCACTAGATCATCCTTGGGCATGGAGTCTTCATATAATCCTCAGGTGGCACTCCAGTGGTCAACATTTCATTATTAACCCCTCAAAGTGTGTCATAGTAGAAAGTTGAGGGTGACAGGTGTAATTTTGATTACTCATACCCCATACAACTTCTCTAGACTACACTTATTACAATTTAAATACAATTTTATTTGCAATTTTTGACCTGCGGGAAATCTAAAAAATTAAAAAATGACTACCTAGATTTAACCAAATTCCACGAAATATTTTTGTGTGATCTAGTATGGTAATGTACATCGAATCTAGACACTAAGATGTGTTAGGGGCTCAACCTTCACACCGTCACCCCGACTTTATGGTAAAAAATGAGTGAAAAAACCCAGAAAATTATCTGCCTCTGAAAAAGAAGAGATAATTAACCGGATAAAAAAAACACTCCAAGGTGTACTCATTTGCTGATCAAGTCCCAACATCCTAGGCCTGTTACTGACTCTAAAAATCATCATTACTAGTATCACTTATTACAATTTCCCGTAGGGTGTGGAATCTGGGTACAAAAAAGATGATGAGAAGATAGAAGTAGAGTTAAAAAACTCTGTTGACTGACAATATCTGATGGTACAAGTGTCCTCTGGATCATCCTTGGGCATGGAGTCTTTATATAATCCTCAGGTGCCACTCCAATGGTCAACAGGTCATTAAGAAGACTCTTGAAGACCATAAAAAGAGTTGGGACAGCCATCTAATCCATGCAATTTGGACAAACAGAGTTTCTCCTAAGACATCAATAGGCAAGTCTCCTTTCCAGTTAGATTATGGCAAGGAAGTAGTTTTTCCTACTCATTTAGCTTTACCTGTCATGAGATTCCTTCAAGAATCCTATGAAGAAAAAGACGATTTCTCAGGAAGGATTAATCAAATTATTGTGTTAAATGAAGACAGGAATGAAATTCAGTACAAGCTAAGGAAATACCAAAATAAGATGAAAGAACTGTTCGACAGAAAGGCTAGAGAAAGAAATTTTAAGAAAGGTCACCTAGTGCTTAGGTGGGATACAAGGAGAGAAGATAAAGGCAAGCATGCAAAATTTGACAACCTTTGGTTTGGTCCATTTAGCATTGCGGAAGTCAAAGGGAACAATACATCCATCTTACAGAATCTGGAAGGAGAGTATTCCTCATTGCCAGTCAACGGGAAATACTTGAAACCAGTGTGGAAAAAGTCTGCAAAAATCCCGATTTAATCCTAAAAACACGATTTTTTGAACTAAATGATTTAATCCCCCGACTTTTTGGCGACTTTTTCACAAAGGAAAAAATCACGATTTTTTCCTTATACTCCCGATTTAATCAGGAGTCGACCCAAAAAGTCTGCCTCCCTTCCCAGGCCGCGGATAAAGAGGCTGCAAAGGTGAAAAAACTGTAAATTGAAGCTTTCATCCATGCATTTTCAAGTTATTGCATTGTATTGTTTGTCATACTTCTTACGAGCATAGTAGTCTCATTTGTAATATGTTAGTTTTGAGGTTAAGATATGTTTTTGTTTTCCAAGGAAAAACAAATCTTTATACTTCATATTTCTAGTTAGAAAGCAAAGGATACATTGGCTAAGCCTCCAGGGTTTCAGTGATCCAGACTCTAACAACCACTGCCCCTTCAAAAGATTACAAAAGTACCAAAAGGACAGGCATACAACAGTGTTACGTAGAAAGAACCCCACACCATCAAAACCATTGTTATAGTTGTTGAATGCTTCCAGAAGAAACAACAAAGAGGAGGCCATGAAGATCAGATAACAACAACCTGTCCAAAAAAACAAAACCAGTGCCTCAAAAAAGAACCCATTTTCAGACAGGAACAAAGTACTTGTGAAACCTTGTGATAGAAAAGATCCTTCCTGTAATGAGAGCACGTTTTGAAAGAGAATCTTCTTTAGTGGTGAACTCCTTGTAAATGTGGGGAAAGGTTATGTATCATAAGTGGATTTTACCTCCAAGAGTTTTTGAATAATAGATGCCAAGACTAGGTTAGTAATCTGACATCTACTGTTTTCTCAGAAAATAAGCAGCTTGGAGTCACCAAGCATTAATTTCACATCTACTGTGATACTCACTATTTATTTTCATTGGACCTACCACCTAACACCTTATTACCCAAGCAGATTACAATCTACTGAATAAATGCATGACTTATTTCTTAATACATTTAGCGGAAACAAAAATTAAAAGGGGAAGAGGATCTCAGTGACTGATTACTTGATGACTTTTAGATGACTCATGATATAGATTTATTATATTTTTTGTTGATATTTTGACTCTTGAGAGTTGAGACTCATCAGACAGGACTCAAAATTCAGGAGTTGATTCACTATTTTGATATGTGATGTAGCACTAGACTTCATATACATATTATATATTAGCTTACTTTACATGTTTATGTGGAAATGCATTTATTTGATGTTGTGGATACTCTAGATCAATGTTGCACGAAGCGGGAGCGAAGCGGAAGCGCGGAGCGCGGAAGTGTCATTTTCCAAAAATCTAGGAAGCGAAGCGTCCGCGGAAGCGTCTGCTATATATATATATTTTTATATTTTTTTGCATTTATACTCAAAACAAACATCCCAAATACCAAATTAATTGTAGAAGACATGAAAACATGCATATTTTTGCATAAATCAAGATAGATATGGCATCCATGATTCCATTGTAGTTACTAGTATGTACAACAATCATCTATATTTAGCTATTACAAACATACATCAAATTTTTAAGCATATTATAAAACATAAAACATTTAAGCATATTATAAAACATAAACCATAGAGCATATTATGATTTATCTAGCAAGTGAGCAACTGTCAACATTTGTCATGTCCAAAATTTATTTATTTTTTAGCAAGTAGTTTTAATTTTAGATTTTTTTTTTGACATGTTATAGAGCTAATTTTGCTCTAAATCTAATAAAGATTTGTTGGAATTATAAATTTTAGTTCTATAATTTGCAAATTTCAAATGTGTAGAAGTTATTTAGAAGGTTAAATTTATTTATGAATTTAAAAACACAAAAAAAAAAAATTAAACTTAAAACATTTACAAAAATTATTTAACTAGAATTCTAAAGTTTCAGAAATAGAAATTTTTCAAAATATTGAATCTATTTAAATATTAATAGGTCATATTGTATTTATAATTCAATAGAATGGGGTGTCTAAAAGTGGAGAAAAAACCTTCTTGAGTTTTTTAATAAATCCTATTGTATTTATAATTCAATAGAATAAGGCGTCCAAGAATTGAGAAAAAACCTTCTTGAATTTCTCAAAACTTTATTAAGTTTCTTAATAGATTCTATTATATTTATAATTCAATAAAATGAGGTGTCCAATAGTTGAGAAAAAACCTTGTTGAGTTTCTCAAACCTTTATTATGTTTCTCAATAATTTATAAACTTATTATGTTTCTCAATAATTTATACACTGATGATCATGGATCGATCAAAATACAAGAATAAAAAAAATTAAAATTAAAAAGATAAAGAAAAAAGTAAAGAAAAACGCCTAACTTCTAAAATAGTAGTAAAAATAATTTTGACGATACACTTCATGTTAATACGATGTTTGCAGTACATTTAACCGCGCCCACCCTATTTAACCTCGACAAATCGCAGTCCCCAAATTAGATTCATAAAATATTTGCGATGCTTTTTTCACAGGCTTTTAGGTTTATGAACGTTACAGCTCAAATTTGAGAGAAAGCCATGAAAGTTTTGACCAGATATTTGCCCTTATCGTCGTTGAAATCTGTGAGCTTTGGTCTCGGATCTGGTAGAGACAGACAGGGAGTTACAAATATCAAGCAACCATGAAGGCATGATGTCTTTAAAAAATAACAAAAAGGTCGATCCTGAAAAGATATATAACCAGTAATAAAATAGATTTCAGGTGAACAAAACAAGTTTGCTTCATTTCATTTCGATTCCATTCCAGACAAATAAAATGTGTACATTTACAGGAATTTTGAGCCTCGGGTTGCGTGCGCTTCCGGGCCCGAAGCGTGGCGCTTCCGGATGCCCGAAGCGCCCTCCGAAGCGCGGATCCGGGGCAACGCAACCCAATTTCCAGGAATCGTTTCAAAATTTAGGAATCGCACTTCAGAAAAACCGGAATCGCGCTTCGCCTGGAGGTTCCGGAACGCTTCCGTATGGGACGCGATTCCGGCTTAGGATCCGGGGGGGGGGGGGGGGGGGCGATTCCTGCAACTATGCTCTAGATGTTAAAAAAATAAAAATAAAAAATGAATAATTTTGTGTTTTTTTTAATTTTGCTGACTTTTTGCCGACTTTTTCAAAAAACTCCCGACTTTGACGAGTTTTTCAACTTTTGGACCCTTGCCGAATTAATCCCGACTTAGACTTTTTCCACATTGCTTGAAACATTACATTCAATATTGATTTTTCATTCATTCATCATCTGTAAATATCCGGAGAGTTTATTTTATTTTTGAAAAATTTGCAAGTGAGTATCTGTTTCAGCAAAGACTCCATAGCCCGAGGAGAAGGCACTTGGATCTGCTTGTTCTCTGCATCCCATAGGGGGAAGCAGTCCCCAGCTGGAGCCGATGTTGTAACATTATTTGGTTTTGATAAGTTAGTATATTAGTCAAAAATAATTTTAAAATGTTAAGTTAGGATATGGATGCAAAAGAAAGAAAAGTTAAAATGTTAGGTCAATTTAATGTTTTATAGGCATCCATATCAATAAAATGTTAGGTGTTAGCTACCCTAAATAAAGAAGGCAAAAGGAAAATAAAATGTTAGGGAAGAAAAAAGAAAAGAATGGCTTCATTTCATATTTTATAAATGCATAGGCTGCTAGTCAAAATGCGCCACAAGTCAAATATCAAATGTGATTTTCATGTGCAGAAGCAAAAAGGCAAGGAGTAAAGGTTTTGCTCTAAGGTTTTATATATCAATTAATTTTGGTATTAACCCCCTATTCCTAAGTCTTAAAACCCCCAAATCATTCCTCCCCTCGTATTATCCTCCACTCACTTATACCTAAAGTTTTTATACCCCTTTCATACATTGCAAATATCCCTATCATTCATTACATCATTTTCCCGACCGCACCAAACAACCCGTCACCTCACAGTTAACTCTCTGCCACCTTTCACTCCATCTCCGCCCATCTCCCAAGATCTGACAGCCCACATGACATTTCGGCCCCCTGTAACCATCTGAACTTTACTGTTGGGAGGGGGGTAGGCTTTGAAATGGGTGGTATACGAAACCGTGCCCTCCCCTATGTGTCAACGCCAGAGCTTTTTGGACCCCCCTCGGGTGAAACCATTAACCGTGCCCCCCCAAAAAATAGTTGTTTTCCTCACTCTTGATACTGCTCTCCTACCCGTTGCACTCCCACCATTTACCTTTTTCCATGGCATTCGTTCGTTAGCTCCACCAATTGCATCCGCTCTCTCTAGAATTAACCCGTTAAGCAATTAATTGTTTAGCCGTTAATCCAACGGACCTGCACCACCTCCAACGGAAAACTAGATTGATTATATAAACCTCCCTTTCGCTTGTGAATAGGTTACTGAATTCATGCATAATCACTGTTATTGATTTGTTATAGGTTGGTGGCCTAAAACTTCAACTGTTTCTACCCGCCAGCGACACTCTCGGTTCATTCTTTTCATCTTATTGCCTCTTTTCTACCCCCAGAAACTGACTCCTCTCTGTGTATTCAAGCCTCCAATCCAATTTTCACTACGGTCCTTAGCCTTATCCAAAGATGCCTCCAAAGGACAAAGGACCAGAGGAACTTGTTAATCCTCTGATCTATCCTCCCATAGATTTTCATCACATACCTTTGGCTGACAGAGACTTTAAAATCCATGAAACTCTCTGTGAATTGGACCTCTTTGAGATGTATTGCTGACTTGAGGACAAATACATTGACAAATCTAATGACATTCAGCTGTGGGAGTCCAATTTACCCCACTATATTTTTCCTCGTACCCATAGCACCCAGAGTTTGTTAGGAAGTTCCATGCATCTTATTTACCAAGCCAAAGGGCCATCATTACCCCCACTGGAGAAATTTTGTTTACCATCACTCCTCAGGCCATAGATCAAATGATGCAAGCCCCCATAGTAGAGAATGCCACCCCCTTTTCCTATGAAGCACTTGTTGAGTTATACCAGAAATTAGACTTTGCCAAGAGGGCCCAAACTCTTGAGCTATTCTTGACACAAGATGCCCCATTGCCAAAGAAAAATCCTCCCTATCCCTCCTCTATTTTCCCTAAGAGAGCCAAGCAGATTATCACAGTTGTCTCCTACCTCCTTGGCTACTACTCTGATCAATGGGTAGATGAGGCCATCATAGGATTTCTGTCCATTTTCTCTGCTGATTCTAAACCCTCCATTGTGTTTAACTTTAGCCAATTTCTTGCAGAGTCAATTCATCAGCAGCTTATCAAATTCCCAACTAAGGAGGTATTCAAGTATTCTTCTGTACTAGTTTATATGTTCTTATACTTTCAGGGAGACAACATCAACCTTGCTTTGCAAAAGCTAGATGAAAAAGGAAACCAACAATTAGT
Source organism: Pinus tabuliformis (assembly GCA_031772625.1). NCBI lineage: Eukaryota > Viridiplantae > Streptophyta > Pinopsida > Pinales > Pinaceae > Pinus > Pinus tabuliformis. The sequence continues at coordinate 59,420,971 of CM062809.1, forward strand.
CATCTTTTGGACTACTCTGGTGATGAAGGAACAGAAGGAATATACATATAAACAATTTACATAAATGTTTGTTCATCTAGCAATCAGTCTTCTGAGCAGCAGGATAGAACCAAGGATCAGTGAGGAAATTAGAAAGGTGTTGCAGCTGTCAGACCAAGTTCAGACAGGGGATTGGTACCTCTACCAAAACTATATTGAATTGAGAATATTTGGATGTGAGCTTGCACCTTACAAGCTGCCTAAATTCCTCCCAATGAGGATTTTTGCCCTGGAGTACATAAGGCAAATGTTAAATATGGATGAAATCCACTTTGTTGCTGCCAAGAAGAAGTCCCAGTTTAAAATTAAAACACAGATTGGGCCTTTCATTTGCAACACAAGAGTAGCAGGGGAAGAAGCAGACAAGCTGCTAAAGGAAATGCAGTTCAGCCTAAGCTTTACCTAGTCATATGATCCATTAGGGATCATTTCTAAATTAAGAGTAGAAACCAAATCTACTCCTTATTTTCACACATCTAGGCTAAAGATAGAGAAGTACAAAAATCAGTTAGAATGGGTTGAGAATACCCTACAAGACGCAGAAGAACAACTAGTATCATCCTCTACAGTACAGACTCCTACCATGAAGGAGAAAACAACTAAGAGAAGTAGAGAAGAAGAGTCCCCTTCAGGGACTGATATTTTCAGTGAAGGATTCAAGATCATGTACAGAAAGAAGGCCAAGCTTAGTTCCAAACTAAGCCTCAGCAAGGACTTAGAGCAGGAGACCATTATCACCACCAATGAGCCACTTATTTCCTCATTAGTGGGTGATCAAACCATACAGTCTCCCACTACCTCTACAACTTCACAAGAACAACAACAAATTATGCAGACCAACACATCTACTTCAGGGGAGGCAAAGAAAAGTATAATAGACATTTTTAAGGAGATAAAAGTCAGGAATGAGGCCTTGAAGATTAATACCTACAACCAGTTCTGGAAGTAGACTTTTGGTGCTCAAAGTAGGTTTCTGTCAGCCTTTGATTCAGAGAAAGGGAAAATGCAAATGGCATTCCTCCAGGCACAGGTTCCCCAACCCAAGGCAGCATCAGACTACAAGAAGACAACTTTTGAATTTGATGTAAAAGATATACATCCCATTGACCAAATGGAGATGCATAAGCAGACTGGGGAAATGATATTTTCAACTGTCACTAACACTGCTATGAGTTTGTCTAAACTGCAGGTTACATTAGCAAATGTCCAATCACAATTGAAGATGGAGAAGGTCTTTGCGCTTGCCAAAGACACCAAGATTAAAAATCTGGAGGACTTGGTGATCAAAGTGGGTTATGACCCTTCAAACATCGATGTTGCAGAAGAGCTTATAAAGAAAAAGAATTTAGACATAGCAACATTAAGGAAGCAGTTAAAGTTGCCATCTACAAAAGATCCTCTAGCCAATGATATTGAAGAGACAGAGACACAAAAGGAAGATATGATGAAGCTCATCATGGAGCAGAGTGCACAACTAAAGCAAATGGAGACAAAGATGGAAAAATTGATTAAAGAGAAGGAGAAAGCTCCCAAAATGGCTGTTGTCCCTTTGCAAGCACTCCCTATTATAGCCATTCCTACAGCCATATCTTCTTCAACAAGTACAGGGGATGCTGCAGATCAGTTGGCCCATGTAGCACAAAACATGTCTCTCCAGACTGAAGAAATTAAAAACTTGCAGGATCAAGTGAAACTTCTACAGGATCATCAAAAGAAAACTGAGACTTTCAGAGCTTCAAAGAGCTCAAAATCAGATAGAGGCATGGAAGAAGTCAGCAACTGAATCTTCTATTGGCTACACACTAGGTCATGTTAAAGAAATCATTTGGAATAATATCATTGAAGAAATAGATGAAATTTGGCCATGTATCCATATTATTTTTGAACAGAAGGAACTCATGGAGAAAGCTAAGCAGACCATTGCCACTATCAATGCTCAATTGGGAGAAATGCCTACTACAGCCAACAACATCATAAAGTTCCTCAATTCCAAAAATAGATATGAGCTGGATGATCTAGGAGTGGATGACAGAACAAAAACTATTTTGGAGGTAAATAAATTTCTAACAAAGAAGAACTTAGTTGTACAGCTGACAGAGAAGTGTCACACTCTAGAGGTAGCAGTTAACAAGTTTTTCACTAGGATTGATGCATTGAACAAGAAAGGTCTGCCTTCACTGTTTGTAATCAATGACAAATTAATGACCAGGGAAGACTACATGAAGAAGCTTCAGGACATTGCCAAGGATACAGCTAAGTCTTCCAACATCAAAGGTTCTATGACAAGCAAATCTTTTTACGAAGCTATCAACAACATAAGTTTTATTCAACATGAGATAAAACATATTTTTGCAGTAAAACCCACTTTTGCTCAGTATACTAAGGTAGATGAAATCTACTGCAAGGTAACCAAGATTGCTATTCCAGATGAAGAATGGTGGGATAAGTTGTGTGAATTTCAGGACTAAAGGACAGGTCAGCTTCACCAGTGTAGCACTCGAATAGTGGCCACTCAACAACTGTTCTCCTTCAAAGCAGGGCCAGATGTTCACATTCATTCTTTTTGATCGAATTACTTCTTTTCTGTTAATTCTAAGTTAATAATAGAATGCCGTGTCACTCAGGCATTAATTGTAATATTTTTGTAATTTTGCTTAAATACTTCATTCTGTCGAAGTATTCAGGGTTGAACCCTTGAACCAGTTATCAGGCAGATTTGTACTAAGTTGAAGCATTTTGAGATAATAAAAGATTTTGAATTTGCCTCATATGGTCTATCTCTCAGTGAGTTGTTTTCATCTTAGTTTTTCATTATGTCTTCTTCATATAAATTAATTCTTTTACAGTTATCCGATTTAAAATTTAATTGAATATTAGTTTCATTTTGAATCCTCCGTGAAGTTGTAATTTAAATAAGAGATTAATTTGTAGAACTATCTGTTATTGTAAATTCCTCTTTGAACGTAAATTACACTAGATTTCTGTAATAGTTTAATTATATTCTGTTGATCAAGGAAACACTGTTTTCTTGATTTCTGCTTATAAATGATTAAATACTCAGTTTAAATATTAAATTAATTATACCTCTACACATTCTTCTTATCCATCCCGCTAAAATCAAAATAACCATGTGCATGCAAAGAACAACCTTTTATTGTATTAAGAATCTTTCTAAGTTTAACGCACCCGTTTATAAACAGTTCACTGGTCATCCAATCATTAAAATCAACTAAACATTATAGATGCTTTGGGATAACCAATTGACCTTAGGTTATCTCAAAGGACAATAGAGTGTTTAGTTTTTTCCCCTTGACACTTTCCATTCCCCTTGACACTTTCCATTCATGCATCTGGGCATGGGAGACTCACCCTAGGCAATTGGAGGAGACACCGCGTGTCATGGGCTCGGAGGAGACTCTCTAGTTGAGATATTTGGTAGGTGCACGAGTTGATGGATACGGACTTAGCGTTGGCGTGGTTGATTGTTGAGGTAGCCTATGTTCAACCCCTAGGCTCACACTTGGGGAGGTGATCGAGAGGGAGTTGCATGGTGCTTTTTCAGCTGGGCAACTCGAGGCATTAGGTGAGCATGAGGTGCGAGGGATGGTAGTCCTTGTTGGCAGGATGATGCCTAGGCTTCCAGCGATACCTGAGCACATCATCAAGAGTTGGGACAACAGATCTTGCTATGTGATTTGGCAGACGCAGAGCAGTTGGTTATTCGTGACACGAGTCCTTGATGCTCGGTGCCTACATATTGGTTACTTACAGGAGTCAGAGATGAGGCACAAAGGGGTCCCAACAGCTAGCAGCATATCACAACGACAGGCAGAGAGGATTGGGGGTTGTGGACCTCCAGTATGGTTATGGGATCTAGGGATCTAGTGGATTGGTGGGATGCTCCACTCCTCAGTGAGCCTGGTCAATATAACATGCAAACTAATTCATTCATAGGCGAACACATGGGGAGTCAATAAAGCCCTCACCATAGGGCGAGGTAGATTGTTGCTCAGGATTGGGGCCAACCATGGAGTGATAGGCGCTGGCACTATTGAGGCGCTTTGGTAGGTTGGGCCTAACCTCGATCATCACATAGATTGTGGCCGAGAGTTATGCGAGAGGAGGCTCTGGTACAAGCATGCTAGACAGTTAGTGATGACCAGAGTGTCGCGGGGTCAACGTGATAGTTTCTTGCTGTGATGGCATGGGGCCCTAGCGTCACGGTACTTAGCTGTTCAGCTACCCATAGGGGTGAGCTGGTTTCTATAGGATCCAAATTTCCATCGAGTTTTAGTGATTCGCTGATGACGTGGGAGACTTCATCAACATGGCAGGTTGGCCAATAGGAGGATTTTAGGAGGAGCTCATGCATTAGAGACTTCATTCGCATATGGATTGAGTTGTATCTTCAGGGGCCCACAATGAGAGTGCATGAGGTGGAGTATTCAGTAGGGCAGCTTCATGAGGATTTAGACAAAGTTTCACATCATCACGATGCTCTACTTTTTGGTGGTAGATAGAGGGATTCTAATGCTCATATCTGGCAGGATGGTGAGTGGAGCGAGGGGTGCTTCACGTTGATCAAGTTGGCTTGGGATCCTAGTATTGAGGGACTCCTTCACTATAGGATAGTACAACGATCAGGGATGATCCAATGGCATATTTGGGACCCTGGTGAAGTTTGCAGTGACAATGGGGATCCTCAGTTAGAGAGGGCGCTTGTTCAGGCATTGCTTGAGGACAAGCAATTTTTGGTGGGGAGGACTGTAATGTCCCCAATTTTGATTTTTCATCTGAGAGAGTTAATGAATTTTATTGAGGAGGTGCTAAGCATAGCACAATTTTGTAAATTGAGCATTGGAGACATTTTTGGCATATGGGACTTACGAGGGATAGAAAATTAATTTGCTAGTGGAATGTGGGGGCCACACCTACATGAAATACACACCACCTGGAGAGAAAATTGAATTGTTAAGGGATGGAGGTCGAAATATTGGATGGAGGGACCCAGATGAGAAGGCAAGGAAAAATTATAAATAGGAGCATAGAAGCTATTGGGGTCTTTTTTTCACCCATCTATTTCCTTTGTTGCTCAAGTTGTTTAGCTTGGTCACAAGTGTTGCTTAGAACAAAGTTCTCCAATGGGAGAATTCACCCTTTTTTCGGTGGACTTCGAGTGCCACCCTAGGGAGGTAAATTTGCTGCTACATTTGAAGGGAGGCTTGTGGAATTTTGGGATCATCTTTCAGCCATTCCACTAAGCTAATTCGTGCTCCAGGGAGGACGTAGTAGAGAAACTTGTACCACTTTTTCAGCTATTTTTGGGGGGTGTTTGTTAGGAGAAATTTAGAGAAGTTGCTCTAGGAGAAGACTAAGCTTTGTGGAGAATTTCGGGGTTGGATATTGCTGCTTTTGAGAGGAACACATTTATCTTCCTAGGACCTGCGTAGGGGGTCACTGGACAACATTTATGTGGAGCTGATTTCAGCTATCTTGTGTCGGGATTTGATGTGAGACTTCTCCCCAACATCTGGAAAAACTTCCTTTATCGTTGCTATTGCAGATTGAGGAGAAATAAGGAGGATTTCAACAGAGTTCATCAATGGGGGACATAATCGTTGTTCAGGAGGGCGTAGTGTCAAAATAGGGCAATTTTGGAAGGTCAGAATTGGCCAAAACCCTTTCTGGGTTTTTGTGGGTTTGTTGAGAGGTGTCCAGGGGTTAAATTTGTAGAATTTTCCGGGCATTATTCGAGCTAGAAATCCCCTGTTTGTCCAGCAATACGTTTTATTATTTAGTTGGTAATTGTACCATTTTGTGGGTTTTCTGGGTGGTTGGTTTGGGGTGGATTCATTTCAGTGTTTGGATGAGTATTTTTGGGAGAAGCTACAACTGCATTTTCAGGCGATTCCGGGCATCATAGGGGGTGATTCTCAACATTTCTAATGCAACAACAATTGCCAATTTCTGGGTCTACGTAGAAGAATATTGGGCAGAAGTTCCTTAGCTCTTGGGGTCATATCCTCCACTTGGGTTTGCTCCAGCTTGCTTATGCAAGTCTAGGTGCACTTGTTCCTTGCTATATGTACTCCTTACAACTCATAATTTAATAAAATGGCTCAGCTTATTTGCCCAACTTCTTGGTGTTTTTGATGGTGCATGCGTGTTTATGATTTTATTTGCTATAACCTAGTTCATGTGTCTGTTATTAGCTGTAAATTACAATTTGGAACATTACAGATGGCCCATGATGGAGCATGGAGCTATGCAAAGTCCTCAAGGAAGTGTCTTGTGGAATGGAATTAGTATGGGAGCTAGAACAAAAAATGCTAGTCCAGATTGCTGGTTTGAAGATGTCACGATGCTGAGTCTGCAACTGTATAAGAGGTTGATTTCAGCAATGGAAGCCGGAGGAGTAAAACCTGAATGTATTGCTGGATCCCTGACACTTAATATACAAAGTAGTACCCCCCTGGGATTAATAGACATCAAGGAACTCAGGAAAATAGCTGTCAGTTTCTCAGCCTTTCTTCGGTTTATGCATCATCTGAAGATGACCAAAACCCTCTTCTTGAAGCTATTGAGAGTCTATTTCCCATGCAAAAGGGTGTGGCATCCACTAGGTTTTTGTTTGGGCTATTAGGGCTGCAATAATTCTAAATGCAAGTCTTGATTGCAAAGTCAATCTTGAAAAAGGAATAGGAATGCAGTTGGACCAGGCAATTCTGGAAGATCTTCTCATGCCTAATTACTCTTATGCAATAGAAACCCTTTATGATGTTGGTTGTATTCTGCGAATTCTAGACCATTTTCTCTTTTTGGATCAGTCAACAGAAGGTGCTTCTCCTTGCTCTGTTGATGATGGCCAATTGATAGGTTCTCCATCGCTCACACCAATTACAATGCTTGCAAAGTTGATGGAAAGTTACCTTGCAAAGGTGGCACCAGATGTCAATTTGAAGCTTTTAAATTTTCAGCCATTAGTAGCAGTTCTTTCTGATTATGCTAGATCTTTGGATGATGGTCTATACCTTGCTACTGATATATACATAAACGATGTCAATTTTCCATGAATCTTGGATAATGTTACTTTCACAACTATTATCTTAATTCTATATTCAAATAATGCAACAGTTATGTCTGCACTCAAAGAAGAGAGTGTTTTCATGCATGAGATGTTTGTAAGGTAAAAAAACACCTGACATTCCAAATCAAGGGAAGGACTTGGTTTTATTCTTCCAAGAATCTTGTAGTCTCAGTAGGAGTCTGCAGCTTGTTCATCACATGCAACTTGATGCTTCTCTTCTGCGCACATTTGTGGTTCAACATGAAGGCCATGCCCTACTTAGCCTCTTGACCATGTTTGGAAGGAACATGTGCTGCCAGTTTTTGGAAGTTATCAAGACGATTTTGAACCTTTATACGTGGTTGGATTCTCAGAGGGGCATGGTATCAGATATATTCTATGACAAGTACATGTACCATTTGCTAGGTATTATCACATCGGCATATCCTGCACATGGGAGCTTATATTTGGGCAGAGAAGCTACATATATTGAGGGGACCAGCCCAGGGGCTTGTTTGATAGCACTAGAGATTATTACAAACATCTATGACCTTGTATGTTTCTATGTTCCACACCATTCATATAGAATAAAGTATTATTTTCTAAATAATGTTATAGAAGAGGTACTTTGCTTGACGCACAAAAAGGAGAAATATTGTGTGGTGGTTAGCATTACATTCTTGTGCAATAACAATTTTCTTCATTATCATATAGTGAAGAATGACCTAGTGCTTGACCTTATTGATTACATTATCAAGAAAAAAATTCAAGTCTCTCATTTCATATATGGTTGGAAACTATCCTCATGAGTTGGAAGGGATCGATTATGTTAATATGCCCAACAACTGAAGCTGAGTTATGAGCACTCTCTTAAAGATTACCGTCTTCAAAATGTTACAAGGAGAAGAACATATCGTGGTGAACATCATCCTAATGATTTTAGCAACGTAACTCCCATTCCTGAGCCAATGAAACAGAATAATGCTCTTTAGAATGAAGGGGATTACTTCACTGTAGATAGTGTTGATGGAAATAACGTGGTAATCACTCACACCTCTGCTTCGTGTAGTCAATAAGCAAACGAAAGTATTGGAAATAAAGATGTCTTGGACTCTAGCGATCGGGAACAATTTATTGGGTTAGTTAATTCTGAACATGAAGATGATGATGGATTGTATGTATCGTCTGGACAAAATCTTCTCCAAGAAATTCACAAGACAAGGGTGCCCAATCAAGAAAGGTCCCCCTTCTGGAAAATAGAAAGGAAAATTTTGTAGCACCCAGATTTGTCATTGCTTGGGGACAAGCAATGTTGGGAAGGGGGGACTGCAATGCCCCCGGAGGGATTAATTAGCCCAAGGGACTAAGTAGCCTATCGATCCCCATAGGCTATAGTCCTTGATAAAGGGGAAAACCCAAAAATACCCAATGTGTGGGCAGCGGGGGGCAAGTTTTGGGGTAGCTGGGGCAAAAAGGCCCAAGGTTGGGGTTTAGTGTGAACCTCACTCAATTAATTAAGGAGAAAAATCCCCTCAAGGAAATCTATAAATACAAGAGGGTTAGATTCATTTGAGGCATCATTGATTTGGATAATTTTGTCTCCGTTTCAACTTTCTTTTGAGCCTGAGGCTCTGAGGGTTTTAAGACCCCATTTCTTCTTTGACTAGTTTCAGTGGAGGTGATCCCACCCTACCTAGTCACCTTCTGGTTTTGGCGGCAGGAAGCATCTATATGAGGAAGCAGTGAAGTCTTTGTGGGGAAGTTTGAGGCAAATCAATCTATTTTATCTTTTATTTACTGTTCTAGTATACAAGAAGGCATACATCTGGAAAATATCAAGGGGTTTTTGGTGGAAAATGCTAAGGAGAGGCAGCCACATTCATTCTGGAGATAGACAAATTATTCTGAAGCAAAAAAATGGAGTATTACTAAGCGGATTGAATCTCTCTGAAGCTGGAATCTATGCAAGTTCATTCCTGAGGTAGCCGAAGTTTGTATGAGACCAGCAGGCTGAAATCACTTAGGCAGCCGAAGTTTGTTTGAGGCCAGCAGGCCGGAATCCCTGAGGCAACCGAAGTTGGTCTGAGGTCAGCAAGTCAGATTCTCTGAGATAACCGAAGTTCCTTCTGAAGCTGGATGCCATCTTTGAAGCAATCTTCTCTGTCCTGAGGTCATTCGGGAGCCCAACCCTAACCTATAACAAACTCGAAACCCTCTTGAAATCAGCCCATTCATTTTGTGGCAAATGAGAAAGATCTCTTGAGGTATTATTATACTAGTAGAACCAAAGTTTGGGAGAAAAATCTTGTTACTGTACAGAAAATTCTTTGTGGTTATCTAAAGTAGTAAGAAGGTCTGGTCAAGGAGTGCAATGGGTCAAAAATATCTGAAGAATTCCAGGAGTACTGGAACAGGTTTTGACGAGTTCCTGGAAGAGGTCGAAGTCAGGAGAGAGTTCAAATATCTTCCTTATATCTAATCGAATAATCTTCTCGGGACAATACTTGCAAGAGGATCTTTCTAAGTCTACAACTTAGTCTAGGATATTTTGGACCTTGGTCAGACACTGTAGTTTATGACCTAATTGAATTCAGAATGATACTGGATTGTTGAATCTGTATTGGTACTGTTGAATTTGCTATGGTATTGTGTTTGGATGTTTACTGTGTTGTTGAAGGAAATAGTGTTGTTCACTGCATATTTGAATCCTTTGTATTATCAGCTGAATAAAGAAGAAAAATTCGTTGAAAAAACCCTAGTTACTTAGGGAACCCTAGGGAAAAATTACCCTAGGATAATACACAACCACAATAAAACAAATAAAAGGAATATATATAGATAAGGTTGCTGAGTTTTCATTTCAATGGATGGACTGAAAAATACATGCCTGGGATAGTCTTTAGCTGATTTAATGTTGAAACCTGAAGCTGCCAATCAGATCTGGAAATTACATGACTTCTCAAGCCATACTTAGCTTGCATTAATTTATTTCGATACCAAACTACTTTCCCAGGTGCGAGAATGGTCTACTGTTCCTTGCTGGCTGTCCTCAGCTCCCCAAAATGATTGACTCAGCCTGTGTAGTGGCTCCTACAATGCTGTTGTGTCTCTTTTACGAGCTAGAGACACTTTTGTTAGCTGTTTGGGTCCATGCACTTGCTCCCTATAACTCACCTATCCCTTTCCTCTTCAACATGGCACTCCCGTGCCCTTATACAGCCACAAAATAACAACTCGAATCTCATTCTTGTGCACTTGACCAAACATGAATCAACCAAAATAATTCCATTGTCTTCCCCTCTATAAACATGGCCTTTCTGAGCACTCTTGTAGCCACGCCAAACCCCCTATACAACCAACTTGTTGATTTGGGGTAGCATCAGATGTACTCTAGCCACGAAATTTTGGTGGAGAGGTTGGGGTACATGAGATCTCCAATACCCAGAAAGGGTTTGGGAAAATTCTAAACAGATGAGGAGATATTAAAATAATCAATATTTTTAATGGAGTTCCTAAGTCTAAACTTAGGGAAAATAAAATATTAATGTGTATTAATATGAATCTGTGTTAGAATGGTCCAAAAGACATGGATCAAGCCAGATCTAATCTTAGCCGTTGATTAGGGACTTAATCTCGGCCGTTGAGATGTCAGCAGAAAAAGTATGAGAGGAGGTTTGAGGGGCACTTGGAGAACTCACTGAGGGAGACTAGTCAGTTCAATTTCTGGAGCGGGGTTTTCTGAGAAATTGAACCAGTGGTTTGGTGAGCAGTCAGGAGGCAGCAAGTACGGAACAGAGAGATGGGAGATCAACATAGAAGAGGCAGACGTAGAACCAGAAGAAGCCATGCAGAGGCAGCAGAGACTGCACAGAGCCAGAAGGGCTTGCGTCATCCACATAGAGGCTGTAGGAGTGACGCAGAAGCCTAGAGAGGCTGCGCAGAGCCTCAGTAGGCTGACGCAGAGGGTTTCAGGCTGTTGCAGAGGGTTTCAGGCTGACGCAGAGGGGTTCAGGCTGTAACGGAGGTCAGTAGGGCCTACGCTGGGTTTAGGAAAGTGCTGGAAGTTTGTTTATCTATGGGTAAGCCAGTTTGGCACCTTGTTGTACAAGAAAATTGCTGAATAATAAAATCCTCCCTTGCTGCATCGGTTTTCCCACATTGGGTTTTTCCAGGGACATTAGTCCAAAATAACTTTGTCAATGTGTGCATATTTTTGTTTCTGTATTATGATGTGATATCTGCAGCAGTATTTATTTTAATGTTTGTTGAAGTAATTTCATAAATAACTTATGATGAAATAAGTAGGAAAAGTAAATTAGTTGCTGTAGTGATAGAATTTTCACATGGTATTAGAGCAAGTAATCAGAGACAGAAAGGGAAAATCAGTTATGGGTCAAGACCACGATGCAGAGGCATCCACCTCAGGGGACTCACGCAGATTTTCAGAAGATTGCACAAGAGAGAGAGATTTCGATTTCTCTATGTTGGCTTCCAGGTTGGAAGAAGAAGTGGCGTGCATGACTAGTGCTGCATCATCAGAAGTATGGTATATAGACAGTGGAGCCTCGTGGCATATGACAGGAATCAAGGAGTGTTTCTTAGAATATCGAGAAGAGAAGATGAACTTTCAGATCAAGTGTACTCCAGTAGGAAAGGGTACCATAGTTTTTCAGACAGAATCGGGAGAGTGATTCTGTGCCACAAATGTGCTGCATGTGCCAGGATTGGGGATGAACTTACTTTCCGTGTCACAACTACAAGCCAAGGGCTATGATGTCTACTTCATCAAGGAAAAGGTATACGTCAAACAGCCGAGCTGGAAAAAGAAAGTGTAGATTGGGATCAAAAGTAATCTGTTGTACAGATTACAACTAGAATCTCCAATGGCACTAATAGGCAGTCATGGGGACAAAGACTTGAACGAACTATGGCACAAAAGGATGAGTCACTTGCACCATGGAGCTCTGAAAATTCTTAGGAGCACTGAAACAAGAGTTCCAGATCTGAGTACGGAACGAGATGATGTATGCAGGGGATGCGCTCTAGGAAAGTATGCCAAGGTGGCATTTCCTAGGAGAAACCACAGGGCCAAGAGTGTACTAGGATTGATACACTCAGATATCTCCGGACCTATGTCCGTCAAAGCTCTCAGCGGTGCCGAGTATTTCCTTACCTGCGTTGATGACCACTCGAGGAAAACTTGGATCTTTTTTTTGAAACCCAAGGATGAGGTTTTCTGTCGATTCAAGGAGTTCAAGGCTTTAGTGGAGAATCTGATAGGTAAGAAAATCAAAGTCTTGCGCTCAGATAATGGTGGAGAATATATCAATAAGGACTTCACTGATTATTGCGCTAAGGAAGGCATCAGAAGAGAGTGGACAGCTCCCTATAACCCGAAGCAGAATGGGGTGGCAGAAAGGAAAAACAGGACTATTGTAAAAGCAGCCAAGGTCATGCTGTATGATCAGGGTATGCCAAAATTCCTGTGGGCAGAAGCATGCAACACAACTGTCTACGTTCAGAACAAGACTCCTCATCGAGCATTGGGCAAGATTACTCCAGAGAAAGTCTTCACTAGGAAGATACCTGAAGTCAGTCACTTCAGGATATTTGGGAGTTTGGCATATTGTTGCATACCCGAAGAAAAGAGGAAGAAGTTGGATCAGGCTGCAAAAAAGGGGTATCTGAAAGGATATAGTGAAAACGCTAAGGCATACAAGATCTATCTTCCAGGGAGCAGGAAGGTAGTAGTACGACGAGATGTAAAGTTCATGGAGGACAGAGCTTTCAGAAGATCTCGCGAAATGCCTTCTAAGAAGCAGTCGAAAGAGGATCCATTGGTCATGCCTCTTCAACCAACGAAAGTGAAGAATCCTTCCTCAGATCAGGAAGATTCTCAGGATGAGGAAGAGGAGCAAACAGAAGCACCTATTGGCAGAGGAAGAACCAACAGGGAACCTTGTTAAATTATGCGTGATGCAGAGAACTTCATCGGAGAGCCAAGGAACAGTAAAAGGGAGCAAAAACAGCCAGATAGGTATCAGGCGTTAGTAGCTTAGGATGGAGAGCCTGCCAACTTCAAAGAGGTAGCTCAGCATCAGGTCTGGCTAGATACGATGGTGGAGGAGTATAACTCCATAATGGTAAACGATGTCTGGGAGGTTGTGTCAAGGCCTCAAGACAGATCTGTGGTAGGTTCAAGATGGATCTACAAGATCAAATATGCTGCGGACGATAGCATTGAAAAATACAAGGCCAGGTTTATGGCTAAGGGGTATGCTCAAAAGGAAGGGATTGACTATGAGGAAACCTTCGCCCCGGTAGCCAGGTATACATCTATTAGGACCATGATATCTCTTGTAGCCCAGATGGGATGGGAGATCCATCAGATGGATGTCAAGACGACATTTCTGAATGGGGTAATAGAAGAAGAAGTATACATTGAACAACTAGAGGGCTTTGAAACTCATGAGAAGAAGTCTCATGTATGCACACTGAAGAAAGCCTTGTATGGGCTGAAGCAGGCACCAAGAGCGTGGTATGGTCGAATAGATGGCTACTTGCAGAAGATGGGGTTTGTCAAGAGTGATGCGGATCCGAATCTCTACTATCTGGTCATAGAGAGCGAGCCACTTATCTTAGTATTATATGTGGATGATCTCTTCTTGACAGGATCATCCAGACTCATTGAAGACTGCAAGAAGAATCTAGCCACAAAATTCGATATGAAGGATTTGGGACGAATGCAATGTTTTTTAGGGTTGGAAGTTTGGCAGTAGAAAGGAGAAATATTCCTTGGGCAAGGAAGGTATGCTACAAAAATTCTGAAAAGGTTCAGGATGGGAGACTGTAGACCTATGGCTACGCCAATGATCACCAACTGGAAGAAGATTGATGCATCAGAAGACAAGGATGTCGATCCCACCCTATACTGACAACTCATAGGGTCCTTGATGTTTCTAGTCAATACCAGGCTAGATATTTGCTACAATGTCAACACCCTCAGTCAGTTCATGGTGGAACCAAAGGGGGCTCACTGGGCAGCAGCCAAGCACGTTCTCAGGTATTTACAGGGAACAGTTGATTATGGGCTCTTGTACAACAAGGGGAAGGATATCAGGTTGAGTGGATTTACTGATGCAGATTGGGTAGGAAGTTTAGTGGATCGGAAAAGTACCTCTGGGTATTATTTCAACATTGGATCAGGAATAACCTCCTGGTGCTGTAGGAAACAAAAGTTTGTGGCTCTGAGCTCATCTAAGGCAGAATATATGGTAGCAAGCATAACTTCATGTGAGGCCATATGGCTTAGAAAATTGTTGGTAAACCTATTCAGAAGAAATATGGAGGCGACCAGGAACATGTGTGATAATCAGAGTTACATCAAACTCTCTGAGAATCCAGTATTTCATGATAGGTCAAAGCATATTTATATCCGGTGTCACTTTGTTAGAGATTGTGTCCAACGTGGAGCTGTACAGTTGAGCTACACTCCTACAGGGGAACAAGTGGCAGATATCCTCACCAAGGCCCTTGGAAAGTCAAAATTTGACTACTTCAGGGAAAAGATGGGGATGGTAAAGGACCCCTTTCAGAGGTAGTGTGTTAGCAGCACGAATGAAGAGGGAATTGCAGTGCAGATGCAGTGTTGGGAGAAAGGACCAACAACAACACAGATGCAGAGGGAGTTGCAGTGCAGATGCAGTGTTGGGAGAAAGGACCAACAACAGCATAGATGCAGAGGAAGGTGCAGTGCAGATGCAGTGCTAGGAGAAAGGACCAGCAACAACATGGATGCAGGGGAGCTGTCGTATAGGTGCAGTAGTGGCAGTGGCAGAACCATGGGCAGCAGTATAGGATGCAGTAGTGCAGAGAATGTTAGGCAGGGAGGCCTAGCATCAGCACAGGTACCGATGTCGGATGATCAGAGCAATACTTAGTGAGTATTTCTAGAGCACAGTCCTCGCTAAGAGGGAGTGTTGATTTGGGGTAGCATCGGATGTGCTCTAGCCACGAAATTTGGTGGAGAGGTTGGGGCACATGAGATCTCCAATACCCAGAAGGTGTTTGGGAAAATTCTAAACAGATCAGGAGATATTAAAATAATTAATAGTTTTAGTGGAGACCCTAAGTGTAAACTTAGGGAAAATAAAATATTAATGTGTATTAATATGAATCTGTGTTAGAATGGTCCAAAAGACATGGATCAAGCCAGATCTAATCTTAGCTGTTGATTAGGGACTTAATCTCGGCCGTTGAGATGTCAACAGAAAAAGTATAAGAGGAGGCTTGAGGGGCACTTGGAGAACACACTGAGGGAGACCAGTCAGTTCAATTTCTGGAGCAGGGTTTGCTGAGAAATTGAACCAGTGGTCTAGAGAGCAGTTAGGAGGCAGCAAGTACGGAACAGAGAGACGGGAGATCAGCGCAAAAGAGGTAGACGCAGAACCAGAGGAAGCCACGCAGAGGCAACAGAGACTGCGTAGAGCCGGAAGGCCTGCGTCATCCACGTAGAGGCTGCAAGAGTGACACAGAGGCCCAGAGAGGTTTCACAGAACCTCAGTAGGCCAACGCAGAGGGTTTCATGTTGATGCAGAGGGCTTCAGGCTGTAGCAGAGGTCAGTAGGGCCTACGCTGGGTTTAGGAAAGTGCTGGAAGTTTGTCTCTCTGTGGGTAAGCTAGTTTGGCACCCTGTTGTACAAGAAAATTGTTGAATAATAAAATCCTCCCTTGCTGCACCGGTTTTCCCACATTGGGATTTTTCGGGGACATTAGTCCAAAATAACTGTGTCAATGTGTGCATATTTTTGTCTTTGTATTACGATGTGATATCTGCAACAATATTTATTTTAATGTTTGTTGAAGTAATTTCATAAATAACTTATGATGAAATAAGTAGGAAAAGTAAATCAGTTGCTGTTGTGATAGGATTTTCACACAACTACCTCCCCCTAAGGCAACACAAATCTCTTGTGCTCTCTAACAACCAGCAACTCAATCCTCTTGGTATGCACTATGGCAGGCTGCACAAGCAGATCAACACGCCTGGTATCACCGCGACCCTCTCACAGTCACTTATAGAAGCTAAATCCTTGTGAAATTTTAATATTGTTGCAGTTAACTGGTTAATATTCTCCTATCAATTTGATTATTTGTTTTTTGCAATCTATTTGCGGAAAATACTGGATAAAGCACTATTGCAACTTCACACAAAATTAAATACAGGAACTGAGAAAATACTGCACACACACAAATAATGAACACTGATATTCTTGGACAAATGTCCCTAGAAAAACCCTAGTGTGGGGAAAACCAGTGCAACAGATGAGGGTTTATATTATTAATAAATATTCAGCAATTGAGAATTACATAGACTGCTTGCCTCTTATTGGAAAAGCTCTGACAATATCTCTTCTCCACTTCTACTGGCCAAATCGAACTTCTGCTAGCAAACTCGACCCTTCTCTCTGCAACTCGCACCTCCTCTAGCAACACGCATTGGAAAAAATGGAAATGCGTACGACCTCTTTTGGAACTCGCACTGCCTCCGAAAATTCATTCTGACAATATTCTCTCCCTCCAGCAACTCACTAGAGCAACTCGTACTTCCTCCGACAACTGTCTCTAGCAATTGGAAATTGAATTGCTGCCCAACAACTTGCACTGGCTATTCGCACTGGCTATTGCGACCTTTTTGAAAAATTAATTCGGCCTCCTCCTTTCTTTAGGTATAACTGGAATCTTCATGAAGAATTATTCTGTAAATTCTTTCAATTTTCTTGCTGAAATCCTGATGCTAGTGTCCTCCATGTTATCACTGCACCCCTGCTATCACTACAAATCTGTGTCTCTGATGTGTTCTCCAAATGCCCATCGATTTCCTCTTATAATCTCCCGTTGAGCAACCAATGACCACGTTCTAATGTCAATCGATGGCTAAGATCATCTTAATCCCATCACATGACTTATCTAGAAGTGACTAGAGGAAAATCAATTTACGTCAATTAATCCCGATTTGTTAAGCCATTTCGCTAAGTTAGACTTATGAAAATTAATAAACAAGTCAGTTAATTCTAATTAAGGAGATTTTTCTAAGAAAATTTTTCTCAGTTTTGGAGAAAATTAATTCACTGTGTTCATTAGCCTCATGGACACCATCTTGGACTAGAACGCCTATCTTAGCTGCATAAACTAACACTCCCTCTTAGTGAGGAAGTTGTTTTGCACAACACCCATCTTGTCTCTGAAGAAGATGAATCTTGCCTTCCCCAAAGCCTTCGTCAGTATATTTGCTACCTGCTCATTTGTGGGTATATACTGTAGCTAAACAATCCTACGCTGCAAACAATCCCTGATGAAGTGATACCTGATGTCTATGTGCTTGGATCTATCGTGAAATACTAGATTCTCAAACAACTTGATGCAACTCTGATTATCGTAGTATATCACTGTCGTTTCAACTCTCTGACCAAAGAAGGCTACTAGCAGCTTCCAAAGCCATATGGCTTCGCATGTAGCCATGCTCGTTGCTATGTACTTTGCCTCTACAAAACTCAGTGCCATAGACTTTTGCTTCCAACTGTACCAAGAAACAACTCCTAATCGCGTGTTGAAGCAACACTCTGAAGTGCTTTTCCAATCCACTGTATTACCTGCCTAGTTTGCATCAGTATAGCACAACAAATTGATACCATCGCCTCGAGCATATCTGATGCCATACTCGATAGTGTTGTGAAAATATCTCAACACATGTTTAGCTACTATCCAATGCACTCTCTTCGTGAACTGACTGACAGAATTTATTGCATACGATATATCTGGCTTGGTGTTGACAAAAATACATGAGAGAGCCAATCAATTACCTTCCTTCAATTCGTGATCATGGGTGTAGACATGGCTCTATAGTGCTCCATCTCAAAACTCCTCAGGATCTCGACGCTGTATTACCCCTGCCCAAGGAAAATTTCCCATCCATTTGCCACGCCTCCATGCCTAGAAAGTAGTGCATGAGCCCCAAATCCTTCATCTTGAACTCAGCTGCAAGATCCCTCTTGCACTCTTCTATGAGCCCTAGTGAACCTGTAAGAAACAAATCATCCACATACATGACAAGAATGAGAACCTCATGTTGATTTGGGGTAGCATTGGATGTGCTCTAGCCATGGAAATTGTTGGAGAGGCTAAAGCACATGAGATCTCCAAGACCCAGAAATGGTTTGGGGAAATTCCACCCGGTTAGAGAGATATTAAAATAATTAATATTGTTAATGGGTTCTTAAGTCTAAACTTAGGAAAATAAAAATATTAATGGGTATTAATATAAAACTAGGTGAGAAGGTTCTAAATGACATGGATCAAGCCAAATATAATCTTAGCCGTTGATTAGAGATTTAATCTCGGCAGTTGAAGACTCAACAGAAAATGCATAAGAGGAGGCTTGAGGGTCAGTTGGAGATGCACCAAGATTGATCAGTCAGTTCGATTTTCTGGAGCGGGGTTTGCTGAGAGAAATCGAACCAGTGATCAAAGTTGCAGTGAGGGACAATGAGTGCATAGCAGAGAGGCAGAGATAGTGCCGAAGGGCCAACATAGAGGCAGAGATAGTGCCGAAGGGCCAAGACAAAGGCAGAGTAGGCTACGCAGAAGGCCAGAGGGATTGTGCAGAGGCTACCAGGGCCTGCGTGAGTGACGCAAAGGGCCAGAGAGCCTGCACAGAGCATTAGAAGGCTGACGCAGAGGGTTCCAGGCTGATGCAGAGCCTCAGAGAGGCGTTGGAGAGTTTTTCGTGGAGCAGACTTGCCGAATATCTGCTTCCGAAGAGAGGTATTACTGCTAGATTGATTTCTCTGTTGGGTGAGCCAGTTTGGCACCTAGTTGTACTCAAGAAAGCTGCTTAATAATAAAACCCTTAGAACTGTTGCACCGGTTTTCCCAAGTTGGGTTTTTCCGGGGACGATTGTCCAAAAATAACGGTGTCCCTTGTGTGTTTGTCTATTCTTTTAGTTGATGATCTGTAGATGGTTGAGACTGTACTTGTGTTTATTTTCAGTATTTATATGGTTAAATAACTTGTTAAGTAATTAAACAAGTAGGTGAAATAAACCAAATAGTATAAGAAGAATTTCTAACGGGTTAGACTTAGAAATTTCAACATGGTATCAAAGGGTTGCAAATCACAGGAGAGCTGAAGGCACCAACTAAATCAGAAAATTTGCAGCAGAAACAACTGTCCCGAGAGACAGAAGCTGTTCCTAAGCAGAAAGCAACAGAGAAGGAGTGATGCAGAGGGCCTGCATCATCATTTCGAGCCAGAGAGAGGGCTAGTGTAGAGGCAGAGGAAGGCAGAAGAGGCTCACGAAGAGCCACGTCATCCTACTTAGTCAGGTAGGCTTGACGCAGTTGGCCAGAGGAGTGATTCAACCTTGTCGGGATTGCGCAGAGCTAAGAGGCTCAATTTTTCCAGCTGCTGGGGCCTTGGAGCTGTGGGAAGATTGTGGATTGTGAAGCTGGTGGGGTGCTGTTGCTGTCTAAGCAGAACAGTACCTAATGGGACAAAACCAAGGTAGTGGGAGTCGCTACCTAGGCGGATTTCTAGCCAAGAAATCCAGATCAGTGTTACAGGAGCAAAGGGGATTGAAGAGTAGCGATTCAACTGTTGGCAATAAGATTTCCAGGAGGGAAATCGAGACTCAGAGGGAGTCTAGAAGAGAACTTCCAGGAGGGAAGTAGAGACTCAGAGGGAGTCGAAGAGAAGAGCAGAGATGGCAATGAACAGACTAAGGGATTAGGACAGGTTGGATGGGGCATCCAACTTTGTCATTTGGAAGGCCAGGATCCTGTCTGTTCTGGATAGACATTGCATCAAGGCCTTCGCCTTGAGAATTGTGGCTATTCCAGTCGACCCAGCTGATAACGAAAGGTATGAGGATGCAATGGCAAAGGCAAAGTGCATAATCCTTGATGGGGTCAAGGATCATGTAGTTCAGCGTATTGCCGAGAAGAATACGGCAAAGGAGATGTGGGATACCTTGACGACATTGTATCAAGGCACTTTCGTGCAGAGGAGGATGCTACTGGAGAATCAGCTGCGGTTGTATCAGATGCAGATGGGGGAGCATATAGATCTATTCCTCAGCAGGTTGCTGGAGATTCGGGACCAACTCACTTCCATAGGGGCCACGCCAGATCAGGAATTCATGGTGAGGACCGCCCTGAACGCAGTCTCCAAGGAGTGGGAGACATTCGTCCAAAGCATTTTGGGCAGAGCGAATACTCCAGGTTGGGAAGAGATGTGGGCAGCTCTTCGCCAATAAGAGATCAGACGGCTGACCAAGACGGGAAGTAGCGGCAAAGGAGGTCGAATCAAGAAAGAGGAGGAAGAGGATGCGGCTCTAGCATCTGTGGGACAACAAGGGAAGAGGAAGAATAAGGACATCTCCGAGATAAAGTGCTTCCATTGTGGGGAGCTCAACCATTATGCAACCCAGTGTCCCAGGAAGAAGAATAAGGGAGAGGCTTACGACTAAGGCAGTGCCGACTAAGGCGGAGAAGGAAGTGGAGATTGACGACGACTGTGCCATGAGTGCTCATGTACCTCTAGAGAAGAGGTGGGGTGACATCGAGCTGTAGTCAGGAGGACTACAGGGGATGAGAGGCAAGATCCTTGAGGTACCCAAACTCATGGATCATATTTGGGTACGGGAGCCCCAAGTGACAGTAGCAAGATGACGGATGTCGGTAGAAGCAAGATGCGGATGGAGCGACAGAACAATGCTAGAGTGCAGGGATTTGTAGTAGTAGCGCAGAGGCAGTAGGGGGAGCACAAGATAGCAGCAGAGAGAGCTTCAACATCGAGAGGGCTTCTAGCTTGACAAGGATGTCAGTAATTGGGTAGATCAGTTACCAACGTCTCAGTAACTGAGTTGCAGTGCAACAATAGCAGTAGCAGTCCTATGGGCAGCACGATGTAGCATGATGAGAGAGGTTGCAGTGCAGATGCAGTGTTGGGAGAAAGGACTAGCAACAACACGGATGCAAAGGGAGATGCAGTACAGATGTAGCAGTGGCAGTGGCAGGGCCATGGGCAGCAGTACAGGAGGCAGCAGTGTAGAGGATGTTGGGCAGCAGGCCAAGCATCAGCACAGGTACCAGTGTTGAATGATCAGGGTGATGTTTAGTGGTGGAGCATTACTAGAGCATCTCCTCGCTAAGAGGGAGTGTTGATTTGGGGTAGCATCAGATGTGTTCTAGCCATGAAAATTGGTGGAGAGGCTAAAGCACATGAGATCTTCAAGACCCTGAAATGGTTTGGGGAAATTCCACCCGGTTAGAGAGATATTAAAATAATTAATATTTTTAATGGATTCCTAAGTCTGAACTTAGGAAAATAAAAATATTAATGGGTATTAATATAAAACTGGGTGAGAAGGTTCTAAATGACATGGATCAAGCCGAATCTAATCTTAGCCATTGATTAGAGATTTAATTTCGGCCATTGAAGACTCAACATAAAAAGTATAAGAGTAGGCTTGAGGGTCAATTGGAGATACACCAAGATTGATCAGTCAGTTCGATTTTCTGGAGTGGGGTTTGCTGAGAGAAATCGAACCAGTGATCAGAGTTGCAGCAAGGGGCAGTGAGTTCATAGCAGAGAGGTAAAGATAGTGCCAAAGCATTAGCGCAAAGGCAGAGGAGGCTACATAGAGCTAGCAGGAGCCACGCAGAGGACTAGAGGGATTGCACAGAGGCTACCAGGGCCTGCGTGAGTGACACAGAGGGCCAGAGAGCTTGTGTAGAGCATCAGAGGGCTGATGCAGAGGGTTCCAGGTTGACTGGTTGACGCGGAGCCTCAGAGAGGCGTTGGAGAGTTTTTCGTGGAGCAGACTTGCCGAATATCTGCTTCCGAAGAGAGGTATTACTGCCAGATTGATTTCTCTATCGGGTGAGCCAATTTGGCACCTAGTTGTACTCAAGAAAGCTACTTAATAATAAAACCCTCAGTATTGTTGCACCGATTTTCCCAAGTTAGGTTTTTATGGGGACAATTCTCCAAAAATAATGGTGTCCCTTGTGTGTTTGTCTATTCTTTCAATTGATGATTTGTAGATGGTTGAGACTGTACTTGTGTTTATTTTCAGTATTTATATGGTTAAATAATTTGTTAAGTAATTAAACAAGTAGGTCAAATAAACCAGATAGTACAGGAAGAATTTGTAACGGGTTAGACTTAGAAATTTCAACACCTCACCCCCAACCACCAAGTAGTAGAGGTTGGCATCCGCCTCACTATTCACGAAGCCCATACCCTACAAGTATCTGTCAATTCGCTCATACCATATCCTAGGAGCTTGCTTGAGCCCATACAAAGCTCTCTTCAACCTGCACACGTGGGTCTCAATGTTGTGTGCTACAAAGCTCTTTGGTTGTTCTATGTATACCTCCTCTTCCAACTGTAATGACCCTCCTATAATTACAAATAGAATGCGAATATTAGCATGCATATGGGACATCCATATGATAGCTACATATGCATGAACCACATGTATTGCACTAGTATATGTACTAGATAATATTGGAAAATGTTTAAGTTTAGGTTAATGAATCATTTATCGAAGTACATTCCTAACTCACCAAAATTATAATGAATATATTGAATGGGGTCCTTGACATATGTATGATAATCCTTAATCAAAAGAAAATATCAAATGTAATGAATTATGAAGTAAATTCATTTAATTTACAATTTAATTTGATTAAAAATAAATAAAATAAATTATTTAAATTCTAAACAAGGTAATTTAATTAAAATTATAAATAAAGTAAATTAATTTAATTAAAAAATTTAATTAAACAACTAAGGTTAACTCTAACTAAATTAAATGAATAGATTCAACCTACGCATCATATCATTATGAAGGTAACTGACTCTAAAAAGAAAGGAGGAGGATGCTTGAAGGTAAGAAACCGACACCTGAAGGATTGAGAGTCGGTGGATTTTATGCATATAGGGTAGTCGGTGGGGGGGTATTGAAGGGACACAATTTTTCTTCTGACTGTGGGAGTTGGAGAGAATATTGTGAAACTGAGAAATAAGCTGGAGATCTGGAAAATTTGAGCCTCTATTCTTGGAGTTTTGGGCATGGGGGCAGAGGACCTTAATTTCAAATTCCTCTGGATTTGGGTACCGAAGAGGTTGAACCCAGATTGGCAAGGTGGATTCGGTCGGTTTGCTAACATGATTGGATTAGGAGCAACAACAGCTAGATTATCCAAACAGAATATCCAAGTAAGTACTTATATGTAAATTTTGATCTCAATTCAATTTCCGATTTAATTCTAAAATTTAGAGTACAAATTTTTGATCTCTAGTTAATTTGTAAAATCAGGGTTTTACACCAACTCACCATTTAGGAATGTTGTCTTGACATCCATTTGATGGATATGCCATCCCATCTATGCTGCTAATGAGATCATGGCTTCTATGGAAGTATACTTGGCAACATAAGTGAATGCCTTCTCGTAGTCTATTCCCTCCTTCTAAGAGAACCCCTTGGCCACGAACCTTGCCTACTGATAAGGAATTTGACCAGATCCAGATGGAATGGAGGTTCCACTAGGATAAGTAATACTACCAACAGTTTGACTTGCTCCCATAACGTGAGTTTGGGATCCACTCACATAGGTTCCACCAGAGACAAGAGGTACATATGGAGGAGGTGGTTTCCCCCCATGCGGTGGGATAGGGGGTGGTACATATTGCCCACTCAATGGAGGAGGTGTAACCACTGTAGAGGTCAAAAGAGGAGTTGAAGAACCTATAGGGACATTAACTGTCCCAACTGTGACTGTAGGTTGAACAGGAACCGAAGAAACCACAGTTTGAATAGGAATTTGGGAAGCCACGTTTGAAACGAACGGGCCAGTGGTAGGTGTAACGCCAGATGACCATATCGGATGATGATAAAGTGAAGATGCACTTGGAGTACTTGAAACCAAATGACCAAGAGAGGTATAACCTAGCGGGAATAAAGGTTCACTACTTTTAGGTGGTGGAGTTGGCCTACTTGCCATATGAGGAGAGGACACATATGGAAAGCCTTCAGGCAGAAAGTGATATTCAGATTCATCACCAATACCAGGAGTATGGGTGGCTGAGACTTCCGGAGGAGGATCTCGAGGAGAGGTTGGAATCTCACCTTTTGATGCCATGGGTGGAAACAGTTGGCGAGGAGGAATCCGCGATGAACAAGGAGAAAGCTCCAAATGTACTCTGAGATTATCAAACGGACTATATGAGCATTTAGGAGATATCACAAAAGGATTGTAAAGTGGATTTGGGGCAAACAACACGAACTATTTAGGAACCTCAAGACTTTCTGGATCAGATTCCTGAGATGATGACAACGACTCTTGAGGTGGAGGACGAGAAGCAAGCGGCTCAATTCCAAGTTCAAAACCTTGATCTTCAAGTGACTCTGGAATGTCAAGATGGACTCCTTGTGGTGACCCTTCAGTGTCAAATTGTGAAGGGGATATGTAAGGTGAACTTGGCGGTGCTGCCATGATGATCTTTTCTCAAAATGCAAAGGAGAGGAGGTGATTTATTTGAGCTTTAATTAAAATTTACCATTAACAAGGCATAATGAGGCCAAGGAGAACTACATGGGTGAGACATGTTATCGAGGGCAGTAAACTTTAGAACTTAAAAACAAAAAATACATCAAAATGGGTAATCTAGGCAAGAGGGTTTACTAACTATCTGTGAACTGCTATATACACCTTAGCCAAAACCATGGACTTAACGTATGGCGGTCAATCTCCCCGAACACTATGTTCGGTGTATCACGTCTATAAGGCGGCGGACTCGGTTACCTGTGGCTAAAGGATAACAACCTAGTGGGGTCTCACAATATATATGTGATGGTACGGGGAGCACAAGTCCATGTTAGCGCTGTCTAATGCATAACAGTTCAACGAAAACGTTCCCATATACTTGCCATACGTGGAGTGCCTCCAATATATCTGAGAGTACCGGAGAACGATCCTATATAATTTCGTACGTGGAACGAGATTTCACCCTCGGGATACAATGCTAGCAGATAAGGAAAACTGCTAGGTTTATAGATGCTGGAACACGTCTCTAGTTGTAATATTCCTAATTAGCTATGGCTAATTGGAATATTCGATTTTGTTCAATTTTTGCCTTCTATAGTTATTTGTAAATAAAAAGTGAGGAAGGGGGACATAACTCACTTTAGAATAAAAAGTCACTTCCTAGGTAGCACAACGTTGTGACTTAAAGGGGAGCCAAGGGGGACGCAGAAATGGAGCCCACGCAGACACATGGAGAGACTGCGCAGGAGGGAAGAACACGTGGCAAGAGGAGAAGCACGCAGGAGGAGGTGAGCCTAGGGATTGTGAGGCAGAGGGTATAAAATAGAGAAGAGCCCCCTCATTTTGGATCATTCAGTTATGTGCATTTTGAGTTAGTCGTTTCGACTTCTGAGCACGCTGGCTGTTTAGCTGGTCTGCAACACTATTTAGTGCATTGAGTGTCTCCGTTCAGAGATCTCACCCTTAGCCCCGGGGGACTTCGAGTGCCTGCTTGAGCAAGGTATTTCCATCAGTATTTCAGCAGTACTTTTATCAGCATTTCAGCAGCAGTCTCATCAGCATTTTTGGAGGACTGCGCAGTACTTGGAGAGGGACGCAGTTCTTTTTGGTTGTAGTGTTGGATTGGGGTTTTGCAGGTGGATTTATGCTGGGAGATTGAGCAGGGGTCCAGCTCTTGTCTCATTGGAGGATTTTTGGCAGGGTTTCAGGCAATGTTTTAGGCAGAGTTTAGAGGGGTTTCCTTCAGTGGCAGCGCAGGGCATTGAGGAACTGCGCAGAACCCCAAGAGGGTGTTTTTCGGGGGTCGGCCATTCCAGGAAAGCTTTCTGGGTTTTTCTGGGTTTCTTGAGTAGAGCCTGAATCCAGAGTTTCAGCTTTTTCCGAGGAGGGGAGCAACCCCAAATCATCATTTGTTTCCTAGCAGTAGTAGCATCATCCACGCAGAGAGGCCATTCTTGTCATTCTGAGAGTATTTCTTCACTTGCCTTGTGCAAGTCGAGGTGCCATCTGTCTAATCACCTCTTGTACTCATTTATTGCTCAGTATAATAAAATGGCTTAGCATTTTCTCGCTGCATTTCTTGTGTATCTGCTTCTATTTCTGGATTACATTATTATATGCTGTTCCACTGTTATTCTATCACTTCTGGGTTATTATATCATTTGCATATATTTGGTTGGAGATTTTGCTGGGGTTTGAGGAATATTCTGGGTTAGGAATATTACAGTGGTATCAGAGCATAGATATGGCTCAGCCTGTGGAGCTAGCAATCTATGACACCAGGGGAAAAACCCTACATCTGTTACAGAGGTAGGAAATACAGAGACAATGAGCGTAGGTTGGACAGTGACTGTTGGAGAATACCTACAGAGAGAGAGACTGTGTTCCGGTGGTGGACGCAGAGCAGAAGGATCAGATGGCAGACGAGGACGGGAAGAGATTTGCCAATATGCTCCTCAAATCAGTGCAGGATCTGTCGAGACAGATTGAGGTGATGGGGCAGAGATTCACGGCAGTAGAGGCCAGACAGTGTGAGTGTCCACGGGTTTTCCAGGTTGGTGAAGGATCAGGTGCATCCCACCATTTGCCAGAGCAGCGTGATACTACGTAGCAGGTGGCCTCACATGCCCCTACACGCTCTACCATGCCCACTTTCTTAGGAGCCGACACAGGGGCCATAGCCCAGCAGGAGGCAAACCTCGGACAGATTGGCGATTATTTTGCAGAGTACCAGGCCTATGGGCAAGAGTTCAGAGAAGCCCTCTCATTCAGAGATTTTGTTTAGCTCTAGTGGGATAGTAGACCCCACGACCATCACAGAGGGTACCGACGTTACCATGATGGTGACACCCACTGTGCAGCAAGTAGATTCCACTTGCCTACGTTTGATGGTTCATCAAACAGTTCGGCAAAGTCTTGGGTGGAGAAGCTGGACATTTATTTCCAGCTTAACCAGATGTCGGAGGCAGAGGCCATCAAGGTGGAAACATTGCATTTGGATGGCGAGGCCCAGGATTGGTGGTTTCATGGGATGGTTACACTGGAGCACTCCACAGTGACGACATATGCCGAGTTTACCAAGAGACTGATGGAGCGATTTGAACGGAGGGATCCAGAGCAGCAATTTGTTGAGTTGACGAGGCTCAAACAGATAGGGAGCCCAGAGACCTACATTGTAGATTTCTTGAGGGTCTCCGTGATGTTAACAGACCTATCCACGACACGGAGGGTCTATATGTATGTTGAGGGGTTAGCAGAGCCACTTCGGGGTTTAGTCCGATCCACTAAACCAACCACACTCCAGGACGCTATCAGTAGGACCCGGGACTTACAGGATGTCTTACCCAGGACCCAAACACCTTACCCCCAGAGATAGACTTTTCAGTCTAAGGGGAAGGATGTGAGGATTCCTCCTCCAAAGGGGAATTCAAGATGAGTACAACTTGATGATGATGCCAGGAGGGAGCTGAAGAAGAAGCGGTTGTGCTTCACATGTCAGGAGCCATGGGCACCGGGACATAAATGTGCTGCTAGAAAAGCACATTTTATTGAGGTCTTCTCCGAGAGCAGTGGAGAAGAGGATGACGAGGATGATGTGGAGGCAAGTGATAGCCATTCCATATAGGGACCTTTGCCACCTGCACCGCCAGCAGCAGGTGGTGCATGTTTTGCACCTATTGGAGGGGCCCTTGTAGCATTGCGAGGAGTTCCCAAGTATCTGACGCTACGCATACATGGGACAGTACGTGGCCAACGAGTATCTGGTTTGGTGCACAGTGGGGCGACCCACAACTTCATCGATGCCCAGATGGTTGAGCGGAGAGGTATTCAGATAGAGAGCTTCGATAGGTTTTTGTTCCCAAGAGATCAGACCATGACGTGTGCTCGTTATGTTCCAGAGCTTTCAGTGACGATGGGCACTTACACGTTGACTTACCACTTTTTCGTGGTCGATATTCCGGACACCAACATGATACTGGGTGTTCAGTGGCTTATCACTCTAGGGAAAGTAACGACAGATTGGAAGACCTTAGAGATGGAGTGGGATGATGAGAAGACAGGGAGGCATGAGAAGATACAGGGACAACACACATATCCGCCTCAGAGTGTTTCGGCTCATCGGATGGAGGCAATCTTCTGGAAGGGAGACATAGAGTGGGCAGTGGAACTGCGTGCAATAGAGGCAGGGACTACAGGGCAGACAGTACATCCAGAGATACAGTCCATCCTTGATCGGTATGCCATAGTGTTTGGGTAGATTCCACCAGGACAGCCACCGGATCGGGGGTTTGAGCACACCATCGAGCTTGAGCAGGGCATACAGGCTGTGATCACCACCCCCTATAGGCACCCCAAGGCCTATCGGGATGAGATTGAGCGGGCTATCTAGGAGTTGCTAGCTGTTGGGCATATCCGACCGAGCATGAGTCCTTTTGCTTCTTCTGTGGTGTTGGTGAAGAAGAAGGACGGTACATTGAGGATGTGCATTGACTACAGGGCCCTGAACAAGAAGACCCTGAAGAACAGGTACCCCATACCCAGGATCGATGAGTTGATGGACGAGATGAGAGGGGCACGTTTCTTCTCAAAGACTGCTTTGAGATCTGGGTACCATCAGATTCGCGTGAGGGAGCAGGACATTCCCAAGACCGCCTTCAGGTGTCACTATGGGCACTTTGAGTTCTTGGTGATGCCTTTTGGGCTAACCAACGCCCCAGCTACATTTCAGTCCTGTATGAATCACATCTTTCGTAGTCACTTGAGGAAGTTTGTGTTGGTATTCTTTGATGACATTCTCATTTACAACAGGACTTGGGAGGAGCATCTCCAGCACATTGAGACGGTATTGCGTATCTTATAGGAGCAGCAGTTCTATGCCAAACTCTCCAAGTGCGAGTTTGGGTTGATGGAGATGTTGTATCTGAGACACATCATAGGGGTGGACGGAGTGAGGGTCCACGAGGAGAAGATCAGGGCCATCAGAGAATCGTCGGAGCCGAGAAATGTGATGGAACTTCGAGGATTCATTGGCATTTTTACTTACTACCCGAAGTTCGTCAAAGGTTTCTCGTAGCTTGCTGCACCCCTGAGAGATTTGACGAGGAAGGGGGCATTCAGTTGGTCAGATATGGCACAACAAGCCTTTGATAGGCTCAAGGAGGTTATGAGTAGCTGCCCAGTGCTTGCGTTGCCAGATTTTACGTAACCATTTATTTTGGAGTGTGATGCGTCGGGAGAGGGGACCGACGCAGTGTTGATGCAGGGAGGTCACCCTATAGCCTTTGAGAGCCGGAAGCTCCTTCTGCATGAGAGGTTGTATTCTATATACGACAAGGAGATGCTGGCCATCATGCATGCATTGGCTAAGTATCGGCAGTACTTGGTGGGTAACAAGTTCAGGGTGAGGATTGATCACAACAGCCTCAAGTTCTTTTTGGAGTAGAAGCAGCTACAGGAGAGGCAGCAGAAGTGGATCAGCAAGATCCAAGCATATGACTTTGACATTGAGTATGTCAAGGGTAAGAACAACGTGGTACTAGATGCCCTTTCACGTAGACTAGCTACGTTGTCTCTTATGAGCTTGGATACAGACTGGAGGGCTCGACTCTTAGTAGAGTACTCCAATGATAGCTTTGCATGTGAGGTTTTGGATGGGCAAGTGGCAGATGACAGGTACAGGGTGGTCGATGAGATCATCTATTACAGGGACCGGATCTTCTTGACTGAGGGGTCTCAGCTCAAGAAGAAGATACTCCGGGCATCACATGATTCACCATTAGCAGGACATCAGGGGTTCACCAAAACCTATAGGGCCATTAGGGAGAGGTTCTCATGGAAGGGCCTCAAGGAGGACGTACTCCAACACATCCGGGAGTGCGATGTTTGCCAGAGGAACAAGGGAGAGATGAGCCATCCCGCAGGATTATTGTAGCCTCTTCCCATTCCGAAGGGGAAATGGGAGAGTATTTTGATGGACTTCATCACAGGGTTGCCCACGGTACAGGGCAAGGATTGCATCTTTGTCATCGTTGATCGACTAACGAAGTACGCACATTTTTTTGCCATATCCGCACACTATACAGCAGCACAGGTGGCCGAGTTGTTCTTTAGAGAGATTTTTAGGCTACATGGTCTTCCCAAGACCATTGTCAATGATAGGGACAACCGTTTCATGGGCGGATTTTGACAGGAGCTTTTACGGTTGGTGGGGACGGAGTTGACACCGAGTACCAGTTATCACCCACAGACGGATGGGCAGACAGAGACAGTTAACAAGTGGCTAGAGGGCTATTTGTGTAACTATGTCAGTGGGCAGCAGCGAGCATGGTTGAGTACATCTAGGGGAGTACTGCTACAATACTTCACATCACATGTCCATTGGTATGTCACCATTCTATGCCTTATATGGGTATCATCCTTTATCTTTTGCTGAAGTGATGTTTGGTGATAGCAAGGCTCCTAGAGCCAAGATTTGGATCCAGGAGAGTCAAGATATTCTCCAAGCTCTCAAGGATAACATGGCAACAGCACAGAACCAGCAGAAGCTGTATGCCGACAAGGGTCAGGTGGAGAGACAGTTCGAGGTAGGGGACATGGTCTACCTACGATTACAGCCATACCGACAGTCGTCACTAAAGCAGAAGGGGGCTAAGAAGTTCAAGCCCCGCTTTTATGGGCCATACAAGGTGATACGCAGGGTTGGATAGGTTGCATATGAGCTGGAGCTGCCCCAAGGCAGGAAGATTCATAACATTTTTTATGTATCATTCCTTTAAAGGCATTGGAGTAGCAGGTGACAGTGACAGATAAGCTACCACCCATGGATGATGAGGGGCATTTGGTATTGCAGCCGGAGGTTATCATTGATATCAGGGAGAGGCAGCTGCGGAGCAGGACGGTCCGGGAATTCTTGGTGAGGTGGAAGAATTTGCCGGATGAGGATGCCACTTGGGAGAGTGAGAGGATCTTGCAACATCCATCACTTCAGTTGCTTGAGGACAAGCAACATTTTGCCGGGGGAGATTGTAATATTCCTAATTAGCTATGGCTAATTGGAATATTCGATTTTGTTCAATTTTTGCCTTCTATAGTTATTTGTAAATAAAAAGTGAGGAAGGGGGACATAACTCACTTTAGAATAAAAAGTCACTTCCTAGGTAGCACAATGTTGTGACTTAAAGGGGAGCCAAGGGGGGCCAAATGGGGACGCGGAAATGGAGCTCACGCAGACACATGGAGAGACTGCGCAGGAGGGAAGAACACGTGGCAAGAGGAGAAGCATGCAGGAGGAGGTGAGCCTAGGGATTGTGAGAGGCAGAGGCTATAAAATAGAGAGGAGCCCCCTCATTTTGGATCATTCAGTTATGTGCATTTTGAGCTAGTCGTTTCGACTTCTGAGCACGCTGGCTGTTTAGCTCAGTGTTCCACGGGGACGCGTCCCCCAGGGTTGGGTGCGCGCACCCCTCGCACCCCACGCACCCGGGACGGGGAGTCTCTTGGGGGTGCGTTTCCCCACGCACCCTTTTTGGGGAGTCTTGGGGAGACGCAAGGGGGTGCGTTTCCCCAGTGTGGGAGTCTAGACTCCCCACGACTCCCCAAAAAGGGTGCTTCTGGGCGTCCCCCTTTAGTGTGGGAGTCTAGACTCCCCAAAAAGGGTGCTTCTGGGCGTCCCCCTTCAGTGTGGGAGTCTAGACTCCCCAAAATGGGTGCGCCTGGGCGTCCCCCTTCAGTGTGGGAGTCTAGACTCCCCAAAAAGGGTGCGCCTGGGCGTCCCCCTTTAAATTTGTCTAATAAGACTTAAAAATAAAAAAATTCAAAAATCAAAACCATTAATTTTTTTTTTAACTAAAATTAAAACTAAATAACTAAAACTTAAAAGTCTAAAAAAAAATTAAAATTAAAACTAAATAACTAAAACTTAAAAGCCTAAACCTAAAAGACATGAAAGGCAAAACTTAAAGTTAAAAGCTCACTTCATTTCAACCCAAAGTCATTTCCATTTCCACGCAATGCTGATTTGAATGAGTCATCGATCAATGTATTTGAATATTTTATTATTGATTTTTATTTTTGTTTTTCGAATCTCATGGTATGTATGAATAATAATTAATTCAATAATGAGACTTGTCACTTGAGTATGTCATATGAATGATGTATGTATTAAAATGAATGATGAGGATGGATCAATGACTCAAATTTCAATTGTCTATTTAATATTTTTATGCTTTCATTATTGAACAATGAACAATGAATATCAACTTGAATTTTATATATATATATATATATATATATATATATATATATATATATATATATACCTCGACGACTCCCCGCACCCCTGAAATTTCCCTAAAATTTGAGGGTACTCCCACACGTCCCCCCTGTGCGTCTCCCCGCACCGGAGTCTTGGTGGAACATTGGTTTAGCTGGTCTGCAACACTGTTTAGTGCATTGAGTGTCTCCGTTCAGAGATCTCACCCTTAGCCCCGGGGGACTTCGAGTGCCTGCTTGGGCAATGTATTTCCATCGGTATTTCAGCAGTAGTTTTATCAGCATTTCAGCAGCAGTCTCATCAACATTTTTGGAGGACTGCGCAGTACTTGGAGAGGGACGCAGTTCTTTTTGGTTGTAGTGTTGGATTGGTGTTTTGCAGGTGGATTTATGCTGAGAGAATGAGCAGGGGTCCAACTCTTGTCTCATTGGAGGATTTTTGGCAGGGTTTCAGGCAGTGTTTCAGGCAGAGTTTAGAGGGGCTTCCTTCAGTGGCAGCGCAGGGCATTGAGGAACTGCGCATAACCCCAAGAGGGTGTTTTTCGGGGGTCGGCCATTCCAGGAAAGCTTTCTGGGTTTTTCTGGGTTTCTTGAATAGAGCCCGAATCCAGAGTTTCAGCTTTTTCCAAGGAGGGTAGCAGCCCCAAATCGTCATTTGTTTCCTAGCAGCAGCATCCACGCAAAGAGGCCATTCTTGTCATCTATTACAAGAGTGATGCAGATGCCTGGAGTATTTTCTTCTTGAGCTGAGACCCCTCAGTCAAGAAGATCCAGTCCTTGTAATAGATGATCTCATCGACCACCCTGTACCTATCATCTGCCCATCCAAAACCTCACATGCAAACCTGTCCTTGGAGTACTCTACTAAAAGTCGAGCTCTCCAGTCTGTATCCAAGCTCATAAGAGACAACGTGGCTGGTCTACGTGAAAGGGCATCTGCTACAATGTTGTTCTTACCCTTGCCATACTCAATGTAAAAGTCATATGCTTGGATTTTGCTGATCCACTTCTGCTGCCTCTCCTGTAGCTGGTTCTGCTCCAAAAAGAACTTGAGGCTGTTGTGATTAGTCCTCACCCTGAACTTGTTACCCACCAAATACTGCCAGTACTTAGCCAATGCATGCATGATGGCCAGCATCTCCTTGTCGTATATGGAATGCAACCTCTCATGTGGAAGGAGCTTCCAACTCTCAAAGGTTATAGGGTGACCTCCCTGCATCAATACTGCGCCAATCCCCTCTCCCGACGCATCACACTCCAAAACAAATGGCTGCGTAAAATCTGGCAACGCAAACACTGGGCAACTGCTCATAACCTTCTTAAGCCTGTCAAAGGCTCGTTGCGCTGTATCCGACCAACTGAATGCCCCCTTCCTCGTCAAATCTGTGAGGGGTGCAGCAAGTTGTGAGAAACCCTTAACGAACTTCCAGTAGTAAGTACAAATGTCAATGAATCCTCGAAGTTTCGTCATGTTTCTCGGCTCCAACCATTCTCTGATGGCCCTGATCTTCTCCTCGTGGACCCTCACTCTGTCCACTCCTATGATGTGTCCCAGATACAACATCTTCGTCAACCCAAACTCACACTTGGAGAGTTTGGCATATTACTGGTGCTTCTGTAAGATACGAAATACCGTCTCAATCTCATCCCGATAGGCCTTGGGGTGGCTATAGGGGGTGGTAATCATGGCCTGTATGCCCTGCTCAAGCTCGATGGTGTGCTCAAACCCCAATCCGGTGGCTGTCCTGGTGGAATATCCCCAAACACTATATCATACCAATCAAGGATCGACTGTATCTCTAGATGTATTGTCTATCCTGTAGTCCCTGCCTCTGATGCCCGCAGCTCCACTGCCCACTCTATGTCTCCCTTCTGGAAGATTGCCTCCATCCGATGAGCCAAAACAGTTTGAGGCGGTTATGTGTGTTGTCCCCGTATCTTCTCATGCCTCCCTGTCTTCTCATCATCCCACTCCATCTCTAGGGTCTTCCAATCCGTCGTGACCTTCCCTAGAGTAATAAGCCACTGAACACCCAATATCATGTTGGTGTCCGGAATATCAACTACGAAAAAGTGGCCAGTCAATGTGTAGGTGCCCATTGTCACTGAAAGCTCTGGAACATAGCGAGCACACACCATGGTCTGATCTTCTAGAACCAATACTGAAAACCCATCGAAGCTCTCTGTTTGAATACCTCTCCGCTCAACCATCTGGGCATCGATGAAGTTGTGGGTCGCCCCACTGTCCACCAAAACTGATACTCGCTGGCCATGTACTGACGTACGCGTAGTGTCAGATACTTGGGAGCTCCTCGCAATGCTGCAAGGGCCCCTCCGGTAGGTGCAAAAGATGCACCACCTGCTGCCGGCGGTGCAGGTGGCAAAGGTCCCTGTATGGCATGGCTGTCTCCTGCCTCCACATCATCCTCGTCATCCTTTTCTCCACTGCTCTCGGAGAAGACCTCAATAAAATGTGCTTTGCCAGCAGCACATCTCTGTCCCCGTACCCATGGTTCCTGACATGTGAAGCACAATCGCTTCTTCTTCAGCTCCCTCCTGGCATCATTATCAAGCTGTACTCGTCCTGGATTCCCCTTTGGAGGAGGAATCCTCACATCCTTCCCCTTAGACTGAAAAGTCTGTCTCTGGGGGTAAGGCGTCCGGTTCCTGGGTAAGACATCCTGTAAGTCCCGGGTCCTGCTAATAGCGTCCTGGAGTGTGGCCGGTTTAGTGGATTGGACTAAATCCCGAAGTGGCTTTGCTAACCCCTCAACATACATATAGATACTCCATGCCGTGGATAGGTCTGGCACCATCACGGAGACCCTCAAGAAATTTGCAATGTAGGTCTTTGGGCTCCCTATCTGTTTGAGCCTCGTCAGCTCCACAAAATGCTGCTCTGGATCCTTTCGATCAAACCGCTCCATCAGTGTCATGGTAAACTCGGCATATGTCGTCATTGTGGAGTGCCCCAATGTAACCATCCCATGAAACCACCAATCCTGGGCCTCGCCATCCAAATTGGCCTCTGCCTCCGACATCTGGTTAAGTTGGAAATAAATGTCCAGCTTCTCCACCCAAGACTTTACTGAACTGTTTGATGAACCATCAAACGTAGGCAAGTGGAATCTACTCGCTGCACGGTGGGTGTCACCATCATGATAATGCCGGTACCCTCTGTGATGGTCGCGGGGTCTACTATTCCGCTGGAGCTGAACAAAATCTCTGAATGAGAGGGCTTCCCTGAACTCCTGCCCATAGACCTGGTACTCTGCAAAATAATCGCCCATATATCCGCGCTCTGCCTCCTGCTGGGCTACGACCCCCGTGTCGGCTCCTAAGAAAGTGGGCATGGTAGAGCGTGTAGGGGCATGTGAGGCCACCTGCTGCGTAGTATCACGTTGCTCTGGCAAATGGTGGGATGCACTTGATCCCTCACCAACCCCGAAAACCCGTGGGCTCTCACGCTATCTAGCCTCTAATACCGTGAATCTCTGCCCCATCACCTCAATCTGTCTCGAAAGATCCTACACTGATTTGAGGAGCATATCTGCAAATCTCTTCCTGTCTTCATCTGCCATCTAATCCTTCTGCTCTGCATCCACCACAGGCTCCTCCTGTTCTGCGTCCACCACCGGAACACAGTCTCCCTCTCCGTAGGTATTCTCCAACCTACACTCACTATCTCTGTATTTCCTACCTCTGTAACAGATGTAGGGTTTTTCCCCTGGTGTCATAGATTGCTAGCTCCACAGGCTGAGCCAGATCTATGCTCTGATACCACTGTAATATTCCTAACCCAGAATATTCCTAAAACCCCAGCAAAAACTCCAACCAAATATATCCAAATGATATAATAACCCAGAAGTGATAAACTAACAGTGGAACAACATATAATAATGTAAACCAGAAATATAAGCAGATACACAAAAAATGCAGTGAGAAATGCTAAGCCATTTTATTATACTGAGCAATATAATGAGTACAAGAGGTGATTAGATAGATGGCACCTCGACTTGCACAAGGCAAGTGAAAAAATACTCTCAGAATGACAGGAATGGCCTCTCTGCGTGGATGCTGCTGCTAGGAAACAAATGATGATTTGGGGTTGCTCCCCTCAGAAAAAGCTAAAACTTTGGATTTGGGCTCTACTCAAGAAACCCAGAAAAACCTAGAAAGCTTTCCTGGAATGGCCGACCCCCGAAAAACACCCTCTTGGGGTTCTGCGCAGTGCCTCGATGCCCTGCGCTGCCACTGAAGAAAACCCCTCTAAACTCTGCCTGAAACCCTACCAAAATCCTCCACTGAGACAAGAGCTGGACCCTTACTCAATCTCCCAGTAAAAACCCACCTGCAAGACCCCAATCCAGCACAACAACCAAACAGAACTGCGTCCCTCTCCCAGTGCTGCGCAGTCCTCCAAAACGCTGCTAAAACTGCTGCTGGAATGCTGATGAAACTACTGCTGAAACACCAAAGGAAATACCTTGCCCGAGCAGGCACTCGAAGTCCCCCGGGGCTAAGGGTGAGATCTCCGAACGGAGACACCCAATGCACTAAACAGTGCTGTAGACTAGCTAAATAGCTTGTGTGCTCAGAAGTCAAAACGACTAGCTCAAAATGCACATGACTGAATGATCCAAAATGAGGGGGCTCCTCTCTATTTTATAGCCTCTTCCTCTCACAATCCCTAGGCTCACCTCCTCCTGCGTGCTTCTCCTCTTGCCACGTGTTCTTCCCTCATGCACAGTCTCTCCATGTGTCTGCGTGGGCTCCATTTCTGCGTCCCCCTTGGATCCCCTTTAAGTCACAACGTTGTGCTACCTAGGAAGTGACTTTTTTATTCTAAAGTGAGTTATGTCCCCCTTCCTCACTTTTTATTTACAAATAACTATAGAAGGCAAAAATTGAACAAAATCGAATATTCCAATTAGCCATGGCTAATTAGGAATATTACAGGGCCAAAGAGGCTGACACAGACCTTAGAGGTTGATGCGGAGAGATTTCGTGGGGCGGATTGAGGCTAATACTTGTCTCCAACTAAGAGGTACTTCTGCCCAGGGCATTCTCTGTTGGGTGAGCCATTTTTGGCACCCAAATTGTATTCTAAAACTGCTTAATAATAAAACCCTCAGATAGCTACATTGGTTTTCCCGCATTGGGTTTTTCCGGGAACATTAGTCAAAAAATAATGGTGTCACTTGTGTGCTTATTTTTCCTTCAGTTGATGATCTGTATGTGTTGAGTCTGTACTTGTATTTATTTTCAGTATTTACATGGTAAATAACTTGTTAATTAACATAACAAGTAGGAAGAAATAAATCAAAAAGTACAGGAAGGATTTCTAACAGTTAGACTTAGAAATTCCAATAGAAGCTAACATAGAATAATCATGATCCATGTTCTTCGTGCTTTCTTCTTTCTTTGGAGATCTGCGTGAGTCCCTCTAAGTTGATGTCCCGAAATCATGCTCCTGACTCCTAGCAGATTCTTTAATCCTGTTGCCTCTGATACCATGTGAAAATTTCTAACACGAAATTCTACTGCAGTAACTGATTTATTTCTCCTACTTATTTTCCGCAATAAGTTATTTACAAAACCCTTCTGTAAACATTATAATAAATTCTACTACAGTTATCACATAATGGCATAGAGAAAATAACAATGATATACAAGCACAAGAATCAATCATATCAACATAGTTATTTTTGGACAATTGTCCTCGGAAAAACCCAATGTGGGAAAGGTAGTGTAGCAGATGAGGATTTATATATTAATCTTCAACAACAATCTCTTTACAAGGAACGACTCTACAAAATATTGAAATACTTCTGAGAGAAAACACCTGAGACAGTTTTACTTCTTTCCTGGAGAGGTTTTGATACCCTGGAGACCCTCTATCCTCCTCCGCGTCACTTTTGCATCACTCCTGCGTGAGCACTGCGCCTCCAGTTGCGTTGTCTCAGTTAAACCTTCCTTCTGTGCTGTCTCTCAGATGCTCTGCGTCACCTCTTCCTCAGTCCCTGACTGGTTCTGATACCCTCCTCTTCCTTCACCCTGCAACTCTCCCTCTGAAATCGAACTCCTCCTCGAGAATCGATTTCCCTCGGGTTACTGAGTATTTGCTCGGTGTATCTCCAAATTACTCTCAAGTCTTCTCTTATACTTTTCTTGTTGATGAATCAACTGCCGAGATTAAGTCTCTAATCAACAGCTTAGATTAAAACAGACTTGATCCTCGTCTTTTAGAAGCTTCTTACCCATATCTTTATTAATACCCATTAATATTTTTATTTTCCTAAGTTTAGACTTAGGAACCCATTAAAAATATTAATTATTTTAATAACTCCTCATCCGGGTGGAATTTCTCCAAACGATTTCTGGGTTTTGGAGATTTCATGTGTTCTAGCCCCTCCACAAACTTTAGGAGCTAGATCACATCTGATGCTACCCAAAATCAACACTTAACTATTTCTATCTCTTGAGCCTTGAGAGGGCTCTCCAAGGGTGGAAGCTTATAGTCCTGATGATGTAGATATGAGCCATGATTCTCCTCGTGATCACGCAAGTTAATGAGCACCTCACGTGTCAACTTTCCAACCATGGCCCTTCAATTACTTTTTCATCTTCTATCTTGATCCATCTCTTCAACCCTGCATAATTCTAGTGAATTCCCACTGATTTGTGCATGTCTCTTAGTTGACAAAAATCCCAAAAGGAGAGGGATGCTTGAATGTCATGTTCCAATGATTGGTATGCCTTCCAATTTGCTGCCAATAACTCCACATTAGTTGTAATCATGTCTTTCCATCTTGATGCATCACCCATAATTTTGGGCATAGTGGATTTGTTGTATAACTGAGAATGGTCTTGATTCCCAATTGTGGTATGAATCAGCTGCTCCCCCACATCAATCATCATTTTTTGCATCCTAATCACCTCATTCAAGGTTACTGCCATGTTGTTTGATTTTAACCTTTCTTTGGATCCCATGATTTCTTAGCTTTTTATTCTGGTCTTGGAAGTCTTTTTCTTGTCATCACATGGCTTAAGGCCCACAACTGACCAAGATCATGCTCTGATACCACAGTAATGTTCCTTTCCGAGGCACCTTATATTTTCATCAAATTTTTGAACCCCAATTGTTGTCTTCAGTGTGAGGATTTGTCAAGTCAACTTGTGATAAGGCTGCTGTAGGTGTAGTTTAATTTTGGTTCTTGCACATGTGAACAGGGGTGCAATTTTAAGTAGTTATATGTGCCATTCTGAAATCCTACAAGTGAATGTTTCCAGAAATATTTAAAGATTTTCTCTGACACCTTTTTCACAACAAATTTGAATGCAAACTTCAGAAAAAATCGCTTTAATAGGCACAGGGATTTTGTCAAATAATTTGCATGCTTACAATGACCCAAAATCTGATCTTTATTTAAGAGAAAAATTCACAAAATGTGCAATGCCATTGAGAAAGAACACTTGGGAAACGCTCCAACTGATAGGAAAATCAGTGTAGATGATTTGATGAATCTCTTGGATCCCACAGGGACAATTCTACCTCTTAAGACAAGCTGTTACAGCCCTTAATTTTCTGCCAAATTATTCATACCTCCTCCAGATCAGGGACTGATAATAAATGATAGCAGATAGCTCCATTCCTTGAGGGATTCAGCCTCCTAAACTTTGGAAATTCTGAAAGTGAACAATTCAGACCTTGGAGGGATGAATGAACTGGTCATCAAACTTGAGATAATGCGGCCCTCTTGGGGAATGAATAAATCTTCCCCAACTGCCACTGAAATCCTTTTCCAATTGTGGGCACAATAACCAGTACGTCCTTGACAATTTGATCTCATGCATAAGTCTAAAATGCAAAAAAGTTGGCACAAAGGATTCGACATTCTAGATTTCCCAAGCTGCTACATGAGTATGAATTCGATCCCAGGGATATCTTCATTTCTCAAATTACTGTAGAAGCACATCTGATTGGTCTCTTTTGGGTTAAGGAAATTAGGCCTGCCTTCAACTCACTGAACTTGTATATTGAATGCATACAATACTTGGTCCTCCAGCACTGGAATAAATCACAGCATCACTTCAAGGTGTCGATGTCCTCTCTTCTTGGCAGAAATTGATCTTCTCTTAGTACTGGGTATGTGGAACACGCCATGGAGAATTAGATGAGAGGACTTGGCCACCCTTAGTGTCAATCTTAGCTACCAGAATCAATCCTCACGTCTTCACAAAATCTGAAGGTGACCTTGGTCCTTGCAAGATGATTTGATGGGATACCAAACTGGAAATAGATCAGTCCTCCTTTGATAATCGGTCCTCCTGAAACAAAGATATGAGCTTGTCCTCTAGAATGAGATGGTAGTCCTGCAAATCAGATTTTAATTATAGTGTGAGAATCTCCTGCAAATGATGACGATTAGATCTTTAGGAAATGAATCAAACAACCAAACCAATAAAACACCAATGAAAAATCTGGAATGAACTTCATCAAAGAGCTAACTAGGGTGGCACTCAAAGTCCACCGAAGATAGCTTCGAGTTTCGCTTGAAACTCTGTTAATTTGGGGTAGCATCGGATGTGCTCTAGTCACGAAATTAGGTGGAGAGGTTGGGGCACATGAGATCTCCAATACCCAGAAAGGGTTTGGGTAGATTCTAAACAGATCAGGAGATATTAAAATAAATAATATTTTTAATGGATTCCCTAAGTCTAAACTTAGGGAAAATAAAATATTAATGTGTATTAATATGAATCTGTGTTAGAATGGTCTAAAAGACATGGATTAAGCCAGATCTAAGCTTAGCCGTTGATTAGGGACTTAATTTCGACCGTTGATATGTCAACAGGAAAAGTATAAGAGGAGGCTTGAGGGTCACTTAGAGAGTACACCAGAGTGACCAGTCATTCTATTCTCTAGAGCGGGGTTTGTTAAAAGAGATAGAATCAGTGATTAGTTGTAGCGAGGGGCAGTGAGTACGAGGCAAAGTGGCAGAGATAGTGCCGAGAGACCAACACAGAAGCAGAGAGAGGTAGACGCAGAGCTAGAGGGAGCCACGTAGAGGCAGTAGAGATTGCGCAAAGCCAGAAGGGCATGCGTCATCCATGCAGAGGCTGCAGGAGTGACGCAGAGAGCCATAGAGGCTGCACAGAGCCTTAGTAGGCTGATGCAGAGGTCAGCAGGGCTGACGCTGAGCTTCAGATTGTGCTGGAGAGGGATTTCGTGGAGCAGGCTTTCCAAATACTTGTTTTCGAAGAGAGGTATTGCTTCCAGATTTTTTTATCTCTGTCGGGTTAGCCAGTTTGGCACCCAGTGTACTCAGAGAAGAATTGCTTAATAATAAAACCCTCAGATAACTGCACCGGTTTTCCCACATTGGGTTTTTTCGGGGACATTAGTCCAAAAATAATGGTGTCATATGGTGTGTTTGTTCTTGTTTCTTTTAGTTGTTGATCTGTAATATGTTGAGCATGCACTAGTGTTTATTTTCAGTATTTACATTGTAAATAACTTGTTAAGGAAATTAACAAGTAGGTAGGAATAAATCACATAAAGTGCATGGAGGGTTTCTAACTAAGTAAACTTAGAAACTTCAACATAGTATCAGAGCGTGATTGCAGATCACAGGAG
Source organism: Pinus tabuliformis (assembly GCA_031772625.1). Taxonomy (NCBI): domain Eukaryota; kingdom Viridiplantae; phylum Streptophyta; class Pinopsida; order Pinales; family Pinaceae; genus Pinus; species Pinus tabuliformis. Next base: position 59,463,099 of record CM062809.1, read on the forward strand.
GACTAAAAGACATCAGCCGAGCGGAGCAATAGCAGCAGAGAATAGCTGTCCCTAGGTGACAGAAGCTGTATCTAGCAGCGCAGAAGCCAAGGAGTGTGACGGAGAGCCAGCCAGGGCCACGCAGAGGAAGCCAAGAGCTTCGCAGAGCCTCAGAGAGGCCAACATTGCTGATGCAGAGGGCCAGAGGGCTGACGCGGGGCATCCTAGGGCTGAATCAGACCCATCCAGGGTGACGCAGAGCCAACGTGAGGCAGAGGGGCTGGCGCAATTCACAGAGAGGTAGTTGTTGGGGTCTAGAAGGCTGCAGGAATTTTGCAGAGTGGAGTTGGTGAGGTACTATAGTCAGAACAATACCTGATAGAGCAAGGCCAGAGGAGTTGTTACCGAGGGTTTCTAGTCGAGGAACCCGAATCAGCAGTGCAATTGCATAAGATGATCAGAGTAGGGGGCATCTTGACAAGCGGCAGAAAGATTTCCAGGAGGGAAATTAGGACTCAGAGGGAGTCCAGAAGAGAACTTCCAGACGGGAAATAGAGACTCAGAGGAGTTGAATAGAGAACTTCCAGGAGGGAAGTAGAGGAGCGTCATGGCACTACACAGAGTAAGAGACTAGGATAGACTGGACGGAGCATCGAACTTCGCAGTCTGGAAGGCCAGGATCTTATCCGTGCTCGATAGGAATCGTGTCAAGAACTTCGCCTTGAAGGTAATAGCTATCTGAGTCGACCCAGTGATAATGACAGGTACGAGGAGGCGATGGCAAGGGCCAAGAGCATCATCCTTTATGGGGTCAAGGATCATGTAGTACCACACATAGTCGAGAAGGAAATGGCATTTGAGACGTGGGAGGCTCTCAAGAAGCTGTACCAGCATATTTCTGTGCAGAGAAGGATGCTACTTGAGTATCAGATGAGGTCGTATCAGATGAAGAAGGAACAATCGATTGACACCTTCCTTAGAGCACTGAATGAGATCTGAGACTAGTTGACTGCTATAGGGGCAACACTAGATCAGGAGCTTAAGGTGAGGAAAGCCCTGAATGCTGTCTCAGAAGATTGGGAAGTATTTGTCCAGAGTATCCTAGGTAGAGGGACTCTCCCACCTTGGGATGAGATGTGGGTAGCTCTTCGCCAGGAAGAGATCAGACGATAGTAGAAGACAGGTAGCAGCAGCAAGGGGATCAAAGTCAAGCAGGAGGAGGAAGATGTGGCCCTAGCATCTGAGGGAAAGTAGAAGCGGAAGAAGAAAGATCTCTCCAAGATCAAGTGCTTCCACTGTGGGGAGCTGGGTCATTATGCGACCCAGTGTTCAAGGAAGAAGAGTAAGGTAGAGTCTTCCGAGACTAAGGCAGTGCCAGCACGGACAGAGAAGGAAGTTTTGACAAACGATGATTGTGCCATGAGTGCACATGCACCACTTGAGAAGAAGTGGGGAGACATCGAGCTGTAGTCAGGTGGACTACAGGCGATGGGGGGCAAGATCCTCGAGGTACCCAACCTCTTGGATCAGACCTTGCTACGGGAGCCCCGACGAGGAGTAGCAGGACTGGCTGAGTCGGGTAGAGACGAATGCAGATGGAGCGGCAGAGAGAGCTACAATGTAGGAGTCCTGAGACAGCGCAAGGCTAGCAGGCTGCAGCAGTGCGAGAGGCACATGAGTGTTGCACCAGTGCAGGATGGTACAAAGACATGTGCAACGGTGTGAGATGCAGAGAGTTGTTGCAGCAGTGCAAAGGTTAGAGAGGGAGCACTTTTCAGCGACAGAGAGAGCTTCTGCATCCGTGGGTGTCTCTAGCCCAACAGGGAGGTCAAATTGGGAGATCAGTTGCTTACTTCTCAGTAACTGAGTTACAGTGCAGCAGTGGGTAGCACGATGCAACATGATGAGAGGAGGTGCAGTGCGGATGCAGCACTGGGAGAAAGGCCCAGTAGCAGCACAGATGCAGAGGGAGTTGTCATATAAATGCAACAATGGTAGTGGCAGAACCATGGGCAACAGTACAGGATGCAACAGTGTAGAGGATGTTGGGCAGGAAGGCATAGCATCAGCACGGTACCGATGCCGGATGATTAGAGTAATACTCAGTGAGGAATATTGCTAGAGTACAATCCTCGCTAAGAGGGAGTGTTGATTTGGGGTAGCATCGGATGTGCTCTAGCCACGAAATTTGGTGGAGAGGTTGGGGCACATGAGATCTCCAATACCCAGAAAGGGTTTGGGCAGATTCTAAATAGATTAGGAGATATTAAAATAATTTATATTTTTAATGGAGTCCCTAAGTCTAAACTTAGGGAAAATAAAATATTAATGTGTATTAATATGAATCTGTGTTAGAATGGTCCAAAAGACATGGATCAAGCGAGATCTAATCTTAGCCGTTGATTAGGGACTTAATCTCGGCCATTGATATGTCAACAAGAAAAGTATAAGAGGAGGCTTGACGGTCACTTGGAGAGTACACCAGAGTGATCAGTCATTCTATTCTCTAGAGCAGGGTTTGCTAAGAGAGATAGAATCAGTGATCAGTTGCAGCGAGGGGCAGCGAGTATGAGGTAGAGAGGCAGGGACAACGCCGAGAGACTAGCACAGAAGCAGAGAGAGGCAGACACAGAGCTAGACGAAGCCACACAGAGGTAGCAGAGACTGCGCAGAGCCAAAAGGGCCCGCGTCATCCACGCAGAGGCTGCAGGAGTGACGCAGAGAGCCAGAGAGGCTGCGTAGAGCCTTCAGTAGGTTGACACAGAGGGTTTCAGGCTGACGCAGAGGCCAGCAGGGCTGATGCTGAGCTTCAGATTGTGCTGAAGAGGGATTTCATGGAGCGGGTTTTTCGAATACCTCTTTCCGAAAAGAGGTATTGCTGCCAGATTTTTTATCTCTGTCGGGTTAGCTAGTTTGGCACCCAGTGTACTCGGAGAAGAACTGTTTAATATTCAAACCCTCAGATAGCTGCAGCGGTTTTCCCACATTGGGTTTTTCCGAGGACATTAGTCCAAAAATAATGGTGTCATATGGTGTGTTTGTTCTTGTTTCTTTTAGTTGTTGATTTGTAATATGTTGAGCATGCACTAGTGTTTATTTTCAGTATTTACATTGTAAATAACTTGTTAAGGAAAATAACAAGTAGGTAGGAATGAATCAGATAAAGTGCATGGAGGGTTTCTAACTAAGTAAACTTAGAAACTTCAACAAACTCTTGAAACTCACTTGAGTTTCTTCTGAATATCAAAGAGAAAATGGTAGAATAGAATGATTTGCAATTAAGTTCTGCAATATTCCCAATAGGAAATAATAGTGATAAACAAAGAAAATTACACCATCAACACAAAATTAAACAAGAAATTAGACACCAACAAATTAAGCCAAAAGCCGCACTAAGCTGAGCCATTTTATTATCAAAGAAGAGAGTACAAATGTATGGAATATGTGCACCTGGGCTTGCCAAGTATGTTGGACAAATCCCAGGTGAGAAATTGTGTTGCTCTGATGCTATGAAGTGCTTCTTCCTCAAGCTTCTGCGTTGACCCTAAAAATATGCAACTGTTGGCTGGAAAGAGACCCTTGTTTGAGCCCTCTAGCGTGCTTAGAAAAGTCGGTCAAATTAATCTTGGACTCCCCTCAAATAACCCGAAAAACCCAGGAACGGTTGGGCCTAGTTCTAAACTTCTGAAATTAGCCCAATTATAGTGAACTCCTCCTCCAGCTGGGTAGTTCGCACTACAGGGAATCAACTACCTAAAACCCCTCCAAAATGCTGAGCAAATCCTCCAACCATCCTCCTTATAGCTCCTAGCAAAGCCCAACTCCAAGTTCCCTGCCAAAATCTCTCCCATATGCAACCTTCACTATGAACTGCATAGGCCCAAAACTCCTTTTTGCGCAGGCTCAGAATAAGAAAACGCGTCTCAGTAGATAGCCCCTAAATCAGCTTTGCGACCCGCTTGAAATCTCCAACTCCAACAAATACACAAGGAAACCGACACTCAAAGTCTCGGAATCAGCCCAACACCAAGATGGCTTTCCCAAGAAATACGCACTCCTGTTCTACGCTCAGTCAGCTCTAGGTAGTGATTGATTGTGCCTGCAAATTGGTCTCGGAAGAACTTTGAAGTGTAAAGATGTCTCCTCTAGAGTGGCACTTGAAGTCCTCTGAAGATGGAGTTGAGATTCCTGCTTGGAAATCTCGTGTTGAACAAAACAGTGTAGCCTTGGCTCAACAACTCAAGTGTATGAAGGGTTCGATTCACAAATTAGCAAAAGACCCAAAATGATGCTTCGTCTCCCAATTTAGCTTGTTGCCCCATCTCTCATCTAAGTGGGTCCCCCAAGTTGAATTTCCTCTTCTCCCTTTTCACCAAGTCGAATTGCTAAAGGGGTTACGAATTTCCCTTTTTTTTTTTAGAGTAGTCCCCACATCCAACTTCTCTCTAAATTTTCCCTTTTCCTAATGTTGGGAAGCCATTTCCTACAAAAATCAAAGTGGGTTCCTCCTAACCCACTTTTCCGAAGGTTCGAGCCAAAAATGACAAAATTGAGCAAAATTGTTTTTCACTTAGCAATATTTGCTAAGTGGGAATATCAAAGTCCTCCCTGCCAAAATGTTGCTTGCCCTCAAGCAACTGTAGTGATGGGTGCTGAAGTATTTGTTCACCCTTCCAAGTGGCATCCTCATCAGGCAGGTTTTTCCACTTGATCAAAAACTCCTTGATAACTCTGCTCCTCAATCTCCTCTCCTTGGTATCCAAAATAGCCTCAAGCTCCAAGACCAAGTGCCCCTCATCATTCGTAGGGGGAAACTCTAAAGTTGTTGTTATCGACTGTCCCAATGCCTTTTTCAGGCAAGATGCATGAAATATGTTATGAACCCTGCTCCCTGGAGGCAACTCCAAGTCATACATTACCTCTCGAACCCACCTGATGATCTGATAAGGCCCATAAAAACAGGGCTTAAGCTTCTTTGCCCCCCTCTGCTTGAGCGTGGACTACCGGTATGGTTAGAGTCTCAAAAAGACCAAATCTCCAACCTCTAACTGCCTCTCTATTCTGCCACTGTCCCCATACAGATCTTGCTAGTTTTGTGCAGTCTGCAGGTTATCCTTGAGAGCTCTGAGGATATCCTGACACTCTTGGATCCAATCCTTGGCCTTGGAGGCCTTGTTGTCTCCAAAAATCATGTCAATAAAAGTCAATGTATCTTAACTATACAAAGCTTGGAATGGAGACTATGGACATGTGGTAGGTAGTGTTGTAGCAGTACTCGCCCAAATGCAACCATCGTATCCATGCACGCTGTTGGCCTGTGACATAGTGACGCAAGTAGCCCTCCAACCTGTTAGCGCTTGAAATTTCACCTCAGGCTGAGAAAGGTAAACCTCAAGGCAACATCAAACCATTTAGCCTCGTAGCTAGCCCTACGGGGCAGGAGAAGGCTCTCTCCGGTCTATCTCGTGAAATCTTCAATAAAGAGATGACCAATAAGGTAACACTGATATTAGGCTAGTAAACTGATCAAAGAGTTTGATTTGGGTTTTTTTTGGGTTTTTGGTGGCAAATTGAGGAGAGGGAAATTTTGGGTGCAGGGATTGGACACAGTTTCTGCAGGGGGTTCCTTGGGGCGAAGTAGGAGACAGCGTTGATGCCTTTAACTGAGGTGGATGGTTAGGAATGAAAGATAAAGAGCTAAAGAGAACAAACAATAACTTTGAATTCTCTTTAGACAGAAGAAAACATTGAAATTAAACAAACTTAAAAGCAGAGCATGGCAAGCATGAATTCTTACTTTAACACTTCATTTGTTTAATGTGCAAAAGTAAAAGAAAGGAAATGAATCACATAACAAGCTTACAAGTACATTGAGAAACACACCATCAACACATGAGTCCACAAGAATCCCAAAGAGGACTGCAAAACCCTGGTCTTCCTTAGCCAAAAATTGCAGAGATACAGTGAAATAATACAATGATAGCTTCTCCCTCAAGAGTCCAACCATGAAAATGAGCAAAAAAGTACATAATATAGATGATCTAACCTCTTTCCCTGCCTCCATGGGTCGAGCTCATTATCCTAGGAGCTGTTTCAACCACTCCTAAACTAAGCACTACAAATTAGGCAGTCAAAACAACTTGCCTCTATAAACTTGGAAACCAATTCACTCACTAGATATTTACCCTTTTCATGAATGAATGTTCTAGAAGTGTTACATAAGAGTAAAAGTGTCTAAAAAGTACAATAATTACATGAAAAAGTATCACATTTCATCCTAAAAAGTCAAACCAAGTCAAACCTGCGTTTTCTGGGCTGTACAGTGCATTTCTGGACAAAACTGCCTGACAGGTCGCGAGCCCCTGCCTGACGGGTCGCGCGCCTTTGGAGCCATGTTTGGGGCACTTGCAGGTGGCCAAATTGAGCAAAAGTGGGCTTGTTGGAAAGGTCTGTGAGTCTACTTTCCAACCCAACTGGAATTTCTGAATTTGGAGTTCATTTGCCCTGTCAAAACTCAAATCTCCCAAGACTTCTTTCTGCAATTCAAAAAAGTGGCAGAAAGTCAATTTTTGCATGTATTTTGGCTTTCTGGAGGCCTAAAACTTCACCAAATCTCAAGTCCATCCATGAGCATATGTAACTTTGCATGACAAATCTGGAAATGCTGAGTTTTGGTCAAAAGGATTTGCCCTGATGTAGGGTCACGCGGGGGGTGAGACCCGTTAATGGGAAAAACCTGCAAATTGCCAAAAATGCCAAAATTCACCCAAAATTCTCAAAATTTCTTGGGATTTGTGCTGTGGCTGGGCTATTTAGTGCCTTGATCCTTGAGTGAAGCCTCAGCCAAGATACGGAGGGGATTTGGCCTCTTTCTCCTTTTTAGTGCCACGGTCAACCGCCTTTGAAACATTTTCATCTTTGCCTTGCACACATGCATTCTTGCCCAGTAATGGTTCTTCATGTTCCTCAACAATTTCTTCTCTTGGTTGGCCTTAGCCAACAGCCTCTCCAAGTGTGCATTGACCTGAATGAGCATGGACTCTCGGTCAGCGGGCAATGGGTCACCTGGTCTTCTTCGGTTCAAGATTCGGTCACTACGAATCCTCCATAGCTCATCAAGTGCTTTCTCTTCCTCCAACTGTTTGTTGCGCTGCTCCAGGTATGTGATGGTCCATTGTGCTCCCTCTAATCTCCTCTGCGAGGCATCATTTTCAGCTTTGAGATGCTGAATGACCACCTTTGCCTCTTGGCTCGGAGAAATGGCCTCAAGATCAACAAGCTCAATATCTGGAACTCCTGATGGCCCCTCATCAATCATGGGCTGCTTGCCCCTCTGTGCTGCCTGTGCTGCTGAAGAGAGCGAGGCCCCTTCCACCTGATGTGGAGATAACACTCGCTGAGCTGATGATGAAGGCGAGACCCCTTCCACCTGCTGTGGAGATAGTACTCGCCTAGTTGCTGCAAATAAGGCCCTCGGCCTTTCTGATAGGTGACCAGAGGTGAGGAGCTGACATGTCTAGTGACAGGGATGTCATGCTGCTGAGATGGTCCTCCCTCCTCGTGAACAACCTCGGGATGTGGCGAGGGTGGTGCTGTGAAAAACTCCCGAGAGATGAACTCCCATGAGATACCCTGCTGAGTCAACTGATGCAATACTACAAGCTGAATCAAACCATAATGATAAAGGCTCCTGTACTGCTGTGCCGGGCTCTTCTTCTGCAACATGGGCACCATCCTCTGAATGTTCTGATAGAAGAAAACCGGGATGTTCATCATCCTCATTCGGGTGAAGTGCATCATGAGGCGAATATGATATGAATACACCTGTGAAAATCTGCCCTCACAGGTAAAATAGTGCATAATGAGCCTCATCATGGGAGCATACTCGCTCCTGAGAAACCTGAACGGAAACACACCTGCCAAATGTCTCATGAATGGTGGCCGGACAAAAGGCTCAAAATGAACATAATCTAGCACCTTGCGCTTGTTCCACACCTCCCCAACATTAGGTATCCCTGTGGCATGTGAGATCACCTCGGGTGTCAATGTAAAATCCACCCCTGCAAGGTTGACATGTCCATCATGCAAGTGTAAAACAAAAAGGCGGGCCAACTCTCTATGGTGTTGAATCTGAGAGATCCTCTCACAGAACTGATAACAAGACATCTACTGAAAACATGTGACTGCCATAGGACAAGCCTGTAATTCTGCTAAAGATGTGGGCTCCTCTCTCTTATGATGTCCACCCTTACCGCCCTTATGAGGCCTCCTCTGTACCTCAATCTCTGAAGCTGATGACTGGTCATCACTTTGCTCATAGGTTTCGGTTTCTGACATGTTTAAAAGAGCAAAGTGGACAAAATGTATTGCTGCTTCTACTTTATAAAATGCTGATTTCTATGCTGTTTCAAGGGGACAAGGACATGAGGGAAATGTTAGGGGAGGGACCTCTTTACAAGGAATTGGGAATATATGAATATAACAGGGAATTGAAGGAAAACATTGCAAACAGTTATTGCATATAGGAATACATGTTTATAATAAGGAATATTGGGAAATCATTTGCAAAAATCACTGCATATGGGAATACATGTATAGAAAGTGAACATATGGGAATATGAATACATGCACTAATAGGGGAAGATAGGGGAACATATTTACAAGACTCTTTACATATTCACCAACAAATTCTTGTGTTTACACATGCATATGGTGCAGCAAGATTAGGGTTTGAACTTTTGATGCTTTGGGAGAGGGGTAGGGTTTGCATTTTTAGTGATTAGGGAGAAGGGAGGTTTGCATTTTATTTATAAAATAGTATGGGAAAATACAAATGTGAGTGGAGAGGGGAAGGAGGGAAACAATTACAAAGGGAAAAAACCTTGAAACAACACAAACCCTAGCACATTTGAACCATTAATATTACAGTCATATGAAGCCTCTTCCACTTGAACAATTTGATTCTTAAACACAAGCATGAGGGTCTTCAATCATAACCAACAACCAAATTGAAGTGTAGAGGGCCTACCTCAAACAACTTGAAGATTTGGAGGAAGTTTGAGCGATTTTGAGTTGAGTTTGCAGGGGAAACGTTGACGGGTTGCGCGCCCTACCAAACGGGTCGCGCACGCTTGACGGGTTGCGCCCGTTACAAAACTACACTGCTGGATGCTTGCTGACGGGTCGCGCGCACCTGACGGGTCGCGCGCACATGATACCTTTTGAGCAGCCGGCCATTCACCGACCCACCAAGACATTCATCACCGTTCATTTCTTTGAGAAGAAAAGCATTTGGACCACGGTATGCTGCAATTTTGTAGGGACCTTTCCACAGGTTGTCAAATTTTCCATGTTTCCCTTTGTCTTCATTTCGGGCATCCCATCTCAACACAACAGCATCAATCTGAAAATCTTCTGATTTAGCCTTTTTGTCATAGATTTTCTTTATGCGCTCCTGCAACTTAAGGGAATTTTGATGAACTTCCTCTCGTGTCTGCTGTAAATGAATCATTTGACTGATCCGCCGTTGCATAGGATCCTCCTCGACACCAGCTTCTTGAAACAACTTAGCTACTGGAACACTAAGTGAAGTAGGAAACACTGCATCAATTCCATAAACCAGCTCAAAAGGCGACATACCAATTGACTTCTTTTGACTTACCCGATCAGCCCATAATGCATTTACTAACTTCTTGTGCCAGCTTTTCTTATTTATTTCCAGCAATTTCTTTATGATGTTCACTAGAGATTTGTTCGAAGATTCAGCCAGCCCATTACCTTGCGGATGGTAGGCGGTTGAATGCCCCAAGCTGATGTTATATTTATAGCAAAAATCAACCATTTTCTTCGATTTGAATGCTGCAGCATTATCTGTAATCAACTTATGTGGACAGCCGAAACGTGACAATATATTACTTTCAATAAAAGAGATAATTACCGAATCCGTGGCCTGCCGGGTGGGAATGGCTTCAATCCATTTCGTGAAGTAATCTGTGGCAGTCAAGATCCATCGATGCTGCCCGGAAGATGCTGGGTGGATTTCGCCAATAAAGTCCAAACCCCACTGCTGAAATGGTGCGCTGATTTCAACGGGCTTGAGAGGCAACGACTGTAATTTTTGCTTTCCTTGAAAAATTTGACATTCATGACAGCTCTTTACCGCTTTATACACATCAGAAAATAAAGAAGGCCAATAGAAACCAGCTCTCAAGATCTTATTAGCCGTGGTCTTCCAAAACAAATGACCCCCACAGTCACCTTTATGAAAATCTTCTACTGTTGTCTTAGCTTCTTCTTCGACCAAACAGTTCAGCAATATGCCACCGGGATCTTTCCAATAAAGCGCTGATTTGATAATGCAAAATTTGGCAGCCTTTAGCTTCAATGTTCTAGCTTTGTTTCTAGGCATCCCAGGAGGTGAAGACAAATTTTGAAGCACATAGACTATATCAGCATACCAAGGAGAAGACACAAAGATATCGGATACCTGTAGAACTGAATTTTCTTCATCTTCATCGGACAAGGCAACAATCAAATTGATATCAAGGACGTGGAGATTTGTTTCAGCCATCAACTTAGCAAGACCTTGACCTTTAATCAACTTGGTAGGCTTAATTTCTACATCATACTCTAATAGTGCAGCGATCCACTTACCCCTTCTTCCTTCTGGTTCCGTTTGTACTAAAACATCCTTAACAGCTGCATTGGGAACATATGCTAAAATATGAGAATTCAATATGTATACCCGAAAATCTTTCAAGGCTTTGATCAGCGCCAATGCTTGCTTTTCAATAATATTATAATTCAGCGCTCCGTCCCTTATGATACGGCTGAAAAAAGCGATGGGCCTCTCAACCCCATCTCTCTTTTGCATCAATACGGCTGCCAATGTATGCTCCGAAGCAAAAGAAAATAAAATAAAATCCTGTGTATAATCTGGGCTGATCAAAGTTGGGGCTGAAGATAAAATTACCTTGATCAAATTAAAAGACTTTACCGCCTCTTCGGTCCATTTGAGCTCGCTGTCCTTCTTGAGCATGTTGGTTATCTCTCTAAGATGTTCAGCAAGATTGTGGATGAAGCGACGCAAAAAATTCAATTTTCCATTGAAGGACTGAATCTCTTTCTTGCTTCGGGGCTGCTCTAATTTCTGAATTGCTTCCACCCGTGCAGGATCTATACGAATGCCATCTTTAGAAATGATATGGCCCAGCAGTTTGCCTTCGCTCATAGCAAAAAGACTCTTCTTCGGATTCAATGAGATGCCATACTTTCTGCACTTTTGAAACACCTTAGTCAAATGAAACAAATGCTCTTCATCTGATTTAGAAAACACGGTCAGATCATCAAGATAAACAACTAAAAAAACATCCTTCTCATTTGCAAAGGCCATGTCCATTGCCCGCTGAAATGTGGCACCCGCGTTCTTCAATCCAAATGGCATCTTGGCATAATGAAATGTACCCCATGGAGTAGTAAATGCTGTTTTGTCACGGTCATCTTCCTGCACCAAAATCTGATTATATCCGGAAAAACCATCAAGCAATGACATCCTTGATGCCCGCACTACCCGCTGCAATATATGATCCATTTTGGGCAGCGGATAATTGTCCTTTAATGACACCTTGTTCAGATTTCTGAAGTCTATGAACAATCGAATCTCGCCGGTCTTCTTTCTCACGGGCACCTGTTGACTTCCTTCTCAATCAATGGCAGCAATTTAGGATTAATTCTTCTCAACTTTTGTCGGAAAGGCTTTTGATTTGGCTTTATGGGAATGGTATGCTGAATGATACTTGTGTCATAAGTTTTCAAATCTGAATAATCCCATGCAAAAACATTAGAAAACGAAGACAACAATCTGATATATTCCTTCTTTACCTTGGGCGGCAATGCTTTCGAGAGCTTCACCATCTTTGGATTTTCGGCTGTCCCAAGGTTCACATCTTCAACACCTTCGTCCGTTGGCCTCAAAGTTGGCTTGCGGGCCACATCATCTTGATCGAACAATTCTTCTAAAGGAATTAATCCTTTAGGAATGTAATTGTCCTTGAGCTGCAATACATCCATCTGATTTACTCCTTCAGCTTCTGTGTCTATTGAAATGTCTTCGAATTTACCCTCAATTTGCAGAAAATCTTTGATTTCTTCGTCATCTTGGAAAACTTGCCAACACCTTTGATTATCTGGAACTGTAGGACGATGCTTCACATATATCTCAAACTTATTGCTGGAATTCATGGGTATTTTCAGATTACTTGCTGCCTTTGCCAATGCATCCGCAACACCATTTTGAATCCGGGGCACACATGTCAAAGTATGTTCTGAAAACCGCTTTAAGATATCTAGGACAGCATTCCGATATGCTCGCATACGAGGATGTTTGGCCTGAAATTCACCTTTCACTTGCTTGATAACCAACTCGGAGTCGCCATATACCGCTATCTTCTTTGCCTTCAACTTCCGAAGGATTTTCAGACCAGCAATAAGAGCTTCGTATTCCGCCTCATTATTTGAACAATCAAATGCCAATTTATAAGAACATACCCGTACCTTGCTTGGAGCTTGGTTTTGGACTGAAAATGGGCTTCGAATCCACACACCTATACCAGCACCATCGCTGCCCACTGCGCCATCAAAATCCATGGTCCAAAGACCATCCTCATCATCATCTAAGTGCTGAAAAACTGATGTTGATGCATGATCTGTTTGCTGTCCACTTGTTTCAGCAATTGGCCTTATGACAGCAGACCTTTCTTCACTTTCTTTTGTCAAAGCTTCTCTAAAATTTTCTGAAATGCCTGGTATATCTTCTACTTGCACTAACTGACTATCTACCTCATTGAAATTATCCGCAAACAAAACAAAAGATTCTAAATCTGTCTGTACATAATTTACAGGATGATTGACGGGCTTTTCCTTACTAGTGATCATATATTTCATCTTTTGTTCCCAATATAACTTCCTCATTTGACCGAAAACTGGAATTGTAGCATAAGAAAAATCAAGCTGAAGTGTACCTTTGAGCTTGGCTCCCCATGATCTCGACAACAACATGCCAAACCGCGGAGGAATATCCGCCACCACCACATCCATCAAAACATTCTTCGCTGAAATTTGATCTAGACTCACCACCAAGTCTTTAATCAAACCAATACATCTTACCCAGCTGGAATCAAACGAATACAAATCATGATACTTCCTTGTGATGTCAAGTCCCAGCTTCTCCATGATCGTTTTCGGCATCAAATTATGAGAAGCTCCCGAGTCAAACATGGCATTGTGCAACACAAACTCATGCAATCGCAAACTGATATAAAATGGAGGAACATCACTTTCAGGAGACTCACCATTTAAAGCTGGCCCGAAAATCAACTCTGGCTGATCATCTTGTACATTCACCGTGTCTAGCATTGGATCAAAATTCAACATCTTGGAGAGCTGGCCTCGGTATGTGCTATTCTTCATAATTTCTATCAAAGGAATGGGCACTTTCAACTTTGCAATCTCATTCTCCAAACTGAAAACTGAAACCTTCTCACCTTCTTTAGCCGGATTATCTTTTTTATCAGCTTTATCTTTTGGTGTATTTGATGGCTGATCCATCTTAGTAGCTGGTGATGATTGACTTGTTGAAGGACCGACTATATCTTTTCCTTTTGCGTGTGAGGAAGCTGAATCATTCTTTGCTGATGTATCTTTCCTTTTCTGAATGGGATTTATGGGAATAGCTCGGTTTCTCAATTGCCTTTGCTGGCCTTGCTGGGTTGATAAAGCATGCAAATATCCTCTTTGATACTCCTCGGATTCTTCTTCAAGTATTGCATCATTTGACAAAATATAATGCTCATCTTGGGGAATGATAGAATTACTCACCAACTCATCTTCTTCTGTTATATAAGTGGGCATATCATCAGGCATAAAGAAGTGATTTTCCTCTCCAACATTATCACCTTCATCCTCAGATTCTTGGCTAACAAAATTCTGCTGGAAAGGAGGTTTCATTTGCTGCTGAACTGCTGCCTCTTGTGCCTTTGTTTCACGTTTTTTGATCCTATATTGTTGTTGCTGTTGACCTCTGAAATTGGGATTACGAATCTGAGGCTCCGGCTTATCAATAGTAACCTTTTCAAGTGCCCTCTTTATCTGTTCAACATCACGAAGTAGCTGATTTGAAGTGGATGCTTCCTCTTTGATTGTGACTCGCTTTTCTGCCTTCATCCTTGCTCTTTTGTCATTCAAGTTTGCCTCAACGCTGACAACAATTTTCTGCATATCCTCCAAGGTAGGTGGATCTCTGTCTCTCAATGAGTAGGCCATCTCTGGATCAAAACCATCCGGGAACTTAAGAAGTGCTGATTTTCTTGACGGTCTCAAGTCATCGGGAATAGCATTGTAAACTGTATTGAATCTGATTATGTAATCTTGAACTGACTCACCCGGATTGCGCTTGAGGTTGTTGTATTCGGCATTAATCTGTAGCGGATCCTTTCTGATTTCCCATCGATCTAAGAATTGATTCTGAAGTGCTTCCAAAGTAGCAATGCCGTTAGCTGTCAACCCTCTGAACCATTTTCTAACTTCTCCGGCAAATGTTTGCACGAACAACCGCATGGTAACATCTTCTTCATCTAACTCATATAGATCAAAGAAAGTGGTCATTTTGTCGATATGTTGCTGAGCGGTAATACTTTGCGGAGTGCCATCAAACATAGGAATTTTACTTTGATAATCAGCTGGCATATCATGAAGATTTGCAGGCAAAACAAGTGGGGCAAACCGAGCAGCCATTGCTCTAGGAGGAGGAGTAGGATGAGTATGAAGAGGAGGAGCTGTGATAGCAGGGACTATAATAAGCGTAGGTGTAGTTTATGGAGTTGGGGGAGTCGAAGGGGTAGGAGAAGTAGGAGGAGTATGGGGTGTAGGAGGAGAACCGACTATGGATTCGGGATATGTGATTATAGGCGAAACTGAAACATAAGGAGGATAAGATTCTTCGTGAGCCGTGATAGTGGATCCAATGTGATCAGAGATATTCTCAACAAAATCAGCAAGGGTAGTAGCTTGAATATGTGTCTGGAGATGTCTCAAGATGAAATTTTCAACCAATTTGTTATGTTTCTCAAATTCAATAGCAGCTGCAAAATCAGGGTCAAGGACTAGAGAATCGAGCGCACTTTCAGACTTGGCTTTAAATAAAGACACCTCAAAGCTTTCGTCAAAATCTAAATCTTCAAGATAATAAAAAATAGTTGGGAATGAATGAGATCTGAAAATGGGTTTAGAATCTGTAGCCAGCTTGTTTTTCTCAAAAAGACTAGGAAAGAAAAACCATTCAGCCTGTGAAAACTCTCAACCTATCATCCACGGCTCAGAGTCAACAATTATACTGGGGTAAAGTGTCAATGAAGCGCTACGTTCACAAGCTCACGGAGATTGATTGAAGCAGCGTTTATCTACTAATGCTGATGTAAAACAAGAGCGTTTTCGAAGGCTACCTGGCGTAACTTCAGGCTCCGTCTAAGACTTATGAAATAACACGTCAATGAGCCAACGATTAGTGTGTTCTCCCCAGTATGGTCGCCAGTATGTTAGCACTTGAAATTTCACCTCAGGCTGAGAAAGGTAAACCTCAAGGCAACATCAAACCATTTAGCCTCGTAGCTAGCCCTACGGGGTAGGAGAAGGCTCTCTCCGGTCTATCTCGTGAAATCTTCAATAAAGAGATGACCAATAAGGTAACACTGATATTAGGCTAGTAAACTGATCAAAGAGTTTGATTTGGGTTTTTTTGGGGTTTTTGGTGGCAAATTGAGGAGAGGGCAATTTTGGGTGCGGAGATTGGACACAGTTTCTGCAGAGGGTTCCTTGGGTCGAGGTAGGAGACAGCGTTGATGCCTTTAACTGAGGTGGATGGTCAGGAATGAAAGATAAAGAGGTAAAGAGAGCAAACAATAACTTTGAATTCTCTTTAGACAGAAGAAAACATTGAAATTAAACAAACTTAAAAGCAGAGCATGGCAAGCATGAATTCTTACTTTAACACTTCATTTGTTTAATGTGCAGAAGTAAAAGAAAGGAAATGAATCACATAACAAGCTTACAAGTACATTGAGAAACACACCATCAACACATGAGTCCACAAGAATCCCAAAGAGGACTGCAAAACCCTGGTCTTCCTTAGCCAAAAATTTACAGAGATACAGTGAAATAATACAATGATAGCTTCTCCCTCAAGAGTCCAACCATGAAAATGAGCAAAAAAGTACATAATATGGAAGATCTAACCTCTTTCCCTGCCTCCATGGGTCGAGCTCACTATCCTAGGAGTTGTTTCAACCACTTTTAAACTAAGCACTACAAATTAGGCAGTCAAAACAACTTGCCTCTATAAACTTGGAAACCAATTCACTCACTAGATATTTACCCTTTTCATGAATGAATGTTCTAGAAGTGTTACATAAGAGTAAAAGTGTCTAAAAAGTACAATAATTACATGAAAAAGCATCACATTTCATCCCAAAAAGTCAAACCAAGTCAAATCTGCGTTTTCTGGGCTGTACAGTGCATTTCTGGACAAAACTGCCTGACAGGTCGCGCGCCCCTGCCTAACGGGTCGCGCGCCTTTGGAGCCATGTTTGGGGCACTTGCAGGTGGCCAAATTGAGCAAAAGTGGGCTTGTTGGAAAGGTCTGTGAGTCTACTTTCCAACCCAACTGGAATTTCTGAATTTGGAGTTCATTTGCCCTGTCAAAACTCAAATCTCCCAAGACTGCTTTCTGCAATTCAAAAAAGTGGCAGAAAGTCAATTTTTGCATGTATTTTGACTTTCTGGAGGCCTAAAACTTCACCAAATCTCAAGTCCATCCATGAGCATATGTAACTTTGCATGACAAATCTGGAAATGCTGAGTTTTGGTCAAAAGGAGTTGCCCTGATGTAGGGTCGCGCGGGGGGTGAGACCCGTTAATGGGAAAAACCTGCAAATTGCCAAAAAATGCCAAAATTCACCCAAAATTCTCAAAATTTCTTGGGATTTGTGCTGTGGCTGGGCTATTTAGTGCCTTGATCCTTGAGTGAAGCCTCAGCCAAGATACGGAGGGGATTTGGCCTCTTTCTCCTTTTTAGTGCCTCGGTCAACCGCCTTTGAAACATTTTCATCTTTGCCTTGCACACATGCATTCTTGCCCAGTAATGGTTCTTCATGTTCCTCAGCAATTTCTTCTCTTGGTTGGCTTTAGCCAACAACCTCTCCAAGTGTGCATTGACCTGAATGAGCATGGACTCTCGGTCAGCGGGCAATGGGTCACCGGGTCTTCTTCGGTTCAAGATTCGGTCACTACGAATCCTCCATAGCTCATCAAGTGCTTTCTCTTCCTCCAACTGTTTGTTGCGCTGCTCCAGGTATGTGATGGTCCATTGTGCTCCCTCTAATCTCCTCTGCAAGGCATCATTTTCAGCTTTGAGATGCTGAGTGACCTCCTTTGCCTCTTGGCTCGGAGAAATGGCCTCAAGATCAACAAGCTCAATATCTGGAACTCCTGATGGCCCTTCATCAATCATGGGCTGCTTGCCCCTTTGTGCTGCCTGTGCTGCTGAAGAGAGCGAGGCCCCTTCCACCTGATGTGGAGATAACACTCGCTGAGCTGATGATGAAGGCGAGACCCCTTCCACCTGCTGTGGAGATAGTACTCGCCTAGCTGCTGCAAATAAGGCCCTCGGGCCTTTCTGATAGGTGACTAGAGGTGAGGAGCTGACATGTCTAGTGACAGGGATGTCATGCTGCTGAGATGGTCCTCCCTCCTCGTGAACAACCTCGGGATGTGGCGAGGGTGGTGCTGTGAAAAACTCCCGAGAGATGAACTCCTCCCATGAGATACCCTGCTGAGTCAACTGATGCAATACTACAAGCTGAATCAAACCATAATGATAAAGGCTCCTGTACTGCTGTGTCGGGCTCTTCCTCTGCAACATGGGCACCATCCTCTGAATGTTCTGATAGAAGAAAACCGGGATGTTCATCATCCTCACTCGGGTGAAGTGCATCATGAGGCGAATATGATATGAATACACCTGTGAAAATCTGCCCTCACAGGTAAAATAGTGCATAATGAGCCTCATCATGGGAGCATACTCGCTCCTGAGAAACCTGAACGGAAACACACCTGCCAAATGTCTCATGAATGGTGGCTGGACAAAAGGCTCAAAATGAACATAATAAGCAGGGACTATAATAAGCAGGCTCAACTGATAGCAGGGACTATAATAAGCAGAGGTGTAGTTTGTGGAGTTGGGGGAGTCGAAGGGGTAGGAGAAGTAGGAGGAGTATGGGGTGTAGGAGGAGAACCGACTATGGATTCGGGATATGTGATTATAGGCGAAACTGAAACATAAGGAGGATAAGATTCTTCGTGAGCCATGATAGTGGATCCAATGTGATCAGAGATATTCTCAACAAAATCAGCAAGGGTAGTAGCTTGAATATGTGTCTGGAGATGTCTCAAGATGAAAATTTCAACCAACTTGTTATGTTTCTCAAATTCAATAGCAACTGCAAAATCAGGGTCAAGGACTAGAGAATCGAGCGCACTTTCAGACTTGGCTTTAAATAAAGACACCTCAAAGCTTTCGTCAAAATCTAAATCTTCAAGATAATAAAAAATAGCTGGGCATGAATGAGATCTGAAAATGGGTTTAGAATCTGTAGCCAGCTTGTTTTTCTCAAAAAGACTAGGAAAGAAAAACCATTCAGCCTGTGAAAACTCTCAACCTATCATCCACGGCTCAGAGTCAACAATTATACTGGGGTAAAGTGTCAATGAAGCGCTACGTTCACAAACTCACGGAGATTGATTGAAGCAGCGTTTATCTACTAATGCTGATGTAAAACAAGAGCGTTTTCGAAGGCTACCTGGCGTAACTTCAGGCTCCGTCTAAGACTTATGAAATAACACGTCAATGAGCCAACGATTAGTGTGTTCTCCCCAGTATGGTCGCCAGTATGTTAGCGCTTGAAATTTCACCTCAGGCTGAGAAAGGTAAACCTCAAGGCAACATCAAACCATTTAGCCTCGTAGCTAGCCCTACGTGGTAGGAGAAGGCTCTCTCCGATCTATCTTGTGAAATCTTCAATAAAGAGATGACCAATAAGGTAACACTGATATTAGGCTAGTAAACTGATCAAAGAGTTTGATTTGGGTTTTTTTGGGGTTTTTGGTGGCAAATTGAGGAGAGGGCAATTTTGGGTGCGGGGATTGGACACAGTTTCTGCAGGGGGTTCCTTGGGGCGAGGTAGGAGACAGCGTTGATGCCTTTAACTGAGGTGGATGGTCAGGAATGAAAGATAAAGAGGTAAAGAGAGCAAACAATAACTTTGAATTCTCTTTAGACAGAAGAAAACATTGAAATTAAACAAACTTAAAAGCAGAGCATGGCAAGCATGAATTCTTACTTTAACACTTCATTTGTTTAATGTGCAGAAGTAAAAGAAAGGAAATGAATCACATAACAAGCTTACAAGTACATTGAGAAACACACCATCAACACATGAGTCCACAAGAATCCCAAATAGGACTGCAAAACCCTGGTCTTCCTTAGCCAAAAATTACAGAGATACAGTGAAATAATACAATGATAGCTTCTCCCTCAAGAGTCCAACCATGAAAATGAGCAAAAAAGTACATAATATGGAAGATCTAACCTCTTTCCCTGCCTCCATGGGTCGAGCTCACTATCCTAGGAGTTGTTTCAACCACTTTTAAACTAAGCACTACAAATTAGGCAGTCAAAACAACTTGCCTCTATAAACTTGGAAACCAATTCACTCACTAGATATTTACCCTTTTCATGAATGAATGTTCTAGAAGTGTTACATAAGAGTAAAAGTGTTTAAAAAGTACAATAATTACATGAAAAAGCATCACATTTCATCCCAAAAAGTCAAACCAAGTCAAATCTGCGTTTTCTGGGCTGTACAGTGCATTTCTGGACAAAACTGCCTGACAGGGCGCGCGCCCCTGCCTAACGGGTCGCGCGCCTTTGGATCCATGTTTGGGGCACTTGCAGGTGGCCAAATTGAGCAAAAGTGGGCTTGTTGGAAAGGTCTGTGAGTCTACTTTCCAACCCAACTGGAATTTCTGAATTTGGAGTTCATTTGCCCTGTCAAAACTCAAATCTCCCAAGACTGCTTTCTGCAATTCAAAAAAGTGGCAGAAAGTCAATTTTTGCATGTATTTTGACTTTCTGAAGGCCTAAAACTTCACCAAATCTCAAGTCTATCCATGAGCATATGTAACTTTGCATGACAAATCTGGAAATGCTGAGTTTTGGTCAAAAGGAGTTGCCCTGATGTAGGGTCGCGCGGGGGGTGAGACCCGTTAATGGGAAAAACCTGCAAATTGCCAAAAATGCCAAAATTCACCCAAAATTCTCAAAATTTCTTGGGATATGTGCTGTGGCTGGGCTATTTAGTGCCTTGATCCTTGAGTGAAGCCTCAGCCAAGATACGGAGGGGATTTGGCCTCTTTCTCCTTTTTAGTGCCTCGGTCAACCGCCTTTGAAACATTTTCATCTTTGCCTTGCACACATGCATTCTTGCCCAGTAATGGTTCTTCATGTTCCTCAGCAATTTCTTCTCTTGGTTGGCTTTAGCCAACAGCCTCTCCAAGTGTGCATTGACCTGAATGAGCATGGACTCTCGGTCAGCGGGCAATGGGTCACCGGGTCTTCTTCGATTCAAGATTCGGTCACTACGAATCCTCCATACCTCATCAAGTGCTTTCTCTTCCTCCAACTGTTTGTTGCGCTGCTCCAGGTATGTGATGGTCCATTGTGCTCCCTCTAATCTCCTCTGCAAGGCATCATTTTCAGCTTTGAGATGCTGAGTGACCTCCTTTGCCTCTTGGCTCGGAGAAATGGCCTCAAGATCAACAAGCTCAATATCTGGAACTCCTGATGGCCCCTCATCAATCATGGGCTGCTTGCCCCTCTGTGCTGCCTGTGCTGCTGAAGAGAGCGAGGCCCCTTCCACCTGATGTGGAGATAACACTCGCTGAGCTGATGATGAAGGCGAGACCCCTTCCACCTGCTGTGGAGATAGTACTCGCCTAGCTGCTGCAAATAAGGCCCTCGGGCCTTTCTGATAGGTGACCAGAGGTGAGGAGCTGACATGTCTAGTGACAGGGATGTCATGCTGCTGAGATGGTCCTCCCTCCTCGTGAACAACCTCGGGATGTGGCGAGGGTGGTGCTATGAAAAACTCCCGAGAGATGAACTCCTCCCATGAGATACCCTGCTGAGTCAACTGATGCAATACTACAAGCTGAATCAAACCATAATGATAAAGGCTCCTGTACTGCTGTGTCGGGCTCTTCCTCTGCAACATGGGCACCATCCTCTGAATGTTCTGATAGAAGAAAACCGGGATGTTCATCATCCTCACTCGGGTGAAGTGCATCATGAGGCGAATATGATATGAATACACCTGTGAAAATCTGCCCTCACAGGTAAAATAGTGCATAATGAGCCTCATCATGGGAGCATACTCGCTCCTGAGAAACCTGAACGGAAACACACCTGCCAAATGTCTCATGAATGGTGGCCGGACAAAAGGCTCAAAATGAACATAATCTAGCACCTTGCGCTTGTTCCACACCTCCCCAACATTAGGTATCCCTGTGGCATGTGAGATCACCTCGGGTGTCAATGTAAAGTCCACCCCTGCAAGGTTGACATGTCCATCATGCAAGTGTAAAACAAAAAGGCGGGCCAACTCTCTATGGTGTTGAATCCGAGAGATCCTCTCACAGAACTCATAACAAGACATATACTGAAAACATGTGACTGCCATAGGACAAGCCTGTAATTCTGCTAAAGATGTGGGCTCCTCTCTCTTATGATGTCCACCCTTACCGCCCTTATGAGGCCTCCTCTGTACCTCAATCTCTGAAGCTGATGACTGGTCATCACTTTGCTCATAGGTTTCGGTTTCTGACATGTTTAAAAGAGCAAAGTGGACAAAATGTACTGCTGCTTCTGCTTTATAAAATGCTGATTTCTATGCTGTTTCAAGGGGACAAGGACATGAGGGAAATGTTAGGGGAGGGACCTCTTTACAAGGAATTGGGAATATATGAATATAACAGGGAATTGAAGGAAAACATTGCAAACAGTTATTGCATATAGGAATACATGTTTATAATCAGGAATATTCGGAAATCATTTGCAAAAATCACTGCATATGGGAATACATGTATAGAAAGTGAACATATGGGAATATGAATACATGCACTAACAGGGGAAGATAGGGGAACATATTTACAAGACTCTTTACATATTCACCAACAAATTCTTGTGTTTACACATGCAATGGTGCAACAAGATTAGGGTTTGAACTTTTGATGTTTTGGGAGACGGGTAGGGTTTGCATTTTTAGTGATTAGGGAGAAGGGAGGGTTTGCATTTTATTTATAAAATAGTATGGGAAAATACAAATGTGAGTGGAGAGGGGAAGGAGGGAAACAATTACAAAGGGAAAAAACCTTGAAACAACACAAACCCTAGCACATTTGAACCATTAATATTACAGTCATATGAAGCCTCTTCCACTTGAACAATTTGATTTTTAAACACAAGCATGAGGGTCTTCAATCATAACCAACAACCAAATTGAAGTGTAGAGGGCCTACCTCAAACAACTTGAAGATTTGGAGGAAGTTTGAGCGATTTTGAGTTGAGTTTGCAGGGGAAACGTTGACGGGTCGCGCACGCTTGATGGGTCGCGCCCGTTACAAAACTACACTGCTGGATGCTTGCTGACGGGTCGCGCGCACCTGACGGGTCGCGCGCCTGTCTTGAGCCCGAATTCGACCAGATTTTGCCCAAAGCTCTTGGATACTTGCTCACTCGCACTTGCCAATGCCTTGGATGCATAATGAGATTAAAAGGAGGGAGATTGGGTTTTTATAAACTCCTTTTTGAAAAAATTTCATGCTCAAACCCACTTTCTAAAGTATCTCATTGACATTTTACAAAACTGACTTTTTGGCTTCCTTTGTCCTGAAATCGACTCATTTAGTGCTTTGACTTGATTCTTTTTGCAGGTAGATCATCTGAGGGATCTAGGCAAGGGGACCAGGGTTGCATTTTGTCCGCTGAACACTTTTGAAATTTCATCACTGTTTAAAAAAATTTAAAATGACCTTGGCTTTAAAAACAGAGTTTTTAAATCCAAGGTGAAAATTAACTGTACAGGATAAAAAATCTCGAATAAACATCTTTACCATCATCCCTCTGGCTTGCTGAACACTTATTGACCTTCAAAACATGACCTTGTAGACATTTTTGACCAAAACCCTAGACCTAGGAGATTGACCTCAAGACAAGACAAGACAAGCTTTGAGAGAGCTTAATGACTGAAATGACCTAATCCAGCAATGCCAAGAGGGGAAAAATATACCAGCTCCTCCATCAGGGTTATGGCATGCCTAATGGGATGCAAAAATTAACACTGATGAGACACCTACATATGCAAATGCAAAGAGCTTTGATCGCTGATGGAGGGCAACAAGACCGACTCTAACATTGGCTCCAATGGGGATGGGAGCTCCTTGGAGGTACCAAGAACCTTAGACCTCTGGGAGAGCAGACCAGTGCCTTATTAACATTGGGCAATGGAGTCAACTTTTACACATGTGACCAAATTTGAACAACTTTATTTGACTTGAACAATTGACTGAAATCCTAGACTAACTTTGACACTAACTAACTCACTTTATGCAGAAAATAAACTGACTGAAACAACTTCAGAAACTCACACAAACTGATCACCATTTTCAGAATTATAGCCTTCACCGCGGGCCCCAAACTGAAGATGGGAGATCAGTTCACACTTGCTGCAGAATGAAAGTAAAATGGTAATTACAATGAGAGTGATTAGAGCAGAAAATGCTCAAGCATGATACCTTTTGAGCAGCCGGCCATTCACCGACCCACCAAGACATTCATCACCGTTCATTTCTTTGAGAAGAAAAGCATTTGGACCACGGTATGCTGCAATTTTGTAGGGACCTTTCCACAAGTTGTCAAATTTTCCATGTTTCCCTTTGTCTTCATTTCGGGCATCCCATCTCAACACAACATCATCAATCTGAAAATCCTCTGATTTAGCCTTTTTGTCATAGATTTTCTTTATGCGCTCCTGCAACTTAAGGGAATTTTGATGAACTTCCTCTCGTGTCTGCTGTAAATGAATCATTTGACTGATCCGCCGTTGCATAGGATCCTCCTCGCCACCAGCTTCTTGAAACAACTTAGCTACTGGAACACTAAGTGAAGTAGGAAACACTGCATCAACTCCATAAACCAGCTCAAAAGGCGACATACCAATTGACTTCTTTTGACTTACCCGATCAGCCCATAATGCATTTACTAACTTCTTGTGCCAGCTTTTCTGATTTATTTCCAGCAATTTCTTTATGATGTTCACTAGAGATTTATTCGAAGATTCAGCCAGCCCATTACCTTGCGGATGGTAGGCGGTTGAATGCCCCAAGCTGATGTTATATTTATAGCAAAAATCAACCATTTTCTTCGATTTGAATGCTGCAGCATTATCGGTAATCAACTTATGTGGACAGCCGAAACGTGACAATATATTACTTTCAAGAAAAGAGATAATTACCGAATCCGTGGCCAGCCGGGTGGGAATGGCTTCAATCCATTTCGTGAAGTAATCTGTGGCAGTCAAGATCCATCGATGCTGCCCGGAAGATGCTGGGTGGATTTCGCCAATAAAGTCCAAACCCCACTGCTGAAATGGTGCGCTGATTTCAACGGGCTTGAGAGGCAACGGCTGTAATTTTTGCTTTCCTTGAAAAATTTGACATTCATGACAGCTCTTTACCGCTTTATACACATCAGAAAATAAAGAAGGCCAATAGAAATCAGCTCTCAAGATCTTATTAGCCGTGGTCTTCCAAAACAAACCCCACAGTCACCTTTATGAAAATCTTCTACTGTTGTCTTAGCTTCTTCTTCGACCAAAGAGTTCAGCAATATGCCACCAGGATCTTTCCAATAAAGCGCTGATTTGATAATGCAAAATTTGGCAGCCTTTAGCTTCAATGTTTTAGCTTTGTTTCTAGGCATCCCAGGAGGTGAAGACAAATTTTGAAGCACATAGACTATATCAGCATACCAAGGAGAAGACACAAAGATATCGGATACCTGTAGAACTGAATTTTCTTCATCTTCATCGGACAAGGCAACAATCAAATTGATATCAAGGACGTGGAGATTTGTTTCAGCCATCAACTTAGCAAGACCTTGACCTTTAATCAACTTGGTAGGCTTAATTTTTACATCATACTCTAATAGTGCAGCGATCCACTTACCCCTTCTTCCTTCTGGTTCCGTTTGTACTAAAACATCGTTAACAGCTGCATTGGGAACATATGCTAAAATATGAGAATTCAATATGTATACCCGAAAATCTTTCAAGGCTTTGATAAGAGCCAATGCTTGCTTTTCAATAATATTATAATTCAGCGCTCCGTCCCTTATGATACAGCTGAAAAAAGCGATGGGCCTCTCAACCCCATCTCTCTTTTGCATCAATACGGCTGCCAATGTATGCTCCGAAGCAAAAGAAAATAAAATAAAATCCTGTGTATAATCTGGGCTGATCAAAGTTGGGGCTGAAGATAAGATTACCTTGATCAAATTAAAAGACTTTACCGCCTCTTCGGTCCATTTGAGCTCGCTGTCCTTCTTGAGCATGTTGGTTATCTCTCTAAGATGTTCAGCAAGATTGGGGATGAAGCGACGCAGAAAATTCAATTTTCCATTGAAGGACTGAATCTCTTTCTTACTTCGGGGCTGCTCTAATTTCTGAATTGCTTCCACCCGTGCAGGATCTATACGAATGCCATCTTTAGAAATGATATGGCCCAGCAGTTTGCCTTCGCTCATAGCAAAAAGACTCTTCCTCGGATTCAATGAGATGCCATACTTTCTGCACTTTTGAAACACCTTAGTCAAATGAAACAAATGCTCTTCATCTGATTTAGAAAACACGGTCAGATCATCAAGATAAACAACTAAAAAAACATCCTTCTCATTTGCAAAGGCCATGTCCATTGCCCGCTGAAATGTGGCACCCGCGTTCTTCAATCCAAACGGCATCTTGGCATAATGAAATGTACCCCATGGAGTAGTAAATGCTGTTTTGTCACGGTCATCTTCCTGCACCAAAATCTGATTATATCCGGAATAACCATCAAGCAATGACATCTTTGATGCCCCCACTACCCGCTGCAATATATGATCCATTTTGGGCAGCGGATAATTGTCCTTTAATGACACCTTGTTCAGATTTCTGAAGTCTATGCACAATCGAATCTCGCCGGTCTTCTTTCTCACAGGCACCAAGTTGGAAATCCAATCAGAAAACCGGATTGGCACTATGATTCCCGACTTATACAACCTGTCGACTTCCTTCTCAATCAATGGCAGCAATTTAGGATTAATTCTTCTCAACTTTTGTCGGAAAGGCTTTTGATTTGGCTTTATGGGAATGGTATGCTGAATGATACTTGTGTCATAAGTTTTCAAATCTGAATAATCCCATGCAAAAACATTAGAAAACGAAGACAACAATCTGATATATTCCTTCTTTACCTTGGGCGGCAATGCTTTCGAGAGCTTCACCATCTTTGGATTTTCGACTGTCCCAAGGTTCACATCTTCAACACCTTCGTCTGTTGGCCTCAAAGTTGGCTTGCGGGCCACATCATCTTGATCGAACAATTCTTCTAAAGGAATTAATCCTTTAGGAATGTAATTGTCCTTGAGCTGCAATACATCCATCTGATTTACTCTTTCAGCTTCTGTGTCTATTGAAATGTCTTCGAATTTACCCTCAATTTGCAGAAAATCTTTGATTTCTTCGTCATCTTGGAAAACTTGCCAACACCTTTGATTATCTGGAACTGTAGGACGATGCTTCACATATATCTCAAACTTATTGCTGGAATTCATGGGTATTTTCAGATTACTTGCTGCCTTTGCCAATGCATCCGTAACACCATTTTGAATCCGGGGCACACATGTCAAAGTATGTTCTGAAAACCGCTTTAAGATATCTAGGACAGCATTCCGATACGCTCGCATACAAGGATGTTTGGCCTGAAATTCACCTTTCACTTGCTTGATAACCAACTCGGAGTCGCCATATACCGCTATCTTCTTTGCCTTCAACTTCCGAAGGATTTTCAGACCAGCAATAAGAGCTTCGTATTCCGCCTCATTATTTGAACAATCAAATGCCAATTTATAAGAACATACCCGTACCTTGCTTGGAACTTGGTTTTGGACTGAAAATGGGCTTCGAATCCACACACCTATACCAGCACCATCGCTGCCCACTGCGCCATCAAAATCCATGGTCCAAAGACCATCCTCATCATCATCTAAGTGCTGAAAAACTGATGTTGATGCATGATCTGTTTGCTGTCCACTTGTTTCAGCAATTGGCCTTATGACAGCAGACCTTTCTTCACTTTCCTTTGTCAAAGCTTCTCTGAAATTTTCTGAAATGCCTGGTATATCTTCTACTTGCACTAACTGACTATCTACCTCATTGAAATTATCCGCAAACAAAACAAAAGATTCTAAATCTGTTTGTACATAATTTACAGGATGATTTACGGGCTTTTCCTTACTAGTGATCATATATTTCATCTTTTGTTCCCGATATAACTTCCTCATT
Source organism: Pinus tabuliformis (assembly GCA_031772625.1). NCBI lineage: Eukaryota > Viridiplantae > Streptophyta > Pinopsida > Pinales > Pinaceae > Pinus > Pinus tabuliformis. Next base: position 59,490,842 of record CM062809.1, read on the forward strand.
TGACCGAAAACTGGAATTGTAGCATAAGAAAAATCAAGCTGAAGTGTACCTTTGAGCTTGGCTCCCCATGATCTCGACAACAACATGCCAAACCGCAGAGGAATATCCGCCACCACCACATCCATCAAAACATTCTTCGCTGGAATTTGATCTAGACTCACCACCAAGTCTTTAATCAAACCAATACATCTTACCCGGCTGGAATCAAACGAATACAAATCATGATACTTCCTTGTGATGTCAAGTCCCAGCTTCTCCATGATCGTTTTCGGCATCAAATTATGAGAAGCTCCCGAGTCAAACATGGCATTGTGCAACACAAACTCATGCAATCGCAAACTGATATAAAATGGAGGAACATCACTTTCAGGAGACTCACCATTTAAAGCTGGCCCGAAAATCAACTCTGGCTGATCATCTTGTACATTCACCGTGTCTAGCATTGGATCAAAATTCAACATCTTGGAGAGCTGGCCTCGGTATGTGATATTCTTCATAATTTCTGTCAAAGGAATGGGCACTTTCAACTTTGCAATCTCATTCTCCAAACTGAAAACTGAAACCTTCTCACCTTCTTTAGCCGGATTATCTCTTTTATCAGCTTTATCTTTTGGTGTATTTGATGGCTGATCCATCTTAGTCACTGGTGATGATTGACTTGTTGAAGGACCGATTATATCTTTTCCTTTTGCGTGTGAGGAAGCTGAATCATTCTTTGCTGATGTATCTTTCCTTTTGCGTGTGAGGAAGCTGAATCATTCTTTGCTGATGTATCTTTCCTTTTCTGAATGGGATTTATGGAAATAGCTCGGTTTCTCAATTGCCTTTGCTGGCCTTGCTGGGTTGATAAAGCATGCAAATATCCTCTTTGATACTCCTCGGATTCTTCTTCAAGTATTGCATCATTTGACAAAATATAATGCTCATCTTGGGGAATGATAGAATTACTCACCAACTCATCTTCTTCTGTTATATAAGTGGGCATATCATCAGGCGTGAAGAAGTGATTTTCCTCTCCAACATTATCACCTTCATCCTCTGATTCTTGGCTAACAAAATTCTGCTGGAAAGGAGGTTTCATTTGCTGCTGAACTGCTGCCTCTTGTGCCTTTGTTTCACGTTGTTTGATCCTATATTGTTGCTGTTGTTGACCTCTGAAATTGGGATTACGAATCTGAGGCTCCGGCTTATCAATAGTAACCTTTTCAAGTGCCCTCTTTATCTGTTCAACATCACGAAGTAGCTGATTTGAAGTGGATGCTTCCTCTTTGATTGTGACTCGCTTTTCTGCCTTCATCTTTGCTCTTTTGTCATTCAAGTTTGCCTCAACGCTGACAGCAATTTTCTGCATATCCTCCAAGGTAGGTGGATCTCTGTCTCTCAATGAGTAGGCCATCTCCGGATCAAAACCATCCGGGAACCTAAGAAGTGCTGATTTTCTTGACGGTCTCAAGTCATCGGGAATAGCATTGTAAACTGTATTGAATCTGATTATGTAATCTTGAACTGACTCACCCGGATTGCGCTTGAGGTTGTTGTATTCGGCATTAATCTGAAGCGGATCCTTTCTGATTTCCCATCGATCTAAGAATTGATTCTGAAGTGCTTCCAAAGTAGCAATGCTGTTAGCTGTCAACCCTCTGAACCATTTTCTAACTTCTCCGGCAAATGTTTGCACGAACAACCGCATGGTAACATCTTCTTCATCTAACTCATATAGATCAAAGAAAGTGGTCATTTTGTCGATATGTTGCTGAGCGGTAATACTTTGCGGAGTGCCATCAAACATAGGAATTTTACTTTGATAATCAGCTGGCATATCATGAAGATTTGCAGGCAAAACAAGTGGGGCAAACCGAGCAGCCATTGCTCTAGGAGGAGGCGTAGGATGAGTATGAAGAGGAGGAGCTGTGATAGCAGGGACTATAATAAGCGTAGGTGTAGTTTATGGAGTTGGGGGAGTCGAAGGGGTAGGAGAAGTAGGAGGAGTATGGGGTGTAGGAGGAGAACCGACTATGGATTCGGGATATGTGATTATAGGCGAAACTGAAACATAAGGAGGATAAGATTCTTCGTGAGCCGTGATAGTGGATCCAATGTGATCAGAGATATTCTCAACAAAATCAGCAAGGGTAGTAGCTTGAATATGTGTCTGGAGATGTCTCAAGATGAAATTTTCAATCAATTTGTTATGTTTCTCAAATTCAATAGCAACTGCAAAATCAGGGTCAAGGACTAGAGAATCGAGCGCACTTTCAGACTTGGCTTTAAATAAAGACACCTCAAAGCTTTCGTCAAAATCTAAATCTTCAAGATAATAAAAAATAGCTGGGCATGAATGAGATCTGAAAATGGGTTTAGAATCTGTAGCCAGCTTGTTTTTCTCAAAAAGACTAGGAAAGAAAAACCATTCAGCCTGTGAAAACTCTCAACCTATCATCCACGGCTCATAGTCAACAATTATACTGGGGTAAAGTGTCAATGAAGTGCTACGTTCACAAGCTCACGGAGATTGATTGAAGCAGCGTTTATCTACTAATGCTGATGTAAAACAAGAGCGTTTTCGAAGGCTACCTGGCGTAACTTCAGGCTCCGTCTAAGACTTATGAAATAACACGTCAATGAGCCAACGATTAGTGTGTTCTCCCCAGTATGGTCGCCAGTATGTTAGCGCTTGAAATTTCACCTCAGGCTGAGAAAGGTAAACCTCAAGGCAACATCAAACCATTTAGCCTCGTAGCTAGCCCTACGGGGCAGGAGAAGGCTCTCTCCGGTCTATCTCGTGAAATCTTCAATAAAGAGATGACCAATAAGGTAACACTGATATTAGGCTAGTAAACTGATCAAAGAGTTTGATTTGGGTTTTTTTGGGGTTTTTGGTGGCAAATTGAGGAGAGGGCAATTTTGGGTGCGGGGATTGGACACAATTTCTGCAGGGGGTTCCTTGGGGCGAGGTAGGAGACAGCGTTGATGCCTTTAACTGAGGTGGATGGTCAGGAATGAAAGATAAAGAGGTAAAGAGAGCAAACAATAACTTTGAATTCTCTTTAGACAGAAGAAAACATTGAAATTAAACAAACTTAAAAGCAGAGCATGGCAAGCATGAATTCTTACTTTAACACTTCATTTGTTTAATGTGCAGAAGTAAAAGAAAGGAAATGAATCACATAACAAGCTTACAAGTACATTGAGAAACACACCATCAACACGAGTCCACAAGAATCCCAAAGAGGACTGCAAAACCCTGGTCTTCCTTAGCCAAAAATTACAGAGATACAGTGAAATAATACAATGATAGCTTCTCCCTCAAGAGTCCAACCATGAAAATGAGCAAAAAAGTACATAATATGGATGATCTAACCTCTTTCCCCGCCTCCAGGGTCGAGCTCACTATCCTAGGAGTTGTTTCAACCACTTCTAAACTAAGCACTACAAATTAGGCAGTCAAAACAACTTGCCTCTATAAACTTGGAAACCAATTCACTCACTAGATATTTACCCTTTTCATGAATGAATGTTCTAGAAGTGTTACATAAGAGTAAAAGTGTCTAAAAAGTACAATAATTACATGAAAAAGCATCACATTTCATCCCAAAAAGTCAAACCAAGTCAAATCTGCGTTTTCTGGGCTGTACAGTGCATGTCTGGACAAAACTGCCTGACAGGTCGCGCGCCCCTGCCTGACGGGTCGCGCGCCTTTGGAGCCATGTTTGGGGCACTTGCAGGTGGCCAAATTGAGCAAAAGTGGGCTTGTTGGAAAGGTCTGTGAGTCTACTTTCCAACCCAACTGGAATTTCTGAATTTGGAGTTCATTTGCCCTGTCAAAACTCAAATCTCCCAAGACTGCTTTCTGCAATTCAAAAAAGTGGCAGAAAGTCAATTTTTGCATGTATTTTGACTTTCTGAAGGCCTAAAACTTCACCAAATCTCAAGTCTATCCATGAGCATATGTAACTTTGCATGGCAAATCTGGAAATGCTGAGTTTTGGTCAAAAGGAGTTGCCCTGATGTAGGGTCGCGCGGGGTGAGACCCGTTAATGGGAAAAACCTGCAAATTGCCAAAAAATGCCAAAATTCACCCAAAATTCTCAAAATTTCTTGGGATTTGTGCTGTGGCTGGGCTATTTAGTGCCTTGATCCTTGAGTGAAGCCTCAGCCAAGATACGGAGGGGATTTGGCCTCTTTCTCCTTTTTAGTGCCTCGGTCAACCGCCTTTGAAACATTTTCATCTTTGCCTTGCACACATGCATTCTTGCCCAGTAATGGTTCTTCATATTCCTCAGCAATTTCTTCTCTTGGTTGGCTTTAGCCAACAGCCTCTCCAAGTGTGCATTGACCTGAATGAGCATGGACTCTCATTCAGCGGGCAATGGGTCACCGGGTCTTCTTCGGTTCAAGATTCGGTCACTACGAATCCTCCATGGCTCATCAAGTGCTTTCTCTTCCTCCAACTGTTTGTTGCGCTGTTCCAGGTATGTGATGGTCCATTGTGCTCCCTCTAATCTCCTCTGCAAGGCATCATTTTCAGCTTTGAGATGCTGAGTGACCTCCTTTGCCTCTTGGCTCGGAGAAATGGCCTCAAGATCAACAAGCTCAATATCTGGAACTCCTGATGGCCCCTCATCAATCATGGGCTGCTTGCCCCTCTGTGCTGCCTGTGCTGCTGAAGAGAGCGAGGCCCCTTCCACCTGATGTGGAGATAACACTCGCTGAGCTGATGATGAAGGCGAGACCCCTTCCACCTACTGTGGAGATAGTACTCGCCTAGCTGCTGCAAATAAGGCCCTCGGGCCTTTCTGATAGGTGACCAGAGGTGAGGAGCTGACATGTCTAGTGACAGGGATGTCATGCTGCTGAGATGGTCCTCCCTCCTCGTGAACAACCTCGGGATGTGGCGAGGGTGGTGCTGTGAAAAACTCCCGAGAGATGAACTCCTCCCATGAGATACCCTGCTGAGTCAACTGATGCAATACTACAAGCTGAATCAAACCATAATGATAAAGGCTCCTGTACTGCTGTGTCGGGCTCTTCCTCTGCAACATGGGCACCATCCTCTGAATGTTCTGATAGAAGAAAACCGGGATGTTCATCATCCTCACTCGGGTGAAGTGCATCATGAGGCGAATATGATATGAATACACCTGTGAAAATCTGCCCTCACAGGTAAAATAGTGCATAATGAGCCTCATCATGGGAGCATACTCGCTCCTGAGAAACCTGAACGGAAACACACCTGCCAAATGTCTCATGAATGGTGGCCGGACAAAAGGCTCAAAATGAACATAATCTAGCACCTTGCGCTTGTTCCACACCTCCCCAACATTAGGTATCCCTGTGGCATGTGAGATCACCTCGGGTGTCAATGTAAAATCCACCCCTGCAAGGTTGACATGTCCATCATGCAAGTGTAAAACAAAAAGGCGGGCCAACTCTCTATGGTGTTGAATCCGAGAGATCCTCTCACGGGTCTCATAACAAGACATATACTGAAAACATGTGACTGCCATAGGACAAGCCTGTAATTCTGCTAAAGATGTGGGTTCCTCTCTCTTATGATGTTCACCCTTACCGCCCTTATGAGGCCTCCTCTGTACCTCAATCTTTGAAGCTGATGACTGGTCATCACTTTGCTCATAGGTTTCGGTTTCTGATATGTTTAAAAGAGCAAAGTGGACAAAATGTACTGCTGCTTCTGCTTTATAAAATGCTGATTTCTATGCTGTTTCAAGGGGACAAGGACATGAGGGAAATGTTAGGGGAGGGACCTCTTTACAAGGAATTGGGAATATATGAATATAACAGGGAATTTAAGGAAAACATTGCAAACAGTTATTGCATATAGGAATACATGTTTATAATCAGGAATATTGGGAAATCATTTGCAAAAATCACTGCATATGGGAATACATGTATAGAAAGTGAACATATGGGAATATGAATACATGCACTAACAGGGGAAGATAGGGGAACATATTTACAAAACTCTTTACATATTCACCAACAAATTCTTGTGTTTACACATGCATATGGTGCAGCAAGATTAGGGTTTGAACTTTTGATGCTTTGGGAGAGGGGTAGGGTTTGCATTTTTAGTGATTAGGGAGAAGGGAGGGTTTGCATTTTATTTATAAAATAGTATGGGAAAATACAAATGTGAGTGGAGAGGGGAAGGAGGGAAACAATTACAAAGGGAAAAAACCTTGAAACAACACAAACCCTAGCACATTTTAACCATTAATATTACAGTCATATGAAGCCTCTTCCACTTGAACAATTTGATTCTTAAACACAAGCATGAGGGTCTTCAATCATAACCAACAACCAAATTGAAGTGTAGAGGGCCTACCTCAAACAACTTGAAGATTTGGAGGAAGTTTGAGCGATTTTGAGTTGAGTTTGCAGGGGAAACGTTGACGGGTCGCGCGCCCTACCCAACGGGTCGCGCACGCTTGACGGGTCGCGCCCGTTACAAAACTACACTGCTGGATGCTTGCTGATGGGTCGCGCGCACCTGACGGGTCGCGCGCCTGGCCTGACGGGTCGCGCGCCTGTCTTGAGCCTGAATTCGACCAGATTTTGCCCAAAGCTCTTGGATACTTGCTCACTCGCACTTGCCAATGCCTTGGATGCATAATGAGATTAAAAGGAGGGAGATTGGGTTTTTATAAACTCCATTTGAAAAAATTTCATGCTCAAACCCACTTTCTAAAGTATCTCATTGACATTTTACAAAACTGACTTTTTGGCTTCCTTTGTCCTGAAATTGACTCATTTAGTGCTTTGACTTGATTCTTTTTGCAGGTAGATCATCTGAGGGATCTAGGCAAGGGGACCAGGGTTGCATTTTGTCCGCTGAACACTTTTGAAATTTCATCACTTTTTACAAAAAATTTAAAATGACCTTGGCTTTAAAAACAGAGTTTTTAAATCCAAGGTGAAAATTAACTGTACAGGATAAAAAATCTCGAATAAACATCTTTACCATCATCCCTCTGGCTTGCTGAACACTTATTGACCTTCAAAACATGACCTTGTAGACATTTTTGACCAAAACCCTAGACCTAGGAGATTGACCTCAAGACAAGACAAGACAAGCTTTGAGAGAGCTTAATGACTGAAATGACCTAAGCCAGCAATGCCAAGAGGGGAAAAATATACCAGCTCCTCCATCAGGGTTATGGCATGCCTAATGGGATGCAAAAATTAACATTGATGAGACACCTACATATGCAAATGCAAAGAGCTTTGATCGCTGATGGAGGGCAACAAGACCGACTCTAACACAACCACTTGTTCACAATCTCCGTCTGTCCGTCGGTTTGTGGGTGGTAGCTAGTGCTACGAGTGAGCTTAGTACCCATAAGCCGGAACAACTCCTGCCAGAACCCACCCATAAATCTGCTATCTTGGTCACTCACAATGGTCTTTGGAAGACCATGTAGTCGGAACACCTCTCTGAAATATAACTCTGCTACCTATGAGGCTGATTACTGAGCGGAGATGGCAAAGAAGTGGGCAAACATGGTCAATCTGTCGACCACCAGATTAAATGTAATCCTTGACTGCACCGCGAGAAACCCTATGAAAAAATCCATTGAAATACTCTCCCACTTCCTCTCAGGAATAAGGATGGGTTGCAATAATCTAGCAGGGTGCGTTGCTCACCCTTGTTCCTTTGGCATGTGTCACACTCCTGAACGTGCCTCAAAACATCGTCCTATTGATTTGGGGTAGCATCGGATGTGCTTTAGCCACGAAATTTGGTGAAGAGGTTGGGGCACATGAGATCTCCAATACCTAGAAAGGGTTTGGGCAGATTCTAAACAGTTTGAGAAATGTTAAAATAATTAATATTTTTAATGGAATTCCTAAGTTTAAACTTAGGGAAATTAAAATATTAATGTGGATTAATATAAAATTGTGTTAGAATGGTCCAAATGACATGGATCAAGCCAGATCTAATCTTAGCTGTTGATTAGGGACTTAATCTCGACTGTTGATATGTCAACGAGAAAAGTATAAGAGGAGGCTTGAGGATCACTTGGAGAATACACTAGATGATCAATCATTCTATTCTCTAGAGTGGGGTTTGCTAAGAGAGATAGAATCAGTGATCAGAGTTGCAGCTGAGGGGCAGTGAGTATAGAGAAACAAAGAGGCAGAGATAGTGCTAGGAGATCAACGCAGGAGCCAGAGAGAGTGACGCAGTAGCAGCTAGGGCTCATGCAGGGCCACGCAGAGGCAGCCAGGGGCTGCGCAGTGCTTCAGAGAGGCTAGCGTTGCTGACGTACAGGGCCAGAAGGTTGACGTAGGGCCTCCTGAGGCTGATGCAGGCCTATTCAGGGTGACGTAGGGCCAACATTGTGCAGAGAGATGCTGACGCAGTCCAAAGAGGTTGGCGCTGGGGTTTCTGGGGTAGATTGGAGCTGAGGAGCTGCCGGAGGGTTTATCTGGGGTTTCAGCCAGGACATCTGTCTCAGACTGAGAGGTACTACTGCCAAGGGCATTCTCTGTTGGGTAAGCCGAATTTGGCACCCAGATTGTACTCTGAAATTGCTTAATAAGAAAACTCTTAGATAGTTGCACTGGTTTTCCCGCATTGGGTTTTTCCGGGGACATTGGTCCAAAAATAACGGTGTCATTTTGTGTGCTTGTATCTGTTTCCTTCAGTTGATGATCTATAATATGTTGAGCATGCACTAGTGTTTATTTTCAGTATTTACATTGTAAATAACTTGTTAAGTAACGAAACAAGTAGGTAGGAATAAATTAGTAAAGTGCATGGAGGGTTTCTAACTAGTAGACTTAGAAACTTCAACACATCTTTGAGGCCTTTCCATGAAAAGCATTCTCTGATGGCCTGGTATGTCTTAGTGAACCCCTGGTGTCCTGCTAGTAGAGAGTCATGGGTAGACTGCATAATCTTCTCCTTTAGCTGGGAGTCTGGCACCAAGTAGATTTGGTTCTTGTAGTAGATCGCCTTGCTCATCACCTTGAACCAGTCATCCTGTACCCTGTTGTCAAGGATCTCGCATGCATGGCAATCCTTGGAATACTCAACTAGCAACTGTGCCCTTTAATGCAAGGCAATGCTCATGAGTGAATTAGTGGTCGACCTCCTAGACAATGAATTTGCCATCACATTCTGTCAAAGTCGTAAGCCTGAATCTTGCTCACCCATTTTTGCTGCCTCTCTTGCAACTGCTTTTGCTCTAGGAAGAATTGAAGGTTGTTGTGGTCTGTCTTCACACTGAACTTGTTTCGCACGAGGTACTGTCAAAGCTTGGCCAATGCCTGCATGATGGCTAACATCTCTTTGTCATAAATGGGATACAACCACTCATGGGGAAGCAACTTCTGACTCTCGAAAGCAATTGGATGTCCTCCTTGCATCAAAACTGCCCCAATGACTTCCTTGGAGGCATCACACTCTAATACAAAAGGTTGCGTGAAATTTGGGAGTGCCAACACCGGGCAGCTGCTCATCAACCGCTTGAGGCGCTCAAAAGCCTCTTGCGCATCCTTGGTCCACCCAAATGCCCCCTTCTTTGTCAAATTAGTCGAGGGAGCAGCCAACTGTGAGATCCCCTGCACAAACTTCCGGTAGTAGGTGGAAATACCCAAGAATCCCCTCAGCTCCATCACATTCCTGGGTGTAGGCCAATCTAGGATGGCTCAGATCTTCTCTTGGTGAACTCACACCCCATCCTCTCCTATAATGTGGCCAAGATAAAGCGTCTCTGTAAGTCCAAACTTGCATTTGGATATCTTGGCATATAGTCACTGCTCCTATATAGATCAAAATATCGTCGAAGACCAAAACATGATTGTGTTGCTGTCTGCAGAACACATGGTTCATATGTTGGAATTTCTAAGTGTATCCATTAGAAATTCTTCTTGTACTATTTGATTTATTTCTTCCTACTTGTTCAGTTACTTAGCAAGTTATTTACCATGTAAACACTGAAAATAAATACAAGTACAGTATCAACACATACAGATCAACAACTGAAAGAAACAAGCACACAAATGACACCATTGTTTTTGGACTAATGTCCCTAGAAAAATCCAATGCGGGAAAACTGGTGCAACTATTCAGAGGGTTTTATTATTATGCAGTTTCAGAATAGAACCTGGGTGCCAGAAATGGCTCACCCAATAGAGAATGCTCTCGATAATAGTACTTCTCAGTTGGAGACAGATATTCCGGCTAAATCACCGGATGAACGATCCCATAGCAACAATGCAGCTTCTGCTGCTTTGCGTCACCCTATCCATCTCTCCAGCTCCAATCTGTCCCACGAAAATCTCCCAGCTCTGCCTCTAGTCCCTGCGTTAGCCTCTCTGGCCCTGCGTCAGCCCCTCTGGGCTCTGCGTCAGCTTCTGGAGCCTTTGTGTCAGCCCCTAGACCCTCCGCGTCTCACACGCTAGCCCTTTCTGGCTCTGCGCAACTCTTGGCTGCCTCTGCGTCAACCTTTCTCGGCTTTGCGCTGATCCTCCTAGTACTAATTTTGCCTCTCTGCTATGTATTCACTACTCCCCAGCTGCAACTTAGATCACTTCTCTCAATTTTCTCGGCAAACCCTGCCCAAAAAATCGAGTTCTTGATCTCTCTCGGTGTGTTCTCCAACTGACCCTCAAGCCTCTTATACTTTTCTCGTTAGTCCATCAATGACTGAGATTAAATCTCTAATCAATGGATAAGATTATATTTGGCTTGATCCTTGACTTTTGGACCATTCTAACCCAGTTTTATATTAATTCGCATTAACATTTTATTTTTCTTAAGTTTAGACTTAGGAACTCCGTTAAAAATATTAATTATTTTAATATCTCCCAAACTGGTTAGATTCTGCCCAAACCATTTCCGGGTCTTGGAGATCTCATGTGCTTTAGCCTCTCCACCAATTTTCATGGCTAGAACACATCTGATGCTACCCAAAATCAACATCTTACAGGGTTGGAAAGTGGCGGGTGCGTTGGTTAGCTCAAATGGCATCACCAAAAACTCAAAGTGGTTGTAATGACATTTTAAGGCCATCCTCGGAATATCCTGCTCCCTCACCTGAATCTGATGATACCCCGATTGCAAATCTACTTAGAGAAGTACTTTGTGAAAATTCCAAAACTAGAATCCTATTGCAGCAATTGGTATTATTTCTTCTAACTGATAAATTAATTATTCAGTTTATTGCTACAACAACATCGAAATAAACACCTTGCGACCTTCACAAATAAATCTGTGGAAAATAAATAGTGCTGAAATTGAGAAAATACTAGCACACACAATAAAAATGACACCGTTGTTTTTGGACAATTGTTCCTAGAAAAACCCAACTTGGGAAAACCAGTGCAACAGTGAGGGTTTTTATTATTATGCAGCAGTGAATTCTAAGTACAATCTATGGATGCCTAACTGGCAATCCAATGAGAAAGTATCTGACATAAATAATTAGAGAGAAAAATTCTCTCACCCCACAAGCAATCCCGACACGGGCTTCTACAGAAAACTGACTGTCCAAAATCCAACGTGAGCCCTTCTGCGCTACCTCTGCACTGTCTCTCACACGTGTGGTTCGATTCTGCCTCTTAGAAAGCCATCTAGCTTGTCTTTGCTGCTGGAAGTGACTCTCTGACCCTCTAGAAGACTTTCTTGGCCTCAGGAAACTGAATCGACCTCCTCCTCAGCTAAATTGAACTGCTCCTCATAGGTAACTGTGCAGTCCTCTGTGCTGCCTGTGCATGGATCACTTCTGTCACTAGCTGTTGCCTTTCCAGATTTGGAAAGCTTCCTTCAGATCATTGTCCCTGCCCCTCACTATCTCCGTTGCGTCACTAAAGCTCGAACTCTCCAGCAACTGGCTATTGCTACTTTGGAAAATCGAATTCTCCAAGTGACTCTAGTGTATTCTCAATCACCACATCGATGCCTTCTTATATCTTCTTGTTGGGACTCCAACGACCAAGATTAAATCTTAATCAATGGCTCAGATCATTTCTGGATCTATTCGTGTGAATTTCTAGATAATGCACAGCTTGACTTAATGAATTCTGATTAATTAGACATGTTCCCTAAGTTTAGACTTAGGAAATATTTAAAAATCAGCTAATAATCTAATTAAGCCATCTCTAGGTGGAACTTACATAAATGATTTCTGGGTTTTGAGATCTCATGTATTTTAGCATCTCCACCAAATTTCGCGGCTAGAACACATCCGATGCTACAAAATCTAACATACTTGGCTCCTCTAAGTTCGTCTATCAGCTCATCAATGCGCGGTATCAAGTTTTTATTCTTCAGGGTCTTCTTGTTCAAGGCCCTGTAGTCTGTGCACATATGGAGGGTCTCGTCCTTCTTCTTCGCCAATGCTACTGATGAAGTGAAGGGACTAGACCTAGGTTGGATGTGTCCCAAAGTGAGCAACTCCTATATTGCTCTCTTGATCTCATCCTGATAAGCCTTGGGATGTCAGTATGGTGTGGTGATCACTACGTGTACACACTCCTCTAACTCAATGGTGTGCTCAAAACCCTTATCGGGTGGTTGCCCCGGTGGAATGTCCTTAAACACTGCTGGGTACCTGTCTATAATGGCCTGGATGTATGGATGTAGTGGTTTGGATCTGTTCCCTGCATCAGATATCCTGAGCTCCATAACCCACTCTATATCCCCATATCTCAAGTCTGGCTTCATCCTGTGTGTTGACACTGTCTGTGGGGGATATGAGTGTTGATTTCTGTAGCATCGAATGTACTCTAGCCTTGAGATTTTGTAGAGAGGCTAAGATACATGCATTCTCCAAGACCCAAAAATCATTTTGGAAAATTCCACCTAGAGATGGTTTAATTAGAATAATCAATTGTTTTTAATGTATTCCTAAGTCTAAACTTAGGAAATATGATTAATTAAAGAGTATTAATTAAATCTAGTGTGAATCTTCTAGATAAAGACGAGAACCAACTCCCAATTAATCTTAGCCCTTGATTATGTTTTAATCTTGGCCGTTGGTGCTCCAACGAGAGATTATAAGAAGGAGCTTGATGGGCACTTGGAGAACACACCGAGATATTGAGATCTAGAGATCGAATTCTCAAGAGTAGTAGCGTTGATTTGCTGGAGAGCAATTGAGTGATCTTCTTGCAGTGATGGGCAAGGATAGTAGAGCAGAGGGGATTTTCCAGTCCCGGTGAGTGCAAGGCAAAGAAGGCATCGAGAGGTTCAGAGAGGCAGCGCAATGCTTCAGAGGGAGTCCGCAATTTAGCTGAGGAGCAGTCGAGGTCTAGTACCAAAAACCGGGGTGTGAGTCCAGAGGGCTAGAAGGTCGGGTTTCTAGTCGGTAGAAGATCAGAAGGAGGAGGTGATGCAGTCCCTTGAGCTATGACGCAGTGACTCCATGAGCCCATGCAGAGATAACGTAGGACAATTCATCCAGAGCCCGGATCAGTGTTAGATCTATAGTGACAGCGTGAGATATTTTCTCACTACCTCTTTGCCAGTTTATTCTCTGTATCAGATAGCCAGTTTGGCCATCCAATGATTTGTTCCCAGATTACTACTGCATAATAATCAAACCCTCAGCTGTTGTACCGGTTTTCCCACATTGGGTTTTTCTGGGGACGTTTGTCCAAAAACAATGGTGTACTTGTGTGTGTGTGTTTATTTCTCTCCCGTACAATATTTTGTTTCCGCAATATTTTATGTTGTGAAGGCTACAATAGATTTTATTTTGATGTTTACTGTGTAACACTGTAAATAAATTGATTCAGAAATTAACAAGTAGGAGAAATTTAATCAATTGCTACAGTAGGGATTCGAGTTTCAGAATTTTCACAATGAGTGCATGCCTCTCAGCAAAACCAACTTCCCATCTGGCCTTGTGAACTCCATCTCCAACTTCTGCCAATTAGTGGTAACACACCCAAGAGAGTATTGCCACTGAAGACCGAGCACCACATTGGTGTTGAGAACATCAACCACAAAGAAATGGTCCATCATCGAATAGTTCCCCACCACTATTGTCATTTCAGGAGCATATCTAGTTCACTGCAGACGGAGAAGCCCTCGAAGGACTTTGTGTGTATGCCTCTCCTCTCCACCATCTCGGCATCTATGAAATTGTGGGTTGCCCCACTTTCTACTAGCACCGAAACACATTGTCCCTACACTGTGCCCATGATCCTCAGAGTAAGGTACTTCGGTACTCCCTGAAGTGAAGCGATAACTCCCGCTATAGGCAAGAAAGGAGCTCCTTTTGGTGGGGGTTGTGGGCTTCCTCCTCCTACTCCTGTCAATTGTGGCTCATCATCACCAACACCTATCTCCTGCACTGCATCATTCTCTGGCTCACTATCAGAAAACACCTCTATGTAGTGTGCCTTGCCCTTGGTACACCTGTGCCCTGGTGCCCATGGCTCCTGGCAAGTGAAGCACAACTTCCTCCTATGGAGGTCTCTCCGGGTCTCATCATCCAATTGCGCATGCCCATGAATATCTCACTGTGGTGGAGGCCTAGTGTCACGACTCCTTTGTGGGAAAGGAGCTCGTGGTGGAACTAGTGCCCTAGCCTTGGGAATTGTGTCCTGCAAATCCCTAGCGCAAGATATTGCCTCCTGTAAAGTGGTGGGCCTGCGGGACCTCACTAGCCCACGCAAAGGCTCAATCAAGCCCTCAACAAAAGTGTAGACCCTCTTGGCATCTGACAAGTCTGGCACCATCACTGATACCCTCAAAAACTCCGATATGTAGTGCTTTGGGCTGTCTGTCTGCTTGAGTTGTGTCAGCTCTCTGAAATGTTCCTTTGGATCCCTCCTGTCAAAATGCTCCACAACCCTTCGTGTGAAGTCCTCATAGGAAGTCACGCTGGCATGCCCTAGTGTGGTCAACCCATGGAACCACCAATCATGTGTTGCCCCCTCCAAGTGCAAGGTAGCCATTTTGATGGCTTCCACCTCAGTCATTTGGCTAAGTTGAAAGTACGTGTCTAGCTTCTCCACCCATGCCCTAGCCATGCACTTGGATGACCCATTGAAATTGGGAAGATACATCCTCCCAATGGTACAATGCTGCTCTGAATTTTGCATGCCTAAGGCCTCTGCGCCCTTGCCCTTATCATTCTGCTTGAGCTGGCAGAAATCCTGGAAGGACAGTGCAACTCGAAAATCCTCCCCCATAGATTGCCATTCCCGAAAATATTCTCCCATAGGCATATCATCCTGTCTAGCCTACTCACCTGCTCCTGAGGACACGAATGTGGGCAACGTAGTCCTGGTTGGCCCATTGAAAGCGTGTGGATGAGTCAAGGGGGAATGATGGTCATACTAGTGGGAAGCCCCTGAAGTTTCCCCAAACAAGAAATCTCGATGAATGCCCTTGTCCCGGTTCTGTTGCTTAATCTCTTCCAGCTTTTCCTTCTAATCCCTGGCCAAGTCATTCAGGGCCCCCAAGAGGCTATCAAAATTTGTCTGGTCTTTGCTCTTGGGTTCCATCATGTCTATTTCATCTACCTCTTGTTCTGGGGTCTCAGTATCAGGTCTAATCTCCAACTCCCTCTCCTGACTCCTGTATCTCTACTGTCGGTAAGTAATGTTCTGCTTTTCCTTTGTGTTCATAGAAGTGTCCCCGCCTCTGAGCCAAGACTAGAGCTTTGATACACTGTAATATTCCTAATAGGAAATAACAATGATAAACAAAGCAAATTGCACCATGCAACACACAAAATTAACAAGCAATTAGACACCAACAAATTCAACCAAAAACTGCACCAAGCTAAGCCATTTTATTATCAAAGAGGAGAGTACAAATGTATGGAATATGTGCACTTGGGCTTGCCAAAGCAAGCTGGACAAATCCCAGGCTAGAAAATGTGCTGCTTTGATGCTATGAAGTGCTTCCTCCTCAAGCTTTTGTGCTGGCCCTGAAAATCTACAACTGCTAGTTGGAAAGAGACCCTTGTTTGAGCCCTCTAGAGTGCTCAGAAAATTCAGCCAAATTAATCTTGGACTCCCCTCAAACCCAAAAAATCCCAACAAGGGTTGGGCCTAGTTCCAACCTTCTAAATTAGCTCAATTATAGTGAACTCCTCCAGCTGGGTAATTCACACTATAGGGAATCAGCTACCAAAAACCCCTCCATAATGTTGAGCAAATCCTCTAATCATCCTCCTTATAGCTCCTAGCAAAGCCCATCTCCAAGTTCCCTGCCCAAATCTCTCCCACGTGTAGCTTTCACTATGAATTGCATAGGCTTGGAACTTCTTTTGTGTAGACTTAGAATAAGAAAACTCAGCCAAAATGATAGCCCCCAAATCAGCTTTGCAACCCACTTGAAATATCCAACAAATACACAAGGAAATGAGCCCTCAAAGTCTCGAAATCAGCCCAACACCAAGATGGCTCTCCCAAAAAATAGACACTCCTTTTCTGCGCCCAGTTTGCTCCAAATAGTGATTGGTTGTGCCTGCAAATTGGTCCCGTAACAACTCTGAAGTGTGAAGATGTCTCCTATAGAGTGGCACTCGAACTCCAGTGAAGATGGAGTTGATATTCCTGCTTGGAAATCTCGTGCTGAACAACACAATGCAGACTTGGCTCAACAGTTCAAGCGTACAAGGGGGTTCGATTCACAAATTAGCAAAAGACCCAAAATCATGCTCCTTCTCCCAATTTAGCTTGTTGCCCCATCTCTCATCCAAGTGGGCCCCCCAAGTTGAATTCCCTCTTCTCCCTCTTCACCAAGTCAAATTGCTCAAGCGGGTATGAATTCCCCTTTCTTTTGAGAGTGGTCCCCACATCCCACTTCTCTCTAAATTTTCCCTTTTCCTAATGTTGGGAAGCTATTTCCTCCAAAAATCAAAGTGGGGTCCTCCTAACCCACTTTTCCTAAGTTTAGAGCCAAAAATGACAAAATTGAGTAAAATTGTTTTTCACTTAGCAATATTTGCTAAGTGGGAATATCACAAGTTCCCCTTCCTTTTATAATTTTTCATGGAGCCTCTCTCTAGCTTCTAGATCCTCCTTTTTCCTATGAATACATTCATGGGGCCAAATTTCCACTAGGAGACATTTTGCCGCTATTTTGAATAAAATAATAATTTGCCTCATTTTCAATAAAATATTATTTTGCCGCCATTCTCCAATAAAAGAATACTTTTCCTCCATTCTTCAATAAAATATTATTTGCTGCTATTTCCCATTAAAATAATATTTTTCCTTCCTCTAATAAATATTATTTTGCTGCCATCTCATTAAAATAATAATTTCTCCCCTCTCACAAAATGATATTTCCCCTTATTAATTCCAAAATTTTGCAAAACACCTAAATGATTTTTGCATGCACAAAATTTGGGAACATCACAATGAGCCCTTCAACAATAATATGACCAGCTCCCTCATACGCTGTACTTTGTTGTTCACACTCTGATTCAGTGGCCATTCAAAGTACCTTTGATACTATGTTGTTTTTCCACGATACTAGAGTCTAGGTTAGATTCTTACAATCACTGATGCTACCAATCCAAATATCACAACAAACTACTTTGCACAACGTAACAATATACATACAGTAAATCTATTAGTGCACAAAATATATACAACCTTTTACAATTTTCAATAACCCAACTTTGTTATATTAACAAACTGATAACACAATAGTCTAGGTCTCCCGTACTAGGAATAATGGCCCTCATACATCCACAAGTACAAGATACAAGAACAAGATACACTGACGGTCTAGCTGATGTAGTGCACAATCATAGCTTCTTTGTCATACCCTGAACACAATTGTAGGTCCTTCACTCCCATTCTGCAACTCTTGCCTTTATCAATGTCCCAACTCCTTTAGGCCATTGAACACGGCTCTCCAATCTACCCTCTAGCTGATCATAAGTCCATCTATAACCAACACATAGGGTCTTCACGCTAACTAGTTGCTCCTTAGTCCTTCAAGGACACAACAATTCGAGACTTCCTGCCCACTGTTGCTCCTCAACGACTTAAGGACTTCTTCCCACTATTTTCTTCCTGCGCTGCTCTAATGAAGACAAACTTAGGGTAGGAGGGCTGCCACCTATCATTGTCAAATGTCCTTTGCACAATCAACTAAGATTGGTTGCTCTGTTCTCCCTCGCTGATCAGACCTTGAGCTCTTCTCTTCTCTGCCTTTTCTAATAGCTGCCCTAGTCCTTTAGGGTGTTGTACTTAGGGCACACTTGGATCACTTTCTCGCTGCCCTACAATAGTCCACAATTGTCCAACCAAACTGTCCAATCTGGAGTACTACATCAACTAGAAACATAACATTAACAAGAGGCCAACATTTCTTGTTGTCTGTAACACCTGCTGCTCCTCTCATCCTTAGGTTCTGTGCAAATTGAGCTTTCGTCATGGCACACCAATAGCCCTAAAATTTGCTCCAAACTCTGTGTTCCCTTCTCCAATCAGGGTGCCTCTCTTTATTGTCCCTTCTAGCCTTCTCCATGTGAAAATTTCTGAATCTACACATCAAAAATCCTACGCAATCATTGGTTTATCATCTCCTACTTGTTTTTACATTCAACAAGTTATTTAATTATTTAAACAATGATGAAAAACATTACTGCAGACTACACTGACATACAAATCATAAACTGAAATAGATATGAGACAAACACAAAAGGGACACCGTTATTTTTGGATAAACGTCCCCAGAAAAACCCAATGCGGGAAAATCGGTGCAACAACTCTGAGGGTTTTCTATTATTAAGCAATAGTTTTGAATACAACTATGGATGCCCTCTCGATTATCCAGTTACAAAGATAAAATATACTGGCAGAAACCTAAGTGAGATTACCTCACTTCACCTTGCAAAATATCTCTGATCTGGCAACTGGACTAACTATCACCAACTACAACTGCGCTGCCCCTTCGCATTAGCTGCATGGCCCTGCATGGAGCACTCTGAGACATTGTGTCAGCTCTGCGCTGCCCCTTCACATTAGCTGCGTCGGCCTGCGTGGAGCACTCTGAGACAGTGCGTCAGCTCTGCGCTGCCTCCTAGAGCTCTGACATCAGCGTTCCCGACTGATCCTACTGCTCCTCGGCTGAATTCGGACTTCTGCAGGAGGGCAGCTCTTCCCCTACATTGGTACTACGTCAGGCAATGTGTGGGCCCTTCTGGCCCAACGTCAGCCTCCCTTGGTCTACGCTACCTCCTCTGGCTTATCTCTGCCTCTCTTTAATGTGTATTCGGGGTCTTAGAGAATATCCTCGAACCCCAACTATCCCTGCCCCTTTGCTGCAACTCAGATCGCCAGTTCGATTTTCTCAGCAAACCACGCCCTAGAAAAATCGAACTTCTTTGATCACTTGGTGTATCTCCAATGACCCTCAAGCCTCTTCTTAGACTTTCCCTGTTGATGAATCGATGACTGAAGTTAAGTCCCTAATCAACGAATAAGATTAAAACAAACTTGATCCTCGTCACTTAGAAGTTTCTTACCCATATTCTTATTAATACCCCAATATTTTTATTTTCCTAAGTTTAGACTTAGGAACCCCATTAAAAATATTAATTATTTTAATAACTCCTCATCTGGGTGGAATTTCTCCAGACGATTTCTGGGTCTTGGAGATCTCATGTGTTCTAGCTTCTCCACAAAATTTCGGAGCTAGAGCACATCCGATGCTACCCAAAATCAACACTCCCTCTTAGCGAGGAATGTGCTCTAGCAACTCTTCTCAATAGAAGTATTACATTGATCCACTGCACCAGTCCTTTGTGTTGCTGATGCTTGGCTTGCTGCCCTTCATCCACTGCACCGGTCCTTTGTGTTGCTGATGCTTGGCTTGCTTCCCTTCATCCACTGCACTATTGCATCCTGTACTACTGCCCATGACTCTACGACTGCCACTGCTACATCTGTACCGCAGCTCCCTCTCAAAATGCTACATCACGCTGCCCATAGCACTGGCACTGCTCACTGCTGCACTGCAACTCAGTTACTGAGAAGCAAGTAATTGAAACTTCACCCAAAAACTGACATGCTGGTAAGTATGGATGCCTTGTGATGCTAAAGCTACCTCTATTGCTAATTTGTGCTGACCCTCCGCTGCTACTGCGCTGCTGCAATCTGCTCTGTGCCTCTCGCACTACTACAACATCCACTGCGTTGCTTCAGACTTTGGCACTCTAGCTTTGCCATTATTGCTCCATCACACCTCGCACCAACCGACACCCGTCATTTTGCTACTGTCGTCAAGGGCTCCCATAGCCATATGTGATCTAAGAGTTTGGGCACCTCAAGGATCTTGCCTTCATGTAGTCCTCCTGACTACAGCTCTATGTTGCCCCACCTCTTCTCCAGAGGTGCATGAGCACTCATGGCACAATCCTCGTCATCATCCTCCTTGTCAGCTTTCGCTGGAGCAGCCTTCGAGTCAGAAGCCTCTTCCTTGCCCTTCTTCCGGGGGCACTGAGTGGCGAAATGTCCTAGTTTGTCACACCTGAATCATCTAACCTTGGATATATCCTTTTTCTTCCTTTTCTGCTACCCATGCTTTCCTGATGATGCGAGAGTTGCATCCTCCTCCTCCTTCTTGACCCAGGCTCCTTTGCCACTACTTCCTACCTTGGTTAACTTCCTGATCTTTTCTTGTTGAAGAGCTGCCCACATTTCCTCCCAACTGGGGAGAGAAGCTCTGCCCAAGATACTTTGGACAAATGTCTCCCATTCTTCGGTGACTGCATTCAAGGCAGTCCTGACCATGAACACAAGATCTGGTGTAGACCCTACGGAAGTCAACTGGTCTCGGATCCCTTGCAACTTGAGAAGGAAGGGATCGTTCTCTTCTCCCTTCTGCATTTGGTACTGTCTCAGCTGATTCTCTAATAGCATCTTCCGTTGAACGGAAGTCCCCTGGTATAAGGTGGTCAGCATTTCCCACATCTCCCTTGCCGTGCCCTTCTCAGCAATGTGTGGGACCACATGATCTTTGAGCCCATCTAGAATCATGCATTTAGCCTTCGCCTAGGCCTCCTCGTACTTTTGTAGCAGATCAACATCGACTGGAACAACAACTACCTTCAAGGCATAGTCTTTGATGTGATTTTTGTCTAGGACTGCCAGGATCCTGGCCTTCCAGATGACAAAATTGGATGCTCCATCCAATCTGTCCTGATCCCTCTATCCATTGACTGCCATCTCTCCTCAACAAATATAGGATTGGTTCTCTTCTCCCTCTCCTGCTGTTAATCCAACAAGACTCCGATTTGGATTTCTTTGGCACTAGAAATCCTCTATGGAACAAGCTCCTCTAAACTCCCTTTGAGTCCCGATTTCCTACACGGAAATCCTCCGGCCAAATGTCGAATCACTCCTCTCCAATCCTTCTTTGCTACTGCAACTCAGATCTAGATTTCTTTGGCTAGAAATCTATCAAGGCAGTGACTCCCTCTACCTTGGCTTTGTCTCCATAGACACTATTCTGCACCAACAACAACAACGTCCCACCAGCTCCACTGATCGAATCTGCTTTGCTCCTCAAGCCTTAACAACTGACTGATTTGAGCCTCTCAGGCTCTGTGCTGGCCCAGAGAGCTGACGCAGTCACTGCGTGAGCTCCTCTCGGGTACTGCGTCACCCTCTACAGGCTCGAAATGTTGACGCAGGCATTGCATGAGCCTCTGCGTCACTTCTCTGGCTCTGCGTCACTCCTTCAGCTGCTCCTCTGCCTCTGAAACAATGTTGTCACTCAGGACAACTGCTTCTCTGTAGCAAATTCACTGGATCTCTTGGTTGATGTCTTCAGTGTCCTATGATCTGCAATGCTCTGATACCATGTGAAAATTTCTAAGTCTACACATCATAAATCCTACAACAATCACTAGTTTATCATCTCCTACTTGTTTTTACATTCAACAAGTTATTTAATTATTTAAACAATGATGAAAAACAGTACTACAGACTACACTGATATACAGATCATAAACTGAAATAGATATGTGACAAACACACAAGGGACACCGTTATTTTTGGACAAACGTCCCTGGAAAAACCTAATGCGGGAAAACCGATGCAATAGCTCTGAGGGTTTTCTATTATTAAGCAGTAGTTCTGAATACAACTCTGGATGCCCTCTCGGCTATCTAGTTACAAAGATAAAATATATTGTTACAGAGATAAAATATAAAATATCCGTCAACTGGACTGACTATCCCCGGCTACAACTGCGTTGCCCCTTTGCATTAGCTTTGCGGGCTTGCGTGGAGCACTCTGAGACACTGCGTCAGCTCTGCGTTGCCTCCTCTGCCTCCTAGAGCTTTGACATCAGCCTTCCCAGCTGATCCTGCTGCTCCCCGGCTAAATTCAGACTTCTGCAGGAGAGCAAATTTTCCACTGCCCTGGCACTGCGTCAGGCAATGCGTGGGCCCTTCTAGCCCAGTGTCAACCACCCTTGGTCTGCGCTACCTCCTCTGGCTTATCTCTGCCTCTCTCTGTTGTGTATTCGGGGCTTTGGAGAAGATCCTCGAACCCCAACTATCCCTGCCCCTTTGCTACAACTTAGATCACCAGTTCGATTTTCTCAGCAAACCACGCCCCAGAAAAATTGAACCTCTTTGATCACTTGGTGTATCTCCAACTGATCTTCAAGCTTCCTCTTATACTTTTCCTGTTGATGAATCAATGACCGAGATTAAGTCCCTAATCAACGGCTAAGATTAAAACAGACTTGATCCTCGTGACTTAGAAGTTTCTTACCCATATTTTTATTAATACCCATTAATATTTTTATTTTCCTAAGTTTAGACTTAGTAACCCCATTAAAAATATTAATTATTTTAATAACTCTTCATCCAGGTGGAATTTCTCCAAACGATTTCTGGGTCTTGGAGATCTCATGTGTTCTAGCTCCTCCACAAAATTTCACAGCTAGAGCACATCCAATGCTACCCAAAATCAACACTCCACGCACTGTTTTAGTCTTGGGTTCCTCCACAGGGCACCCTACAGCCTGCGGTGCTGCTACGACAACAGATCTGCACCTCTATTCAAGGGAATCATCCTTTGTTCCACCTGCGCTATACTCCATGTGGTTGCGGCTAGGAGAGAGGGCCTTCACTAGGCCTCTTGGCCCTCCAAACAAGGTCTACACATGCTGCTGCAACTACAAAACTTGCTGCAGCCAGAACAGAAGCAAACACTCAATAACCATGCACAGAACTACTCTCACTCACCTCTGAAACCTGTGGCCCTGTCCTCCAAGGAAACTCGCACTTACGAACCAAGAAGATGCTCCTAAGACTCGTCCTTTCTAGCTGCCTCAGACCTGCGATATTTCAGTGATATTCTTGATGTTAATCACTTAGGATTATGGTGAATGTACATCCAACAAACCTTTATGCATTCATGTGGCTTCAACAACTTTGTCCACGGGACACTCTTTAACCCAACACGATCTAATCTTGTTGACAAATTAACCCACCAGCACATAAATAAATAGATATCTCCATTTCTAGACCTCCGATTTCGATGATTTTTGCTGCCCCTAGTTCTTCTAGAGGTCCTCTATCATCTCCATCAGTCAAACCAATAAAAGTCATCTTGGTTTTGACTCAACACCTTTGGGTGCAAAACCCCCATCTTGGGTTCTAAGCCCACAAACCAATTTTGTGGCATTCCCACCAAAACCCCAAACCCTAGGGTTTGGAGTACCTTCCAAGCTACCAATTTCAACAATGTATGCCCCTTTCGCAGGCATTGGTGAATCAGGGGGATTTGAATTTTGAACCTCAAACCTTCTCGGATATAACACTTCATTTTCACGGCCATCGCCAATTGAACTACGCCTCCCCCCCAGGAGCTTTGTTGCTTTAGACTTAAAAACAATGAAAACTCTTGTATTTTCTGATGTTTGTTGATAAGTTTCATCTAGACCAATTATTGCCTGATATATTGACTGAGAAGACATTTGAAATCAAAATTTCCAAATTGCGAAATATTCCATTTAATATTCTGGCGTGGAATTTTAGAAATGGAGATTTATATGATATTGGAGAGAGAAAGGAAGATAAGTCAAATTTCTAAACAAGTGACAAAATCGTTTACTAATTCTCTTTATAAAATGTGCAAAACTTGCAATCAGATCTCATATTCCTTACATTGACTCACTTTATCAGATAGTGAATAATTGGATAGTGTCGATGTTTCAGTGAAAACTATTTCACTCATTGCTGAATGATTCTATTTAACATCCTAATTGAATCACCACTGCCTAAAAGTAAAGAGGTAGCTATCAATTCTATTGTCTTGACTTATGTAGGTAAACACCATTTGTCAAGATTTTTTTTTCGTTCTCACTAAAAATGGCATGCAATATTTACCAAAGTTACTGTAGACAAGGAAACCCTTTCCCTGCAAACTATATTTTAATTTGGGTGTTTCCTCCTTATTGCTGCCTTTGCAGATCCAGAGTACAGATTTAAGGTTGAAAGGACTAATTTCTTTCCCCAGCCAAATGTGAGTATATTTTGCCAAGTATCCAAGTATCAAGAAAATTTATCTCATTTAATTGAATATGTCTTTTGGCTTTAAGCCTGGATTTCATATTTAGTTGCTACTGAGAATGTTTCACAGAAAAATTAAATTGAAAATCCTAAAATATTTAAACAGTCTAAATAACATTCTAATATATTATATATCTTCTATGACAGATATTTTGCAGATTGTCCAGATAATCTTTTAAATGCCATATTTTGTTCCCTTTTGTTGCACCATGTGTTATGCATTGTTTTAACATCTTTTGTTATTTTTAATGTTGAGTGTATTTACAATAATCAGACAAACAAGTTGTTTGATGAGAGTTATGTATTTCTGTTGAGAATTAACAGGTGATAAGTTGCAATGCATCATACTCTATATTTTTAGTTGTAATTCCTTAGTTAAGGAGACAAGTTGTAATCAATCACCTCACTGTTCACTCCGTCAATCACTTTCAATGATTACTAAATCACTCCAATTTTGGACTCCATACTTTTTGTTTTGAAATCAACATTTTATATTAACTAAGTAGATATGCACACAGCTGAAAATAAAAGTGAAGGGTATATACAGTGAAATTTTGTATCCTCTTCCTCAGTGCTACTAGAGTGGAAATAAAGTCAGAGTAAGCTAGGGAAAAATTCCTTGGCATCCTAAATCAAGAGGCAACCTTTGGCAGGCAATTTCATGCATACTTCTTCCCAACAAGGCTGACAAAAATATTAGACTGACCTTGTCTGAAACCACATTTCTGCACCAAAGTTTTTAGATAGTAAATAAAACATTGATGTGCAGGCAAATCCTAAATGCCCATGAAGGGACTGTTGCCTCAAAATCTAGCAGGTCTTGTGAGGGTATCTCACAATATCTCACAAGACAAGTGCCAGACCAAGGGACAACAATGAGGTGTGGCCTGTTACCCACCACCCGTGGGTGACACCCATAGGAGAATTATTTCTCCTGGATGGTCCTCAACCAACAGCCACCTGTCCCTTGCAGCCACCAAATAGCTGGATGTGCCACCATATCTGCTACCTGAGCCAACGATTATGACTCCTCACCCATCTGTCATGATCGTATGTTGAAGGTGTGTTAAGTTATGGTATGTTCTATGCTTATAACAGTTTACTTCTTTTTCTTATTATATTCCACCGATTAGCAATCACATGTACATAAAGTAAAGTGCAGATAGAACATTAAACGATCGACAGAAAACAAACCAAGACAAGAGACACAAGATGTGGCGGCTAGCCAGGGACAAACCCCACAATGTGTGGGGAAAACCTTTGATCAAATCTTCTTTTATCTTCAATAATTCAGCAGAGAGAAATAGTACAATAAATCTGATTCATATCAGCAGTAGCAAACCCTAGATTAGTAGCATCAGCATTAGCGGCTTCATTATCAAACTAGGGCAGTCGATATCTTGCAAACCGTTCGTCGGATTGACTTCATTCCACCACCAAAAGTTGCGGCTTTCAAAGGAGGTTCAGATGAACCTACAGCGCAGTTCCGAAGAGGAGATCTTCTAGGCCACGCAAGTCAATCTTTACTTCTGTAGTTGCAGCTTCAAATTCAACAGCTTCCGGCTTCAAACTAGGGCAGTCGATATCTTGCAAACCGTTCGTCGGATTGACTTCATTCCACCACCAAAAGTTGCGGCTTTCAAAGGAGGTTCAGATGAACCTACAACGCAGTTCAGATGAGGAGATCTTCTAGGCCACGCTAGTCAATCTTTACTTCTGCAGTTGCAGCTTCAAATTCAACAGCTTCCGGCTTCAAATGTGTGAGAGAGAGAGACCCATTTCAACGCAGTAGAGAAGAGACTCATATCTGCGCAGTAGAGAGAGAGAGATGTGATGAGATGAGTGAGTCCAAATGAGGAAAAGTCATCTTATATTTATACACAACGTTGGTGGGTGAATAGATGCGACTGTTGGGCTTCTGAGCCTACATGAGTTGTAGGTCGGCTTGATAATAATTCCATAATCAAAATAAATTCATATCTCCATGAATACTTATCGGAATTGGATGATCTTTATATCAATCCTACACCTCTCGACGAGAGGAATCTAATAAAAATATTATTAGCCATGAATAAGATGACCCACATGAAGTTTTGCCCTGGTTGCCAATTTTAACACTCCCTCTCAACCATGGAGAACTTCATCTGCAATCTGTCTATCGGTCGTTACTATTCATCCATCAAATGCACTGCCTTGTACTGCCTGACCCTTGCCCTGCTCTGCTCTATTTTGCCTGTTCTGCTTTGTCTTGTTCTGCCCTACACTGATCTGTACTGTTTTGTTCTGTTCTGCTCTTCTCTTGCATTGTTCTGTTCTACTCTGCTTTTGTCCGAATTATGAAGAAGAAGAAATGATCGAGGATGTATCATACTGACTCAAAGTCAGTCTCAGAGTATGTACCACTGGTCCCAGACCAGTTTCAACCAACCCAAAGTCAGCGTCATAGTGAGTACAACTCCAATGGTCCCAGACCAATATCATCCTCCACTGACTCAAAGTCAGTCTCAGAGTATGTAACACTGATCCCAGACCAGTCTCAACCAACTCGAAGTCAGCGTCATAGTATGGTACAACTCCTACCACTGGTCCCAGACCAGTATCATTGATCCCAGATCAATGGAGGTCATCCTAGCATAGGGAGTATGGTAGTTACAATGATGCGCCCATCGGTACTACTATGGTCCCTAACTTCATTTCCCTGCTCATTGATCAGATGAGAGGTACTTCCCATGAGTCCCAGACTGCATGGGTAGGATGCCTCGACAGGAGAACTAATCAATCCTGTCCTCACAGGAGAACACATCAATCCTGCTACAATTGCCATGGAGAACACATCAATCCAGGCTGCCATGGAGAGCACATCAATCCAGGCCTCACAGGAGAACTAATCATCCTGCTACACAGGAGAGCGAATCATCCTGTTCCACAAGAGAGCGAATCATCTTGTCCCACAAGAGAGCGAATCATCTTGTTCCAGTGTGCACCACCAGGGGAGGGTGAGTCACCCTGTGGTCATATGTTGCTCCAGTAGGAACCGCAAGCCCTCAGAGCTCCCAGAGCTCAATGTATGCAACATGCAGGACCCTTGTACAAGGGTTTCTTGCCGACTCCAAGTCGTTTGGGAAAATCACAGATTAGATCTTTCCTCGGGGCTTTGACAAGGTGTATCAACCTGTACATCATCTTAATGTGATGGAGCTTCCTTGCTCATCGACTTACCATATCCCAGATGATGTCTATCTGCTGGAGCAATTGACGAATACGGGATTCCTCAATAATCGAATCCCACCTCTGGTTGTTACAGAGAATCACAGTGGTATCCAATGTAAATCCAAACAGCTCACTGAAGAGCTTTCGCAACCAGACTGCCTCACACGAGGTTATGCTAGCAACAATATATCCTGCTTCGGCGGTGCTCAAAGCCACCGACTTCTGCTTCCTACTCATCCAGGATATCGAAGCAGATCCCAAGGTGAAACAGTACCCGGAAGTGCTCTTATGGTCCACCACACTGCCTGCCCAATCAACATCAGTATATCCAAGTAGTCTCACATCTCCGGCAGTGTATCTTAATCCATGAGAGATTGTGTCCTAAAGACATCTCAGAAGATTCCTGGCATCAATCCAGTGAGGCTCAACCAAATATGAGCTCACGATGCTAACTGCAAAACATATGTTCAGACGGAGGTTCACCAAGAACATCAATGCGAATGAGTTTTTGAAACTCAGAGGCATTTCCCAAGTCTGGTTCGACATCACTACCATATAACTTCTAAAAGTTAAGATCCTCAAGGTAGTCACAGGCTTGCAGTCCATCATACCGAATCTTTCCTATATATTTACCACATATTTTCCTTGAGATAGGAAAATTTCCCTTGGCTTCTGCCACACTTCAAGTCCTTGGTCCTTCATTTCAAATTCAGAAGCCATCTTCCTCTTACATTTGTGAATGAGAGGGTTTGCACATGTTAGAAAGAGGTCATCCACATACAACACCAGTATGAGAGGCTTGTCATCTTCAACCTTAAAGTAAAGGTTAGGATCAGCTTCACTCCTAGTGAATCCCAGCTTCATCAAGTAGCTATCGATCCTCTCATACCATGCTCGGGGTGCTTGCTTTAGCCCATAGAGAGCCTTCTTCAACCTGCATACATGAGATTTTCAATCATAAATCTCAAATCCTTCAGGTTGCTCCACATAGACCTCTTCTTTAATAGAACCATGCAAGAACGCGGTCTTAACATCCATGTAATGTAGGTTCCATCCTTGCGAAGCCACAAGGGCTATGATCAAGCGGATGGTCTTATATCTGGAAACAGGTGCAAATATCATAGTCTATACCTCCCTTCTGGGATAAACCCAGAGCAACAAAATGAACCTTATATTTTTCCATACTTCCATTTGCTGCATGCTTTATCTTGTAAAGCCATTTTGAAGTAACAATTGTCTTGTCCAGGGTCTGGGAACTACTTCCCAGACATCATTTTCCATAATAGACTCATATTCTATGGTCATAGCATCCTTCCATAGTTAATGCTTGATGACATCTGAGAATGATGAAGGTTCATTTTGTATGATCGTGCTCATGATGGTCAGGTATCCTTGATACCTGTTAAGTTTCTTACTTTGATGGAAGGTTCCTCAGGGTGCAGCATGTCCTTCAGCATCATCAAGTATCCCCCTAAGACATGAAGGCCTCTTCCTAGAAGAGGAAGGCTCATGTGGATGAGGATCAATTGGATCCATGGGTTCTTCTACATCAGGCATTGATTCATCATCCTTTTCTTTCAGTTCCCCGGTGTTGGCTTCTAGAGAGCTACTCAAAGTCAGCAGATTGTCCACCTTGTTGAGAGCCATATCTTTGTCAAAGGTGACATCATGACTAATCACGACTTCCCTTTGACCGGTGGTGAACATTTCTTCAGGAGTTTAGGAACCCAATGCTTGATGAGGGCATCGATTTTGTACATATACGGCAGTGTTTGCAGCTTCAGCCCATAGAAACTTAGGAAGACTTTGATCATGTAGCATGGCCCGGACAGCTTCCATAATTGTGCGGTTCTTCCTTTCTGCCACACCATTTTGTTCAGGAGTATATGGTGTAGTAGTCTCCCTCTTGATGCCAGCCTCTTTACAAAAATCATGGAACTCATTAGATTCATATTCAGTCCCATTGTCAGTTCTTAAGATCTTGATCTTCTTTTCGGTTTGATTCTCGATTAGGGCTTTGAAGTGTCAGAACCAAGGGAACACTTCATCCTTCTTTTTCAAGAAGTATATCCAGGTCTTTCGAGAATGGTCATCTGTAAAAGTAAGATAATATGAGTATCCTCCCAAGGAGTTCACAGGCATCATACCTGATATGTCTGAGTGAACTAGTTGTAATATATCGGAGGTCTTGCTTTGACTTGAAGGGAATGGTCCCCTTTTTAGCTTTCCTTCGGCACATCCCGGACATACACCTTCTTTCTCTACTTGGAATTCAGGCATCCCTGTTACCATCTATCTTACATCGGGTAGAGCTTTGTAATGAAGGTGGGAAAACCTCCGATGCCAAAGTTCGGACTAAAGAGTTGTGTCACAAGACATAACACCTAGCGGACTTCCATCGACTTGATATAATGAATCAACACTAAACCCAAGAGTAAAGGCATCTTTAACATTATTTTTCCATATACATACCTTGCCATTGCTTAAGGTTACCTTGTAGCCTCTGTCTTCCATTGCCAAGATGGACACTAGGTTCCTTTTGAGGTCAGGTGCATTTAATACATCCTGGACTTTCTAGCCTTCTTGAATGGTTGTCCTCTTCCTTGATCTCTAGCTCTCCTCTTACCTTTGCTGTTGAATTTGTCATTCCTTTGATTTGCCATCAGAGGGATTTTGATCATCGTCCCGGTATGAGTCCTTTCTTCTCTTTGCATGAGAAGAAAATGCAGCAGGAGGACCTTTAGGCATGGGCATTTCTTGCACTTCTTCCCTTGTTTCTTCTTGAATGCATCTAGCCATTAATTCCTCGAAACCAGGAATTACATTATAGTTCAGAAGAGTAGTCTTGAACACGTACCATTCGGATGGTAATCCTCCAAGAGTTGTGAGTGCCATTTCTCTGTCAGTAATAGTTTCCCCAATAGATAGGAGATCGTTCTTGATCTTGGTGATTCTTAAGAAGTATGCTTGCATACTTTCATCCTTACTCTTCTTGATTTACCTCAGCTTATTTCTAAGAAACAAAACTTGATTTGCATCATTAACTTTAAATAAACTCAACAGTCTATTGTAGATTTCCTTGGAGGTGTCCAGTTCAGAGATGTAGGCCACCAAGTGCTTGTTGATAGAGTCCCAGATAATCTTCTATTGCTTTGACTTCTCCATTTTTCCATTTGTTCCAGGCAGCAGCGAATGCATTTGATGGAGGCTCAACAATATTGCCTCTCACGTGATCCAACACTCCTTGATTCTCAAGGGTTAGATCGATAGACATCTTCCATCCGTGATAATCAGCTTTCTCACGGAGCTTGTCTTCAGCAGGAAAGAGTGTTGAGGACCCCATAGTTCTTTTAGGATAGCCTTGCCAATCTTCTCTTCAATGATTGCTCTTGCTCTTGCTCGGGCTTTGTCTTCACCTCAGCTCTGATACCATGTTAAGTTATGGTATGTTCTATGCTTATAACAGTTTACTTCTTTTTCTTATTATATTCCACCGATTAGCAATCACATGTACATAAAGTAAAGTGCAGATAGAACATTAAACGATCGACAGAAAACAAGCCAAGACAAGAGACACAAGATGTGGCGGCTAGACAGGGACAAACCCCACAATGTGTGGGGAAACCCTTTGATCAAATCTTCTTTTATCTTCAACAATTCAGCAAAGAGAAATAGTACAATAAATCTGATTCATATCAGTAGTAGCAAACCCTAGATCAGTAGCATCAGCATTAGCGGCTTCATTATCAAACTAGGGCAGTCGATATCTTGCAAACCGTTCGTCGGATTGACTTCATTCCACCACCAAAAGTTGTGGCTTTCAAAGGAGGTTCAGATGAACCTACAGCTCAGTTCCAAAGAGGAGATCTTCTAGGCCACGCAAGTCAATCTTTACTTCTGCAGTTGCAGCTTCAAATTCAACAGCTTCCAGCTTCAAACTGGGGCAGTCGATATCTTGCAAACCGTTCGTCGGATTGACTTCATTCCACCACCAAAAGTTGCGGCTTTCAAAGGAGGTTCAGATGAACCTACAGCGCAGTTCAGATGAGGAGATCTTCTAGGCCACGCAAGTCAATCTTTACTTCTGCAGTTGCAGCTTCAAATTCAACAGCTTCCGGCTTCAAATGTGTGAGAGAGAGAGACCCATTTCAGCACAGTAGAGAAGAGACTCATATCTGCGCAGTAGAGAGAGAGAGAGATGTGATGAGATGAGTGAGTCCAAATGAGGAAAAGTCCTCTTATATTTATACACAACGTTGGTGGGTGAATAGATGCGACTGTTGGGCTTCTGAGCCTACATGAGTTGTGGGTCGGCTTGATAATAATTCCATAATCAAAATAAATTCATATCTCCATGAATACTTATCGGAATTGGATGATCTTTATATCAATCCTACACCTCTCGACGAGAGGAATCTAATAAAAATATTATTAGCCATGAATAAGATGACCCACATGAAGTTTTGCCCTGGTTGCCAATTTTAACAAGGTGGACCTTCAAACCCCGAAGGTATGACTTTCGTTCTGTAGTTGGGTATTTTTGCTTACATGTCATGGACACTTTTGGACATGGATTAGTGGGAGGATTCGGCGGAAAGAATGGACTTGGTTTGTACTCTTGCCCCCTTGTCCAATTTGGTGGTTAACCTTGTATCCTAGTCTTGTGGGATCTCCTTTATTGGCTACTAACTTTAGGAGTGCCACTACATGGGAAATCCCAATTTTGGTTGTATGTTCCCAGTTCCTGACACAACATACATCACTCGCCTCCACTCATTATGAGCCCTTTTCCCTTATTTCCCATCCGTGCCCACTTTTGTCTGTTGGGTCCACAAACAGTTAGCCTCCCCCTCCCCTTGTCCACACTTTGAGTCGGGCCTAGAATGCGAAAATTTCACCACTGAAATCCTATTGTAGCAACTGGAATTATTTTTTCTAACTGTAAATTAATTTAATAGTTTAATGCTATGGCAACAACAAAATAATCACACTGCATCTTCACAAAAATATTGTGGAAAATAAAAGCATTGGAAACTGAGAAAATACTGACACACACACAAAAATTTGACAGTTATTTTTGGACAAAAGTCGCTAGAAAAACCCAACTTGGGAAAATCAGTGTAGCAGTTGCGGGTTTTATTATTAAACAATAGTGAGAAATTTTGAGTACAATCTATGGATGCCCAACTGGCAATCCAATCAACAAAGTAAATTGACCGAAATATCTGTGAGAAAAATACCTTAACATCACGTCTGATCTTGCTTCAACAACTGACCAAACTAGCTGGTCGTACAGCCTCTGCGCAATGCTTGCACAGATCCCAAATCGGTAAGCCCAGAACTGCAAGAAAAATGATGTCCTGGCTGACTCTGCCTCTGGGAGAAATTCGCTTGGCCTCCTAGAGAATTTTCAAACCAACAACAACTAAATTTCTCTTCCCTTTAGCAAAATAAATCTCCCTTTGAAGCTATCTGTGCTGCCTCTGCGCAACTTCTCTGGGAAATACGACTGCTGCGAACTCTCTGAATCTGGAAGACTACCTCCGGACTCACTGTCCTTGCCCCTCTCTGTCTCTACTTACATTCTTTGGCTCGAACTCTTCCATCAAATGTTGTTGCTCTCTAGAAGACAAAATGCCCAAGGAAAATTGTTCTCAAGTGTGTCAAGTGTGTGTTCTCCATCTACCCATCGACCTCCTCTTATAATTTCCAGTTGGGACTCCAACGACTAAGATTAAACCTTAATCAATGACTAAAATCATATCTAGATCGATCTGTGTGAGTTTTTAGATGATTCACACCCTTCTGAATTAATACTTATTAATTAACCACATCTCTTAAGTTTGGACTTAGGAAATATTTAAAAATAGGCTAATAATTTAATTGAGACATTTCTAGCTGGAATTTCCAAAAACTATTTCTGGGTTATAGAGAACTCTTGTGTTTTAGCCTCTCCACAAATTTTCGAGACTAGAACACCTCTGATGCTACTAAAACTAACACTCCCTCTTAGCGAGGAAGATGTTCTAGTGTTGTACTATTGCTACAACACCCTATCTCTATATCACCCTTTGTCATGCTGGTGATGTCTAGACATTGTGACTTCCTGGATTTGGATCTAGATCTGGAAGATTGCGGAAAATAAAAGCGCTGGAAATTGAGAAAACACTGACACACACATAAAAAGTTGACACAATTATTTTTGAACGAAAGTCCCCGGAAAAACCCAACTTGTGAAAATCGGTGCAACAACTGAGGGTTTTATTATTAAGTGTGAAAGTTCCTACACTGGAATCCTATTGCAGCAACTGGTATTATTTCTCCTAATTGTTAATTTATTTAACAATTTATCTGCTATGATTCTCTTTTGTCCGAGCACTAGGGGTTTAGGAAGACATATATGGCAGTGAGAGAGTGCTTCACTTGGAAGGGCCTCAAGGGAGATGTGTTGAGGCACATGCAGGAGTGCGAAGTTTGCCAAAGGAACAAGGGAGAGTTGACCCATCCAACAGGATTGTTGTAACCTCTTCCCATCCTTGAGGGGAAATGGGAGAGCATCTCTATGGACTTCATCACTGGACTTCCCTTGGTGCAAGGGAAGGTTTGTATTTTTGTAGTGGTCAACCGAATGACCAAGTTTGCACACTTCTTTGCCATACCGACACGATATTCAGCCTCACAAGTGGTAGAGTTGTTCTTCAGGGAGGTCTTTTGTCTGCACAGACTCTCTAAGACCATAGTCAATGACAAGGATAGCCGATTCATGGGAGGATTTTGGCAGGAGATGTTTTGGCTAGTCGGCATTGAGCTCACCTCGAGCACCAGTTATAATCCGCAGACCAATGGTTAGACAAAGAGGGTGAACCAGTGGTTAGAGGGCTATCTCAGGAATAATGTGACAGGGCAACAAAGGGCTTGGATTCGATGGTTGCACTTGGGAGAGTATTGTTACAACACCACCCATCATATGTCCATTGGTATGACTCCTTTCTGTGCTTTATATGGTTATGATGCTTTGTCTTTTGCTGATATTGTTTTTGGAGACAGCAGGGCCCCAAAGGCCAAGGATTGGATCCTAGAGAGCCAAGATATCCTCAAGGCTCTTAAGGATAACTTACAGACAACCCAGAACCAACAGAAGATGTATGTTGATTGACATCGAGTAGAGAGGCATTTCAAGGAGGGGGACTTGGTCTACGTTCATTGCAGCCGTACCGACAGCCCACACTAAAGTAGAAGGGGGACGAAACGCTGCAAATGAGATTCTTTGGGCCATACATAGTGAACATGAAGGTTGGAGAAGTGGCTTACGAGTTGGAGCTACCACCAGGGAGCAAGATTCATAACATCTTTCATGTGTCATGCCTCAAGAGGGTGTTGGGGCAGCAAGTTACTGCAGTCATGGAGTTGCCTCTGCTTGATGACGAGGGGCATTTGATCCTGGAGCCAGAAGCTATCTTGGAGACCATGGAAAGGAAGCTCAGAAGCAGGATCATCAGAGAGTATTTGGTGCAATGGAAGAATTTACCGCATGAGGATGCCACTTGGGAGGGAGAGCACATTCTTGAGCATCTGACATTGAAGTTACTTGGGACAAGCAAAATTTGGGAGGGGAGGACTGTCATGTCCCTTCCTAAATTATTTTGGAACAAGATTATTTTTTGTATTATGGGGCCAATTTTGGAGTTAGTGGACCCCATTTGATATTGTTAGGAGATTAGGCTTAGGAGAAGATGTTCGTTTTGTAGTTAAGTTACACGTGGGGGCCACGCTCACTAGAGAACTACACACTCCCTAGTTCGATTTGCATGGAGGGTTTTAACTTTTGCATGATGGTGGTTAAGTGAGGGCCCACGATGGAGGACGAAATGGAGGGAAACGTGCTCCACGAAAACTATATAAGGAAGGTAGCTCTCCTCTTCTCATTCATCTTTGGAGTATATCGATTTTTCTTTGGTTGCTCGATCTGCTTAGCCCAGTCACAGGCTGTTTAGCACGAGTTCTTCAGGCGAAGAGCTCACCCTTTCTTCGTGGGACTTCGAGTGCCACCCTAGGAAGGTTTTCTTCATTTCTTCAGGAGGAGGATCATATTATGATTTCCAACAGTAGCATTTCCTTCCAGGTGGTGCGTATTACTGGAGGATGCAGTGGACAAGAGGCCGAGTTTGTTGGTGGTGCTTAGCAGTGGAGTTTTGATGTGAGACTTTCGGGATAGGAGGCTGGGGAGGATTGTCAGCATTTGGGAGAGTTTGGGAGCTGATTGAGCTTCTTGCTTGATAGTGTGACTTTCACACTACCTCGGCCAATGCAGAGGCAATATAAGGAGCTCACTGGGTGGGTAGAGCATCAGTCCTTGAGGCTGAGCTTTGTCGTGGAGGTTGGAGGAGATATTTGGAGTGGTGTTTGTTTCCCTTTCAGAGCTTGGAGGAGGATTTTGTGGCCATCTCTTGCAGTCCGTATCTCTAGAGTTGTTTAGAGGGTGTGGGCCATAGAGGAGGTCGAATTTGGGATGTTGGATTCAGGCCAAACCCTTTCTGGGTTTTTGTGGGTTTTGGCCAAGGAGCTTGTGGCTGAATGTTAATTTTAGGTATGTTCTATGATAGAGCAATTTATTTCAATTTCTTTTCCACATTAACAATGACATCAGCATAAAGTAAACTGCAGATAGAACATAAATATAAATCACAGAAGACAATCCAAGACAAGAGGACACAAGATGTGGCGCTAGCCAGGGACAAATCCCACAATGTGGGGAAACCCTTAATCAGTTCTTCTTTTATGTTCTTCAAAGTTTAGCGGAGAAAGTGGGAGAGATAGTACATTTACAATAGAAGTCAATCACTTTGACTTTTGATATCGGCATGAGATCAGTTGAAGACATATTGCTTCAACTAATTCTCTAAGGTGACTCGTTCACCTATCATAGTGCTGCATCTCATCTATTTGTTGTACATTACCGTGTGACACCTTGCTGTACTGTCACATGTGTTGAACCTTGATGATTGAGCTACTCTCATCTTCATGCTGCTCATCATGCTGCATCTTCCATGGTCTTATTCATCATCAAGCTGCCCATGCTCATGATCTCATTCATCATTATGCTGCCCATGCTCATATCATCATGCATCATTATGCTACCCATGCTCATATCATCATGCTGCTTATTATGCTGCCCATGATCTCATACATCATGCTGCCCATACTCATATCATCATGCATCATTATGCTGCCCATGCTCGTATCATCATGCTACTTATTATGCTGCCCATGATCTCATACATCATGTTGCCTTCCTTCGGAGACAGATGCTCCGGCTATTTCCGCAGTTCCTGGTAGTTCTGGCTTTTCCGACAGTTCTGGCTTTTCCGGTAGTTTCAACAGTTCTATCATTTCCGGCTTTTCCGGCTTTTCCAGCAGTTCCGGCTTTTCCGGCTTTTCCAGCTGTTCCGGCTTTTCCGGCTTTTCCGGCTTTTCTGGCAGTTCCAGCTTTTCCGGCTTTTCCGGCTTTTCTAGCTTTTCCGGCTTTTCCTTAGGATCTCTCCTCCTACTAAAACCCAAAGACAAGTAGAGAGAGGAAGAGATCCAAGTGTATGTAGAAATGACTTGAAGTCTTCTTCTATTTATACTAAAACGTAGAGGTTGAATAGACATGACTGTTGGGCTTCTGAGCCTACATATGTTGCTGGCCGACTTAACAATTTGTCCATAACATAAATAAATTCATAACTTCATAAATACTTATCGAAATTGGATGATCTTTAGATCAATCCTACACCTCTCAATGAGAGGGATCCAATAAAAATATCAGTTGGCATAAATAATATGACCCACATGGAGTTTGACCCTAGTTGCCAATTTTAACACTCCCTCTCAACTAGGGAGAACTCGATCCGCTGATCCATATGTCCAACTGTACTATCTTTGCCATCAGTGCCTTGTATTGCTTTGCTCAACTCTGCTCAACTCTGTTGGCTCTACTCTACTGGCTTTGCTCTCCTCTGCTAGCTCTGCTTAGCTATGCTTAGCTCTGTTGGCTCTGCTCTGCTGGCTCTGCTCTGCTGGCTCTGCTCTCCTCTGCTCTACTCTGCTAGCTCTGCTCAGCTCTGCTGGCTCTGCTCTCCTCTGCTCTACTCTGCTAGCTCTGCTCAGCTCTGCTGGCTCTGCTCTCCTTTGCTCTGCTCTACTCTGCTTAGCTCTGCTGGCTCTGCTCTGCTCAACTTAGCTCTGCTGAACCATGAAGAAGAAGAATTGATTGAGAATGTGTCATACCATTCTCCAC